>JAUMIR010000004.1:181322500-182572500 GCA_030847615.1 Gambelia wislizenii
CTGCCACTGTAACAGGACCCAGGCAGTCAACTGATGGTGGGCTGCCTGTGACAAGACCCAGGCAGTCAACTGGTGGTGCTAGCAGCAGGGCAACAGAGTGAGTCACCCTCAGCAATTCCAGGAAAAGTGTGGAACACTGAGAAGGGGGAGGAGGAATTTAAAAATCCACTGGCTTACCTAACAGGGTTGTTGTGAGGTCTACTGGGCATTTTTGGGAGTAGTTTTTTAACAGCATATGTTATGCCGGGAACAGCTAGTAATATTTATTTCTTACCCACCTCTCCCCATAGATCGAGATGGGGAAGAACAACAGACCAACATGCAACATCAGTTAAAATGCGTAATATCAATTTAAAAAACAAGTAAGACAAATACTCATTAAAACAATCAATCCATACTTAAAATTCAACTGTTAAATCTCTTCCAGTAGGTCATTCCACAGTCTAGGCACAGCTGAATGAAAAGTAATCCTGTGGTCTAAGGACTTTTTCAGACAGGACTTACCACGCAAGACGACTCTGGAATGATTGGAGGCAGCCGTGCCATATTTTACTCACGGAAGTTGTCCGTGAGTAAAATATGGTACAGCTGCCTCCAATCATACACGGAAGTGACACGGACGATGCCGAGAGAGGGACAGCATCGTCCAAAATGGACCCCCTGCTGCGCGACAGCACCGTAACTATTCCAGAGTCTTCTTTCGCAGTAAGTCCTGTCTGGAAAAGTCCTAATACTTCACTGTTGCTTACCAGCATCTGCTGCTTGAGGCAGCTGCTCCACTCTGCCCAATGGCCTTCCTGATGCATATATAACTTGTTCAGAGGCCATTATCTCTGCTTCAGGCTTGCTATACAAGGGTGGCCCAAACTCTCTCATCACCTGAGGCAGGAACAAATTGCTGTCACCTGTTGCACTATCAATGAAGGAAGAGGAGAAGGGCTGAGGTTGCAAGTGGCTCCCTGTCCCAATTTGCTTTCACACCAGCCAGCTGTCAGCCACGAAACTCTCCCCACATCCAGAAAAGAGGAGGGGAATTGCAACAGTGGCAGTGAGAGGAGCAGCAGAGCCTGTGGTGGTGAGGCTGAAGGCAATAACATCTGTAGCCCCTGTGTTGCTGCCAAGAGCTCTTCATCTGACAGCTTCATCAATATCTGGCTTGATACATTACAAGCAAAGCTATGTGGGAGGGGGAAGAAGTGTCTAGGAAATGTTCCAAGTGAGGCTGATGGCAGGGCCAGCCCTGTTGCTATAAGGCAGGAAGAGGGGAAGATGGCAGCCGTGGGTATTTCTACTGTATTGTCTTTTCCTACTGCAGAGGGCATTGGGCACTGAAGATGCTCCAGCAGGGCTGGAGAGCACTCATCACCACCCTATTGATGCCATTTCCCTCTTCATTTGTGCCAAATGGGGAAAGGAAGCAGCTTGCAAGATTGGGGGGAACAGAGCTGACTTACAAACCTTTGAGCAAGGGTGCTTGCTTTTCTGAGCACCCAGGTTGGAATGGTTATATACTTTGTTCCTGGATGAAAAGGTGCTTTGATTCTGTCAGTCAATATGTACAAAAAAATCAAAAAGAGGAAGACATTTTGAGGTGGGATGAATGCTTCAACACTGGTTATTTTGCATTTGAGATGCAAGTGGGACCATTTGGTCTCTTTATGCACTATTGTCTCATCTAACATTCACTTCCAACTCATGTACTATGCTTACCTCTGATGCCTTGACTTTTGTCTTTTATTTTGTTCTTTGTGCAAGGTAGGATTGGTTACATCACCATTTCAATCTCAACATGGTCAAGATTAACCTATTCTTCTTTTGTCCAAAGCCTTCCTCTTTTGATTGTGCTTCATATACTTGGGGCTCATCTACATGGGCCAAAATACACTGGCTTCCGCTGGTGTATTCCTCCCCTGTTACTGGCATGAAATGAGATGGCATCCAGACTGCCATGCTGGCCCATCTCTGCAGCCCTTGCTGCTACCACCTGCACCACACTCTCTGAAGCCAGGAAGCAGGTCTGCAGCACACGATTAAGACCCCCTGAATGTGATTAGTCTTGGTCACATGCTACAGGAGTCCTTCCTAGATTTGGAGAGAGTAAAACAGACAGCAGCTGCAGTGACAGGCTGGTGTGGTGATATGGGCTCCTGCGGTCACGTGGGCCCAATCCGTTTTTTCCTGCCTGGAATGGTTTTTCGCTGGTGTTATAATACTACAGTGTAACAGGCTTTACCCCATCTTAGCCCTGTCATAGCTGTGGGCATTGTGAGGACTGCCTGGGGGCAAAACAAAAGCCCTGTGTTTCACTTCAGGGCTCCAAGATGGGGCCACGAAGGGTAAACAGCCCATCTAGACAAGGCCTTGGTCATCGAAACACGAAAGCTTGGCTTCTTATAATTGAACCTTTTTCTGTATTATAACACTGATCTTGCAAAGAACTGCACTGGTTTCCTATTTGCTTCCAAGCTCAATTCAAGGTGCTGGTGTTGACTTACAAAGCCCTAAACAATTGGGGGCTATGACATTTATTTTATTTTATTTTATTTTATGGATTTATATCTCGCCTTTCTCCCAAGATATCTGAAAGACCATCTCCTTCCATATGAGCCTGCTAAAAATCTGAGGTCTTCAGAGAAGACTCTGTTGTGTGTCCCAACACCTTTTTAAATTAGGTTGGTGGGTACAAATAATAGGGCTTTCTCTGTAGCAGCACCTCGACTGTGGAACCCTAGCCAAGGAGGTTAGGCTGGCCCCATCTCTTTTAATTTTCCAGCAGGCAGCTAAAAGAGTGCTGTTCTGCATGGCATTCAGTGTTTGAAATTGCTCTTTTAACTGTTTTAAAACTGGGTTCTATAATTGTTTTTAGACTGCTTTTAGGAGTTTTAAAAGAGTATTTTAATGTGTTTTTAAAATGTTTTATCTTTCTATAGGTTTACTTGTTTTTAATTTCTTCATTGCCTTGGGAGTCCTTGTCAGCTGGAAGGTGATACAGAAACACTTTAAATTAATAACAAATATATTTCAAGTTCCACACCAGTCTCTCAAGTCACTCCACCTACAACATTATGAAAATATAGTTGTCCCTTCATATTCACTGGGGTTTGGTTCCAGGATCCCCTGTGGATATCAAAATCCATGAATACTCAAGTCCCATTATATGCAATGGCATAGCAAAATTGTGTCCCTTATATAAGATGGCAAAATCAAGCTTTTCATTTTGAATTATTATTTTTTTAAAGAATATTTTCAAGCCATGAATACATAAATCCATGGATAAGGAGGGACAACTGTATACCTTTTGTTCTCTGCTGAAACCTTGACCTGTCAAAATCACTTGCACGTGGTCCACCCCTGGTCTATTTCCAATTCATGTTGGCTTTGCGTGTTTTCAATAATCATTCTGTTTCCTCCCATTTCCTCATTTTTGTTTAGTTTTTAAAAACCCATAAACATTGTGTTTCTTTTGACACACAATTTTCTCTAAAAAATTTTAGTTTTCAATTTTTCCTTAAAATAGACATTTTGACATTTTCCTATGGCTTTTTCTTAGTAATACTTTCTTCCATCCTTTTTCTTTCTCTCCCCCATTCCTTTGGCACCTTTTTAGCAGACAACTACACCACAAAATTCAGGAAAATGCACAATCCAAAGAACAACTGTTTTGATCCACATATTATAGGCTCATCTTCACTAGCCAGGATACCTGGCTCCCCGTCAGTGTATCCTGGCTGTGGAAGTGGCCCCCACCTACCTGGAGAAAATGGGCCAAAGTCCAAACACGAGGCTGGCCCATTGCTGAAACCACTGCCACCACCATTTTCTTTGCTAATGTGGAAACCAGGCATGGGTCCCACAACATGTGACTGCAGGCCCCCTGTGACCAGCCTTGGTCACATGCTGAGGGACCCCTGCCTGGCTGCCAGGAGAGCCAGAGAGATGTTGGTGGCAGTGAGGAGTAGTGTGCTAGATGGGCTCCTGTGGACATGCAGGGCCCAATCCAGTTCTTTCTAGGTAAACCAGGGTAAACCGGGTATTTTCTCAAAATGCTTTATCAGGCCCTATCCTGTCTTGCCCCCGTTCCAGCCTTGTACCTGCCCCAGGGGTTGTTTGGACTGCCTGGGGGCAGATTGGGGTAAATGCCCTGCATCATTTGGACTGCAAAGCTCCGGAATGGGGACAAGCCAGGGTAAATTGCCCTAAACCTAAATATAGCCTAAACGCACCCTGACTGAGTTCTGGAGAGTTCAAAACCATGCTCATTAATAATTTTCTCAGCACTATGGGAAGGCATTATACTACTGATTTTTGTTTTTGTCTAATGGACCAACACAGCTACTTTCAATTTTTTTCTCAAACTATTATTCTAGCTATTATGCTCTACCATTAACCATTGTGTTCCTTGTTACACTTACTTTACTCTTCTTTAAAATGTTGTCTGTCTATGACAAGACAACACTCCCAAGAAAATATTGCCTCTCTTCTGAAACATTTCTAGAAGACCCCCCCCCAACTTTGCTTCTGATCAAACTAGGTCATTTCTGCTATTATTTTTTCCACTGCATTTTTTGCAGAACAAGGAGTCATCTTGGTAAAACATGGCTAGAAAGCCTGCCAATGAGGAAAGAATTTGGCCTCATTTTACTTTTAATTGGAAAGGGACTATAGCTCTTTTTAAAGCTTGATTTGGAACCAAACCAGTTTTTATTAAAACTGAACAGTCAGCAAAAGTGATTTACTTGTTAATTTCACTGCTGTGTTTCAGAATGGGAAAGAAGCTCACTACTGGACACTTTGGTCTAGAGTCTGGATCAATGAATGAAAACTCTATGAACTGCTAATGCAACTTTGTCCTGATCTTGTTTGCATGAAAGAAGAGATGATTGCTGGGATAGCAAAGGCATGACTTTCAAATGTCTCCACATCAAGCAGTTAAGTCCCTTCTGTGTTCACAGGTCATCATTTATTCTTTGCTGGACATGACTGTAATAAGTAAAAAGTCAATGAGTACAGAATGGATTACATGGAGAAAAAAGAATTTCCTCTTTAAGTTTAGAAGAGCGAGCTACTTTTTAAACTGAGCTTTAATTTAAAACAGTGTGGTAAACAATTACACAACTTATTTTGCGTTACATGCAGTGAAGAACATAGCTCAAATGACTCTCCAGATTCCTGTTCTCTGGATAAATCTAATTTGGTGCATTCATCACTTTCCTCTCTAAGCTACATTTTTGTCTTAGGGTTTGTCTAGAGGATATAATACTGATTCTTGCACATTATTGCAAATTCATAGCTGTGTTCTTTTGTCTCCATGGTCTTTTGGCAAAAACTGATAGTATGCAAAGCTATCCCCATTTAAGTGCACATACCCAAGAATCAAGATGATGGCCAAGTAAATTAGCATGTTATTATTCTCCACACATTGCTGCCGCTGCACAATCATTAACGGAAAAATCTAAAATGGCTCTTCCAAACGCTTCCTTGCCGGCAAGCCCATCCCCACATGCGCCCGACCAATCTACTCACCAGTTCCACCCTCTCTGGGAATATGCAGTGATGTGACTCGGTTGTCCTAATGAGCGCTAATGCACATTCCCACACATTATTTAAAAACTTTGTGAAAAGCCATGAAAGTTTTTCATGCATAGTTTTTGGAGTTTTTTTGCCCCCTCCTTCCAAATACCATGAATCTCCTGTGTATCCCTTTGGGACAAAAAGTATTCTCCTTGAATGTTATGAGGATTATTTTCACCATCTAGACAACCCGCTAGTATACACAAATGAGACTGCGAGTAAACTTCTTCAAATATTCTTTTAAAGAAGACTCTGCATTTATTTTATTCTAATAGATTGTATGGAGGGAGTGCAGGTGGCTAGTAACTTTAATTCTGTTTCCCAATGTCATTCTCTCCAGCATTTCACAGATGAAAATTGGGACACTTGTGGCCAAGCAAGCAACATCAGTGTGGCAAAATATGCAGAAATGCACATTGCTACCTGTTTGGACAACCAATTCACAGTGTAGTGAATTCCAGAATTCAGTAGCTGATTGGTTGGATGTGCATGGGGGGTGGGCTTGCAGGCAACAAAGTGGCCGGAACTGCCATTTTTGAGTTTCATGGTAGGTACCATGCACATTTTTGCAGCAGTAAGGTGACCAAACAGTGGATGGTCTTTTAAGTGGATGGTCGTACTTCCACACATTAGATTCAAAGTTTAAAACAGCAAACTTTGCAGTGGCAGCAACTTATGGACAATAATAAAGCAAATAATTCACTTGTGGTCACCATCTTGATTCACAGGCATGCCTCTGTGTGAACTTCAAACATGGATAACTTCGTGTACCAGCAATATTGCCCAAAACCCATGCTGTGATTTTGTGTTAATGTGCAGCAATCCATGTTATATCGCCTTGTCTATATGAGCCCCAGTGCTGTTGCATGAGCCATGGGCTGCTGGGCTGCGGTGAGTTTGTGGCAAAGAAATACCTGTTGTAGTCAATGGGCACAAATACAGTACTGGTCCCTATCACATTAGGGGGAAAGAAACCAGTTCCCCTACATCAGATAGCCTGAGAAGCACTGATTAGATCATTGTAATTCCTGGTCCTGGTTTCCTTTTCTCATTTATTTTTATGGGAATTAATGCTTTATTTCTGCTTGACACTATGAAGTACTAGAGGAAACAAAATAATTTTCTTTGTTTTACTAATCTTGATAATTTCTTCTGTTCTTATGGGGGTGGCGGGGAGTTGTTGGATTCTCATATGACATAAACTGGCAAAGCCAAAGCAGTTTGTTCCATTTCACATGCTCCCTACAGTCCAGCATCTTGTAGGTCCATTTGTAGTGAGGGGCGGGAATTAAAAATTAAATTCAATTTCTAACTATTTTCTGAATAAACTGCACTTTTAATATATCAAACATTATAATTTTGTGTCAAACTAAGTTATACATAATGCATTTGATGTTCCTAAAGTAAGAAAGTGACTTTTGGTTTGTTAAGGTTGTTAATATTGCATTTTCCTACCCCCCAATTTTCCCGAAATTTCTCTTTTTATATTTTTAACAGCAATCAATGTGGTCCTTTTAATATGCTGTCACTTGGGAAAACCAGATATGCTTAATTTTTGTGGACGATTGTTTAAGGTATTATATGTCATCTAACTATTCAAAGAGGAAAGTGAAGTTCATTAGATGCTGAGGAGATGTATAGCCATGGTCATTACTAAGTTTGAGCTTTATACGTAGACAGCAGTGGTGAGTTTATTTCATACCACACACAAGCCTTCCTCAAAGAGCAGAACATTTTGTCCAGGAGAAGTGTCTGTTATGCTTCTGAACAGAAAGGAACTGCTGAAAGGAAGCAGAGATCTCTCCTAGAAACCACTAAATGCATGTTTTCAGGTAGTAATCTTCTCTTCAGACTCTGTGGTAAGGCATTTGTCACTACAATGCATTTCCAAAACAGATGACCAACCAACGGCATTATACAGACACCATTTCAGTTGTGATATGGTAAAATACCACATATGGAGCATATTGGAACCTTTGGCAGCAGAGGTTATGCATAAATATCAAAACAAAAGCATCAAAGCCTACATGCCAGAATTAAAAAACTATTTTGGTTGACTGTGCTTCTGGAAGCAAGTGGTAGAGAGCAACGAATTTAAAAACTGGCAGACAGTACTAGACAAATGGATGAACAAAGCCGAGCTGACAAAACACGGTCTGTTAGATTTTCCAGAAGAACAAGATGTGTTAGAACAACAAGAGAGTACATTGGACTTTTCAGAAGAAGCTTTCATGTCTAGCCTTGCATAGAGAAGCCAGTGCTTTCATATTGGGAGACTACAAACAATTGTATAACCTGAGCCACAACCTGAGCAAAACAAGGAGGTAGAAGGTGCAAAAAAGTGAGACGAGGAAAAGAAAGCAATAGAGAAAGCCAGACAAAAGCTGAGAGCAGTAGCAGCAGAGAAGAAGATATAATAGATGAGAATATTCTAAACTGCAAAGACAGACCAGATCCCACAGCAAGTTCCCAGATGCTCATTGTGATCCATCAAAGGTGTACCTATTCAATGCCTATCCCATCTCATGAGTATTCCGGGAGATAGCTGTATTAGTTTGTTTTAGCATAAAATATATAAAGGAATTCAATAGTATCTTTGAGACTAAATGGGAAGAAATTTCTAGCACAAGCTTTTGTAGACATAGTCCACTAGGGTACCTTGAATGGATATTCAAAATGGAACAGAAGGCAGAGACAAAAGTAAAACACTGCAAGTCAGAATTGTGGCCAAGGATTCCTGAAGAAGTACAGAACCATTTTCTTGGGACATTTGCTCCTTTTCTCAAACACAGCCCCATAAGATTGCTTCAGAATGGGGTTGCCTCAAAACAAATTCAAGTTAGACAACTGGATGTGACAATTTCATTTCTGCATGGGGAAATAACAGAGGGGTGCCACAAGGTTCTGTCCTGGGCCCATTGCTATTCAACATCTTTATCAATGACTTGGATGATGGAATTAGGGGCATACTTATCAAATTTGCAGATGACACCAAATTAGGAGGAGCAGCTAATACCCTAGAGGAGAGGATCAAAATTCAAAATGACCTGGATAGACTGGAGAGCTGGGCCAGAGCTAAGAAAATGAAATTCAATACGGAGAAATGTAAGGTACTGCACTTAGCGGGGGGAAATGAAATGCATAGATATAGAATGGGAGAGACCTGGCTGAACGAGACTACGTGTGAAAGGGATCTAGGAGTCCTAGTAGACCACAAGTTGAACATGAGTCAACAGTGTGATGCGGCAGCTAAAATGGCCAATGTGATATTGGGCTGCATCAATAGAAGTATAGCGTCTAGATCAAAGGAAGTAACAGTGCCACTCTATTCTGCCTTGGTCAGGCCTCACCTAGAATACTGTGTCCAGTTCTGGGCACCACAATTCAAAAAGGATATTGACAAATTGGAGCGTGTCCAGAGAAGGGTGACTAAAATGGTGAAAGGTCTGGAAGCCATGCCTTATGAGGAAAGACTTAGGGAGCTGGGTATGTTTAGCCTGGAAAAAAGATGGTCGAGGGGCTATATGATAGCCCTGTTTAAGTATTTGAAGGGGTGTCACATTGAGGATGGAGCAAGCTTGTTTTCTGCTGCTCTAGAGACTAGAACATGGAGCAATGGATGCAAGCTCCAGGAACAGAGATTCCACCTCAATTCCACCTCAATATTAGGAGGAACTTTCTGACAGTAAGAGCTGTTCGGCAGTGGAACACACTCCCTCGGAGCATGGTGGGGTCTCCTTCCTTGGAGGTCTTTAAACAGAGGCTGGATGGTCATCTGTCAGGCATGCTTTGATTGTGATTCCTGCATGGCAGGGGGTTGGACTGGATGGCCCTTGTGGTCTCTTCCAACTCTACAGTTCTATGATTCTATGAATATATATTGGACAATCCCCAGGATTTGTAAACTAAAACCAACCACATCTTGTTTACAAGCTTTAAAATCATTTTTATGGATTTAAGGAAGCTGCAAGAGTTCAGCATGAGAAACTGGATGGAACCCTGAAGGCTTCAAGCAAAGTGATGCACCGCAATGTATGCATGAGTTGCACAATAATAATAACAATTGGAGACTGAGTTTTTATTCAGACTTATGTTGAGGAATTATCTCATATAGTGCATTTAGAAGACTTCACAAAAGAGTCTGGAGCAATAAACACCTGAGGCAAAGCACAAAAATCAGTGTGTATAGAGCCATCGTACTGTCTATCCTCATTTATGGATCTGAAACATGGGTCACCTATCGCCACCACCTACAACTCCTTGAGCGCTTTCATCAGCGCTGTCTACGCACAATCCTAAATATACACTGGACTGACTATGTGACGAATGTTGCTGTCCTTGAGCAAGCAGGGATCATCAGCATTGAGGCCATGATATTGAGAACACAGCTGCGCTGGGCAGGGCATGTTTCTAGGATGGAGGACCATCGCCTCCCAAAAATACTACTCTACGGTGAACTCGCCACGGGTCAGCGTAAGAGGGGCGCTCCAAAAAAGCGATACAAAGACTCCCTGAAACAACATCTCAGGCTTGGCCAAATTGATCACCAACAGTGGTCCGCCCTGGCCTCACATCGGGAGGCATGGAGACGCACTATCCACAATGCTGCAGCCTTATTTGAGAACTCACGACGAACAAGTCTTGAAGAGAAACGACAACGCAGAAAGAATCACAACCCAAAAACATCACCCAAGGAGACCTTCTGCTGTGCTTTTTGCAACTGGACTTGTTTATCTCGGATTGGCCTTTTTAGTCATCAGCGCGCTTGCAGAAAGCGGAGGATGAGTCCTTCCTGAATCTTCGCTTGTGAAGAAAAGCCAGAGAAATCTATTGCAACACAGAGAGATGAAGACCACACAGAAGTTGTGTTATCATCTAAACAAAGTGGAAGTTAAAGAATTAGAAAATGGTCCTTACTATCTAGGAATACAGACTGAAAGGGAAAGAGATAGTTTCTTCCTTTTAAACCAAAAGCAAAAGATTGTTGTACTCTGAGAGACTCTAGGGGCTTGTCTAAATGGCCAAAATATTCCTCACAGCATTTGAGGGGAATTCTGTTTGTCTTAGGAGATTTTCACATGGGGCCAAAATACCCCATTACTGCCCCACCACCTCCTCTCCCGTTCCTGCCATGGAATAACGTAAATCTTTCACACACTTACCTTAATTCCGCAGCAGGAACGGGCTCCCCCTCCCCTTGCTGGCCGGCCGTAAATGCAGCCGTCGTAAGGCTGCTTTTACGACCGGCCGTCTGAAACGTTATCACGTGATAACGCCAGACAGTAAATTTAAAAAATAAAATTCCCCCAAACATAAAATCAATTCACCAAGCACAAAAACACTCTTTAAATCACTTAATCAAAACAGGGAGGGTAAAATATAGGGTGCCACTTACCTGGATGTCCAGATCATACCAGGAAATGCTCAGAACGGACTCCCCTCTGTGGCTGTCATTTCGGAACAGGAACAGGGCTCCTGTTTGCACAGCTGTGATTGTGTTATAGCAACGGAACGGGAGGTCTATTCACGATGAAAAATCGTGATTACATTGTTCTGGAACAGTCACGGGAGTAGGATGGATGCAGGACAGAATGGGGTCAACATCATCCGAAAGGAAAAACCTTTCCCGACCCTGTTCTGTTCCTGCCACGGGTTATATAGCCCGTGTGAAAATCTCCTTTGTGAGATACTTCATTGAATGGTGGTATTCAGAAGGAGGGGGGGCAAACCCCACAGAAACTGCGAGATAACAGACTTCAGGAATTTCCCTGAAGTTTTTGAAAAACTCAGTTGGAAATGCACTGTCCTGATCATTAGAACAACCACACAAATTGTTGTGTGGTCTGGAAGGGGTGGAACAGACCATCTGATTGGTCAGAGGTGCACAGGCATGGGCTTGCCATCATGTGCCTGGAAATGCTAGTGATTGTGCACTTTTTAACCATTTTTTTAAAGTGTCAAAAACCAGAAGAGACTGCAGCAGCACTCAGAGACAATGTGGAGGGTGGCCACAGTGAGGGAGCAGAAGAGAGAGTTGTCTGCCCTTCATCCATCCCAGTGGCGGCGGCAGCGGCAGCAGAATCCGGCAATGTGGGGGGAGGCCACAGTGAGGGAGAGGAGAGCTTGTGCCCTTCACCCATGCTGACAACGGTGCTCCCTGACTCCTGCTGCAATCAAAATGAATGGGAGGAGCTGCCTGGAGAAGGAAGAGGAGGGCCGCTCCCTCACCGGCTTCTGGTGGCACAGTGGTTAAATGCCAGTACTGCAAGCCACCACGTTGCAAGTTCGATTCCAGCGGGCTCCAAGGTTCACTCAGCCTTCCATCCTTTCGTAGGTCGGTAAATTGAGTACCCAGCTTGTGGGGGGCAATTAGCTAACACACATTGGAAACTGTTTAATGCAGTGTAGATGTGTAAATAGCTATTGCTTAAAACAATTTGTAAGCCGGTCTGATAGCCTTGTGGCTGAAGAGCGGGGTATAAATAAATAAAAATAAAAAAAATCTCGCCTTCCCATGCTGGGTTGCTCCTTCAGGAAGGTGAGATGAAACCAGAGCAGCAAAGAGCAGCCCTCCCAGGTGCTGGCCAGGCAGCTCCTCTGGTCCCTTTTAATTGCAACTGGAATTGGAGGCCAAAGGGTGGGTGGTTCTCTCCTCCTCTTCCTCACCGTGGCCACCCTCCACATGGTCTATAGGCACTGCCAGGTTCTTGCCTTCCAGCGAGAGTGTCTCCCCCAATCACCCTGATCACCACTGCACCAAAAAAATAACACAGCCACCATCTTGATTCATGATGGTCATGCAAACATCAGAGTGGAGAGCTTTGAAGCCTATCATTTATGCCAAAATGCCATGGAGGCAAAAGAAAGCTGCTGTGAATTGCCTATAATATGCAGGTGTGTGCATTATTTCTTCTCATATGGACAACCCCTAGGACCACAAGAGGCCAGTAGCAACACTCATGAGAACAGATTTTCTCAAGAACAATGAAGTAAACCTTTGCCAGGTAACAACCAATACAGAACAGCAACAGAGAAGCTTCTGAATTTATCTACCAATACCTGATCTGACAGAGCAGTTGCTGCAGGAATTCTAATCAGGAAAATTAGCTCAACCATACAAAATTATTTGACTGTTGTTAAGGGGTAGCTAGATACATGGAAAGGAACTACAGAACTTAAGCTAAGATTGCCAATGAATAGTAATCTAGAATTTATATGATACATTGGCACAGTTTGGTCTGGAGAGAGCACAGATTACAATCCAGTATTGCAAAAGGATCTTGTAGCACCTTTGAGACTGAGAGGAAGAAAGAAGTTGGTAGCATAAGCTTTCATAGACTTAAGTCTATTTCCTCAGATGCATGAAGTGAAGTGTCTAGGAACAGACCTTTTATAAGCAGGCTGTGTGTGAGAACAGCAATAGAAATGCAAAACTTGTGGGTATGGTGATGAGGTGACAAGTTCAGTTTTACCGATGGTTGGTGGGGGACAAAGCCAGGAGGAAGGGTGTTGCTTAAAGCCAAAGTGAGTAGATAGCCATATAAATGGTGGAGGGAGTTATTGGAATGTAGTGTGATGCTGGCTGGGAACCAGAAAGGAATTATGATAAACTGGCCAAGAAAGCCCTCAAGAGGCTGTGGTGTTAACTAGCGTTATAATATGCATGGTGTGCCAGAAAACCATTGTCTCTGTTCAACCCTCTGTTGGAATTTGTGGATATATTCCAATTCTGCTGTTTCTCTTTCCAGTGTTCCTTTGTAGGTTTTTTTGTTCAAGGACTACTGTTCTGAGGTCCAAAATGGAATGCCCAGGAAGACTGAAGTGTTCTGTACCTGGTTTTTGTGTATCCCTATTCCTAATATCTGATTTATTTTCATTTATCCTCTGGCATAGAGACTGCCTTGTTTGCCCAATGTAGAGTGCTGAAGGGCATTGTTGACAGAGAATGGCACATTACATTAGAGGATGAGCAAGTGAAAATACTTGTAATATTGTGAGTGATGTGTATAGGTCCTGTGGTGACATTTCCTGAATAGATGTGTGGGCAGAGTTGGCATCTGGTTTTGTGGCAAGGTCTTGTACCTATTTCCCCATTTGTGTTGTGTCCTCCTGTAGGTGAGTAACTTTTTGAGATTGGTAAACTTTCTGCAGGCAATTGGCCACAAACAAGAAACCATAGCAATCTCTTCTACAGAATCTAAATACTAAATACATAGCTACAGCAGAAGCATGCAAAAAAGTGGTTCAACGTGTTAGTGGCACATGCGAAAAGGATCTAGGAGTCTTAGTGGACCTCAAGCTGAACATGAGTCAGTAGTGTGATGCAGCAGCTAAAAAATCCAATGTGATTCTAGGCTGCATTAATAGGAGTACAATGTCTAGATCAAGGAAGTAATAGTGCCACTCTATTCTGCTTTGGTCAGACCTCACCTGGAATACTGTGTCCAGTTCTGGGCACCACAATTCAGGAAGGATATTGAGAAGCTGGAACATGTCCAAAGGACGGCGGCCAAGATGGTGGGTAGTCTGGAAGCCATGCCCTATGAGGAGCGGCTTAGGGAGCTGGGCATGTTTAGTCTGGAGAAGAGAAGGTTGAGAGGGGATATGATAGCCATGTTTAAATATTTGAAGGGATGTCATACTGAGGATGGAGCAGGTTTGTTTTCTGCTGCTCCAGAGACTAGGACACGGAGCAATGGGTTCAAACTACAGGAAAAGAGATTCCACCTAAACATTAGGAAGAACTTCCTGACAGTAAGAGCTGTTTGGAAGTGGAATACACTGCCTCGTAGTGTGGTGGAGTCTCCTTCTTTGGAGGTTTTTAAACAAAGGCTGGATGGCCATCTGTCAGGAATGATTTGATTGTGTATTCCTGCATAGCAGGGGGTTGGACTGGATGACCCTTGAGGTCTCTTCCAACTCTATGATTCTATGATTTTGAAACATATGACTCACACCAGTACAGATTCTGGAGGGTACCAGGAGCTGTCTTAGGTCTTCATATAATGGACAAGAACATGCTGTGCAAAAAGCACATTGAATTGTATCCTTCTTCTGGAGTGCAGAAGGATTCATCAAGAGGAACAACTCTCTAGTTCCAGTGAGATATCAGATATCTAGACCAAAACACTTCCAATAGATCACTCTAAGAAGCCTTGAGTCAAGGTGGATGTAAGAGGTGTATGTGCCGTTGGAATGAGGTATCGGAGTAGGCAACCTTTATGTACTAATCTAGGAAGGCTCAGACAGATTGATTCAGTGTCCTAGTGTAAAAGTTTCCTGCTTGCATGTACCTTCCTTTTCTTGCTTGTTTATCTTTGCATTTTTCCTTCCTTTGTCTTTGTACAATCCCTGCGTGGATTTACCTGAGCAGCAAGACTAGGTGCTGCTACTAACCTCTAGTAGCTGAAGCACTGTGCACTAAACACAGTGTGCAAACATGAATAAAGGAACATGAGAGACACTGCAGACTGGGCCAGCCAGAAAAATCAGCAGTAGCAGAACATGTTATAAACCAACCTGGACACAAAATGCTATTTAAAAACACCAAAATTCTGGACCAGGCCAACAACGATCATGTCAGAATGCACAAAGAAGCTATTGAAATCCACAAACACCTGGACAACTTCAACAGGAAAGAAGAAACCTTAAAAGTAAACAAAATCTGGCTCCCAGTTTTGAAGAACAATAGAATCAAAACTCAACACTTATAATGGAATTCCACCCAGGGAGAGGGGGGTTCCTAGCAGATAACTGCCCATCAACCAACCATTAGCCAAACAGACACAAATGAGCCTTGCATTTCTGTACCCAGAAACTAACCATTTAATTACACGAATTTACATATACTCCCCAACCGGGGTTCACAATATAAAAACTCCACATGCACTCCTACCTAACCAGTCTCTGAAGATGCCAGCCACAGATGCAGGCGAAACGTCAGAAAAAAACTATTCCAGAACACGGCCTCACAGCCTGGGGGGGGAAAAAAAAGGAAAATCTATGAACCCAAGTAACTTCCTTCTTTTTGTCCCAAAAAAAAGTCACAGGTTTTTGCTAAACCTGTGACTTTTTACCCATGTGCAAGGTTGTGAGTAAGCTACTTTATATTCTTTTAATGGAGACTGTTTTCATTTTATTCCTATAGAGGGGGCATGGGGTGGGAGGAAACTCCATTTCCCAATATACTCTGCTAGAGAGATAAACCACATATTTTCCATTTCATTTCAGAACCATTTCTCTCTGCAATTTATTATATCTGACCTTGGGCAAAGTCCTTCATCTTCCTTTCTATGCCAAAGAAAATCTATGACAAAAAATCCTTCCCCCCTCCCCACTTGTTCAGGGAGCTGTTGCTTTCTAGTGATCAGACCATAGCAATTATCAAGATAGATTGGATTGTTTCCGTCCCTCCTTGTAGGCACACACACACACAAATTATTCACAGGCAACTCAGAGATTTTTTCTTCACTAATCTCCCAAAACCCCACATTTGCACTTCAGCTGATGCCTTGTTATTCATGTGTTTTTATTATGGTGCAGATGACCTCTGTCTTGTTCTCTTCCTTACATCAAACATCACTGACTCAGTCCTTTTGCTGCCTCAGTACTCTGTGCAGTTTCTCATTACACATTTTCTCTTTAGCCTCTTGTGGCTTTCCACTCATAGTCTTCTCCTCCTCTCTCTCTCTCACCCAATTTCTTTTTCAGTCTGCCCAGCCATACCACCACCCTTTAAGTAGGCTGAAGTTTTCAGTGCTGTGTACTCACAACTAGTTTTACAAACAGATATACTTATTTTATTCTCTTCTTATATACAGTAGGACCTCCATATCTGCGGAACCAATATCTGCAGTTTCAGTTATCCGCAGGACACAAACAGAACACATACCATAGAGTCTTCCTGGAAAATGCATCCTCTCTAGACATTTTCTAGGTCCTCCAAGGCAACTCTATGGTATTTTAAACCAGAAGTCCCATTATTTTCAATGACGTTAGCTATTATCTATGGATTTCAGCATCCACGGGGGCGGGGGGTAAACCATTCCCCCATGGATACGGGGTCCTACTGTATATACATTCTCTTACCTCCAGTGACTGATAAACCACACTGTTTCTCAACAACGTTTGGACTGGGGCCTCTGTTTTCAGGGTACTGAGGCTCTGGAATCTATTTGGGGCATACTGAGATCCATAATTTAATCAGAATTTCCTGTTTGTTATTTGATGTACTTGATTGATTGTTTTTAATTATTTCACTAGGATTCTGAACTATGAACTCAGTATTTTAAATGTGAATGTAATACTAGTCATCACCATCACTTGCATATTGGCATAAGCCACAAATTATTCAAACTCTGCATGATTTGAGGTTTGGTTGGCATGCCTTTTTATGGTATGATAAATTTAAGGCTAATAAAGATTTTGATAACCATTATGTAAGATGTGCAATTTTAAGAATATGGAATAAATATAAAATGAGATTATTTTCAAAAATGCCCCTTTGGGTATCTCCCCAAGATATGTTATTTAGAAGAGAGAAAATAACAAGGGGGAAATGGATTACTTATAAGGAGTTGCTTAAATGGGAAGGAAATGAATTTAAATTTAAGTCACAAGAAGAGCTAGTTAAGGAAGGTTTAGACTTCCATTAGTATTGTTATAAGCAACTTCTGGAAAGATATAAAGTATATAAGAAATCTTGGGGTTTTGAGAGAGATAAAGTTAACTTTGAGAGGAATTTATGGTTGGATGATGAACATTTGATTGGGAAAATGTATAAATTGCTATTGAAGAGGATACTGAAGATGAACAGATCAAAAATCATATGGTTAAATGGGCTCAAAACTTTGGGTATAATATTGAGTTGGAATAGTGGGGAAAATGTGGAAGGTTGACTTAAAAGATATACTTTGTCATAATTTGAAGGGAAATTTTTATAAGATGATGTACAGATGGTATTTAATGCCAGTAAGACTAAGATGTATAAAGGCATCAAAAATAATTGTTGGAAATGTGGGAGACATGAAGGTACCTTTTTTCATATGTGATGGTCATGTGATAAAACAAAGAAGTATTGGGAACAAGTACAAAGATTATTGCAATTAATTTTTAAATGTAAGATTAGATTGAAACCTGAATTATTTTTATTTGGCACAGCAAAAGAGAAATTCAAGAATATTAACTTTAAAGTGATGTGTTATATGATCAAAGCAGCTAGACTGTTGTATGCCCAGAACTAGAAGATGGAATATACTCCTTCCGATGGAGAGTGGATTGTTAGAGTTTTGGAATTGATGGAGATGGATAAACTTTCAACTTTAATGAAGGAGAAATTACTAGACAACTTTTTGTTGGACTGGGTGCTGTTTCTGACATTCTGACAGAATAAGAAGATCTTAGTTGCAGATGTGGCTGTTTGAAGCATTTTTGTTTTATTTTCAGGTCAGAAGTAGTGAAGCAGATTAACTTTTTGAGAAGTTTACTATATTTTGTGTTAAATTTCTTGGGTTGGGGTGGTGGAAAGTCAATTTAAGTATATGTATGTTATGTTTAGTGTAGGAATAATTGGGTGTGTGGGGAAGATATAAATTATGTTGTTTGTCATTGCCTCATTGGAGATTATCAGACGGGAACAAAAAAAGTGTTCCCATCCCGCGATCTCCTCTCCCGCCCCTCTCTCCTCCCTCTCCCAGCGCAGTTACCAAACTTTTCAGACCTATCTTATTGCTGTCTTCATGGCTGCCCAGGAGTGAAAGGCACTCTAACCGAGCTCCTTTCACTTCCTGGATTGAAACTCCGTCTGTCCTCGTGAGAAGATGAGAGTGCGGGAAATTCAAAAATAAAAACAAACCCCCAAAAGTAACACCAAGCACAAAAACACACTTAAAACATTACAAGTAACCTGGGGAGTGTACAAAAAAGTGTGTCACTTACCTGGATGTCCCTATCTCACCAGGAAGTGTTCTGGCACAGACCTCCCAAGATTTTCCAATCTTGGAAAAGCAACAGAATGTGAGCGGTATGTGAGGGGTCAGCCTTCATTTTCCCACTGTCTTTTTAAAGGCACAGAGGAACAGAGTTTGTTTTTGACTGTTTGCTCTCGCTGAGCACATAGTCTGAGAGGGGCAGGGCATCTAATTTCACAGTTAGGCGAAAAGCACAGAAGGGACAAAGGTCAGCCTTAAAAGAGCCTTCTGCTAAGCCACTGAAACTGCCTGGGGGAGGAGTTAGCAGCCACTAGCTCTACATAACTGCTGTTACAGCCTTTCCATGTTAATCTTGGAAAAGCAGCAGCAAGCATCTTGTGGTGCATGCAGTTCTAACATAACAGGGGCATAGGAGCTTTTCTGGGAATGAAGGCCAACAGGCATTGGGTAGAGGGGTGGGATACCAGAAGAGTTTGGACAGGGAAGCCCAAAGTTCTCTTTCAGTGATTACTTAAGAAGACTGACTATGGGCAGTGAGGTACCTGCTGCAGTCAACTGCAGTACCTGTGGAATGTTTGTCTTCTTGCCAGAGGATGTGGGGAGCTATATCTGCAGCAAGTGCAAGTTGGTGGCCCTGCTGGACTAAAAGGTCAAGCATCTTGAGGACAGGGTATCTACTCTTCTGAATATTAGGGAGCGAGAGGTTTTCTTGGACAGAGTGGAGAAGACTATCCTGGATGCAGAACACACTGGAGAGGTGTCTGCAGAGGAGGCCATCTCGCATACACAAGAAATGAACAATTGGAGGAATGTGGCACAGAGAAGTAGAAGGGCCAGGGCTCATTCAGCCATCTTGAAGCTACAGAATCTATTTGAAGCTAACTTTCTTTCCAGAGAAGAAGAGAAAGAGCAGCAATGCTAGGCCTTAGGGAAAATACAGGAAACCTTAGTAGATCCAGCACATGAAGTGGCCTCTACCAAGACTTGAAGAAGGAGGGTGGTAGTGGTAGGGGATTCCCTGCTGTGAGGAACAGAAGCAGTAGTCTGCAGGTCTGACAAATTGTCTCAGGAGGTATGCTGTCTCCCTGGGGCAAAAATTCAAGATGTAACAGAGAGGCTGACAAGACTCATCAAGCCTTTTGACCATTATCCCTTCCTTCCTGTCCATGTGGGAACCAATGATACTGCAAGGCATAGCCTCCAGAAGATCACAAGGGATTATGAGGCTTTGGGTAGGAATCTGAAGAACCTGGATGCACAGATAGTCATTTTGTATGTCCTTCCAGTGGAAGGGCATGGCCCAGGAAGGGAGAGAAGAATAGTAGAAGTGGACAACTGGCTACGCAGATGGTGCCGCCGGAAACAATTTGGCTTCCTGGACCATGGAATGCTGTTTCAGGGAGGTGGAATTCTGGCAAGAGATGGATTGCATCTCACAGCAGCTGGCAGGAATGTTTTTGCTAAGGGTCTGAAAGATTTTATCAGGAGGGCTTTAAACTGAGTTGTATGGGGGAAGGAGACAATATTCTTGAAGGCAGGAGTTCATCAAGTGCTAGAGATAATAGCCCAAATGTTATACAGAGAACAAGGCAAATGACACAACAACCCAACAATGGGAGGAATAAAACCTTTAAAAAGGCAGATAGAAGAAATGACCCATGGTCTTAGATGTCTCTATACGAATGCACAGAGCATGGGAAATAAACAGGATGAACTTGAACTCTTAGCACAGCAAAACAAATATGATATAATAGGCATCACTGAAATCTGGTGGGATGAGTCTCATGATCGGAATGTACTAATAGAGGGGTATAACCTATTTCAGAGAAATAGACCAAACAGGAAGGATGGTGGAGTAGCATTATACATTAAGGATGTGTACACCGGTGAACATATCCATTACTTAAATCCTGGAAGTCAAGTTGAGAGCATCTGGGTAAAAATTAAGGGACAGAGAAACAGCAGGGATCTCATTGTGGGGGTCTACTACAGACCTCCAAGCCAAACCGAGGACTTGGATGGTGCCTTCCTGGAACAGATGGCTGCACATTCAGAAAGGAGAGATGTAGTAGTAATGGGGGATTTCAACTATCCAGATATTTGTTGGAAGTCCAACTCTGCCAAGAATTTAAGGTCCCAACAAATTCCTCACTTGCCTTGCAGACAATTTCATTGTCCAGGACGTGGAAGAGGCAACAAGGAGATCAGCTATTTTAGATCTGATCCTAACCAATGGGGATGGCCTGGTTAATGGAGTGGAAGTGGCAGGATCCTTAGGGGGGAGTGATCATGTTCTCCTGGTGTTTGTTATAGAGAGGAAAGGGGAAGCCAAGCATAGTCAGACATGCATTCTAGACTTTAAGAAAGCTGATTTCAGAAAACTTAGGGAATTACTGGGGGTGATCCCATGGCCAGGAATACTAAAAGAGAAGGGAGTTCATGAGGGATGGAAGTTTCTTAAAGGCAGAACTACTTAACACCTTCTTTGCTTCAGTCTTCTCCCAAAGGGGGAACAGTGCTCAACTTGGGGGAAATGGAGCAGATGATGGAGTAGGGGAAATACAGCACAGAATAGGTAAAGAGGTAGTTCAAGTAGTTCAGGAATAGCTGGCCAGTATAAATGAGTTCAAGTCTCCAGGACCAGATGAATTTCATCCAAGGGTATTAAAAGAACTGGCAAAAGTAATCTCAGAACCAATGTCAATAGTCTTTGATAATTCCTGGAGAACAGGCAAGGTTCCGCAGACTGGAAGAGGGCAAATGTTGTCCCCATCTTTAAAAAAAAAGGGGGGGAACCAAATAATTACCACCCAGTCAGCCTGACATCAATACTAGGAAAGATTCTAGAGCAGATCATTAAACAGACAGTCTGTAAGCACTTAGGAATGCCGTGATCACTAAAAGTCAATATGGATTTCTCAAAAACAAGTCCTGCCAGACTAATCTTATATTTTGATATTTACAAACTATCAAACTTGATAGATGAAGGGAATGCTGTGGATGTAGTGTATCTTGATTTCAGTAAGGCTTTTGACAAGGTCCCCCATGATAGTCTTGCAAAAAAGTTAGTAACCTATAGGCTAGACAATGCAACTGTTAGGTGGATTTGTAATTGGTTGACTGACAGAACTGAAAGGGTAGTCACCAATGGTTCCTCTTCATCCTGGAGAAAAGTGACTAGTGGGGTGCCACAGGGTTCTGTCCCGGGCTCAGTGCTATTCAACATCTTTATCAATGACTTGGATGAGGGAACAGAGGGTATGCTTATCAAGTCTGAAGATGATACCAGATTAGGAGAGGTAGCTAATACCCCAGAGGACAGGATCAGAATCCAAAATGACCTGAACAGATTAGAAAGCTGGGCCAAAAGTAACAAAACAAATTTCAACAGGGAGAAATGTAGGATGCTACACTTGGGCAGTAAAAATGAAATGCACAGATATAGGATGGGTGACACCTGGATTGATGGCAGTACATGTGAAAGGGATCTAGAAGTCTTAGTGGACCACAAGCTGAACATGAGTCAACAGTGTGATGCAGCAGCTAAAACAGTCAATGTGATTCTAGGCTGCATTAATAGTGTCTAGATCAAGGGAAGTAATAATGCCACTGTATTCTGCTTTGGCACAGAAAACAGTATTTTCAGCACAGAGCACAGCCTTTTCAGTGCAGAAAACAATATTTCTGTGCAGAAACATTATTTTCTGCACAACAAATACTGTTTCCTTTGTGAAAAATCCTGTTTTCCCACACAAATTAGCCAGTCAGTCCCAAATTGCAAATAGTTTTTTTTATTATTGTATTGATTTTCTGCACAACAAATACTGTTTCCTTTGCGAAAAATCCTGTTTTCCCACACAAATTAGCCAGTCAGTCCCAAACTGCAAATAGTTTTTTTATTATTATTATTGTATTGTTTGTGAAGATTTTCTTACAGTGAGGAGAACATTTCTAAAATTACTTGCTACATCCTTTGAGGAGAAAATTAGTGAAGAATTATACCCCCAGGCTAACTAGACTTCCCTGATGGGGGTATTCCACAATGGTGGTGCCATCATTGAAAAGGCCCTCTTTCTCATACTTACTTGTTACACCTTGAGTCAGCAAAGGAATATTAGAGCAGGATTTCTTCTGTTGTTTCAAGGGCAGAAGGTGGAAAAGATACATGGGAGAAGGCAGTTCTTAAGATACCCAGGTTCTAAGCTGTTAATGGGTTTATATGTAGTTTGAAATAAGTTCAGAAAGGAAACCAAAGGAGATCAAGAGCACATAAATTTAGCGTATCCAGATTCAAACAAGAATCTGGCAACGCCATTTGCCAATGTTGAAATTTCCAGACATATTTCAATGGCAGCTTTTAAACCATGGTTAACTGTAGAACCATGGCTCTGTCTTTGTAAAGAAAGACTGCAGCTAGCATAGGATTGCCATATTACGTGGAATCTAGGCATGATACCTAATGCCCATTTTTACCATACTCTGGTCTAGATTCTAAGCTGGTGGTTTCAGGCCCAACCAGCTATTGCAAGATACGTATGCATGTGCATGTTGGCACCTTATGTCACTTTTAGGGAATGGTTAGAGTGTTGGTGTAGCAGTGGTGCGGCAATGGTGACAGCTGAACCTGCTGCTGGAGCCTGGAGAGTGTGTATTGGGTGGTGCATGTGTACATGTGTGTTCTCAGCATGTATAGTATGAGTGAACACTAGATGTATTCATGATGAAAAGAGCATTGGGAGCCTTCTTTCCCACCTCTCTGCTTCCCTTAATAGTAAGTACTGTACATGAAAATAAAATGAGCCCTAATAGAAAGCATAAAAATGTAACACTTACTGACTTTCCTTCTGATATACAGTACTTCAATATTTGATTTCCACCATTTTGCTTCTCCCCTTCTAATTCCTCCTGCACTTCTTTCTTCCATCCTCTGTTCCTGGGCTCCTTCTTTCCTTCCTTCTTTTCCTCTCCCACCCTAACTCTTTTCTCCAACCTTTGATCTTCCAAATCCCAGTTTAACACTCTAATCATCACGCCACACTTGTCAGGCTAAGGGATTTATAAAATACAGCACTGCTGTGGAGACGGACAAAATCTTGCTCTGTTTCCACCCAATTTTCCATTTTCAATGAAAATTATTAATGAAGGTAAAATTGTTACATTTTTAAAGGCCACAGGGCTAAGCATGCTTGAAAGGGAGTAAGAACCATTGAACTCAGTAGGACTTTCTTCTAAGTAAACATGCTTGGGGTTGGACTGTAAATGGAGTACTCTTGATTATATAAAGGAGGTATCTGCTCTGCTTAGGTTTGGCAGTTTGATCCCACTTAACTGTCACAGATTCATCCTATGGAATTCTGGGATTTGTAGCTCAGTTGGGTACTTAGAAATCTCTGCTAGGAACTCTAGTGCTTATTTAGAGATAATTTTAATTCCTACACCAAACAACAAATTCCAGAATTCTGTAGGATAGAGCCATAACAATTAAAGTGGTCTCAAATTGCTATTAACTGTGTAGTGCAAACACACCCAAATTAGTCATGTCATTTAAAGGTAGGGGTCAAATATAGCTGCCCCACAACTGCTGCTATTTTGCTAGCATGGAGCTCAAAGTGGGTCATTCGTTGTGGAGACAAAGTGAAGGAAGAGTGATCTCTGTATGCTGCCTTGAATGCTAAAATTATTTTCCTTAAATTGCATAATATGCAGATTAGTTGCTTGGATTTGAGAAACTGGAATATGGCAAAACTAAGACAGCATTAACAACTGAAGATGATTTTTTAAAAAAAGTACAATTGTAGTCATTTCCACCAATTGAGCATTCCAAAACAGGGTCAGCTCAAAGTGTACGTCAAGTATCAAACTTGTATCTCTGGAGAGGGTGCAACCCCACCCAAGGCCAAGAGTGGGGAACCTCAGTTCCTGAGGCTGAATTTGACCCCCCTGTGGCCCCAACTCAGCCTTCTAGGCCACAACTCTTCCCCGTGACACAATCATTTGGTGGTTGCCCAGCTTTTCTATGTCTACCCTACCCCATTCTAAAAGGTTGAGATGCCTCTGTTAAGGCCTAGTTACTGGCAGGAAGAGCTTTCAGCTTTTTTGTCCCATTATTTGGCCTTGGACTCACTCACCACCTCAGGGGATTTCCTTCAAACTCTGAAGGCTATATATAATAAGTACCCCACCCTTGGCCAACTGATCCCCACACACAATGTTTCCATCTTACCTAAATTAAGTTTCATTTTCTACACTCATATCAAGTCTTTTAATATTTAAAGCAGCGATGAAAACTGTGTGGCCTGTGGGACCCTTTGGGCAGTATGTGCCATCTCTGAGACCTCCCTCCCACCTAAAAACAGAGTTCAAGCTGGGAAAAGGTACTCTAAAATACCTTGAGGTGCTGATTTGGAGGGGAGTCCTCAACCCAAAACAGTCAGAACCTCTGCCCCAAGGTCCCAAAGATTATGAGTAGCAATACAATGTCACTTTAAATGAACCCAAATGGCAATCACATTGGTGCAGCTCTGTGGAGTTTTGGAGGAGGCAAAAATGGTACTGTGAGCCCTGGTGGGCTCCAGAACATACCCAACCTTGGATTAATATTTCCATCACCTCCCTATAATTAAATAAAAATTAAAATCACAGATCATTATGCTGAGTATAGAGAGAACATTTCAGTCTAGATCTCTAGATGATTTTATCCTGGTGGTTTATCTACGTGAGAAAAAGCATGGAAGACAAAATGGAGCCCAGTAGCATCAGAGAAGAGAAGTTGTGAGCATTTGTTGCATGCTCCTCCTGAGTACTTCCCAGAAGAAACTGGCTGACACTCTGGCAAGAGAATGTTGGGCTCCACAGGCCATTGGTCTGAGTAACATGGCTCTTCCTATATTCTTAAGCCAGTAGTCATTAGGCAGAACTAGTCTCCTGACATCACTTTCTGATTCCTATCCCAAAGAAGTTGTGGGACTCACCCTTTGAAAAATCCCAGAGTATCAATCAATTTGCACTCCTTTCAGCCATCATCTGCACCTGGTGGCGCAGTGGTTAAATGCCAGTACTGCACCACATTGCAAGTTCGATTCCAGCGGGCTCCAAGGTTCACTCAGCCTTCCATCCTTTCATAGGTCGGTAAACTGAGTACCCGGCTTGTGGGGGCAATTAGCTAACACACATTGGAAACTGTTTAATGCAGTGTAGATGTGTAAATAACTATCGCTTAAAACAATTTGTAAGCCACTCTGATAGCCTTGTGGCTGAAGAGCGGGGTATAAATAAATAAATAAATAAATAAATAATCCCCTAAGGCTACCAAGATTGTTGCTGTTCTGTTCCAACATTGGGCTGGAAACCAGACTCTAAGGGTGCATCTACACTGTAGAATTAATACAGTTTGACACCACATAAGTGCTGTAGCTCCATCCCATGGAATCCTGGGATTTGTAGTTTTGCAAAGTCTTTAGCCTTCTCTGCCAAAGAATGCTGGTGCCTCACAAAACGACAAATCCTAGGATTCTGTACAATGGAGCTATGACAGTTAAAGTGGTATCAAATGGCATTATTTATACAGTGTAGATACGCCCAAAGAGACCTACATAATCAGCTTCATTCAGGAAGATTTGGATCAGGGCAGCACATGTAAGCACCTTCATCAAGAATGGGGTATTTGAGAGTGTATGGGTTACAAACAATTTTCTTTCTTTCTTTCTTTCTTTCTTTCTTTCTTTCTTTCTTTCTTTCTTTCTTGTTAGGTGACACACAACTGACTCTTAAAGTACAATAGACTCATAGTATGTTTCATGCTGTAACATTAGTTACTTCTGCTGTCCAAGTAGGTAGTCCCGAACCCACCATTTAAATTATCTAAAAATCAAGCATCCATATGATTAGCCTCATCTCTAAAAGCTCCACATCCTCTGGTGGAACAAACTAAAATGTATCCATAGAAACTTGATAAGAAAGAGTAATAGATATCTCTAGTGCAACCTCTGTACAGCTAGAGTCTAGGTCAGAGTTTGACCTAGAATACTATACAAACATGAAAAATCATATCACAGGGATTGGTAAACCACAACTCTGAGTAGATCTTAGCAATTAAATTTCCCTGTGGTTGGAGATATTAATTACATTGCTTCATCCTCTTTAATAGAAGCCTTTTGCCAATATATTTTACTTTCCATGGTACTAATAGGATAGAACAATTTAAAAATAAGGGTGAAATTGTATTTTGCAGAGACAACAAAAAGTGCCTTCCTCACTGCATTTTGGAGATGCCTTCAAATTACATGTTCATTGTGTGAGCACATAATGAGACCAGATTAAATCATGGGCAAAACTGGTGTGCCAGCCAAAATTAAGAAGAGTCGGATTGAGTTCCAGCTACCATAGAAACATAACACATTTGTGACATGAAACTGAATGCATTTCGTGAACAACACGAATACAATTTTCAGAGAATCTGTCTTTGTAGTGCAGTTTGCCTTAGGCAGGAGAATTTCTGCCTAATAAATTATTCATTTCCTTCAGTAGCTGACACATTTCCTTTTACCACTTGCAAAATGTCACACACAGTCTGGTTTGTAAAGGTGAAACAAGCAGACAACATTGCATTGTTAGAATTCAGAGTTGGGGGGAAATGGAATAAAATGTGGGTAAAGCAATTTCTCCTTTTTGTCACAAAAATACCTTTGCAGACTTGCTTTTCAAGGTATCTCTTTCAGATGTATTTGGAGACCAGATCCCAATGACTGTCCTAATTTCATTTCCATTTCTAGTCTGACAAATACAGACAAATGCTAATGTCAAAATTCCAGTAATCATGTGGTGCTAATAAAGCCATATCTATTAAACCACAGAGTCCTTTCAGTCCTGTACTATTGCACTAAATCTTTCCAAGGAAGAGGAAACTGGGGCATAGCAGAGGAAAAACAAAATCCCCCAAAGCACATACATATACCACTACAACCACTACAGATCAGCTGCAGCAGCCTCAGATTCTTCCATGGTCCAGATGTAGTCATATCACTTCACCTTCTCTGTACCATCTCCATGACAACCATGTAATTTGGGTGCTGTACTGCTGAACTGATGCTTAAATGTAACTGTGTTATAAAATAAAGCACAGACTATATATCAGAGTCTTGTTAAGAAAGGTAGTCTTGTACTAGGTGATAACTTAAGGTTTTTTAAGATTTGTACTTAAAAATAAAAATGAAACTGTTAAAGCAATTTGATTGTGTTGCTAATTTTTACCCATTCACATCTTCTGAGAAAAGAGTGAGCTACATAATTGCATGAAGAACCCTTTCTTAACCCCCCCCCCGCAAGATTTCTTCCCACAGTTTATCTAGATAAATAGTAATTCACATCTTCTTCAAATGATTCAGGGGTTGTGAAATCAATTAGATGAAAATATGATTGTGTTTGATTAGAAAAATTATCTTTACATCCCACTCTTTCTCTAGGAATATATAGAGAATGCATAACTGGATACACATACATACATGCACAGAAGGATGCAAACTGGAGACATCTAAAGACAAATCAAATTCTAGCAATTGCAGCTTTAAGCAAATGCATCAAATATTAATGAGAACTGTAACACTAATGAAATGTCTTACCAAGAACAATATTACATACATTGACACAGAGGTGAATGAATACTGGAGCAAAAAGAAAAATGTTGTGATTCCACTTACCAGAGCTAAAAGCTTTCCTCCACAAATGCAGTTTGTTTTTCCTCAATAATCCATGCAAAAAAATAAAAAATCAGCAGCTATATGTAAGGAATCCTCCTTTCCCCCATGCCTTCCCAGACTTTCCTTTTATTGTCTTTCCCCAGCACTTGTAATGGGTCACGCCTCCCTAGCTTTCCTTCAGGTGTCAAAAGATTGCTAGGAGGCAGGTTGCAGGAAAGGCAGGGGGGGGGGAGAAAAGAGGAGGGGTAAGAGGGAAGCTGCCTGAAAGGGAAGGTTGAGGTTGATGAAGACAGTATTAAATGGAAGAGCAAGGGGGAGACCTGATGCACAAGGGTTCAGATGAATGTATGCCGAAAGACCAGCGAACAATTTCATTAGGAGTTACTATAGCAAGAGTGAGTAAATGGCTAAAAATACTTAACATTTTCCTCAAAGATGTGAAGAATGGATCTGCCTTCTGCTAGCCAATCAGATACCTTGAAACTGGAACTTGGAAATTCCTGCCAAACAGGCAAGCTGTCTTTAAGAAAATAGGATGCATACAAAACAACAAGCTCTGTAAAACTCACAAGAATATACTTACATGGCCTGTCAGTCCTTCCTTCAAGCCACCTCACCAGAGTGTTGCACAAAAGGAAAATTTTGTCTGGCTTTTAAGTGCTACAGCTTTCCTTTGTGCACATGCTTCCTGCTAGGTTGGGTTTTTAAAACTGCATTATGAACTTTCACACCTGTTCTTGAACATAGGACATGTCCATTAATGTTTATGTTCTTCCTGTGCAAAACATTGTACATACTGGTATTTTGCTTTGCTTTACATACAGAGAAGATGCTGACACAGAAAGTACTTCAAACTGTATGTTCTACTATGTGTGATTGTTCTTCTATGCATGATAATGTCACTGGAATAACCATTTATCCAGCAGTTAGCAAGGAATGCTTGAGAGAGCAGGGAATTCAGAAGCAGGCTGAAAGTTCCTTCTTCAACTTTTTTTAATGACACCTGCCCCACTTCCTGCCTGTACACTTGCCCCGCTTTTTATGACACCTGCCCGACTTCTCTAGCCCATTTGGCTCCACAGGACAGGATCCTGCCATTTGTGAATGACATCTTCTAAAAATGGCAGGATCTTTTGTGTTATCAGATTTACTGGACAACTTCATGGAGGATAAGAGTCCCTCCCTAGGTAACTATCAGCCCATTTCTAATCGCCCCTTTCTAAGTAAGGTCCTAGAGTGAGTGGTGGCAATACAACTCTAGGCTTTCTTGGATGAAATGGATTACTTGGACCCTTTCCAATCTGGGTTCAAGCCTGATTATGGGACAGAAACAGCCTTGGTTGCCCTGGTGGATGACTTACACTGGCAGTCCATATTGGTCCTCCTGGAACTTTCAGTAGCATTTGATATCATTGGCCATAGAATCCTTCTGGGCCATCTGGACGATATGGGACATGGGGATATTGCTTTGCAGTGGTCCTGGTCTTTCTTGGCTGAACTTTCCCAGAGGATGGTGCTGGGGGACTGATGTACAGCCTTTTGGCCATTAGCCTGTGGGGTTCCCCTATGTGTTTCAACATCTGCATGAATCTGCTGGGAGAAGTCATCTGGAGTTTTGGGGGTGGATGTCATCAATATGCTGATGATTTGCTGTTGTTGTTGTGTGGCTTCAAGTAATTTCTAACTTATGATGAACCTAAGGCAAACCTATCACAGGGTTTTCTAAGGGCTGAGAGTGTGTGACTCGCCCAAGGTCACCCAGTTGGTTTTCATGGCTGATCAGGGATACCTAGCTCTATCTCTCCCTAATAACTGATGCCAAGGAAACTGTGGTAGTACCAACTGCTTTTAGGAGTTTTAAAAGCATATTTTAATGTGTTCTAAAATGTTTTTATCTTTGTATTGTTTTAATTGGTTTTCATTTGTTCATCTCAGGAGTCCTTGTGGGCTGAGAAACAATAAAGAAATACTTTAAATAAATTAATAAAATAATTTATTATCGTGGCTATATAATATCTCTGGTATCAGAGGCAGCATGGCTCTCAGTTCTACTTGCTGAGAAACACAAGCAGGAGGGTGCTCTGCTCTGCTTGCAAGGTTCCCACAAGCATTTAGCTGGCCACAATGGGAACAGAATGCTGGGCTAGATAGGTTTTTGGTCTGATGCAACAGGGCTCTTTATATGCTTGGCTATGTTATCCTCTCTGCTTCCTCCTATGCATTCCCCTTCATATGAAAGCAGCCACTGAGAGACTCCAGTCATACTAGCCTACTAGATAACATTTATGCCTTTCACCTCATACCACTTTTCCTCTCCCATTTCCCCTTTTTCTTTCCTAAAATTTTGAGGGTTGGCATGCAACAGTATGTAGAATTGACATAGTGGCTGCAGTTTACTGATGTCATCCAATTGGATTTAGTATATAACACCTGACAGCTTTTGAGGTTTCATGTTTGATCCCTGGCAATACAATCGAGAGATGCTAACAAGTACATATGTATAGGTTAAGGTAAAATTCACATTTAAAATACAAAATGTTAAAATATCTATTCTGGCACAAAGAATGAGCAGGATTATAGAAAATTAATATGTTGACTGTGACTACTCATTGATTTCAGTGGATCTGCTCCAAGTATATCCAAGTCTGGATTCCATTTCAAGTAGTATTTCCACCTATTTATAGAAAATTATAAATTTATAAATTATGAATTATTATGATTTGTCTATAAAGGGAATATTAATGTGTCATGCTCCATGAGTTGGATAAGGATATGGAATCAGAGGAGGAGGCAGATATAGCAGGGAACGGCCCTACAGACCCTGGCACAGGTTTATTTACACCTGTGCCAGCAGGAAACCCTGCCAACCTGGAGGTTCAAGCAGAGAAAGAGCCTGGCCCTAGTGGGTTGGCACCAGTCCCGGCAGAAAATCCTGCCAATTCAGATAAGGATGAAGAAGAAGAGATGGACTTACTTCCACCATTGTATACCCAGCAGTGAGCTCAAAGGAAAGCTCAAAGGAAATCTCTGAGACTTTATGAGAAAAACCTGCTTGTCAAGAAGCACCTGACAAAGCCTTGATTGCTATATATATGCTTGGGAAGCAATGGAGGCTTTGTCAGAGATCAACTGATATTCCTGGAGAAAGCTTCTTGCTTACTTTGTTGCCTTGATCCTTGCTGCCTTGATGCGTGCCTTGACCTCAGACTGTTCCTGATTACTCTGCTGCCTGTTTCCTACTGACTCACGGACTTATTTAGACCCACACTGCCCACCATAAGCCCTTGAGTTTCTGGACTATGTTACTGACTAAATCTTTGCTTGACTGTGTTTGCATTCTGGTGTACTCATTAACAGCTGGCCACCTTCCCAGACTTTGCTGGCAAAGCTCTTTATCAAACACAATCACACTGTGTTGAAAAACATAGATACACTTGGAGCAGAGCTACTAAAATCAATGAGCAGTCAGGATCAATTTATATTCTACTAGTTTCATTGGGTCTTGTATAGTCTAAGTTTAGATCCAACCCACCAAGTCCAGAAAAAGAGGTGGTGTAGTATACCAATTATTTCAATATATGCGATGAAGTCATTAGAGCTGAAATGAATCATTAGCAAGAACTTTCTGACAGTAAGAGCTGTTCAGAAGTGGAATACACTGCCTTGGAGTGTGGTGGTTTCTCCTTCTTTGGAGGTTTTTAAACAGAGGCTAGATGGCCATCTGTTGGGAATGCTTTGACTGTATGTTTCTGCATGGCAGGGGGTTGGACTGGATGGCCCTTTTGGTCTCTTCCAATTCTATGATTCTATTCTTTGAATCCTGCCCCCCCTCCTGCAGTTCTTTCCAAATGTAGATGGTAATATCTGTTCTCTGGCTGTCCTGATAATTTCTGGATGTTTGTTGGATATTCCATCTTAAGTACAGTATCTGTTTTTTGCCTTCTAGTGACATTACAGTATTTAGTGGTGTTCAACAGCAGATCTGAAGCAGGAGTCAGCTTTTCAGAGTATCAGATATTTAGTGATCAATACTTAGCATTACCTGACACAAAACATACAGTAGCATCCATATTGGCATGCACCTGTTAACATTTTACAATATGTTTATCAACACAATTCAATGGGCAACACAGTTCCATAATTAGCTTAATTTATCCACTTAACCAGTTAAGTCAAGCAAATGAATAATTCTGATGACAAATGCTAGTTTTCACAGAAGTAACCACTTCATTCTGTCAGAACAATTTGCTTGTAGTTAGTCTGTTGTAGTACAACCAATAACTTATCTTGTGGCAACTTAAAGTCTAATGAGTTTTATTTGGCATTAATTTTTGGGAACTGGGCAAAGCTTATTCATGCCAAGTTGTTAGTTTTTAAGGTGTCAGAAATTTCAGTTCTGAAATTCATATGTCAGAATTTGAATCAAAACATACTTTCCAAATCAGAACTTTTAAATGAGGGCATTTGTCAGGATTCAGAACTTGAAAGAATTTCATTCCTGTTACATGTGTATATGGCAGTGCACAAATATTTATGTAATCCCAAGGACTGAAAGAAATTGCCAGACATCACATCAATAAAAACGAGAATCACTTCTATGGATGAATAGCAACCAATCATTGAGGCATTCCCACAATTAAATTGAACAAATTGCTCTCTTGTCTCAAGTCCCACAGCTGCTGTGATCATGTTGGCAAACCCACTTTTAAAAATGTCTTCATAGAAAGAAATAACATGTCACAACCAAAGCAGACAGGCCAGTGTTACAAGATGAATATTGAGAAATCACCAGTTTTTGGGGGGAGTCACTGCAACATCTCATTTTCATTCATTAATCCAGTTATGGCATATTCAGTTTCCATTAAATTTACTTTACTTTAAAGAGGAATATTGTTGCTCCTTGTTACCTCCAAAATGTAATGTGTTACACAGGTGTCTTTCCTTCTTGTAACACATTTCTTCCAAGCTCTGTCCCCAGGGGTGTGTGGCATATCAAGGACCACCAACTCTTAGTGGGACAGGCAGGGACAAGATTGTTTACTTGAAGACCCAGGTCATCAAACCTGCAAGGTAGATTGTCAGCACCCTTTCCTGCAACTCATTCTGTACCAAGACACCCAGACTATACAGCTTAGTATACAAAAGGCTGAGCCAGCACCTTCTGTTCCCAGCTTTTAGACCAGAAACCTTTAATAATAGCAGTAACCGAGGTCAAGATCCAGGATTAAGTACTGTGCTATTTGGAAGGAAGAACACAGGTACACACATGGACCTATAACAGTTTATTTACATGGGGAGGTTACCTGCCCTGATATCCTCCTCCCCTTCCAATAATTCATCAATTGGCTATATTTCATAAATTGGCTTATTTATTGGCCTTCCACATGGTTGGTAGTAGATCAGGGCTTCCCAATTGCAAGGACTCAAGGTGTGCTCAGAAAACCGGGGGTGTGTGTGTTACCCTGTTTTTAAAAAGTGTGATGTCGGCGCTTACCCTTTCTTGCTGTGTTGTGCTGGTGCAAATGAGGCATCACTTTTTGTTGAGCAACAAGAACATCTGATAATTTTTCCTTTTCTGCTATCGTCATATCCTAAATGACACGTGTTTTTTTAGCGATATTGGCCTCGTCTGATAAAGTCCTTAATGTTTCATCTATTAATGATCATTAACACAACCGGAGCTCCATTGTCTAACTATGGGAAACTTTAGCAAACATTGTATTCCACTCATAACACCCCTTCAGGGGAATATTGAGGATAAACATTACCCCAAAACACAGACAGAGTGTGCACAGCTTTCATTTCTCCCGTTACTCTGTCCGGCTGATGTGTGACCCTCAGAGTTCCATCGGAGTATCTTTTGCTACACATATCTCTGCTCGTCAGATAGGTACAGTATAGCCCATCATCCTGAACTTTGTTCCAATACTTCCTACTCTCTTTGATAACCTTGTGTGAATGCTTGAAGCCTCAGTGTTGGTGTGAATGCTTCTGAGATTATTTTTTGAATAAAAATGATTTTTATTTTATTTGCTGGCTGTGAGTCTCATCAGTTAGTACCAATATACACAGGTCAAAATATCCCATCGTTACCCAGCCTCTTGCTGCCATGTTGAGCTAATTAAAATTCCCAATATTAATATCTGACATGAGTGGGGTTCCCATAAACCCCCAGTAATTCAGGTAATAGGGCAATGAAATATACAGACAAGAAAATTTGGGGGAAAATATAATACAGTGAGCCCTCTGGAACCATGGAGGTTTGGTTCCAGGTCTCCACACAGACGCCAAAAAATGCAGATGGTCAAGCCCCATATTATTTAATGGTGGTGATGTGAATACACATGTTACAGTGTGTCTGCAATCATGTTTGGCCACCACTGAATAATATGGGCTGTGGCGATCCGCAGACAGTCTAATCTATGGATTGGGAGCCCGCCAATACAGAGGGCCCACTGTAATACAATAAAAGAGAAACAAAAAGGAAGTAACGAAGGGCACCCCAAATGTGATTCACATTGGTCAGTCACTGGCTAAATACCACAATCTTCTCAGGCTTTCAAGAATAAACCCATTGTCAAAGGAACACATCTGAACTATTAAGCCTAATGGGAGAGGCTTCTGTTTTGGCCTTCAATACTTGAGTCGGAATGAGATTTTTAAAAAAATGCTGGTGGCTTGGTGCAAATGTACATTTCCCAGCCTCAATGGTGGCTGCTAGAAGCTGCTAGAATTACAACATGAAGATAGAGTCCTTCCAGAGTCTTTGAAAGAAAACAATTCCTCACCTCTTCTTTAGTGTAAATGACTGAAACTCATCTTTACAAAGAAATTAATTCTTCAAAATACCAGTAATAATTTCATTCTAATGCTCTGGTTGGAGTATTACTATATTTTAATTTTTTTTCTGTTGCTGCTTAAACTGTTGATTTGATGTTGATAAATATTGATTTCAGAATCCACCTTGTTGGGTTTTCAACAGTCTAACTAGTAATCTTCACTTTTAGCTGTTGTTGTGAACACCAGGCAGCCTATCAGCAGAATATCTGACAAAAAACGTAGATTCTTGCTGACATTTGATCTTCATAACTTGCATCCTTATTCAGAGGTAGTTCTCATTCTATTACATCTGTTATCATCATCTGATAAACTCAATGACTTTCAAGTGCCCATGGTCGTGGGCACTACTATCTCTTCCTTATGAGAACCACTAAGAAAAACTATTGGGTGCAATTAATTCATTTGAAACTAAGCATGATTTGGATATAAAGATATTCGTCCTGAAAACTCCTGACCTTATCTGATTATGGGAGCTTACGAAGAGTCAGGCCTGGTTAATACTTGGTTGGGAGAACACCATGAAATCACCAGGTAGAGCTAGGCAAGAATCCTGCCTGAAACGTTGGAGAGCCAATGCCAATCAGAGTTGACAACACTGGCCAAGATGCATTGATACTCAAACTCAGTATAAGGGAACTTCCCATCTTCTTAATCAGAAATAGCAACCCATATTATGTTGATTGCAATTTTTCATATTTAAAAACCTTAAACCAGAATGTAAGAACTTTACTGCCAAATTCAACTTAATGTTCATTTTCTGGGGAATCGTATGTGTGTGTGTTTTGTCAGCTGGGTTGTGTGACCCTTTACCACATTCCCTACTGTCCACCCCAAGGTTTTTCACTCCGTGGCAGACACATGCAAGCAGCAAGCATGATGGGCAAGGCAGCAAAGAATAGGAGGGAGGGAGAAACAGGAAGAGGTACTCTGCAGTGCATTGTCTCATGATGTACCATGTTTGAACAGAAAAGAAGGAAGTTGTAGAGTGCATGCAAAAGAGGGAGGCAATGGACACAGAGTTGGGGCAAGAGGCAAGATGAGAGACCGAGTAATGCACATGGATGTGGGGAGAGAGCGAGAGGTGGGAGGAGTCTGGGAAGCAAGTAGGGTATTCAGAGAAAAAAGGAAAGAGAGACGGACATTCTAGAAGACTTGGAGGACTGACGTCTACAACATGACACATATTTGAAGAACTACTTTTTAAAAAAAGATAGCAGGAATGTGTGGAGCAAATTAGACACCACAGTTGGACAGCAATGGCAGTGACACAGATATGCCAAAAGTGGAAGATTTTGAAAGAGGGGAACAGCTGAGGAGAAAAGGGAGAGGAGAAAGAGTGTATTTTGGGTCAGAAATAAAGAATAGTATGTTTTCTAAAATTACAGTTGCAGATAAAGGAGGGAGGAAAAGAGAGAAAGAGTGATTTGTAGCACATGTGTCATAGTCCATATATATAAAATACTATATTTAAAAAATTACAGTTGCAGATAGAGAAGGGGGAGAAAGGGAGGGGGAAGGGATCAGAAACATAGAATATAGTGTGTGTTTTTTACAGTTGAAGGTAGATATTCACAACTTGAATATCTTAGAAAGAAATAAAATTGAGTGTCCAAGGGTGAAGCTGCAGCTCAAAGACCACAAACACAATTTATAGTAGAAAATAACTGGCCACAACTTTATTGATTACAGCTGTAGATGGCTTGGTACATGCAAGGGTCCAGATCCAAGCATTGACCAACCTGCCTGTTGGCCAATGAGCCCACCTTTGGCCAACTGCCAGAACCAAGGAAGCAAGGAGGGGCTTCTACCAGGTGGCACCCATGGATATCCCCTGTCCCTACTGGGAGTGCCATGAAGGAATATGCCTAGTGGAATGGCACATTCTTCCTGGCCAGCTCCCATGAGTCCTGTAAGGGGACTCTCCATCATCTCCCTGTGCCCATAGGCACAGGGAACCAATGTCCTGGATCCAGCACCCATGTCAACCACCCCAAAAGTTGTGACAGCTAAAGAAAACATATACGTACAATGGTATATAACAACAGGAACTGACAATACCAAGAGTGGGTGGGCAGGGACCATATGCTGAGAGCAATTGAGTCAGAACAGTGGAGTGGCTGGGAATAAATATCCGGCCTCCCAACCAGACGGAAAACTAAGGCTGCTCTGGCTGGAGAGACGTCAGCTAATGAGTTTAAAGCAGGGCTTCAAACCCAATGGTTGAGCCTGCCTGCCTGCCTGCCTGCCTACTGGTCTTCCTCCCAGCTCAGTTGCACTTTGTGGCCTGCTGGGAAGAAGAAGCCCAACATGACACCATGCTGGGCCACCAACTCAGCCGCGATTCACCCCAATAGCAACAGAGCTGCAAGGTGAGTCCTGCAGCCCATTATTTCAAACATAGCCCACTCACTCTGTTCCAATGGGGTTTTAAAGTATCATAGACCCAGTTAAGAAATTACATGTGCAGGTGAGTGTGTGCCTATTCAATAATTTCAACATCAAGTATTTTAATAAGTGTAGATAGATATATGAATCTTTGCTTATTGTAGTACATGGCTAGGTGAATGTGATTGCTTACGGCTGTTAGAAACAAATAGATTTAATTTTTTAAAAAAATAAAGCACAGCTATGGAAAGTACTGGTGCTATTCCACCAAGAGGTTGAGTGGCCACCACTCTATACTGTTGAATTAATGCAGTGCCCTGGCCTTATAAGCAGGAAGGGATAAGATTTGTTAGTGATTTTCAGCTCTTGCTTCCACATCATATGTGTTGCCAACTGTGCGGAGCTAGCTCTTCAGCCAATGTGGAACAACATTTTAAGGTAAGCCTTGTTCACAATGATGGCCTTCTCTAGGTTACTTATGGTTTTCATATAACAAAAAAGAGTGTGTGAGTTGTTTTGAATCTGTTCTGAATGTGACATTCCTTATCTTTCTAATTTTGGCTTAGAATTTCTTTTGTTCTCTTTGGTCTTTCAGAGAGTATATCCCAAGAAATGAAGAAAAAAAAATCATGGAGACCAATGTAAAGGAAGGGGGCAAGAAAATGAGCTGAACAGCTGCAGATTGTTGCCCACCCCGCCAGGGAAGAAGCAAATATTAAGAAGTGCCAGTATCAGTGCTGTCTGTTCCTCCTAAATATTCACTGGTTTGTGAAAGAATTGTTCCTGTTGGATGTTCTTTCTTAAAAATATATACATGAATCTCATATATGTGAGATTCAGCGTGTTATTCTGCTGTGTTTTTGATGGGAGTGGGATGGGTCTGCCTTTTATTTCATATTTATAGAAAAAGGTTTCTGTTTCCTGTATCCTTCCTGTGTATGTGTGTCTTTGTTTCTAATCTGACTCATTCCCTTTTGGAGTGCGGATGGGTGAGGTTTTTTTTCACAATTCCTTCTCTCCCAAGTTCAAAAGATGGGCTGGGGGAATCATGGACAGGAATGTTCACCTGCATTACCTTAAGGTTTCTATTGTTGTAAGATAATATAAATTTAAAATCAGATTAGAATTAAAGTATTTAAAATAAACTCCCCCTTCTCAATGTAAAAAAAAAATGGGTTTTTATTAGCTTTTTAGTGCTAACAGAACATAGCAGAACTTTTTCATGAATGTTCCTACCTCTGGTCTTTTCCACAAAAGGCTGTTATAGTAGAATACAGGTTGGATACCACTGATGTGGGAGGAGGTTCACATTATGTTACTGCTGTTCTATTTTCCTCCAGGTGTAACACCCCCCCCACACACACACATTAATCTGTTTGCCAGCCGGGGTAACAGTATTGTTCTGCTTCTTTGTGCAAGCCAGGTACTAGGAAATAAAGGTTGTGCACCACAAACAGCTTTGAGTGCAGGAGATTTAAAGCACTAATTATTACTATAATCACAGGACTGAAACTAAACCATGGGGCATCCACACTAGAGAAATACTCCAGGTTGAAACTGGATTATTTGCATGGCTCCTTCCTATGGAATCCTGGGATTTGTAGTTTGGTGAGGCACCAACACTCTTTGTCTGAGAAGGCTAAAGACCTTGTAAAACTACAAATCAGAATTCTATAGGAAGGAGCCATGCTAATAATTCAATTTCAAATAATTCTCAGTTTCAAACTGGGGGGGGGATCCACACAACACAACTAATCCAGTTTGAAACTGGATTATTTGTGTCATGTGGATTCCCTCCATAAAAGGTGTGAAGAACATCTGATGAGCATCTGATGCTAGCCTCCTACCTCCATCCTCTTCCTCATTTGATTGCAATCAGTGTTTGTTAAAATTTCATTACATTTGTTAAATATCTCCCTCCCTCCCTCTTCCTCTCTCTCTGGCACATTCTTGTAGCAGATGAGAGGAATGAGAGGGTGGTTGTTGTTATTTGCTGTCAAATTTGCATTGACATTATGGCAACCCTATGAATGAGAGACCTCCAACAGTACCAGTCATCTGCAGCCTGCTTAGGTCTTGCATACTCAGGTCTGTGGCTTCCTTGATTGAATCAATCTATAATTTTTTTTCCTCTCTTTCTGCCTTCCATTTTTCCCAGCATCATCACATTTTTTAGTGAGTCATGTCACCTCCTGATATGTCCGAAGTATGACAGCCTAGTTGAGTCATCTTGGCTACCAGTTAGATTTCAGACTTGATTTGCTCTAGGAACTGGTTATTGGCCTTTTTGGTCTTTTTGGAATGAGAGGAAGCTTGAAACAAAGATCAAGGCAGGCAGGCACCCATATAAAACCATAAGCCCAGCCACAGAACACAGTGGTTAGAATGGCTTTGGCCTCGGATCTCACCCATTTGCTTGTCAAACAATCCCATCTCTCTATTTCCTAATCATTTCTGTAGTATGTGGGGAAATCATAAATCATTACTGTAATGCAATGCAATCTTGTGTATCCCATGTTACGTTCAGTTTAGGAATTTTCCCTGCATGCATCAGTTCTTTCACACACCCTTCTCCTTTCACTAGGCAATTTCAGCCAAGTGGAGCAATGGGTCATTCATCACATGACCTAATTTAAATATTATATGACACTTTGTCTAAGTTCCTTTTAAGTTTTGTCTTCATGTGGCTGGAGCCATCTTAGCAGTCTTAGAAGTCTTTGAGGCCTTTTAGTCGAGTCACCATGTAGCCCACCCTGCTTAAGGCTGGGTGAGTTTTTTCCTACTCTAAATCCTCTTAGTTAGTTAGGGACCTTTTAAGTTTGTTTTAATATGTAGATTAAGATTGATATACCTTCAGTAAACTTTTGATATGCATTTTTAAACTGATGTCTTTGTTGTTTTAATGAGTCTAATTGACTGGGTGATCAGACCACACATTTAAATGTTAATTGAGCTGTGTCTGCATTCTGGATGCTTTACCCTGCTTGCTTTGATAGAAAAGTGTTTTTTTTTTTACTTTTAAAGAAGATATTTTTTCCCAGCCATCACTGGGATGCACCCCCCAAATAATTTTTCTGGAACTGAATTTGTCTTTTGTCTTTTCTCACAGGTGTCTTTCATGCTTCTTTATGTGTAGGTGATAGCACTTTGATACCACTTTAACTTCCTTGGTTCCATCCTATGGGATCCTGGGAGTTTAGTGAAGCACCAAACCTCTCTGGCAGAGGATTCTAAAGGGCCCTCCCCAAACCACATATCCCCAGATTCCATAGGATGAAACCATGGGAATTAAAGTGGAATGAGACTGCTATAACTCTATAGTGTGAAAGGGACCATAGACAATGGTCCTCCTGGATTCACACAAAAGCCATCTGCACCTATACTTTTTATTTTTGACAAAATGTGTGCAGCATTTCCATTTAATCAGACCACTGTATTATCAGGGGATTAACCTATTGCCATAATATTGTTGTGTCTGTCCCATTGAAAAATGCCCCGTGACAAGGAATGACAAGCAAATTTATTCAGGTGGAGCAAACAGAGTTGGCTTTAGGGAGCAAACAGATCGCTCTGGAGTCTAATTTGAGAAGACAGGCTGCATGTTTTAATGAGGGAAATGGGTTGCCTTCATTATCCTAACATCCCCTTTATAGGAGAAACACAGAAGAGTATACACAACTCAATTTGCATCTAAAGCTGTTTCCATTATCTTTTCCCCCTGGAATTGCTGTTCATTGCTCACTCACTGTTAACAGAGAGTTCAAACAATGTTGCTTAGTTGTTGTAGTCCAGTGGTTTCTTTGCACCTGTGTTTTGCTTTCTTTTTGAGACCTGATTTGTGGTGATTTATGTTTAATAACACAAGACTGCCTAGAAGGCATAGGCAAAACACAGGAGCTTTTCAAGACTTGAGTCCTTAATTTAAAAATCCCTGATTGCAGATCCTGCCCATTTTATTGATGCCTGTTTATTGCAATTAGGTGAGTAGTGATCAACTCCTCTTTTTTGGCCACCACACAGCCTATCTTAGGGCTTCTCCAGAGTGCCCAATAGTTCCAGTAAATAGTTCCAGTAAATGTCTGGGGCTTTCTGTTTCAGGATTTCAACCCTTGTAAGAATTGTCTGTAGTCCTCCCCTAAACATGGTTTGTTGCAGTTTGTAGTGGAGTACAGCAGGAGGAACTGAGACAATGGATACACACATGTGACATTTACCCTAACCTGTACCAGAAACTACTTGGACAGAAAAAAAAAATACACCTGTGGTAGGTTTTAAAAGTTGCTGCTAATACTGGAAATTCTCAAGAAAAATGCCAGCATAGGAAGAACACTGTAAAGAATTCTGGTAACTACAGTATATGTGTATCTCCTGCCAAGTTCTAAGGCTTCGGACTGGTCTGGAGAAGCCCCTAATTGCCACAGTGCCAAGTTCCATGGGGAGCAGACTTTTATTACTGGGCTTTCTTTCCCTTTTTAAAATAGTAAATGGAACTCTTTTATTATTCAGTATTTCAAACTCAGAGGAAAAAAGGAGGCAAAGATTTCAGGCAGGGGATTATTCTGAGAGGTCTTGTCTGCACGGCCCAAATGAAATGGCCTTCTCCTGTTCCTGTGCCCAGCAGTCTGGACAATGCAGAGGGTTTGCCCTAATCCTAGTCCAAACCGCCTGGATGACAGCTGTACAGTTCCAACAAGAAGCTGAGGCAAATACCCCTTAAAATGGAGCGGACACATGATTAAAAGCCTCACTGTTTGCTGTGGATCTTCCAGAGAAAACAGTAACTTCCATTTTTACCATACCAAGGTGGGGGGATCTGCACACACAGACCATGTGGTGTCTGGCATAGCCATTTCCTGGCCAGATCATGTGCGTCACATCTGCTGAGGTCACCATGAGGCACCCAGCCTTGTGACCACTCCTGGGCGCCCTGTTCATGGCCTTGGAAGATATGACCAGCACGGGCTGTGTGGACACCCCTCCATTGCTGCAACATAAGGGCAGGTAATTGGGGTGGGGGGGACGTTACAGGCCCAGGGCTGGAATACTGCAGGCTATATCCAGGGTATCCACCCCCCCATGCAGACAATCACAGAGTGTATAATTTGATAAGGAATAGTCAGAAATGTATGTCATATTCTCAGTGTTAATGTAATAACAACACAATTTATACAAGAACATTATAAGTGCTATTATTTCCTATTTACAGTGACAAAATAGGAATGCTGAGAGCTACAAATTGTATTTTCTCTTACTACTGTGCTGATATGTAGAAAAAAAATATTTGATGTCTGTTACTGCTAAAAGGATATGACATTCATGCTCTTGGATGATATTTTTAAAAATGTATTTTTAATAAATTAAAAATTTATTATGTATTAATTTTATAGCACCTACCCACCAGTCTTTACTCTGTATAAACCATATTTGTCACAACTGGGTATTAACCAGATCAGCATTAATTGCTAAACTAGTTGTTGCAAGATTTTTAAAGTTACTATCAAAAGTAAAACCAAGATGGAGAATTTAAAAATAATAATGAATCATAGCTCGAATTCAAATGAAAAGTTCAGTTCTGAGACTCATACTTAGACCGTCTTTGTATATCCCTAGTTGTGGGAATCTGCTTCATTCATTGCATTCCATACCTGTTTTTAATAATAATAATAATAATAAAATTTATTTATACCCCGCCCCTCTGCTAAAACAATCGGGGCGGCTTCCAACAATTAAAACATTATAATAATGACTAAGGATCAAGTTTTCCCAAAGAGAGGTACAAAGGGGAATATTATAAATTACTGTTATTAAACAGTACTTCAGTAATCCTCTGACACCTGAGAGTGAGGCAGAGTCCCCTACTCCTGAGCTAGGAGTGGCCCATGTCACCTTTGCCCTCGATGTCCCATAAGGAGATTCCCAATTGGATATGACAGGCATGCAGGTCATGTCTGTCCTAAACTGGAGCTGATCCCCATGCAAAACAGCCAAAAGTTGCAAAGATGTGTACAGAAAAAAACACATGAAGCAAAGGAGAGTGGGTGAGATGAAGCCTGAAGTCAGACTGAAACTCATGCAGCTGAGGAAGAGGTTTTATGCTTCCAGGTGGACCTAAGTGAAGCCTATAGGTCTGCCTGGGAAGGCCTGCCCCTGGATACCTGCACCAGTTCTGACCAGCTGGTTTTCCTTTCCCAGCTAAATACAGTATTGTGTGTGGGGTGGAGTGTGTTGATGAGCTGTTCAAACTTCTACCTAGTACATGAGATGCACTGCTTGAGAGATCCATGATCTCTCATATTCCCCAATAGATTACAGGCCCAGGCAAGAACAGTTTGGGCTTTGTTTTTTCTTTTGTCTATTTTTGATAGCCATCCCCCCACCACTGTCACCTTTTGAAACTCACGCACTAGCTAGAGATGTGGGATTTTTTCCCCCTTCCTTTTGGACTACTGAGATTTTTTCCTCTGAATTGCTAACCAGGCAAAATGTACTTTCCAAGAGACAAAAATCTGACTAGTAAGCCTGTAAAACTCACCAGCTATAATTACAGTCAATGTGGGGAAAGATTCGAGATTTCATTTAAAGTGCAAGATGTTTATGACTCAATTGAGAAGGAAAAACCACCTCAACATGAGGAGGAACGTTTTGACAGTAAGAGCTGTTCGGCAGTGGAACACACTCCCTCGGAGCGTGGTGGGGTCTCCTTCCTTGGAGGTCTTTAAACAGAGGCTGGATGGCCATCTGTCGGGGATGCTTTGATCGTGATTTCCTGCATGGCAGAGGGTTGGACTGGATGGCCCTCGTGGTCTCTTCCAACTCTGCAGTTCTATGATTCTATGATTCTATGACATGGTTTACCCAGTATGCTCCCAGAGTGATAACAGATAACTCCTCTGCTTCTGTTCTCATGGCGGCAAATATAAACAGTATCTTCTTGTGCTCACCAGCTGCATGTAGCTAGTTCATTACTGGCCCTTACTGGCAGTAGCACTCAATACTATATCAGCTCTTTACATTATAAAATTCTCAGTGGTTGCATGTCCCAGCATCCTGACAATAATGTCCTTCCATTTCTGAGCATATAAAAGCCTTGCTGCAGTCACCATATACTGTAGAATTCTTCCATATTTTAATTCAAAATTATCATCTAACATTCCCAATAAAAAGATTTTCAAGTTTCAATTGTATCTTAACTTTCAAAATATCCTCCAAGATCTTATGGATCTGATCCCATTTTTTTTTTTTGCCTTTTCATAAGACCACCACCTATAATAAAATGTTCCAATCTTATCTTCACATTTCCAACACTTATTTTTAGACCCCACATATATATATTTTTAAAATATCTCAGGTGTTAAATACCACCTGTGCATCATCTTGTAAAAAATCTCTTTAAGAGCAAAACTCAAAATAAATTTCAAACCTTTGGTCCACATTTTCCCATTGTTCTAACTGTGTTTCATGGCCAATATTCTCTGCCCATTTAGCCATACCTTCTTTTACTTTTTCTTCTTCCATCACTATCTTCAGCAACATTTTATACATCTTAGTAATTAAATGATCATCATCAGAACACAATTGTATTTCAAACTCTGCTTTTGTTAATTCAATACCTTCTAACCTTTTATTCATCATAATTTTTTCATTAAGTTGCCTATAGAAATACCAGTGACAATTATATCCTACAGATTCTAATTCTTTCATTGTTTTAATTCTATATTGGCCATTTTGAGATACTAGGAAGTCTCTGTAAGTTATCCTGCTGTCTTTCAATATTATTTCTTGCTTGTATAAAGCCTCATGTAGTGAAATCTATAAATACATTTTGGAATAAAATAAATTTACGTATATCTATCCCTGTTCTTAACAGAGATCTTGCATTAAAATTGTTTACTTTAACTTTATCATAACAAAGAAAGCCATGCCATTCAAATCTTAAGTGAAAACTCTCTGGTTGTAACAATCTTCTGTTATTCAATGTTGTCCATTCCTTCAGCCAACTAAACAACAGGCATGAAACTACACTTCCAGATTTGATAGGCCTAAACCACCTCTTTCCTTTGCATTTTGCAGCATTTAAATCTACCACCTGCTTTTTTTTGCCTTGCCAAACAAATGCCAAGATGTCTTTTTGCCATTGTTTACATGGTATATCATTTATCAAAACAGGAATAGTTTGAAATAGAAATAGCATTTTGGGTAATACATTCATTATACTAACAGAGGTCCTTCCCAAGAGTGATAAATTTAATTTATTTAGTTTCTTTAAGTTGTGCATAATTTCATTCTAAACTCTCATGTAATTATTCTGAGAAAGATCAGAATTCTTTTTTGGAGATATTCACCCTCAATTATTTTGTTTTTTGGTCAATACTGATTTCCTCGTAACCTCTACTTATTCATCTTCTGTCATATTTTAGTTCGCATAACAGTTTTCTCTTTGTTGACTCTAAAACCAGCAATGTCTCCATATTCTTTCAACAATTCTATCAATGCTTCAGTACTTCCCAATGGATCCCCTAATGAAATCACCAAGTCATCAGCAAATGCTTTCAGTTTAAAACTATGGCCCTTAATGGTTACTCCATGTATTTCAACATCTTCCTTTATTCTCCTGTTGAGAACTTCCAATGTTAATAGAAAAAGTAATGGTGACAGGGGACAACCCTGTCTTGTCCCTCATTGAATCAAACATGGGGCTTGTCTAGACGGGCAATTTACTCCATCTTCCACCCATATTGGAACCCTGCAGTCCAAACAATGCAGAACTCTTGCCCTGATTCACCTCCGCACAGTCCTGATGATGTCCAAAGTGAAGCTGGGGAGAAACCCTTTTAAAACATTTCAAAATAACCCCCAGGAAAACCCATATCATGTGGGGAAACCCAGATGGGTCCAGGACAGGAAACCTGGGTGCAGTTAGACGGTAGTTTTTGTCACAGGGCGTCGCAGGATTTATTGATCCTGTATTCATCCCTCATTGTTTACACAATTTTTGTCTCTGATTTGGAGATCCCAGGAGATCCCAGGATCATTGTTTACATGGCATCATGTCCCGTGATATGTCTCCTCTCCCACTATATACTGTCCTGTGGTTTTTTTGTTTACACATGTTCATTGTCCTAGGATTTTATTTTATTTTTAGCTGTCAATCAAGGATGCGATTACTTGTTCTTTCACAACCTTGATGACGTATTTCCTGTAGAGTTTCCCACCAGGAGCGATGCTATTGGCTGGCACAAATGTTTGTTCAAGCTTCTGCGTCGGTCAGAGGAGGAGGGCGAAGGCAACCCCCCTCTGCAGAATTTGATTTTAAAAAAAAACCTGATGGGTAAATGCCCCCCAAAAGTTAAAATCCATGTAAAAGGAGAATGCCAGTACAGACACACAAGGCATTTTAAAAGACAAACCTCGGTGCGATCGTTCGCTCAGATGCTGGCATTTTTTACTATGCCTTTAAACACAGGATGGAGGGGAAGCTGCTGTGGGTGTGGATGAATGTGCGATTGTCCACTCAGATGCTGGTATTTTTTACTGTGCCTTTAAACACAAGATGGAGGGGAAGCTGCGGGGGGTGGATGAATGTGCGATCGTCCACTCAGACACTGGCATTTTTTACTGTGCCTTTAAACACAGGATGGAGGGGAAGCTGCGGGGGGTGGATGAATGTGCGATCGTCCACTCAGACACTGGCATTTTTTACTGTGCCTTTAAACACAGGATGGAGGGGAAGCTGCCGGGGTGTGTGTGAATGTGCAATTGTCCACTCAGATGCTGGCAGTTTTTTACTGTGCCTTTAAACCCATGGAGGGGATACAGGCGGGGGGATGAATGGGCAATCGTCCACCCACAATCTCTTTATAATTTACTCTCTCTTTAAAATTTAAACCAAGCATGCAGGGGAGGGACAGGTTAAATCTGAAGGGTTTGCAATGTAGAAATCCATTGAACAGGGTTATTTAGTGCAGACACACACACACAAATCTATGTGCAGCTGGAATGGAAGCCTTTGTTTTCAGCTGGTGAGGCTGAATCTGTTGAACAGGTGACTGACACCTCCTCTCATCTCTGAGCCCACCCCTGGTCACATCAATTTCCGGTCATCACCAAGTACTGAGATATTTGTCCTGGGCTGTTTCCATTTCTGATTTTCTGAATCCTCCTGTGACTTTTTAAGAAATCGCTACAAACAGCAGAATGGAAAGTCACGTAGGTTGAGTGATAAAAGATGGCCCCCCTTCCCAACACCTCGGAACTGACCCGATGTACGTGTAAACAACCAGGGTTGGACACGAATTCTTCCCACTACATTTTCATTGTGTAAATGGCACCCAGGAGTCCGTACCTGCATGCCAGGCTGTATCACCAGATAAACCTCCACTGCTGGTGTTGCTCTGAAGCCTGGAAGGAGGCCCCAGCATGTGATGAAGGCCCCTGCATGTGACTAGCCTTGATCGCATGCTGAGGGCCTCCTTTCTGGCTTCAGAGAATGCAACAGCAGAGGCACCCATCGATGCAGCCTGGTGTGGGCATGCAAACTCCTGCTCATTTCATCATCATAACACTGTGTAGAAACCTGGGATGAAGATGCTGGCTCCATGCAAACAGTGGTGTCAAGCCTCCACTTCCCCTCTTCTTGCTGTGGGCCACAAAATGGGCTCCCAGGTGGGGCCGTATCTTTTTCCCAGAGTGACAGGGACCAGCACCATATTGACTACATCAACCACAGCTATTTCATTTTTACTTGGAAACTTACCATGGACTGGTAGTCAAAGAAAAACAGACTGGCACTGGTTCATAGACCACCACTTTTAGTAGCAATGGTGTAGTGCCTTGGGTGTTGGACTAGGAATCCAGGAGACTAGGTTCAAATCCCTGCTCAGATGTGGAAACCCAGTAGATGATGTTGGGCAAATCACACTCACAGCCTTAGAGAAAAGCAATGGCGAAGGCGAACCTCCTCTGAATAAATTTGGCCAAGAAAGACCTATGACAGGGTTCCCATTTGAACTCTGGTCTCCCAGAGTCCTAGTACAACATGTAAACCATCACACCAGGATGGCTCATTCTATCTGTACAGTACAGTTGGCCCTTTGTCTCCACATGTTTGGTGTCCACAGATTCCACCATCCACAGCTCGAAAATACCCCCACACACACAAATCCCAAGAAGCAAATCTTGATTTTGCCATTTTTAAATAAGGGATACCGTTTTACTATGCCATTGTATATAATTGGACTTGAGCATCCAAAGATTTTGGTATCCACGGGGGTTCCTGAAACCAACCCCAGTGGATACTGAGGGCCCACTGTAGATTTAAGAGGATTCTTGTACTGGATATGCATCAGGAATGAACACATGTACAACGATTCTTGCAAACATTTGAATATACTCTATACAGTGTGATCATCTATGAGTATCCAGAGGTCACATAGTGAATTTCATGACTGTGGAAATATGAACCTGGGCCTTCAAATTCCCACTCAAATGTTCTAACCACATTTTAATTTTACATTAAAAAAAAAAGATTTTTCAAAATCAAATTTAGAACACATTTTACTTTTTCCATTTAATTTTTTGGCTTAACAAAACTGGCTTGTTGGTTCTCAAGTTAGCACTGTGGTTCATTTAATTTATTTAACAATGGAATAGTTTAATTCAGGAGAAACAGTTATGCTGAAGTTCTAACTGAAGTCAATAGCTTTAGTTTAAAAATAAATTTAATTAATTAATTAAGTTGCCCCCTTTTGTTAGCCAATGTCTAACTTAATTCATAATTTGGTTTTAATTAATTAATACTTATCACTGACTGATACACTTACAAAGCACCCAATTAAAGGAGTACAACTTATCAAAAATAATAGAAACCTTGACAAGTGAGCATTGCATAAAGTGTAACACTGAAAAATATTAATTAAAGACACAAACTGAGTCACACTGATAAGTTTGTAGGTTCCAAAAACTGGAGATAACAACCGACGTCCAAACTCACATTCTAACCTCGCTGAAATACAGTTCCCCATTCACATATCTATTCTAGTAATGGATCCATGATCATTCCAGATGTACTGGTGTGGTATCAGTTTGTCAAAAAAAATGTAACCAGTTTTTCTACTCTACCCCTTAAAAGCCTACCCAGAGAGGAAGGGGCCATGTTATTTAACACCCTGGGGTATGTTGCTGGGATGGTCAGAGGAGGGGCAACCTATGTCACAAAGGCTGGTGTCACCCCTCCTTATGATGATGTCACCTGGTGCCATTCAGCCTCTCCGTATCCCGCTAGTGACACCACTCCAAATTAGTCAGAGATGCAACATACAAACAATGTGATTTGGGGCAATTTCGACTGTCCACTGCATCCCTCCACAAAACAGCCCATTCTTTTCAGGATGCCTCTTGACACTCCAGAAATATTTATGGGGAGGGGGAGTGTGCATGGGGAAATGGACATTTTGTTGTGGAAACTTCCTTCTGCATGTGCACCCACTGGGTATCAATACTAGGTAGTGTTCAGTACTGCTAAAAATATAAAGACTAATACCAAGCACTTATTTATTAAGGTAGAAGGAAGAAACCAGGCAGGGAAGCAACTGGACTATTAGGCAACACAGGAGGCAAGGTGGTCACAGAGAAGCTGAATAAACTTGTTGATATTCGAGCCTGTGCAATGGATTTTTCTGGTGGAGCACAGCGTGCACAGAACTGGCCTCACCCTTTAAACCAGAGATTCATCTGCCGTGGCCTTGCAAGCATGGACGTGGCAGCGAGGTCCTCGGGCCATAGATTTGATTAGAGTTTCCTTCTCTTAGATGGTTGACCTTACAGGATTGGACGAGCACCATCTGCCCGGGTTTGGGATTAGAGTTTTCCTTCTCCTAGGACGGTTGCCACAAGGCTAGAGAGCCCATCCTGCCCTTTGACGCTCTTTGTCAGACCCTTCGGTTTTGACCTGTCTGGCATGGGAGACCCTACCAGTGTCTATTATGCCACCGCCAGCATAGCTCAAAACATCATTAGGGTACGCAAGCCTCTCTCCCACGACAAGGGGGCGTCAATGGAGAGGTAACTTGTTGATATACTGTAGTTCTAAAACAGTAGCTCCATTCAAGCATTCATCTAGACATGTGGAGAACTAAGTGGATGGTAGGGATGTGGGCATGCATGCAAATCTCACCTTCTGGACATGGCCATACACCCAGCAGCATGGTCTTCATCAGCCTTTGTAAGTGCATTTGGCTGAATGTGGTTACAGATGTCTTATCACTGTGAATTCTGCCATATTATATCACTTCTCACTCAGGACTTTATCAGATGAGGTACTTACCACTACAAAACATCATCAGACGGACACGACGATAACAGAAATGGGCAACATTACCAAACGCTTTCGTTGTTCAGCTGTCCCATGGGCATAGCATTGGCACGGGTGAGGCATCACTTTTTTATTGATGGGCTAAGCCATCAATAAAAGGTGACACCTTATTCACACCCATGCTATGCCCCCAGAACAGCTGAATGACATTGTTGTCTGATAATGTTGCCTGCTTCTGTTATTTTCACATCCTTATGACACAGTTTTTGCCATGTCTGATAAAGTCCTCAGTTCTTGAACCCACCCCCCTGAAAAATAAATAGTTCAGACAATCTAATCTTCTACAGGGAATTTCCCATTCACCATAGACCTTTCTCTACACAGTAAGAAATATTCACCTAGTGCTTCTTTACTTCATGTGTTCCTCTCAGGTTTCTTAGGTTTTTTAGCCCTTTCCTATCAATTCTGTCCAACAAATGGAAGTGTCTGATAATTTCACAATGAAGGGTTTCTGGCCCCATCTAGTGTCCATGTGCTGAACTGTTGCATTCAACTGATTTTCACTGCATTATACAGAGAAAATCAGGCTGCCAAGGGCCTAGGAAACTGAGGAAAACCTTTCTCTGAAGAGAAATAAAACTAGCTGCATTCTGATTATGAATTCCTTGTATTGCATCTAATTTGATCTTAAATATGATTAAAAACAGGGGGCAAAAAGCCAAATGTAAGAGAAAGCATGTGGGCAAGAATTATGGACTGATACCAAGTGCTGTAGGCTATGTTTCAGAGGAAGGAACTGACAAAACCACCTCTGAGTATTCCTTGCCTAAGAAAATCCTATGGCATTCATGGGGGTCACCATAAGTTGACAGGACATTTGAAGGTACATACACACACATGGTGGAGGCATCCCAGTCTAGCATCTATTGCTGAGACCTATTACAGGCTTTCAAATTTGAGCATTTAATTTGCATGTTATGAACATTATTATAATTATGTATATTATTAATTTGTATTCTATATATGCACATTTAACACAGTAATCATTGCATTTATTTCTACCACAGTGTTTCAGCCTTGGTACCATTATAATAGTAACAACTCTTCTGAGAGAACTGCTGAAGTGATGTTCCTAGTTTTGGCATAGAGGGGCACAAGCTCAAATCTTTGTTTGGTCATGGAATATACTATATGACCTTGGGCTATTACTACCACTCAACAAATCCATGTTACGGGGTTCTTATGAGCATTAATATTTATTTATTAAATTATTTATCTCCCGTTCTGAAGGCCAGTGTGGTGTAGTGGTCTGAGCATTGGACCATGACTGTAGAGACCAGGATTCAAATCCTTGTTCAATCATGGAAACCCACCGGGCAACCTTGAGCAAGTCACAGAGGTTGATTACATAGCAAAAATAACCTAGGAAGATATCAGGATGACTCCTATTAGTCCTCACACTCATTGGGACAGACACACGCTATTGGGAAGGAGGGGAGGTAACTCCCCCCCACAAAGTACAAGATTTTCCATCCTGCTATTTGTCACGGGTTCTTAAAGAAAGTGAGGGAAAAAACATACTATTGGTTGTCTGATCAATCAGCAACTGTCTTGGATAAAGGGTACACAGCAGAGCTGGATTGTGATTGGTCAGGCCTCAGAGGGGGCAGGCTTGCAAGGGATGCCTTGTGATTGAAGATCCACCATTGTTGAACGGCTGCGGTGGCTTCTATAAATGAGTGCCTGTACCTTGCGGCCTCCCCACCTCCAGCCTCTGCTTCCTTTCCAGCTTTCGGTCCTTCACCAGCCTCCACGCAAGGAACCTCCCTAGCCTCCACTTCTGTCCTAGCCCCCGTGTAATGAGCCCTCTCTCCCCCCCATGCCAAAGCCGAGCTACTTCAAGAAGCTGGTGGGTGGTTCCGGCAAGGCCTCCAAATGGCCGCGAAGCCATGGAGGGAGGGCAAGTCAGTCGTACGGATGAGAGAAGAGGGCCAGCCAGCTGAGCGGCCGAGCGGGAACCATCTGCGTTCCTCCTTCATGACTGACAGCCGGCAGGGAGGCGTGATGTACGGGGACCATCTGCGTACTGGTCCTTGGTTGCAGAAGCTGGCCACAGCAGCAAGTCTTGCCCTGCGCCCCACCAGCTGACAGTCTGTTACAACTGTGGGCTCTCCCTCCATGACTTTCAGTCACGGATGGAGTGCCCTTGGCCTCAGCAGCAAGTCCTGCCTTGCACCCCACTAGCTGAGAGGCTGCTGTGATTAAGGGCTGTCCCTCCATGACTGACAGCTGGCTTCTGCAACCAAGAACCCGTACCTCGCACCTCCGCGCCGGCTGTCAGTCATGGAGGAGGCTGGGGAAGGAAGAAATGGAGGCTGGGAGAGAAGCAGAGGCTGGAGTTGGGGAAGCGTGAGGTACGGGTAACAACAAATCTGACACTTTACTACCCACGACAAATCATGGTTACAGTGGGTAACAGAATCGAGTTCTCTATTTCTCGCATCTTCTTGGAGTAAAAACTGCTGGGTAGCTGAGCCCACACTCTCTCAGTCTCAAAGGAAGGCAAAGGTAAATCCCCACTAAATAAATCTTCCCATGAAAACCCTGTTAGATTCACTATGGGTCATGAAAAGTCAGAAATGACTTGAAAGCACACAACAACAACAACAACAACAACAAAAAATCCTGCCCTATATCAAAAGATCTCAGTGCAGCTTACAACAAAACCAATTTAAAACAATAAATAATAACAATAGAATAGAATAGAATAGAATCTTTATTACGGTCATAGACCAGCTAAATAATAACAATACTATTAAAAGATTAAAATATATTAAATAGTTTATCAGTTAAAAACCAGACAATTTAAGACTGGTTGAAACAATTTAAAATATTGCAAGCATAGCACATGTGCAGCCTGGGTAAAATCAATTAGACCTAAAGGCTTAAATAAAAACCCAGGTTTTGACTTGGCACCCAAATGATACCAGTGTTGGTGCCAATCAGGCCTCCAAGGTGAGGGCATTCAAAAACTGGGGTGCCACTTCAGAGAAGGCCCTCTCCCATGTCCTCCCACAACATATATCCCCTCACAGAGGAGGGCCCCTCCAACAGACCTCATTAATCAACCAGGCATATTAGCATTAGTTTATTTACTGAATTTCAAACAATTGCAGGTATTAAAAAAATAAAATAACAGCTACAAAAATACAAATACAATAAAACCAAATTATTAACATTTGTTTTACCTTCCCCCAAATCCGCTCCCCAGATATGTCTGAAATTTTGCAATGGTGTAATATCTCTGGCTTTTCTTCGCAAACAAAGATTCAGGAAGGACTCATCCCGCGCTTTCTGCAAGCGTGCTGATGACTAAAAAGGCCAATCCGAGATAAACAAGTCCGGTTGCAAAAAGCACAGCAGAAGGTCTCCTTGGGTGATGTTTTTGGGTTGTGATTCTTTCTGCGTTGTCGTTTCTCTTCAAGACTTGTTCGTCGTGAGTTCTCAAATAAGGCTGCAGCATTGTGGATAGTGCGTCTCCATGCCTTCCGATGTGAGGCCAGGGCGGACCACTGTTGGTGATCAATTTGACCAAGCCTGAGATGTTGTTTCAAGGAGTCTTTGTATCGCTTTTTTGGAGCGCCCCTCTTACGCTGACCCGTGGTGAGTTCACCGTAGAGTAGTATTTTTGGGAGGCGATGGTCCTCCATCCTAGAAACGTGCCCTGCCCAGCGCAGCAGTGTTCTCAATATCATGGCCTCAATGCTGGTGATCCCTGCTTGCTCAAGGACAGCAACATTCGTCACATAGTCAGTCCAGTGTATATTTAGGATTGTGCGTAGATAGCGCTGATGAAAGCGCTCGAGGAGTCGTAGGTGGTGGCGATAGGTGACCCATGTTTCAGATCCATAAAGGAGGATAGACAGTACGATGGCTCTATACACACTGATTTTTGTGCTTTGCCTCAGGTGTTTATTGCTCCAGACTCTTTTGTGAAGTCTTCCAAATGCACTATATGCCTTTGCTAATCTGTGATCGATCTCTTTGTCAATCTTGGCATCTGAGGAGATGATGCTTCCCAGGTAGGTGAACTGCTGAACGGACTTGAGCACTGATTTGCCGACGGCAATGTGGGGATGGTGGTGTTCGTCCTGTGGTGCAGGCTGGTAAAGAACTTCTGTTTTCTTCAGGTTGACTTCTAGCCCAAACAGCTCTGCAGCTGTTGCAAAGCAGGACGTTAGGTGCTGCAGAGCTGCTTCTGTGTGGGCAACAAGGGCAGCAGCATCGGCGAAGAGCAGCTCACGGACTAGATAGTTTAGAGTCTTAGTGTGAGGCCTCAAACGGCTTAAGTTAAACAAGCTACCATCAGTACGGTAGCATATATAGATGCCGTCGTCTTCTTCAAGCTCTGCCATAGCCCTTTGGAGCATCGTGCTAAAGAAGATTGTAAATAAAGTTGGTGCAAGAACACAACCTTGCTTCACTCCATTAGTTATTAGAAAGGGCTCTGAAAGAGCATCGGCATATCTGACTTGACCACGCTGTCCCTCGTGTAGCAAGATAATCATTTTAAGGAATTTGGGGGGACATCCTAGTCTTTCCAGGATCTGCCACAGACCTTTTCTACTTACAGTGTCAAAGGCTTTGGTGAGGTCGACAAATGTTACATAGAGACCCTTGTTCTGCTCCCTACATTTTTCTTGCAGTTGCCTAAGGGCAAATACCATGTCTGTAGTGCTCCTATTGGCTCTGAAGCCACATTGGCTTTCAGGGAGAAGTTCTTCTGCGATAGCAGGAACTAACCTGTTCAGGAGTATCCTTGCAAGGATTTTTCCAGCAATAGAGAGCAGTGTTATGCCTCGATAGTTTGAGCAATCGGATTTTGCTCCTTTTTTCTTGTACAGGGTGATGATGACTGCATCTCGGAGGTCTGATGGCAGTTCCCCTTTTTCACAGCAATTCACAAGGAATTCGTGGAATTTTTCGTGGAGTGCATGACCTCCGTGTTTCCAAACTTCAGGTGGGATTCCATCAATCCCAGCTGCCTTGCCGTTTTTCATCTGCTGTATGGCCTTAAGGGTCTCTTCCAAAGTAGGAGCTATGTCCAATTCATTTTTCATTGGTTTTTTGTCATATATCATATATTGGATAGCTGAGGCTTGGACTACTCAGTTGGCGCTAAAGAGACTTTGAAAATGTTCAGCCCAACGATTTAGGATGGAGGCTTTATCAGTAATTAATGTTTGACCATCTGTACTGTATAAGGAGCTTTGGACCTGATAAGTAGGTCCAAACACTGCTTTAAGAGCTTCATAAAATCCTCTATGATCACCCAGATCTGCTCAGCATTGTGTCTTTTCTGCTATATTGATCCACCACTTGTTCTGCATGTCTCGGAGTTTTTGTTGTAGTTTGCTACATGTGAGGCGGAAAGCTGCTTTTCTTACATGACAGGTTGGCTGGGCGAGGTATGCCTGGTGAGCAGCTCTCTTCCTTGCCAACAGCTTCTGGATCTCTTGGTTGTTTTCATCAAACCAGTCTTGATTTTTCTTGTGGGAGAAGCCAAGGGATTCTTTTGCAGACTGGAGGATACTGTTTTTGATATGTTGCCAAAGCACTGTAGGAGAAGGATCTGTAGGATGGTCTTCAAGTTTCGTTTGTAGATTTGCCTGGAAGTTGTCTCTCGTGGTAGCTTGTTGAAGATTGTTGACTTGGAGTCTCTTCTTTAAGATGCCACCCCTCTTAGGTTTGAACTTAAGATGAAGATTTAGTTTACATCTGACGAGGCGATGATCTGTTTGGCATTCTGCACTGGGCATCACTCGTGTATGACGGACATCACAAATGTCTCTCTGACGGACTAGAACGTAGTCAATGAGGTGCCAATGTTTGGATCGGGGATGCATCCAGGTTGTCTTCAAGCTATCTTTCTGCTGAAAGATTGTGTTTGTAATAGTCAGCTGTTGTTCTGCACAGAACTCTAGCAGGAGGCGTCCGTTATCATTGCAATTTCCAACACCATGCTTGCCTAAGACACCTTTCCAGGCTTCGGAGTTCTTTCCTACTCTGGCATTGAAGTCACCAAGGATAATAATTTTATCTTCTACAGGGACTTTTTGTATGAGTTGGCGTAGGTCTGTGTAGAATTTGTCTTTCTCTACAGGGTCGGCTTGCATAGTTGGGGCATATATACTAAAGAGAACAACATGTGGGAGGCGTAAGGAAATAATGCGATCAGAGTGTCCTGTTGGCAAGGTTTCGAGTTTGGAGGCAATGGAGTTTTTAATCATAAAGCCTACTCCTGACAGATGTTTTTCGGTTTTGGGTTTGCCAGACCAGTAAAGTGTGTAGCCGGCGCCATGTTCTTTAAGGCTGCCTTCCTCATGGAAGCGAACTTTACTAAGAGCAGCGATGTCAATATTAAGCCGTGATAGTTCAAGGGCTATTAGGGCAGAATGACGCTCAGGCCGTCCACTATCTTCAGAGTCTTGCATGGTTCTGATGTTCCAGCATGCAAGTGTCAGTTTATTTACACCTTTGGAGGCCGGTGTGTGCCTTTGTTTCTTTGCCTTGGTTTGACCGCATCAGAAGATTCCCGTTGGCCGCGGCTAGCCAACCAGGTAGTTGGGGATGAGCTTTCTTTAGGCCACCTTTTCTAGGCCCCTCTCCATATGGAACAAGCAGTGCTCTCCTTAAAAAAGGCTGCTTGGTCGTTCAGAATGCTGCCGAACAAGACTGTCATCTCCCGGGTCAGGCTTGAGCGACCAATGTCCTGAACCGCCTGCATGCAGGGTTGGGGCTGCGGCTTCCAGTGCATCTTTACACCTGCCGGTTTCGTCCCTCGCCAGTCGCTACAGGGCTTTTTTGGAAATGGATTTGTCCTTCGAGCCTGTGCAATGGATTTTTCTGGTGGAGCGCAGCGTGCACAGAACTGGCCTCACCCTTTAAACCAGAGATTCATCTGCCGTGGCCTTGCAAGCATGGACGTGGCAGTGAGGTCCTCGGGCCGTAGGTTTGATTAGAGTTTCCTTCTCTTAGATGGTTGACCTTACAGGGTTGGACGAGCACCATCTGCCCGGGTTTGGGATTGGAGTTTTCCTTCTCCTAGGACGGTTGCCACAAGGCTAGAGAGCCCATCCTGCCCTTTGACGCTCTTTGTCAGACCCTTCGGTTTTGACCTGTCTGGCATGGGAGACCCTACCAGTGTCTATTATGCCACCGCCAGCAAAGCTCAAAACATCATTAGGGTACGCAAGCCTCTCTCCCACGACAAGGGGGCGTCAATGGAGAGGGGTGTAATATAGCACCACTCAAAGACAATATAGACAAAAGGGACAGTTCAGAAGACCATCTATTAATACAGAAATTTTTTTTAGAAGAAGGATGAAAACCAAGCATCCACCAATACTTTTCAAATGTCATTCCCTCTTCAATGGTATATTAAAAAAAATTCTGCCCAAAATATACCCTCACAAAAATGCAAAGGTATTGTCACTAATATATGTTAGATAATCAGTCAGCATCACAAACTTCCATATTAACATAAAACATCTAGGCAGACTCTTTTTCTGCTTCTTACTTTCTCTGATTGACTGGTTTAACTGCGAAAAGAGCAACCCTTAGTGTCACAAAGGGACTGTCCCCTTCCAACAGAAAAGTCACTTTATACTCATCACCCCACTCCCCCCAACTATCTTGAAATGAGTCAAAGTAGTGCTCTCTAATATTAGCATATAACTTACAGTGCAATAAGTAATGGGCAAGATCTCCCGTTCTAGTCTTGTGCAACTGGTGAATTTGGTGGGCTTGGCCTGCTCAGAAGTTGGCATTCAAGGTCATTTTATTATGTTCCTAGATGGTTTGTTGGCAATAAGGGGTTAACAAAAGCATATTTTTGAAAAAGGTTTCCATTTTTATATGTTGGTCCATATTCTAGATCAGCTACTTAGTATTCTTAGCTAAGTAATGTTTCCTGTCCAATCCTGACTTACTGGGCAGCAGCCACTGTGAATGATAGTGGTCTGTTCTCCTATTAATCAGGATGCAGTAGATTGATGTTTCCACACCCCACGCATGAGTGATCTCCCATGTGAGGATGAATTGCAACAGGAACTCTGCTTCTGATTGTTGTACCACAGATTGCTAGTAGGAGGGGGTGGAAGCATCAGTCTGCTGTGTCCTGATCAACAGAACAGATCCTGTTCCTTGCAGCAGCTGCTGCCTGGCAAATCAAGACCTGGGGACATTTACAATCCCTACATATTCCCTATACTATTGAATGTGTGGGAACATGAATATGAATCAGTGATGAATATATAACTCTCGATTATGTTTTTCATGGTGTTTTTTTTTCCCGGGCTGTGAGGCCGTGTTCTGGAAGAGTTTATTTCTGACGTTTTGCCTGTATCTGTAGCTGGCATCGTCAAACATCAGAAATAAACTCTCCCAGAACACGGCCTCACAGCCTGGAAAAAACCCATGGAAAACCTATGGATGCCAACCTTGAAGGCCTTCAACTTCACATCTCGATTATGTATTTATAACTGTGATCATGAATTCTAGTTGTAGTTCTTATGCAAACCCAACACATCCCAATGCTTTTGGCATCAATCTCTCTCTAAATTGACCTCATAAACTGGAACTTGATCCCTTCTGACAGCTAATAAAACACATAATATTGCTACAACAAACAGATCATGAAAAACCAAAAATTTGGCATATGAAATGGGAGATGGAGACAAAGAAGAGAACTTGGACTATTCTGCCAGGGAGAGTGTTGGGGTCATTGTTAAAGATTCAGGTTGAGATGAGAAGAACATTGAATATGGAGGAGGGGGACACTTTGGAGAGGGGTGTTGGGAACTCCAGTAAAGGGGATTAATGAAGATAAATAGGGTAAAAGGCTGTTTCTTTTATGAAAAAGGTTCATCACCCTCAGATTATGTGTGGGGTTTTGAATTATGCCCAAAGTGTGTGGGTCTCGAAATTTGGATGAAAGCCAAGGGTGAAATTTAAAAGAACAGAATTGTGAAACTAGGATTGATTATTTTGTTTCAAGACATTGATATGGGCTTAAGAAGTATGCTGGCTTAGTTTAAAGGAATTGGTTGTTTAAAAAAATGAGTAGATTTACGATTACTTGGGGAGGAGAGAATATAGGCAAAAGAATTATTTATATGAACAAAAACATGAATATTAGAGTGAGTTGCATAGAAAATAACAGGCTAACTTCTGTTTGTAGTGAGGGAGAGACATAATTGTTGATAAAATGGCTGATCATTAAATAAGAGAATGAAGAAGATAAGTTGTTTAGTTTGATCACAGTAGATATAATTAAGCAAAGTGATATGGCTTTACATTAACTTATGTTAGTGGTGGATTTAATTATTAATTAGTGGTAGGTCCATCATATCACCAACCTAAATAGCTTTAAAAAAGCTCTTAAGACAGATCTCTTCCGGCAGGCCTTTCCTGAATAGATACCTGGCCATTAAAAAGAAAAGAAAAGAAAATCTAGCTTGTCCCAAACTTGCTACAGCCACTGTCCATTGTTTATTTTTATTTTTTGTATTTTGTTTTAAAGTATGTTTTAATTCCTGTATTATTTAATTGTATTTTAAGGGGGATGGGATTGAGGGCCTGGGATGTATATTTTAAGTGTTGTCAGACGCCCCGATTGCGTTCGTAGAGGGGTGGGATATAAATAAATTATTATTATTATTATTATTATTGGTTATTAAGAATATTTGCTAATTATTTTGAAAGAATTTATAGATATTGTTTATGGATTTTTGTAGGATTTGCATGTAGGATTAAATGAATTATTGTTAACAGATATATGTTATAGAAATGCAGTAGACGATTTACTGTATTAGAGAAGCAACAAGGGCTTTTATATAGAACAGTACAGGTTTATAATCACTGTGGAAAAGACTGGAAGTTACTTTTATACCTTTTCTCTTTTTTCCCCTACATTCCCTCTTTTTTCCCCTTGTGTATCTTTTTTGCTCTTTGTAATTTTTGTAGTTTTAGTGTTGTATTTTATATATCTAAAAATATAATAAAACTTACTTTTTCAAAACAGGTCATGAAAAACAACAAACTCTATGAAGCCCTAAATACTAATAATTATATCCTTTGGTTTAGCCTGCTTTATTGCATTTGTCTTCTGCCACTCTATTGTTTTCTGCACAGTCTTTGCAATGAGTCTGCAAAACAGACTTCACTGGGATTTCCCAAAAACACTAATCTTTTCTGCAGATTTGAAACATTGATCCAGGAAACTGCAGACTCCTTTTGAGAGGCAATGGCTCTTGACTTCAGTCGGCCCTCCGCATCTGTGGGTTTAATTTTTGCGGATTTGATTATTTGCAGATCATTTGCTGATGCCTCCGCTGATGCCCTATGGCATTTTTAATAAGGACTGCAAGCCTTGTGAGACTGAGAGAGACTGCAAACACACAACAAGCCTTATAAGTCCTTATTAAAAATGGTGTAGAGCAGCAGCAGAGGCTGTGGCAAGCCCCACCAGCCACCCGCTTCTGCCTTGTGAGGGAACCCTGCAACCTCAAATGCATCCACAGTGGGTTGAATCCATGGATCGTACTTTTTGTGAGTGTTAAACATGGTTTGGGAGGCTTAGAGATATTTGTGGTTTTCCCACTTTAATGGGGGTCTTGTGCCCCTAACACTAGCAAATATGGAGGGCCAACTGTAATACGATCTCTGCTTTAGATGTGAGACTTCTCTCATTGGCTTAAACATACTTAAAGGTAGAGCAAGCTGTTTTCTCCAAAAGTACTATAGCCACGTAAAACAGCTAGAATGAATTCAGAACTGTAAAGACTCAAAAAATCACAAGTTTAATAGAATAAACAAAAGGTTTTATTACAAGTTGACTAACAGGGAACCATTGGGATAATAATTATCCAAGTCTATGACTACCGGATCCAGAGAGGAAGGAGTTCTTTTATACCCACAGAAAAGAAATCAAGCATTTGCGACCGAGAGTCAAAGTGGCCCCCCGCCCTGTCCCAGCCGAATGAAGAGAATAGACACAAAGTAACAAGCACAAAAGGATTTATTACAATAAGTAAAAGGTTGGCGGAAAGGCCACAACTTTCTGTCTGGTGATAGGCGTAGGAGGTTGGTCTGGGCATGAGTTACCTGGGGGGACAGGAGGAGAGCCCTCCACCTGTCATAGTGCCACAGTCTGCCAAGCAGGCGAACCAGGCCGCTCGGGCACGTGAAGATCACGTGACGGATCATGTGCCGGGCCGTGAAGCCAAGTCACGTGACCAGTCACGTGACCGGAAATGTGGGGCTCACGTGGCCAGCACGTGACCGCTCACGTGCCCAAAAAGAATAGGGCGGAGGGGGAGCCTCCCCGGGGTTAGGTACCGACCCCGGAAGCCAACAGTAGCTCCCAGCTCCCCCCCCCCACAAAGGGACAAAAAACTCATGCCTACCGATCAGCCAGAAAGTTGTGACAAGGTAATACAAAGTAAACAGCAGAACTAGCTAACAAAAAACAACTGACTAAAGGGTGGGTGGGTTGGGTCTTCGGCTCGCAAGAGCCAACTGCTGAGGCAGGGAGCCGGCCGGGAATATATACCCGGCCGGCGGACTGCATTGGGGACTAGCCCCGCCCCTTGACCAATCAGAGGCCGCGCTGAGCGCAGACTCTGATTGGTCAAAACCAGCCAATCAGATGGGAGCTGCCTCCCTCCTATTGGCTGGCTTACTATCCTCTCCCCGGCCTGCAAGCACAGACCGGGGAGAGGAAGGAGGAAGACGGCTGGCATGGCGGCGCCCATGCCGGCCCCACGCTGCGGCTGCCCGGGCTTGGGGGGGACTCCGGCCGCAAAAGCGGCCGCCCGGTAAGTCCCGGGCAACCGGCTTCAATAATTTTCCAACAGCTCCCCTTTCATATGCCACGTATGCCCCACCACCAAGTCTAGCAAGATGTCCAAACTGGTTTTAGGAAAAAACTTACATACATTAGCAAAGTTCAACATTTTTATGAGATAAACTCAAGCAGGGCTTTTTACAATGGTCATAAAAAAACCAAAACTTTTGGAATGTGTGTTTGTATTTCAAAACAGTTTTTCCTTAATATCCCTATGATGTTCTTATTATAATCCATAGGCTTTTTATAGAATCATAGGGGTCAGTTACACAGGAGAATTAAATGTGGAAAATGCTAGAGTACCTTCCTTTCAGTCCAGTGCCCCTTTGTTTACATGATTTAGGCCAAAATTGGTTGATGCAATAAGTTAACGTCTTTGCAGTTCACAGTCACGGAGGCCTATTTCTCCACTGCAGCAGCCTGCGATCAGGGATGGGGCAGGCACAGGGCAGTATAGGCTGCAGCGGTGGAGAGATGGGCCTCTGGAACTGACAGTCGTGGAGGCCCATCTCTCTGCTGCTACAGCTGGCAACCGGGGACAGGGAGAGCGCTGGGGTTGCCCGGTCTGTCATAAAAACAATGACGGATCCTGCATTGCAAGGCATACTTTACAAGCCCGCCCCCTCCGAGGTCCAACCAATCACAGCTCAGCTCTGCTGTGAGCCCCTGTTTTGGGACGGTTGCTGGTAGATCACACATCTAATAGTTCAGCTAATAGTGCTCAACTTTACAAGACTTTTTTTAAAAGTAAAAAAAAAATAGCAAAACCTTATATCGCGCATCTTGCGGGTATTTTGGCCCCTCTCCTTCTGAATATGGCGACATTGGCCCAAAATGCATGGGGTCCATTAGGATTCTGGGCAAATTAGTTGAGGATTTTTCCCCCCAAGTAAACAACCCCATAGAATCATAGAATTGGAAGAGGCCACAAGGGCTAGCTAGTCCAGCTCCCTGCCATGCAGGAATACACAATCAAATCATTCCCGACAGATGGCCATCCAGCCTCTGTTTAAAAACTTTTAGCAGAAGGAGGTACCACCACACTTCAGGCAGTGCATTATATTGCCAAACAGCTCTTACCAAACAACCCATCAACAGTCTTCAACATTTCTGCTCTGTGTGAGTCTCTAAACGTCACTTTTTCAACTGCTATAATGGTTACATTTCCCTCATTCTTACATTTAGTCATAAGCTATTTTAATTCTTATCATTTCTTGCTATATCAAATCATGGGATGTCTCAAGACTTAACTTTGTATGAGGAGAAAGGGATATAATTCTATAGTCCCTTTCTTATCTGCATTCCTTCTCAATTGGCCGATTGTAAACTTGGCCAGTTTTGCATGTTACTAAGTCTTCTATGAATGCCACGTCCTTTTAGTTACTGGAACAGAATCTACAGACCTTATGCTTTTATTCCCAGATGATATGTCTTAATTCATTAATTACAGTTGGCTGAAATTCACTGTCACAGTTACAGACAGGTCACCTAACGCACAGGACCTGTTCTGACCACTGGCCGAATAAATCTGAGAATTAACCTCAGGACAGCAGCGACCTAAATTTGTAAATTCACATGAAGGACCAAAGGCGCCGTGCCCCCAAAATCAAACGGAAAGGGCAAGCGGGGGGACAGAATGTTGCCATCCTTGAGCAAGCAGGGATCACCAGCATTGAGGCTTATGATATTGAGAACACAGTTGCGCTGGGCAGGGCACATTTCTGGGATGGAAGACCATCGCCTCCCCAAAATAGTACTCTACGGTGAACTCGCCACGGGTCAGCGTCAGAGGGGTGCTCCAAAAAAGTGATACAAGGATTCCCTGAAGCAACATCTCAGGCTTCGCCAAATTGATCACCAACAACTGTCCACCCTGGCTTCACATCGGGAGGCATGGAGACGCACTATCCACAATGCTGCAGCCTTATTTGAGAACTCACGCTGAACAAGTCTTGAAGAGAAACAACAATGCAGAAAGAATCACAACCCGGAAACATCACCCAAGGAGACCTTCTGCTGTGCTTTCTACAACTGGACTTGTTTATCTCAGATTGGCCTTTTCAGTCATCAGCGCGCTTGCAGAAAGCGCGGGATGAGTCCTTCCTGAATCTTTGTTTTCGAAGAAAAGCCAGAGAGAGAGAGAGAGAGAGAGAGAGAGAGAGAGAGATGGGAGATTTGTAATTTACTCTTTTATATTGATACTTATATTCACTGTTTTATTGTTATTTATTATTTTCATATGTAACATATTTTAAAAATAATTTCCTATTATGTCTTTATGTTATGTTACATACCTTATTTTTATTCCTTGGGAAAAGAATGTAAATATGTAAATAGAAAGAAAATGTTAATAAACTTTATATTTTGAATTTGGCACTTGTGTTTTTATTGCGTATGAAAAAGAGTAAGGATTTCATTTCCATTAATGTAAATTCAAGTAACAGTAACGCGTGTAAATCAGGACAAGTAAATATAAAGTAATAACACACATTATAATCTAGTTAGTAATTAAAAGTAGGAATATCACCCATAATCTAAATATATAACTACAGGTAGAATGAAATATTTTTAGCTAGACCTTTCAGAGAGTGATCATCTTGAAAAAAGGTAATGCAAACTCTAAATAAATTTGCCAGATATTAAAGTCCAGTTGGAAAAAATAAATCTAGAACTACATAGTGTACAAGCACAGCTATGTGAAGGCTACTTTTTAATACATTTTTGTTTTATAAAGAGGAACATGTTTTTTTTTCCTAACAAGTCTACTTAATCCCAACCTTCCAGTAGCAGTACATGTACAAGGAAGCTGTTTTTCTTGTGGCAGGGAGTTCTCCTTTTCAGAGTCCCCTGGAAGGTTTTTATTTTTTACTCTCCTCACAACAACCCTTCTGGGGTTGTTCTCAGGGGTTTTAATGTGGGCTATAAGTTCACCGAGCATGTCATTTTGTCTTTCTATTGCAGCCAACCTTTTTCCACTGTCTTCTATTTCATGCTGATAGAACTTTTCAAGGTAGTCCTGCAAACATTTTGCCCTCTGGTCCACCCTATCAGCATTATTATTCATATTTGTAATAAATTGGGACATCATCGCTCTGGAGTTAGAAATAATTTCTGCAGACTCAAGGGAACGCCGTTTCCTCCTGTTCTACTGGAGTCTTTCTGCTGGGGTAAGTGAAGCAACTGGATTGCTAAGTGAAGCAACTAGGAAAGGGAAAATAAAAAGAAAACATAATTAATATTATTACACAATGAAGAAGGGCGCCCCACATCCAAGTAACATAATACATTACCATTTTGGACAGGCAGGGTGGTCCAGACAGCATCTACTTCAGCATCCATGGCTGCTGAGATGTCGTTCATCTGGGTAACACTGAAGCTAGCATCATTATCCTCTGAAAAGGTTAGAGTTACAGTAGTGTCATCAGAAGCCTGTGTTAGATTCCCCTCTGTGAATTAGAACAACAACAACAAAAATTAATGGTAAGGCACATAATCACTATTTTGTTTCACATGTGGCACTCATTCACAGTACGTCCTGTACCTTTTAAGGGAGTAGGGAGAACTATATCTGATGGCAGCCATCACCAGTGTGCGTGGACGCACGTAACATATTGTTACCGCCCATCCCAGAAGCAGGATTCTCCCATTGTTTTAATTGCCCACATTAGCATACCAAAACATCTTGGAGCCATGGTTCGTAAACAGGATGAAGATTTACAGCAATTGGCTGGCAACAAACTTCTTATTAGCGGGCCATAGCAAAGCACACTTTTTCTTATGCTAGGTTTTACATTGCTTAACGAAAAGTTAAATATACGAGCTTTCACATCACGATTAAAAGTAAAAAAAACATTTATTCTAGTCACATGTAATGTATGAAACTTAAAAGTGTAAGGTATAACATTTATCCAAACAAAGAAGCAAATGTACATGGAGTTATTTAGACAATGTAAGAGAGTTAATCGGAAATTTATTTATTCGAGTTTTCACAAACTGGAACCCGCTTTTTAAAAAAGGAAAATTTAACTTACCAGGCGGGGTTGAAAACAATTCCTCAGAGTATCCTTCCAAGTTCTCTTGAGATGACGGGGGCATCACCGGTTCCTCTTCAGGGGTGGGATCGTGATGGGGAGTCACAGACCACGGGGTACCTGGACTATGTTGGTGGTTTTAGCCAGGCTCTTAGGTTGGTAGTTGGCATCGCTGGCTAGAATTTCGTGGAGCTCTTTAAAGAAGGGCATCCTGGCCGCATCATTTCCACTTTTTGCATTGTGATCAATTACCTGGCAATAATTTTTCCACATAAGTTTCATTTTCATCCTACACTCTTCTGTGGTGCAATCATGCCCTTTGCATTTCGTCTCGGCTGTGATTTTTCTAAAAAGTTCAATATTCCTATGGCATTCCTTGAGCTGTTCCTGCCCTTCTGCTCACCCCATATTGCTAGCAAATATATGGTCTCCGTGTAGGACTAGGAGATCCCACTGCCACCTTTCCTTGTTCAAGTACCACTTTTGGCATCCATATCGATGACCCCTCAGGTGATGGGCAGGAGAACAACGGAGGATTACCTCATCAACTTAAAAATAAGTTTGAAAAGGGGCAGTCACCCCTCCCTCTCTGGTCTATGTGCCTGCCCATGCCCACCTCAATTTCTGGGCATCTTCTAGTCCTGAGATATCTTTTCCCGGTCTGTTCACATTTCCGAGTTTCTGCATCCTCCCATGACTTTTTAAAAAACACGGGACAAACCATGGGACGGAAAGTCCCATGGGTCGAGGGATAAAAGGTGGCCCCCTTCCAAAAAGCTTGAGACCATCATGCAGGACGTGTGAACTACCAGAGATCAACACGAATTCATCTCACTACATTTTCATCGTGTAAACGACGTCCCTGAATTCCAATTTGGAAAGGTTCTTGGTGGCTACATTCCATTAAGAAATTGGGCCAGGCACAATTCTTGCCAATTTAAACATTTTCCCACAAAGCATAAAAAGTGCACAGCCTGAAAAATTACACCTGTTTTCCACAAAACAACTTACAAAGAGCCTGCAAAATACTGTACACAGTTTAGCTCTTTTTACAGTTATTTAAGAGTTAACCCAGTACATTTAAATACTTTTGTTATCTCTCATCCCTGATAGGAAATAACAGCTAAAGAAGCTGCAGCTAAATGGAGAACACCCATGGGCTAGAACCTTCTCTGTCTAGGCAGGATTATTGTGTTATTAGAAACTACCACATCACTATTATCAAATTGCTATCTGGTGAAGTTTGGTCTCACACTGGCAGTGCCCCCATTGTAAAAGAGGGGGAACCAGTTAAAGTGGCTCGGCCCTAGGGATTGGCAGAATCCAATAGATTCCTGAATGCTCTGAGAAAATTTCCAGTAGCCAAGACCAGCAATTCTGTTGAAGCCCTGGTCTTGCTGAGACAAGGGTGTCTATCGATGTTCCCGTCTCTCTCCTCTGACAGTGTGATGCTCAACTGGCTCTCTGGATTTTCAGGGAACTATGAGTAATGAAACAAGATGAATGATGGTTAGAGCACAAATGGCATAAGATCTGATGTGATGCTGACCCCATATGTGTAAGAATGCATAGTCACACCCCCTGTTTGGTGGTCAAGGTGACAAAGAAGGTTTACTTTGCTGCTTTCATCACATCATTAAGTAGCTGTCCAGCAGAGCTATTCTGAAGGATGTGGGGACTCTTGATATCTACCCCAGCTAATATAATGATGGAACTCGTGGAAGGCTGCTGTGACAAAATTGCCAAACCCTTTGAAGATAAAACCGTTCACCTTCATGCTTCCTTGAATGCCAGTATCAGTACAGTGCCAAATGAGTTTCCAGTGGACAACATTATGGGATCAATTCCAGTTGTGGCCCAAGAAAATAGGCAATGCTTGCAGCTGTTCACCCTAGAATGGGACGGAGGATGGAAAAGAGAATGGGATTAAGAATAGAAGTATGTAGAAAACTAAATGATTCACTGCATTGGGGAAAAGCACTGCAGCAGAGCCCAGAGAAGGAGGAATAGAATGAATAAAGCATTCCAAGCGAATGGTTGTAGGAAAAGCAATGTCAAAAAAAAACTTAATCTTGATTTTGTTGCATTACTCCAAATTCCACCTACATTCTTGTCCCATCCATTGCATGACTGTCCCCCCTTTCTACATATTTTTTTCCTGATACAATTATTTTTGTACACCTTCCCCCCATTGACTAAGGACTTCATCACACAAGGCTGCTAAAGCAGAATTTCAGTTTGGTCCTAATGAATTTGGCCAGTACTTATCAGATGATGGCTATCCTATTGGTGCTTCACATTCTAGTTGTTAACTATTACACCTCTTTCAATTGATGGAAAAAACCCGTCAATACCTGCCAAAATTGCTATTGTTTTGCTGCTCCCTCTTGTGCGATAAGTCCCTTTGTTTCAGTTCCAGGATGACTGCAGTCATGTGGCATGAGGGGGCCTGATTCTCCTATTCTCCCCCTGTCTTCCCCCTCTTCTTTGCTATTCCAAAGTAGCATGGAGTCAGCCTGCTTTGGAATAGTGAAGGGGAGAGAGGGGGAGAAGAGGAGAATCAGGTCCCCTCATGCAATGTGACTGCAGTCATCCCGGAACTGAAGGTGTTACGGGAATCCCAAAGGAAACCCGAACATATAGGGTCTGAGGACGGCGCAAGAAAGGAACAGAGCCAAAGTCCCGTAGTAGAAGTTGAGATTCTTTATTTTTTCCAGCTGGGGCGGACAGCTCCCTCTAGGGTAAAAAGACTGCCGCCTCTTCTCTTTGTTTCAGGAGTATTTTATTTCCTTCGGTCACTTTCTATGGCTATTTGAACTACCAATCATAATGCTACATATCTCTGGCCTTCAAAAATGTTACTAAGCAGAACTTCTCTTATCTAGTTGCCGGGGCAGGTTAGCTTTGCTCAAGCTCTTGTTAATTGGCTGGTTTGTGTTGCTGGACAGGCTTCACTGTCTGATCACGCGCTAACTACATGATATGTCTGCACAACTCTAATGTCTCTAGCTTGCACTATGCCAATTCCTTATCTACACCTTCCGAGCCTTGGGCCCCTTGGAGGCCTACGAGTAAGTGTAGTAAAATGGCCAAGGGAGCTATAGGGATTCAGCTAGACCTGTCCCTCTCATTCCCCCCTTTTTCTTGTAAGCGAAGAGACATAGTGGTTGGATTCATTAGTTTGCTTAAGTTCCTGATATGCGCTGCGAGCAAGCAGAATTTTTCTATCATGAGCAAGCATAGCCTCAAGCCTAGTACGTAAGCACCTAAACAAACAAGGTATACATGCGCATAGTAAAATGCTAATTAACACAGTTATCAAGCCAAATACAAACAATCCTTTTAACCATGAGAAATCAGGTAACCATGATGTGAGCCAGTCCCACAAATTCCAACCCTTTTCCATGTGTGGGACCTGTGCTACTTGCATGATTTGTTGTGCGTGTTGTTCTATATCTTGTTCATTATCTGGGACATAAATACAACATTCTTGGTGGATAAGTGTACATACACCACCTTGAGTTGCCAACATGGTGTCTAATGCCAACCGGTTTTGTAGTAACATCCGCCTAATCTGTCCTTGTTCTCTTGCCAAAGTGGTGAGAGCCTCGCTTGTCTCGTTTGCCATTATTTCTATAACAGCCTGTACCCTATACATGGCATTCAGCAGACTTCGGTGCCCTCCCCAATGGCGCAAAGGTTGATAGTCTTTTACAATTTGTTTGGATTCTTCCAGATCCCTATAGTTTCTTATTTTCCCCACAGGTAGGTTGTCTCGGATAGTTATAGCTGGAAAAATAGTGGCCACATAACAATTTCCGCTCCAGTTTTCAGGTAAAATAGCATAAGCTCGTTTGCCACACACAAAATAGTGGCCCCTTAGTGCAGAAAAAGGCTTCTTACATCTCTGTGTCATTGTCCAGGCGCTATAGTAGCCATCACCTGTTAAGTTGGCTAAAATATAATTACTCTCCCAGGTGCCATTTATATATGCGCCATTTATCCTTATTTCTATTTCACAGGTGCTAGAACCTACCCTAGGGCCATTAGTTTCATTACAGCTCCAGCACCACCTTCCCTTTTGTTTCCCAACCCGATAATATCCTCCAGTGGAGGGTTCTAAATGTGTCCAGTTGTACCCGGTATTATTGTCTGGCCTATAGGGTCTATTATATTCTATATCATTTAGTTGGTGTACTACAAAGGGCATTCCAGTATGAGAATCTGTAGGCATTTGATGACAGACCCAGCACTTACTGATATTAAAAGCTTTAACAATATGAGCGGAATAGACTATTAGAGAATTGCTTTCTAAGAACCCCTTGCATGGGAGAGGGAACAATAAAAGCCACAACAACACACCTATTACCCAAAGCCAGACTACAGTCTGCAAAGTAATACATGGCATGCGCATGACTGTGGGGCAAATGGGTGGGGGAACCCTCTTTTCCTCAGTCTGAGTCTGGGCATTCCTTCTCTGACATTCTTGAATATTGTCTTCCATGCGCTGTTCTATTTCATCTTCCCACTTGAAGCTCCCATCCGACATCTGGATCAGTATTGTTTCTTTCGCCATGACCCTCGGCTGGCCAAGGCTCCTTTGCTTCAAGGCGGTGCTTGGTCACCTGACCTCAGACAGGGGGCTCACGTTGCGATGCTGCCCTGTCTTCCCCGGACCGCTTGATCCGAAGCCGCAGAGGATTGGAATCGCTAGGTACCACTTGCCACTCCTTGGTATGATCTTTCTTCAGCCTGGTGTAGTGGATCCAGGGCTTGACTCCTTGTAGCTTCGCTGCAGTTGGGGTAGTCAGCAGTATCTCATAAGGACCCTTCCACTTTGGTCCCAAGGGATTAGATTTCCAGTCCTTCAACCATACTCTATCACCTGGTGAAAAAGGGTGAAGTGCAGTAACAGGGAACGGATATCTAATTGTCTTGACATATCGATGAAGCTGATTCAGACACTTGCCTAATGTTTGGACAGATTTTGCAATCTCTAACTTTCCCAGTTGTTCAACATCTCCCTCTAGCCTATGCACATTAAGAGGGGGCCTGCCAAAAACAATTTCGTATGGAGAAAGTCCCAACAAACTGTCTGGAGTACATCTGATTTTGAGAAGTGCCATTGGCAAAACAGTCACCCAATCCAGTCCCGTTTCCTGGCACATTTTGGACAGTGTCCCTTTTAAGGTTCTATTCATTCTTTCTACTTTTCCAGAAGATTGAGGCCTATATGCACAATGTAACTTCCAAGTGATACCTAATACAGAGGCTAAACCTTGTGTGACCTTGTGTACAAAAGACGGGCCATTGTCACTCGCGATATATAGGGGGATCCCACTTCGTGGCACCAAGTCTCGTAGCAAGGCCTTGACTACCTGTTCGGCCCGCTCATTAGTGGTAGGATATGCATCCACCCAATTGGAAAAGGTACAGACAAGGACAAGCAAATATTTAAACTTTTTACATGGTGGCATTTCAGTAAAGTCAACAACAATTGATTCCCATGGGGTGAATCCTACTGCCTGAACACCAGGGGGCTGTAAGGGACCAGTTCTAGGGTTAGTCTTTGCACATACTTCACACCTCAAGGCAGCTTGTCTAGCTAACGTAGGGATTCCCTCAAAGTATGCTTGTCTCTCTAAAAACTTAGACATAGCAGTGCTTCCCATGTGTGACTGTTTATGGACCTCTTGAACCACATGCCATGCCACAGCTTTGGGGATATATACTCTGTTGTCAGGGAAAACAAACAGCCCACATTGTTTCCTAGCGCCTTCAGCTATAGCCCAGGCCTCCTCCTCTTTTGTGTATTTTACCTCTTCTGGGAGAAAGCTGGCTAATTGTAAAGACAAAAGAGCCTCATCAGTTTCATGTAAACTTGTTACTTGCCTGGCCGCCTCCCTAGCGGCCTGATCAGCTTTTCGATTTCCCATAATTACGGGGTCATTGCCCAACTGATGACCCCTACAATGCATCACTGCTATCTCTTTGGGCCTCCACACTGCCTCTAGCAATTGGAGAATCTCAGTGGTATGTTTTAACATTTTTCCTCCTGATGTTAAAAGTCCTCTTTCCCTATACATGGCTCCATGTGCTTGCAAGGTCAGAAAAGCATATTTGGAGTCAGTATAAATGTTAGCCCTTTTCCCTTGTGCCAGTTCCAAAGCCTTTGTTAGGGCTATCAATTCTGCCTTTTGTGCTGACACGGTGGGGCCCAGTGATTTGGCAGCTATTATATGTCCCTGACCATCAACCACAGCATATCCCGACTTGCGAATCCCATTTTCTACAAAACTGCTACCATCAGTGAAATAAACAACCTCAGGGTTTGATAACGGGCTATCCTTGAGATCAGGTCTGCTGGAATAAACTTCACTCATTGTCTGAACACAGTCATGTTGTAATAACACATCTTCAGACATTGGGAACAAGGTGGCAGGATTTAAAGTAGTACAAGTTTGAATCTGAACATTGGGGTTATCTACCAGAATACTTTCATATTTTAAAAGTTTGGCATTAGACATCCAGTGACTGCCTCTGTGTTCCATCAAGGTTACTACTGCATGAGGAGTTTTTAAGATAACAGGCTGTCCCAAGGTCAGCTTGTTTGCTTCTTCTACCAAAAGAGCTGCTGCTGCCACTGCTCTCAGACAGGGTGGCCATCCCTTAACAACAGGGCCCATTTGTTTAGAAAGGTAGGCTACCGGTCGCGGCCAAGACCCTAAGGTCTGGGCTAACACTCCTATTGCAATACCGTCCCTTTCGCCTACATATAAAACAAAAGGTTTCTCCATGTCTGGTAGCCCCAAGGCGGGTGCACTCATCAAAGCCTCTTTTAACTTCTGAAATGATTCTTGTTGTTGCTCCCCCCACACAAATGGTTCAGCATTTGTTCCTTTTGTAGCTTCATAAAGGGGCTTAGCTAGAACAGCATAATTGGGTATCCAAAGCCTGCAAAAACCTGCAGCTCCCAAGAATTCCCTAACTTGTCTTCGTGTAGTGGGGGTGGGGATAGCACAGACTACTTCTTTTCGCTCTATTCCCAGCCTTCTGGTCCCTTCTTCTATCTCAAAACCTAGATATTTAACTCGTTGTTGCACCAACTGAGCTTTCTTTTTGGACACCTTATACCCCTTTTCAAACAGGAATTGTAACAGCTTCCCTGTTCCTTCTAGGCATTCACTCCTAGTTTCAGTAGCCAGCAAAATATCATCTACATACTGCAATATGTTCCAGGGGTTTCCCCCCTGTGTCAATGGCACCAAGTCTTGTGCCAATGCCTGACCAAAGAGACTGGGCGAATTACAAAAACCTTGTGGTAAACGGGACCACGTAACCTGTCTTCGCTGGCCTGTCTCTGGATTTTCCCATTGGAAAGCAAAAATGGGCTGACTATGTTTGTGCAACCTGACACAAAAGAACGCATCTTTGAGATCTATGACTGAATACCATTTCAACTCTGGGGACAACAAACTCAACAGGGTATATGGGTTGGGGACGACTGGATGTATGTGAACCACTCGTTGATTCACTGCTCGCAAATCCTGCACCGGACGGTAAGAACCATCTGGCTTTCTGACAGGCAAAAGTGGTGTATTCCAAGGGGACTGAGAGTCAATTACAATTCCCCACTGGTAAAGCCTTTGTAAATGTTCGTCAATTCCCTTCACTGCATCTCTCGGCAAGGGATACTGTGGTATAGCTACAGAAACAGCTAAAGGCTTTAAATCCACTATCACTGGAACCACATCCTTAGCTAATCCAGGGGGATTGTCTTCTGCCCAGACGCCAGGCACATCAAAAGTCTGCCAATCAGCTCTATCTAACAACACAGGGTATAATCTCCACTCCTCTTCAACCGGCAAGGTTAACATTAACTTAGAAGTAGGAGGGTCTCTAAAGTTTGCCTCTATGGTTCCATCTGCTTCAAAAGTCAGCTGTGCCCTAAGTTTGCACAGCAGATCTCTCCCCAGCAAGGGTACTGGACAACTAGGTATGTATAAAAACTGATGTGTGACCATACGTTTCCCCAACTGACATGTCCTTGCTTGCAAATAGGAACAACTCTGCCTTTTTCCAGTTGCTCCAACTATCTGGGTGGTGGTTTTGGCATTAGGGGCGATAGGGGTATTGATCACTGATTTTGCAGCTCCAGAGTCTAATAAAAAAGAGGCCTCCTGATTGCCTATTTTAACCTTGACCAATGGCTCCTGGCAACCAGGAATTACTATTTTACAACTGTGATTTTCTTTGGGAGCCGGTCTGTCCTATTCCTGAAACGGAGGTTCCCACTCTTCCTGTCCTCCTCCTGAGCTTCCTTCACTCATAGCTTCCATAGTCATTGTGGCTGCTGCTCCCTGCATTTGGGGCGTCCACCCCTGTGGGTTTCCCCAGCCACGTCCTCTACTTCTTCCTCTGCCTCCTCTTTCTCGCCCTCTCTGCCTTGCCTGTACAGCACCTTTTTCTTTTTCTGGACACTCATTCTTCCAATGTCCCTCCTTTTTGCAAATCGCACACTGATTCCTTCCTATTCTTCCTCTTCCTCTGCCCCTTCCTCTACCCCTTCCCTCAGGGGTATTCACTCCAAAAACTGCTGCTATCACTCCCGCTCTCCTTTTGAACTTTCCTTCCTCATCCTCTCTACCTACATACACTTGTGACGCCAACTCCAGCATCCTTGCCAAAGTCATGTGGGCAAGCCCAGGTTGTTTCTGTAACTTTCTTCGTATGTCTGGGGCACACTGAGCCAAAAAGCTCTGCTTGAGAGCCTGCTTGCCTTGGGAATCCTCTTTATCATCATCCATATCATAGGGACTATACTGTCGATAGACAGCCTTCAGTCTTTCTATGAAGGCTCCAGGAGACTCATCCTTTTCCTGTTGGATGTCATATATCTTTTTCAGATTTATGGGTCGGGGTGGATCTTTTCTCATACTTTTCACTAAGTATCCATGATATCGTGTAAGACGTTCCCTGCCTTCAGCCTTATTAGGATCCCATTGGGGATCACGTAAAGGAACTGCCTCCTCCTGCATCTGTAGGAGCCTCTCCCCTTCCTTGTATGTGGGGTAATCATGTTTCACTTCTTCTCTAGCCTGGCTAATGATCTGTGCCTTTTCCTCAGTAGTAAACAAACAATTCATAAGTTGCTGTATATCTGCCCAGGTGGGGTCATGCGTCTGAAAAACACCTTCTAACAACTGTGCCATGCCAGTGGGATCCTGTGTCCATGGGGGTCGGGAAGCTTTCCAATTTAACAAGTCACTACTAGTAAATGGGACATGCTGATACACCCCCATTATTTCTGGTTTGTGTTTTCCTTCAGGATCTGGAACCATCTGATTGACAAGTCTCAGAGGACACAATTTATCTTCCTCTTCTCCCTCCAAGGGCGGCATTTCCTCGACCTGGGGTTGTGATTGATCTGCCGACCGCAGTTTGTCTCGGTACGGCGCAGGGGGTGTCTTGGGTGTGGGCAGTTTTGGGTACACAGCCTGTACATAGGGTGGTGGGGCAGTAGGACTACTAGGGTCATCCTCCGGAGAACCCGAATCCGGAAGAGGCAAAAAGGGATTATTAGTAGGTGGCAATGTCTGGAGGACCATACATTTACATTTTTCTAACCAACTCGGACGGGGTTTCAAATAGACTATAGTCTGCCAAGCAGACGCATAGTAATATTGGTCTGGATGATACTGGGCACAAAAATTTGCCACCTTGTCCACAATGCCCTGATCTAAAGTTCCTATCCCTGGCCACCTTGGTTCAATGGGAAAAGTTGGCCATTCTAATTGACAAAGAGTCCTTAATTTTCCTTTACTCCTTCCTCCTGAATCTATATATCTCTTAAATTCTGACCAATTTTGTAACATACAATCCAGAGGGGTTACTTGCTTAGATTGACCTCCCCCCATCGTGCGGAACTGGAATCTTGGGGCTCCCTCACCAGCCCGACTTCCCAGGTACCTATTCACCACGTATTCTTACTTAATCAAGCATACTCGCCTGAGTCACAGAATAGGCGCTGCAGGACGTCCTCCCGAAGAACCTCAATCAACCACCAAGGTTCGGCACCGGTCTCAATGCCCAACAGGCATCATCGAAGAGGCACCAGCGGTCAATTGATGCGGGATCCCTCTCGCCGTATGACCTGGTTCGGTGAATCCTGCAGGCACGAAGATGCGGTGAGACCAATCGTCAGACTAGGACTCTGTCACTTGCGATCCGTCCCTTCAAATCCCGGGCGAGCCCCCAGAAAATGTTACGGGAATCCCAAAGGAAACCCGAACATATAGGGTCTGAGGACGGCGCAAGAAAGGAACAGAGCCAAAGTCCCGTAGTAGAAGTTGAGATTCTTTATTTTTTCCAGCTGGGGCGGACAGCTCCCTCTAGGGTAAAAAGACTGCCGCCTCTTCTCTTTGTTTCAGGAGTATTTTATTTCCTTCGGTCACTTTCTATGGCTATTTGAACTACCAATCATAATGCTACATATCTCTGGCCTTCAAAAATGTTACTAAGCAGAACTTCTCTTATCTAGTTGCCGGGGCAGGTTAGCTTTGCTCAAGCTCTTGTTAATTGGCTGGTTTGTGTTGCTGGACAGGCTTCACTGTCTGATCACGCGCTAACTACATGATATGTCTGCACAACTCTAATGTCTCTAGCTTGCACTATGCCAATTCCTTATCTACACCTTCCGAGCCTTGGGCCCCTTGGAGGCCTACGAGTAAGTGTAGTAAAATGGCCAAGGGAGCTATAGGGATTCAGCTAGACCTGTCCCTCTCAAAGGGAAGGGGCCTGTTGCATCAGGGGATTGCCAAAGGAGCACAGTCACACAAATGGTGTAATAACTAATGTTATGCAATTGATATGTTTCCATTTCACATGATTGCCATGAGACACGAGGCTGATGTGATAATGTCCCAAAGCATATTTCTGCTCACTTTTCAGTTTTATGAATTTTTAACCATTCTCCCTTTTGTGTGCATACTAATTTCTCTAATATGCCTCACATGTTTTGCTAATGTGTAAAATTGTATTGCAGTGAGGCTTGGGAAGCACCACACTTTCATAGAGAATCTCAAATACAGTGAAATTCCTCTCTGTTCCATGGAACAGGTGGGTGAGAGCAATCAAAGCTCCTTTAAAGGACAAAAGGAGGAAAAGAGGAGAGGGTGAGCCTCAAAGTGGTGATGGTCCCCAAATGATGATTGATTCATATACATTGGCCAATGCATTTGAGGAAACAAAATAAAATCCAGGGATGTTGAGGAATATCGAATATGAGGGGATAAAATGTGCATTGAGATCTAATGTGGTGTAATGGTTTCAGTGTTAGACTAGGATTCTGGTGACCAGTGTTCAAATCCCCCTTGGATAATATATCCCACTGAGAGACCATGGGCAACTCACACTCTCTCAGCCTTAGAGGAAAGCAAATGTAACCCCCCTCTGAACAAATCTTGCCAAGAAAACCCTGCGATGGGTTCATCTTAGGGATGCCAAAAAACATAAACAACTTGAAGCCCCACAACAACAGCAAAATATATATTATACAACATGACTGCAACAGTGTAAAATGTACTGGAATCTCTAGGAGTTTAGCAATGGGGGTGCAAATAATAGGATTTGTTTCCCCCCCCCCAAAAAAAAAATGGATTCTTCCCCCTATGATATTTTCCTTCATTCCCAGATTTCTAGCATCTCAGAGTGAGATGCTGCAAATTTTTCACATCTGGAATGCTTAGATTTTCAGTGTTCACATCCCTCTGGCAACTCTTTTTTTTTAAGTGCCTAAATTGTATTTCTGTATGCTCAGCTGAAGTTTTTAGTTACTATAATACTAGAATTTGGAGGCTGGGGAAAAATTTCACTGGAGGGGAGAAATTTTATAGGGAGGCAACGCCCTCTTTTTCCCCAGCTTCCAAGTACATCTCTGGGAATCACCAATCATGAAATGAGACCACAGGATACTCTCCAGTGGGTAATTGGTTAATTTGATACATTTTAAGTGGTTCAGATCCTTTTCACTCCCTGCTACTGCCCCGCCTTCCTTGTGGCTTGTCTGTAGACAGCAGACAGTCTCGCTTGCTAATTTGCTGGGGTGGAGGGGAAGAGAAGGAGAATGTTACTAAACAAAAGAACTGCAGATTCCTGTTAATGATGTGTAACAAAATCCTATCTGCAGATCTTCTTCACCCATGATGGAGATCACGGGGGGGGGCGGGAGGATCCTATGTGCATAGCACAACTGGATCCTCTTCCTTTACACAGCCAGCAACTGTGATCCATTGGCACAGTGCAAACCCCAGCTAGGTGAGATGCATTCTCAGCCTTTTCCTTCTGGGTAAGAGCAGTTGCTAAGCGACAGCATCCCCTGGGAGCTGGTGGTGCCAGCAGGCTGATCCCATTATGTCAGCAGGAGGGGATGAAACCACCCGGCAGCTTTAGGTGAAGATGCCAGAGAGATGCTGACAGGCTGGCAAGGGAAATGACATGGACTGTGAAGCAGAGGGTGGAAACAAAGGCCACCCTTCAGAATTAGCTGAGGAGTGTTTGCTTCCTGGAACTGGGAGAACCTTGCATTTGGTGAAAGGGGAATTGAATTAGTCATGAGGAGGAGACAGAGGTATGGGAGGGGGAGTCATATCCCCTCCTTACTACAGATGGAAAAGAAAGGGGCATCACTAACTGCACATAAAGAACATTTCAGCTGCAAAGAATATGGTGCGTTGTTAAAGGGAGAGGACTGAGTCAGCATGTGGAGTGCCATGGGCGGCGGGGGGGGGGGTTAAACTGCCATGGTAGTACAGTGAGGGGGACTGCACCACTGTACAGGGCACTTAATCTGTCATGCCAGGCATATAATGAGCCAAGGATAATCATTTTGCTTCAGCCACACATTGCTGTTTGGCTGGGGTGTGTGTGTATAGCAGTGTTTGCTGATCACATGACCAGGCACTACAGGGAGGCAAGACTGCACTTGACTGCAGTTGTCTGCAAGTTGTGACCTTTCATTGTTTTCTGTTTATCACAGCTCAGGGATTAATAATGAATAGGCTGCCATTTTAATAACCTGGAATGTTTGTCAAACACGCACGCACGCGCGCGCACACACACACACACACACATGCACAGCCAGCATCCAGAGGATGATTGACCATTTCAAAATAAGCATTGAAGACTATTATCTCTACTCTAATATAGAGTTATTTTTTAATTTTAAAATTCAAGGGTTCTTCTATGTGTTATGGTATATAAATCGACGCCACAGAGTCATTAGTCTTACTGTGTTATCTAATGGGACCAAAATGAAGACTGTAGCAAGGTCTGAGGCTATTTCATCAATTACTTTGGTTACCCCTAAGTACTCAAAGCATTTGGGTACTCAAACAGACATTTTGGATTTTTGGATTTTTTTTAATTATTGAGAATGCACATTTATGAACTAGTTTTGACCACCAAACTAGCTATTTACATTGATTGTTTTCATTTACGTTAGGAGTGATTGGCAAACCAGCTTTTTGGACTGAAACTGCTGTTTTGAATCCATTTTGCATGGAACTTGTAATGTAATTTTATGGACTGCATGTGCTACCACTCAAATGTATGCTTCATTCAAATTATCTATCTATCTATCTATCTATCTCCAGGCAATGTCCAGTAGATTTCCTAGCAAAGCTATAAAAGAGCAATCACTGTTACTTTTAAGACATTCCAATAACTGGGAATGAGAAAAGAAAGCCAACGTTTTTGTTTTGGTTTTTTTGCATTAAAGTAGGCTGGGGTGGACAACTGTGTAAGAGAACTTGGGGCAAATTCCTACCTCCTAACCTCACTTCAAGTTGCACTCATCACAGAACAAGCCCTCTGTTTTCCTCTGCAGTCCCTATCAGAAGTGGTGTCACTTTGCGTTGCCATTTTGATAGGGGTTGTAGAGGAAAACAGAAGGATTAGAGGTAGGAACGGCTTCTATGGGCCCTAATGTCCCACTTTAAGTGGACTTTTTCAGCATGTAAACATTGCTACCTCTAATAGGGTCTTTTATTGTCCGCATAACAATCATGAAGTTCTAAAGTTTACCTTGTAAATTACCTTTGTAGTATCAGCTTTAACACCTTCTGATGTTCATAGTCACTGTGAAGTTGAAGGCTTTCATGGCCAGCATCCATAGATTTTCCTTGGTTTTTTTCAGGACTGTGAGGCCGTGTTCTGGAATAGTTTCTTTCTGACATTTCGCCTGCATCTGTGGCTGGCATCTTCAGAGAATGGTTGGGTAGGAGTGTATGTTGAGTTTATATGCTGTGAAACCCTGTTGGGAAGTATATGTAAATTTGTGTAATTCAATGGTTAGTTTCTGGGTATAGAAACGCAAGGCTCATTAGTGTCTGCTTGGCTAATGGTTGGTTGATGGGCCATTATCTGCTGGAAGTTCCCCTGTCCCTAGGTGGAATTCCTTTGTAAGTGTTGAGTTTTGATTCTATTGTTCTTCAAAACTGGGAGCCAGATTTTGTTTACTTTTAAGGTTTCTTCTTTCCTGTTGAAGTTGTCCAGGTGTCTGTGGATTTTAATAGCCACAGATGCAGTCGAAACGTCAGAAAGAAACTACTCCAGAACATGGCCTCACAGCCCGGAAAAAAACCAAGGAAAATTCATAGTCACTGTTGGGCTCAGAACTTTGGGTGCAAGCTGCTGCCATGCATGCTTTCATGCTAACAATAACTGATGTGGGTATAAGTAAATAAGGAACCATGTGTGTGTGCAACTCACAATAAGTCTGGTCTCACCCCCCCCCTCAAATGCTTGGCTGTGTCTTGAGCCCAAAAGGAGCACTGGACCAGATGTGGTCCACATCTTGTGGAGAACACTGTCTTTGAGGGGCGGGCAACTGATATGAGGCAGTCCCATACATATTTTATAGCTCCATCTTTATACATATGTTAGCTATTATTGGCATGAGAGAAATACATTTGACATTGTCTTGCAGCAGAATAAAATTTTGGGCCAGACATGATGTTGTCTTGAAATTGGAATGTATGATCTGGGATAGCTCCAAGTTTATGATGGGTGCATACCCCAAGTCCTTATATATTTCTCAATATACTGTCTGTTGTTGGCATTAGGGTACCATGATCAATATTGGGTCACCTTCTGTTTGCTTGAAACATGACTTCACTCCTCCCACAGACTGGAAATTACTTTCAACCACCATATGAGGCTTCAAGTATTCCCAGAAATGTGCCTTTGTAAGTACCCTAAGTGGTTACTCCATTTGCCCTGTAATAAGAGTGGGTTGTTTTGTAATGGCACAAGTGCTGCAACTTTTTGTAGGTTGTTTCTTATGTTAGTCTGATTGTCATATCAATTTTTTTTAGATTATTTTAAAGTGTGTGTGTATTTTTCACTCTCTGCACTGGACTGTAATGTGCCCATGTCCCCAATCTGATCAAACTGAAAGGTAACCATAGCAACCTGGCCAGGAAAAGCTTTAGCTAAAGCCATCACTAATTCACCTATAACTGCAACATCTGACTTGCAAGGATTTGTTTGGTTTTTGTTTTGGTTGCATTTTTTGAAATTTTCATTTTAGATTTATGGGAAATTTGTCATGGGAAGCTGAACTGATCTCTAGCCTACTAATGGTATTTAGAAAAATCTTTCCTAATTGACCCCATCTTGTTCCCACAAATAGAAAGGGGACCTTAATTACCAATTTCCTCTCATCATTCTCTCCCTGCCCCATTTTTTATAAAGCAAATAACAACCATGCTATTTGTTCTCCTTTTGACTCAGAGATGAGGACAGGGCACTGGGAAGGGTACAGATTTTCACTTGCCTGCTTTGGCTAATAACATTCAACAGGTGGTAACCATTCAGGCTTCCTTTCCAATGGAAACTACCAAAGGGCCCTCTCCCAAAATCTTGGTCCTTAAAAGAAGTCCCTTCTAAATAAGCCCTCTTTGGCTCTGACCTTCTTAATTACTGAGCAATTAAAATATATCCCTTTCCTGGGTAACCTCAAACCCTCCTTGAGAAGACTGGAGAAGATGGTGGCATTATGTCATCTTAATCTGGGTCTTCTATCATTTTATGGTCTGCCTGCTTGTGTTGGACTCTGGTTACTAGGACAGCACCTGAAGACTTTTTATCAGTCTGGTTGGCTTTCTACTCTGCAAAAGAAGTGACATTGGCCTGAGGAAGTCTGCTGTGAACACCAGCTGCTGACTTCTCCTGGCAATTTTTCTCACCACACCCATTAAAGGGCTGCTAACACTGCAGCAATAAGCAATCAGTTAATCAGATTAAATCACAGAATACAGAATCACAGAATCATAGAGTTGGAAGAGACCTCAAGGGCCATCCAGTCCAATCCCCTGCCATGCAGAATGACCAATTCATATCAATTAAAGGGTGAAAACCCAATTAGAACACCCACCTATGCTCCTTTTCCATAAACCAACCTGTACATATGTACATTGGTTCTCATGTTCCTCTACTTTCTCCAGCTGCTTCACCTTTCAGCTCTCCTGTCTGAAGCAAGAAGTCATGAGGTCAACACCTTCTCTCAGGATAAGGCAGAGATCTTGAAAAACTCACTTTTGGGGACTACAAATTCCAGCTACTTTTTAGATTACAACTATCCATGCTGGTGAGTGTAGGGGGGATTCTGTAAGGTCTCGTTAAAAATGTTTCCAAGCTCTGGGGGAAGGAGCAGTCACTCACTTCACACTAGGCTGGGATGCACTCAAACATGGCAGGTCCCTCTAAGTGTCCCTCAAAGCAGGAAGAGAAATCCCTTGAAGCTATGGACCAGTGATTCCCAAACATTAGTCCTCCAGGTGTTTCAGACTTCAACTCCCAGAAGCCTCAGCCACATTGGCCAATGTCAGTGATTCTGGGAGCTGAAGTCCAAAACACCTGGAAGACCAGAGTTTGGGAATCACCGCTATGGACAGTTCCCTGAACTGGGTGAGCCATACACTGGACCTAATGTATAAGGATGAGAAGAATATTTGAAAAATAGTTCAAAAATGTGTTCTTGTATATCAAGAAACTCTGATGGAGAAGAATCCTGGACTGAGGAGAACCTTTACACTTTGGGGTTTATTCTATGGTTGTTTTGTGCAGAAAATAGAATCTTCTTTTATTTTTTTTTACAGAAAGTAATATTTTTACCCATAAATATTATTTCTTGTGCAGAAAATGCAGGTTTCCATGCAAAATGACCACATGTGCAGTTTTTGAAGACTTTCTCACAGCAAGAATACTGCTAAAATAGAGACTTGATATGATTTTTATTAGCAATAACAAGACTGGAAATTGCACAAAATTGGAAAACAGGCAAATTTACAATGGAAAAATGGTGGAATTGATTTTGGAACATTTGGCTAATGGAAAAACTTAAGGAACAAATTAGAGCATCCCAAGACAGTCTTGCAAAAACAACCTTCGCAGAAAAATGGTTCCTAATGATTGAATATATAAATCACAACCTGGTTCATCAAACCCCAGCCGTCACCCATGGAAAACTGTGGAATGATATTCTGGAGAAGTAAGATGTTAACTCCTGTACTGTATCATATAAATGCACTGTACAAAGTTCAGCACAACCAAATTGAATCATATATTAAGAAACTGCATACCAGACATATATAACAGCATAATTTTTCCTTTTAATATTTATCCCTGTTTATTTGTGTTGTTGTAGTTATTTATTTATTTTTATCACCATATATGTTGAAAATATTATTGTTACTTGTCATTTTGTGGAGATTGTCAACCACAAAATGGAATTGTTATGTATTTTATTATTATAAACAAATAAAAAGAAATGATAAAAAAAAAGAATACTGCTAAAATGACTACTAGTCTGGCCAAATCCTTAGCTCTGGTGAGTTGGCTCTGGGCATGAACAACAAGACAAATTATTAAGAGGAATCAGATCCCACCCTTCAGTTTTGTTTCAGTTTCTAAAACAATTTCTAATCCTTCCTTAAAAAAAAAATAGAGGGTAGAAAGGGAGGTAGACATATTTACTAATATGAGCACTTTACTTCTCTCACTTCTGTTCCTACCACACCACAAATGCTGCGTCTTGAATGGCTGTAATGCAAACAGAAAACCATTAGGTGTAGTTTTAAAACCAGGGCATTTTCTGGCATCACTGCCCTTGTCACAACATTGACGACTCCACCTAACTGGTCAAGAAAAGGATCCTCTTATTCCACAGTGATTTCCTCACTCCTGAAGACACTGGGGAATGTTCTGTAAAGTAGAGTAGGACCAATTTTCCAGCCGTGAGACACTCTGCCCCCCCCCCAAAAAAACACCAACCCCACAATAAATAATGAACTAGAACTGGCCAGAAATCTACTCCTCATTTTGGAAAATGGGTGGGTGGGTGAAATGTTAAATTGAGGGCTGAAACTTAATTAAATCATGCATTGACATGCCTGGAAGCATTCAGGAGTGGCAATTCACCCTAGATTTTGGACAAGAATAGGCAATCCAAGGAGTCCAGAGGGAGCCTGAGGACAGGGCATGCAGGTCCAAGATTGCATTTTGCTCATCTCTGCTGTAAAGAGTACAGGTTGACCCTCGTATATGCCAGGAATACATTCCAAGACCCCCCCTTGGATACCTGAAATTGTGGATAATAGGGAACCCTATTATTTTCAATGAGATGAACACCAAAAGTTGACCATAGATCACATTGGAGGACCTAGAAATGCCTAGAGCAGGGGTGGGGAACCTTTGGCCTTCTAGATGTTTTGGACTTCAACTCCCACACATCATAGCTAGCATGGCCAGTGGTGTGGAATTATGGGAACTGTAGTCTAAAACATCTAGAAGGCCAAAGGTTCCCCAGCCTTGGCCTAGAGAGAACATATTTTTTCAGACGTGAGTAAGTGAAACTGTGAAAACCAAATTCGTGGATACAGGGGTGGACCTGTAGTGGCACTGTGTGTGTGTGGGCAGCAGGAGGCTACATTTGATAAATGCTTGGGGTTCTAGCAAGGCCTTTTTATAGCAGCTAACATAAAGGCACCAAATCCAGTCTGATCTTGGAAGTTAAGCAGGGTCGGCCCTGGATTCTACTTCGATGCAAGATTGCCAATGAATACCAAGTGCTGTAGGCTATATTTGAGATGAAGGAGCTGACAAACCACCTCTGAGTATTTCTTGCCTAATCATAGAATCTAAGAAAACCCTATGGTGACCCCTTCATGGGGTCACCATAAAATCAACAGGCAACTTGAAGGCACACACACACACACACACCACATAACATAATCCTGCATTACTTGAATGTTGAAACACACAAATGTTATTTTGGAGCTGTTCAGTTTGCATATGAAAAAAGCTCCAATTGTGTCAGAGAGGGCGGCTGCTGGACTTACCCGATGGCTGGTTTGTGAGGCTGGTGGTCCCAATTCTTCACCCTCCTGTGTGGTTGGGTGGCAGGCATGGCACCACCATGCTGGTGGGTTCCTCTTTCCGGTGTGCCTGAGTGCACAGGAAGAGGAGCAGGTCAGCCAATCGGGGAGAGTCTTCCTCTCTCCAATTGGCTGGTTCAAATGGCTCACCGGCCAATCGGGGGCCAGGGCTGGGTTTGGCCTCTGATTGGCCGATAGGCAGGGCTTGCTGCAACTGCAGCAAGTTTTCCTTCTGATCCAGTGGTCGGGTATTTATTCTTGACCACCGGGACAGACCGGGCAGTGGCTTGCTGTGAGCTGAAGACCCACCCACCCACCCTCTTTTCATGTATGTTATATGTACAGTATTATGTATGTACCTTATTCTTTGTCACAGCTTGTATGGTGGTTGGCATGGGTTCTGATCAAAAGTCATTGGTTATAGGGGTCTCCAGCAAGTTGAAATCATAAAGTTTGCATGGACATGAAAGAGGGGTAGGTTGCAGGGTCTCTTCAAGCTATATACACACATGTATGTAACACAACCCTTCTATCTCTTAATAAGTGGCAGTTCTGGGCTTGCATTTTCCCCACCAAAAAAGCCAACACACAAGGAACTAGATAACAATACTGGACTACTATATAAGTTTTTCGTATAGCACTCTACCTTCCCAGAACAAAATGAGTACTACAACTCTGAGCTATTGTTCTGGACTGGCATTACAGACATTCCTTCAGTCACAGCTCTTCCTCCTGCAATATGAATATAACAACAATGGACTTCATCTCTATGAATAGGAGGGGTTTTTTTAAGGTTTACAATTTCAGAGAAAAAAGATCAAATTTTAACATAAGACCTGTGTCGGAAAAAAATATAAAACTGTATCTTCACACAATAAATTTTTATGGCACTGCTTAGTCATCAGTACTCAGATCAAAGGTCTACTAAACATGATATCTGATATAATTTTTGTGGAGTAGCACTCACTTTTCCCCTGGGATGATCAAAAGAATGGTTTTAGAATGAACTATGAAGTTCCTTCTCATAGAGATGATGTGTCAGTCACGTCTAGGACTAAATTCATTGGCTCAGACAACAAAATACTGCATGAGAATATTCATTGCTTATAAACCAAATGGGCAGAAAACTGGTACTGTACATTTTGCCTCATATCTTGTCTTCTGCAGTAACAGGAGTATGCTACAGTAAGGAAAGCCTGGAGACTATTGCAAGACAACTCATTACTGTAAGAAGAAGGTGCTGAGATTAAGATCACATTTATGTAAGCTTATGGATTTTTTCAGATGGGGAGGAACCCTGAGGAGGTCGGGAGAAGAACGGGGCTGTCGCGCTTACACAGCCCTGTTTCAGACAGCCCCGTCCTCCTCCCGACCTCTTCCTGACCTTCCCCAATGCTGCTGGTGCTTTTTATTGACGGAAAACCTCCGTGAATAAAAAGTGGCGCCCACAGCATGGGGGAAGGTCGGGAGGAAGTCAGGAGAAGGACGGAGGAGGACAGGGCTGTGTATGTGCGACAACCCCATTCTCCTGACCTCCTCGGGGGGGGGGGTCCCCCCATCTGAAAAAGTCCTACATCTCACTGGGTTTATATCATTGTATTTCTAGGATGTCCAGCATTTGTAAAATGTACAGAAGAAGCATCATTTCATCAGGACAACCAACATTCTTCCAAGCAACCTGCTGGCTGAGGGAGGCTTTCTTACAGAACAGGGTGGAGAATCCAAGGGCTTATCTGCAGTGACCAAATACCCTGGCTTGACCTCATTCCAAAGCCCTGCAGTCCAAACAATGCAGGGCATTTACCCCAATCTGCCTCCGGGCAGTCCAAACAACCCCTGGGGCAGATATGGGGCTAGAATAGGGACTGACCAGCATAGGGCCCTATACCACATTTTAAGAAATACCTGGTTTAATCTAGTATCGCTGGACCAGCCCCGCATGTCAGCGCGAGCCCATCCCAGAATGCCACTCCTTGCTGCTGCCGCCAGCTGCCTGGCTCTCCCAGAAGTCAGGCAGGGGTCCTTCAGCATGTGACTGATGCTGGTCACATGTGGGGGGCCTGCAGTCACATGTTGCAAGAACCCTGCCTGGCTTCTGCATTAGTGAGAAAATGGCTGCAGTTTCAGTGACGGGCCAGTGTCCCGTTTTCCGCAGGTAATGGGGGGGGGGGAGAGACTGGCTAGTACTGGAGGCAGGATACGCTGGCAGGGAGCCTGGTGTAGATGAGGCCCAAGTCATACTGTTTGCTCCTGATTTGGTAGTAGTTCTCATTAATCCTAACTAGCTACATTATTCCAAAGATTCCTGTTTGCAATCAGTCTTCTCACAATAGGCATCCTCCTTAACCTACATGTATTTATATCTTCATTGACATTTATACATTGGTGCATTCTAATTCCATTCTATTTCTTTGTTTGAAATCCTGACTACAGACTTTGGGGAAATACAGTGGGCACTTGGTATCTGCTGTGGTTTGGTTCCAGGACTCCCTGTGGATACCAAAATCCATGGATGCTCAAGTCTCATTGTATATAATAGCATAGTAAAATTGTGTCCCTTATATAAAATGGCAAAATCAAGGTTTGCTTCTTGGAATTTATTTTTGGGGAATATTTTCAAGCAGTGGATGGTGGAATTGTGGATGCCAAATCCATGGATACAGAGGGCTGACTGTACTGTAATCCATTATTGCCCTTTTGATGTTCCAATGCTCCAAACATGTTCAAAATGGAAACTTTTATTTCCTATGACATTTCTTGAAAACGCCCTTTTTAGAAAATACAGTTTTTGTTCTGCAAATGTAGGAACACTTCAGCAATGAATATTTTTTGGACGTTCCCAGACTTACCATTTATAAATGGAACTGTGGATAACAGAGAAGCCTATTTTTAAAATGGACTTCTGGTACAAACATACCATAGAGTTGTGTTGGAGGACCTAGTGATTCTTAGAGAGGACACCTCATTTTTCCAGCACCACTCTATGATATGTGTCCCTATTTTTTCAGCCATGGATAACTGAAAGCATGGATATGTGTTCCGTGAATACAGGGGCAACCTGTATAGATAAAATTGTGTAGTCTTATCCATCATCATTGTGGGTGTCAACTGTATCCACGCTTCCTCCTCCTCCGCTCAGGATTAGGGTTATTGCTTTACCAAAGCATTCCCTAGCTTGGCCTGAATGTGAAGGAGTCACTACTCAAATCCCTGACATCAGTTTTATAACATAACTTTCACAGGAAGTCTGATTATAATAGCTGATATTCTCTTTTAACTTCAGAACTGAATGATTTCTCTGATGATATCCTTACAGGACCAGCAATCAAATGAAAGTGTGGGGGGTGTCTTTTTGTTTTCTTTTCGTGCTCAGCTATTTCAGAGTCAAAGGCTGCCACCATGTGGCACTTTGTGGTAATGTAATGGTTACAGGAGCTCACATTTCATGATAAGAATATTCAGCTCTATTCCCTTGATTTGATGGTTTTACTTTGAAAAGTAAAACACAGCAGTCTAATAGATTGTTTTATTCCAGTCTACTTATCTAGAATAGTGTTACTGTACATTTTGAAAAAATCTTGAAAGCTGCTGTTACCATGAATTCTCAAAATGTAGCAAGGTACAGTAGACTTGCTTTTTCAGCTGTACTGTGAGAACTACGTATTTGAATTAAGAGCTGTTCGGCAGTGGAATGTACTGCCTTGGAGTGTGGTGGAGTCTCCTTTGGAGGTTTTTAAGAAGAGGCTGGATGGCCATCTGTCAGGAATGCTTTGATTGTTTATTCCTGCGTGGCAGGGTATTAGGCTGGATGGCCCTTGTGGTCTCTTCCAACTCTATGATTCTATGATTCTAATTAATTGCATCAGGAAGGACTTATTTTAAAATTAGTTGTGGACCTATTTCACTGGATGACCCCGTTCTGACAAGATGGTATAGAGAAAACATTTAAATGCCATTAATACCTGTATTCAACTAAAAGTTGTGGAAGATTTGAACATGTGGGGCCATTGCACATGTGGGGCCATTGTGCATGGCACATGCAGATGTACTTTATGCAGATGTGCATTGCATTTGTAGGGACTGAACATTGTAATTGCATATTTCACATTTGTTTGCACATTCAGTTTCACAGTGTTGCAATTCTCTAATGCACAATTATCACAGAATTCTATAAGTGTAAAGTTCCACTTGGCCATCATATTTGAAATGGGACTGTGATGTCATGGACGTTGGGGTATATAATGTTGTATAATTTACTATATATATTCAAGGTAATAAGGTAAGCTGCCAGGAGGAGTGAGAGACTGGGATGTTGGGAGTGAATGGTGATTGGTGAAATGTCTGAGGGGATTTGAATAAGGTTGGCAGAGGGGGTGATAGTTAATATAGTCAGAAAGAAGAGGTGAGTGAATGGAGAATTAGCGTTAAGCAAGTCAGTCAGTCAGGTTTAGAGACTGATGAGTGGTACTTTAGGATCGGAGTTAGCTAGGAGAGGAGTGTGTGAGAGACTATGAGATGTGTTTTAAATGAATTAAATTATCAATCTGTTTTGTTATGTTCAATTTCTGTCCATAAAGTATTGTCTTTGTATTTATATACTTTTGGCCTCCTGGAATGCTATATATTAGAAAGGTTGGATTCAGACAAGGGACATTTTCAGACGATCCTTGCCATGCAAGGATTGCCCGGGAGAGGTTCGTTGCAGCAGCGCGGCTGAGGGTCGGTTTCGGACGACGCCATGCCTGCTGTGAGATCATCCGTCCCTCTTGCGCTTAGGCTTGGAGCCTGCCACGCTATATTTGGCAAGATTTTATTCACGGACAACGTCCGTGAATCCTTGCGCGGCAAGGATTATCTGAAAATGTCCAAGGTGTTCGTGGTAGATCTTGAGGGCATTTATGAGATCCCCACGGTTGGTGACCACAGCAGTAGGACAGGAGGAGGTCCTTACATTGGTGGCTGAGGTGGAGACAAGGGGAAGCCTCACTCTTGGTGGTAACAATGAGATTTGTGGAAGTCTTCACAACTGATGGCAGTGGAGATTTAGGCAGAGCCTCACACCTGGTGGAAAAGCAGTGGGTTACTGGTGAATCCCCATAGGGACTGCCAGAACTATACTAAATACAGGCTGACCCCCAAATTCACCAATTCATTATCCACAGTTTCACTTATCCACATCTGAATAAATATGTTCTTTCTAAGCATTTCTAGGTCCTCCAATTAATTCTATGTTCAACTTCTGGCATTCATGTCATTGAAAATAATAAGGTTCCCTATTTTCCATGGGTACAGGTATCCATGGGGCATCTTGGAATGGATATGGAGGGAGGGGTTGATCTGCATGTCAAATATGGCAACACTAGATGTGTACAAAGGTGTCATTATACTGTCAGGGTTTTCCCCCCACAACATCAGGTCTAATAATCCCTGGTACTGAACAATTATTCTATAGACATTATCATGCAAGGCTGTAATTGTGCAATTACAATGGGATGGTAGCATGAATGGGCTCCCATTATCGCATGACATCATTATCTTCCCATGCTCAGTCCATGTTCTGTTCAGATGCCACTTTTAATTAATGGGCAAAAGCTGTCAATAGCACTCAGTATTGCTCTTTTCATAGTATATTATTGACAAGCATGCAAAATCACGTCCCACTGTAATTGCACAATTACAGAGTGAATGGATGGTCCTCTTCCCCCCACCCCTCACCTTCCCAAAAAGAACAAATACGTCAACTTCTGGGGGACAACATGAAGAGGACCAACAGGATGCTGTTTTAATGAATGGTTCCCTTTGCTTGGTATATGTTTTGGTTTGTTTAAGTGTTTATTTGTGAAGTTCTTTAGTTATGTATTTCTTTTTGGTGTGTTTAAAGTGAAGTCATGTCTTTTCATGAGAACACCCAAAATCTTTCTGAGGCAAAATCCAGGAAGTAAGAGGATTTTTGTTCTTAAAGGGACATGTAACAGGCAGCAGGAAGCATTAATACTCTGCCATTAGGAGGCAATGCAAAGACAAGTGTTAGTATAGCACAAGCTGAAATCCTGATCTTAAACCGCTAGCAGTGGTTGTATGACTTTTGCTGTAATAATACCACTTTCTGCTTTCCTCAATAGTGGAATTACAGCATTTTTAGATGTTAATCTGATGAAGTCCTATGACTCTGGGTGCAGAAAAAGGGACTCCAATTAAGTCAAGGGCTTGGGCTTCAGAAGGAAGGGAAGTGTTTCCAGAGGGAGGGGCCCAGTCCTAATATACCACTCCCAGCATGTCATTGGAGGCAATGCACCCCTCAGAACCAGATTTCCCACCCTGATTAGGGTTAGGATATTGTTGTTGGAGCACTCCAGTTCCCCATCACTCTATTTACATACATTGAACCTCTTTTTCAGTTTTGTTGGTTACCTACCTACTTTGAAAAAAAAATATGGCCTTTTTGGTGGTGACCCACACTTTGTGAAATAGACTTCTGGCTGAGATCCCTTTAAGTGCAGAGAGAAAATGTTGGAGCAACAGACCACTCTGATAGCACAGCTGAAATGGGTGTGTGCCCAGCTGTGGCTAGGCAGAAGGTGAATAGCCAAAAACTCCTACAAAGATACACTCTGTGTGAGTTACTGTTGGGGAGTGTTGGATGTTTGGAGAATTGCCATTGGATTTTTTATTGAGGGTTGCTGCATATATTGTGTTTGTTTTGTACTGGAACTGAAGATAAAGTCTCCAGATATTTTTAGGAAGAACCTTGCTGCTTGTAAGTCTTCTTTTTGTGGATGACAGTGGGTCAGAGCAGTGATAAAACCTGCTACCTGATGCCTTTGTGTTACACACCCTATTCTGCTGTGTAGTTTATCTGCTGATTGGCTACTCCTGGGTTTAGTTCATCCCCAGGCTGTGCCAATTACCTCTCAGTGAGCCTATACTGAGTGGCCAGAACCTTAACACTATACAGCTTTGGCTGCTTTACACCTGATCATTTAATTTTGAGAAAAAGTGGGTATGGCGTATATCAGCTTTTTTGACATGTGCTTTTTATCATTATGCTTTTGCTACTTGCAAAAAATTTTAGTTCCTGATAATTGCAGTTTGTTATGATGACAGATTAATAATTTTGTGCCATTGTTTTCTTATTATTTTGTAATTTAGGAAGCAGAGGAGGGAGAAAAATTTACCCAATGTCCACCATTTTCTACAGATAGCATAGTAGGCCTATGACATATGTGTTCTGCCATTCTTTCAAAAAGCTTGGGCTGCCATTTTATGAAGGCCATTCCTTTTTACCCTCATAACACCCTGTTAGGCTAAGAAGTTATGACTGCCCCCATACTAAAACAAAAATATGTGTTCTAACTTAAATGTTGATATAGTCTTACTTAAGAATAAAGTAAATAGTTCAGAACCCACTCCACTTTCTGAGGCACATGTAGTGTTATTTTCAGTTGCCTGATTTGTCTCAAGGCCCAACTGGATGTGATATTAGATATGTCACATCTTTAGAAACAACATATGCGGTTTTGGATGATATTGATGAAATAGGGGTGGTGATTTATGTGGGACTGTGACATTTGGGGAAGGGACGTTTTGCTTTTTCTTCCCTCATTACAGTCCCTATTGCCCTCCCCCAGTAGCAGAAGAAGGAGGGTTAGAAAGCAGGGTCACTCCATCAGTTTGCTGAGAGACAGGTTTCCTCAGTCTCATCCCTCCCTCCACTGGGATCTGATAGCAGCCATTTTAATTAGGCTACAGCAGAAGGAGAGAATGAAAACAAGGGGAATCTCTCAGCTTTCCTGAGAGACCAACTCCACCTGGCACTTCCTTTTCCTGAACTGTTTCCTTTCCAGATGCACATTATGAGCACTACTATATAACTTTAAGAACTGGTTCTTGAATCTGCTTGTTTTCCTCTTCCTGTCTCAGCCCCTTCCTTTGTATCAATTCTTTTATGCTGCAAGGTTGCAGACAGACAGAACTGTTATGTTTTTATTGTACCGGGAGATTCTTTGGCTGAAGAGCAGAGTAAACAAACTTTAAATACAGTAGGACCCCCGTATCTGCTGGGGATTAGTTCCGGGCCTCACCTTGGATAATGAAATCCATGGATAATAGCAAACACCATTGAAAATAATGGGACTTCCAGTTTAAAATACCATAGAGTTGCCTTGGAGGACCTAGGAAATGGCTAGAGATGATGCATTTTCTAGGAAGACTCTATGGTAGCTGTGCTGAAATTGAAACTGTGGATAACTGAATCAGTGGATAATGAACAAGTGGATACAGGGGTCCTACTATATAGCAATAGGTAGATAGCCCCAGAAGGAATGCTCCCATGGGTTCCTGTTATCAGATGTTTTTTAAAAAATATATAGTAAAAACACAAGTCCTTAGAAAAACTGTGGATAGCAAGTGTCATCTTGGGCAGCCATGTGGCATCTTTCTCTGTGTGTTTTTTTCCCCCATATTGTAGAGCTACTTTGTTGTTGTTGGCTCTTCTCCAGTGCAGACATGAAGGACGATGCTAACTCTTCCTTCTCGGGATGCTGAGAAGATGATAATATCGACTTTCATAGGTAGCTGCCCTTCACTGCAAAACTCACAGAGTTCTCTGATAGTGGCTTCTGCACCTCCTAGCATCCAAATCTACAAGCTGCTTGCGGCAGAGTTGCCCATTTGCAAGCTGAAGCTTCAGCAGTAAACTTTGCATTAATTAACCGATCGTTTCTCAAGCTGTCCTAGACTGAAAAGTGTCCGTGCTCATACTGCAATTTCCTCCATGTCACATAATCAATCCCCCAGCCCAGTATGCCAGTTGTACCTTTATTTTATGAGCTATACCTTGGGGCTTAATTAATGCAATTAATCACACTTTCACTTAGGCAGGTATACCTTCATTTGCCCACTGACTTTCTGCCTGGAGAGCTGGGTTTGCTACCTGTACAGTGTGAATCATGCCAAACCCCTGGCTTCTGCAATGTAGGAGGGGAAACATGGAGGTGGCAGAAATCCCTGCCAAGATTTGTGAGCAGATTTTGTAATGTGGATGTGGGCTTTTTTCATCTCCTGAATAAGACATCAGTGCAGTGCTGCTGAGGATTCTAAAATACCAACACCAGCTGATATAAGCCACCACTAATATTACTTCACAGGATTCCTATAAGCCCAGGGGTAGTATTCAGTGTTGACAGACAGAGCAGTGGTGGTGAGCAAATAAGAAACAGGGAAGACTAGCTAAGGGAGAGTGTATTACTAACTGATAATGTGGTTGTCATCCAGTAGACTCTCATATACTGCGGATGACTAAAGGCTTGTCTACACCAGGCAAATAAAACATCCTTGCCCCATCCCCACAGTGATCTGTCCGGATGACGCAAGGTCAATTCCTTGATTCTGGTGCAGACTGTCTATGTGACTTCTGGCCAGTTCAGCACCCAACCCACACTAACCAGCCTTAAACAGGAGTAAAATAAGTCAACATTTGCTCTTGATTTTGAACTTGATTTTGTTTACTTTTAAGGTTTCTTCTTTCCTGTTGAAGTTGCCCAGGTGTTTGTGGATTTCAATAGCTTCTCTGTGCATTCTGACATGATAGTTGTTGGCCTGGTCCAGAATTTCTGTGTTTTTAAACAGCATTTTGTGTCCAGTGTTGGTTTATAACATGTTCTGCTACTGCTGATTTTTCTGGCTGGCCCAGTCTGCAGTGTCTCTCATGTCCCTTGTGTAATTGACTTGTGTAAACACTTACAAAGGAAACCTTAAAAGTAAACAAAATCTGGCTCTCAGTTTTGAAATATAATAGAATCAAAACTCAACACTTACAAAGGAATTCCACCCAGGGACAGGGGGAGTTCCAGCAGATAATGGCCCATCAACCAACCATTAGCCAAACAGACGCTAACGAGCTTTGCATTTCTATACCCAGAAACTAACCATTCAATTACACAAATTTACATATACTCCCTAACAGGGGTTCACAGCATATAAACTCAACATACACTCCTACCCAACCATTCTCTGAAGATGCCAGCCACAGATGCAGGCGAAATGTCAGAAAGAAACTATTCCAGAACACGGGCTCACAACCCAGAAAAACCCAACGAAAATCTATGGATGCCAGTCGTGAAAGCCTTCGACTTCACAAAAGTGAAAATGTTGGAGTCACAGGCCTATATGTTGTCTCAGACATTTCTTGTGCTGTTGTCCAGGTGAGGGATCTCAAGCAGGCAGAGGCCACTCCTACTTCCTGGCCATGTGGAGTTGAGACAAAAGACAGTAAATTTTAAATCCTTTTGCAGCAATGAGGCAACTCTCTAGCATCCAGCATGTCCCTGTCCCTTTGTGAAGCAATGAGCTCCTTTGTTTAGGCAGAGATCATTGGATTTTTCAAGAAGTCTCTGTACTGCTGTATCTGGAAACAAGTAGGAGTGGCCTCTGCCTGCAAAAAATTATCAAACATCACTTGCATAGTTTTTGTTCAATTTGACTTACACCTTTGTGGTACAACATTGATAAGCAGCAGTTGTGGTTTACAAGATTATGGGTTGAATGCAGACTAGTTGATTAGATCAACACTGCACTGGGAAGAATACTACATGATGGCATTTTTGAGTGATTGTACCGCGACATAACAAAGCAAAAGTATTGCAGAGTACAACCCTTACTTACTGCACAGTGCCCTCCATTCCGTTTCTGAAATGGAACGACAGATATTCAAAATGCTACACACAGACTACACACCATATGATAACCACACCTCCCCATAATCTCCTCCTCCTCTCCCCCTCCTCCATCTTTAGAATGTCATTTCCTCTAGTTCGTATGCGCATGCACCCCTTTTAAATTCATCTATTGCATCACTCCGCAAATCCTTCATTCAGCTCACATGGAATTCTGCTCTGTCAGCCTGTATGAGCTTGCTGGCAAAGTAGGCAGTGGAAGAATGGAAGAAATTAGAAGACACCACAATTGATAAAAGGCTGCTCACTCTTATGCATGGCCTATACAAGAATACCCATATCCAGGTAAGATGCAACCACTTAGGGCACCTTTGAAATATAGTCCCTACCTTCAGCTGAGTTAAGTAGGGTTGCATCTTAGCACCTATGCTATTTAACTTTTATATTAACTCACTGATTAAAAGTTTAGCAGGTACTAGTTTTCATCACCCTAAATTGGATAAGCGGCCCTTATCAGTCCTCCTACACGTAGATGGTGCTCTGCTCTTAGCATTTTCAGCAGTTGGTCTAAGGAGACTCCTGGAAGAACTTGCCAGTTATTGTAATGATTAATTTTTAACTATAAATTATGATAAAACAAAGGTGATGGTATTCACTAGGAAGAAGACCATCCACAAATGGCAAATAAATGGAACTCCTATTGAACAGGTCACAAATTACAAGTACCTTGGGGTAATTTTCAATCCACCGGAACATGGAAGATCCAGAAGGAAAGAGCAGTAGAGAATGCACAGAGGACAATGTTAGCCCTGTTGAGATTTTTCTATACGCAAGAGGGGCAGCACATCCCTTTTGTCACCCAAGTGTTTATAGCCAAGGTGTTCTCACAAAAACTCTATGGCCCACAATTGTGTACCTATAAAAACTTCAAATCATTTGAAGCAGTACAAACAAAATTTCTCAGAAGCATAGTTGCTACTCCTTGTTGTGTCTCTAATGCAGTGTTGTGCCTTGAGGCAGGCTTGATCCCCATTGAGGCTTGTGCTTGGATCCTAAAGATCAATTACTGGCTAATACTTATTTTTTGCCCTGTTGGGCTGGCCCCTTTAACATTAGGAGGTGGATTTCAATCCACATGGAAACGAGAGTTACATAAGAGGCTTTTAACACATGGGTTTACTCTGAATGTCCTGATAGCCCTCGGCTTTAGTGGTGCCAAAATTGCCATTAAACAGTGTATAAGGGACATGGAGCTACAAAATCATCTGAGCCTAACTATTAAATATCCTACCTTAGGAATTGCTGCAAAACCTTTTACTCACCCTAATTCTCTTACCAACGTAACAATTCCTAAGTATAGGAAGGCCTTTACACTGGCACAGTTTGATGCTCTTCCATCTGCTGTACTTGAAGGAGGATATAAGAAATCCCCATATCATGAATACATATGCCCTTGTGATAATGGGGCAATAGAATCTCTCAATCACATATTTTTATACTGCCTTTTTTATCAAGGTATGCATCTTGCATTAATCACACCGATTATTCAAAGTATTCCTGGTAGATCAGAATCATTTTATAGTGCTTACCTCCTTGCAGATCAGGAAACACACATTACAAATAAAGTTGCTAGATTCCTTGCATCTGCCATTATGATCTGCAGACAGATGACAAGCAAGTAGTAGCATAAGACAGCACAGACCTAATCAGCCCAGGAGCCAAAACGCAGTAGGGCTAATATATGGATTTAGATAATGTACTAGCCTATATGTGGAATTACTTCGACTAGTTTTAGCATTATTATCATTACAATTAAATTTTAATATTTTAATATTTTAAATGCTAAAGTATTTAAATATCCAAGTTTTTAAATACTGTATCTGCTGCAGTTCATAATGATTTATAGTATTTTTTATTTGTACCCATATTTCATGCATTTAGTGGTGAAACTTGTTGGTTTTGATTATTCTGGTCGATGACCATAATAAAGATTGTTGTTGCTGTTGCTTCAGATTGGTACAGTAAAAAGAAAAAGAAAAAGTGGGCAGTGTCTTGGTCATATAATCAGTAGGTCATCAGTTTGAGACTGACATGAGGCAAGCCTCTCTTTTAGCATTTTAAAATTTCCTCCCCTGCCCCAAAAGACTTATGTTTGTTATTTAAGATACTAAACTACTAACTACATAGCTGATACAGGAATCCACCCAATACTTTTTAAACATCTATTTCCTGTTTCAAAGTGGCATTTTTGTAAGTGATCATACATTGCATCCAAGCGACCATTAATGGCTTGCCTTTCCCCCCCCCCTTGCCTTATAAAGATCAGAGTGATTTACTCACTCACATTCACCCCTTTTGGAGCAAAAAGAGATTTTAATTGCATTGCCAAGGAAGAAGAGAAGGGGGCATGAAATGCTAAAATTCTAAAAATGATAAATGGAGGAATAAGAGTTCATCCTACATCAGCCTTGAACTTCTGGTTATGAGGTAAGTGCCCTGTTTACTTTGCCACCACAGCTCATGTAGGCTAGAGCAACAGAAATTTATCTGAGCTGAAGGAAGGATTCACTGAGTGATGCTCCTCCTTTGTTACATTTTAGCAAAAGAGGTTTCTGTTTATTTAAGTACCCAGAGCCTCCCAATTTGCTTAGTTCAACAGATTTAACAGGTCAGGGAAACCAAGGGTTGATAGCAGACTCCTGATGGGAAGGGAGCAAGTTTTTCAAAGCACCAGGGGAGGAATACATGTATTTTAAATGGCAAGGAAACATTATATTAAATGCATTAAATGCAAGTATTGCTAAATGACTGTATTGGTAAATTTGGCTGCCACGGAATTTCTCAAATTTGGGGTTTAAAAGTTAATGGATAACTTGGAAATGAAGTTATTAGGCTGTGAGTTTGACTGCTGGGAGCAACCACTGGAAGTTGAATGCCAGGGAAGCAGGAAGAACAAAACATCGGGGAGCTTTGGGCAGAGCAGGCATGCCCACTCCTCCAATGTGTTTTTATATCATCCAGTCGTTGTTGCAGGAAGTAACTACTGCACAGTTAATTATGGTGGTTTTAGATTGGAACGGATTCCATTCACTCGCAGTGCCCATGAATTAAAAAAAATGCTTCTGGGACTCAGCACAAATGGTACAAGCACCAAAGGGGGCGTTGTCATCTGGTCAGAATGGTTTCAGTTGTGATACTGTTACTGAGTCATTGCGCTGAAACAGGTCGAGTAGTATTCCTCTGAGACTCCTTGATTTCAATGGGTCAACTCTAAGTATGGATCCATCTCAATGTGATAAGTTTGAATCATAGTAAATATTTTTTTAAAGAAGTTCTGGCTAGAAACAAACATGCCCAAAAGAATTTTGAAGAGGCGTGTGCATAATAAGTTACTTAGTAATAGCAACTGGAATTATAGTTCTGTGATTACAAAGCTAATTTCTTGAATTTTGAGGTTTCCAAATTTTCATTTTTTTTAAAAAAAGACTTCTTTAAAAGGAATGATTGCAGAAATCACTCTGATGGCCTGTTTATGGTAATCTTTGCCAAAAAGTTTCCTCTGTAATGATGGAAACATATATGGTTGTGCCATACTAATGTATTCCAAAACCATAATATGAAACACAGAAGTAATATGTCATACGGATATATTTTTCTAAGCTGCAAGAAGGAAATGGCTACCTGGAATTCCTGAAAGCAGCACCAAAGGCATATTTCTGCTGGCTAGCCAATAGAACAACAGAGTGAGGTTACTGTTTTGTTTTTTTTAAACAGTAGATAGAATTGGGTGTCCACCAGTAGCAGTAATTGTTTTTAATTTTTTTTAATTGAGAAAAAAAATCATATAAAAACATATCAGTGGGACAGATCTAGTCAATCATAAGATCTTCCTTATGACACAGTGATTATTCACATCACATGTATACATTTAGGCTTTATCCTATGGTCTCTGGAAACCCAGGGGGCCGCAATGTCCTCACATGGGGTCTGTGAAGGCTTGAAGGCTGCTCAGCCCTTCTTTTCTCTGCAGCAGAGCAGCCACATGACAGAAGACAAGGTAAAGGCTGGCTAGTTGGGCCTGCACATTGCCATTCAATCCACTCCAGCCGCAAACTGGTGGGAAGAAGCAGGAGAAAAGTTTTCCCTCCCTCCCCTATGCCTCTGAGGGGAGGTTTAACAGACGGTATAATTGTTAATGATTGAGTGTTTAGCTGTTATTGTTGTTGAGTTAAGTCTTGGGGGTCTGCAGCAACAAAATATATTTAAAGGGGTCTCTGGTAAAGAAAGGGTTAAGAACCACTGTTTTAAACTATACTTGTGGCACTGAATACCTGCAATTTTTCCACATAGGCTTCCTTCACTGATTTTTTTAAAAAAACTGCTATGCTAGGAGATTATCAGACACTCTAAATATGGCGTTATCACAATGCCTGGAGATCGGTAAAGTGTTTCCCTTTCACATGACGTTGTTCCCCTCTTGTAATGCTCCTGTTCGGCTCTTGTTATGCCGGCGCTGCTTTTTATTGATGGGATAAACTGTCAATGGAGTCCCCATTCTGATTCTGTCACGGAATGTCCTGTGAATGAAAAAATGCCGTTTCGCTGGCGCGATCCCAGTGTCAATGGAAGGTCTATGCCAGAACACTTCCTGGTGAGAAGAAATAGCAATGCTCAAGGATATTAACCCTTGGAAGCCTGTAATGTAATTAACATATGATACCCTGTATGCCATGTTATGTTATGTAATGTAATGAAGCAATGTTCCCAGACATTGCCATGTCTGTGTTTTCCCATAAGAGGACTGGATATGTTTGTGTATATATGATTGTATATAATAAATGGCCTAAAAGACTACCTAAGAGCCTGCTCATTCTCCCATATAAATATCCTGAAATTCCAAGACTTAAGAATGCTTAAGTGGAGTGTTGATGTTGACTCTTCTTGTCTGGTTTTCACCACCATCACGAGTTGGACGCCTAGGTGGTCAGAAGGCGATAAAGATTACCCTAAACAGAAGCAGATTAGGTAACAAATGGCAAAGGGCTCCCAGTCAGTCTAGAGGGATAGGCAACCATGCCTTTTTCAAACTACTGGATGTGTGTTGTCTGAGTGGGATACCTAGTGGGGTCACAAGCCACACCTAGGGGCTCAGCCACTTTCTGCATCATTCTCACCATTTAGGCCTCTACTACTCCCTTGTCACTTTTGGGGGAAACACCTATACGCTGATGTAGCTCAGGAATACTCCCTATAATTTTTGGTAAGTTGGCACAGCGCCATGCTGGGAAATCTCATTCTAATGTGTATCCAAAACTTAAGCTCTTTTGAACAGTGGTGTGTGCTGTTAGAACAGGTTGGCTGTCATATAATTCAAGTATCATAAGAAAAATCATAGGTAAAAGTTAAACCCTTCCTATCAGTCTGGTATTAGGATGCTTACACAGTAACATCTTTCAAGGGTGGGAGGAAATTGATTACTCTCTTCATCTCCTTCTGGGAGGCCCAAATGCAGGGCCAGTTTAAGGAATTTTGGGGGCCCTTGCAATGCTTTATTTGGGGGCCCCCATATGTTTATCTCAGATCAATGTAGCCTAACCTATTCACCGTACAGGATGTTCAGATTACAGTAGGACCCGTATACACGGATTCATTATCCATGGGACACAAAACAGCACACCTACCATAAAGTCTTCCTAGAAAATGTGTCCTCCCTAGCCATTTTCTAGGCCTCCAAGGCAACTCTATGGTATTTTAAACCAGCAGTCCCGTTATTTTCAATGCCATTCACTATTATTCATGGTTTTCAGAATCCACCCCCCCCTGAACCAATCCCCAGGGGATAAGAGGGGCCTACTGTATTACATAATTTACCACCAATAATTTAGTTTTAAAACTATAGTATAGGCACTAACATAATATTTTTTGTTTATTAGCAATTAACGTAATGGTGTAGATTTCCTCAAAGAAAAGAAAGAGTGGACTACAAGCTGAACATGAGTTAGCAGTGTGATGCAGCAGCAAAAAATGCCAATGCAATTCTAGGTTGCATTAATAGGAGTAGTGTCTAGATCAAGGGAAGTAATAGTATCACTCCATTCTGCTTTGGTCAGACCTCACCTGGAATACTGTTTCCAGTTCTGGGCACAACAATTCAAGAAAGATACTGAGAAGGATGGTGGGAGGTCTGGAAGCCATTATGCCCTATGAGGAATGGCTTAGGGAGCTGGGTATGCTTAGTCTGGAGAAAAGAAAGCTGAGAGGTGACATGATAGCCATGTTTAAATATTTGAAGGGATGTCATACTAAGGAAGGAGCAAGCTTGTTTTCTGCTGCTCCAGAGACTAGGACACGGAGCTATGGGTTCAAACTACAGGAAAAGAGATTCCACCTGAATATTAGGAAGAACCTCCTGACGGTAAGAGCTGTTTGGAAGTGGAATACACTGCCTTGGAGTGTGGTGGAGTCTCCTTTTTTGGGTTTTTTTAAACATAGGTTGGACGGCCATCTGTCAGGAATGCTTGGATTGTGTGTTCCTGCAGGGCAGAAGCCGATCTGATGGGATGGCTGTTGGAGTCCCTTCCAACCCTATGATGCTATAATTCTAGGCTGCATTCAGAGCCTGGGAAAGTTACTCTTGGATTACACCTCCCAGAATCCTCCTGCCAGCACCCTTCTCAAGGTCTGGTTGCATTGTTCCTTTTCCAGCATTCTCTAGCCCAGTAGTTCTTAACTTGGGGTCTGCAATGTCCTCACAGGGAGTCCACAAAGGCTTGAAGGCTGCTTGGCCCACCTCCTCCCTGTAGTGGAGTAGCCACGTGACAGGAACCAAGGCAAAGGCTGGCTGGCTTGGCCTGCACATTGCCATTCAATCCAAACCAGCCACAAACTTGCAGGAAGAAACAGGAGTGCCTCTGAGGGAATGCTTAATGGATGGTGTAATTGTATTGTTGTTGTTGTTAGCTATTATTACTAGCTATTATTATTAGGGTTTTATATCCTGAGTTAAGTCTTGGGCCAACAAAAGATATTTAAAGGGGGTCCCTGGTAAAGAAAAGGTTAAGAACCACTGCTCTAGGCCAATGCCTCTCACATAACACTAATGGGATACTGGTGTTTTAGTGACAACAATAACACCATTGTTCCCAGTAATATTACTCCAAATTTTAATTTATATTCTTTATTTTCTTCTGTTAAAAGAGCTAGAGTGTTGTAGAAGTTTCAGCATTGCACTATGACTATGGGGACCAGGGTTTGAATCCTTACTCAGCCATGAATGCCCACTGGGTGACCATGGGCAAGTCACACTCTCTCAGTCTCAAAGGAAGGCAAAGGCGCACCCCCTTTGAACAAACCTTGCCTAGAAAACCCCATGGTAGGTTTGCCTTAGTCAGAAATGACTTGAAGGCACATAGGCAAACACACACAAATTCCTTTTGCAGGTTGAACTCAGTTGGCAGCAAGGGGAGGAAGCTGAAGACCAAGGGGTGAAGGGAGGGAGGGGAAAGAGCCCAGGAAACCATGTTAAGAGCAACTGGAAAGATGGGCTGGAGGGGATATATGTGGAAGGAAGGAAAGGGAAGAAAGAAAGAAAGAAAGAAAGAAAGAAAGAAAGAAAGAAGCCCTTTCTGAGGGAAAGAGTCAACCCTCAAATTCCCCCCCCTCTCTCTCTCACACACACACACACCCCTTGCCGACATGCCTGTCTGGCTTGCATTTTGCAGCAGCAAACTCCCTCCAGCTTCTGCCATGGACGGCTGCTGCTGCTTTCTCTTTCTCTTTCTAGTTTGGGAGATGCTGTTTTGTTTTGTTTTGTTTTGTTTAAAAAAGCCAGCAGGAAGTTTCTGGAGGAGGAGGGTAGGAGGGGGCGACAAAGCAACGTCTCCTCCCGGCTGTCTCCTGGCTGTCTCCTTCGTCAAATAAGGAGGTCAGCAGGGGACCCTCCTTGACCTTGGGGCCCCCCGCCAATGCTGATTTGGCAGACTTGTTAAACCTGCCCTGCCCAAATGGAACAGTGTATTAGAAGTGAAAGCGTTCAAGGAGTCGTAAGTGGTGGCGATAGGTGACCTATGTTTCAGACCTGTAAAGGAGAATAGACAGTGCAATGGCTCTATACACACTGATTTTTGTGCTTCGCCTCAGGTGTTTGTTACTCCAGACTCTTTTGTAAAGTCTTCCAAATGCACTATATGCCTTTGCTAATCTGTTGTCGATCTCTTTGTCAATCTTGGCATCTGAGGAGATGATGCTTCCCAGGTAGGTGAACTGCTGAACGGACTTGAGCACAGATTTGCCTACAGCAATATGGGGATGGTGGTGTTCTTCCTGTGGTGCAGGCTTGTAGAGAACTTCTGTTTTCTTAAGGTTGACTTCCAGCCCAAACAGCTCTGCAGCTGCTGCAAAGCAGGATGTTAGGCGCTGCAGAGCTGCTTCTGTGTGGGCAACAAGGGCAGCATTGTCAGCGAAGAGCAGCTCACAGACTAGATAGTTTAGAGTCTTAGTGCAAGCCCTCAGACGGCTTAAGTTAAACAAGCTACCATCAGTACGGTAACGTATATAGATGCCGTCGTCTTCTTCAAACTCAGCCGTAGCCCTTTGGAGCATCATGCTGAAGAAGATTGCAAATAAAGTTGGAGCAAGAACATAACCTTGCTTCACTCCATTGGTTATTGTAGTATGTGGGGAAATAATCATTGTAATGTAAAAGCAATCTTGTATACTTCATTCACATCCTTAGATAAGTCTAGGGTTTTTTCCCTGCATGCCTTTTGTTCTCCCAAGTTCCCTTTCTCTTATTTCACTGGGCACTTCCAGCAAACTGGAGTGCTGGGTCATTCAACACATGACCTAATTTAAATTTTATTGCTGTGTGTAAGCTCTCTTTAAGTTTGAGTCTCCATGAGGCTGAAGCCATCTTTAGCCATTTTATGCCATCTTCATCTTAAGCCATCTTTCCTGTAACCATGCTATGATGTTTCACCATGCAGCCTTCTACCGCTTTAGGCTGGTGAGTTTTCCTACCCTAAATATTCTTAGTCAGTTAGGAACCTCTTTTTTAAAGTTTGTTTTAGTATGTAGATTGAGATTGATATACCTTCAGTAAACTTTTGATTTGCATTTTAAACTGACTCCTTTGTTTTTTAATGAGTCTAATTTAACTGAGTGATCTCAGACCTCTGAATATACTTTTTAAGTGTTAATTGAGCTTTATCAGTCTTAGCATTCTTAAGTGCACTCTGCATGAAGTTAAAAGTAAATGAATGATTTTTAACTCTCTTTTTTAAAGGAAATAATTCTTGTTGCTTTTTAAAAGGACTAGATCCTAGAATTTTTAATACAGTTTTATTTTTTAGACTCATTACTCCTACAGTTATTAGAAAGGGCTCTGAAAGAGCATTGCCATATCTGACTTGACCACGCTGGCCCTCGTGTAGCAAGATAATCATTTTAAGGAATTTGGGGGGACATCCTAGTCTTTCCAGGATCTGCCACAGACTTTTTCTACTCACAGTGTCGAAGGCTTTGGTGAGGTCGACAAATGTTACATAGAGACCCTTGTTCTGCTCTCTACATTTCTTTTGCAGTTGTCTAAGGGCAAATACCATATCTGTAGTACTCCTATTGGCTCTGAAGCCACATTGGCTTTCAGAGAGAAGTTCTTCTGCAATAGCAGGAACTAATCTGGTCAGGAGTCTCCTTGCAAGGATTTTTCCAGCAATAGAGAGCAGTGTTATGCCTCAATAGTTTGATCATTCGGATTTTGCTCCTTTTTTCTTGTACAGGGTGATGATGATTGCATCTCGGAGATCTGATGGCAGTTCCCATTTTTCCCAGCAATTCACAAGGAGTTCGTGGAATTTATCATGGAGTGCATGACCTCCGTGTTTCCAAACTTCAGGTGGGATTCCATCAATCCCAGCTGCCTTGCTGTTTTTCATCTGCTGTATGGCCTTAAGAGTCTCTTCCAAAGTGGGAGCTATGTCCAATTCAATGTTTCATCAGTATTTGTATCATATGTTGGATAGCTGAGCATGGACTACTCGGTTGGCACTAAAGAGATTTTGAAAATGTTCAGCCCATCGATTCAGGATGGAGGCTTTATCAGTAATTAATGTTTGACCATCTGTACTGTATAAGAAGCTTTGGACCTGATAAGTAGGTCCAAACACTGCTTTAGAGCTTCATAAAATCCTCTAAGATCACCCAGATCTGCACAGTGTTGTGTCTTTTCTGCTACATTGATCCACCACTTGTTCTGCATGTCTCGGAGTTTTTGCTGAAATTTACTACATGTGAGATGGAAAGCTGCTTTTTTACATGGCAAGTTGGCTGTGTGAGGTATGCCTGGCGAGCAGTTCTCTTCTTTGCCAACAGCTCCTGGATCTCTTGGTTGTTTTCATCAAACCAGTCTTGATTTTTCTTGTGGGTGAACCCGAGGGATTCTTCCACGGACTGAAGGATACTGTTTTTGATATGTTGCCAAAGCACTGTAGGAGAAGGATCTGTAGGATGGTCTTCAAGTTTTGTTTGCAGATTTGCCTGGACGTTGTCTCTCATGGTAGCTTGTTGAAGATTGTTGACTTGGAGTCTCCTCTTTAAGATGCCACCCCTCTTAGGTTTGAACTTAAGATGAAGTTTTAGTTTACATCTTATGGGGTGATGATCTGTTTGGCATTCTGCACTGGGCATCACTCGAGTATGATGGACATCGCGAATGTTTCTCTGGCGGACTAGAACATAGTCAATGAGGTGCCAATGTTTGGATCGGGGATGCATCCAGGTTGTCTTCAAACTATCTTTCTGCTGAAAGATAGTGTTTGTAATAGTCAGCTGTTGTTCTGCACAGAACTCTAGCAAGAGGTGTCCATTATCATTGCAATTTCCAACACCATGCTTGCCTAAGACACCTTTCTAGGCTTCTGAGTTCTTTCCTACTCTGGCATTGAAGTCACCAAGGATAATAATTTTATCTTCTACAGGGACTTTTTGTATGCGTTGGCGTAGGTCTGTATAGAATTTGTCTTTCTCTACAGGGTTGGCTTGCATAGTTGGGGCATATATACTGAAGAGAACAATATGTGGGAGGCGTAAGGAAATAATGCGATCAGAGTGTCCTGTTGGCAAGGTTTCGAGTTTGGAGGCCATGGAATTTTTAATGATAAAGCCTACTCCTGAAAGATGTTTTTCGGTTTTGGGTTTGCCAGACCAGTAAAGTGTGTAGCCGGCGCCGTGTTCTTTAAGACTGCCTTCCTCATGGAGATGAATTTCACGAAGAGCAACGATGTCAATATTAAGTTGTGATAGTTCATGGGGTATTAGAGCAGAACAACGCTCAGGCCATCCACTATCTGCAGAGTCTCGCATTGTTCTGATGTTCCAGCATGCAAGCGTCAGTTTATTTACACCTTTGGAGGCCGGTGTGTGCCTTTGTTTCTTTGCCTTGGTTTGACTGCATCAGAAGATGCCCGTTGGCTGCAGCTAGCCAACCAGGTAGATGGGGATGAACTTTTGTTAGGCCAACTTTTCTAGGCCCCTCTCCATATGGAGCAAGCAGTGCTCTCCTTAAAAAAGGCTGCTTGGTCATTCAGGATGCTGCCGAACAAGACTGTCATCTCCCGGGTCAGCCTTGAGTGACCAAAGTCCTGAACTGCCTGCATGCAGGGTTGGGTCTGCGGCTTCCAGTGCATCTTTACACCTGCCGTTTCATCCCTCGCCTATCACTACAGGGCTTTTTCAGAATTGGATTTGTCCTTTGAGCCTGTGCAATGGATTTTTCTGGTGGGGCACAGCGTGCACAGAACTGGCCTCACCCTTTAAACCAAAAGTTCATTTGCTGTGTCCTTGCAAGCATGGGCGGTAGCAGCGAGGTCCTCGAGTCATAGGTTTGATTAGAGTTTCCTTCTCTTAGATGGTTGACCTTACAGGGTTGGACGAGCACCATCTACCCTGTAATTAAACCCATGTAATTAAACATACACCAATACAAGTACTATCCATCACAAGTAAAACCCCAATCCAAGGAAGGGATAAGGGGGAAGTTTGACATAAAGGTGCTAACTGTGGAACTGTGGTCTCCACAGATATTTATTTGGTGGCAGCAGTGGGATTCAAAAGGCCCCTGTGTCACAAGTTTGGTGGCAGTGATGGGATTCAAGAGCCCCTGCATCACAGAGGGCTGAACCAAATTCCCGCCCTTGGCACATTTTTAAAGAAGTCCATCTCCATGCAATACACTGATTTACTTGCTTCCCACAACAAAGCTATGGCCCTGTTCACTTGGGTATCCCTGACTTTGGATATGAGGTGGCTATCTGGCTATGAAGAAGAGGGCCTTGTTGGGTGTGTCAATCTGTTTGTGGAATGCTCTCTCCAGGGAGGCTGTCCTGGCAGCTACTCTGATGTCATTGTAGTGCCAGGCAAATCTTTTCTCATTTTTACAGGCCTTCGTTTAAACCTGGGGAGGGCAAAGTGCAGCCTGCAGTCTGCATGCAGCCACAAAGGCTGGGTTTGTGCCCCCTCCCAGGAATGGATTTATTTTTATTTTTGCTCTGAAATGCCCCGAATGATCTCTCTGTGGTGTGGAGGGCATTTCCCCTATGTCTGGAGCCCCCTGAGTCTAAATGAAATTTTGTGAACCCCCCCCCAATGCCTCAAAGTGCCCAGGAAGGCACCAAAACATGACACCATGACCCTTAAAGGGCATTCAGTAGTGGTGGGGACCTTGGTCCTCCAAGGTCTCCTGAAAGGCTAACATGGCTCCCTAGTCTTCCACAGTTACCCGCTCTTGATTCAGAACTTTTAAGCCACTATTGAGTAGTGGTTTCTCTCACATTTTTATGCCACTGTTATCTATTTTTTTTTATGATTCTTAAAACTCTGATTTCTGTTCTTCTTTTAAAACAGAAATACAAGAAAAACTGAAATGCCTATAAAAAGTAATAGGTTAGGTCTACAGTGGGCAAATGGGCAAGATGATGTCTGTCTACAGTTGTCTGCACCTCTGGGGATATATTTTTTTGCTTAAGATCATCAGCACTATGTTTTGATACACAGCAACAACTTACAAACCTTGGGTTGTTACATTTGCCTTGGATCATCACATTTTTGCTCAATATGATACCATCTGATTTAGTATCGAGGGTGCTGGGTTTTTGAGAGTGCAAAACCCTTTGCTTTTATCATGGAGTTCTGATATTTTTGCAAATGGAGACGGTGCCATTTGTTCCTTCCTTAGAGGGTCACAAGTGTGGAAGACTTGTTTGATCACACCAAGATGGTATCCATGTGAATTGTCTTTTGTGATCCAGGCCCTGCCTTTGTATCTCAAGCACGACCATCCCTTTTACTCTTAAGCATGCCTTTGGGCTACAGTCCTGTGCTCTGGGGGAAATTGAGAGTCCAGTCTTTTCTGCTTTCTGGTGAAGCTTAACTAAACACAGAGTCTGTGACACTGCCTGCTGCTCTTGTGCTTGGCCTGACCCGAGAGTGTTAAAAATAGCAAGGTCAGGGGGTTGGCACTGATGAAATTGCCTGACAACGGCAGCGGGTGAAGGCTGGAACTAATATCTCTCCCCATTAGTATTCTAACGGCAGCAGCGTGACACAGAGGAGAAGCATCGCCTTCATAAACTTAATGAGGAAAGGAGATAAAACCCTTAGCGTGGGACATCCTCGGCTCTGGCTCAGGTGGCTGCTTCCTCCCAATCTCTCCCAACTCTGCAGCAGGCCATGCGGCACTTTGCAGCCTATCAGATCCCTTCTTAGGAAAGCTGCTCTGGCTGATTGGCACTGGCACAGGCTCCACAAAGGTTAATTGATGCTCTAACACTCCAGAAGTCCCACAGTCAGCAGTCTGCCAGCAGCCTCCCTCTGCCTGCTCAGTTGTCCCTGTTAGGGCTACTTCTCTCTCATGATAGCAAGCCTCCTCCCTCCATTCCCACCCCCACCCCCCACTGCTTTCACCTCAGAGTTCTCCCATCCTCCAATAGTTTGTAAAAGACAACAGGTTAGCAGGCTGGGCCATTCTCCTCTTCAGCAATGAGAAGCTCTGGGGCTTTAGGGAAGCTTTCCTTCTTGGGAGCCTGCTGTGCTTACACAGCAGCTACTGCCTGTCTTCTCCCTAGAAGCACATTTCTTTGTTTCCATGGTTCTTTCCTCATCTTCAGCAGCAACAGAAGGAAGATGTTTTCTGCAAATGACTGCTTGTCTTCCCTCATTTTAATCCCCTCTTCTGTCAGAGAGGTGGCTGGAGGTCCTTTTCTCATTGGAGAGGCTGTCAGAAGGGCAACATTTTGACCCGCTTGGAAACTCAGCTGGGGCCATCCTCTGACTACAGTGCTGATATATTGTAAGCAAGCTGCCCTCCCAGCTGGCTACCCAACCATCTCTCATAATTGAGAAGGGCTACTGTGGAATCCCTGAATACTTAGGATCCTAGTAAGGTGGCTAGGTGACAATGTTCCATCCCAAAATTGCTGGCTATGTTAACAATGGCTCCTGCCACAAGCTATTGCACTGTGTACTTCTCATCTCCTCATAGAATCATAGAATCATAGAATTGCAGAGTTGGAAGAGACCACGAGGGCCATCCAGTCCAACCCCCCTGCCACGCAGGAAATCTTGATCAAAGCATCCCCGACAGATGGCCATCCAGCCTCTGTTTAAAGACCTCCAAGGAAGGAGACCCCACCACGCTCCGAGGGAGTGTGTTCCACTGCCGAACAGCTCTTACTGTCAAAAAGTTCCTCCTCATGTTGAGGTGGAATCTCTGTTCCTGGAGCTTGCACCCATTGCTCCGTGTTCCAGTCTCTGGAGCAGCAGAAAACAAGCCTGCTCCATCCTCAGCGTGACATCCCTTCAAATACTTAAACAGGGCTATCATATCGCCTCTTAACCGTCTTTTTTCCAGGCTAAACATACCTAGCTCCCTAAGTCTCTCCTCATAAGGCATCGTTTCCAGACCTTTCACCATTTTAGTTGCCCTTCTCTGGACACGCTCCAATTTGTCAATATCCTTTCTGAATTGTGGTGCCCAGAACTGGACACAGTATTCTAAGTGAGGTCTGACCAAGGCCTAAAAGGCACACTCCTATTAAAGAGCCCAGGCTTACGCATACCTCCTCCTCCCAAAGACATTCAGACACCCAGTTTTCTATTTTAGTTTTTCACCTGTCCCTCAGCTTTCTGCGGATCAGTCCTCATACTAATACACTGGGACCTCGGTATCTGCTGGGTTTTGGTTCCAGGACCTGCCATGGATACCAAAATCCATGGATGCTCAAGTCCCATTATATACAATGGCATAGTAAAATGGTGTCCCTTATATAAAATGGCAAAATCAAGATTTGCTTCTTGGATTTTTTAAAAATATCTTTCAAGCCATGAATGGTGGAATCTGTGGGTGCCAAATCCTTGGATACAAAGGCCTGACTGTACATTGTACTCTACAGTCCTTGGGGTTCTTCTAGCACGCTTATGCCTCCCTTTTATTTCTCAGCAGGCCCATTTGGGCTTCCTTTCTGACAGTATTATGGCCATAGGCTTGAACTGTCTTGAGAAGATTCTTGGAAACGAAGGGCTTGTCTACAGTGGCCAGAATATGTTGTTTTCCTGCCGGTGTATTTTGGCCCTGAATCAGGCCTGTCTCCCCTCCCCCTGTTACCTGGGTGGAATGGGAGGAAGTCCACATTGACATACCATCCCGTATCTGCAGCCACCTCCACTGTCATCAGTGTCACCCTCTCTGAAGCCAGGAAGGAGGCCTGCGGCACGTGTTGAAAGCCCCTGCATGTGACCAGCCTTGATCACATGCTGTGAGACACCTCCCTGGCTTCAGACAGCGTGACATGGACTGCAGTGGAGGCAGCTACAGATATGGGCCAGCATGCTGGTATGGACTCCTGTGTTCCCATGGGGCCTGATCTGTTTTCCCTTCAAATGAGGCAGTTTTCCCCAGGTGTTAAAATAGAACAGTTTAATGGGCTTTATCCTAGCTTCCCCCCACCTTTGCCCAGGTGTTGTTAGGACTGATCGGGGGCAAAAGCCCTGTGTTGTATGGACTGCAGGGCTCCAAGATGGGGGCTGGATGTGGTAAACATCCCATCTAGACAAGCCCAAAGTGAGGAAGCAAGAGCAGAGTTAGCTCTTATCATCATATCGCCCCATAACTGTCTTTTTTTCAGACTAAACGTACCCAGCTCCCTAAGTCTTTCCTCATAAGGCCCGGTTTCCAGACCTTTCACCATTTTAGTCGCCCTCCTCTGGACACGCTCCAATTTGACAATATCCTTTTTGAATTGTGGTGCCCAGAACTGGACACAGTATTCTAGGTGAGGTCTGACCAAGGCAGAATAGAGTGGCACTATTACTTCCCTTGATCTAGACACTATACTTATATTGATGCAGCCCAAAATCACATTGGCCTTTTTAGCTGCCGCATCACACTGTTGACTCATGTTCAACTTGTGGTCTACTAGGACTCCTAGATCCCTTTCGCACATAGTCTCATTCAGCCAGGTCTCCCCCATCCTATATCTATGCATTTCATTTTTTTGCCCTAAGTGCAGTACCTTACATTTCTCTGTATTGAATTTCATTTTCTTAGCTTTGGCCCAGCTCTCCAGTCTATCCAGGTCATTTTGAATGTTGATCCTGTCCTCTAGGGTATTAGCTACTCCTCCTAATTTGGCGTCATCTGCAAATTTGATAAGTATGCCCCTAATTCCCTCATCCAAGTCATTGATAAAGATGTTGAATAGTACTGGGCCCAAGACAGAACCCTATGGCACCCCACTGGTCACATCTTTCCAAGACGAAGAGGAGCCACTGCTGAGCACCCTTTGGGTTCGGCCAGTCAACCAATTACAAATCCATTGAACAGTTAACTTGTCTAGCCCACATTTTACAAGCTTGTTTGCAAGAATGTCATGGGGAACCTTGTCAAAGGCCTTACTGAAATCAAGGTATGCGATATCCACAGCATTGCCTTCATCTACCAAGCTGGTAATTTTATCAAAAAAAGAGATCAGATTAGTCTGGCATGACTTGTTTCTCTGAAACCCATGTTGACTTTTTGTGATTAAGGCATTGCCTTCTAAATGTTCACAGACTCTCTGTTTAATGATCTGCTCTAGAATCTTCCCTGGTATTGATGTCAGACTAACTGGACGATAATTGTTAGGATCCTCTTTTTTCCCCTTTTTGAAGATGGGGACAACGTTTGCCCTCCTCCAGTCTGCTGGGACTTCTCCTGTTCTCCAGCAGTTCTCAAAGATTATCGCCAATGGCTCTGAGATTACATTTGCCAGCTCTTTTAATATTCTTGGATGTAGTTCATCTGGTCCTGGAGATTTAAATTCATTTACATTAAGAAGGTATTCCTGTACTACCTCTTTGCTTATTTTGTGCTGGATTTCCCCTATTGTGTCCTCTGTTCCTTTATCCTCAGGTTGGCCACCCTTTTCTTTTTCTGAAAACACTGAGGCAAAGAAGGTGTTGAGTAATTCTGCCTTTTCTCTGTCCCCTGTTAGCATTTTGCCATCTTCTCCGCGTAGTGGCCCTCCCATTTCCTTCTTCTTCCTTTTGCTGCGGACATACCGAAAAAAACTCTTTTTATTGTTCTTAACCTCTCTAGCAAGCCTGAGCTCATTCTGCACTTTAGCTTTTCTGACTTTACTCCTACACGTGTTCGCTCTCTGTTTGAATTCTTCTTTGGTGATTTCCCCCTTTTTCCATTTCGTATACATGTTCCATTTAAAACTTAGCTCCATTGAAATTTCTTTAGTCATCCATCCTGGTTTCTTGAGACACCTCCCTTTTTTCTTCCTCAATGGTACTGTTTGAAATTGTGCCTTCAGTATCTCCCTTTTGAGAAAGTCCCATCCATCTTGAGGTCTCTTCTCTTTTAGTATTCCTGACCATGGGATCACCCCCAGTATTTCCCTGAGTTTATTGAAATCAACTCTCCTAAAGTCAAGAATGCATGTCTGACTATGCCTGGCTTCTCCTTTCCATTGTATAACAAACTCCAGGAGAACATGATCACTCTCACCTAAGGATCCCACCACTTGCACCCCATTAACCAGGTCATCCCTGTTGGTTAGGATCAGATCTAAAATAGCTGACCCCCTTGTTGCCTCTTCCACGTTTTGGACCATGAAATTGTCTTCCAGGCAAGTAAGGAATTTGCTAGACCTTGAAGTTTTGGTCGAGTTAGATTTCCAGCAAATATCAGGATAATTGAAGTCACCCATCACTACTACATCTCTCCTTTCAGCGTGTGTGTTCATTTGTTCTAGAAAGGCATCATCCAATTCCTCCGTCTGACTTGGAGGTCTGTAGTAGAGTCCCACAATAACATCCCTGTTGTTTCTCTCCCCTTTAATTTTTATCCAGATGCTCTCCACCTGGCTTCCAGTATTGATGTCATGGATCTCTTCATTTGTATAAATATCCCTGATATATAATGCTATTCCTCCTCCTTTCCTGTTTGGCCTGTTTCTCTTATAAAGGTTATACCCCTCTATTCCTACATTCCAATCATGCGACTCATCCCACCAGGTTTCAGTAATGCCTATTATATCATATTTGTTTTGTAGTGCTAGGAGTTCAAGTTCATCTTGCTTATTTCCCATGCTCTGTGCATTAGTGTAGAGACATCTAAGACCATGTGTCCCCTTTACTTGCTGCCTGTGCAAGTTTTTTTGCCTCCCACTGTTGGGTCCTTGCGCTGTTTGCCTTGTTCCTATTTTCTCCAGCCCTTTTGCCTTCCAGAATACTGTCTCCCTCTCCCATATGACTCAGTTTAAAGCCCTCCTGATCAAATTCTTGAGACTGTAGACAAAAATGTTTCTGCCAACTGTCATGAGATGCACCCCATCTCTTGCCAGAAGTCCCCCCTCATGGAAGTGCAGCCCATGATCCAAGAATCCAAATTGTTCTCGGCGACACCATCTACGGAGCCAGTTGTTTACGTCGGCTATTTTCCCCTCCCTTCCTGGACCATGCCCTTCAACTGGCAGAAGAGACGAGATGACAACCTGTGCATCCATTTCTTTCAGCTTCCTTCCCAGAGCCTCATAATCTCTTCTGATCTTCGGAAAGCTGTGCCTTGCAGTATCATTGGTTCCCACATGGACCAAAAGGAAGGTGTAATGATCCATAGGCTTGACGAGTCTTGTCAGCCTCTCCGTCACATCACGGATCTTTGCCCCAGGGAGACAACACACCTTCTGAGACATCTTGTCAGGCCCACAAACCACTGCTTCTGTACCTCGCAGCAAGGAGTCCCCCACCACCGCCACACCTCTCCCCCAAGGCTTCGCAGCTGCTGTTCCTTGCGATGGTACTCTCAAGGTCCCTGCTCTGCCCCTGAAGTCTGTCCATGCTGTTCTTCCTTGTTGTCCTTGATAAGGGAGAGGGCTTCGAATCGATTCTGTAGCTGCAAGCTGCTCGAAGAATCCTTGGATTTTCTTGTTCTGTGTGTGACATTCCTCCAGCTGTCTACCTCCTGTGTCTGTGATGTGGCCCTCTCCTCCCCAGCCAGTTCCTCTGTGCAGTCCCCATCCAAAACTGTTCGTTCTGTTCTGTCCAGGAAACCCTCTTGCTCCCGAATATGTTGAAGTGTAGCTACCCATGTCTCCAGCTACTGGACTTTCTCTTCCAAGAGGGTTACCAACTTGCACTTGGTGCATGTGAAGTTCCCCACGTCTGTAGACAAGAAGACAAACATTGCACAAGTGTTGCAGGTGACTGCAGCAGTCCCCTCAGTGTCCATGGTGAGAGCTTTTAGGTAATCTAAGAACTCTTAGTTAATGCTGAGGACTCTGAGCTGTACTTTTAAGTATGCTGTATTTTTGTTTGGTCACTCAAATTCTTCCTTCTCCCTGGCAGTACTGTAGGACCAGCAATGAAAAGGCTTACATATTCTAGCTGTGGCATCACTAAGGCTGGTGTCACCCCTCCCCTGACAGTGTCACCTGGTGCTGTTTGGCCTCTCCGCGCACCCCTAGTGCTGCCACTGTAGTCTAGCCCAGTGATGGGCAGCCTTTTGAGCTTGGTGTGTCAAACTTCGCCAAAAAACTGAGCATAACTCGAGTGGTGTGTCACTTAGAGAAAAAACATTATTTAACAATATTTACTGTTTAAATAACATAAATGTATACAATTGCCCATCCACATTCGTGACTTTGACTATTCGCGGAAAGCCTCCCACCCACACGCTTCCCCCCCCTTCCGAAGGCACCGACGGGATTCTCATGAAGCCTGTCGGTGCTTTGGCAAGGGGAGGGTGGAGAGCCTCCCATCCACTCCCACCCACACCCCTCCCTTCTCAAGGCACCAACGGGCTTCCAAGGCTCCTGCCCGCTGCCTTCTCCAGCATTTCCGAGGCGGCTCTGGAACTTCAAAGCCCCGGAGCCCCCTCGGGAAAGCTGGGGAGAGGCTGGGCAGACTCCCGCCCACACCCCCGCCAGCCCACCGCCTTCCCCAGCCTTTCCAAGGCAGCTCCAGGGCTTCAAAGCCATGGAGCCCCCTCAGGAAGGCCGGGCAGAGGCCGGGCAGACTCCTGCCCACCCTTCCGCCAGCCTGCCGCCTTCCCCATCCTTTCCAAGGCAGCTCCAGGACTTCAAAGCCCCAGAGACCCCTCGGGAAGGCCGGGGACAGGCCAGGCAGACTCCCGCCGACCCACCCGCTGCCTTACCCGGCCTTTCCGAGGTGGCTCTGGGGAAGCAGGAGGCCTCAGAGGTAGTGGTGGCGATTGGGGCTTTGTAGCCCCATCCGCCACTTTCCTCCCCCCTCCCACCCTCCTAACGTGGTGATCAGGGCTTCGAAGCCCTGCCTGCCACTTTAGGGATGGTGGTGAGGTTGCGGGGGGGGAGGCCTAGCCGCGTGTCACCACAGATGGCTACGCGTGTCAGTGGTGACACGCATGTCGTAGGTTCGCCATCACCGGTCTAGCCCACCAAAGCCTATCTGAAATGAGTTACATCATTTCAGCTAAGTACAGTTCCTGCTCTTGAGGAGACCCTTCCTCTTGAGGACCCCTCCATAATGTTCTGGGGATCCTGGTCCACTTAGGTCCTGACCAAACCAGATTCAAGGGTACATTGAAGTAAAAAGAAGGCATTGATGGCACAAACCAAAGCTTTGTTGATTACAAACAGATGAAAAAGGGATGCAGTAGGAGAAATAGAAATAAAGGCAAAGAAAATGTGTTCATATCCTTTACGCTGAATACAGATACAGCTTAAAGTGTAGTTGGTCTCCAAACATAAATAGGACATCACTTGCTCTTAGGCTGTTCCCCTCTGTAGGATGGAGACAAATAAGTACCCTAATAGATGGGGGTTAGATACTCTAATGGGACTGGCTTTTTAGAAGCTTCAGTGACAATTACAGTTTGAAAGGGGGTTTGCTACCCTTTTTGGCTTCTCCCCAGGACTGAGAGGAGGAAGGAAAAACTGTCCTTATAAATAAAGAGGCTAGCATGACCTAATACCAGCTGCACAGGTATTATGCTAACCTTTCTCTGCCTTGCATAGCTTCTCAAGTAGCAGAGTCTGCATAGGCTACCAAGCAACCCAAGTGCTGTGTGTGTGTGTGTGTGTGTGTGTTAGAAAGAGAGTGATCATGTGTGATAAAAATAGTAGATGATGGATTAGAAGTCCAGTAGCTACATTCCTCACCAGTCTTCTGAAAACACAACCCCACTACACCCTATTACTCATGAGGAGCCTTCTGTCTGCCACCCATTGATTCAACATGATAGGTACTGCAGCCCACAGACAGATTCTAATTGATTTAAGGCAGGCAAAGACCTTTTCATTTAGGCAGGCTTTTGGTTTTTAACTATCCACAATGCTGCAGCCTTATTTGAGAACTCACGCCAAACAAGTCTTGAAGAGAAACGACAACACAGAAAAAAAATCACAACCCGGAAACATCACCCAAGGAGGGTCCTCTGCTGTGCTTTCTGCAACTGGACTTGTTTATCTTGGATTGGCCTTTTCAGTCATCATCGCACTTGCAGAAAGCATGGGATGAGTCCTTCCTGAATCTTCATTTGCGAAGAAAAGCCAGAGAGAACATGTGTTTTTAAAAAGAATGATTGTTCAATTGTTTTTTAACTATTCCATTAACAAGTTTTATTTAGATATATTTTGTTTTAACTTGTTGTATGCTGCTTAGGGGACAACTTAGGGGAACTTCAGGGTTCCTTTAATTTCCAAGTCAATGTTTCAGATGTCTAGGTTTCATGATCTTGGAACTACCATGGAGACATGGGACTCTTTCATACTATACACTTATAGGTCTATGATGCCATTTTAACTGCCATGGCAACATCTTATAGAATCTTAGAATTTGGAGTATTAGGGATGAGCATATAGGATTCTCAGCCAAGGAGTTCCTCTAGTGCCTTCCCAAACTTCCTGGATTCCATAGGATGCAGCCATAGCAGTCATAGTGCAATTGTAGTACTACAATTACAATTACCTATGGGATTGCCTTCTCCCATATAATCTGCCCCATACACTCAGGTCCTCCGGGGGACATTTACTTCAGTCAGCCAGGACTAGGCTAACAATGGTCATCCAGAGAACTTTTTCTTCAGCCACCCCTAGACTCTGGAATGGCCTGTTGGAAGAGATTAATAATTACAATTATAATAATTATTATAATAATAATTACAATTGCATCATGTGAAAGGACCCACCAAGGTTGCCAGACTGAAAACTGGAAAGGGCTCCTGTACTTTTAATAGCTGTGCAAAAGACTGGATTTCAGCATGGTGCTTGTTACCTTGGCTATTAATTATTAAAAGACAGGAGCCTTGTCCAATTTTCACTCTGGCAACCCAAAACACCCCTTCCCCCTGTGTGTGTGAAGGATTGCACTGAAAATGCATTTTTAAGTGCCTACTATATTTGAACTTGATACATGGAGATTATATAAAAGGCCATGATTAGTTAATTTGTGAGATATGTACAGGATATTGGAGCAAAGATGGGCTTCTTGGTAGGCAGGACCTTTTCCAGTGATAACTAACTTTGTTGTTGTGCATCTTCATCTCATTTCCAACTTATGGTGACTCTAATGTGACCTCATCACAGTATTTTCTTGGCAAGATTTATTCAGAGGGGTGTTGTCTTTGCCTTCCTCTGAGGGAGTGTGATTTGCCCAAGGTCACCCAGTGGGTTTCCATGGCTGACTGGGGATTCAGACCCTGGTCTCCAGAATCATAACCCATTGCTCAAACCACTACACCACACTGGCTTTCGTTAACTACTGGGCTGCACCACATGATTATGCTGTTAAGAACGGCAGTAAGTGGATACCTTGTACCTTTTCAGACTGATGTCTGAGGACCATACACTTGAACGTTTATTTCAAGTGTAAAAGCTTTCTGAAGCTAGGAAACAAATATATAAGAGAGAAAGCAGCATATTATCCAACTGTCCCAATTTAGCAGGGACTATAGCAATTAATACACTGCCATCGTTTTTTTTCCCCAAATGGCCTGGTTTCTCTCTCTCCCTTCTACTTCCCCTCTTAGCAGACTTCAACTGCTGCAAACTGAGTTCAAAGTGCAAAAGTAGTTTGCCCTCAGTTAACTCAGTGGGGGGGGGAGGGAGGACAGGAAGGGGTGGAGTTTTGTCCTTCCCAGTAGACCCAGGTAAAAGCAAACTGCTGCAGCCTTTCCTAGCATGTGTGTTCTTCCTTATTATAACTTTTGCCATTTTGAACACACTCTGCACAGTTTGATGTTGCTTGGCCACATGTGTCACAGTTTTGAGATGTAAAATATTGGAGAGTATAAGATGGGTTAGATAGCCTTGAAGAACCTCTTTCCTCTAACATACTAGTTTTTAATTTCAAGGAGGTTTGTTTTTATAGTGAATCATTCAGGCATATGGTACTTCCCATCTGCAATTGTAAATGATGCAAAAAACGGGTCAGCTTTGGTGAACCCCATTGACTCCAAGAGATAGGGCATTTTCATCAGGATCATTGAGTGAAAGGGATTCCTACCCCATTCATCCACCCCACATACCATGGATGTGGTCTTGATTCTCTCCCCATAACCCATCACTGCTATTTCTAGGGAGGGGGGAACCCAAACAAAACATTTTATGAATATCTGGCTTTCTATCAGAGCGTAACAGAGGTACCAGAATTGGCGCTGCTAGTTTGGGTGTGGCTGACCATTCTTTCATGCCAATCCATGTGTACAACCTATTGCTGGACTCTCATCAGCACACTTCCACTGCTGTAACTCCAGCAGAGTTGGGAGTGACAGCAAGCGGAGAAAGGCTGTGGGTGCTCTGGCCATGAAAGAAACCAAGCAGTGGAGAAATAGGCTACTTGGAGGCAGCAGATTTTGCCTGTCTCTCCCTGTCTTCATCTCCACACAGCATATGGCACTGGGAAAAGAGCAGCCACTAGTGTAGTGCTGCGCTACAATCAAATTCCAGCCAAAGAACCAGGATAATTGGGAAAATATCACTTCTCATCCCTGCCCCATTGGCTCTTTACCATCTCTTGAGACAGTTATAATAACCTATACTATCTTTTGAGACAACTATAACAAATCCTATCCCTAATAAACACTGAGTATTTGATCTAGAACACTTGAGCATTTTAAGCTCCCTTGGTTGCAGTGGGACAATTGGAATGTGTCTCAGTCTCTACTATTGACATCCATGGGATTTAAGAGTGCTTAATATTCACTGAATATGTCCTTGTTTTTCACCCCTTTCTGATCTTGGTACACTTACGGTTAGCACTCCCAGAAGCCTGACATTCTAGGAGATGGATTGCAACGAAGTGAGGATATTACAGACATAGATGCCAGCTTCAAAGGATGATTATGTTTTAGGGAAATCTCTGGAAAGAGAATAAAACCACAATAATTGAGGCTGACAGCAGGAGTGGGTAGACAGAGGTACCACTGGGAGCCTGGCCAAGCTACTCTCTCCAGTGTCCACTTTGTTCTGAAGTAACACAATATGATCCCATAATGATCCCATTCCTACCACAAGAACCATTCTCTGAAACCTGAGAATTTGCACATTCCCAGCCCAACATAGTTTGCTTCTGCTGAGAATCTCTCATGTATTTTTAATCCTGGCTGAGATGGTGCTCGAGGCACTGCAGAAGTAGACCTCTCTGAGTCTTGATGGCGTCACTAATTACCAACCAGGCAAATTGGTAGATTTTCTGGGTGCATTACAATTGGGCTCCTGAGACTGGTTTGAGTACTGTGATGCTTTTGGCCCCAGGATGGCCTGTTCTGGGAGAGTGACAGGGAAGGTCTTGCTGCTTGATTTGTCTTGACCTCTCTGATGCCACCCACCATGGTATTCTCCATGGCATTGTCTCTCTAGGTTAGTATTTGTCACAGCTGTATACAAGCATAATGAATTCCCCTATGCAACCCAGAATCTTCTTTCTGTTACTGCTGCTCTTTTTCTTTTAGACTTCGAGGGACATATAATTCTGCCAAGGAGCTGTATGTAACACTGTTGAATGAAGAAGAAAAAAAGATCTGTTATCAAGACCTGTTCGGAAGCAGAATGAGTAATGAAGGTTCAAAAATACAATACCTCCTGTGGGTTCCCTGGCCACAGTCCTCTTGGGACTTTATGCAAATGTAGCCAGGGGTTATGCTAGTGGGTCTGTTTTGCTCAACATTGCAGAAGAAGATATCCAGTACCTTCCTATGCAAAATATTTGATTAGCAGTGCAGTGGCTGCTGGATGGCATGCTCTGCCCCTGACCCAGACAGCCACTGATGATCACAAGAGTGCACCAGGAAAACTGTTTTATGCAAGTGGCTGCCCTTGACCTCCCTCTCTGACAGTCAGTATTTTTCATAACTATAGTTCATATTCGCTGGGGTTTTGTTAGGACCCCACCATGGATACCAAAATCCGTGAATACTCAAGTCCCATTATATGCAATGGTATAGCAAAATCTCTCTCTCTGACTTTTCTTTGCAAATGAAGATTCAGGAAGGACTCATCCCGCGCTTTCTGCAAGCGCACTGATGACTAAAAATGCCAATCCAAGATAAACAAGTCCGGTTGCAGAAAGCACAGCAGAAGGTCTCCTTGGGTGATATTTCTGGGTTGTGATTCTTTCTGTGTTGTCATTTCTCTTCAAGACTTGTTCTGCATGAGTACTCAAATAAGGCTGCAGCATTGTGAATAGTGCGTCTCCATGCCTCCTGATGTGAGGCCAGGGCAGACCATTGTTGGTGATCAATTTGGCCGAGCATGAGATGTTGTTTCAGGGAGTCCTTGTATCGCTTTTTTGGAGCGCCCCTCTTATGCTGACCCATAGCGAGTTCACCGTAGAGTACTATTTTTGGGAGGCGATAGTCCTCCATCCAAAATGGTGTCCCTTATATAAGACATCAAAATCAATGTTTGCTTTTTGGATTATTATTTTTAAAGAATATTTTCAAGCTGTGAATACTTAAATCCATGGATACCAAATCCATGGATATGGAGGGGCAACTGTACATTAGCAAGCCTTTACACTCCAGTGGCTGCATGTAGGATCTTGACCCATGTCCACATCAAAGGTTCTGCAATCAGGGCCGGTTTAACCTGTCTGCCAAATCAGCATTGGCAGGGGGCCCCGAGGTCAAGAGGGGGCCCCGAGGTCAAGAGAGGGCCCCGTGTTGGCCTCCTTAATATGAAAATAATGGGATTTCTGGTTTAAAATACCATAGAGTTGCCTTGGAAGGCCTAGAAAAGGGCTAGGGAAGACACATTTTCTAGGAAGACTCTATGGTAGGTGTGCTGTTTTGTGTCCCATGGATAATGAATCCAGGGATACGGGGGTCCTACTATAATCTGAACATCCTGTACGGTGAATAGGTTAGGTTACATTGACCTGAGATAAACATATGGGGGCCCCAAAGTAAAGCATTGCAGGGGGCCCCAAAATTCCTTAAACCGGTCCTGTCTGCAATGAAAGCATCAGTGGAAATAAGCACCCTTCCCTGAACGAAATGTAGCTTACAATGATCAACACATTCGTGCAATGCATGTATGCAGCTTTCAGGAAGTACTGGGTGTTTTCTGGTTGCACTTTTTTGTTCAAATGGTCAGGCCCAGCAAGTCTGGTGACTGCCTTCCCTTTCCCATGTGAATTAGCTGCTCATCTTAGAACCTGCCCCAGAATCCTCTGCCACTGTGCAAGGGTTTCACGGCAGACAGATCTGCTTCCAGATGAGGCTTTTAACGTACAATCACCATGCCTCCTTTTGATCCAGGGTTATCCAGATGACGTAAGAAACCATTATAGCCCTTCCATGTTTCCCTACTACTTCCTCAACCATCTTTCTTATAGCATGAAATCCATTGAGGAAGGAGAAAGCAGAATACAGCACTTTATGTAGAGAAGGAATACCACAGAGGACATTGGGGGGCTGTTGCGAGGAAGATGGCATTGTCTGTTGCTGTCTTGGACCTCTGCTTCACCTATGGGACTTTCAGCTTTTTGCAGGACTGAGTCTCTGGCTGAACATTTAGTGCCACCTCTCCAGCTCAGCAGCCTTACCTGACTGCGCTATAAAACCAGGACTTTTGCAGGCGCAGGCCCATCACTGAAGGGGGAAACCACTTCAGAGATGAATCAGAGCAGGGCTTGTTCCTTTAGTGGGGAAGGTTTACTAGCCACTTTTAATACCTGCCTGTTTGTGTTCTGTTGTTTATTTTTAAGAGCAAGATTTTGCTTACCCAATATAGGAAAGATGTGCTTCCAACAGAAGGTGTGAAATGAAGGGAGTCAAGGAACAGCCATCAGAGTTGTAGAAATCAGGGGGAGATATGGAGGGGGAGACAATTATGTTACCATGGGAGACAGGAGCACAACAGGGTGTTGATTGCTCCCAAACTGTCTCCCAGCTGAAATAGCCTGGATAGCCTTGGGACTTTTATCACACCAGCCTGTTGTCTCTCAGCAATCTCATTCGGAAGCAAACAGGAACATACTGGTTTGAAAGCAGTCATTATTACACTCTCCTGCATTTGCGTTATTATGCTGCTTTGGAGATCCATGGCCCTGTGCTCACTCCTGTGCACCACCTTGCTAACCATGCCCTCCTCCCCGTGTATGCCCTACCCAGTGCATGCCTGCCTTTCAATCTCCTATTCTACCCCCAGCACCACCCCTCACTCCATTTTCCAAATTGCCACCACAATGTCTCAGCCAGATCTCAAACTTCTTCCCAGCCCATTGACTCCAACATCCCACTGGTCTTCTTCCTAATCTGTCTCAATCTAGATTTACCTACCACCCCTCACTCCCTTTTTCAGACTGCCACGATGATGTCTCAGCCAGATCTTAATCTCTTCCCCAGCCCATTGACTTCAACTCCCCACTTATCTTCCTCTTAATCCTGAGAGGATTGGGGAGTTGAAGTCAATGGGTTGGGAAGGAGATTAAGATCTGGCTGAAACATCATGGTGGTAAGCTGGGGAAAAGAGTGAAGGGATGTTGCTGCTAGCCAAACAGAGGGAAGAAAGGAAAAGGAGGAGTGAGGAGGTAGAGCTATTTAAGCAATAGCTACAAACTCTGTGGAGGACCAACTGTAAAAGCAACCTCAGCCTGCTTGGAAATAGGGAGGGGGAGGAAGTGGCAGAGGAGCGGAATCAATATCTAAACTGCAGTGGAAGTGACCTATCACACTACCTATCATGGTGGAAAAGCAGTGATATTGGGAGCCATTGATGAGGTTTTCCCATCAATGAAAAGGTGTGCTCTAACAAGAATTGAAAGGCAAAGCAGCAACACGACAGACATGATGTCATGTGATAAGTACCAGACAAAGACACTATTATCCAGCTTTAATTTCAATATACCAACCTCATGTGATAAAGCCTTTGGTGACATTCACTTTGGCTTGAAAATGTTGCTGTTAAATGCCAAGATGGTGAATGGGAAAACAACAGCTATCCACAATTGGATTCTGGAGCAGAACACTGACTTGGGTAGTATCATCGAGATCTGACTGGAGGAGGGGGAGGGCAGTTAATCTATGCTTGTCTATAAGAGGGGAAAAAAACCCAGAGGGCCATTTGTTTGTTTGTTTATTATTTATACCCCGCTCTTCAGCCACAAGGCTATCAGAGCGGCTTACAAATTGTTAAGCAATAGCAATTTACACATCTACACTGCATTAAGCAGTTTCCAATGTGTATTAGCAGTAATGGCATTTTGCAGCAGCTGCAACTTGTCTTAATGGTGTTTTTGACCCCATAAGCTTTGCATGCAAGATGGTGGTCACAAGTTAATTACTCACATTTGTACTTACCCCAATTTGCTGCCACCGAACTTTAAAAAAAAAAAAGTTTCCCAAGGTGCGATAAAGAATATTTTTGATTTAACAGAAAAGCAACCCCCCCCAAAAAAACCCACTCTGTTTTCTTGCCTTAGCACTCACTCACTAAGGCTAAAATCTAACATGGCGGCAGCGGGTCCCCCACGCTCACCTGGCCAATCAGCTTTGCACTTCTTATGGGAAAGCAATTCATATCAAATTCCTATGGGAAAGCGATTCATATCAAATTGCTTGTCCCAACGAGCAGGAATGTGCATTACCTTCGCTGTTTTTAATAAACTCCGGGCAAAGATGCAAAGGCTTTTTCTGCTGAGTTTTTGATGTTTTGGACTCCTTCTTCCCAATATGGCAAAACGATGCAGAATTCCATTAAGACAGGTAGGATTCTCCTCGCATTCCGTGAGGAGTATTTTCACCATTTAGACAACCCCTATATCAGCTTTGCCTGCCAGAAATCTCTGTGCAGTGTGGGGGAGTGCAGGGGGAGTTGCAGTGGTCTATTGGGATTCCAGCCCTCTGCCCTGTCCCAGTTTGTCAGGTCTGGGTGTGTCTATATGAAGGAGAGTGGCTAGGACAGAATAGGGATTCTGTTCGTGTACTTTTTACTTCACTGCTCAACAGTCTACCTTCCTGACCTGGGATGGTCTCAGTGTTGTTGCTGGCTTGTGGAGGACTTCAACATCCATGTTGAGCTGCCACATCAGGAGTGACTCAGGGCTTCACAGTCATCATGACAGCCATGGATCTGTTCCAAATAGTATCTGGTGCCACTCATGTTGCTGACCACTCGACCCTGTTCTTTTTACATACCGGTATATTTCTTATTTATTTTTTAAAAAAACAATAAAAATAAACATACATCTTAACATATGAACAATTAAACAATGCAACAACATTATGCTTAATAAATGGTTTTTAATAAATAAAGTTCATATTCTACAAATGTTACATTGAAAATTTTTTAACTCTTCCATTTACTTCCTATAATCCAGCTCCACAAGATCTGGTCCATTTTGTTCTTGTCTTTCGTATCTATAAAATATTTGACCTCTGCTGTATTTGCACCAATATGTAAGTTTTGGATAACTAAAAATATAAATAAATAAATTGTCTTTCCAGCACGTCTACTGATTATTTTGTAATCTTTATAGCACAAAACCCAGTGTGTATAGAGCCATTGTACTGTCTATTCTCCTTTATGGGTCTGAAACATGGGTCACCTATCGCCACCACTTATGACTCCTCGAATGCTTTCATCAGCGCTGTCTACACACAATCCTAAATATACACTGGACTGACTATGTGACAAATGTTGCTGTCCTTGAGCAAGCAGGGATCACCAGTATTGAGGCCATGATATTGAGAACACAGCTGCGCTGGGCAGGGCACGTTCCTAGGATGGAGGACCATCACCTCCCAAAAATAGTACTCTATGGTGAACTCGCCATGGGTCAGCGTAAGATGGGTGCTCCAAAAAAGCGATACAAGGACTCACTGAAACAACATCTCAGGCTCGGCCAAATTGATCACCAACAATGGTCTGCCCTGGCCTCACATCAGGAGGCATGGAGACACACTATCCACAATGCTGCAGCCTTATTTGAGAACTCACGCCGAACAAGTCTTGATGAGAAACGACAATGCAGAAAGAATCACAACCTGGAAACATCACCCAAGGAGACCTTCTGCTGTGCTTTCTGCAACCGGACTTGTTTATCTCAGATTGGCCTTTTTAGTAATCAGTGCGCTTGCAGAAAGCACGGGATGAGTCCTTCCTGAATCTTCGTTTGCGAAGAAAAGCCAGAGAGAGAGAGAGAGACTGGAAGGTATTCCATAATCCTTAAGAATTATGCAAATCTTTCCACAATTTCACAAATCTATTACCTTTCAAAAGCTTATTGTTGCTACTTACCCCCATTTCTCCTCCCATATGGGTAGTAAACAACTCCATTCTTCTTTAAACTTATTATCCGTTTTATCACTTAAAGATAAAGTTAATTTATCTAACGCTGCCATTTCATGCAGCTTTAATAGCCACTCTTCCATTGGGGGGGTCTCTGTTTTTTCCAATATTTAGCATAGACTATCCTTGTGGTAGTCACCATGTATAATATCACTCGCCAGTAGTCTTTTTCTGTTTGTTTATCCAATCCATCAAACATATTTGGTAGATATAATTCTGGTCGCATTGGCATCTTTAGGTTTAATATTTTTGTTATCCTCATATGTATTTCCCCCCAGTACGTTTTTGCTTTAGGTCTGCCACCAAGTGTGATAAAACATTCCAATATTCACACCACATTTCCAGCATTTATCATTATTGGTTTTATACATTTTAGCAATTATACTTGGGGTCAGATGGCATCTATATAACATTTTAAAATAATTTTCTTTTAAATCATAGCTTTTGGTAAATTTTAGATTTCTTTTCCAAGATTTATCCCATTGATTTATGGCCCCTGTTTTCTGTGGTGGATAGGATGATGATTAGCTCAGTGCGGTGGAAGTTTCTAGAGTTCTTTTGTCATGATCAGTTCCCGACCTGATTAGGTTTAGACTCACTGGGACTCAGAGACTCTGTAGGGGTGGGGGACTGATAAGTATAGTTTGCCCCAGGAGGCTGATGAGTCCAGATGGTTTCTTGGTGGCCTTGAGGGATTTTTCTGTCACCTGAGCAGTTGATTCTGTCAAAGCCTTGGTTGGTCTCTGGAATGGAGAAGTGGATGGTGGGCTCCTAACTCTCTCTTGTGGAGTGGAGCCAAACTGCCCTCTGGTTTTCCGGGCACCTGGCAGCAATGAAAAGAGTGAGATGGGGTCCTTATTGCACTAGGCTCTTCTGCTAATAGTGCTATTTTCAAAAGCACAATGCAATAAGGACCACTCTCTTCCCTATTGCACATCTTTTCAGAATTGCAGCTTTCATTTGCACTAAAAACCTTATTGTGCATAACATTTGGCACTGCCTACCAAGTACTGCCCCTTTACCTAGTATGGTGTGCTTGTGTGCGCAAGCGCACACATGCGCACACATAATGATTCCCCCCAAAAAAATATAAATCAAAAGCAGTCTTATGTTGTTTTTAAAAAAAAACCCTTTCCCCCTACATTTCCAAATGTGTCTGTGTGTGTTTGTGCATGGCCCCCCCAGCCCAAATTGGGATAGATCAGACCTCTCAGCAGTCTAAACTAATCAATGGCAGATTAAAGTCAATGGCTACTGATTTATCTATCTGATCTATCCCAATGCAATGATTAGTATGTCTGAAGGGGAAAAAAAACAGCCAGAAAAAGAGACAGAGGAAATAAATGCTTTTTTAAACTGTATGGACCTTATCAGACAAGTCAGATATGGCATCATAAGGATGTCCAATGATCGCAAAAGGGTGTGCATACCAGACGACGTCATCCTTTCGCAATCATATATCGTTTAAAAACTACCCTATTTTATTGATGTCATTGATCTCTGGCAGTGATTTGTTGCCAGCATTGCTGGCATTTGAATCCACGTACCATTGTACTCATGTGAATGCAGAGTCAATGGGCAAACACATCCGGGTGAGACTGGGACAGCCAGGTAGGGTACGCTCTTTTTATGACACCCTATACACACATCCTGTGTACTTGGAACTTTTTAGGTGTGTTTCTCTGCTTTCCTTAACTTTTTGTTTTGTTTTTTTAAATTCTCACACAAGTGTCTTCTCGCGAGAATCTGGGGGATTTCAAACCCAGAAGTAAACAGAGCTCTCTTTGAACTCTGTTACTGCCAGGGAAGCCTGTTTAACACCAGTAAAGGTAAGTCTGGTACGGCGGGTTCTTTTGCTGGCATAAAAATGCTACAATTTATGCCGGCAAAAGAACATTAAAGTGGGGTGGTCTGATAAAGTCCTACAGCTCTTTTGGCTTTTTCTTACATTTCCAGGTGTGTGTGTGTGTGTGTGCGTGTGCACGTATGTGTGTGAGTGAGTGTGTGTGTGAGAGAGAGCACCATTAATGCACCATAGCACTATAGTATTGTAGTGACAGAATGGGGCTGGAAAAGGAGATGGGGTGGGGGGCAGTGATCAAAATTTTGGCTTCTCTGACAAGCCTTGGGGGTATGTGATCATTTGGCAGTGTGTTTTTTTTCCATAGAGAAAAAAAGTTTTTCACAGTTACTTTCCAATTGAAAGGAAATCAAATTGAAATGGTCACCCCTCCTCCTCCTCCTCCTCCTCTGATGCATTTCCCTGCCCACAGTGCACCCACTGACCACCCAAAATCACCATTAAAATGGCATTTAACTTTTGCTTTGCAAATCCTAACAGGATAGTTGCAGGAAAACAGGTCATTAACAGTTATTTTGCGTGTGTCAATAAAAAGAAATGCTTCCAAAACAGTCTCACATGGGAGAACAACAGGAGAGCAATGGCATCATGCGGTAAGCCGCAATTGCAGGCACAATTATCCTGCTCCAGTTGTGATTCACCTGCCTTGTGCGATAAGGCTCTGAAGCAACATTGGTGGAAGATTCAGAACAAATATGATTGAACACAAGCTAGAACTTACTTGAAGGTCTGCTCCATGGCAGAGAAGACAGCAAAGAAATTATTCTTTTCTGTCACCATTGTATCTGCAAGGAGCCATCCAGCAAACCTGTTTCAAGTTATCAGAAATCAATGGCATTCTGGCTACGAAGAAGAGAATTTGGATCACTGAGCAGTCCACTGAAGAATTTGTACAACACTTGGGTAGTAAACTTACTCAGATCTGATTAGGATGCCATAGATAGAGGGCATAATTTTGGCCCCTTCTTATCCTATAACAATCTGTTATACCCCAGTGATTTGGACAGAATCCTTAGAGAAGTGGGAGCAACCACATGTGCCCTAGGCTTTCTTAACACATTCAAAGGGCCAGAGGAGGATTAGCAAAGTGGATGAAGGGAGTAGTCAATGCCTCCTTACAAGAAGACAGGTTTCCAATATGGCTAAAAGAAAAAGTCTTCCCTGAAACACTCTGTGATGGATGATTATCAGACAGTGTTCAACATTCCATTTTTAGAAGATGTGGTATTCTCCCAGGGGTTCCTGAATGAGACAGTTTATCTTGATCCATTATCAATTTGGTTTCAGATTGTTATGGGACAGGAATGGTATTGGCACCTTTTTGAATGACCTCTGAAGAGCGTTTGGGGATTGCACATGGTACAAAGAGATGCAGCCAGATTGTTCAATAGGAATGGTTATAAGGGTCGTAAAAGCTCCTTGCTATAACAGCTCCACTGGCTGTCAAATTGCTGCTTATGACCCATGTAGCCCTTATCGGAATGTGTAAAAATACACTGTTTAAAATATCAGGGTATGTTGTCCCTGTTTAAACATCCACACTGTACTTCACACGTTAGTGGAGAATACAGCCAGTTTAGTAGAGTTTAATGTTAACGCAGCAGCATCTAGCGTCAGAATGTTAGCATACATAGATTGTAAAATAACCAAACACCCTTTGTCTTTTCCCAAGTTGTTTAACTACCAAAATAACCACTCAAGACTCAAAAGTTAGTTTAAAAAGTACAAAAGCTTCTTTACTCACAGTTTAGAGAGCTCATTCGTGACAGGAACAAAAACTTCATCAAAACAGACTAAAACTAGTTCAAAATACTTAAAAACTACATTGTTACAAGTCTATATTCAGGACACCCCTTTCAGGGTCCTCTCAGTTCCAAGGCCCATGAGGTTTGTTAAGGATCATGGCTTCTGGAACAAAAAAAGAATACTCAGACACTCCCCTTCATCCCAGATTCCCCAATAGCAAAACTTCAGGAAGTTACATCAGCTCATCTCATATGGCTTCTCAGTTAACCCTTCAATAGCAGAACCATTTCCACTTATTGGACTGCAAACTATATTTTCCAACAGCCCTATACAGCTGAGGTTTAGGATATCTAAAAGATTGTGTCACCACATGTGAGTCTGCCTGGGCCCTGAGATTCTCAGTAGCAAGCCATCTCTCAGTCCCATCGCCTTCTCATATATAGAATCATAGAATCATAGAATTGCAGAGTTGGAAGAGACCACGAGGGCCATCCAGTCCAACCCCCTGCCACGCAGGAAATCACAATCAAAGCATCCCCGACAGATGGCCATCCAGCCTCTGTTTAAAGACCTCCAAGGAAGGAGACCCCACCACGCTCCGAGGGAGTGTGTTCCACTGCCGAACAGCTCTGACTGTCAAAAAGTTCCTCCTCATGTTGAGGTGGAATCTCTGTTCCTGGAGCTTGCACCCATTGCTCCGTGTTCCAGTCTCTGGAGCAGCAGAAAACAAGCCTGCTCCATCCTCAGCGTGACATCCCTTCAAATACTTAAACAGGGCTATCATATCGCCTCTAAACCGTCTTTTTTCCAGGCTAAACATACCCAGCTCCCTAAGTCTCTCCTCATAAGGCATTGTTTCCAGACCTTTCACCATTTTAGTTGCCCTTCTCTGGACACGCTCCAATTTGTCAATATCCTTTCTGAATTGTGGTGCCCAGAACTGGACACAGTATTCTAAGTGAGGTCTGACCAAGGCAGAATAGAGTGGCACTATTACTTCCCTTGATCTAGACACTATACTTCTATTGATACAGCCCAAAATTGCATTGGCCTTTTTAGCTGCCGCATCACACTGTTGGCTCATGTTCAACTTGTGGTCTACTAGGACTCCTAGATCCCTTTCGCACATAGTCTCATTCAGCCAGGTCTCTCCCATCCTATATTTATGCATTTCATTTTTCCGCCCTAAATGCAGTACTTTACATTTCTCCGTATTGAATTTCATTTTGTTAGCTTTGGCCCAGCTCTCCAGTCTATCCAGGTCATTCTGAATTTTGATCCTGTCCTCTAGGGTATTAGCTACTCCTCCCAATTTGGTGTCATCTGCAAATTTGATAAGTATGCCCCTAATTCCCTCATCTAAGTCATTGATAAAGATGTTGAATAGCACTGGGCCCAGGACAGAACCCTGTGGCACCCCACTGGTCACATCTTTCCAAGACGAAGAGGAGCCACTGCTGAGCACCCTTTGGGTTCGGCCGGTCAACCAATTACAAATCCATTGAACAGTTAACTTGTCTAGCCCACATTCTACAAGCTTGTTTGCAAGAATGTCATGGGGAACCTTGTCAAAGGCCTTACTGAAATCAAGGTATGCGATGTCCACAGCATTCCCTTCATCTACCAAGCTGGTAACTTTATCAAAAAAAGAGATCAGATTAGTCTGGCATGACTTGTTTCTCTGAAACCCATGCTGACTTTTTGTGATTATGGCATTGCCTTCTAAATGTTCACAGACTCTCTGTTTAATGATCTGTTCTAGAATCTTCCCTGGTATTGATGTCAGACTAACTGGACGATAGTTGTTGGGATCCTCTTTTTTCCCCTTTTTGAAGATGGGAACAACGTTTGCCCTCCTCCAGTCTGCTGGGACTTCTCCTGTTCTCCAGGAGTTCTCAAATATTATTGCCAATGGCTCTGAGATTATATTTGCCAGCTCTTTTAATACTCTTGGATGTAGTTCATCTGGTCCTGGAGATTTAAATTCATTTAGATTAAGAAGGTATTCCTGTACCACTTCTTTACTTATTTTCAGCTGGATTTCCCCTATTGTGTCCTCTGTTCCATTTTCCTCAGGTTGGTCCTCCTTTTCCTTTTCTGAAAACACTGAGGCAAAGAAGGTGTTGAGTAATTCTGCCTTTTCTCTGTCCCCTGTTAGCATTTTGCCATCTTCTCCACGTAGTGGCCCTATCGTTTCCTGCTTCCTCCTTTTGCTGCAGACATACCCAAAAAAACCCTTTTTATTGTTCTTAACCTCCCTAGCAAGCCTGAGCTCATTCTGCACTTTAGCTTTTCTGACTTTAGTCCTACACGTGTTCGCTATCTGTTTGAATTCTTCTTTGGTGATTTCCTCCCTTTTCCATTTCCTATACATGTTCCGTTTAAAACTTAGCTCCATTGAAAGTTCTTTAGTCATCCATCCTGGTTTCTTGAGACACCTCCCATTTTTCTTCCTCAATGGTACTGTTTGAAATTGTGCCTTCAGTATCTCCCTTTTGAGAAAGTCAAAACCGTCTTGAGGTCCCTTCTCTTTTAGTATTCTTGACCATGTGTATGGCTGGTGGGGACTTGAGCCTTCCTGCCACTTGGCTCTGGAACTCCCTTCCTACATAGGCTAGAATGACCCACTCCTCACTGTCCTTCTGTCAGCAGGCAAAAACTTTTTTATCCCAACAAACTTTTGATAACCAAAGGTTTTTAAGAAGGTGCTATACTGTACTGTTGTATTGGGATTTTTACACCCTGATTGTTATTTTAATTATATAGATTTTTAAATGGTATTGATATTTAACTCAGTTTCACTGTTGATCTTTTGTATGTTCTTACCTATATTGTATTTGTTTTAATGTGTAGTCTGCCTTGAATCCCAGTTCTGGGAGAGGGTATACATAAAGATGATGATGATGATGATGACAGCAATACAATCTTTCTCTAGGTGTAGAAAGAAAAATGTGGGATTCAGAGGAGGCTACCACACCAGCCTTGTGTGTCGCTTCAATTACATTAGTAAAGGAAATGGAAACATACTGGTTCTACAACATTCATTATCACACCTCTCTTCCCTTTGTGTGACTGTGTCCATTTGGCAACCCCTGCTGCTACCCCTGGTGTGATAGTCTTTGGCATAATCCTGGAATGAGTGCAGTCACATGGCATAAGGGGTCCTTATTCTCCTCTTCTCTTCCTTCCCAATCACTTTTCCAAAGCAGCATGGAGTCAGCCTGCTTTGGAATAGCCAGCAGGAGAGGGAGAGGAGGAAAATCAGGCCTTCTCATAACACATGACTGCACTCATCCTGGAACTGAACTGGAAGAGACCTATCGCACTGGAGCAGGGGCAGATCAATAGTGACATTGGCAGTCATTGACAGGATTTTCCATCAATGAAAACCTGTGCTCCAACAACGAGTTGAATACAAGCTGGCAACGAGAGGGAGACAACTTCATGTGAGAAGGTACGGCCATAGACATTGTTATACTAGCTGCAATCACACTGCACAACCCTTGTGTGATAATGTCCTAAGGCACAGTGGAAGAAGCTTTCCCGGAACAGTGGGGAGTGAGATGAGATAAATTGGAACTGCCTCTACTTTCTCTATTGCTCTCCATGCAGTTGTAGTTTCAGAGCCATTTTACGTCATACTCTGCAAGTCTTTCCCCCAATCTACTTGGCCATCATACTCTGCAAATCTTTCCCCCAATCTACTTGGCTTTCAGCCTCAATTAATTTCTTCTCAGAAAGAGGTTTTCTCAGCCCATGCGCTTCAATTAGCTATTTAATTAATAGATTGCATTGAAAACAGTAGTTCTTACTTCCCGGTAAGGTGCAGAAAAGGACAACCAAGTTGATCAAGGGCTGGAGCAACTCCTGTATGAGGTAAAGTTACAATGGCTCAGACTTTTTAACCTAGAAGGAAACTGAATAAGAGGAGACATAATACAGGTGTGTGAAATGATGCATGGTTAGAGAAAGTGGGGGGAATCGTCTCTTAGCCTGGGGTCATCCATTAAAATAGAATAGTAGCAGATTCAGGGCAGATACTCCAAGGAATAGTGATGGCTGCCAAACTGCGTAGTTTTAAAGGGAGATTGGATGAATTTATGGAAGGTGCAGCTCTCAATGGCTGCTGGGGCTAAAATGGTGCTGAAAAGAACCCATTTCAAAACATTGGGCAGAAATGTGTATGTGGAGACCAATAAAGGATGGGCAGAAGAAACAAGAGGCATGTCTCAAGATGCTCAAGACATGCTTGTTTTATTAGCAGAAAAAGCCTGATATGTTTTGGCCTGCATGTACTGTTAAGGCCTCCTGCAGGAGGCTATATAAAATCATAAAAGGACAACACATAAATACATAATATCACATTACATAAAAATCATTATTATATTGGTACATTGCTTATTGCCTATACATATCTATTCAGAATTCAAACTCAGAAATTTTTGAACCAAGAACTCAAACAATTAACTGGACAAATTACATTTGAGCAAAGGGCTTTTTTGATATCTTGTAAGTATATGATAGAAAAAACTGTAGAGAGATAATATTCAAGGGTACATGGCTATATCTGGGCTAAAGTTGGCTCAATTTATGGTGATTGCAGTTTATAGTATAGCAATGAACAGCATTTCTTAATGCTAAGAAATGAACATGTCTGAGATTATGATGACCAGGAAGAGAAGGGATTTAAAACAAGAGGGAGTCTAAAGGCCTAAATCTTATTGGTAATTCCAACTAGAGTAGGCCCATTGAATCATTGAATTGTTATTGGATGGTGATACATGGATATGTGAAACCATGGATAATAGTGAATCCTATTGAAATGAATGACTTTTGGCCCAGCTGCCAGCAGACACATACCATAGAAACATGTTGGAGGACCTAGAAACTGCCTAGAGAGGACATTTGGGGGGGGGGACGTGGATAAGTGAAACTGCAGATACTGGTCCTGTGGATATGGAGCCGACTTGTATATTACAGGGCTACAGCTGTGGTTCTATGCTAAGAATGAAATAAATCACCTCCTGCCATTATGAACAGAAGTAGGATGGGGAAATAAGTCCCTCCTAACTTTGTCATTCCTTGTGGATGCTGGCTAAGAATCTAAATGGTGCTTGTACAGGTAACCCACACACACCATATCCGCAGGGGATACAACTGTTGCATGGCTTCATTGTTTTATTGCCAGGATGTTATTAATCTTTGTCTCCCAGAACCCACATGGCCAAAGAGAGGAGTAGTTTCTACCTGCATTGATGTTCCTCCAGACCATCCTAACAGACAACAACAAAAACAACACATTGACAAAATTTAGGCCTGTGGCTCTAATATTGTCATTTCTTCTTCTTCTGTATGATTTTTAACACCTTTGCCTGATGAAGATGCCAGTGGAGCTTTGAAAGCTTGCATGATGTATTTTGTGCATTTTTGGTTGGCCTCATAAAGGTATCACTGTTTTGTGGATTTTAGATGTTATTGTATTTTGCTCTATGTCCAACACAGCTACTCCTGGATATGGGTTCTTTGTGTCTCTTCCAGTGAAGAGTCAAATCTGAGACTTAGGACTTTATCAAATGCAGCAAAATCCACGTCAATAGGATGTGACGATAGCACAAAGGGCTGAAATTATTAGACAATATCGTTGTTTATCCGTTCCTGCTGTGTCATGCTGGCACATGCTGGCATGAGTGAGACATCACTTTTTATTGACTGCTTTGCCTTTCAATAAAAAAGTGACATCTCATTTGTGCTAGTGCAACACAGCGGGGACAGTTGAATGATGGGGACGTCTGATAACTTTGCACTTATCCGGGTTTTTTATTATATTTGCCTCATTTGATAAAGTCCTTAGATTCACACTCTTCCATGGACAGTCATCCAGTTACAAAGCAGTGGTAAAGGTGGAACTCACCACAGAATAGGATACTATGTTATGACCTTTAAAATGGAAATTTCCAGCTTTTGGGAAGCCAAGTAAACATGGAATGAAAAGGGTTTTGTTTTCATACATATGCACAGAGCTCAATCCTATTCTCATTTCCAACTAGAGTAGTTGATGAGATTTACCTATTTGTAGAACAATTGATTCAATGGATTCAATAGAAGTAATGAACAAGATTTGGGCCATGGTTTCATTAAAATGCAACCACACGACACAATGGTTTTGTGTTATAATACAATCATACTTAGGAAGCAATCTGACACTTCTTAAACAGGTAGCTAAGAGGCCCTAAAATGCTATCGGACCTCCACGTATACCTGAACAGAGGGGAAGAAATAGAAGAGGGAGAGGAAATAACACACAGAGAGGTTGTACCTTCCAACAGTTGGCAGGGACAGTGCCAACAACACTCTGTCATCCCACCTTTTCAGCTGCTTTTAAAATGTCTCCGGTATTATCTAGACAGTGAAAAAAAATCCTCTCAGAATATAAGGGGAATACCTTTTGTCCAGATGAGCTCCTTCAGTGATTTGCCATATTCAAAAGGAGGGGGTCCAAAAACTCCAAGTACAGTACTTTGCGATAACAGCCTTCACTGTTTCTTGTAAAGTTTTTTTAAAAAAACTACACGGAAATGTGCATTCCAGCCCAATTGAGCAACCAATTTGAATTGGGGCACATCCTGTAAGTCAAAATGTGATTGGTCAAACATGCACAGGGGCGGGCTTGCCAGTGACGAAGTGGCCAGAACCACCATTATTTGTTTTCACAGAAGCAATCATGCACTGTTTTCAAGTGGCACAGCAAAGAAAAAAAATTAAGCAGAAGATCACTCATCCACATCCTTGATTTAACAAGGGGGGGAGGGAAACAGGGGCAGCTCACGGTCACCATTTTTATTCACAGGCATGCGCTGTGTGAACTTCAAATGTAGAATAGCTTCCCATGCCAGCAATCTGTGGAGACAAATGAAAGCTGCTGCAATGGTGAGTTAATGCACTGTTTTCCACAATTAATTCTCCTGTCTAGCTAAGTCCCAGGTTTCTCTTTCTTCCTCCCACTTCCTCCCTTTATCCTCAGAATACTTCAGTTGGTACAAACTGAGTTCAGAGTGCAAAAGTAGTTTGTATTCAATGAACCCAGCAGGAGGGAGAAGAGAAGATGGGAGGGATGGAATCTTGCTCTTCATGTGCTCTTCACTCACTAATAACATAGTGTTGCTTGATGACACATGTCCCAGTTTTCTTCTGTGAAATATTGGATGCGAAAAGTCTGTGAGCAGAAAAGAGATGTCTGCTTCAAGTGATTTTCCCAGTGTAGTGGAAAGTTCTGCTATTGTCCCTGAGAGGCTGGTCAGTGGTGGGGCCTGAAATGTTCAGTGTTCAGGGAGTGGTGTCAAGGGAAGCCATAGATAAATCCCACCCTCCTTTAAGGGTTTTAAACACTGTAGGAGAAGATGGGGCTCCTGGAACTGGCATAATTATCCTCCTCCCTTGTCATCAACAGAAATGTAAACCCATGGAAATAAAACAGGACAGAAGCAAAGTGGAAGAGCTGCTTCCCAAATTCCAACACATTCCACTCTGAGTTGCCAAGGGTTTGGATATGGCAAACTCTCTGGGGCAGATCTCCCCTAGCTCCCTCCCACAGGAAATAAATATTCCTTACTGTTCATATTTCTGGCTACATGGTATAAAATGAAACATTTATCTCTCCTGAAGTGTGTGCTTTATTATGTTAAACATATTCCAGCTGTACAAAAATGTGTTAATTTTTCCCTTCCCTGCTTTCAGCCTTATACAACTCATAAGCTTTGCTGGCTCATTTCTAAATCTTCACACATTTTTCATTCTCCCTCTGTCATGGTTGGTATGTGAACCTTTCCCCAATGTTTTGCATAGCAGACTCTTGCCATTACTACAGGATTAATTCTCTAAGATCCCAGCTGGGCCACTTCTGAGGGTCTGGGGGCCATTTCTGCCTCCCCCAGACACTGATAGGCTGTCACCTGACCCTCCAAAAACTCACCCCTGAAATGGCAAATTGCACCTCCAGATTGCTTCAAGAGGTGCAATTTGCCATCTAAATGTAATTATCCCCAAGCCTATTTTTGGCCAAAAAAGAGAGTGCAGTTGTTAGAAATAGGAAGTGAACTGATGGCATAGATATAAGGGTTCAGAAGTACAGGTTTGGTGTGTGTGTGTGTGTTAGTATAATCATAGGAAGATTTAATCTAATTTCACCATTGTTATTTTTCCCCACCCATTATATTTCTTATGGGTGAAGACCAATCTTTGCTTTACCACACAGCCACCATATATGAAAGTAATTTCCCTAATTCTGTCGACATTTTCCAGCATTTGTTATCCAAATTCCCACTTATCTTATAAAGCTTTTTGTGGGGCTAATGCCATTATCTTATAGGAATTTGCAAGTTTATTTGTACATGGTGAAAAGTTATGCTCAGTCTTTCAGAGAGTTTTCTACACATCAGATATAATTGGATTGCCCAGATCTTTGTCTATTCCTCATCACAATAAAAGTACAGATTGAGCCAGATATCAATGGGGGATATGTTCCAAGACTCCCCATGGATACCTGAAACCGTGGATAATAGGGAACCCTATTATTTTCAATGAGACGAATTCTGGGAGTTGACCATAGAATCACTTTGGATGACCTAGAAATGCCTAGATAGAACACAATTTTTTTAGACATGGATAAGTGAAACTGTGGATACCGAACCCATGGATATGGGGGTCGACCTGCAATGATATATTTTCTTTACTGCTGTCACCTGTTTTCTTCTTCCCTGTTTTGCCTCTTCTGTGGCCCTTTTCTTGGATCTAGTACTGGTAATGAAGAATTTCCATGCTGTAACTCTATGGAGGTCATACCAAGGTACAAACCAATGTTTGCCCAAGGCTGAGGGTGATGGGAATTATAGTTAAACATTTGAAGGGCTGCACATTCTCCGCTGCTGTCCTAGAGCGCCTTCTTCTGAATCACAATTCCCTGATCTGAATCACTTTGCACATGCTTATAATGCTTCTCTAGTTATGTAATGTACAGCCAAGCTCTGACATGGGGGGGAAATGGGGCTTAATTTGGGATCTAATTAAGCACAGTGATCTCTACTAGCTCCCCTCAAATCCTTTTCTCTTCCATTCTGCTCATTCTGTTCCCATCCTCTCCTGTATAACTCTTACATAAGTCTCTTTGTCTCTCCCTTCCCCTTCCTCCATGGTCTTGCTTCTGCCTGACTTCTTTAATTCAGAATAAAATGACTGGCTCTTACATGTGATGCTGTGAAAACAGAACCAAAAGGTTGGACATGAAATCTGAAGTAAAAGATACAGCATGTGGTACACCTATTAGCTAGCCCAGGTATGAGGGAAAACGTTGCATCATCCTCAGTTGTTCTTTGACTTTGGATATCTCTGGGCCACATATTCCTTCGCCACAGATGGCTCATTCTGGGCTTCCTTGCTGCTAGGCCCATGGCTCTATTCCCCTGGATTTTCCTGAAGTCCTAGTTCAAATCCGGATCAGTCATGAATTTTACTGGGTGGTTTTTAGAAAGAAATACCCTTTTACAGCAACTTAAGCATGAAAGAAGGGCAAAATACAAGCATAAGAAGTGCAAAAGTAACATTAAGCCTAGGTTTTTTAAAATATATATATGCCAGGGAGAAGTGTTTGGATTCTCCTTTCCACAAGATTTCAATATGTAAAACCTGACCATGTTTCAGCACAAATGAGGGAAAACAGAAAATCTTCACTGTTGAGGAGATCTGGGACACTGCTAGAATTTCAGCCATCTGTGATTGGCCCTTGGACCGTCATAGCCAATTTATTCTGCAGCCAACGTTGTTCAGCCATCTGCTCAAGTGGAACAGCTTCCAGCATCTATTCCCTGCAGTGTTCTTCTGAGGGCAGGTGGATGTTCACTCCTCCCTCCCCAATGTAACAGCTCTGCTATTTCCAAAAAAGCCCACTATACCAACCAAGCCCTAAGAAGTCTGCTGACTCCAGTGCAACTTGACCTTGAATTTTAAGCGGTCAATTGGGAAAGCACTCATCTTTCCACCAAGGAAGAGGCAAGCTCTGAAACATCTTTGCGACAGGTTTATCAATGAGGCTGAGTTTTAGACACTATTTGCATTTGTTAATACACACACACACCAACTTATATCCACCATTATTCATTTGAGGGGGAAGACATAGGACCAAACTTTGGGCAGGAAAGATAGTTGAAGTTAGTTCACTTTTTATATACTGCTTGCAGAAGTGTTATTTGGTTGTCCTGATTATTTCACCAATCATGACCACAAGCTGAGAAACACAGAGCTGGAAGGAACAGAAAAAGCCATTGTTCTTCTCTCCATCTACCACCTGGTATCTACACAACAATATTTTAGAGATAACCCTACACATTCCTGGTCTCACACACGTACACTGGCGGAAGTTGCTACGGGAAGGAGAGACAGAGAAAAGGGAGGAGAGAGTGGTTTTTCTATGGCTACCTTGTGCAATTGTAGCAAAGGCAGAATTTGAACTCAGGACTTCATTACATCATCTGTCAACCTGTCACAAGAAAGGCTCATGAATAAAATGAAATGAAACATACAAAACTGCTTTTCTCCCTCTAGTTTCCCTTCTGCTAATGTATTTGTGGACCCAGTTATCTTGGGAACAAAGAATAGCCTGAGATCTTTTTCTTCCATAACCACAAGCCACTGAAAGCCAAAATCAAGACATATTTCTTGTATTCAAGATATATGACAAGCACTTTTGTTGCATATTTATTTGTTCATTCGTTTGTTCGTTCATTCATTCATTCATCCAGAACTAATCTTCACACAAGTCTACCTTTTGCATGCACACACATTTCTTCCACACATTCTGGGAGTTTGGATTTTAAGCTTTGTTCAAACAAAAATAAATGCTGGTTTTGCACAATTGTACTCATACATCAGTGCATAACTACGACTCTTGATGAATGTTTTCCACTTTGGTTTCAAAAAGTGGCTGCAGTGGAGATAAAGGAAACTTGAGACAGGATTGTGAAGTAGCTGGTCTATAGGATTATGGGAGGCCCAGCTTTAGCCTCTGCTTTGGATATAACTTGAGAAGACATGACTCATTGAGAAAGGCGACAATGCTGGGAAAAGTTAACAGCAGTTGGAAATGAGGAAGATCACATTTCAGATGGATTGACTTGATTCAGGAAGCCACAGATTATGGTCTCTCATACATAGAGTCATGACAAGCTGAAGTCAAGTTGGCAGCACATAACAACAAAACAAATCAACAGAGAAAAATATCAAGGTGTTTTGGTGCATGGATGAGAATTCAGAGTAGCTTTCCCTATCCTGGTACCCTTCAGGTGTGTTGGACCTTGCAGTGTAGTCCAACATAACTGGAATATACCTGTCTGGGGAAATTTGGTTTAGAGAATATCGGGAACAAATTCAGCATCTGAATGTGTGATACAGAATTGGTTAGAGAACATTTGGGAGCAGATTGATTTCAGTTCTGATTAGAAGTGCCACCATGAGTCATGTTTAGAAACTAAATGGAGCTGCATGCATTTGGGTACAATCGAAATATATGCATATATTTATCCTTGTAAGGAGGTGTACAGAAGCAATCTGCATCAGTTTCAAGCTTTCAAGCAGTTATCAAGGGCACCCCTTATGCTGTATGTACCATATGTCATAAGCTGGCCCTTCTCTTCAGCTGGAAGGGAAGGCCTCCAGCTTATTTGTACAACCTGAAAAACACACTTGCAAGTGTTTTCTAGTCTATAAATCCCTTCTATAAAGGCAGCCGCCACCACTCACTGACTTTACCCCCCTTTCCACATCTAGGCAGCGAGAACTAGAAAGGTTGGGTTAAAGAAACAATAATAACCCTTTTCTCTAATCTAGAGAAGGTTTTGATAGCTGACCAGAAGCAGGTGATTCAGGGCAGGTTAGAAAATAACAGAAAGCTTTATTCAATTCTAGGAGTCTATGTTACTTGGGAAAGCAAAAACATTCCCAGGTTCACCTTAAGGCTTATACAATTATACATTCATTCAGAGCACTTAACAAACTAAATCATAATCTAACACAAACTGACTAAACATTTCCCTAAACTACTACATACAAAGGTAACTTACAGTCTCTGTGATGGAACTCAGAGTCCTTTTGGGTCCTTATTAGGCCTTTGGGCAAGATTGGCTCCCCCCAACCTTTTGTTATCACAGTTTGGTATCTTGTTGATTACTCCATGGCTTTCTAGGCCATGTGCCATATGTGCCATATGTGCCATATGTGCCATATGTGCCATATGTGCCATATGTGCCATATGTGCCATATGTGCCATATGTGCCATATGTGCCATATGTGCCATATGTGCCATATGTGCCATATGTGCCATATGTGCCATATGTGCCATATGTGCCATATGTGCCATATGTGCCATATGTGCCATATGTGCCATATGTGCCATATGTGCCCCAGCCCCAGCCCCAGCCCCAGCCCCAGCCCCAGCCCCAGCCTCAGCCTCAGCCTCAGCCTCAGCCTCAGCCTCAGCCTCAGCCTCAGCCTCAGCCTCAGCCTCAGCCTCAGCTCATAATGTAACTAGGCCATGTGCTCCAACTCACAAACAAAGGAAAAATCAGAACTTTTAAAGTCTTATGTGGTGATCTCTGATTGGCTCTGCCTTTTCCCAATCAGAGTGGCTATCTTAATCAAGTGATGTGACATCATGTCTATTCAATGAGGTTCTCCCGCCCCCTTCCTATTTCCAAAGAAGGAGTGGAAGTTTCCAATGGTGTAAAGTGTAGGTTGTTGTGATGAACTCCCATGATGGACAGGGCAGGCCATCATGACACCATATGATTGTCAGTTCTCAACATTAAGTGGCAATGAGTAGTAAAAGGAAGACCCTTGCTTTCTAGGAAGCAGAGGATGTATTGGTTCCATAAAGAACAATACAATGTCATTGTAAGTGAACTTAACTTGTAGATTAATTTCTTCAGTTAGCATTACTACTTTGTGTGTAAAGTAAAAGGCCTGGCCTGCTACAGGCATATTTCATCTTCTCTGCTTTTGTAACCTTTATCACTGTCTCCAAATCAATTCTGAATAAGGACTTTATCAGAAAAACCTCTATAAATGTTCTTTTGCCGGCATATTTTGAACCTTTTTTCTGCCAGCAAAAGAACCCTTCCTATCAGATCTTACCATTAGTAGCGATAAAAGACATCCCCAGCATTAACAGAACACAAATGGAGCTCTGTTCACTTCCGCACTCATGATCTCACTGATTATCATGAGAAGATGCGAGCACAATAAATTTTAAAAATACAGAAAAACAAAGACACAAAATGTACGCTAAAGCACAAAACCGCACTTTACAACTTAAAGTGAACCGGCGAGGTTCATAAAAAGAGCATCACCTACCTGGGTTTTGTGATCTCATCTGGAAGTGTTTTGCCTGTTGACACTGTATTTACGTACGCACAATGGCACGAGGTTTCAAACACCAGCAATACCATCAAAAAAGTACTATGGGAGATTTATTCATAGCCTGGCCCATCAATAAAATACAACGGCTTTTTGACAGGACAAAATCGTGAAAGTATGACGTCATCTGATATGCGCACCCTTTCGTGTTCATTAGGCATTGTTATGATGCCATATTTGCCACATCTGATAAAGTCCTAAGTTAAACATCATTCCATATACAAATCCCAATTTAAGGCCCCATTTTCCATTGTGCAAAGGTATGTTTGTCCCTACTGCCTCTTTTTGTGTTTCTTGCTGTTTAAACAGTCTCCAGTTCCTAAGAGAATCTGTTCTTTTAATCTCAGGCTGCTAAATTTCTCCAGGATCCTTTGAAGATTCTTGACAAGAAACACTGTCAATATACATATACAAAGTACACTTGATCATTGCTGTGTTCAGGCTTGCCAAAGGTGTAATGGATGGTATAATTGTATTATTATTATTATTATTATTATTATTATTAATCTTGAGTTAAGTATTGGGGGTCTGCAGCAACGAAAGACATTTAAAGGGAGTCCATGGTAAAGAAAAGGTTAAGAGCCACTGGTGTAGAGGATAACTCGGCCCAGTCAAGCCCCATCCAAATTCCATATTCATCAGTGAGAGAACCTTTGTCCTGTGATGGGGAAACATTTGCATGGCATTTATGAATGCCAACCCAGCACATGTCTGACACAATTGCACCAGGCATCTAACAGAGGCATACAATAACCAAATGGTGGAAATTGCTCAGCCTTCTTGTCTCAGATATTACTTTTGGTAAGTTACTAGCAAAAGAAAAAAGTCAGAGATGGTACTAGCTGAGAAACCTGCACCGTTTCAGAAGGATAGGCATCTAATTCTGAGAAGAAGAGGCATGTTAAAAGTTGATGGGGATTTGTTTCCTCTTATCCCTGGGTTTTTAAACAACTTATATAAAAGCTGCTTATGTTATAGGCATAACATGTTTCTGAAAAATCCAGAAACATAGCTGCAGAGGCAAAGGAGTTATGATGAGTAAAAGACAATTTCTTACTTTGTTTTGTGCTCAGTTTGGCATCAGAAAATGCAATAGGACAGGAGCACAGAATAAAGGTGGAACTCATTGGAAGAAACATCTGAACATGTGGCATTTTTCAAGCAACCACCCAATGCCATACCCTCCCAAGTTTCAAAGGCTCCATGAAAAGAGGTGTCATGAGAGAAAAATATATAGCAAAACCAGGAAACTGACCGCTGCATTTCATCAACATCCCAGAAGCGCCCTAGTAAAAGAATTCATTGTGATTTGAAGATAGAGCTGCCAGTTATAAGGCTTCATCCCTCCTCTGTCCTCACCCTTATGTGGCAATCCCAGGGATAAATGTTTCAGTTTCTGAAGAAACAGTGACTGTTTCTTTGTGTCTCTCTGAATCCAAATGGTTTATGAATCTTCAGGAGTGTCACAATTTGGATTTGGTTGACTTTTAAGTAGCCCCAGTTTGATTTGAACACCTCTCAGATCTTTCCAAACCACTTCAGTTTGGTTCAGAGTTTAGGGTGTATAGGTGGAACCCTGTATCTGCAGGGGATACATTCCATGACACACATACCCATGAATATCTGAAACTGTGGATAATAGGGAACCCTATTATTTTCAATGAGACTAATGCCCAGAAGTTGACCATAGAATTACAAAGCATTGGACCTAGAAATGCCTAGAAAGAACATATCTTTTTGTATGTGGGTAAGTGAAACCATGGATACCAAATTCGTGGATATGGGGGTCAACGTGTATATGAATCCAAAACACCTACTAGCTCTTTCTGCACAATTTTGTCAGGAAGCAACCTTCATTTTAAAGACTGTCGATGGTATGATAAATATCTGCATAAATTGACATTTAATTTAGTATTTTAAATATCTAAATGGAATGATGAACTGAGCAGCCTGTGTATTTTTCACAGAGGCAACCACACCTGTCCTCAAAAGGATGAAATGATGTTTTTATGTGATCATCATGTAAGAGATTGCCAGAGTGTATTTGGTGACTACATCAAATGCAGTTCATTTGTAGCGAGAGACCACTGATCTCCAAGTGATTCCCTCTCAAATTAATGCTTATAACATAACACAACACAACATAACATAACAGACATTGACATACATTCATTCAGGGCTCATCGACATGAGGGGAAAAACCTCATAGTCATGGCATTTCATAGAATCATAGAATTGTAGAGTTGGAAGAGACCACAAGGGCTATCCAGTCCAACTCCCTGCCACACAGGAAATCACACAGCAGCGGTGGTATTTATGGCCTCAGAAGCCCACATAAGCCTCACATTCTAGATGGAGGCCAAGAGTGATTTACTTGCATTAGCTTTTCACCACCACTGATTTTTTTTAATTAAAAAAATGTCATCCAAAGGTGTACTGGAGTGATTTAGTGATTTTCCTATCTAACAGGAAAGGGGGGGGGAGCCAACCGCGTTTTATCACCTTAGTGATTGCTCACTTAGGAAAAAGTCCAACATGGAGGCAGTGGGTGCTTGCCCTATTAGCAAGCCCCTCGTCCGCTCTCACCCGGCCAATCAGCTTTCTGCTTCCCTTCAAATCACTTGTCCTTTGCTTGTCCTAATGAGCAGGAATGTGCACCCCTCTGGCTGTTTTTAAAAACTACAGGGAAAGCTGCAAAGGCTTTTCCTGCATTGTTTTTGTCATTTTGGGCCCTTCTCTTTCCGAATAGTGTGGATTGGGGCATGATCCTATTTGGACAGGCAGGATTACCAGTGAATTCCAAGAGGGTTTTTGTTATTGTTGTTGTTGTTTTGTTTTGGTTTTTTGTTTTTTTACCATTTAGACAACCCCTCAAATTTAAGAGTATACATGCTTTATTGAGGTTTATTTCCCACTAGGAACTGCTTATGCCTCTAGGAGGAAGCTTGGAGAACTCAGGCCCTGCAAAAGCAACAAGAAATACAAAGCAAAACACCCTGTAGAACAACTGTAATAAAGTCTCTCCCCCAGTGCCAAAGAACCTGGTTGCTGGACACAGAAGATGTCCACTGTCAGCAGCCTCAGCAGCCTGGAGTGCTTTCCTGGAATGGTTTCCTCTCTGGCTTGCAGGAAAAACAACTGCAATCACTCTGCACAAACAACCAACACAGGCAGCCATTAACCACAGGCTGACATGCTATCTCATTAGAGAATACTCCGTACTGCTAGGCTCTGCTGCTTCAGCTCCCTAGATCTCCCCAGAGATAAGGGTCTGGTGGAGATGGAAGCACTAAAGCAAGGTTTCAAATGAGAGCACAGTTCTTAGTAAAAGTAAATGCCACAGAGGACAAAGACTAGATGCACCAGAAAATTAATGTTTCCAGAATTTTTAAAGGCACATTTTAAAAAGATACTTTCAGAAGCCACTCCATTCCATGAAATGAATGATGAATTCTTACCAGATAATCCTGCCACAATGCTTAAATGAGAGGGGTAGCCTGTATTTTATTACAAGGAAGTATCTGCTACCCTTGTATGCAGTGTTTTCATCCAGTTGAACTCAAAATAGTCTGCCATAATATCTTTTTGGAGAGATTCATGCAGAACAACTTTTCTGTACTCCTAGTATTCTGGGCTGCTGTAGGTCATTGAATCTCAAGTTACTGATGTTTGGGACAAGCATTTCCCCCTCCAGTATACCATATTTGTGCCTATTGGCTATAATTTCTTTCTTTCCTGGACCAGCAGCTGGTGGCTCATGGACTGGCACCAGTCCATGAGCCACCATTTTGAGTAGCACAGCTTTCAATGTTTGCAGCAGATCCAGTATCCTAGACGAGTGCAGATAGTTCACACCAAGGTTTTCTATGTATGTCTGGGAAGGCTAGAACCATTGGCTTTGACAGGGAAGGAACTACGGGACAAGAAAGTCTGCATCTTTGCAGTATCTGAGGAGCCTAGAGTTTTACTTCTGAGAACTCAGGCCTCTAAAGACAACACTGCTGTAGGTGACAGAATGTTAATTGTTGACTAGTCCTGATGTGAGTGTTTAATTTTATTTAAATTAGTTGCTGCTAGCTAGACTAATGGGAATACTAGTCAAATGACATCCGGAGGGTCTTATGTCTCATCTCTCCCCACACACACACAGACCTTTTATTGTTTATGTAGAAAAAGTTGGTTTTTGATTACTCCTTTCATAGACCTTTTGTGCAGTGAGTCTCTGGGTCTGTTCATACCACACACTGTTAGAACCTATGGAATCCCAAACCCCAGGTTCCCATATGATGTTGTCATGACAGTTAAAATGGAATCATGGTGTAATGGTTGCCTAGCGTGAAAGGGACCTCTGGAGGAGTTTGTAACAGTTTGCAACAGTGCTTTGAAACTATAGGTCAGAGGCAGCAGTGTTTGTGTGTGTGTGTGTGTGTGTGTGCAAGCACCTTCAAGTTGCCTGTTGAGTTATGGTGACCCCATGAATTTCATAGGGTTTTCTTAGGCAAGAAATATTCAGAGGTGGTTTGCCATTGTCTTCCTCTGAAATGTAGCCTACAGCACCTGGTGTTTATTGGTGGTCTCCAATTCAAGTAATAACCAGGGCTGACCCTGCTTAGCTTCCAAGATCAGAAAGGATCTGGTGCCTTTAAGGCATTTAGGCATCAGAGACAGCAGGGACTCTAAATATTTGACTTCCTCAAATTTAATTTAAGTGTAGAATAAAAACAGAACAGGGTGTCATCAGCATACTGATGTCACCACACTAAAAAGCCACTGGGAATTTCACCTAGTGGCTGCATAACGATGTCTAAAATCATTGTAGCCTGATTCTTTTTTTCTTTCTTTCCCAACTACTTAATTATGTGTCAGCTTGTTCAATAACAAAGTGTCCCAGATATTCTTAAATCCAGGCTTCAATTGGCATCTTATCTGAATTCAGCTTGAATGCTATTTTCTCTCTGGTTGTGACAAGCAGATTGACAATTATTATCCTGTTTGGCAACAGTGCCCCATACACACGCACACACACACACGACTCTGGGGTCGTTCACACGGCAAAAATAATCCTCAAAGAATTCGCAAAGAATTCTTATAGTTCCCACGTGTTCCGCATCTGCATCGCCCTTTTCGGAAGGAGGGGGTCTAAAACACCCGTAAGTGGCGCACTTAATGACACCACTGATTTTCCGCCTTTTTTTAAAAAGTGCCGCAAGTTTGCGCATTATCACATTTGGGAACTGTCCGTCATTTTTAAATTCGCGATGTTTAAAATTAGGGATATGGGAGGTTTTCTATAGTGACGCCACATAAACCCGCCTACACATCTGGCTTTCCTATCAGCTTTGAAGCTTCCCTGTAAACATCTATCATTTTCCTAATGGAGTCAGTTCAGAGAACAAAGAAGGGGGACAGGGGAATAGCTTGGAGTCATGCCGAAACTCTTGATTTACTGAATCTTTGGGGGGAAGAGAAAGTACAGGAGCAGCTACATCTATGTCACTGAAATATCGATGTCTTCGAAAAAATAGCCGCAGAAATGCATTGTGTAATAATGCTGCCTGCATGCAAGGCAGCTGATTAAGGACGTTGAATGCGGTGATAATATTCTTCTTAAACACAGAACGCATACCCAAGTACTCTGTCAAATATAGTTGTTCTTTACGGAGTCTTTTGATTTTTCTAATTAGGATTCTTCTTTGGTAAGAACGACACTTCTCAGAGAATAAAACCATTGTAGAAAGCACTCTAATAGCCAAATACAAGCAGGAAATGAGTGTAGCTAAAACCTCCATGGCTGCAACAATGTACTTGCCACCATTGAAGAGAACAAAGACCATAATAGATGATGAGATGCCCAATCAGAAGCCCAAGAGGGGGGAAGTGGATGACCAATGGGAGTACGGGTGGCGGGAATTCCCGAAAGAAGTACGTCTAGAACGAATGACGTACTTCATTGATTGACAGGTAGTGTTGTCAAAATATGCGGAATATCGACGTCGTGGGAACTGAAATATTCCGATGTGTAGAAATTCGCACGTTAATATAATCCACATTATAAGCACATCGGAACTACATCGCGGAATTAAACAGGATCCTGAATTTAGCCGTGGGAACTCCGCGATGCAAAATCGAAAGTGCGCTAATGCGATACTTTGCGCAACAAAAGTTGCCGTGGAACCGACCTCTATGTAATCCCATAAAGGCCTTGAAAATATACATACACACACGTGTGTGTGTGTGTGTGTGTGTGTGTGGCCTTTATGGGATTACATAGCCAAAAATGCCCTTAATTATGTTTGCAAGTCCATTCTACAATTCTGTAACTACCCTGCATTCCCATCATCAATGAAAATAATCTTATGTAGATTACTGCTTTGCCAAAAATTACAATGCACTAGCTATAGTTTATAAGAAAGATATTTTACTGGGGTCGTGCGCCCTCTATAAAGACTTTAAAATAATGTATTACATTTCTGTGACAATGGACTCTCAGACTGCCATTATATTTGTTTTCATGCAAATGTCACTAACCAGGTACTATGAGAACAAACCTACGGTACTAAGGACGGAAAAACATGAAGCAAAGCTGAGAAGCTCCCCAAAACCATAAGGTGAAGAATGTTCCTCCAGCCATTCTACCAAGGGAACAAACCTAGCAGGAATACATTTGACCAGACTTTGAGAAATATGCATAGTCTGGGCTTTGCCCATGTAAAGGGATGAGACAAATCCCAGCTCTCTAAACTCTATTGCTTGCCAAGATGTTGCTCTACGGAGATGCAGAACTAGTGTGTGAGTGACTGCACAGAGCTTAAAGAAGGAAGCCAAGAAACCAGGGGGATCACATGTCCCAAAATCAGTTGCTAATTTAGCCAGATATGGGTTTTTAAAAAATGTTCTAAAAAATTCATCACTATAATGAGAAACAATAACACTTTCTTTGTTCCTGCTCTTGACACAAGAAATCTTTCAAAAGTGATAGCTCCATATTGGCTTGATACGCTGCAAAGCTTCTGTTGGTCCAAATTATCATCATCACCATCATCATCATCATTTTCTTACCCACATCTTCCTATTGATTGAGGCGGTAAACAAAACAGATTAGTATATAACATAGAGCATCCGTTAAGAACACACATCTATTAAAATGCATAACACCAATTTAGAAAGCAAATATGATTTTAAAAACTATTAAAGCAATTAATCATCACTGAAAATCCACAATTTAAAAATCATCTGAATAAGCCTGCTGGAAGAGACTGGTCTTTAATGCTGTTTTAAAGTTAGACAGCATATTCAGCTGTCTAATATCTTCCCGCAGGAGAAGAAAAAGTCCTCTGAGTGACAGCTGCCAACCTACTCCTGGCTGACTGGAGTAAGTGTCCTCCAGAGAACCTGAGTGTATGGGGCAGATTATATGGGAGGAGTTGATCCCGTAGGTAACCTGGACCCAAACCATATAGGGCTTTAAAGGTAGTAACCAACACTTTGAACCCTGCCCGGAAACTAATTGGCAGTCAGAGGAATGGTTTTAATATTGGTGTGAAATGGTCACTCCTGGATGTACCAGTGACCAATCTGGCTGCTGTGTTTTGAACTAAATTGAAGTTTCCAAACTTGGTACAGAGGTAGCCCAATGTACAGTGCATTACAAAAGTCCAGCCTTGAGGTTACCAGCTTGTGCACTACCATCTTTAGGTCCTCCAATTCTAGGAAGGGGCGCAGCTGGCATAACAGCCGAAGCTGGTAGTAAGCACTCCCAGCCATTGCATCTATCTGAGCTGTCATTTGGAGCTGGATCCAGAAGCACTCCCAGGCTGTGAACACAATCTTTCAGGGGGAGTGTAACTCCATCCAGGACTGGTTGAAATACGCCCAAACCCAGGTTAGAATCCTTGACAGCAAGCATTGTCCTCCCAAAATCTTCCTATCTTTCCTTCTTACTACATCACCTACACATAGCAAAAAATAAATATTCTTCCTTCTACCCTGGCAACAGTTATCAGTTTCTGTCTTCTTCACAGGTGGCCTCTGCATCTTCTTCTGTGAATACCTGCTGTGCTACATCTCAGTGGTGAGACTGTGGAATGCCTTCTGAGGCTGTGGCACAAATAAACATCTGCTGGTCCTTTTTAAATGCTTGTTGAATGCACAGAAATGCACACATGGATGGGGGAAATTAGCATTAAGGGTGCATCTACATTGTAGAAATAATGTAGAAAATACACTACTTTGAGTGTATTAGGATTCCATCCTATGGAATTCAGGGATTCGTAGTTTTGCAAGGTCTTTAATCTTCTCTGCCAAACAGTGCTGGTGCCTCGTGAAACTACAAATCCCAGGACTCTGTAGGATGGAGCCGTGGCAGTTAAAGTGGTGTTAAACTGCATCATTTCTGCAGTATAGATGCACTTTGAGACTTTTCTTAAATGTATCCAATTCATGCTCAGATAACCTATTAACAAAAGCACACATATATCCTGGGCCAGCCCAAGCTCTCTTGCAGCCTAAGACAGGAGCAAAGTGTACCCACCCATTGCGCAACTAGTCACAGTGCCTCCTCCCCGTGAGGAGGAGGTGCGGAAGAGGGAAGAGAAAGTTTCTACAAAGAAGAATTCTTTTACTTAAAAGTTGCTCAAGCTGCCCCTAGGGGTGGTTTACATGGCAAAAAAAATCCTCAACTAATTTGCCCAGAATCCTAATGGTCTCCATGCATTTCGGGCCAATGTCGCCATATACAGAAAGAGGGGGGCCAAAATACCCACAAGATGCACAATATAAGCTTTCGCTATTTTTCCTGACTTTTTTTATAAAAAATCGTAAAGTTGTACTATTGGCTGTGTGATCTGCCACCAACCTTCCCAAAACAGGGGCTCACAGCAGAGCTGAGCTGTGATTGGTCAGACCTTGGAGGGGGAGGGCTTGCAAAGTATGCCTTGCAATGCAGGATCCGCCATTGTTTTTACGATGGACCGGGCAACCTCGGTGCTCTCCCCGTCCCCAATTGCTTGCTGCGGCAGCGGAGAGATGGGCCTCCGTAACTGTCAGTCCTAGAGGCCCATCTCTCTGCCGCTGCAGCCTGTACCACCCTTTGCCCACCCCATTCCCAATTGTCCGCTGTGGTGGCAGAGAGCTGGGACTCTGTGACTGTCAGTCCCGGAGGCCCATCTTTCCACTGCTGCAGCCTGTACCGCCCTTCGCCCGCCCCATTCCCAATCACCGGCTGCGGTGGCGGAGAGATGGGCCTCCATGACTTTCAGTCCCGGAGGGCCATCTCTCCACCACTGCAGCCCGTACTGCCCTGCACCCCGGAGGCCATGCCCCGGAGATCATCTGTGAGCTATTTCTCTTCCCCACACCCTGGAGAGAGGGGTGGGATTACCGAGTATGGGTACATTTTGCTTTATTTAAAGAATATTCATTGACTGTAATGGCTGCCTAGTGATTTGGCATTAATGCTTCCATAATACTGCATTAGCATTTTGAAAGTCCTGGCATTTTTTACCAGCAGGCTAAAAAGTATGCTAGTGGTTGTAGTAAATAATTCTCCACCTGCCATAACCAAAATGTACTCTTGTTTGTCCCCCATCACTACAAAAATGTCTCCATCCTTCCTGATTTGTTGGGAGAAGGCAGTGAGGACTCTGTTCCATTGGTCATGAGACATGATAGAGGCTACCCTACAGGCTCACAGCAAACTGGGGGTGATAAATATTTTCCCTACACTCTTCACAAATGATCAATTTATGACCTCAGACACCTGTTAATCCCCTTGGAAATAATGTTTCTACTGCCATGTTCACTGTAGTTTTCTGTATTCTGTTTCTTCACACTTATATCTTGTTCCTTTTAAAAAATCCTTCATCACTGTTTGTCTGAGCAATTTGCTAGCCTTAAGAGCCCACTAATTCCACACAGTTCTGGGCAAAACTATTTAAGGCCAGTCTATATAGCAACAAGCTGCTCCTTCATGTTGATATGCTATGTCTTAATGCCTAGTGAGCTTAATGCTTAGTGTGCAAGGATTAGGCCAATCACATAGGGAAAGCTTCTTTATCAAGCCTTCTATAGCCTTCTCTGCCACCAGTGGTAAAGAGAAACTTTCCATTTGATAGGACTTATTCCCAGGGAGACAGCCAGCATGGTGTAGTGGTTTGAGTGTTGGATTAGGACTCTGGGAGACCAGGGTTCAAATTCCTACTCGGCCATGGAAACCCACTGGGTGACCTTGGGCAAGTCACACTCTTTCAGCCTCAGAGGAAGGCAAGAAAGGGATCTAGGAGTCTTAGTGGACCACAAGCTGGACATGAGTCAGCAGTGTGATGCAGCAGTTAAAAAAGCCAATGCAATTCTAGGCTGCATTAATAGGCACATAGTGTCTAGAATGACAGAAGTAATAGTGCCACTCTGTTCTGCTTTGGTCAGGCCTCACTTGGAATACTGTGCCCAGTTCTGGGCACCACAGTTCAGGAAGGATATTGAGAAGCTGGAATGTGTCCAGAGGAGGGCAATCAGGATTGTGGGAGGTCTGGAAGCCATGCCCTATGAGGAATGGCTTAGGGAGCGGGGCATGTTTAGTCTGGAGAAGAGAAGGTTAAGAGGGGACATGATAGCCATGTTTAAATATTTGAAGGGATGTCATACTGAGGATGAAGCAAGCTTGTTTTCTGCTGCTCTAGAGACTAGGACATAGAGCAGTGGGTTCAAACTACAGGAAAAAAGATTCCACCTAAACATTAGGAAGAACTTCATGACAGTAAGAGCTGTTCGGAAGTGGAATACACCACCTCGTAGTATAGTGGAGTCTACTTCTTTGGAGGTTTTTAAGCAGAGGCTAGATGGCCATCTGTCGGGAATGATTTGATTGTCTATTCCTGCAGGCAGAGGATTGGACTGGATGGCCCTTGTTCTCTCTTCCAATGCTATGATTCTATGATTCTAAGAGCAAACCCCCTCTGAATAAATTCTGCCAAGAAAACCCTAAAATAGATTTGCTTTAGGGTTGCCATAAGTCAAAATTACTTGACAGTACTCAACAACATTTCTCAGGTAATACCATGCAGAGCATGGGTTTAGTGAGAAAAGAGTTAAGGCATAAAACTAGATTGCATGAGAACATGAGAACATATGCATGAGAACATAAAGACTAACTCTAGGTAATATCAAACAAAATGGTGCCTTTTAGTGGGGCCAACCATTGCTCAAAATGTTACTTTAAAAAAAAGAAAGAAAATCTATGCGAAGAAAAGTAGAACAAAAGCATTAAAATTAACCATGCTACATCAGACACTAACCTTTTGCATGGTAGATCTTGAAAGGACAGGAGAAGGAGAAAAAAATAAATTGGAATCAATCAACACTTGTATATATTGCCAAAAATTTCTACTAGTGATGCCTTCCTTCTTACATGCATATAGGCCCAATTTATGTGTAATCAAATTGCCCACATGTGGGGCATGGAACTCTTCTTCAGATGGAGGAATTCATCAGTGCAGTTGGATGCATGTTGGCTTCGAAGCTCATGTCTCTTCAGCATAGGGCCATGCTGGCCGGGGGATTCCAGGAACTGAAGCGCAAGAAGGATATAGGATATAGGAAAGATTGGAACTCATTCTGATGTGGGAATAGATACAAATAGTATCCATTTTTTATTTAAATAAACTTACCCAAAATGTAGCAGAGTTCCTCATTAATATAATAGAATGAATGTGAGATTTAAGCAATCTGATGCTGCCATCCTGTATGGCACACTGTAGTGAATTTCTGCAGGTGAACCTAATCTAGGCTGAGCCATATATCACACACCCCTGCCCCGTACTTAACGTACAGCTTTTGAAGGCCACGCTCCCAACATGGCCATTCTGTACCTTGTAGAGAACAGGCAAGTTTGTTGAATCATCTGGCTAAGTCCCTGTATCCTGATGCGAAATGATGACATCAGTGCCAAGACCCACTAGAGTCCTCCAGAGGTCTCAGCACCACTGCAATCATTTTGTGTCTGACAACAGGGACATAGCCAGAAGCTTCCACAATCCTCACCAGTCCCCACAACACATGAAATGGCCATGGTGGAAAGGGGCTTCAGAGGCTGTACAGTCAGTCTTGGAAGGGTCTTTGAGTGCTGCAATGGGAGAAAAGGAATACAAACCATTACAGTGCTCAAAAAGAACATATGCAAGCATGAAGGAAACCTATGCATGTGTATGCCACTAACAGGATGCCAACTTGAATGTCGGAGAAACCAAAACCAAAAGTTCCATTCAGATCTATTAGTAGGATTTATTTCCAAAAAATATACATGGGATTGCAACCTAGAAAATAAAAATGGGGTGGGGTGGGGACCATGAAAAGACCTTGATGGAAGACTAGGAATGTTGGTTTTAAATGAAACTATATCAAACGGAGTGAAACTCATGCAATTTAGCAGGAAACCAAATTGCACCCCTCAGCAATGTTGTTCCATCCTCTTCATCATGATGCATTGCCTCTCTAGCAGGAAAGTTCAGGAAGAAGAATTAAATCAAGAAGAGTTAAGCAGAGAAACCCATTTAAAAAATAATATACCTTAATGGTGTATGCAGATCATTTTGCCAGGAAATATTACTTGCAAGAGCAGAGCTATGGGGAGGAGAGAGTAGATGGTGGAGGCATCACCACTTCCTAAGCTCTGCTGGGCACATGCTGGGCAGGGTGAAAGGTGTGGGGCAGCATGCTAGGTTTTGTTTTGTGTTGCCCCTACCCTTTTTGGGATGCAACACCAATCTATTTCCAAAGAATCTGGCAGGGAAAAGCCTGTTCCACTCTGCCATGCCCTTGGCACTTTCCCCTCCTTGCCCTTATTTGTGTCAGAGCAGTGAGAGATCAAAGTCAGGACATAGGTACACCTTTCTGTCCCAGGGCAGAGGGAAACCCCAGCAGCAAGCTGCCTTCCTGTAGGTGGGTATTTCTTTCCCTCTGTGGAGGAAGTTGTTTAGCATCCTGTGGCCCCTAGGATACCCTCCCAGTCTACATACTTTACCCTGTTGCAGTCCTTACAACAACCCTGAAAAGTTGCTATCTTTTCCATGTTATCTACACTACAGAGGTGTGAGGAGATGAGATGGAATGATTTGCTTAAGGTCACTCACTGAGTTCATGGCAGAGATGCGATTCAAGCCAGGAACTTCCTGAGTCCTACCTTAGCTTCTCAAGCACTGTTCGGGCATAATTCGCTTAATAAAATTTGAAAGGAAATAAAAAGTTTAGGAAGGCATCTCACTGTCAATGGAGTGGATCAAAATCTAAGCAACGTAAACTACCTGTTGGATGTAGAGCACACAAAAACATATTAATTGATCATCTTTGTAATATATCAAAACACTAAATAATTGGTAAATACCTGAGGATCAAATCACCCACTGATTTAAATGAGCTTTTTCCTTTGTGCTTTTTCTATGTAATTTATGAATCAAGAAAGCCAGACAAGTCGAACAGAATACAAATCTGCTAGGGTCGAGCAGCCCCTGTAAAGATAACTGATTATTTCAAGGGGATTTTCCTCAATTTTTCCCCCCTGGTTGTTTCTGAAGTTGTCACTTCTTGAAACTTCTTGATGCTTCTTTTTGCTTCTCCAGTCCAACATTCACTTCTTTTTTTAAAAAAAATCACTAGATAGGTGACACATTTTGGTTCATTTGTGGACATCTTACTTGCAACATGGGTTGTGGTGTTAAATGTGGATGTGTCCAGCACCCTCAAATTCCTGAGATGTGTTTCCATATGCACTGCAATCCTTGCATGGTCTCCTTCTGTTTCTCCCCTACTATTTCCATATTTTTATTTTCTATAATTATCTTGAGGCGTAGTGCTAAAGTGTACTGGTGATATTACATGGTTTGTTTCCACAGAGCAAGATCACAGCTCCACATCTCCTTCCCCACACCCATTGCCCGCACCTCTGTAGACATTCTCCTCCAATGCCTGAGTTCACATAATGAGCGAATGTGTGCGTTGGGGGTGATCTTACTATAGTGTATCAGTCAAATGGCACTTTCACACTATGACATTATAATGCTAAGAAAGAAATGTTTAAAATTCAAAGAGGAGAAAATTTGCCCTTCAAACTATAGGACCACCACAGCAAACCATGCCTTGCTACAAACAGCCCTGCAAAAGATTGGAATGCATGGAAGGGGAGGTGGCAATAACTGGCAAAGCCAAGCAAAACCAGAAGAACTATGGGTTTGTCTACATTATGGATAAAACACGTACTCACCCTGGATCTGGTGCAATTTGTCCACATGACACATGCAGAAAATCTTCTGCTTTTAGCCATTAATCTGGTTTAACAGGAATTGCAAGTTGCTCCAGAGTTTCCAGGAGTGACCCCAGTGTTTTGGATGTGTGGGCAGCTGGATTGGGCTGGATACAGAGCGACCCAGCTATCCATACCTCTACACACCCACCGCATCAGCCCTGCTGACCTGTCCTCAGTGCCCTCATCACCACTGCCTAACCCACCAGCCAAGTAGCCTTATGCAAGAGCCTGGCCATTGCTGTCACTGCTGGTGAGATCAGAATGGGGACCACACCATGTGATCAACAAGGAGGTGGTCACTCTAGCCCCTCCTTGTTGGTCACATGAGTGCCTCATTCTGACCACACCAGCAGTGATGGAGATGGCCAGGCTCCCACAGAGAGCTGCTTGGCCAACACACAAGGCAGTGGTGGTGGCATTGAGGGAAACAGGCCAGCAGGGCCAATGCAGTGTTGGCCTGGCAGCCCATCTGGACATGGCTCTGGAATGGAGCTGTGCCAGTACGTGTAGCTGGCATTGTGTCGATCTGGGGCAGCTCCAGAGCATAACACTCCAGACTGGCCCGAAAAGGTCAGTGTAGATGCACCCTATATCAGGGGAACTCATGCAAACTGAAAGAGGTCTCCAGTTTATTCACCTGGTTGCTTGGTACAACCGGAGAAGGGAGGGGAGGGAGCAGAGTCTTTAGTTCATATAGGTTCTGCCCCTCTTGTGAAATACCCACAGTCAGCCAGCTTTGAATCAGAAGTTCCCTAACTCCACTGCCAGTTGCTTCTATGAGGGCACAGCATATAACTGAGAGGTTCCATTGGTGGCTCCATGCTGGGCAATTCCAGTTTCAGATCTGGAGCAGATCTGTGACTCTACATCTAAGTATTTATTGCCATTTTAGCCATGATTGTTATACAGTAGGACCCCTGTATCCACTGATTAATTACCCACTGATTCAATTATCCATGGGACACAAAACTGCATACCTACTATAGAGTCTTCCTAGAAAATGTGTCCTCTCTAGCCATATTCTAGGTCCTCTAAGGCAACTCTATGGTATTTTAAACCAGAAGTCCCATTATTTTCAATGGTGTTCACTATTATCCACGGTTTTTGGTATCCACAGGGCCCAGCAACCCAGCAAATACAGGGGTCCTACTGTAGATCATGGGCAACTGTGGTTGGTCCAGGGGACATACTCACTCTCCCACAAATTTCAGTAGGCTGTACCCACCCATTTTTAACACTCTATCCCACCCCTTCCATGTAAGAAAAAAAGGTATACAAATTGCCATTCTTGCCCCCCCCCCATCTCCAGCCATTTTGCTTTAAAAAAATCTATTTCAGACCTGAAACAGCTATGTGTGTGTGTGGGGGGGAGGGGTTACCTTCAAATGACCAGTACTACCCCTTGGCATTTTAAGCTGATTGGTCATTTTTATGCTGAAAAATTGTTTTGGGGGCCCTCACACACTATATGCAGCAAAATATGAAGCATCATAATAAATACATGCATACAGTCCCACCCTTGCTATACAGTGGGCCCTTGGTATCCACTGGGGTTTGGTTCCAGAATCCCTCAGGGATATCAAAATCCATGGATGCTCAAATACCATATATATAATGGCATAGTAAAATGGTATTCCTTATATAAAATGGCAAAATCAAGATTTGCTTTTTGGAATTAATTTTTTAAAAAATATTTTCAAACCATGGTTGTTTGAATCTGTAGATACAGAAGGCTAACTGTACTTTGCTCATGCCTGAAGTATATAATCTGTTGTGGCCCCTAATTGTACATGAGACACAAAAAGCTTGCCATTAAAACTAAATCAGCCTGTGACTGAAGAGCTATATGGCTCGCCATTTAGGTATTGAAGATTATAAAGAATGTACGCTCCAAGAGGAGCAAAACAGATTCAAAAATAGTCTAGGAGAGTCCTGAGAAAGCTCTCAGTGTACACTAGGCCTGTTGTTTTTTCTTGATTCACAGGCTGCTGCTGAGCATGCAGGTGAGACCTTCTTCCAAACTTCTTGAAACTCGTTGATTCAGGAGCATTTATTTGAAGCAAGCATTCTTAAATGGTAGGAACATGTTTTATTCCCAGGTGGCTGGGAAGCTTTTGAAATGAGCTTGGAGACACCACAGGAGTCAGGGCTGCACCACTGGAGGACATAAAGAACCCTGCCATCTCCTTCCCCCAAGCCATCCCTGGATGGGCAAAATCCACCAAATTTAGCACCAACGTCTCAGAGAATTGAGAGCAGTGCCTTTGACCTACTACAGAAGCTCTTTATGCTGGACACCTCCTGTGAATGAAATTGGCTAAAACCAGGTGGTCCTAGTAATTTTGTTCACAGTAGGAGCTCCAGGTAAACTTCCTCTGTCTGCAGTGGAAAGGTGCTTTTCTGAACTTTCCAGCTGAACTTTCTGGATGTGGAGAAGGGAAACACACAGTCAAGAATGGGAAAGTCACTCCAAGTGGGGGGCGGGGAAGAGAGGTGCTGCTGCTAGGGCTGTATTGAATCTTCAGGAACAATGTGGAAGGGGTGACATAAAACATATTTTTATAGGCCAAATGTTCCCCAAGCCCTCCTCCTTTACCTGTTGTGGGGTATTCACATGGTATCCATTATCTAATTGGCAGCAGCTATATTGATGGGGGGGGGGGTTACATTAAAAAAAAAAACTTCCTGTGTCATCCCTGCCAACAGGGGTTATTTCACAATGACGTTATGATGACATTGCATTGTGATGATATCATAATGACACCACCTAACCAGTCATATTGGTTTCTCTGGTGACAACAAGGCCCACATTTTTGTTGGAACATACTCTAAATCACTAAAACATGGGGAGGGGTTCACAAAAGAGAGGGGACTGTGACCAATTCATTTGTCCTGATCATTGAGGCAGCTGCTGAATCTGTAAAGGGAAATTGGGAAGAAAGCATCATGGTGAATGACTCGCATCTGGTCTCTTGGCAGCCACTGTACTGACCAGGCTGGCCCTGCGTTCTTCCCTACTGCCCTCCCCCCCCCGCCCCATGCATGGTGATGAGGTGTTGAGAGCAAGAAGAGACAATGCTGAGATACTTTCTTTCACTGCTCTCCTAATGTGTGTGTGTGTGTGCGCGTGCGCGCGTGCACACACACATGCTGGTTATGTCTGTGTGTGCAGCTTTGTGCAGGGAAAACTTGGCAGTCCTTGTGGCAATTTCATCAGGAAGTAGATGAAGACTATGGGGTTTGGCTTTTTTGTGCTTGTTCGTTTCTTTCTTTCTTTTTTTAAATAAAAGTTCCTGGAATTGCTTGCCTGGTTTCTGTGGGGCTTTTGAAACTGCCTAGATTGTGTGGGAGGGAAGAGTGGGTGCTGTGCTCTTACCTTTGAAAACACATACGAGGAGATGGGAACCCATACCAGTTGTCAGTACGTTAAAATTATACTTCAGTGAATGTAGTCTGTGTAAGGAGATGGTTTTCTGGGCAGCAGAGAGCATACAACTATCAGCTGTGATATTTATTAATTATTCACACATGAATTCATTGGCTGGCATCCTGTTAGTGAGATATATAAATTCATAAGTTGTGCTACACGTGCGGGGCAAATTATTTACCATAACACAACAGGCATATTCTGCTGACAGCAGTGGAAGCAGAGTTGCACATACAGCAACATGGTGCATTATAGCTGTGCACTGCACAATGGCACTCAGTCATTGGCATGTATTGCACAATGTTGCTATTCTGCATGAGGATTACTTAGTCCTGGCATAGCATACCTATGCATGTGGATGTTTGATTGCAGCCTGAGACTAATCTGATCAAATATTTCCACACTCAGGGCTGATTCAGGCATTACCGGAGTGATACAGAAGCCATTTTAGTATACTGTACTGGATAACGTCATGTGGCTACATTAAAGTTAAAAAAATAACTACATGGGGGGCTGTCAAATGATGTGGGTGCTTCCCATGCTAGTTTTACTTCTCTCTGAAGACTGGGCCATACAGAGAAGAAGACAGCTCTATATGTAAAAAGAATACTTTATTAGAACCAACATCTTTCATTTTGGGGTCTTCTTCAGGGGCAGGACCCACTTAAAGCATGAGTTAACCCTCGTTTCTGATGACGTTGCAAAGTTGTCTTGTTTCCCAAAGATTACAATATAGGAACCTCACAACTCCATATGATGCAGGTCCCTCTAAAAAAAATGGCTGATTTTTTTGGGGGGGTCAAATAGAGTTTTGCTTCAAAAGGCAGTATAAAAAGATTTCAAAGTTTTACAGGATGAAAAGATTGCAAATAAATAAATAGCACTAATTCCCATATGCAAACCATCTGCTCCCCCCCCCCCCGAGATCTCTCAGTGATACAGGAGTATGAGGAGAAAAATGGCATGCTGTTGGAGGGGGAAAAAATCATAGTGCCACCTTGCTCCTGTTATGTTAGTTTTCCAAGTGCAGGGAAGATTTGAAGTAGTGAAGCATGTAATCATACGATCATCCACTTGTATTCTGAAGTGAGTGTGTCATGATCAGTCAATTTCATATCATTCTTCTGAATGATCTTTGTGTCTTTGGTGCCACTGGAGGGGAAAAAAATGAGAAGCATTTGTTAACTTGTTTTTAAAGAACAGTATTGTAAAGATTTCTCATTTGTGGCCAAAAAGAAAAAAAAAGAAAAACCTGAAAAAGGAAACTCTCTATGTTTTGTGCAAAGTTTCCAGAGAAGAATTTATATACCGGTAGTGGTAAAAAACAAAACAAAACAAAAAAAGGTTGAGAGATACAGTATAAAGATTAACCACAAGGAGGCAGTGAACACTGCAAACATCATAAAAGTACAGTAGCTTTTGAAATATTTTTTTTCCAGCATGCTAGCTGTCCAGTGGAGAGGGACCATTTTTTGTGTGTTTGTGGACTATAACATGCCTGTGGCAAGATAAAGGTTAGGCCGCTAGACAATGCTGGAAACCAGACAGGGGCAAGAGCAAACAAAGACCAGGCATATTGTGCCAAGTTCTGTTGTCAAACATGAAGTGGAAGAACTGGAACATTGTGTGGAAAGGCACCCACTCACACCAGCTATGGATACAAGAGGGGGGAAATGCCCTCACAATAACTGGAATATAAATGTTCACTCTTTTCCAGCATCTTTAAAAGAGGTCTCCTTGTCATATAGTATGGTTAAGGAAAACTGACAAACAATTTGGCATCCATGTACATTGTCTTGTGTCCACCACATATTCCCAAATAAAAGACCCCCCCAAGCCCAAATTAAAGGAATTTCAAAGCTTTCACAAGGGGGGAGCTAAACAAATAGGGAGGGTGGGGTGAGACTTTCAGTCTGTCTTATAAAGCTGTGCAGCTTTTCAAAAACACATTGCAATTTTAGGCACCATTATTCCATATAGCACTGATAATTTCCCTCAAGGTTGTGATTTTTAAAATAAATCAGATTTCTCCAGTAAAATATATGCACTATATTTTACATGTGAGACACTGTGACTCTGCACTGTTCTGAAAAGCCAGCACCAAAGCACAGTTTTTTAACCACCCAGAGCTTGGGGAGAAAATAATTAATTTATTAAATTATTAATTTGCTAGTCTCCTGTGATTTGTGTAATTAAGTTATTCTCATCCTTTCACAAATTATTTTAGAATGATGTTAGAATTTATTAGCTGTAGGCTCTTGCTCTCTCTGCCAGACACAATAAGACAGGAGGCCTTTGGAAAAGAATGATTAGGATTGGAGGAAATGTGTCACATAGTTCTATGCTGACTTATTGGTCTAAGGTGCCTGCTGTCTCATGGGTTTTCAGCAGCAGAATGGAGAGAAAGAGAAAAATAGTGGGGGGATGAAGGAATGGAATGTGGTTGTATGTTGTTTGCTCCTCAGGAAGCCCTCAAGCTGCCATGGCCCTTTTGGAATGTCAGGCCCTTTAAAGCTGAAGGCTGCTGTTCCCAGCATCTCCTGTATTGATGTTGTTCAAGTCTTTCTTGGTGTGATGACCAGCAGGGGAATTGTGACTCTCTCCAATTAGCCTTCTATGTTTATTGATTTTATTTTCTGGTTTTGTATATTATTATTTGGTGTGGATCCCTTTGTATTCCTTTTGTGTGTTTATTGCTCAGATAGTGCAGGACACTTACGTAGACAATTAAGTAAAAAGTGTTCCTCAGCCCCCCACCCTTTCCTCCTCTTTTTGCTTCTCCCTCCCTCTGTGAGCATCTCCCCCCTCCCATTCTGCTTTCTATTTATTCTCTGTTTCAATGGGTTACATGTTTTATGGGATCTGGAGTAGGGAAAGAACAAGTTTTGGGGTTGGCCCAAAGAGCACCAGCAAGGTCAGGCTTGCCAGAATAGACAGTTGTGGCTGCTTTGATGATCTTATCAATAGTCCCTGAACTACTTTGGTTCCTTTCTGAAACTTGGCTCCAAACATCTCTCATGTGTCAGTTGAAGAACAGAAAGACAACAAAATGAATGAGGGCTAACATCATTTTATTTCATTAGACCTACAGTGCAAGGTTAAGAGATTTTTTAAAAAACAAGTATGAAAGTAAAATAAGGGCAGCTATCAGTGGTGTGATAATGGGAGCCTCAGGCTAAAGTCTTTGACAAGTGGGTTTGTTAAAGACCAGATTTTTTTAAACTGGAGATGTCACAGATTGAATTAGGCATGCAAAACATGTGCTCTTTGCAGTTACTGTCTCTCACCCTCTTCATTAGCTACAATGTCATAAACCTGACTTACACCATTATAATTATTCCAATTCATATCTATAGTCATTGAACAATTGCAGTGGCCAAAAGTGCTCCCTAAATCCTACCTTTGAAGCCTCACAGCCCCCCAAAAACATCCATTTCCAAGATGCTAGAGAGTTGGATAGTGTATAATGGCACATCCAACCCTCTTCCAGTTGTGGGGTGTGTTGAGACAGAGAGCTGCAACAGGATCCTGACAAGATTCTTCAGGGGTCTCTACATCTATCTGTCTTAGCATGCCCCATAACCCAGTCTATGAGCTGTCAGAGGTAGGATTTTGGTGGGAGCATCAGGAAATGTCATAGCTAAATCTCCATAGCAATATCTCCCAATACAGGATCAGGAAATGTCATGGCTAAATCTCCATAGGAATATCTCCCAATACAGGATCTCACCACATGTTTCTTCATTGAGAGTAGGGAGGCAGAAGATGAAATTATTCAGTTGTGCAGAAAAATTTTCAGCACATGCTCAAAACTTTTCTAATTCAGAATATTTCACCCCTGATTCACAGACTGTTCTTTGTAGACAGCCACTTATTGTTCCATGTGAAGTGGATCAGTGTCCTCTAGCTAAAATAAACACATCATTTCTTACTAACCTTTAACATCACACCCCAATAACTTTTAACAAAAGAGGTACAGTACTTGTAGAGTGGGTGAATACTGTACATGTGGTGAGGGTGAAAAGCAGAGAAGACAGATGCAAATAAGTGAAAAAAACTTACTTGAACAAGTTGAACTGGATAGTTTTCAAACAACAATTGTAATATGGATTTTGTAATCCATTCTTAAAAGGGTGTTGGGCTGGGAAGATACAACTTTTAAAAGGTAAAAAGAGCACTTTTGAAGGTTCAAGTAATGCCCCCACATAGCCAATGACGACAACCTCTATAAATCTCATGGTCTGTTCCGAAAGCTAACATTTTAAGCAATGAATTAAGTAACATATTTCAACAGATTAAATTATTTCAATTATTAATGACAAAACTAATTATTAATCTCCCAATTTCTAATCCCTATCACCAACAAATTAATTTTCAAACTTTTCATTTGGTATAATTCATGCCTCTGGTCCCTCAACAATATACGCCTCTATGATGCCTCCACTGCCACCAAATGATGCACACCTGTAAGGGTGTAGTAAGCCCCCTCCCTATGGGCATTGTGTGGGGCTTACAACTGTTAGCCCCACCAGCTGATATGCCACTGAGTGAAAGTAAGGGTCTTCCACACCAATGGTTCCTATTGCTACAAATAATTGCCACTGAACATCTGTCCTGTCTCTTCATCTTTAATGGACTCATTCTGGTAAGATCAAAAGATTGGGGTGGGGGGAACGGTGGGAAAGTACAGGAGAGATACAATTGAAGAGAACAATGTGAGACCCCTTGTAATATTCTGTGTTTGAGACAGGATAACTGAACAATGAAAATGTTATAAGCAGCAGAAAGTGAAGTAGATGTGACCATCTTTCCTAGACTTTGTAGACAGTGATTACCTATCCCAGGAATATGGATGTGACCATCCACGGACAGACATAATCAGGGGTATAATTACAGGAGGGGCAACATTCAAAGACATAGCTGTGTTTGTCTGGAATATCAGTAAGCAAGGAAATCTTGTAGCACCTTTGAGAATAACCGAGAGAAAGAAATTGTAGCATAAGTAGACTTGGGGCTTGGAGATTATCAGACAGGGATAAATATAGCATCCCCCTCTCATAATCTCCTCTCCCACCCCACTCCCATCCCTGTAACTTTTTTTTTTTTAAAAAAAATCAGATTTACCTTTTTCACGCTGTAAAAAGTGCTCCCCTTCCCTCTGGCAGTCCAGGAGTGAACGGAGCTCTCACAGAGCCCCATTCACTTCCTGGAAAAGAAATCCCGGCCGTTCTCGCAAGAGGATGATCATGTGGGAAATTCAAAAATAAAAATAAGCATCAAAAACTCAAACCAAGCCCCAAAACACACTTTTAAAAGCCCAAGTAATCCTGGGAGGGAGGGAAAAGTATGTCACTTACCTCGATGTCCTGATCTCAACCGGAAGTGTTTGGCATGGACCTCCCAGCAATGGTGGCATTGCGCCAGCATAATAGGGCAGCTTTTGGTCACCCATCATTCCGTTACAGAAATGGAACGACGGGTCAATTCATGGCTTAGCCTGTGAATAAGAAGGAGTGTGGAGGGAACGGAAAGGGCATGGGAACATAACAACACAGGGACAACATCACTTGAAAGGGGAGCCCTTTCATGATCTCCTGTCGTCCCTGTGGTGGGATATTAAGGTCATCTGATAATCTTCCTTGTCTATACAAGGCAATAAAATGTGGATTGATGTCCACTAATGCCAATTCATAGTAGCATTCATTTGTCTCCATGGATTTTCCCCCCAAGATCGCAGGCATGTGAAACCGTACACATTTGTTGTTCAAACGGGCATGCTTGCAAATCAAGATGGCAGGCGTGAGTGAATTACTCGTGTTTTTACTCGTGTTTTTATTGCCGCAAAACAGTAATTTTTTTAAAAGCAAACCCAAGGTGTGGTGGTGCGATCTTCTGCTTAAATAAACAAACAAACAAAAAAAGCTGTTTCATTTCCTCAGTGCATGATCGCTACTGTGAAAATCCAAAATGGTGATTCCGGCTGCTTTCCTTGCCAGCAAGCTCCTCCCCCTGCACATGTCCAACCAATCAGAGTTCCACTTCTGCTCTTATTGGGAGTGCACAGCAAAGCGGATCAGTTGTCCCAATGAGCGGGAATGCACATTTCCTTCTGAGGTTTTTAAAAAAAAATACAGGAAAAGCCACAAAGGAATTGCATTGGGACAAAAGGTATTCTCCTCGAATTCTATGAGGAGTATTTTCACCTTATAGACAAGTCCTTGGTCTGCTTCCTCATTGCCCTCTTCCAAATAATAATTATTTCCCCATGCCCATGAAATTTTCCTTCACTCCCCAAATTTATAGCATTGTAGTAACTTGAAAGTTCAGTTGAGAATTTAGAAATACAGTTTAGGTATTCAAAGAAAAGGGTTGTGCAAAGTTGCCAAGAGGATGCAAACACAGCAAATTGAAAAGTTCTAGGTATGAGTGATTTTCAATGTCTCACTCTCTGGAATGCTAGAAATTTGGGGACTGACCAGAAATTTCATTCAAAGGCAGAATTCTTTTGTGGGGGATGAAAAATACCCTCATTTTGCCCATCTGGTAGCTACACTCATTGACAAAATTAACAGAAAGCAAACTGAGTGATCATAGAATCATAGAACTGTAGAGCTGGAAGAGACCACAAGGGCCATGAAAGACATCTGAAAAGTTTGTACCCTATATATGTTCCAGTAATACTTTATTACAGTGGTGCTTAACCTTTTCTTTACCAGGGACCCCTTTAAAAACTTTTGTTGCCACAGACCCCCAAGACTTAACTCAAGATTTAAAACAGCAACAACAACACAATTACACTATCCATTAAATCTTCCCTCAAAGGCACTAGAGGGGGAGGGAAGACTTTTCTTCTGTTTATTCCTGCAAGTTTGTGGCTAGAGCGAATTGAATGGTAATGCACAGGCCATTCCAGCCAGCCTTTGCCTTGGCTCCTGTCATGTGGCCAGTCTACTGCAGGGAGGAGGTGGGCTGAGCAGCCTTCAAGCTGTGCAAACCCCCTGCATGGACATTGCAACCCCTGGGGGTCCCCAGACCGCAGATTAAGAACCATAATAATCGCCTTGAATTCATTGTGGGTTTTCTCTGCAATCATGAGTACTAGAATCTTAATTCAGAAACCTAAAGTTCAAGAACACAAATAATCCCCTAGTGATTACTTGAAGTGACTGCTTAATATAATGTCACATTTTAACACAATACTGGATTTGCTTGGTTTGTGGTGTGTGGATAAACACAGATCACACAAGGATGAACAGCCTGTGCTAGAAATAATAATAGAACAGAGAGCTGCTGTGGGTGGGAATGCAGGGTGGCTGAAACCTGCCCATTGCATACTTATCTGTTCTCTCCCCTAGTGAGTGATGCCTCCTGGTGATTCTTGCATGCTCTGCCAAAACAGGGAATTGTGCTTTGTTATGGTAGGAGAGGCTTTGCCCTTCTTGTACATGAAAGAAGTGGAACCTAAACAATTTATCTCCATGCTGTCCTACCAGCAACACATAAAGGATATTATGTGCACGAAGAGAAAGCCCTTTTTGTTTAGCAGTTCTGTTGTGGTAGACTTCTTCAGATGAGGCTGGCAAGAGTAGCCCTTTAAGTTCAACTGAAGAAAAAAATGCAAGCCTGTCTCACAATTAAGCACAGCATCAAACTGAGAAAGGATCAATTGAGCCTAGAGGAGAAAGCTTCCCATGTGACAGATTCCAGAAAGTACGTGATACACCATGCCCAGAGCTAGTACATGCCTGCTGTGTTTCCCAGTACATGATTAATTTGACTCAGGGCAGCAGGCTGCAGGCAAGGAATCTGCAGCACAGGCTGGAAAGTTTTAACTCTTGAAAGGCTGGAAGTGCAGCTGAACAGGAAACCGAAACAAAGAGAGGGAGATGGGAGAAGAGGGAGGGAGAGCAAGCAGAGATTTTTTTAAAAAATCAGTCATCATATTTTGGGTGAAAAACCAGAGCTCCAGATAGACAAAATCCATTTGCATGACAGTAGCTTTGCTCTTCTCTTCCCCAAAGGGCTCTCTGAGCCACTTTGCTTTGAACAAAAGGACTGAGCGATGTTTCCTGTTTGGATGACTGTCTCATTTAATTCCAGTTGCCATTGTATGTCCTCTAGCAGCACTTCCTTGTTTTCTCACTATTAGACCCTACTAATGGCAGGAAAATAGGTTCCTCCGTCCACTGCCTAGGTTTGTAGCAAGGGTCAGATTAGTTATTTAATTGAAGATGGAGGGAACAATTTTGCAATATTCATCTTAGGGACATTGATAGAGTTACAAGGCTATCACAACACACAGCTAAGACAGAGATAAGCAAGTGTTTGGGTGGTCAGATGCCCTGCCACAAAAAAAAAGAAAAGAAAAGAAAAAGAGGGTGGCAATTTGCTGAAAATGTGCATGTGCTAATTAATAGGGATAGATAAATTCTAAAAAATATTCACTGCCATTTGAAAATAATTTCAATACATCTCACCATAGCTGGGAAGATTATCACTAGGTGACAGTAAGATGAAGGACAGACATGGGGAAACCTGTAGCAAGCCATGAATCCTTAAAGCCCTCAAGAAGATGCGCATTGCACTCATTGCCTGGTGGGATTCTGCTAGCCATTCTGTATCTACAGTCGGTGGGGATTTATTCTCTCTGTCTTACTCACTGTGTGTGTGTGTTTGTGTGTGCGTGCACATGTGCACATGCAGGTATGTCAAGGGTAATACCACATTGTTTCACAACTTAAAATCCAAAGGAGATGGTGAAAAGCCCCAAAAGAATGACTCCAAACTAGGTGAATGGACAATTGAACAACAGCTGAGATTCAGTGTAATTAAGTTCATGTAGACAGAATTTTGGGGGGGGGCACTCCTTAATTTTGCATACATGATGAAAACATGACATAACTATCCTGGGAAGTGTTCTTGAGAACACAATGAGTAACAGATTTCCTGTAAACCATGCTGCTGGACTGGACTTCTTTGACAAGAGGTCATATATGGGCAGAAGTGGGAGTTGAGAACTGGTGGGACTTCTCCCAAGGAGACTGTAAGGGGAAATTCTTAGTTCTCTCTGTGGCTTCTGATGTGATAGAATACTACATTTTGGAATATCTAGTTATCAGGACTTCATCATAAACAAGAACCAAGAAAACATTTTTGGAGAGAAGAGTTATTTTATTATCCCCTAAGGCCATCTTGTAACCTTTGAAGACCACTTTTGGAAATGGCTACTGCCACCACAGCAGCCATAGCTGAAGCTTTGGAGAGTATATACATTACTTGACCATCATAAAGATTTTCCCTGTGGGAATGGTCTCCTCATCCATGTTGGTGTTGGGCATCTGGTAGCCAGTTGGCTTTTGCACAAGTAACTTAATGTATTTACAGTATCTCAAGCCCTGTTGTGTAGTACATGGGCCTTTGTATAGCAAGACTGTCAGATTGTTGTTTCTAAGGAAAAAGCAGCTTCAGGCCTTCCAGCTTTGTTTCTCCGAAAAGTCACTGCCCTCAAATTGCTGTCTACTCCCCTTGAGTCCTGGGCACTTTTAACCTCATAAACACAATCCTGACTCTGGGGTTGCAGGAAAGAAATTCATCACCTGGAATCATAGGAGCTGTAGTTTGGGCAGTACTTCAGATTTTCTATAGGAGAATTCTAGTGCTATCCCCTGAATTATAGTTGCCAAGACACTCTAATTTAATCATCAATCCTTGCCAGGCTAACTTGGAAACAAATTAACAAACAGGCCAGTCTCTGTGCCAGAGATTAAATGGACATAAATCAGACATTATGAATGGGAATACACAAAAACCAGTTGTAGAACACTTCAGTCTTCTTGGGCATTCCATTTTAGACCTCAGAACAGCCGTTCCTGAACAAAAAAAAAAACTACAACGGAAGACTGGAAAGAGAAACAGCAGAATTGGAGTATATCCACAAACTCCAGTCCATTGACAGTGGGTTGAACAGAGACAATGGTTTTGTCTCTGGCACACTACACATATTATAATACTAGTTAACTCCCCAGCCTCATGAGGGCTTTCATGGACAATTTATCACATATCCTTTCTGGTTCCTAGCTAGCATCACACTACATTCCAATAACTATTCATATGGATATCTACTCACCTTGGCTTTAGGCAACATCCTTCCTCTTGGTTTTGTCACCCACTGACCATCAGTAAAACTGAACTTGTCACCTCATCACCATACCCCAAAGTTTTTCATTGCTATTCTCACACACAGCCTACTTATAAAGGTCTGTTCCTAGGCATTTCACTCCATGCATCTGATGAAGTAGACTTAAGTCTATGAATGCTTATGCTACCAACTTCTTTCTTTCGCTCAGTTAGTCTCAAAGGTGCTACAAGATCCCTTTGCATTGGGAAGTATAGTTTAGGGGCATGTGCTAGAACTCTCCCAAGGATAAACTACAAATCCTTGGATCCTATAGGATGGGGCTATAGCAGTTAACGTGGAATCAAACTAGTGTAATCTTGTAGTGTAAACACACTCTTCCCCACTCAAGTGAGGTGCATTGTAATTCTTTTTAAATATTTACAAATTTTTAATCTGTTCATATAAATCAGAATATGCAATGTATTAGAAATTGTCCTCTTTTGTTCTCTCTCTCCCCCACCCTTTGTATGATGCATGCCTTCTCTTTCAGTGATGCGTGAGTGGCCACCCCACTCAGCTGCAAATCACACTGTCCCAAGAGGGCAACAATGTGGCTAACACTGCATGCAATGGCAATAGCTTTTGTTTTGAGGCCATGGTTTTAAAAGTACAGTAGTAGCATGTACTCACTAAAGTGTCCATGTGTTCTACTTTACAGAATAGCCCCCATTTTTTTAAGGATTTCAGACTGTCCTCTATTTGAAAGGCTATCCAGTCCAAGTCCAATGTCAAGGTAAACAACTTTAAGAAAGCCAGGATAGCACATGCCTTGAATTGCTCTTCAAGAGTTTGCCATAGACAGCCAATTAAGGGCACTTTTACACTATTTAATTACTTACTTATTGTATTGTTGTATCTTCTCCCAGCCTTCAGTGGCTCCCGAGGTGATGAACAAATAAAACCCAATTTTAAAAAACATACAACCATTTTTAAAAAGCATTCAAATACTCTTTAAAAGCTCCTGAAAGCAATATTAGTCTAGAACAATATTAGAATCCAGTGTTGAAACAGTTAACACAGCACTTTCAGACATTTAATGCCATGAGGAACAGCACTGTTTGGCTGCCTGCTAGAAGCTTAAAAGAGATGGGAGTTCCACCGTCAACCTTAGCACTTTAAGTGGCAACTTTAAGTGCCATGGCTATATCCTATAGATGAGGCACTAGATTGCTCTTTGGCTGAGAATTCTAAGGACTCCCTGCTAAACTCATCTCACCAAGAGACTTCACAGAGGAGTTGTAAGTCCTCAACGACGACAACAGAACATATGGGAAATACAGTGCTACTCAAAAATCATGGTTTGTGGGTTAGTGCCAATCCATGAGCCATTGGCTGTCAATCTGAAGCAAATTTCCAAGAAAGGAAGAAACAGTTGCAGCAAATGAGCACAAATACGGTGCCAGTCCCTGGCACATGGGGGGCAGGAGAAGACCTGAGGGTTCCTGATATCAGGCAGCTTAAGAAGCACTGCTGTAGAGGACAGAACAGAAGAGAGTCAACGGACTTGTCTCCATGAAGGAAAAAAACTGGACTGGTCCACAGGAATAGCAAGTCGCTGCAGCTGCAACATGTCTTTTACAGCCCCCATAAACTTCACATGCCTGTAGTTGAGATAGCAGCTGCAAGTGGGTTACTTGTGTTTTAAATCTACCTTCGCCAAACTTTTTTTAAAAAAAATTATATGGTGTGCACAAGCAATATTCCACCTTTCCAAAAAAAAAAAAAAAAAAAAAAGAGGGGGAAAAGATAGTACAAACCTCCATTTGACCACCTTAGTGATCACTCGCTAAGGCGAAAATCCAACATGGCAACAGCGGGCGCTTGCCCTGGAACCCAGCCCCGTCCCCTGCGCTTGTCCAGCCAATCAGGTTTACACTTTTTCCTGTATGGGGAAGCAATTCATGTCAAATCAATTGTCTTAATGAGCGAAAATGCACATATCACTAGAGCTTTTTAAAAAAAGTCAGGAAAAGCCACAAATGCTTTTCTTGCATAGTTTTTTCCTCTTTTGGGCCCCCTTCCTTCACAATACAACAAGACAATGCAGGATCCCATTAAGACAGCTCATTTTCTGAGCGAATACTGTGAGGGGTATTTTTGTTGTGTGGACAACCCCAATGAGTGAGAGCAAAGAAAGAAGTCTCTAAGTCCGATGGATGTGAAGAAGATCTCTAGAGTTGGGGAAATGCAGCCGAATGATTAGGATTGCAAGTAGGCAATTCCCGTTCAAAGCACACTCCCTCTGTGGAGGTACAGATAGATACAGAGGGCAGAGCAGCATCCTCCTTGAGCCCGAGGGCATCCTTTCTGTGCCACTCCTACTTCCTGAGCATAGCTGGGATACCCAACTCTCTAGCTGAGATAACCAGAGTATGGGATCTTGACTGGTTCTTCTGGGACGATTCTCTGTAGAGACTAGAGAATATACCTTATACTGAGAGAACTAGTTCTTTTTAGCACTTGTTGTTGTTGGTGGTGGTGTAGCACTTTAATATTTTTACCCGGTTTCAAGAAAAAGCCATGAAATTGGTAGAACACATTGTACAGTTGTCCTTTCATATTCACTGGGGTTTGGTTCCAGGACCACCACCCCCAGTGAATACCCAAATCCATGAATACTCAAGTCCCATTATATGCAATGGCATAGCAAAATATAAGATGGCCAAATCAAGGTTTGCTTTTTGGATTATTATTTTTTAAAGAATATTTTCAAGCTGTGAATACTTAAAACCGTGAATGCCAAATCCGTAAATGTGGAAGGACAACTGTATATGCTTTCATGCAGAAGGAGTTAAACATAGTCCAGAGTTTGAAAACATTACTTTTTAACTACAACTTCCAGAATCCCCCAGCAAACATGGCAAGTGGCCATGCTGGCTGTGGAATTTGGGGAGTTGTAGTTGAACAACATCTGGAGGGAAAATTTCCAAGATCTGTAAAAAAAAAAATCTATTCCAGAAAGCTGCTGCCAGACAAATAAACCTAGTATGAGCCAGCTTGGGCATAAATATCTTAAAAGCACCAGATCCTGTCTGATCATGGAAGCTAAGCAGGGTTAGCCCTGGTTAGTATTTGGATGGGAGACTGCCAATGAATACCAGGTGCTGTAGGCTATACAGTATTTCATAGGAAGGAACTGGCAAAACCACTTCTGACTATACCTTGCCTAAGAAAACCCTATGAAATTTATAGAGTCACCGTAAGTCAACAGGCAACTTGAAGGCACAGACACACACATAAAGCACCTTCTTTCCTGTGTAGGTGAAACTCTGCTGAGATGAATCTAGCTTCTTTGGACACTAGAAGCTAATTCTAATCTTGTACAATTTTTCTTTGAAATAAATCCCTACACGCAAATACAGTTGCCCCTCCACATTCGCGAACTTAGCATTCGTGATTTTGCATATTCGCAGTTTTGGGAGGCCCCCCCGCCCTCCCAAAAGCAGCGACATGGGCCCCCCAGAGGCCCTGCGAAGGCCTTGGGGGGAGGGCCAGGGAGGCCTCCACGGGACCTCGGGAGGGTCTCCGGAGGCCCCGTGAAGGCCTTGGAAGGCATGGGGAAGCGTGGGGAAGCGACTATGGGGCCTCCAGAGGCCCCGTGGTCGCTTTGGCGGGGAAGGGGGAGGGCAGTCATTATTCACGGAATTTTCACATTCGCGGGGGTCTGTGGAACCTAACCCCCGCGAATGTGAAGGGACGACTGTACTGTGATTTTTCAAGGCCAAAAAATAAAAGTGACAATTCTCATTTTAAAAATGATGCTGTGTCAGACTGTGTCAGTTCAAAGGCCTAGCTGGAGTCTTCTCTCTGAATGGCTGTTTAGGACAAGATACAACTTTTATTTTTATTTTTTTATTTTTTTTATTTCATCCTGCTCCCCAGAACTGGGAAACATAGGTTTCCTTCCAGATTTTCAATACATTGCCATAGAAATATTGATTTCTCATTTCTGACTTTTGCTAAAATGAAGCCTTTTACTTCCCAGTATGATTTATTTCACCTACAAATGCTTAAGATAAGTATTCAAAAGCTAACCAGTTAATATCTGCAAAGTGTCCATCAAAAGGACCAGAAGATAAATGAGCTCACTCTGCTAATAAGGAAGAGAAATCCTCAGACTTTAATGATGTTCTTGATCTCTTTGTTCTATTAAATATGTATGTTTGATTAACTTCCCTTTACTTTCAAAGCCTAGGTAGTGAAATGAGTAGTATTTCCCCCTCTTTTTTAAAAATGTATTTTCTTGATGTACAGAGAAATCTACAGAATGGGACTACGAGCTCGTAGGTCTCCAGGTTTAGTGCAATATCATGCTACCTGTATTAACTTGGTTTTCTTTTTCATGGTAGCAACAATACTATAAAAAAAATAGCCACATCTTGAAGTGACGGCCAAGAGAGAGTATGAGTTTCTTACACAGAACTGTTCAGACTGATCCACAGAAGAGTTTGCATGAAACCAGACCAGTGCTTGTACAGTGGAAGGGATGGCTTGAGATCATGTGTGGTTAGTGTTATTTTTGATAATGCCTGATACAGTCAATGAAACTTAGAGCCTCTGAGGCAAGGTAGGTGAAAGGAGAAGTCCCTGTGTCTTGGCTTCTTATTCCCTGTAATAAGTGAGCCAGCATAGCATAGTGGTTTGAGTGTTGGACTACGACTCTGGAGACCAGGGTTAAAATCCCCACTCAGCAATGAAAACCCACTGGGTGAACTTGGGCAAGTCACATACTTTCAGTCTCAGAAAACCTTGTGATAAGTTCACATTACAGTTGCCATAAGTTGGAAACTACTTGAAGGCACACAACAATAACAAGTGAGAGGATGCACACTTGTCATCTTCCCTGAGACCTATTCATTCCAAAGGACATTTAAGGATTAATGCATCTTACTGTGTGTGAGATCCAGGAGTGAGGAGGATGTCTCAAGGTTAGCTTTATCACACAGGCTGCCAAAACAGAATTACAGCAGGATAGCAGTGTTATCACACCATGCTGTAGCTGCTTCGTCTTGGTCCTTGGAGTGCTCCTTTTCACTGATGGGCAAAACCCCTCAATGCCTTCCAACTGTGCTGCTTTGCCACTATTGATTCATATGTGATAAGTTCCTCTCACTTCAGTTCAGATATGCAGGCAGTCACATAGTATGAGTGGGCATGATTCTGCTCCTCACTCCCTTCCCCTTCACTACTCCCAAGCAGGTTGTTTTTCTTTTCTTTTCTTTTTTTATTCCTTTTATTTTTACTTAATTGCTGTGACTGCACAATTGCACTGAAAATAAGGAAATTTAAAAAGGCACGCTTCAAAGGGCATAGGGCAGGAAGGAAGTGTTCTGAAGGTCGACATGCAGAAGACAGGGATTATAGCAACACCATGGCACTTTTGAAGAGCTGTGCGAAAATGACTGTCCCCAACCAGTATGTTTACATTTCCTACACTAACACAATTGTGCCATCTTATCAGCTTGGCATGGTGAAATCCTATGAAAGCCTTTGAAGTGTCTGCTACCATAAGCTAACACTTGATAGTATAGCCAGGCATGCTATTTCTCAAGCAAAGATGTGGAAGAACTGTTGGAATTTTATGTTCCCATCAGCGACACCAGTATGCAAGAAATTCTTTGGGGGTGGGGGCAATGATGCAATGGGACTGATACATAGCAAGAGAGACAACCTATCTGGAGGTAACAGCTAGCATGTTTGGTGGTCTTAATAAGGCAATAGCTGACTTGGAGGAATGGAACTGAGAGTTCAGCTTCAGTATTACTACCCAAGCTTTCATTCCTACTCCCAACTGGTTTCTGCTGCATTAACTGGACTGACAGTAGCTATTTTGTTTCCAGCTAATAATTATAATGATGTCTACATGAATTCCTGCCAAGCTATTCCTTTTCTTTTTTCACCAAGATTCTGTTAAAAATGTAGTTTTTCTAATCTGGGAATCTACTTCTTTAATTCCTCTGCTATTCTACTCTACCCCAAAAAAAGTTTCACTAACCTTACCAATATGTTTTGGATTCCCCTCAGAACTCCTCAGATGTTTCGCCTGAGGAGAAACATCTACAATTGCTTCTGCCTGCAGTTTACGCTGAATTTTGGCAGCAGCCATAGCTCAGGTGCAATGTAAAATATGTTGTCTCTGAAATTCCCCTGTGTGATTCTATCTGGGTTTCCAGGTCAAAGGAGGATTCCATGAGGTGCTGCTGAATTGGCTCACAGACCTGCCTGACAATGGGGGAAGAGCAGATTCCTCCATTTCCATGTCCCACAGTCTACTTCACTAGCCTTCTCGGCATAGGCCAATACATGTTTCTGTTGTAATTGAGCTAATAGGAACATGTTGATGTGTACATCAGCAACAGAAGAAAAAAAAATGAGCTGAAAGCTATGGCAAGCTGTGAATGCATAATGGTCTGACCAGAGATTATGCAAGGGAAAGTGTGGGAAACCAAGCTGAAGTAATCTAGAGCCCCAATGCCTGAAAAGCAATTCAGATGGGAGAACTCTTTCAGTATTCCTACTCAAAAGGAGGTACACTGTAGATTAGAGGAGGGCAATTGGGTGGGGTCTGTGGGCCAATTATTTGCCCCAGGAAGCCTCCAGGTGCCACACAGATTGCCAAAAAAAAAAAAAAAACCCAAACAAATAAGGAACTGGGTGTAAGTCACTTCTGATTTGGAAAAACTGGCAAACCTCATCTGAATCAATCTTGTCAAGAAAGCCCTATGACAGGGTTGCCATCAGTCAGAGTCAACTTTGGGGCACATAATAACAACAAAATGTCAGGCCCCCTGAAACCTATTTAAAAGGTAAATTGCCACTCCTGGGTCTTTCCAGGAAAGGCAGTTCACCATGCTAAACACCACCAAGAATAGCCTTTTTATAAGAATAATTTGTGTCAGTTAGGGAAGGCCAAGTCTTAATAATAGAATTTTCAAAACCATCTAGAAAAGACAGCAAAGCTTGGAAGGTAGAGGACAATAATAAAAGATGGGGTCTCTCTACAGTGTTGAATGAAGCAGCAAACATCTGTCCACTAAAAAGATTGTTGGTGGGTGCTTGGTGCCATTGTTTTTCATTTCTTTATTTTCAATGTTAAATTCTTGGTTCTTGGAGAATATGTCATTCCTTTAAGGAGACACTGGCTGAGCTGGAGAAGCCAATGAGAGATATTTCAGGGAGAATTTCAAAATCCCATTCCCATTCAATATTTCTGTTGTCAAGAAGGAAGATACAGATACATATCTCTAGCCTTTGGAATAATACCTTTGCCTTTCATCATTTAACTAGGGCATTGTCCAGACAATGAAAATACTCATAGAATTCGCAGAGAATACGATGTGTTCCAATGTTATTCGAATGAGATTTGCAGTTTCAAGAAGGAGGGGGGGCTAAAAACTCAACAAACTGCGCAGTAAAAGGATTCTTGGTTTCCCCTGAAGTTTCCCGGAAAATGCACATAGATGCCATTTTTGCCCGTGTGGAGATCTGAATTCATATTGCTGCACATTTTTGCTCAATTGCCCTTTATCAGAACACATGGACACTCTATTCAAATAAATGCAAATGGATGTGAATATGCAAAAAAAAAATGTGAGAGACAAAACAGAGTTACTGAAAATGGGCGAAAATGTTCATCCACTCACAGTATACTACCACATCTAGACAGGCACTAGGTAAAATGTAGCCACTGCCCAATCTGCAGCTCATTTCCCAATGCAGAAGTGAAGACTGAGCTTGTTGCTATCACACTCACAATTTCTCAGTCTTTAGTATGTTGCATGGATTATGATTTATAGAAACAAAAAAGTAAAGTGAAAAATTGCAGAGGAAAATCTGTGTGTGAAAATCAGAGATGTGTTTTTAAATGTCAGACTTGTCTCTAAAGAGGCATTTGCTTTCCTTATCATGATTCTGATCCTCTGGTGCTACTTTTCCTTTGCTGCTAGAGCTATCCTCTGTATGCCTGAATAAAGGTAGTAGATAGGACTTCCAGCTTGATAGTCTTTCTTCTACTACTGAAGCCATATGCTGCAGCTATGTAGTCAGTTGGTCATTAGTACCCATTCCACAGGTAATTGAGGGGGAAATGCAAATATGATCAAATGTATTTGGAAGTTGCTCCTCACTGCAATTTGTAAATTCATGGATTTTTGGCAAAACAGAGGTACAATTTTCCAAATAAATGAGGCCACACATATCTCTCTATACAGGGATTCTTTCAAGATACGGAAGGTTTGGGGTATAACAGCTCCATACCTTCTAACATTTTACTGGTGAAAACCAGGACCCATGTAGTCGAGCAACATCAGGGCATGGTCAAGAGGGTGTGGTCAAGAAACAAGAAGGCAAAAGCTACTAATGAGGAAGAACATGTAGAACTACTATTTTAATTGGAGAGACTTTGGAATTTATCTAAGGAGTTTCCCTAAGGAGTTTAGGGAAGCTGAAAAAAAGGAAAAGCCCAAATCAATAAATACAGCAATCTGGATGTATGCACACAGCATGATTAGCAATAAATATAACATAATACTGTATTCTAAAATCAAACTGCTTTTATCAGACTAGCTCAAAATTACAGCTTTCTGTCAGATCCACTGTCTGAACTCTGTGTTCCTACCCATTCCTCCTCTCCCTCCTGTTGAGTTAATTGAGAGCTAAGTAGTTTTGCACTTTGAACTCAATCTGTACCAACTGAAGTGAGCTGAGAAAAAAAAAGTGGGGAGGTGGGAAGAGGGGAGAGAAACTGGGACATTTTAAAAGCAGCTGTGAACATGGGACAGCAGAGGATTAACCAGCGTTGTCCCTGAGAATATGCAGCAGTGAGGCACAAAGTAGTTAAGCGTCTGTATATGGTCCAATTTTCTGCCTCTGGTACTCCTCAGAGACTGGCCAGACTGCCAAAAATCCCCCGCCCCAAAAGGAAAAAAAATCAGAAGTGGTCAGAATTCCATGCCTGGTTTTGAAAAGTAGGTTTTCTTGTGTTAAAACAGAGGAGGGCTGGAACCTATTTAAAAGGTGAGTTTCTTCTCCTCATGTCATCTAGGAGAGGGAATTCACTCTTTTTCTCTTTTTTTCTTTCTTGATTCGTTTTGGCTGGGAAAGTCTAAAGGGGTGGAGGGATACAAAGCAAGCTTGGGTGCCACATGAAGATCCACTTCACTCTTCTATTTTCTGTTGTCAATGGAGAATTACTTCAGAATACAAGAAATTAGAAAATGGGGATTTGTTTGTTTGATTTGCATCCTCTTTATCTATCTCATACTATGGAATCCTGGGATTTTCAGTTGAGGGAGGAATGTTTAAAATTCTCTTCCACAGGAACAGATGGTGGCAACCATACTGGAATCATAGTGTTATAGGAGCCAGCATAGTGTAGTAGTTTGAGCATTTGACTATGACTCTGGAGATCAGGGTTCAAATCACCACTCAGTCATGGAAATCTACTGGGTGACCTTGCGGAAGTCACACTCTGTCAGCCACAACAAAGGCAAGCCCCCTCTGAACAAATCTTGCCAAGAAAACCCTCTGATAAGTTTTCCTTAGGGTTGCCATATGTCAGAAATGACACGAAGGCACACAACAAAAACAAACATGGTATTATAATTGTGTATTGTGACAGGGCCCTTGTTAAATGCTAACATGTTGCTCCCATTGTGCAAAGAAAGAGCTAAAGAATAGAAGCTAATGCTAGTATCCCCCAATACACTGCCCCTGGGCACATTGGACCCCTTGATGGCTGCTGCTGCCCACCAAGCCCTGTGCTTTACCCCCACCCTGCTCACTGTCCCTTTTGTCACAACAATGATGAAATATGGCTATTTCCCCTCTCTTTGCAAAGAAATACTTTCATCCTTGAAACCTGCACAGACTGAGAGAGGAAGTGGGAAGAATGTTACTCTTTCCTGCTTCCTTTCTCATCTTTATGTTCTCTTTAAGGTTGATAGTGACATCAAAGCAGCTGAGCAGAAAAAAGGAGTGAACAGGATGCAGGGGGAATAGCGCTTGGGAAGACAGGAAGTGAAGTAAAAATGTAGGAAAGAGCAAGCAAGTGGCAAAGAAAATGCTGCAACAGGAGCAGGAACAAAATAAGTTCTCTGACAAAAGGAAGGTGCACTCTCTCTCTCTCTCTCTCTCTCTCTCTCTCACACACACACACACACAGAGGATCCAATAAAACAGGTCTTCTTTAATCTGCATAATTTTACCGTGTAGAGTTGAGGAATACTATTGTTTTCATTAGAGGTAGCAACCATAGCATGCCTATACTCAACAGTTGCCAGTTTACATGTTTCTCTAAGACAAAGGTAGGCAAATCATGCCCCCCAGCCTACATGAGACATCTGGACGCCACTTTTGTAGCCCCTGAAGCCCACCTCAGGCCCCCAATTTAGAAAAAAATTGATTTTCAGGCAATTTGTATCCCCAAACCATGCAGAAAGTCTCTCTCTCTCACACACACACATACAGGAAAACACCAAAATGCCCCCGTCCCATCCCTATAAGCACAAGTACTCCCAGTCATTCTGTTTTCCACTGCTGTGATACTTCCTGTATTTTGATAGGGACTGGTAAAGGAAAAGTAAGGTATTTGGGCTTGCTGTGGGGAAATGTACAGTCTGGTGGGTGAGAAATTGAGCCCGGGCCCCCGTGCAATTGCCTACCCTGCTCTAAAAAGTTGACTGTGACTCTTAGTCAGACTGATATTGATTAAATTTGGAATAAGGGAATAGAAACCAATTTAAGTTATGGAAGACTTTCGGTGTATTAGACTTTATCAAACAGAGAAGATGATGCAACACAGCAAGAACACTGGAGCATGTTACAGCAAGGTGCGTGAGCTAACTGAGAAGGGAGTAATCAAGATGACATCTTAACAAAGCCTCTACCAAGAGACTGCTTTGAGAAACTTGGATTCAGAATGGAACTTCAGGGGTGCATGCAAGGCTCAGAAGATTCAGAAGGTGTGTTACAGATAGCAACCCTAATATGCCTATAGTCAGTAGTTACTAATTTGCATGTCTCTCTTAAAGTTCAAGCATAGCAAGTTTTTATGCCATTTCCTGTTTGCTGGTCTTAACCACACCCCTGTCTTCTGGCATCTGTTAATCTGCAGTTAATCCGAGTTTATTTGTCTTCCTTTTTGTAGTCTGTAGTTCTCTTCTCCATGTCTGAAGAGCATATATTTGCAGAGTCTCTCTCTCTTTTTTTTTCTTTTTCTTTTTTTGCCAAAGAAGACTAAGCCTGATTTATTTCTCTTCCAGACCCATTGTGTGGTAGTGATGGTGTGTGATTGGTTGTTGCTCACCTTTTGTTTGCAAATACTAATTATTCTGCTTGTGAAATACAAAACCATCTCTTACATTCCCCAATGGTTTTATTTACCAGATATAACTTTTACTCTCTCAATATCTGGTGACTCCTTCCACAGTAGCAGTTTTGTGGCTGGACATGTACTCAATGACAGCCATTTTGTAGTGGTCCCCACAATCCTTTCTCACAATTTCAAATGTTTTAATGGCCAAATGAGGTTGGACACATTTTGAGACAATGGTTAAGGAGACCACCATTGAGAACAGAATGAAACAACTTTCCCTACCCCAACAAAGACTTAAAATTAGGTCAGCTTTCTGAAAAAAAGCCAATCTTCACAGAGGTATAGCAAATGAAAAAGAGTACCAAAAAAAAAAAAAATCAGTAAAAGAGCGAAAGCCATAATCACTCCAAGAGAGAGGTGTATCCTGTTTCCAAAAGTCTATAAGCTAGCATAGGGGGATAAGGATTAAGAGATTTAGGTACATACGGAAGGGGTACAATTCTCTTGGTCACTGGTATACAATACTTTAGGCTTTCATACAAGTGTATGACTTACAGAGCAATCTCTGAAAGTAATTATTCTATTCAGAGAAAGCCAGTATCTTGAATTTGCACACCATTAGCACATATATACAACCCCAAAACATATACACACTCATATGCACACATACACTTTAAAGAGGATACATAAAACTCCTGTTCTTGCCCCTCCGCAAAAAGTTGTTTTGTTTTTGCTATTTGAAATTTTAATCATCTGCTTTTTGTTGGAAGTCCTGTATTTCAAAACCCATTGTTTTATAAAGATGAATGGGAAATAAATTGCAAAGGGGCTGTCTAGAAAGAAAGTGATTAAGATGGTGTTCAAGTATTTCCCTGCAAATGTTAATTGTTAGGGAATATGCTGAAATATTTCCTTAAATGTACATAAGTGGTCTGTCCTCCACTGACATATGAAACAAAACAGCCATCGTCATTCTCATTGAGATTGACCTAAAGAAAGGAGAAACAGTAAAAGTTTCTCCTGCCAGTCATCCATCTTTGTCTTTCCAGGAGATGGAACCCCTTCTGAGGCCTTCCCCCTTTTTGTAAACAGATTATCAGACATGGAAAAACCACGTCAAAAGATCACTAGAATAACAGGAAGGGGCAAGACTATCAGACGACAACATTCTCCAGCGTCCCGGGGGCGTAGCATGGCCATGAGTAAAGTGTTCTTTTTTATTAGCAGCTTGTCCCTGTCAATAGAAAAGGGAAGCCTCATCTGCAGAAGTGCTACGCCCCCAGAACAGTAGAAGGACGTAGGCATCTGGTAAGGTTGCCCTTTCTGTTCTTCTAGCAATCTTCTGGCGTGATTGGGAATGCAATTTTTGGTGTGTTTCCCTGGGTCTGATAATATGACTACAATCCACCCCAGCCAAACTGGATCAGACATGGAGAGGGAGAAGGAGGTTCCCACCTGCTGAGCTCCCATGCTTTGCACAATGAAACACCTTCTCCCACTCCTTTATAGTCCTGCCTTGCCTCTGGTGTGTGCGTAGTTAGAAAAAGGCAATGAACCACAAGCACAGCTTTGGCATAAGGGGAATTTCACCTCCTTCCCCATTTCCTTTCCCAATCATACAGTTGCCAACAGTGCCTGAGTAAATGAATATTTACCACTTGGTCCCAGTCATCTTAAACTTTCTTCAGTCATGATATGTGATGAACCCAGTCAAACTTCGATCACTGGAACAAAAGACATTAGTTCAAATGCTTTATTGCACAAGAATCCAAGTGCACTGCATCAGGTAATTGTCTGGTCTGAGATTTGGCCGCCAAAAGCACAGCAATAATATCACAGTTAGGTTTCACTTCCCCTCACCCACCAGGCTAATTGGGATTTGACTGTACAAAGCATTGCCTCCTTAATTTGGTTCCCAAGTACAATGTCCTTGAAGTATCTGTTGATAGTACCAACACATTCCAGCCTTGTACCAGCCATTCCCATCCTGCCCTCTGCTCATGTCAGACTCTGGCCAACAAGCAGGCTTAACCAAAACTAACTAATACAACAGTATCTATCTATCTATATAGCTAATATCCAGAGTCATGACACGATATGAGAATGTTAACAGATTTTGACTCTGCCACCCACACCCCCGGCCAGTCAAAAAAATCCCAATGAAAATTTGAAGTGCAGGAGTGAGCAGACTTCAGCCTATAATTTTATTTTTAAAAAATAAAAAATGGGGAGATGGTGGTAAAGGTGAGTTGTTTTGCCAATGGTTTTTTTTTTCCAGTTAGCAGAAAGACTTGTGTTTACCACTGTTTTCCATGGGACTGGAATGGAAGAAAAGCTGAGGCATGCCGACATCATGCAATAACGCAAGGCTGGATGCACTATTCTTGGGCTTTACTGCCGCTTCTCTTCCCTCTTGCAGTAAAGCTCTAAGTATTTTAAATTTTCAACACAATAGTGTGTATTGAGGATTTCTTAACAGTTAAGGCATATCTACAGTAATCTGAACTAAGCAATTCTGAAAATGGCTTTACGCCCTGTGCCATGGCACATCAGACCAACACCTGCCTAGTCCAGCATATTTTTCAAGAATCCCAGTTGGTAGCAGACATTGTTATCAAAAACTGAACGCGATCCACCAATGAACTAGAGCAGTGGTAGCAGTGGGAATGAGGATGCTGCACCCTCAAATAAGAATTCTTCCCCCCCACTCTGAAATTTTCCTTCCGTCTCTAAATTTCTAGCATTGCAGTAATGTAAAACTTCAGTTGAGCATGTAGAAATCTAATTTAGGCATCCAAAGAAAAGAGGCAGGCACAGTTACTCAGGGAATGTGAACACAGCAAATATAAGAGTTCTAAGTGTGAACTGTTTCCAATGTCTCACTTTCTGGAATGCTAGAAATGTGGGGACTAAAGGAACATTTGATCTGAAGGTGCCCCCACCCCCACCCCTCTCCAACTACACCCTAGAACTATAATATACTTTCTGCCCATCCTTATGTAGAAAGCCTGCTTCCTGAATGAACCTTCCATAGTTTCCGCAGCTTTTGGTCTGCTGCTGGTATTGTCTAATATACAGAGACAACTGAACAAAAGGTATTTCCCTTTGAGTGATTGGGCTAGTATATTTCTTACTCAGAAGATGTATACACTGCTGTCCGAGCAGCTGGTGGGAGGGGAGCAGCAAGGAAGGGTTGTTGCTTCCTCATCTTGTCCTGTTGGCAAGCTTCAGAGAGGCTTTGGGTTGCCATTGTTGGAAGTAGCCTCAAGCAGAGGGGGCTGGAAGAAGGACTGCACTGTTCATACTCCCAATTACATCATCAGGGGACAACAGAGTCTCAAATAAGGACTCAGAATAAGCCAAATTATTTTTAGGGTTTGGGAAAATGGATCATTATTTTTCTGAGTCCAGTTCCAAACCTGACTGAGGGTGTTCTTTCCATTCACCTAAGAATTCTGAAAGGAGTCAGACATGACACATAATTAGTGTCCTAACCAGAGGAATGCAGTCAATACACCACTTTTTTTTTTAATGACAGAACCTGGAGGGATCCACCCATCAACCTAACCTTCTTCGTTAAGTAAATTGATAGAAAAGGACAAGCCTTGATGGGGATGGCACGGTATAGCTTGTGCAGAGGAACTCCTGCCTCACAAACCTTTTTGAATTCTTCATCAATAAATATAGACAGGGTTCTTAAATTACATTAGTAGTCACGGGATAATAGAGCAGGGCTTTATTTTGTGGGTTGTTAACTGGTTGGAGAAGGAAGAGGAAAAAGACAAGAAGGAAGAAAAAGAAGAAAGCATTAATATATGAACAGTTTTTTACAGTAGGGGAAATAAATTATGAATTACCACCGAAGACCTGTACTGTATTGGGGACCATGACTATGTTATTTAAATTAATCTTAAAATGACCAGGAGTTAGGAGCAAACAATTAAATACCCACGTGTGCTGATGACACCAAGGGCTAGTCTAGACAAGAGGATATAATGCTCATTCCTACACATTATTGCAAATTCACAACAGCATCCTTTTGTCTCCACAGTCTTTCACCAAAAATGATATGTTGAGAAAGCTATCCATGTTTGAAGTTCACACACCCATAAGTCAAGATGGCATAAATTAGCATGTTATATGTTGCCACCACTACACAATGTTTTTAACATTAAAGCAAGTGCAACCTTCTGCTCAAAAAATTATTTGGGAGCCTCAGTGGAGAAAAAAAGCATACAGTCTCTAACAGGAAAATCTAACAGAGCGCTTCCAGGTGCTGTCTTGCCAGAAAGCCCACCCCCTGCTCATGTCCGACCAATCCAATCTCCAGTTCCACCCTCTTCAAGAATGTGCAGCAAAGCAAATTGGTTGTCCTAACAAGCGCTAATGTGCATTTCCTCGCATTATTTTAAAAGATTCAGGAAAGGCTGCAAAGGCTTTTCCTGTGCAGTACATGGAGTTTATTGCCACCCTCCTTCCAAATAAGGCGAACCACTGCAGGATCCCATTGGGACAAAAGATATTCTCCTCAAATTCTATGAGGAGTATTTTCATCGTCTAGACAACTCCCGAGTGACTTAGGATGGTGATGAGTGATTTAAAAAACAAACAAACTCAAGCAGATGGACCACCAAATGACAAATGAGGCACACTATAAACAAAGTACATTGTGATATACTTTGGGGCAAAAATTCCTAACATCTTGTACAACAGTAAGGTCTGGACCAGCACAGAGAAATCAAGGAAGAGATCTTGAAGTCTTCAGGTGCTAGTTGTTTTCAGAAGCCATAAATCTTTTTTTACTTGATGTATTTTCAGCTGATTTGCTGTCATGTTACAACACACACACACACATGTTTTTATATTGGATTAGGACTCTGGAAAATCAGGGTTAGAACCCCTGCTCAGCCAGGGAAACCCACTAGACAACCTTAAACTAGTCATAGAATCATACAGTTATAAGGGATTGCAAAGGCCATCTAATCCATCCCCCTGCCATGCATCTAAAGCACTCCTGAGAGATAGCCACCCAACCTCTGTTTAAAAACCTCTAAAGGAGCAAAGTCCACCACCCTCTGAGGCAAACTACTGCACTCTGGAACAGCTCTTAAAATCAAAAAGTTCTTCCTCATATTAGGCAGAATCTCTTTTCTTATAATTTTAATCCATTGGTTTGTGTTCTAACCTCTGGAGCAGAAAAAAAAAACAAGTTTGCTCCATTTTCCAAATTATATACCTTCAGATATTTAAAGATGGCTGTCATATCACCTCTCATCCTTTTCTTCTCCAAGCTAAACCTGCCCAGCTCCCTAAGCCATTCTTCATATGGCTGGATTTTCAGACCTTTTGCCATCTTAATCACATCCCTCTAGACACACTGTAGGTTGTCAATATCCTTCCTGAACTTGTGGTGTCCAAAATTAATTAACTAATATATGAATATTACACTTTACTTTGGTCTGCATGTTTTCATGTTGTGGTTCACCAGGAGTCCCTTAGGGAATACCTGAACCTGAATTAAGTGGGTGAGTAGGAAATAAAAACAAACAAGCTGATAAAAATATCACACACTCCTTTCCTATCCTATGGATTCCCATTTGTGCAGAGATGCAATTTATGACTGAATCAGGGAGCCCATTCAGTTTCACTGATGATTCTTCCTTAAAATGGGGTTAACAGTACTTTCCTTCCTAGCTGACTCTTCTGAACATTTTCCTGAAACCCCTCTTTTGCTGCCCTAACATTTTATCCCCTGAAACTTCAAACAGCAGATAGTGAATGCGGACAAAAGATGTTCCTGTGAGATGTTACAATAGAAGACAATACTCTACACACACACTTGCACCTCCTCAGTTTAATTTGTCACCTGTACCCCTGGAGAACTTAGTAACTAATCTAGGCAACTGTATAATTTTGTTTGTTATAGTCTTTTTTAAAAAAATGAAATCGAAATTGTGTGTGTGTGTGTGAGAGAGAGAGAGAGAGAGAGAGAGAGAGAATATGTGATTGTGTGCCCTCTCATACTCCTTACTTCACCTGGAGTAAAATTCTCTTCTCAGCCATCTGGGTTTTAGTAAGATTGACACTGTGCCTGGTCTTTGACTGGGCTTTCTCAGTAGGAGAGAATTTCACCCTTTGCTTGGAACAAAGGAATTGTCATAGTGGAACAAAGCAATGTCCTAAGTAGGCTGACATCCTGCTTCTGGCAATGGCTTCTGTGAAATGCAACATAATATAGGAGGCTACTCCCGGGTAAAAACACAGATTTTCCCCATGGATGGGAATACCTCTTCCTAACCTTTATTAAGTTTTCCTTCCACTCCTTCCACTCCTAGCTAAAGTACACCCACTGAATCAATTGTTGAATGGTGGGTCAACATGGAGGTCAGTCCCATCCCAACTGATTAGGCGTTTAGTTATATTCTGTTTATATTACAGTAGGACCCCTTATCCACTGGGGATTGGTTTGGGGGGGGCATGGATACCAAAAACCGTGGATAATAGCAAAAACCATTGAAAATACTGTAATGGGACTTCCGGTTTAAAATACCATAGAGTTGCCTTGGAGGACCTAGAAATGGCTAGAGAAGACACATTTTCTAGGAAGACTCTATGGTAGGTGTGCTGTTATGTGTCCCATGGATAATTGAATCAGTGGATAATGAATCAGTGTATACAGGAGTCCTACTGTATTCGACTTTATTCGTTTTTACTTTTTTGCCCCTCTAGTGCTATCTAAACTTTATTTTACTTAAATACATTCTATTTTACTGTTTGGGTTTTTTATATATATAATTCTGTACCTGGGGTTCTTTCGCATTCACTCACCCACACTTGGTTGGCCAGATAGGCTACTGAGAGTTTGGGGAGGAGTTATAAGAAATTAGAGCTCTTACCTACCCTGATACCCCCCTTCCAATAATTAATCAACTGACTATATCTCATAAATTGTCTTATGGTGGTTGGTAGTAGACCAAGGTCTCTCAAATACAAGGACTCAAAGTTTTCTCAGGAAACCTAAGGAAGTAGCCAGCCCAAATTTCTAAAAGACATGCCCAGGAAGAGAAGTAAGTACAGTACAATTCTTTTTGTATTTGGCATGTCAGTTCAACCATAATGGAACCTCTGGAGTTGGAAGGTCCCGATATACCTGCTCTGCCCCTACTGCCAGAAGGTTATCCAAACAAACCCCGACAGAAGAAAATCACACACTAAATCTCCCACCAGTTTCTCATCCAGAGAGCAAATGCCTTGCCCCTGTAGTGGCCAAATGCATCACAGTCTTAAGGTTAATGGCTGCAGGTGCCAAACACCACTTAGGTGGGATGCTGCAATCCCAAAATAGGCCCCCAGATGTATGAGGTGCAGAAAGTTCTTTCCAGACCTTTTGCACCCATGAGCACTCCCCTTCTCAAAAACATGTTGGAAACCCCCGAGGTTCCCAGAAACTCTGTAAAGGCCAAGGCAAAGAGATTCCACTTTCTCCCTGCCATTCCCCAGAAGCTATCTGAATGGAGAAGGGGACCCCTAAATGAGGCAGCCCAACCCTCCCCAGAGCAGTTGGGGGTTCAGATAGTGGACACTATCAGATGGGGCCAAAATGCCCCATTACTGCCCTGCCACCTCCTCTCCTGTTCCTGCAACGGAATGGAGGTAAATGTTTGCACACTTACCTCCATTCCACTGCAGGAATGGGCTCCCTTCCTCCTTTGCCGGCTGGCTATAAATGCAGCCGTCATAAGGCTGCCTTTACAACCAGCCGGCTAAAATCCTACTGGCTCTCATGAGAGAATGAGCAGGAGGGAAAATAAAAAATAAAAAAAAACCCAGATGTTAAAGAAATAAATAAAAGGCAAAAATAAATTAAAAATAAAACAAGCAACCCAGGGAGGGGGGGGAAGGGTGCCACTTATGTTGATGTCCTGATCATGGCAGGAAGTGATTGGCACAGAGCTCCTCCCCTGTGTCTGTCATCTTGGAACAGGGACAGGGCTTCTTTTCCCATGTTCCTGATCCCATGACAGGCACAGAAGAAAATGGAAAAGGTGTTCTATTCACGATGTTTCATCATGAATAGAATACCACGGGGGCAGGACGGGACCAGCATGGAAGGTCTCAATGTCATCCAAAAAGGAGCCCCTTTCTCACCACCGTTCCATTCCTGCCCCGGAATAACTGACCCATCTGATAATCTCCAGTGTCAGTATCCCTGACAGTAGTAGCCTGGCAGATATCCCTGGAATGGGGAGCCACCCTATCCAAAGTGAACCTGGCAAGACTCTGGGAGATGGCAACCTCCATGAAGCAATGATTGATAACAGGCCACACAAATGTATATAGTTTTTCCCTTTTGTTTCCTTTTGTTTTCCCACAGTTAAGATAATATTTTTTCTCTCAGCAGGACCAGAGCATTTTAAATTTATTTCCTTTCTGTCTATTCCTTAACTGTGTTTTCTGGAGCAGCAAAGACCCCAAAAGTGACGCTCCCCTCGTTTCCCCCAGAATCCCCTCTATCTCTCTTTCCCCGCACCGGTTTCCATCGCGATGGAAGGTTTCCAGTTTTGGTTTCTTCGAAGCAGCCACCCAAAACTGCAGGCAAACGTGCCAGTCATTGGTGAAGAGACACGTGCCCCTGCCGGCTCTCTCAGATATGGTGGGGGGCAACACCCGTCTCCCCTCTGAACACTCAATAAACTGCTGTGTTTCTGCAACTACTGCTTTTGCACTTTTTGCGTTCAACTCTTGCCTCTGGAACTTTATTTGGATTTTTACCACCAACACCACCATTTGAACTATTTAACTGTTCACTACTATGTGCTTCCTGAGCTGTTCATTGAAAAGGTGCTTTTGGACTTTAAGATTTCCCAATTTTTTCAGATACTGATGGGGATGGGGAAGGAAAGCTTTCTCCTCTCCCGCTGCTGCAAATGTGATATACAAGGTCTGTCTGTTAAATAATGGACCACCGTTCCTTTGCTGAACAGGTGGTCCGTATGGCACATGCCTTGGACCTGAAGACCACGGAGAAATAGTCTGAGCCCCTCGACCCTATATCACAGCGGCTCAAGTTGAGGGCTCCCCCGGCTGCATGCCTACCAGTCCTGCCATCTCTTCTAAAGTTGACCCAGGGCTCATGGGAGAACACGTCATCCATCCCTTCAACTTTGAAGAGAATTGGCAGGCTGTATAGAGTGGCTGGAATGGGTATCGATTGGCTCCAGGAGCATCCGAAACCCAACTCCGTAGTCATCAAGGCCACTCAGCCCAGGAGGCAACATCGGGTGCAATCCACCCCTTCCGACCCCGAAGGAAGGAAGTTGGACATTATGGGGAAGAAATTGTATTCGGCTGCTGGGCTCAGCTTCTGAACCGCAAACTACGCAGCATGCATGGGTGCGTATCAGCAGGTCCTTTGGGAAAGAATGCTGCCACTCATCCAGGACCTGCCTGATGAGCATTGGAGACTCGCTGAGGCCATCCAAGCGGAGGCGCAACTGCTGGCGGGGCAGCAAATGAACTCAGCACGCCACGTTGCTGATTGTGCAGCCAAGACAGTGGCAGGCTGTATCACCCTATGGAGGCACGCTTGGCTTCGATCCTCTGGGCTGTCCACACAAGCGTCTGCCACCATAGAGGACATGCCTTTCGACAGCTCCGGCCTCTTTAACGCCTCTATGGACGAGAAGCTGGAGTTTATGCAGAAGATGAGGACCACCGCACGGCCTCATCTTCTGCTTACCGCCCCAAGCATCGTTCAGGATGGCATACCTCCTCATACGGCCAGCCCTTTAGACGGAGTGGCACGCCTCAATCCTCTAGGCGATCCCGATTCCATCAATTGATGTCCTCTACCTCTTTGGTGAGGAGCAAGGGGTCTGCTTCCCGGTACCGGCTGCCTTCAAAACAACGGGCGAAAGATCATGGCAGAAGGAGATTTTAAGTGCTTCCCCTTATGATGATGTTTCCATTTTCTTTTAGACCCCCCCCCTGTTTGGAGATCACCTGTTGTTGTTCCAGGACGCCTGGTCCTCGATAACATCGGACCGCTGGGTACTAAAGATCGTACAGCAGGGCTACTGGATCGAGTTCGACGAACAACCTCCAACAGGTCGGATCCGTGTGACCCCGCCCTCCCCTCCTCGAAGAGGTTCAAACCCTGCTTCAAAAAGGAGCTATCGAGACTGTGGATCCCGATAATCACCACCTCTGTTTCTTTTCAAAATACTTCCTGGTCTTGAAGAAAGATGGTGGCCTCCGTCCCATTCTCGACCTAAGGGGAGTGAACTCGTACATCATCCTGAAGAAATTCAGGATGGCTACGCTTGCTCTCATTCTTCCTCTTCTTCAACGTGGAGATTGGTTTGCGTCCATAGACCTCAAGGACGCCTACTTCCACGTTGGGATTCATCCTGCCCACAGGAGGTTTCTGGCATTCCAGATCGGGGACGAACCCTACCATTTCCGCGTTCTACCCTTTGGACTCTCCACAGCACCGAGAGTCTTCACGAAGTGCATGGCACCAGTGGCGGCCTATCTTCGACAACACAGTCATAGTCTTCCCGTATATCGACGACTGGCTCCTTGTAGCAGATTCGAAGGCCCAGCTCAAGAGGAACATCAGCTTTACCTTAGATGTGCTGCATACCCTGGGACTTGTTGTCAACACGGACAAATCCCACCTGAATCCTACACAAGCGATTCAGTTCATTGGTGCCCGGCTGGACTCAGTCTCAGCAGCAGCCTACCTTCCAGAGGACCGATTCAACACCTTACGGTCCCTGATTCATGGTTGCCAGCGTTCACGGCGGGTCCGGGCACTCAACATCCAGGTCCTGCTGGGCCACATGGCAGCGACTACATCCGTTACTCATCTATCCAGACTTCGATTCCGGCCGCTCCAGCACTGGTTCCTGATGGTCTTGGACCACCTGCAGGACTCTCCCAAAAAGCTCCTAACGATGCCCCGTACTGTCCAACGCTCCCTCGACTGGTGGCTCATACCGCGGAATGTCCTCTCCGGCCTTCCCTTCGACCCCCTGCAGCTGAGTGTCTCCCTCACGACGGATGCAACCCTACTAGGATGGGGGGCTCATCTGGGCTGCCACAAGATTCAGAGTTTATGGAACAGCGAAGAAAAGACATTACACATCAACGTTCTGGAGCTCCTGGCAGTCCAGAAAGCTCTTCGAGCCTTCAAGGTGCTGGTCCGGAACAAAACCGTCCTCCTCATCACGGACAACACCTCCATGATGTACTACCTGAACAAGCAAGGTGGTACCAGGTCTCCTCAGCTTCTTCAACTCACTCTGCAGATCTGGGATTGGTGCGTGGAAAGGAATATCCTCCTGCAGTCCATCCATCTCCCCGGGGAGGAGAATATTCTTGCCGACGGACTGAGCCGTTCCAATTCCAATGTCCACGAGTGGATGCTACATCGGCACGTAGTGTCTGATCTTTTCCGTTGCTGGGGGACTCCTCTGTTAGATCTCTTCGCGGCTGCCCAGAACGCACAGTGCGTCCAATTTTGCTCCAGAGTATGGCACAAGGACTAGAGGGGAGGCGCGTTCCTGTACCAGTGCAACGGACCGTTCCTGTACCTCTTCCCTCCGATCCCACTGCTGCCAAGGGTCGTCGCCAGACTTCACCGGAACCGGGCGAATGCGATCCTCATCACACTGTGGTGGCCTCAACAACTGTGGTTCGCACCACTGCTGCTTCTGGCCAGGCGACGCTTTCTTCACCTCCCAAGCAGACCGGACCTACTCACCATCCAACAAGGCAAGGTCAGACATCCCGATCTCGACTCACTCCGCCTGACGGCCTGGAGAATCCACCCATGACCCTGTGTCCACCTCAACCTCCCCCTCCTCCTCCCTTGCCTCGAGAGGTTCAGGCGATTATTGACGCTGGCAAGAAACCCTCAACACGGAAAGCCTACTTCTATAAGTGGAACTGATTCAAGAAATTCCTGACAGATAAGGGACTGACTGTCAAATCCTGCTCAGTATCGACGGTCCTTCAATTCCTCCTGGACCTATCGAGAGCAGGGCTCTCGGTTTTGTCTCTTCGGGGCTATCTGGCTGCTATCTCCGTCGAATTCCAGTCTCGGAATCGACCGTCCCCCTTCCAGGATCCGATGGTGAAAAGGTTCTTGAAGGGATATGTCAACCTCCATCCTCTGGTGCTCGACCCCGTGCTGGCCTGGAGCCTCGAACTCGTCCTCTCTCAGTTGGTGAGACGACCCTTTGAACCTCTGGCTTCAACCAACCTCCGGCTGCTGACTTGGAAAACTGCCTTTCTGGTTGCCATCACCTCCGCCCATTGGGCTGGAGAGCTATGTGCTCTATGATCGGACCCCCCATATGTCTGTCTCCACAAGCACAAGGTAGTCCTGAGACCAGACATTTCCTTTCTCCTTAAAGTGGTCTCTAGCTTCCACCTCAACCAACCTATTTTCCTTTCGGCATTGATGCAGGACCTGAAGGACGAATTCGAGCGTACCCTCCACTCCATGGATGTGAGGAGGGCGCTTGCCTTCTACATACAACGGACTGCTCCGTTCTGACAATCACCCCAGCTCTTTGTCTCCTATGCTGACTCCAAGCGGGGTGCACCGATTTCGCCGCAGCGTCTCTCGAAGTGGGTGACGTCGACTATCGCTCTCTGCTATGAACTGGCCAAGAAGCCGTTGCCTCCACGAATTCGTGGACATTCTACGAGAGCTGTCTCTGCTTCGACTGCGTTCCTCTCCGGGGTGCCCCTAGAGGATGTCTGCCGTGCTGTCACTTGGTCCTCACCATTGACATTTATCTCACATTACAGACTGGACTCTCATTCTAGGAATGAGGCTGCTTTTGGGAGGGCAGTGCTTCTGTCCTCCATTCATTAAGTGAGTGTATTCATGTTGAACATTTCACTGTTGAATTACTTCTATGTTGAGATGTGTATACTGCTATGATGAGAATGGTTTAATAATTGTGGGATGTGCCAAAAAAAGAGAGAGAGAGAAATCCCTTTCAAGGCTAATGTGAAGGGTCCTCGTCTAATGATGCACAGGACATACCCTCCTCCAGTGGGGAAGCTTGCTAGTCTACCCAACTGTGTGATTCACAGAGACCACGAAGAAGATGGACAGGTTGCTTACCTGAAACCATAGATCTTTGAGTGGTCTTCTGTGAATTCACACAGACCCGCCGATCCTCCCCTCTATGTCCTACTATTGCATATATGCTTAATGTTCCTGATGCTGCTGATTGCGGCATCATTCAAGGAACTGAGGGGATTTAGGCGGGAGAGCTTTTAAGGGACCATTATTGTGGGCGGAGTTACCGCCAAAAATGTATCTATGCACATTCTGCCTAGCGATACTAGAAGGTTCCGTATGCACTGTGCAGGCACAAGAATAACCCAACTGTGTGAATTCACAGAAGACCACTCGAAGATCTATGGTTTCAGGTAAGCAACCTGTCTGTCTGTCTGTTAAATAACGAGACTGTGTTTCTACCTTTCAGAAAAATCAGGGAGAACTGATGGTGTATGCTTGAGTGGTGACCTTGAACATGTCTGAATCTGCATGACAAACATCAACACTCTCAGCTGTTCAGTTAATTGTCAGTTGTCGTTTAAAGCAGCTGTGTTGTCTGTTGTGTGCCGGAAATGCTAAGTTGAAAAGTCAAGCAACATGTAAATTTGAATTTTTTAGTAAAATTGAACAAAACATTGCCAGAATCTTTTCAAATGCTTACTGAGGCCTACAGGGAAGACTGCATGTCTTGTGTGTGTGTGTTTGAGTGGCACAAAAGATTCAGAGAAGGACATGACAATGTGGAAGACAATGAATGCCCTGGATGAGCTTCCACTTCAAGAACCGAAGAAATTGTGGGGGGGGAATCAGCCAGGTTGTTCAAGAAGACTGCCGACTCAGTGTCTGAATAATAGCTGAAGCTGTGAACGTTGACAAAGACACTGTGTGGAAAATTTTGCACGAAAATCTCAACATGAGAAAAGTTTGTGCCAAGATTGTCCCTAGGGTTCTCACACCAGAGCAAAAAGAGTGCCACAAGGACATTTTATTTCCATTGCTACAATTTATTTCCATGCATTTTCTATCATTCTGTTCATTTCTAGTGTCCTGAAATTCTTTCTTACGTCCACATTCTCATAAATAGGTTTCTCTTTAGAGTTATTTAGTTAAGTTTTTGTCTCTATCGAAAGATGAGTTTTTTTAGTGTAAGATAGTTCCTTTTCACCTCAATTCGGCCTGGCCTCTGAGCGACTTAGACAACCTCACTCCCCAAACCCCATTTCCCCAATCCTAACTTTTTGCAGACAGTTGAGTGCCAGCTGCTCCATTGTTCAAAAATGAACTCCATTCTGTGAATGAATTTCATTGCGGGGATTGTTACCTGCCCTGATACCCTCCACCCTTCCAATAATTCATCAATTGACTATATCTCATAAATAGGCTTATTATTGGCACTTCACATGGTTGGTAGTAGACGAGGGCCTCCCAAGTACAAGGACTCAAGGTTTGCTCAGAAAGCCTAAGGAAGTAGCCAGACCAAGTTCCTAAAAGACATGCCTGGGTGGTAATTAAGCAGTCCCTCTCAAACTGGAAAGTTAGGGTGGAAATGGACTAATTTGCCTTGACATACATGGAAGTGAGTCATTCACTAATTCAATCAAAGTAGCTGGATACTTGTCTTACAAAACTGTTTTTTCCTTGTACCTTTCCTAAAACAATAGAGAGTTGCCTGAGACCCATCACTGCTGATGTTTCAGCCATTAGCAATTGTTAACACATTCAGAGAATGCATTGTTTAACCCTAGGAAACTCCAGCAGACATTGTATTCCACTCAAAACATCCCTTCAGGAGGAATATCAAATATAAATACCACCCTCAAACTGGCACAAAGTATCAACAAGGAAGAACACATAAGCTAGGAGAGGATGCTGCAGTTTCATTTTGCCTGAGCCTACTGGGAAGGACAAGATTTCACTTCATCCTATCCCACCCACCCACCCCAGTTCAAGCTGCTTTGAATCTCATCTTAGGAGAAAGATGGGATATAGATCCAATAAATAAATAAATAAATAACTGGGCGTGAATTACTTTTGCACTTTGAACTCAATTTGCAGCAATTGAAGTAAGTTGAGGACAAAGCAGGAAAGCGGTAGGAGCAAAGGGAAACTGGGACATTTCAAATACAGCTGAAAAAGTGGGTTAACAGAACATTAATTGGGACTGTCCCTGCCAAATTGAGATGGAGGGTCTGTGTTGCTTCCCATTCATTTATTTTAGAATCCCACTAACCCTTCAGCTTACCACACTCCAAAGTAAAGCAGCAGTGCAGCAGGAAGGTTCCATCTTCCATGCTGCCTTACTGCACAATATCATCATTCTGGTCCCATGGGAGACAGATGTAAAATCACATCTTTTTGCTAACCAGAAAAAAACATTAGCAAAATGACACATTTTTACCTTTGTCTCCCATGGGACTGGAATAGCAGAACACCGGAAGAATGACAACATCATGCAGTAAGGCAGCATGGAAGACAGTACCTTCCTGCTCCACTGCCGCTTTACTTAAATAAAAAAAAAAGGTATTTATACCCCGCTCTTCAGCCACAAAGGCTATCAAAGCAGCTTACAATTTGTTTTAAGCAATAGCAATTTACACATCTACATTGCATTAAACAGTTTCCAATGTGTGTTAACTAATACTTCAGAGTGTGGTAAGCCCCTTACACGATAGATAGTTACAGCCAGTCATTGCTAATGTAATAGCGACCCACTCCAACCATACACAGACATATATTTTCTTGTTTCTTCCAAGGAGCCCCTACCACTGCAGGTCTGCAGCTGCCTACCGTGCTGTCTTCCAAAACATAGTACAGTACTCCTCGCCATTTTATTCTCACCTCAAACTTGTAGTGCTGTGGAGGGCAAAGCTGAAATTTTGTGAATGGCCCAAACTCATCTAGTGAGCTTCATGGCTGATTGGGGACTAGAACGTGGTTTTCCCAAGTCTCAGTCCAACAATCTACCCAATACACTGCACTAATCCCAGGGAAAGGGCCTCAAGTGAACATTCTGCCATGGGCCCCTATGTGTCTTTCAAAGGCCATGGTTCTGGTGAGAGCTTAACAATATGCACCAGGCCAGATAATTTTTTCCTTCACTATAATGTCATTTTTGGCAGGGAGGAGTGATAGAAGTGAGGCTGACTGGGGGATGTAGTCCAATATAGGCAGGGGCACCCAACTAGGAGTGGGCTTGTCTAGGCATTGGCAAAGGAAGGGATTACATCCTGGAGGGCCTATTTCATTCAAGCCAAACTTAAGTTTGACACAAGCAGTGAAAACAAGAAGCAGAAATATGTTTGCACAGTGCCTGGAGGGGTGGGCAGGGAGGGAAGGCTGAAAAGTGCTATTTGATGGTTGATATTGAGCAAAGACCATGTCTGAGAGAAGGGAGGTTGATTGGTGATAGCTTAGAGATAGCTTGGCTGTTGTGCATTATCACTGTGGGTGATGGTAGCTACAACAGACCATAAGAAACATGATTGGATTTAATTGTTTCCACTTTTCATAATTCTAGAAAAAAAGAACTGAAAAGTCTCTCTCTCTCTCTGTCTCTCTGTCTCTCTCTCTCTCTCTCACACACACACACACAAATCCCAGTGTGGCTGCAGTTCTGAGAAATATTTTAAATGACCTATTCTGTCCACACAGAATCTGTTTGAGATTAAGATTCAGCTTTGCATGTTTTGGTTCTAAAGGGAAAATTTGTTCTTTAAGGATTTGGGGTAAAACAAGAGTTTGCCAACTTAGCAATTAGAGGGTTAAGTTTCTTCCCGGTCTCGCTGCATTAACTGGAAAGGAATGAAGTGTCAGGCATGTTCTCGCCCCAGCAGGCTGTTGGAAAGCAAGTCCCCTCTCTCCTCACACGCACACCTCCCACTGCTGCAACCAAATTATTTTCAATCCTCCAGAGACCCAGGATGCCAGACAAAATCTGCAGTGTGAATCTGATTCATTGCAAAAGGATGCAGATGTAACAGTCCCCCGCCTTCCCCTTCCCCAGACTTCCTGCGCTTGGATTCATGCCACACCCTCAGCATTTTGAGGAGGTCTGTGGTCTGCAGCCTAGCCCCCCACCACCACTGCCACCATAGTTGCCCACTACCATGCTGTCTTCCAAAACACAGAGCTTAACCTCACATCTCAGATGCGCAGCCACCCTCAACATGCTAATTAGAGCACAGTATAGAAGTAAATAGGTATGACTTGTGGTGGTAATTTCCTGGTCGAAGAGGTAATTATTTGTCTTCAAAACAACCCCTGAAAGGTGAAATAGGAAACTAAATTCAAAGAGGTTTCCTTGTTGTCACTAAGCAAGACTGAAAAGTGGTTCGAAATTCCTTTTTTTTTAATTTATAGTGCATGGTATCCATGGAAACCTACTGAGGAGGTCATGGAAGCTAGGCGTCCGTCTCACCCTGCTTGGGGAATTATGGTTTCACAGTGGCAGACAGCCATGGAAGAAAGTGGATTCTTAGTTCCTTACAAACAGTTCCTCACAACCATGAACCTTTAATTTTTACTCATAAATCTCCTTCAGGATCCTGAAATGAAGAGAATTCTTTCCATAGGCCTCAAAGAGCACAGCACTGAGTAAACACATGGATGTCCAAGTTCAGCTGTTATGCTGGCTACTCATGCACTCTTCTGTGGGGTTTTATTACTTGGTTTGCTTAATTGTTGCTTTTCTGTTACCTCAGAGATTCTCACACTGTGACCTGTGGCGTACCAGTGGTTCATAAGCAATATCCAAATCATGTACAAAAAGGTTGCAAAAAGTTGAGAATCTTTTGTACTTGGCTCCTGAACTTGAGTTATTTTTTCTGATGAAAGGTATTGATCATGGAGCTTTGCTTAAATACCCCAAGCACATCTGTTGCATTAGAAAGGCAAGATTACAGTTATTAGAATATGAGTTACTAGCTGTACCCGGCATAACATATGCCATTTAAAAACTCCCCAAAAAATCCCTGGTAGACCTTACAACAACCCTGTAAGGTAGGCTGGTGGGTTTTTAAATTCCTCCTCCCCTTTCTCAGTGTTCCACACTTTTCCCCGAATTGCTGAGGGTGGCTCACTCTGTTGCCCTGCCACCACCAGTTGACTGCCTGGGTCCTGTCGCAGGTGGCCTGCTGCCGCCACCAGTTGACTATCTAGGTCCTGTCACAGTGGCATCAACAGCATCCTGCTGCCACCACCAGTTGATTATTTGGGTCCCGTTGCAGGTGGCCCTGTCACAGGCAGCCCGCTGCTGCCACTGCCAATTGACTATCTGGGTCCCAATCTGGGCCACAGATTGAGTGGCAGGAGTGGATTATGAGGTGGAGAGGAAATTTGCATGTGGGTGATGCTTGGTTGGGTGTGTTTCCTGAGCAGCCAATCAGTACACTGGGAAAGGCAACATACCCAAGAGTTTTATATATATAGATATTTGTTGCTGTTATGTGCCTTCGAGTCAACTCCAAGGGCCCATCTACATGAGGGGGGGAAATGCAAAATACCTTGTAGTATTGGCACATCGCAGCAGCAGCAACATGTCTAAACAGTTTTTCTGGCCTCAGGAGCCCCCATAAGCCTCGCATTCCTGATAGTGGCAGCACGTTATTTACTCACGTTAGTTCTTTACTGCTGCCATTGGGGGAAAAAAAGTCATCTCAAGGTGTGCTGGTGTGATAGAGCAATTTTCCAGGAAAGCAAAACAGAAAATCCTTTTTATTGCCTCAGCAAGCAATCACTAAGGCAAAAATCCAACACGGAGGCAGCAGGCACTTGCCCTCCTAGCAAGCCCCGCCCCTGCATTCACCCGGCCAATCAGCTTTGTGCGTCCCTTCAAAGTTTTTATTGTTGATTAGTCCAAATGAGCAAAAATGCGCCACCGCCTTGCAGTTTGTGAAAAAGTACAGGGAAATCTGCTAAGGTTTTTACCCTTTTTTCCCCCATTTTGGGCCCCCTCCTTCTGAATAGTGTGGATTGGTGCTGGATCCTGTTTAGACTGGTAAGATTCCCAGCGAATTCCATAAGGGGTATTTTCACCATTTAGATGGTTCCCAATTTATGATGACACTGTCTTAGGGTTTTCCTGGTAAGGTTTATTCAGAGAAGGTTTGCCATTGCCTTTCTCTGAGGCTGCGAGAATGTGAGAGTGGGCTCATGATCACCCAGAATGTTTCCATGGCTGAGCAAGGGTTCAGATTCTGATCTCATGGAGTCTTAGGACTTTATCAGACCAGGCAAATATGGCATCATAACGATGCCTAATGATCGCAAAAGGGTGTGCATACCAGCCGATGTCGTCATTTCACAATTGTGTATTGTCCAAAACCCGTTCCTTTTTATTGATGGCCCAAGCCATCAATATATCTCCCATGGTGCTTTTGTGTGGGCGTTGCTGGTGTTTGAAACCATTGTGCTCAGTGAATACAGCGTCAATTGTCATAACATTTCCGGGTCATATCAGGACAACTAGATGGGGAGTCTTTTTTTTTTTAACCTCCTCGGTGTACTTGGGACTTTGTGAGTGTGCTTCTGTGTACTTTTTGTGGGTTTTAAAAATGTATTTTTGAATTTGCTGCACTAGCGTCTTCTCGCGAGAACTGGCAAGATTTGGAACCCAGAGGTAAACAAAGCTCCATTCATGCTCCGTTACTGCTGGGGCTGCCTTTCTGACATGACATAAGGTAAGTCTGGGGTTGGGGGGTCTTTTGCCATCATAAAAACATTTCAAAATATGCCAGCAAAAGAATGTTTAGGGGGGGTGGTATGTTAAAGTCCTTAGTCCAGTGTTCAACCTAGCACACCATGCTGGCTCTGTTATATATTGGGGTCATCTTTATGCCTGTTCCCTCATAGCTAAAAAACTGCTCTGAGAGTTCTGGGTTGAACTGGAAGGAGAATTTAAATAGTGAATGAATGAATGTGTGGAAATCTTCCATGGTTTACCAAACCCAGCTTAACACTATTTTGGCTTGGAGATTCCATGAAGAGAAGGGTGCCAATTGATTCTTATTCTATGTAATGGCATTGACAGATATACACCACTGCTAAAGCCACACAGTGACAAGCTAAAGAGAAACAGTCCACATCATTTTGACCTTGACAATGTGCGTTGATCTTCCCACTAAAAGCCAATCGTCCTGATATTAGGGTAATCAAAGAAGAATATGTTTCTAAGATGAAGCGAGTTCTGTGCTCAAACATCTGGGAATCATATGACTAAGTTTCAACATGTCCCAACATCTGATATGTTTCACTACATTCTGCAGAACATTCTGGAAGACAATTGGTATTGAAAAGTTGGTCCAGCCACACTGTCCCACAGATAAAGAAGCTGGAGAATTGGTGCTCATGACATTGTTACTCGAAGAGGTGGGCGGGGTCTGTGGGGAGCCCACCCATGATGCCAAATCTCAGTTATTAATTGGGGAATTATTAGCTCAAATGGATGGCTGCAGGAGGTTGGGTAGCTTTGGGGATCTTTTCACCTGTGTATACCAATACTAACTGCAGAGACTCCCAGCAAAGTAAAACAAAAATAGTTTTTATTGGAAAATAACACAGAGGCATTCACACACACGCACACACACACACACACACACACACGAACCACACAAGGATAATGAGTTAAAGGTGGAAAGGTTAGATAGAGGAATTGATTTGGGAGATAGGGACTATAGTTACTAGTCTTGAAGAGAGAGAAGCAAAGAGCTCAGACTGAAATCTGAGGGTGGTGCTGGATTCTGTTCTGGGGGGCACACTAACAGAATGTCCAGGTGTAGTCATGGTAGCACAGTGTCACACTTTGCTATTGTTTGGGGACTAATATACAGTCGTCCCTTCACATTCGCGGGGATTAGGTTCCCCAGACCCCCGCAAATGTGAAAAATCTGTGAATGATGATTGCCCTCCCCCTCCCCCGCCAAAGCAACCATGGGGACTCCGGAGGCCCCATAGTCACTTTCTCCGGACTCCCCAGTCCCTTCCTAGGCCTTCACGGGGCCTCAGGAGACCCTTCCGAGGCCCTGTGCATGCCTCCCCGGCCCTCCCCCCTTCCATCCAGGGCCTTCACAGAGCCTCTGGAAGGTCCGTGAAGGCCTCCCCGGCCCTCCCCCCTCCCACCCAAGGCCTTCACAGACCCTCCGGAGGCTCTGTGAAGGCCTACCCGGCCCTCCCCCTTCCACCCAGGGCCTTCATGGACCCTCCAGAGGGTCTCCGAAGGCCCTGTGGAGGCCTCCCCGCTCCCTCCCAGGGCCTTCATGGGGCTTCTGGAGGGTCTCCGAAGGCCCCGTGAAGGCCTCCCTGGCTCTCCCCCTCCCTCCCCGGGCCTTCACGGGGCCTCCGGAGGCCCAGTGTCGTGGTTTTGGGAGGGAGGGGGGCCCTCCCAAAACCGTGAATATTCAAAACCGCGAATTCTGAGTTCGCGAATGTGGAGGGGCAACTGTACTATATTGTGTGTACTGAAGGGGTGTTCTGAGCTTAGAACAAAGCGTAGATGGGTTTCCCACCATTAAACAAAGGAAACCATGTCTCTGCTGATTGCTGTTAATGGCTGAGAGATTAGAATTGGTGGGGTTTACGACAATCTTCATATTGTGAGATAGGAAAGGTGTGAAGGGATATTTCCTGGGGATGAGGGTTGTGCAGGTCACTTGTTTGTTTGTGGTGTGTCACTCATCGTCAAGGGGGGCATACCACTTTAATGGTTCTGTTTACTAGGGGCTTTGCTTAATCCTATTTTGGGTGTGTTTGCCAGTGTTTTTCCACGACACCTTTCTCTGGTCCTGGTGACCTCTATCTGACCTCACCTTTGGTCCACCTCAATCTACTAGACCCCATTAAGTGTCTTAATATTGCCAATTATGAAATATTATAGGTAGGGGGTGTAAGGCATGGTAACAACATGTTGGACAATGGCAGTGCTGTGTGTACTCCTTTAGAGCCTATGTTGTTTGCAGTACCTCTGGCCCAGCCAACAACATGACACCTGTTAACTTACGGTGAACTGTGTAGAATTACCACTGTAAATATGAACCAGTTTTGAAGCTAATTGGGATATTTTGATCAACAGCTACAGGACCTTCTAGCAGAGCTGGTGGCTTTGCTGCCATGGTTGTGGTAAGTCCACTCTTGGTGTTGTCACTGTTACTTCCATTGCTGTTCTGAGTTGTAATGGAGGTCTGTTGGTGCCAGACCTCAGAAGGAATTGGGTCTGGCACTGGAGGACTTTCTATATAACTCTGAACAGCTATGGGAGGAGCTGTGATAAAATCAAGAGCAGAGTTGCTGCCCCTACAGTAGCAGACCCACTGGCCACCCCTGCCTTCAGAGAACTCCAAAACCAAGGCTGGAATCCTATTGGTTAGTCTCAACAATAGTAGACCTATTGAATCAATTGTTGTATGCTGAGTCAACACATAGGTAAATCTAATTGCTTCAATTACTCTAGTCTGCTTGGGACAAACAACAGGATTTAGGCTTACTAAATTAGTAAGGTTTGCAAAGGTTTTCTTTCCAGACCTTTGCTCTGTCTGTTAAAATGCAAGGACAGACATTTCAGTGTGAAAGTGTTCCTAGCAGCCAAAGCAAAACACAGCAAATAACACTGTAGAGAAAGGAAATCTGCAGAGCCTCTGTAGAAAGAGAAGAGTAAGTGAAGCTAAAGATCTCTCTCAATCAAGCATTGTTCTGCTCCTTAAAGATACTGAACTGCTCCTGCCTTCAGCAGCATTCAGTTGTCTGAGGAAGAAATTTAGAACAATACTTTAATGGAGGTGGTGGACAAGAGTTTGCCTTTGTTGCAGTACTCTGCCATTTTCCAATCTCCCTGGGGTAATTTTTAATCCCCAAAAGTTGATTTTTCAGTGGCAATTTTGTTCAAAAATCCCTACATTAAAAGTAAAGGAGAGGAGGATTGGGGGCGGAGCCCCTTCTGGTTTTTATTTTTATTTTATTTTATTTTATTGTTGTTGATTTTTTCCTGCTAGTGTGCCCACTGAGGATTCAAGAGGCTGAAAACTACCTGCAGGATCTCACAATGTTCCCCATTACCATTTTACTGGGAAATATGAATGATGCCAATGGCATCCCATTCCCTCCCCCCTCCAAAAAAACAACATAAACTAACAGCAGTTTTTGTTTCTTATATCCAAAGCTACAATGTAAGGCCACTGCCTCCTCTCCCCTGTGGTTCTTATCATCTGTAGTGGGATTTGTTTCATACAGTGGAATCAAAGAATCATAGAGCTGGAAGAGACCACAAGGGCCATCCAGTCCAACCACCTGCTATGCAGGAATAAACACTCAAAGCATTCCCAACAGATGACCATACAGCCTGGCAGTGTTCTCTGTACTTCTCTACATTTCTGTCCAAATAAGGTCCAACACCCACACCCCAAAACAGAACTTGCACTTTCCCTGGACAAAAATGAAATTAAAGGGAGGAAGATTTTTCACAGTGTTTTCACACACAAATCTACTCCTGGGCACCAGGGGAAAATGTACCTTGGGGATCAGGGTGTGCTAGCAACACAGCAGCTCTGCCTTGGATGAGATACACCGGCCCCAAACTCCCCAACCTTCACTTGTATGTTTTGAAGCTCTAACAAGACACTACCATGAGTCTGCCTATTAAATCTGAGCGTGGTTGTTTCTGCCAGAGATCAGAGGGATTGAACTGCAGCTCCCATCATCCATGACTTTTCTGCACAGGGAGCTATTACTATCACATACACTCTGCCTGCACTAACCATGGGGAAATAGAGAGCCGACATTCCATGCTGCTCAACATAACTCAGGCTGTGAAGAGAAGGATGTAATGTGGAAAACTGGCTAGGCACATTCAACAGAGCTTTGCCCAATGGTAACTGGTGACTTCCATGTCAATGAGGTCATGAATCCACCCCATGTTTTAGTCTGAACCCTACAGGAGCTGAGCCTACTTTGGGGTTAGGGTTCACCATCTTAAACAGCTCCTCCAAAATCCAGACCAAAATCCAGAGTGGATTCATTACCCCACTGACATGGAAGCCACCAGTTGCCACTATCTTTGCCTCCCTCGAGTTATCTTTGGATCACTCTCCTCAGGTGTACTAGGGAAACTCTGTCCACCTATAGCCCCCACTCCCAAATCAGTGGGATTTAAAATACACCAATAGGCAAAGGGAAGCAAAGAGGTAAAGAGAAGAATGTTTTCTTCCCTCTACCCCAGACAAGGCTATCTTTCAAGCTGTTTTGGGCTGTAACTCCATGAATCCATGCCCTTTGGCTATGCTAGATGGGCCTTATGGGAGTTGTAACACAAAGCATCTGAAGGGCATCATGTCACTCACACCTCTTCTACCTCTCCCCCCACCATTAAATGTGCATGATTCATGTGCACACAGGGGAATTACAGTTGAGAGTGCAAGCGGAAATAGGTGTGTGGCTGGGGGTGAACTTTTGTGACAGAGATGTGGTTAAAGGGACATGATCACACAACATTGTTATAGCACACTTGCACTTGTTGCACAAGTTCTGTCTTTTCCTGGGGCCTATCACACAGTCTCATGACTCTCCTAGCGCTATACTGTGCTTTATCACTGCTGGGTCATTTGCAAATTGATTATTTTCCCATGCAAATAATTGCTAATGACCCCCTATCCCACTATAGTTTAGTAACCACTCTGGGTGTGAATGTCTCCTTCCATTTCATTGCAATATTGGGAGCCTAGCAAGTGTGGTATAGGTGTGGTTTCATTGCTCCTCCCTTAGGAATTCCCTGGAATCTCCAGCAGGAAAGCCCCAGGCTAAGCAGATTATCAGACGTGTCCCTAGAAACTGTTTCTGTACCGCTACCTCCCCACCCATACCACTCCCGCCCCACTCCCATCCCTGTAACACAACGAAAAAAAATCCACACATTTGCCTTATTCCATTATAGGAACTGTTCTACCCCCCTCGACTTCACTGCAGTAAAAGCAGCTGTCCTAAAGCAGCTTTTACTGCAGTGAAGCCAAATCCTGCTCATTCTCGCAAAAGAATGATCATGTGAGAAATTTGAAAATAAAAACAAAACAAAACATCAAAACAGAAAACAAGCCCCCAAACACACAATACAAGCACCAAGTAACCCAGGGGGGGAGGGTGACACTCACCTGGCTGTCCCTATCGAACCTGGAAGTCTTCGGCACGGACCTCCTGGTGACGTCACATGATGCTGGCATCGCGCCAGCACAACGGGGCACATTTTCAAATGGCTGTGATTCCATTATGATAACAGAATGGGCTTCTTATTCACGGCTTTTCCCTGTGAATAAGAAGAAGTAGGGGGGGAGCAGGACGGGAGCTTCTCGGACAGTGATGACCTCATCTGAAAAGGGAGACAGATAGCAATCTCCCCTCCTCCCTGTCCCGGGTTATTGGACACATCTGATAATCTCCTAATTGTGATGTTTCGGCTGGGAGTGCCTGGGGTTCCCAAGAGGATTGTTGTGCTTTTGTTCTCCATTTTCTAATTTTTAAAACAATATTTTAAATTGTTTTTTAAATAAGGGAGTAGCTCAATAGTACAATTCCAATGTAATCCTATTAAGGATTAATGCCCAGAGAAGCCATGGGGTTCAGCAAAACTTGCTTGGTTCTACTTTTGTATATTACTCTTTAAACTTTTGTATATATACTCTTTATGTATTCTTCAAAGCATAATATACAAAAGCAGAACCAGGCAACAGGTGATTTCAGGGGGGGAGCATAGAAAAATATCATGGAAGTAGTGGTGGTGTGTGTTCATCTTCTTGATTTGGGCGGGAAGTGGCAGGGGGTTCCTTAACAGCGTCATTACATAATTGTGCAATTGTGTGATTGCGCAATTACAGCTTCCCTTTTTTTTAAAAAAAAACACCATCAGGGAGCAGGAGGCAGAGAAAACAAGGGTGTCAATGGTATTGTTGTATTTCAAGTGCAAGAAAGCAAAAACAGAAACTAACATCACAGATGCGCAAATGCAGTGATGGTATGAAAGAGTATACTGTATTGCCATTCCACTACCTTTTTGAGCACGGGAGAAGCAGTTTTCAAACAGAACAACCCAAAACAATTGCTTAGTGTGACAAGCCCCCTAGAAAAGAGTAGAGGTGGAAGATGAGGGCTGATAGGATAGGAATAAAAGGGGAAAGGTGAGCTCAGCAGATGGAAAGGGAAAGAGGAACTGTGCTTTTGGCCACTATCAAGGCATGGAAGGATGTTGCAGTATCCAGAGAGTAAGAAGCAAAGGATATTTATTTGCTGTCTTTAAACAGATAAGCAAAATGAGAACGTTGGCTTTATTCAAGCATCCAGCATTTTCTGTTGACTTGTAATGTGGATCTCCCTTTAAAACACAATTCTGCCTTCATAATTAAGAATAAAAGAAAGATCTAATCCACCGCTCTGATTTTCTTTGGGGGGGAGGGCAGGAAGCAGCAAGCGGTTTTGAACAATGATGGCCTAACTCTCCCAGTGATGTGAAACATTCACAAACAGCCTAATTGCCCTGGGAAGGCAGATCACAGGAGCAGTTTTCACCTTCTTATGAGACAACTGAAAGGTCACTGGCTGGGTAAACCCTCCTGCATGGCTTAGCTTCTCACGTCCTTGTGCTTCACTGTTAACCGTCCCCCTTCTTCTCTTGTTTTGCTTCTTACTCTCTGGACACTGCAGCATCCTTCTGTGCCTCGATAGTTCATCAAATGCTGAATGCCACCTTGAAAGTAGGGCATTGCCAGGGGCACCCTGCTCGAGCACACACACAGCTATTGGTGCAGAGAGAGAACTGCTGCTGTTGCCGCTGCCAAGTAGCAGCCAGGGGAGGGTTTGTGTGGCTCATGACTCACTGGAAGGGAGTATTTGATTTCATGCTGCATCAGCTGCCAGGGATAGCCTTGTGATGGTGCTTTTTCTCATGTTCCTTTCTTATGGAGCTCTCCTGCTTTGTGACAGAGAAGGGATCTTCCAAATACTGCAGGGAAACAGGGGGCTTAATATTTTGTTTTCAAAGGATTCAAATGAAATAGCCTGATTTAGAAGAACCTAGCTGCTTATATTTTTTCATATTCTCCTTGTTATTCCTGCATCATGCTCTCATGGCAAGTGCTCTTAAATGGCATAGTATATATAAAGTATTGATTCCATACCTCTCTCTCTCTCTCTCTCTCTCTCTCACTCTCTCTCTCTCTCTCTGTGTGTGTGTGTGTGAATACCTATTCAAGTTGTTAGGAAATGCACTGAGACCCACACAGGTTTTATTTGCTATAGGCTGATTTTGACAAAGCAAATATTTTCCTGTGGGGTGGAAGAAGAGGGCTAGAGAGTGCTGTCTAAAGAACTGGAAATGGATTTTTAAAATGCTGGCTCTTGGCTCTTGACAGAAGAGATCAAACAGCACTCAAAAGAAAGCTGCAGACGAAGGAAGAAGTCACGCGCCACAATGCAAAGGATATTTAAGCAAAAGCCTCACTGTTTTGTGAGTTTCTTGTTCAGGCCAAGCAAACAGAGCTATAGAAGAAGATGGCAAAAAGTTAGACTGGAAGAGGTAAAACAAAAATACAAGGTGGTCCACAAGAAAGGTGCAGACACTGAAAGCAAAATTCAATACAAACATGAAACTAGAGGGTGAAATCCAGCAATCATTCTGAGAGCTTGGAGAAGATAGAGGACCTCCAAGTCCCAGATCAACATGTTTGGAAAAATGAATGAGAGAATGAGGTCCTTCCTCATCCGGAAGACTTGGAGAATAGAAGGTATGGGGAACCCAGAAATTAGTGGGCCCCAAATGCAAGGGGTAAATGGCTTAAATAAAAAGAGTAATATGAGATTCTTTTGTAACTAATCAATTTATGGAACATTCACAAAATTAACTAGGGTGCACTGAGGAACTTCAGGAAAAAGAGAAATCCTGTGTGTAGGACAGTAAGCTTGCTAAGGAACATACCTGATCAGGAACATGGAGAAATACACACACACACACCTAGCTATAGATTGGGGGGACAATTGTGGAAGAATACGGGGCCACATTAGTCCTCCAGGAGGCCTTGGAGGGTTCCATTCCTCACTGCACCTGCTCCTGCAAAAAATAAATAAAATAACATTTTTAAAAATCAGTCAATAAATTTTTGCCTCCAAGGACATTATCAGACTAGCCTCTAAAAATGCTGTAATTCTGCGAATGAAGATAGCGAGCGGAAACATCATGGCATTATAATACTTCTTGCATGTCGCTGTAATCATGTGAAAGAAACACCAAGGAATTATATCGCATGACCACCACTAGCACTTTAAGAACGGAAGTTTACTTCTGCAATTTGGCATGGGTGAGATTTCAGCGGTTCTCATAAGAAGATGCGAGTATGCTTAAAACTCCCCAAACCCCTCAATTAACAAAGTAGATGAACACACAAGCACTGAAACAAACCTAAAAATGTACAAACTAAATGGGACAGTTCATAAAAAGAGCATCCTGTGCTTTGTTTTTTTGCATTCTCACCCAGATGTTTTCTCGTTGAGGACCGCCCATTCCGCTATAATCTCACAATTACAATGGGACGTGGTTTTGCATGCCATCAGTAGTGCGAAAAGAGCACTATTGACAACCTATTGAGGGATTGCCCTGTCAATTAGAACTGACGACTTTTTTGCAGCTGGGGCACAGAGTAAGAATGCAAAGATGACAACGTCGTGCAATAGCAGGCCCCATTTGCACTACCTTGACATCGAATCCTGTGATTTTTTGCCATATCTGATAATGTCCCAAATGCCTTCTAGGAGACATGGGTGCATGTTTTGGGCCTTCCTAGGCACCTACATAGAAAGCAAAACATTTTGAAGCCTGGGGACTTCAGACATAGTGGAAATACCCTCTACATCCCCTAGATATCATTTTGTGACATTTCAGAGGTTAAAAAAAATTGACCTTGGGGTGGGGTGGGGACCATGAAAACAGTCCTGGGGGTCCCATGTGGCCCACAGACTTAACTTTTCCCACTGATGATGTTGATATAGAAGGAAAACCCTGTTAAAATGTCATTCTTAAACATCATGTGCTAAGCTGAATAACTCAGCAGTTAAGAAAGTTGGGAAGGAGGCTTCCAGCAGAAGATAATGCAGACAAAGAGCACCAGGGAAGAAGGTGCCCTGGAAATGATCTGGAAATGAAACACACACATACACTTACATATTAGGGGAGGAATTGAAAGAACACAAAGCCATTTTGGTATGAAATGGGGGAAGCCAACAGTGAAGCTGTTGCTTTGGGGTTTTGGGTGGGTGGGGCATTAATTTCAGCTCCTGAAATGACAGAATGCAGAAATTAACCAGCTATAGAGTGGATTTGCCCTGGCCAGGGACTTTATTAGATGCACAGAAGAAGGCATCATTATAAGGCGTACCACACAACATTGCCCTTTCGCAGTTATGTCTCCTTAAAAACCCATACTTTTTAATTGCTGGCTTAAGCTGTCAATTGATCCACCTGCTGTTCCCCCCCACCCCGGCATAGGTGGTGTGTGAAACCTCACATCTTTTCCCCCATGCTTACCCCATCAGTGGATGGTCTGGCGTGATCACTTCCGGGTAAGATCACAACATCCAGGTAAGTGACGCACTTTTTATAACCCTCCCTGGGTTACTTGTACATTTTAAAGTATGTTTTTATGCTTTTAAAAACTTTTTTACTGTTACTTTTGTTTTGTTTTTTTGAATTTCCCACATGAAGAAGTCTCACAATATTTCATGGGATTTCAAAGGAGGAAGTGAACGGAGCTCCATTCACTTCCTCCTTCATTGCCGAAAGCTGCCTTTGCCAGGATTAGAGGTAAGTGCAGGGGGGATGTTGTTTTGCTGGCATAAAAAATGATTTTTTTATGCCAGCAAAAGAACGCTTTAAAGTGATAGTCTGATCAAGTCCCAGGTCAAACAAAAAGGAGGGACTTGACAGATTATGTGATTAAAGTCTTCATTGAGAGCTTTAAATATCTCTCATTGAAATAGCATATCCTATGGAAAAAATGGACCATGGCTTCACAGTGGATGCCCTACAAAGTATAGAGATTGTCTTGGGAACTTATGCAGTCTGTCTATTAAATAAAGGGACTGATACAATAACCCATCTTTATTTATATGTATTACAATTCTAATGCTTGTCCCCCTCAATATATTCCCCGCTCACACTCACACACTGATGCAGTCTTGTTTTCCACTGGTAGAAAGTATGGAGCAGATCAGTGTCTGTCAATTGTTTCAACACATCTGCCATTTTCTTCTTTACTGCATCAATTCACTTATAACATGTGCCTTTAAGCACCAATTTCATTTTAGAGAAAAGAAAAAAGTCGCATGGTATCAAATCTGGCAAATATGGAGGATGTTCAAGTGTAGTAATGCACTTATTGGCCAAAAACTGCTTCACAGAAAGTTCTGTGTGAGCAGGCACATTTTTCTTGATGAAGAATGAAAGCATTTCCCCACAGTTCTGGCCTTTTTTTTTTTTTTTTTTTTGACTCTTTCTCTCATCTTTGTCAAAACTTCCTTATAATAATGCTGGTTCACTGCTCTGCCTTCTGGAACCCATTCTGCCAAAATTACGCCCTTGATGTGAAAAAACAAACAAACCGCAATGAGCATGGCTTTGAATGTGGACTTGCTTTGACATGCTTTTTTCATTCTTGGTGATGATAGTGTTTTCCAGTACATCGACTGTTGTTTTGTCTCAGGATCATACTGGAAGATCCAGGTTTCATTACGAGAGATGATTTTTAAAAAAAAGGTTGGGTCTGCCTCAAGTTGCTACAGAATGACACATTGCTTGACATTTAAAGTTAGCATTTTTCTGGCATACAACAGGCAACACAGCGGCTTTAAACAATGACTGACAATTAACTGAACAGCCAGAGCGTTGATGTTTGTTATGCAAGTTCAGACATGTTCAAGGTCACCACTCAAGTGTTCACAATCAGTTCTCCCTGCAGAACCCATGGATCATAGAAGCGTAGAGTTGGAAGAGACCACAAGGGTCATTTAGTCCAATCCCCTGCCATGCAGGAACACCCAAACAAAGCACTCCTGACAGATGGCCACCCAGCCTCTGCTTAAAAACCTCCAAAGAAGGAGACTCCACCACACTCCCAGGCAGTGTACTCCACTTCCAAACAGCTGTCAGGAAGTTCTTCCTACTGCTTAGGTGGAATCTCTTTTCCTGTACCTTGAGTCCATTGGGCCGTGTCCTTGTCTCTGGAGCAGCAGAAAACAAGCTAGCTCCATCTTCAGTATGACATCCCTTCAAATATTTAAATATGGTTATCATATCACCTCTTAACCTTCTCCACAGTCTCATTATGTAATATACAGACTTTGTACATCTCGACATTTAGAGGGAGCAGACCAGATTACACCCTCAGTGCATAATTCAAATACTTGGAGGCTATATCACCCAAACTGGGTATACATCATTTATTTATTTAGAGATGTATACTCCAGAATTCTCCATAAAATATAATCAAAACAGTTGGACCTGTAGAACTATGCTGATGAAGTTAAATAGTCCATTTCAGTTAAGGCATAAAGAGGTATATGGAAGGCCCTAGCAAAACACCAGTCATAAGCAACCTGTGCTGAGCAGAAGAATTCCACATCTGAGCAGGTTGTGAAGAAGGATCTCAGCAGGAGGTATGAGGCAGACAGGGAGTGCCAGGGAGGAAAGGTATGCTGGAAGCAAGAACAAAAGTTTTAGCAGAACAGTTGTGAATAAACTAGAGGGACACCAAGATTTTCACAATTATTCTGATGAAGTGAGCTGTGGGACAGAAGCCCTGCCCACAAATGAAGACTGTTGTGCAGTGAGCTCAAAGAGTTGGGAAGATGCTGATAACTGGGATAAAGGTGGGATCTTATGTATGAACTGGTGGAAGATATAGGCATTGTGGCTAGAACCCCACTGCTTTGGAACAGTTGTTCTTCCAAAGTGTAGTCTCCTTCTGCAGATAATTTCCGATATAATTATCAGGACAGAAAATGGATGTGATGGGTTTCCTTTCATATAAGAGTCCTGGCTGATTCATAATGCTGGCTATGCCATATTGGCTGATCAGCTACCATTCAGAATTTAATCTTTTTGTCATGGCCGTACATGCTATAGACGAAACTCTATAAACACTCATGAAGAGTGATTTTAAGGCTCCAAGAGTGGTAAGTAAACTCCAGCAGTAAAAATAGATCATTTCATTATACTGAGGGTTTGGGGAGAACTGTTTTTGGAGTCAGCATATGCTAAAATAAGAAAATAGAAGTTTCAGGAAGGGGTTAACAAAGCACATAAAAAGATCTCTATGTAAGGTTATTTGGTGGTGACATTTGGAACAAAGTCAAGGGTTGTATCACTCCCATGTCCACAAGGCCCCAGACCAAGTTGGGTGAGTTGGATTGCTTAGCTCTGTCTGAGCTGTGGCTAGTGTCAAGGACAGGGACAAAATGTACTGTAGTTTTAAATTAAGAGCATACCCTGCTTTTATGTGCAGAATCATGTTTTACCTTCTGAGCTGCAGCACAGCTTTTTAGGGTGATGGTGTTTGATATATAATACATCTTAGCTGGGCAAAGTAATATTCCAAACCAAGAAATTATTAATTTTTTACAACATGGCTAAAAATTTGTATGACAAAAGTCCAGCGTAAGTCATGTATGCAGATGTAGTTGTAAAGGTGTCACATAGCCTTTGACTGGTAGGCTTTTGAAGTACCTAGCCCACATTTATTTTAACAGGTTGGTTCCTTAAGACTGGTTCAATCTGGGGGGTCAGCCATGAATGATGCATGCCTATGCCAAAACCAACATTTTGAATGCTTCCTCCTTCCTGCTGTTTTGTATTTTATTATTGTATTATTTATTTACTAATTTATTGGTGTGTGTCTTTGCCTGATTTTCAGCCCCTACAATGTCCTCAAGGCCATATGCAAAAAGAGAAATAAAGTTAAAACAAATTCAAAATTAAAAAAACAGGTAACAGCAGGACTTTCATTAAGACCATAACAGAATGAACCCCATATGAAACACCATTGAAAGGTCAACACACACACACACACATATCTTCACCTCCAGCTGAAAACTGAGCAGAGATGGGGCCAGTTGCCTCCCCAGGAAGGGAATTCCAGAACTGGAAAACTGCCAAATAGAAGGTACACCACCATTCCCAATCTAGCCTCCCTGGTGGTGGGACATCCAGCAACTGTTTCTTGCCTTACTACACAAGTTGATACACAATATTGGTAACTGCAGTGTTTGAGGATGGAGACAGCAATATTAACAGAATGCTTATATTCTGGTCTTCCTTAAATGTATCTAAAGGATCCTCTAAGGCAGTGGTGGCCAGATGTCAGGCATGTGGGGTCTTCTTTGTCTTTAACTGGAATCCCATGATTTATCAACCCCAAACCAGGTTCAAAATAGTGGCTTCAGGCAGACAGAAACCTAAAAGAAAGAATTCAGGAACAGGTTGCTTCTGAGCCTGTGACTCAGACCAAACATTGGTTTTTTTCTGGTTCAGAACTCATCTTGCAGTTCTTTCACACAGAAATCCACTCCCAGTCTCCTCCTCCTTCACCATCCTCCTGCCACCAACTTTCTTCATTTCGGCAGCCTAATTTAGAAGGGAGACCATTTTCCTGCTGCTGTCATTAAACATTTGGGAGTCAGAAACCTTTGTAGATGTAGTGCAGATCACCCAGAAATCTACCAATAGATCTTAAACACAACACCAGCCTACCCTTATCTCGATCACTCCTAGTCTACGGCTGCAGAGTTTCCTGAGAGAGTCTACAAAGGTGTGAGACTGCCATTTCAGAAACATCAGAGAATAAATAGACACTGACATGTAAACAGGCAAGAACAGACCCTCCCCACCAATACTTTAATAGTTAAAGGGACAAATAGATATAAATTATTTATATATAGGCAAAAGGCAGTCTACTTTTTCAATGCAGACAATTATGTTTTCCACACTTAGGAGACTCAGAAATACAAACTAGAGTTTGTACTCCCCCCGCCTTGTCATAACACCAAAAACTATGGACATTATATTATACAATACAAGGAACAGCATCTCTGTAAATAAAAATGGACAAATGTTTGGCAATATTTAATGCAAGTTTTTGATTCCCCCCACCCCTGACTCATGGAGACCTCTGCCAGCTTTGGGTTGCTAGATTTAGCCTTCTAGTGGAAGAGGTTGCAATAGGATGAGAGATTTGGGAGCATGTTTAATTCCATTATCCTCAACTTGCTAACTTGGTTACAGTAATGGATACCAATATGAAAATGTATAAATGAAACGTGCAACCATTGTTAACTGAGGCAACTACCTGCGTTTTGGTTAGCTAAAAAATAAAAAGCACGTCTTTCTTTGCACATAAACAAGATATTTAAAGAAGAACCACAAGGGGGCAGGAGGATCTGGGTTTTTCTTCTCATCCAGAAAATGGCACCTTTGGCAAAAGAGTGCCCCCTAGGGACTTGACTCATACTCACAATGTGCCCCCTTACATACACTTGTGCGTGCGTTCTCTCTCTCTCTCTCTCTTTCTTCCTCACACACACACACCCCGGGAGAGGAGAGAATTAACAGTTACACTTGCTTTTATCTGTGGTAATCTGTGGTAATTTCCCACACACACACATAACTTGTCTTGCTGATATGTAAATCTGGATTTTTCTGCAATAAGTTCCTAACTGATTGGATGGATGGATGGATGGATGGATAGGCAAATAGCAGTTTGAAGATGGTGAAGCATGACACAGCTTCCCAGCCACACATTCCTGTCCTTACACTGATGGGCAGTCACGGAAAAGAGCCCCTGCTATCTTGCCAGCCAAACCCACAGCATCCTGGGATCTTTCCACATCATTTCACTTTCATATGAAGCCTCAGAGAGAGAGAGAGAGAGAGAGAGAGAGAGAGAGAGAGACAGTCTGCAGTTATGTCCCCTGTGGAGTCACCAAGTGGAAAAGCCTGTGCTGTAGCTTCCTGGTCTTTTTTTTTTTTTCATCCTCCCCTTTACTATTACAACATGAAAACAAGAGGATTTGAAATTAAGCAGCATACCACTTTGAATCAAGCCAAATTTGGACATGTACTTGGAAGGGAATCAAACTATCTGCTAAAATAATACTTTTAAGAAATCCAGCCTTCCAAATCCCACCATCATTTTTTCATGAATTATTTCTTTAAATCTCCCCTGCCTCATATTCCATGCCCTTTTGGTTACTCCACATATGCTTGAACCAAAAAGAAGTGCTAGTAACAATGATCCTAAGAAATCTCACTGCAGCTTTTAGAGGAAAGCTTGCTAGCTTCCATCCTAGTTTTGCCAAAGCAGAGGAAATTAATCTGCTGAGATGTCAAGTTGTGCATTTGTTCCCATGTGTGAGCAGGGAAATTCTTTGGTTTCTACAGGAGCACAGAGCACAACCAGAGGAGGGTTAATCAGAGTGATTTTGTCCGCAGGCCATGCTGCATCTCCAGCTTTTCTTGGCAGAGCACGACTCTTGGGCTGGAAGAACTGCTGACCATGTGACCATGGAGAGACCCTGGAATCTGAGGCGAGAAACAGAAGGAGAAAGCCACTCTTGTGGCTTAGTAGCAACACTCAGGAGCCAAGTATGGTAACTGGCAGCAACACACACACATACATTCAGAGTGCATAATTCAGGAGGTCCAGAAATTAGACTGCTCTCTCCTCAGGAGCACAGATTGTGTCTTTGGCTAGTATCAGGATTGTCTCTGATCAACAAGGTTACATGCACACTGTTGTCAATGCACATACTGTATAATCAGGATTACTAATTCAAAATGTTGAAGATAAGGGAATGTACCTGGACCCAAGTGGTACCTGTTTTGTCTGGCTGCAGCAAAGGAGAAAGACTTATGAAGTTCTGTTCGGTACTTTTATGGAATTGGATATGACATATTAGATACTATGGATGGAAGCATGGCTGCCTATGCTGCAAGGTGTCAGTGGCATTTGAGGAGTTACTTGGGCAACAGTAACAAGAACTGGACATTTAGTCTCAGTCACAGCCTGTCTGCTGCTTTCAGGGAATTTTTGCAGGTCCAATTGAATTGTGGCCAGACTTTTTGTGTTGCTTTTTGTGGTGTTGCTCTTTGACAAGTATTATTATTACATTTATTTATATAGCGCCATAGGCTTTACATAGCGCTTTACAGAGGAGGAAAATGACAATCCAAAATCAACACAAAAACCTGCCTATGGCACACAATCTAAAACCACAAACAAGATTATAAAATTAATAAAATATTACTATAACAGGATTAAAACAAAACTATAAAAGTGTAAATTAATACAAATAATATGGCCATAAAATCAAGATGAAAGTTGGAAGGCTTCCCTGAATAGAATAGACTTTAATTTAGACTTAAAGTAGTCTAGAGAGGTGGTGGTCCACAAATTCATGAGAAGGAAATTCCAAAAATAGGGGGCAGCGTGGGAGAAGGGGCGTATCCAAGTAGGGGCAGAGGAAATCCTTGGCTGAATCAGCAGCCCTGAATCACTAGAGCACAGAGCACGAACAGGAAGATAGGGGGAGACAAGTGCTGACAAGTAGGTGGGGGCCAAACCATGAAGGGCTTTGGAAGTTAATAATAACAGCTTATAACTGATTCTAAATGGGATTGGGAGCCAGTGAAGGGACGACAACAATGGAGTGACATGATCATAATGGTGGGCAGAAAAAATTATCCTAGTGGCAGAGTATTGTATCGAAATCAAGGGGGCAAAATGGGAAAGAGGAAGCCCAGTTAGCAAAGAATTACAGTAATCCAGGCGAGAAATGACCAGTGCATGGACCAGAGTCTTAGCAGTAGGAACTGAGAGAAAAGGCCTGAGTCTCACTAGATTATAAAGAAAGAAATGACATGACTTTGCCATGGCCTGAATTTGAGGAACAAATGAAAGGGAAGAATCAAAAATGAAACCAAGATTACATGCTTCCTTCACAGGTTGAATATTAGTGTCACTAACTGTGATTGAAAATGAATAATGTAGAATTGGCTTCAGCGGGAAAACAAGTAGCTCAGTCTTGTCCATATAGAGCTTAAGGTGCTGATGGAGCATCCAAGCAGAAATAGCAGATAGACATGATGACACTCGCTGTTCAACATTCGGAGAGAGTTCCGGAGTGGAAAAATACAGTTGGGTGTCATCAGCATATAAGTGATACTGAAAACCGTAGGAGCCAATAAGCTTACCTAGGGACAAAGTATAAAGAGAAAATAACAATGGGCCCAAAATGGAGCCCTGTGGAACTCCAACAGACAGCAACACAGAAGCAGAGACTTGGCCACCAGCAATCACAGCAAATGACCTATCAGAAAGGTAGGATCTGAACCAGGTAAGGACGGAATCAGAAAATCCAAGATCCTGGAGCAGATCCACCATAAGACTATGATCAACAGTATCGAAGGCAGCGGAAAGATCAAGCAGAATCAATACCGAGTAAAGACTTTTTGATTTGGCCAAGAAAATATCATCAGTAATCTTGGCAAGAGCTATCTCAGTCGAGTGTAATGGGCGAAAGCCAGACTGAAAGGGATCCATTAGAGAGTTAGTGGAGAGAAAATCTAGACAACAAGAATAAACAGCATGTTCCAGAATGTTAGAAAAGAAAGGCAAGAGGGAGATTGGCCAGTAATTAGAGAGGGAGAGTGGGTCGAGTGAGGGCTTCTTGAGACTGGGAGAAACCATAGCATGTTTGAAATCAGAAGGAAAGTGACCAGTAGAGAGAGAGAGGTTAATAATAGAAAGAAGAGAAGGGAGGATAGAAGGAGCAACCAAGCTTAATACACAAGAAGGAATGGGATCAAGAGAGCAAGTAGATGAGTTAGATGATTTCACCAGTTTTGCTAGTTCAGCTAGAGAGACCAGGGAGAAGGCAGAAAATTTTTCCAATATGAGTGGCTGAGGTACTAGAACAAGAGACGAGTCAGGGACTTCCATAGAAGAGTGAATTAAATCAATCTTAGCAGTGAAATGGGAAGCAAAATCCTTAGGAGAAAATGAAGGAGGAACTGATGGAGATGAGGGTTTTAACAGAGAATTAAAAGTTGAGAAAAGACGCTGAGGCCGTCGCTCATTAGCGCTAATCAGTGATGCATAATAATTCTGTTTTGCCAGAGAAATAGCATGCGAATAAGAAAAAAGAACACATTTATAATGAATAAAGTCAGCCAATTCCCTGGACTTTTTCCATAGATGCTCAGCTGCTCAAGAACAAGATTGGAGATACTGAACAACTGGAGTAAGTCAGGGCTGTGGCTTAATTGAAGAAGTTGCGCGAGACAATCCCGAGTAATTCCAGTGCCTCTCTGGGTCTGGTGGTATAATGGAAAACAAGATGGGGCACCATCTTCTGCCACCTTTGGGCATGTATGTATGTATGTATTTCACACACACACACACGCCACAGAGAGGGAGGGGTGAAAGAGAGAAATCATTACAGACCACCACCAAGGATCACCCAGGGACAAAACCTGCCACCAAATCCAAGTTAATATACTGCAAGAAGATGCAGTGCCTGCTTCACAATGTGGAACCATCCTAACACTGATCCTCCAGGAAGGCCCTTAACTGAAGAACATCTAGCCCATTGGCTCTGGGAAGCACTGGACCAGGTATTATACTTTCTAGCTGCTGCCTAGATGTTGCTCACAACATCTCTTTTAAGCAGGTCTTTGTCTGAGCCTAAGCTCTAGCTGCTTGGTTAGACAGTCTCAGCAACCTTGTGCTAGAATCTGCTCCTGCCCTACAGAGGCCCATCTCTTTTGTAATGTATAATGCTGCAAATGTTCCCCAAATGTGACTAGTCAATCTAAACCTTTTGATGCCACCATGTGTTCTTTGCACTGAGACTATGCTCAGGCTCTGTCTAGCTGGCCCTAAGCACAGATAAGGTAGCATTTCTGAAAATGCTATGTTGAAGGTCTTAAAGATGAGCATTGACATATTTTACCTAGCACCTTATATGTGGCTTCCAGAACATTTCTGGAAGACCACATTTCTCAAAATTTTGGAAGGTGACATGCACAATGGCCATTGATTCCCAATCCACATTATTACCAGTCAATGTGAAAATCAATGATTTTCAGACATTAGTCCTGCAGGTCTTTTGGACTTCAGTTCCCAGAAGCCTTAGCCACCTTGGCCAACAGCCAGTAATTCTGGGAGATGAAGTCCAGAACATCTGGAGGACCAAAGTTTGGGAAACACTGGTGTAAATAAATGATAATAATAATAATATCTCCATGGAATATGACATCCACAATCTTCATGCCAGTTTGGTTACTATTTAGTGAATATAAAAATCACAAGCCCATCTCTTTATATGTCTAGTTACCAAATTACAAACTTCCAAGAGCCTTGCACTCTGTGCTCCAGAAAGCACATCGTCCCTGTGAGAGGATGTCAGATCTTAATCTGAGCAATGGGTCCATTGCTCTTCTTTTTCTTGATATTTTCTTCTTTAGAATGATGCCCTTTGAGAATCTCATTCTCTGTGATAGCAGGAAACCTGTCAACCAGGGAGAAGAATGCTATAGTCAAGTCTCAGAGGGTATAATGGACTCATCTACATGCCTCACTAGTTCTCTCCATAAACATCTCTGTAAAACCTTTTTTACAGAGTAATTCAGCCATATCTGCAATAAGTCATGATCAAGGATACTGAAGGTCATTAAAGTATGAGGATCCAAAGGGCAGGTGTCCCAGTTGTTTACCTTGGATCATACAGCAATATGCAGACAGACCATCTGGTGACATGCAGGTGAGCCTGGAAGTGTGATTCTATACAACCAAGTGTTATACTATGTACCCAAAATGGGTAGTGGAGGGGAATCCACACAGCTTGCTATGATAGTTTTCTAGGAAATGAGCAAAACAAGATGGTTGATTGAACAGAGGCCAGGGTCTACTCTCTTAAAGGGAAGGCATTAATAGATTCTGTTTTCATTATAGTGGTCTTGAACTCATGCCAAAATACAGTACTTTGCAAGTTCAGCACTGTGGACAGAATTTTTCTATGAATCCACTGCTTCTGTCTCTGAAGATCTGAAAGCTGAGACAGCACCACCTGGACTCATTTTCATTGGTGCTTTTTTATCCCTCTTCCCTGGGCTATATTTTTTTTCTGCCTATCATAACCCCTGTTTGTTTCTCCCAGTCTGTTTCTCTGCTTCAGTTCCAAACATGAAGTGTGCACCTTCTGTCCCAGGCTGACTGTTGTGAATAATCTAGGCACGTCTCAAGAGAAAAGATGCAGGAAGGTGACCAGACAAAATAAAAAACAGTGGGGAGGTTTCCATACCTTGACTTCTGTCTTGTTCCTGCTGAAATTCCCTCCTTTGCACAGCTATTAATGGTATCCTGCAACAATAACATCATATTTCTGTCTTACTTCAGATGCAAGGAGAGAATGGTCACACACAGGACTGCAGGGAAGAGGCAAAACACTGGCTTCATCCAATCTCAGACAAAGACAATTAAAATCAATGCCACTAGCCAAGAGAAAAGGGTAAACAGGGAAACAGAAATGCATAAATATTTTAAAGAAATTGCTCCCACCAATTAATCTTTGTTTAAGTAACACAAAATAGATTGATAGCCAACCTAGTTATTTATACCCATATATTCTCCTTTATGGGTCTGAAGCATAGGTCACCTATCGCCACCACTTATGACACCTCGAACGCTTTCATCAGCGCTGTATACGCACCATCCTAAATATACACTGGACTGACTATGTGACAAATGTTGCTGTCCTTGAGCAAGCAGGGATCACCAGCATTGAGGCCATGATATTGAGAACACAGCTGCGCTGGGCAGGGCACATTTCTAGGATGGAGGACCTTCGCCTCCCCAAAATAGGACTCTACGGTGAACTCGTCACAGGTCAGCGTAAGAGGGGCACTCCAAAAAAGCGATACAAGGACTCCCTGAAACAACATCTCAGGCTCGGCCAAATTGATCACCAACAATGGCCCGCCGTGGCCTCACATCAGGAGGCATGGAGATGCACTATCCACAATGCTGCAGCCTCATTTGAGAACTCTTGAAGAGAAATGTCAACGCAGGAAGAATCACAACCTGGAAACATCACCCAAGAAGACCTTCTGCTGTGCTTTCTGCAACCAGATTTGTTTATCTCAGATTGGCCTTTTTAGTCATGAGCGCACATGTAGAAAGCACGGGATGAGTCCTTCCTGAATCTTCATTTGCGAAGAAAAGCCAAAGAGAGAGAGAGAGAGAGCGATGACCGGATGTTTGGATCTCTCTACAACTCCCACAATTGTTCTAACTTTAAATATGGTGCCAGGATCACTGTTATTTAAGTTCAGCTTTTATTTTCTCCTACCCTTCTCTCAGCCATCTCAGGATGGTATACATGGTTCACCTCTAGGCTTGGTAAGTCAGGACCATCCCAGGCTCTGAGATTCCAGAGCCAAAACCTGAGATCTAGATACAGCTTGGGTCAAAACTATTTGAAAGACTGTATGTTCCTATACTTGCCAGAATTTTAAGATCATCAGGGGAAGGCTTTCTCTCTGTCCAACCACCATCATCTCGCAAAGACATGAGAGAGAGCCTTCTCAGTGGCTGCTCCCACCCTCTGGAACTCCCTTCTTCGGGAGGCTAGGCTGGCCCCTCCCTGCTTTCCTTTCAACAGCAGGCAAAGAGGTTTTTATTCAAGCAGGTTTTTAATGTGTATCTGTGTGCATAGAGGCTTTTTATTGGGGTGTGTTTTTATTGTTTTATTTTTAAAAAAAAACTTTTATACTTTTTATATAATTTTAAATTGTCATGATTTTAATTGTTTTTACTTTTAACTGTCACTTTTTAATTGTATGTCTTTATGCGTTGTGAGTCACTTTGTGTTCCATTCTGGAAGAAAAGTGGCATATAAATCAAAGAAAAATAAATGATTAACTAGATAAATAAATGATAGATACCTTGTGCTGTGACAGAAGAGGGTTGTGATGATGTTAGAAGGGTGATATTACAAGGCGCAGCCTCTAGTGATGGCATGAAACATGATCTATTCAGCATCAAGCACACTTACACAGGGTATACTATTAAAATAAAATAAAAATGGGGAAAATATATAGACACACAGTTTTCAAGGCAGCGCTCTTGCCCTGAGCTTCCTCCCCATTCCCAGCAGACTGAAGAAGAGGCTCTAGGCCCTGAGACTTGGCAACCCTTTCACCTCCTATTGAAACCCCCACCCCACCCCATACACACACACACACATATACAACATCCCTTTAAGGTACATCAATCTGAGCATGTGTTTGACTTGTCTGAATAAAGATCTGAACCCTTAACAGATCTTTATGTGATACACATTGGCCAGCTTCTGCTGAAGGATGATCCTGGTGTTCAGTAGCTTCTTTCTTATTTTGTTGTCAGAAGGATGACGTACCCAGACTCCCAGTTCCTTCTGCTTGTCTTGTCTTGAGACATTCGTCTTCTTGTCCTTTAGCCACAGTAGCTGCCACCAATGGCTCTTTTCTCTCCCCCTTTGCCTTTTCTCCATATTCCATGAGCTCTTCTCTCAGACCTTCAGTTTGCATGAGTCCAGAATTATACACATGGGCACCACAGTCCCACTGCTATTGTTTGGCCCTCCATCTCTGTCAATAATGTATGGCACTGAGGATCCACTGACAGAACTACAGGTACAGAGAAAATGCCCACCTTATTATCTCTTTCGTTATGCAGGATCAAGGCCAGTCTAAAGTGCTTGCGGCCTTAGAGCCATTCCCCAAACAGGGACTCCTTTGTGCAGGTGTGCAAGTTTTGGTTTAGGAGTGCTGCCATCATACCACAAAAGATCAGGCTTGGCAGTGCTGCAAGGCTAAAAGCAGCCATCTCTGGGACTAGAGCCAGCCCCTTGCAGAGCCAAGGGAAGGGGTAGCTCTGAGCCTCCCCCTGCCTGGCCCTGATAGTGTAATGGAGGCTATAGTCTCATTCCTTTTTTTTTTATTTTATTTTAGGTATTTATACCCCACTCTTCAGCCACAAAGGTTCTCAGAGTGGCTTACAAATTGTTAAGTACTAGCACTTACACATCTACACTGCTTTATAGTATGCTAGGCACTCTCTAAGCGATTTCCAATGTGTTGTTAGCTAATTGGCCCCACTAGCTGTTTACTCATTTTACCGACCTATGAAAGAATGGAAGGCTGAGTGAACCTTGGAACTCGCAATGTTGTGGCTGCAGTACTGGCATTTAACCACTGCACCACCAGGGCTCCCTCACTGCATAGCTAGGAAATTATCCCAGGGTGAGCAGTAAATGCTACCAATCTTTGGGGAGATGGAGGAAGAGCATCCCTCTTCTCAGGAGCATTTCTTTCTTGGCAGCATCACAAGAAGCTTGTAGGAGTATGTGTACTCGTAGTACTAGCAGCAGCATGGGGCCCCTGCCTGCTAAGGGCTTGGAGCCTTTGCTGCAACTGCACTGTTGATAAGCCAGACTTGTTCACAATAATATGCAGAACACAGTGTGAATAGGAATGAGATGTGCAAATACAAGAGGCCATCACTACCCAGTCACAGATCACTTGGGATTCTCCAGGTAGATCCATGATGATCTAATTTAGACAGCTAAGTCCAAATATTGATCAGGCTGCAATTGGCAATGTGATCAGGGGCCACTCTTCTCCCTGACACGGTCTGACCCTTGGGGAAAGGAAATTTATTATTGTTGTTGTTTGCCTTTGTTTCTGACTTAAGGCAACCCTAAGGTGAACCTATCACAAGGTTTTTTGAGGTGTGAGAGTGTATGACTTGCCAAAGGTCACCCAGTGGGTTTTCATAGCTCAACAGGGATTCAATCCCTAGTCTCCAGAGTCACAGTCCAACATTCAAACCGCTATGCCCAGCCTTCTCCAAAATGCAGAGCTTCCTTTTTAAGTGATGCCGGTCATATTTTTCATATTTTTCTTCTTTCTTTCTTCCATTTCTTTCATTTTCTTTTGCTATTTTCTTTCTTTTGTTCATTCAGTTTCTGTAATTTTTAATGTATGTTTTTTAAATCCTTAATAAAAAATATTTTTAAAAAAGAGACTGTGACCTGCCCAAGGTCGCCCAGTGGGTTTCCATGCCTAAGCAGGGATTCAAACTCTGAACTCTGGAGCTGTAGTCCAATGAATGCTCAAACCACTAAACCACACTGGCTCTCTTTAAGGCATGTCACAGCTTAACATAACAGCATGTGTTTCACTGACATCATCTACTTCACTATCTCCTCTCCACTCTCCAGGGCTCTCTTTGCTTTTAGAAAAAAGAAGTCAAAATGCTGGTAGGCAATTCAGCAGACTCATATTGGGCTCAGGTGTACGTACCTTCAGTTATTGGAGATTACTAAATCCAAGTAGTGTTTTAATTTATAAATACGTTATTTTTCTTATTATTTCTATGTCCTTAGAAAGCTACAACCAAAACCTACGAATAAAACTTTAAATAAAGGTGAATATAAATAGAATCCATGAATCCATGTAATTACTGAATTATTAAATTAATAGGTTAAGAATTATAGATTTATGTAAATTTGAAACAGCTCTCTTTGTCTTTCTGCATATATATGCATTTGAATTATTCAATCCCAAGATTACCAAGCTCTAACAATGAGTGACTCAAAATATACAGAAATGCAAGAGCTCGGTTTTCAGGTCAGTTAAAAAACCCTCATGCACATTATGGTATTGCAAACCTGACATTTTGAAAGCAGTTGAATGGCAGCCTCTGCTCTTCGAAATTCCATAGAACACAAACTGTCACTCATTTTGTCATCATATTTTGATATAGTCCAAATGGCACAAACTGTTCATACCTGTACCTTGGGTTTTCCAACAAAAGCAATAAAAGCCCAAGATCCAAAGAAACATGGAGCTCATTCCATGAGCCCAAGGCTGTGTTGAATCACATCACAAACTGCTACACTCAAAGGAGTTTCAACAGTGGGTTTTGGTGGGGTGGGTAAGCCATTCAGAGGAAAAATGCCAACAGATCCAGTGAATAGTTATAAACCCTTGTGCACAGCTAAAGCAGCCATTTTGAATCCCTTTCATACAAGTGAAAGTTCTGTTGTTTTTCCATGTTCTTTAGTATCTGCCACATTTCACGAGCTTGTGAGTGAAGATATAGCCTACAGTGTTGCAAATGGCCATGGAAAAAAAGGATGTATGAACATATTAAAGAGTAATTCTTAGAGGGCAGTTGCCAAATGCCCTCCCCAGGTAAGGTGCCTGAGCAATTGTTTCTTGAGCAACCCCAGCCACTCTTGAATGAAACTGAATTTCTGATTCACATTGGCACAAAATATGAAAGAAAATTACATAAAAATGTTGTACCAATGGTACCTCACACCAGTTAAGCTTGGTAAAATGTATATAACAGGTAAAAGAACATGTTGGGAGTGTGGGAAGGCTGAGGGAACACTGTACCATATGTGGTGGAGGTGCCAGAAAGCTAAGATTTATTGGAAGAATATACATATCAAGATTAGCAAGATTTTGAAATTAAATTATGCCCTAGAGCCCAAAACTTACCTACTGAATATGATTGATAAGATTGGGGAAGGAAATATTGTCAGGCTAGATAGTAAAAAGAGGATACTCATGTATATGATCACTATGGCAAGGATATTGTACGCTAACAATTGGAGACAAGAAAATATTCCAACAATGGAGGAATGGTATAGCAAATTGTATGATATGCTATAAGAAGACAGGCTAACAGCCAGCTTAAAAAATAGGCCGTTGAACCTGGTAGAAAAAGAATGGGAACCAATGAAAAAATTTGGGAAGGAGAGATGGAATATAGATATATAGATGTATATATATCTATAGATACACATATAGATACATATATAGAGATACAAATATATATTTATAACATCCCCAACTAAGAGATGAAACCAGAAGGGTCTGGAAATATTAAATAGTCGAAGATATACGCATATGTAAATGGTATGTGGTGTATGATACGTACATGATACGTGTATGTCTATGTGTATAAAGTTGGTAATTTTGAATAAGACCACAGGCATAGAAAATAAGACTATTAAACGGAAACGGGGTAAACCAAGGAATAAGCAAATCCCAAATGCACCAAGGAGGAAGGATAACTAGCAGTGGGAAGAATGAGAAATAAGTATGTATATATAGGTGTAGGAATTAGTGTATGTAGACAAATTCTCATTGCTGATTATGGAAATTGTTTTGTATTAAATAATGATGGTTGCTAACAAGGAATCAATGTATGAAGAAACATGTGATGATGTAAGCTTTTCAACCAACAATAAATAATTTTTTTAAAAAAAGAAACTGAATTTCTGGACTCCTTGTTACCTGAGTTTTTGAGGTCTGTGGAATTTCCGCGTGTGTGTGAATCATGATTTGGGGAATTTAATTAGCTCAAATTAGCATGCAAGAGGTTGGGTAACTGCAGGATCTTTGACCTGTGTCTACCAGTACTCACTGAACAGACTTGAACCCAAAATAAAATAAAATAAAGATAGCTTTATTGGAAAATAATCTTAACAGCATTCACAGCAACACTCAAACTTCAAGCACTCACATAAGGCTATCAAAGAAAGTAGGAAGTATTTGGATAGATGAATAAATTGAGAGATTGATAGGTCATATTATACTGATCTGAAGAGCATAGAATTGCATTCAGAGGGTCAGGCAGCAAACAGACAAAAAGGAGATGGGTAGGAAGGAGGATTAGTGTCACAGAATAAAGTGGAGATGGGAGAACAAAGCAGAGAAGAGGGGGAAGGGGAGCTATAAAGGAAGGTGGAAATGGGAGGAAATGAGGTCTGTGCACACTGAGGTGGAGTTTGGGGTGATATTTATAGTCAATATTTCCCCTGAAGGGATGATTTTGAAAGGAAGGCAATGTTTGCCAGAGATTCTCAGAGTTAAATAATGGATCCCTGGATGTGTTAAAAATCATTGAACAAAGAAATACTTTAAGACTGATGAGTGACAGGCAGCCTTCTATTGTTTTAGAGATCTGTAAGAGGAAGACCTGCATCTTGCATGGCAATGAGAATCCAACTACCTTTGAAAAATTAGCCATCATCACCCAGACTTTAGCAGTCCTCTGGGGCTTCAGCATAATCCTTACCTGGGGTGTGACCTTTTGAGGAATTTAGAAGACCCTTTCTTAGCTTGTACATGACTCCAGCCTTGGTGTTTGGGGAGTCTCGATTTACTGCCAACCTTGTGGAAGGCCACAGCAAGCCATATTATAGAATGTAGCCAATTATGAGTTTATTAAAAGGGGGGGGCTGTCATGGTACTTTACACTATTTTAGTAACATATAAGGCCTTGTTTTTGAACAGACACTGTCATTGTCACCTTGAGGTATGCCAAAAGAGAAAGAGAGAGGCATCCCAATCTGTTGGTCCTCTTTGACCTCTCTGTGGCTTTGGATATTATCAGATGTTAGCAGTCTTATACTTCAAGTCTCAAGTCTCTACCTCCAAGTCTCAAGTCTCAAGTCCTTGCAAGATACTTTCAAGTCAAGTCTCAAGTCTGGGAGCCAACTTTAACAGGAAAAAAATGAGGTGGTGATGTATGTGTGTGTGTGTGTGTGTGTGTGTGTGTGGTTTCAATAACTAGAAAATCAAGAAGATGTGCAAAGTTAGGTAAAAAAAAAATTAAATTATCAGCAAATGCATTAGTCAATGGGCTTGAGGTCAGCAACTGTGCAGAGGGGACAGGTTGACAAGCAGACCTCAACCCCTGCCTTAAGCCCATTGCCAAATGCAGACTCTGGTCTGCTGCTCTTAGGAAAATCATTTTCCTATGAGCAACAGGCAAGACTGGCCCCCAGAGTGTGGGACATGGAGGGGAACACCGTAAACACCCTAGGCAATGGGCTTGAGGTGGTGGTTGAGGTCTGCTTGGTAGTCTGTCCCCACTGCACATTGGAGGAGCCTTCTAAAGCCCTGGGAAAGCTTTAGAAGGATCCTTTCACCTCAAGCCCATTGCCTAACACATTTTCTGTTACCAGTTCTGTCACGTGATTGGTAGGCAAAAAGCAGTGAGATTATGGAAGCATTGTTCAAAGGAGGAAACTCATTTCCTACCCTGTAATGTTTCTGGATGAATGCATTATGATACTGAATTTATATTGTAAGCCGCCCCGATTGCGTTGCAGAGGGGCGGGATAGAAATAAATAAATAAATAAATAAATATAAGTCAATCAAGTCAGTTGCTAAAAATATGCAACTAGCAAGTTGCTACAACTCAGTGAATCATTTATCATCGAGTCAAGTCCAAGTCAAGTCATTCAAGTGACTTAAGTCTGACTTGAGTCTGAGTCAATCAACTAATCTACATCATTGGACCTTAATATCCTTCAGGATAGGCAGGCTGAATTCGGACGTGGAGGCACTTTATCAGAGTGGTTCTGTTCTTAGCTGTCTGGTTGATTCCACAAGTTGGTTCTGGGGGCATTGCTCTACCTTTGGCAATTACAACACTGTGGTCCATTTTATCCCCCATGCTTTTGAGCTTCAATGAAACCATTGAAAGAATTATCTGCAGATCCAGGCTGACATGCCTCCAATGTGTGGGTAACACCTAATACTGCCTTTCTTTTTCATCTAGTACAGGTGAGGTAGCTGATGGTCCCATGATCTAGGCAGAGCAATGGACTGGATGAACATCACAAAAATGAAACAGTCCAAGCAAGGTGTAGGTACACTTTATGGGAGGCTCATCTGTTCAGTTAAGGCAGAGGTGGGAAAAGTGTGGCCTATGTGCCAAATGCAGCTCCTTAACCCCAATTGTGTGCCCCATGGCCCCCTAAAATTAAATATTTTTGCTTCAGTCACTAAAATGCACACACACACCCAGACTCTGGCAGATGCCTTTGTTGTTGCTTGCCTTCAAGTCATTTCCGACTTATATCAACCCTAAGGTGAACCTATCACAGGGTTTGCTTGGCAAGATTTGTTCAGAGGGAATTTGCCTTTGCTTTCCTCTGAGGCTGAGAGAATGTGACTTGCCCAAGGTCACCCACTGGGTTTCCATGGCCAAGCACTCAAACCATGACATCATACTGGCTGTGGCAGATGCCTGCTCTGCTTCAAAGCTGCCACACAGAGAAAAATTCAGCCCTGAAATGATCTCCTTGTCTCAAGAAGGACAGCACTAGTTCTGTGAGACTTAATGGCTGACACTCTTGAGATCTGACAACCCTAAGGACTTTTTCGGACAAGTAAAATGCAGCGCAAACAGCCTCGCCACATTGCGAGGCTGCAGCGCTGCAGGGCGTCCCTTTCGGATGACGCCCATCCCTGCTTGTACTGTTGTGGTACCGCAGGGACATTTGAGTGGAATATTTTGCCGATTTTTACTCACGATCCTGAAAGGGATGCCCTGCAGCGCTGCAGCCTCGCAACGTGGCGAGGCTGCTTGAGCTGCATTTTACTTGTCCGAAAAAGTCCTCAATATATGTGTGTGCTGTCTGCACTGGATCAAATGGGTGGTTTTAGTCTTTAACCTTTAATGGCTTCACGCAAAGTTACGTGAAGGAGCATCTTCACCCATATCTACTTATCCTAACCCTAATGTCATCATGGGAGAGTCTTTTCCAGGTTCTCACACCAAATGAGGCGATGGAGAAAACCTTTTCAACAGTGGTACCCCATATTCAGAATGCACTCCCTAGAGAGGATTGCCTGATGAAAACCTTTTATTTTTCCAGTTTATTTTACTCCTTTTGGTCCTCTACACCCCACCCTTTCTTTGTGGTTTTAATGATGCAGGGCAACATTTTTGCACTCTGATGGCTGATTTTATCTTCTACAGTGTTATATTTTATGTTTTTGCATGTAGTTGTAAAGAGCCCAATTTTGTTACTGGGTGGTTTAAAAAATAAATAAATGCACATGCTTTAGACCTGCAGGGCATTTCCTCCTTTCAGGTAACATTTTCAAGACAAAAGTTTAAAAAAATGATTAGAGAAAATACAGGAGGTGTTGCTATGGGGGCTTACAGCATTTCCAATCGGTCTATTGATCTTCCCCACAGTTCATTAGTGCGTATCAGCTAGGGAAAGTGCTTCAAAACATGTGTCTTGTGGGGAGGGAATCTTTTTATGCTGCAGTGCAGTGTTGGAGTCAGAGAACAGTGTGAAAATGGAAGTTAGAACAGGATCCAGAAAGCAAATCCTTGTGCAAAACTGGACATGGAGGAATGCTCAGAGATGAGAGAAGGAGGTCCTTTCCTTTTTTTTTTTTTTTTTTTTGACCACCAGAATCCCTCAGCCAACATGGCTAGCAGTAGCAGGCTGGCTAGGGGATTCTGGGAGTTGTAGTTTAAAAAATAACTTTTCAAAGCTCTGGGAATGCTACAGCACAGATATTAAGGAAGAAAAGTTTGGTTGTGATAATGGTGAAAAACTTTACCAGTCATTTTGACCGAAATGTCCTTGAGTTGTTTGGAAATATTCCTACCATTTTAAATAATTATAATTATAATAATAATAATAATAATTATTATTATTATTATTATTATTATTATACCAAAGACTCCATGGCAGTGGCAATCATATTCGTTCTTCTCCGTGAGAGGCCTCATGATGCAACATAGTTTGGTGAGAAAACATGGTTCAGCTACCCTTAGATATGGACTAATTTTGATTCCAAAAAGGAACGACCCGTGTCCCCCTGCACAGAAACAGGCCATCTCTGAGCAAACGTTGTTACAATCACCAAACACAGTTTGGTAGTTCCCTAGAACAGGGATGAGAATCGTACAGGCCTTCAAACTGTTAATCTGTAGCTCCCAGCATTCTTCATAATTGGTTATGCTGGCTACAGCTGCTGGGAGCTGCACTCCAACAATCTTTGGGGAGCTTCATGATTCCCACTCCTGTCTTAGAAGGTGGGTGTCAGGGTTAGAAAATGAATGGACCGATCCACAAGGACCTTGCTTATTCTGAAGGTATTCCTGCTAAATGAGTCACTGCTCTGACCCAATTTTACAATTACTCTCAGTTAATTTATCTCCATTTTGAATTGGTGTACAATGTTGAACTCAAGTATATGATTGGCAGGCCATTCAAGATATAATTCATGACACTATAACAAATTGCAAAATAATTTGTCCTGGTCAGATTGGTTGGTGACTGGCTTTGCTTTGAGAATATTTCCTTCTGCTACAGCTTTCTTCCTTCCCTCCTTCCCTCCCTCCCTCCTTTCCTGGCACTATTGTATGAGTTATCATAAAACACAAAGATATTAAATAATAAAAAGAATTTGAGATCAGGCTGCATTTGACACTTTGAGTCTCTTAAATGAGTACTGTTAAGTAAGGTGAAAATATTACAATAGAAATGGAAGTGTGCAAAATGAAGATATCACCATATAACTTTATGAATTTTGCTGTCTTTTGGTGTCTGGCGGCTACTATTATGAGCTGTACCATTAAATATTGTTCCTTGCCACTGCTTGTTCATACTAAAACTGAATCAGCCACTGCAACCATCAGTTTACTGTTTGGAGGTTTTAAATGCGAGTGTTATAAAAGTTTTGCTTGTGAATTTCTTGTCATTGGAAGATGGTAGTTTATAAAATACGTACGTCCTGCATTGATGGGTAAATTAATTAAAAGGTCCTATCTAGACAATGAAAATACTCCTCATAGAATTCAAGTAGAATACAATCTGCCCCAACACACTCCGAATGAGATTCGCAGTATTCGGAAGGAGGGGAGCCTTTTCCTGAATTTTTTTTATTAATGTGCAGGCCTGTGCATATATTGCATTTGCAGACATCCAATTTGGAATGCTGCACATTCTCAGCAAGGGATAGAAGTAGAGAGAAGATGGGTGAGGCATGTGGGTGGATGGGTGGGCACGGCACACCACTTCCTGCTGGGAAGTTCCTGTTGGGGGTTGCTGGGAAGAAAGCACCATTTTTGAGTTTTGTAGTATCTAGCATGTGCCTTTTTGCTGAGGTGACCAAAGAGCTTTTTTGAAAGCTTTCGGAAGACCCGACAGCTGTTTTAAAAGCTAACCAGACCCCCCCAAAAAAGCTATCATTTGTTGTTGTTTTTTCTTTTTCTTTTCTTTTTACTTTTTCAGGGCAAACAAAGACTGCAGCACCGACATCACGCCCAAGGAAAGGTGGCAGGGGGTATCTCCTGGTCCCACTGGGAAACACAGGACCTGATCGCCCTCTGGGGTAAGGAGAAGATTCAGGAACGGCTCTAGGAAGGCCACCGGAACACTGACCTTTTGAAAGAATTGCTGCAGACATGGGGCAAAAAGGCCACAACCAGACTGCCAAGGAGTGCCGCACTAAATGTAAGGCTCTCAGACAGTGGTACGGTGAGGTGGTCTACCACAATGCCAGGAATGGGAATGGCGCAGCAACAATGCCATTCTTCCAGGAGTTGCATCCTATTCTGTGAAGGGATGTCACCATCCATCTCAAATGCATGATGAGGAACGCCAATATCCAGCGTGTTCCCGTGGAAGAGGATCCTGCCATTGCTCACATCCTCCCACCTCCCATTCCACCAGTGGCACCAACCCCTGAGCCAAATTCCCAGGATCTTTTCCAGACAGATGAAGGTAAGGCAAGGGTTTTTTTCTGATTTTTTTTTAATTGACAATAGTTGCGCACGTGTGCTCATTGGTATGTTCGCATGGACACAATGTCTCGCCTTTAAAAGTAATTCAATGCACACTTCATGACACAGAAATGCACAACCATTTTGTGCACGTGTACATACTTTTGAGGCCACACAGAATTTAAATGGCCCCCAAGCAGGAAATACCAATTTGCTCCTGCCTCTCCCCCTTTCAAATGCCTGTTCTGCCACTAGGTAAATGTTACGGCCAAAGTGGAAAAGCAGGGTGGTGTTTTATGTTTTTGTCCTTTCCTCAGTGACAAAATACTGGACATGTAGCTATTATTCCCTTGCTGCTTCCTTTCATTTCAGGATCCAAAGTGCAGGAGGGGCAGGATGAGGAAACAACAACCCTCACCCTGTTCCTGGTTGAAGAAGCTCCTGTAACCACCCCAGAGAGTAGTGTCTCCCTCCAGACAACAGAAACCATGGATGATGGGTTGTTGGAGTCAGACTACAAGCTGCTGTGGAGTACCCACAGTGCTGATAATAGTACAATGCTTTTGCTTTGCGTTTTTGGCCTATTAATCATGGCCTTTTCTACTTTAATATGTATATGTAGTCTAATGTGTCAACGATGATTATTTCCTATCCCCAACTAGTTAGCAATGGATTGAAAAGGTTTGCTTTTGCATTTACTCACATTGATCTTAGGGGTGGGGTGGTGCTGCATTTATACCACAACAGCAATCCAGGGGCCCGTCTAAATGGTGAAAATACCCCTCATGGAATTCCCTGGGAATCCTACTTGTCTAAACAGGATCCAGCACCAATCCACACTATTCAGAAGGAAGGGAGCCCACGACGGCAAAAACAAAGGAGTAAAAGCCTTCACAGATTTCCCCGTACTTTTTCAAAAACCGTGAGTGGGTGCGTATTCCTCCTCATTTTGGACTGTCAAACAACAAAAAATTCAAAGGGAAGCACAATGCTGATTGGCTGGGTGAGAGTGGAGGCAGGGCTTGCTAGCAGGGCAAGCACCCAGTGCCACCATGTTGGATTTTTGCCTTAGTGATTGCTCACTAAGGCAACAAAACAGGATGAATATTTTCTGTTTTGCTTTCCTATAAAATTGGAAAATCGCTCTATTGCACCAGCATACCTTGGGCTGACTTAAAAAAAAAAACCAACATGGCAGTGAAGAACTAACACAAGTAAATCACTTGTGGCTGCCATCAGGAATGCGAGGCTTATGGGGTCTTCGGAGCCCAGAAAAATCATTTAGACATGTCGCTCCTGCTGTGAGATGGCAATAATGTGAGGTACTTTGGATTTTTTCCCCTCATGTAGATGAGCCCCAGCACCCCTTGTGAAATAATGGAAACAAATGCAGCTTCCCCAAACCCTGGTTCTGCCATGCATTCCTCATTAAGTAATTACTGACCTAAGTACTACAAAATTTCTGGCTAACAGGTATGGAGATTTCTGGTAAGGATGACTCCACAATTGCTTTTACAGAGGTGCCCCAAATAACACTAGTAATGTTTTCTGTTTATTTCTCTATCCCTTCTGTTTCAGCTGCTGCTTTGGCCAAGCCCAAGGCAACAATGACTCCTGCGGAGATACTGGCCCAGCACAAGCACCGGAGAGAACACGAGGCAGCCGCGGACAGTGCAGATAGAATACTGCATTCCACTGCGCAGATAGACCGGTTGCTGGCCCACCTTGAAAGGGAGCTGAACAAGATCCTAGAGTTCTTACAGAGGCAGGAAGACAGAATGAGAATGGGGCAGAGATGGGACCATGCAGAACAAAGTAGGCAGAGGCAGGAGGAAATGGTCAGAGGATAAGCTAGCAAGGAGAGATAGGGAGAGGATCACAGCCTGCACTGATCAGTCTTCTTGCCACCCTGGTGTTGTATCTGACCACAAAGAGCACCACAGCAAGGAGGGGCCATCGGAACCCAGAAGGTTTAAGAAAAACAACACCCAGGGCCACCATTCCCAAACTGTGGGTGACAGCCAGGAGGGGACAATGGAAATGCCTCAGACATCTGCCAGCCTTCCCTCAGCATCTGAAATAACTGCACTGGGCAAGGTTAGGCCTCGCAGGAAGATAAAGAGGCCCAACCCTTTGTCCCTCTAACTGTGATATTTGTATGGACCCACACCTGCACACCTATGTCTGCCTGTACACATGTAAATCTGTTATATTTACCTGTTCCCTCCCCAAGCCATGGCTTCTAAATGTGTTGTGGATCACCTACGCCCTGCAGCTTATTCCTTTCTGGCCCTATCATTGTGACCTGTAAATGTAACTGGGGCTTGTCTAGATAGTGAAAATACTCCTCATAGAATTTTCTGGGAATACCTTTTGTCCAAACAAGATCCTGCGGTGATTCCCCTTATTCGGAAAGAGGTGGGGAAAAAGCTCAATTTACTGCATGGGAAAAACCTTTGCAGCCTTTCCTGTATTTTTAAAAAATAATGCAAGGAAATGTGCATTAACACTCATTAAGACAACTGATTTGATTTGCTCTGCATTCTCAGAGAGAGCAGAGCTGGAAATCTGATTAGTCAGACATGCGCGGGGGCAGGCTTTCATGCTAGAGATCATGCACTTTTTTGCTCTGCCAAGGCACCCAATTAAATGTCTTTTTAAGGTCTGTGAAAAGAGAAGGGGTATCATTCAAATGTTTTAAGGAGAAGGTCAAACGGGACAAATGGTGGCTTGACTCAGTGCTGTCTCAAGCAGTCTACAATTGTGATGAATCTGTCAATCCCTCTAGGAATCAGGGGTCCTGCCAGCCTTGGGAAAGGTGAGGGAGTAAAGAGGCTCAGTGGGGATCCAAAGATTCTCCCTCTCAAAGTGGTCAGGAACGGAGGTTTCTGACAGCTAAGAGAGCGAGGCAAAGGATCGGAGAGCAGCCATGGACTCAAGCCTTGCCTGCCATTTTTTATATATATAAAGCAAGGATGATGAAGCAATTCAAGGAAAATCCACAATCTGAATATCCTCTTTTTCTTTGACTGGGAGACTCTACAGAAATATAGCAATGGTTAGAAGATCAGCGGAGCCTGTTGTCTCACTTTAAATGAAGTGACTTTAGAAGGAAGGTGAACTTAAGAGTAAACACTGGAATGGTAGTAAACATTTGAATGATATCCCCTTCCCTTTTCATGGCTTGAAGGAAGTTTTAGCAATTCCATTTGGTGAATACTTGTTGGTTACTTTGGACATTATCAGATGGGGCCAAAATGCCCCGTTACTGCCCCGCCACCTCCTATCCTGTTCCTGCCGTGGAATGGAGGTAATTGTTCACACACTTACCTCCATTCTGCTGCAGGAATGGGCTCCCTTCCTCCTTGCCGGCCGGCTGTAAATGCAGCTGTTGTAAGGCTGCCTTTATGACCAGCCGGCTGAAATCCTGCTCGTTCTCACGAGAGAGTGAGTGGGAGGGAAATTTGAAAATACCCCCCCCCAGATGTCAAAGAAAGAAATAAAGGCAAAAAAAAAAAACCACAAAAAAAAAAACAAAAACACAAGTAACCCGGGGTGGGGAAGGGTGCCACCTACCTTGATGTCCCATTCATGGCCGGAAGTGCTTGGCACGGAACTCCTCCCCCATGCCTGTCATCTCGGAACAGGGACTGGGCACTTTTCCCACATCCCTGATTCCGTGACATACACGGAAGAAAATAGAAGGGATGTTCTACGATGTTTCATTGTGAATAGAATATCCTGGGAGCAGGACGGAGGCAGGATGGGAGCAGGGCGGAAAGGGTCGATGTTGTCCAAAAGGGAGCCCCTTTCTCAGCCCTGTTCTGTTCCTGCCCCAGAATATTTGCCCCATCTGATAATCTCTTTGTTTCATGGGCAGCTAGCTACATTTTTGAAACAAAACTGAAACTTAATAACTACAGACCTCAAGCTTCACACTCTGGATATCAGCCCATCATTTTTGCTGAGAGACTGTGGAGACAAACGCTTCATGCAAATTTGCAATAATGTGCAGGAATGAACATTATTTCCTCTCATCTAGACAAACCCCTAGACCAGTTCCCTATATGCTGTGTGTGCTTTGTTGGACTAGTAAAGATTTGCTACACAAACAGATTGGTAAGAAAAAAACGTTTTGCAAGGAATAACCATATACATCACAGACAAAAGGATTCGTGGTACACATTTGTGGAGTGGGGAAGCAATAGTAACAATGGTGTAGGAGAAATGTACAACTGATGGAAGGGAAACAATAAATACAAATAAATGGGGAATGGGGAGGCACTGCAATACCTGAGCCCTGAGCCCTGGGGCCACCTGCACCTTGGTAGCGCAGTGGTTAAATGCCAGTACTGCAAGTCACCACGTTGCAAGTTCGATTCCAGTGGGCTCCAAGGTTCACTCAGCCTTCCATCCTTTCGTAGGTCGGTAAAATGAGTACCCAGCTTGTGGGGGGTAATTAGCTAACACACATTGGAAACTGCTTAATGCAGTGTAGATGTGTAAATTGCTATTGCTTAAAACAAGTGGTAAGCCGCTCTGATAGCCTTGTGGCTGAAGAGTGGGGGTATAAATAAATAAATAAATAAATAAATTAAAAAACCCAAAACATGAAAGGATTTTGGGAGGGGGGGGTACATACATAGCAGGATTGGGGGGCAGGAAAACTATGTACAATGGGGAGCAGCCCCCCTACAGGGGAGGGAACCTCACTTCTATGCGCTCCAGGCGCTCCTCTATGGAGGCTACCCTCCTGTCCAGATGCTTCACTGAGAGGAAATAAAAATAAAAAGTGGGAATAGCAATGTGCTACACCATCTACATGCAACACCCTATGCACATAGTCATCTTTACAGTGTGTAGTCTAGTCTAAGGTACACCTCCCCTGGCCCCCAAATAATAATGACCTAGGTCTGTGAGGGTGGACATCCTTTCCCTTCTCCAGACTGGGGGACCTTTTCCTCCACTGGCTTCACCCGCTGAAGAAAGGGAAGGGGGCAGGTTACAAGACTGAATTCTAACTAGTTCCACATCCTACATCTATTCTAACTAGTTCCACTTCTAAAATCCCACTATAAAATACTAAAGCAGTGTACTCACCAGGGCCAGGTGCTGCTCCAGCCTCCTCCTGGAGACCAGAGGCCTCCTCTGAAGATGATGACCCTGCCTCCTCCTCCCCCCCCACTCATCTGTGTATCCCTGTAGGAAAAAATGGGAGAAACACATATTAGGATACATACTGATGTGTAGGGGCAGGGGAGAATTATGTGCAGGGATGGGTGGGTGTAAACATGCCTGCCAGCCACCTATCCTTCCAGCTTGGCCTCCTGGCCTTCTCCCACAGTGCCAGCAGCCTAGAGAATAAAAGTGGGTGCCTATTGGAGGGAGGGAGCCCCCCCCAAGGCCTCCAGTGCCTTGAAAAAATTGACCTTCAGTGCCTTAAATTTTGAGTGACACTGAAGGCCTGTTCTGTGGTAGAGCCTTTCATGCAGGGCACGGGCAGCCACGATGAAGAAACTGCAGTTCCTCCTATTGGAGGAATGCATAATCCTCACAGGAGCACCAACCTACTGGGACAAATTGTCCAGCAGTGGGTTGGTCTCCTGCATCCTCCAATATGCAATTCTCCAGGCCACCCATGCTCCAGGAGCTGCCTAACAAAAAATGCATACTGATGCTCTTATATACATCTGCAATTTCCAGTTGTCCCTGAGAATGCTCACTGCCAATATGGGCATTTATTTGGAATTTTTACAAATATATTTGTAATTTAAAATTTTGGACAAATGTTGGCCTAATACAGCTATTGGCTTACTAGGGCGGGCAGGCAAACTTTGCAACAGTTAACAATTATTTGGGAAAATGCTAATTATGCCCTGCAATTAGCAGGTCACTTTGCATGGTGATTGCAATTTATTGTTGGAATTGGGAACACTGCTTGCCCAGTGTGCTGCTAGTACCAAACTATTTCCTTCCACCTAAGGCACAGTGCACCCAGGTGTTCAAAGGAACACGGAATGCTCTAAAATGCTAATGCAACCATCCACATTTTCCAGCATTCCCTGGGCTGCTGGCCACAAGTCTGTTTCTGTTATTTGGGTTATGGCGATGATTTATTTGTGGTCATGCTACTTTGGGATCGTAGAGGGGGGGCGGTGAATGTCCACTTTGCTGCAACTGTTGTTCACTTTTGCTAGGAAAAATGCAATGTTGCCCAGTACTGAGGGCAATTGCTTGCAGACAGGGGGTGTTTGTGGGGGGGGGGCAGCCATCAAGCCCCACCATGACCTCACAACTGTTGATGTCTATAGAGGCAAGAGCCTTATTCCATTGACAGAACAATACCTGAGAGGAGAAATGTTGAGTGGAGACATTATGCAACTGTTTTAAATGGAGATATCCAAAGAGAAGGAAGGCAATGAGACTAAGGAGATTTTCAGACGATCCTTGGCACGGCAAGGATCGTCTGAAAATCTCCAACTACGTTGGCACTCTGTGATGAAGGGGAGGATCCAGAGGTGGATTCACTCCAAATCAAAGGAGGGAGACATTCGACAGTATAGAAGTGGGACAGATGCCCTCTGTAAGACTCCATAGGACTCATAGAGCTAAGTGTTATGAAATTTATCTAATAGTTCAATTTTGAGGACATACCTAATTGCATTGGTGCAAGAGGGGGGGAAGCATGTGTATGAAATACAAAAGCAAAACAATGCCAGTTTCAATTGTGCGTTCAGGATTCGTAGAAGATAACATACAGTTTCTGCTCACGAAGTAGAGGGGATTCATAACACATTTCAGACCAATATAACAACTGTACAGCATGTAACTGAGGGATTCCAACCTTTCTGTGTGGTACAATGGGCTATCAATACCAGCACATGAATGCACACTCAGAGAATGATTCAGTTTGTCAGAGCTGCTAACATCATGGCTCCATCAGCACTACAACTCCCAGGAACCCATGTCATGGAACTATGCCAATTACTGAAGATTCTATTATGAAAACCGAGGTTTGCTATGTCTAGTTGTGTGGTGTGGCACCACAGCTGTGGCTGGCCTCAATTGAGCCATGACAATTACCTACTAAGTCTTCTACCAATGTGTCCCTCACAGCCACACCCTCTGTTATCTTCTGCTCCTCATCATTAATGAGAGAAGCCCCCAAAGTGTCCAGCACATAACTTAGTGCAAGCTGGGGGTCCTCCTCCAGCACCTGCCCCCTTGTTTCACAAATATTGTGAAGCATCACACAGGCAGAGATGACCAAGGGCACATTTTCCTCAGCCACCTCCAAGAAAGCAGTCAAGCACTTCCAATGGGCCTTCAAGCATCCAAATGCTCTCTTTACCACATTTCTGGCACAACTGAGGCACTTGTTGAACATGGCCAGCTTTGGCGTTGTGCTACTACAATAGGGTTTCATGAGTCACTTCTGTATTGGATAGGCACAGTCTTACAACAGCAGTGGCCCAATCTGCTTCCTTCCCAAAGCGATGAATGGGTTCCCAGGGAAAAAGACCCCCACCTCCATGGTTCTGTAGATGGCAGAGTTGCTTATCATCCTTGTGTCATAGTTCTTCCTGCTCCAACCAATCTCCATGCCTACAAAATGCCCAAGTGGTCACATGTGTCCTGGAGAAGGGTGGAGTAGCAGTTCTTCTGGTTGGTGGACCAGGGACACAATTTCCACGTGGCAGCCATCCAGAGCACCAACCACTTGCAGGAAGCTCAGCTCTGCAAAACCATTCATTATCTGAAAAAAGAGAAAAGGAGGGAGAAGTATAAGTGAATGTGAATTACTTGTGACACAAAACCACACTCAGGCACATACATGTAAATATATCTGAATCCACATGTAAATAAACACATGTAAATAAACACACCTCAACAATTTACACTGCAAAGGGTACCTAATGAGACAACACATCTGCACTGACAACACATCTGCACTGTTGGAGTACTGCTGAAGCTGTGACCTCTCCTAGGAATTTCTAAACCATTATTTTGGACAATGTTAATTTACTCTCAGGCACCACTTTAATTAGCAGGTGTGGTTGTGTGTGCACTGCTAATGGAAATAGCTTTGAATACAATCAAATTACCGAAATAACAATTTTATTTATTTATACCCCACTCTTCAGCCAGAGCGGCTTACAAATTGTTTTAAGCAATAGCAATTTACACATCCACACTGCATTAAGCAGTTTCCAATGTGTGTTAGCTAATTGCCCCCACAAGCCGGGTGCTAATTTTACCGACCTACGAAAAGATGGAAGGCTGAGTGAACCTTGGAGTCCTCTGGAATCGAACTTGCAACGTGGTGACTTGCCGTACTGGCATTTAACCACTGCACCACCAGGGCTCATGGAGACAAATGGGTGCTGTTGCAAAAGTGCAATAATGTACAACAATCCACATCATACCTTCTTTTCTAGACAACTCCTTTGTTATTTAGTGCATGCTGTTTTAATTCATCCTAGGTACATATGCCTTTAAAATAGAATATGATGTAAGAAAGGAATGAGTCTTTGAAACATTGGGATAGGGATGGAAAGAATATTCAAAAAATATTGAGAAAATGTTTGAAAGAAGTGTTTCTCAAATGTTGGGAAACCATGAGGAGGAGACTCCTGGACTGATAGGAATCTTCCCAATTCAGGATTTATGCTGTTTAAAAATTGCATTTGGGTGTTTTGTTTTTCATTCCCCCCTCCACAGAAACAGATTGACCTGTATGTGCATAAATATACATTGCATAAATTAATCGTTTATCTATTAGCTACATACTGCTAGCAGTTTTTGTAGCTGCATATCCACCATCTCTGCTGGAGGTGGATTTCTCACTTTCTCTCTGATTGCCTCAGAAATCTTGTGTTGTGTTACTCCGACCTTGACCTGGTGGAACTCACTGCAGAGACAGCTGTGGGGGGGAGCACAGCATGTGTGTGTGTGAGAGAGAGAGAGAGAGAAATCTCTATTGCTTTCAGACATTTTGGAGGCACTGTGGCCTTGCTAAAGCTTTATCCTGGCTCTTTAAAATGCTCCCTAGCTGACATGCACAACCTAGGGATGCACTCAGCCAGAGAGCAACTAAGCCTCTAAAGGATTCATCTTGTGGGGCACGTTTGCTGTTTTAAGCTTGTTGGCATTCCCTGAAGGAAATTGTTTAAAGCCACACTTCCTCTGCCTAGCTTTGCCCAGACAGAAGCACCCCTTGATTTTTCCTAGGCAGTCATGGGGCATTCTTCTAAGCCAAAACAAATACTTGCACACCAAATCTCAGGTTCTGCAGTGCCTGCTACGCAGAGTATGAGATCTGTCTATTAAATAACAAGACTGATACAATAAACCATCTTTATTTATATGTATTACACCTCTAATGCTTGCCCCCTTCAATATACTCCCCATTCACACTCACACAGTAATGCAGTCTTGTTTTCCACTGTTTACTTTTAGGGTTTCTTCTTTCCTGTTGAAGTTGTCCAGGTGTTTGTGGATTTCAATAGCCTCTCTGAACATTCTGAGATTATAGTTGTTGGCCTGGTCCAGAATTTCTGTATTTTTAAATAACATTTTGTAAACAAAATCTGGCTTCCAGTTTTGAAAAACAATAGAATCAAAACTCAACACTTACAAAGGAATTCCACCCAGGGACAGGGGGATTTCCAGCAGATAATGGGCCATCAACCAACCATTAGCCAAACAGACACTAATCCTCCTTGCATTTCTATACCCAGAAACTAACCATTCAATTACACAAATTTACATATACTCCCCAACAGTGGTTCACAGTGTATATAAACTCCACACACACTCCTACCCAACCATTCTCTGAAGATGCCAGCCACAGATGCAGGCGAAACATCAGAAGTAAACTCTTCCAGAACACGACCTCGCAGCCTGGAAAAAAAAACAAGGAAAATCTATGGATGCCAGCCATGAAAGCCTTTGACTTCACATTTTCCCACATTTATGGCCTTTTCTTTCTGTTTCTCTCAGCTTTGTCAAAACTTCCTTATAATAATTCTGGTTCACTGTTCTGCCTTCTGGAGCCCATTCTGCCAAAATTATGCCCTTGATGTAAAACAAAACAAAACAAAACAAAAACCCCAAGAACCAATGAGCATGCTTTTGAATGTGGACTTGCTTTGACATGCTTTTTTCATTCTTGGCGATGGTGGTGTTTTCCAGTGCATTAACTGTTGTTTTGTCTCAGGATCATACTGAAAGATCCAAGTTTCATCACAAGTGATGATTTTTTGAAAAAAGTTTGGGTCTACCTCAAATTGCTGCAGAATCTCAGGGCAAATTTCCTTGTGGCACTCTTTTTGCTCTAGTGTGAGAACCCTAGGGACCATCTTGGCACAAACTTTTCTCATGTTGAGATCCTCATGCAAAATTTTCCACACAGTGTCTTTGCCAATGTTTATGGCTTCAGCTATCATTTGGACACTGATGACTTTTTCAGACAATACTTACTGCTCTAGAAGCTTGTGAGAGAGGTACGGTGCTGTCACACGGCAGGGGGTCCATTTCGGACGATGCCGTCCCTCTTGCGAAATCGTTGGTGTCACTTCCATGTATAATTGGAGGCAGCCACGCCATATTTTACTCATGGGCAACTTCCGTGAGTAAAATATGGCACAGCTGCCTCCAATCGTACACAGAAGTGACACATACACTTTCGTGAGAGGGACAGCATTTTCTGAAACAATACCTCTCTCGCAAGCTTCTAGAGCGGTAAGTACTGCCTGAAAAAGTCCCGAGTTGGCAGTTTCCTTGAACAATCTGGTTGATTTTTTCCACAGTTTCCACAATTTCTTCAGTTCTTGAAGTGGAAGGTCATCCACATTTTTCCCCTTTGCCCCTTTGAAGGTTCATCATCATCCACATTCTCACGTCCTTCTCTGATTTTTTTGTGCCACTCAAACACACATGCATGAGACATGCAGCCTTCCCCGTAGGACTCAGTAAGCATTTGAAAAGATTCTGTTGGTTTTTTGTTCAATTTTACTAAAAATTTCAAATTGACACATTGCTCAACTTTTAAACGTCTCATTTTTCTAGCACACAACAGACAACACAGCTGCTTTAAATGACGACTGACAATTAACTGAATGGTGAGAGCGTTGATGTTTGTCATGCAGGTTCAGACATGTTCAAGGTCACCACTCAAGCATTCACAATCAGTTCTCCCTGATTTGTCTGAAAGGCAGAAACACAGTCTTGTTATTTAATAGACGGATCTCGTATATTGAAGCAGAATCTTTTCCCATTTGCTTTAGCCTTCACTCACTTCACTTTCTTGATTGGCAGAGACTCACACATAAAGGGCTCTGCTTGGATCAATTTGCTTCTGCGTAGCTCTACCTCTAGGATTATCCCAGGCCTTGTGATTGCAGGGCCAAACCTGAGGCTTAGTGAGGGTGCAGGTCCTGGTAGTGTCACCAGAGTGATGTTCTAAGGGGCAGCCCTAATGATGTAATCAAGCATGATACCTTTAGCATCAGCCAGATTTGCACAAAGTATGCCATTCAAATCAAAAAGATAAATGAGGAAAATGCACACACAGACACATACCTTTCAAGGCAGCACTCTCATCCTGAGATTCTTCCCCTTTGCCCTCAGGACTGAAGAAGAGGGGGCAGGCACTGAGATCTCTGAACCCTACCTGCCTCTGGTACCATCATGTGGTACAAGAGGCTTCACATGATGCTGGTTCTTACTGTAGTGGAGAATCAGTGGTTTCTGAAGACTAGGCCAGACTTCACATGGATCCAGTGATAGCCAGAAGCAGATTTGCTTCTCAGGAATCCTCTGGCTCTGGTTGGAGGGGGAAGGGCAGGGAGAGAGATGGTGGCTGGCACTGTCACATTGCATCAGCAGCACATCCTGCTCTTTCTTAGTGAGTGAGAAAACTGAACAGTGACCTAGTAATTGCTGGGTTGCTTGGATCCAATATCCTCTCAGCTGGATGATTGCAGTGTAAACACTCCCTGTTCAGGATTAAAGTCTTCATAAAGCCAAAGGCAAGAGGGGGTGGGGAACACTTTCTGGAAATGTGAATGTACCTATTTTGCAACTGACAAAACAGAACCATGTCAGGGCTATATGGAAAGAAGATTTGATCTTTAACAGTTCAGCAGTTGAAAGGGAAGGTGTTTAGCTTCTCCACCAGGGGTGTCCCACTGTGAACCCCTGGTACCAAAGGCAGGTAGGGTTGCCTTTGGAAACTGCTTGGAAACTTCAGCAGGTCCAAAATTAAAGCCATAAATGGCTTGGGTCCAGACTATCTGAAAGACCGTATCTCCCTCGTACAAGTCAGCCCAAGTGTTAAGATCAGCAGGGGAGGGCTTTCTCTCAGCCCTACCACCTTCACAGGTGCGGTTGATGAGGATTCGGGAGACAGCCTTCTCCATGGCTGCTCCCAGACTGTGGAATTCCCTTCCATGGGAGGTCCAGTTGGCTCCCTCCCTGCTCTCTTTTTATCAGCAGTTGAAGACATTTTTATTTAGGCAGGCATTTGACATGTGAATTTTACTTGGTGTGCTGTTTTTTAATGTTGTATTTTTATCCATTTTATGTTTCTAATTATGTGTTTTTAACTATGTGTTAATAATGGAACTTTAATTTAATTTGTTTTTAACTTTTATAATTTGTGGTGTTTTAGATGTATTTTTTAACTAATGTAACCCACCTTGAATTCCATCTTGGGAGAGAGGCAGGATATAAATCCAATAAATAAATAAACAGACAAATAAATAAATAAATCTTTCTCCCATAGAAAGAAATAGCTACCGGTCACCCCATGTGGAATAAGTAAAGCTCCACTAACCCCACCATGGATAAGAGTTTGCCTGGCTAAAATTGATCAACCCAAGGCATTCTTCCAAGATGCCCTTTACATTCCTTGCCCACCATACTGATGGGTAGTTTGATAGTTATTAATTGTAGTGATGGTCTCATACATTTTTGCTGTCTAATGTCAATTTTTTGAGGGAAGGTGCAAATAGATGTTGAAAACACCAGGAACTATGAGGTCTATATGATGGGAGGCAGATGGTGCTTGAAGACACTCCCAATTGCTACTGGCAAGAGATACTGTGTGGGAAGATGGCTGATGAGAGGATGAAACATTTCATGTGGTAGTGACCATGACTTGCAGCTATTCTGCTGTTATCGCTCATTCCAAGCATTTCTGTCCCATTCTCTAGCTTCCATGAAAAGGTTTTCCAGACCAGCTGAGAATAACTAAAACAATAATAACACTAATATTCTTCCAATTGCTTTATTTTAAAGTTACATGTGAAAGTTAATTGTTAATGTGCCACATCTTTCCATAAATTTACATGAGGAGTCGGTATAGTGAATTAATCTTAGTTGTAACCAACAAATTTTGTAAAAAATCTTCTTCGTTGTTATTTCTTAAGGATCAAAATACCAACTTAACAGAAGAACTAAATGACTTGGGATGACCATTGTGGTCTCTTCCAACTCTATGTTTCTATGATCTATGATTCAAAGTCAGTATCAGGACATTTCAGAAACATAGCGCCACCACTTAAAAGTCCAATCTCAGGTTACCATCTGTCTAGCATCAAGTAGTAGTGGGAAAATGTCTTTGGCGGAAGATCTTTAACATCCAGCAAGGTTTTTGTGTGGGACAGCCAGTTCTGAAGTTTCTAACCTGAGTTTGCTGACTAATTTGTTATTAATTTATTAGTCAACTGAGAGCTGTACATGAGTCACACATGAAGATAGTGTAATGTTGTACATTATTAGACCTATGCCAATGGTTTTCCGTGCTGGGTCCCAGCTCTGTAATATACAAACGATGAACAAAGATAACTTTTAACATGTACAGAGTAGAATTTCTTCCTAAATGAGTCACCAGAACACTTTGTACAGCAACGTTTCAGATCAGAGTTTGTACCTTCCTTGCAAGATTTGTCTGAGATGCAAAACATTGGGGCAGGGGGAGGGGTGGGGAGAACAGGCAAATCATTTAATAATTGGAAACCCATTCTAATTACTTTATTTCATTTCTTGTCATGTTGACACATTTGCCATGTTCGGAGAAGCCCTGAGACCACAATATTGGTATGAACTACCTGACCCCAGTTCTTACATATAGCTTACCTTTGACTAGATTTGCACATATGTACAAAGCAGTTCACTAAAGGCTCATCCAGTGATCTTGCTCCAAGGAAACAAACACAGTGGTACTGCCATTACAGTTTACCACTTTTTCACTATACCTCCACAAAACAAAATTAAAAATGAAATAAAATTGCTATGAAACACAACCTTGACACAAAATGTGGAAGAGTATTGGGCAGTGGGCTTTGGACACAGCTTGTAGTATTAACAGTGATGTCTGGGGGAGACTTCTTTAAAACAAATTAAAATCTTTCTCCCTGTGGGAGAAGAGAGACATTTCCTTGGAGACATATTGATCAGGAGAGAAAATGAAAGGGGGGAGGGTCAGGAGGCAGACTGCTAAAGCATAGCTTGAGGACTGCCTTGAAACCAAAGAAGGGAAGCATCATGTATTTACTCCCCAATCTAATGGCTTCCACCTTCTCTTTCTATGTGCAACAATGACTCCATTTCTGGTTAAGGGCTCAAAAGAGTAGCACTTGCCAACTCTCCTCATATCAAAGAAAGACTTTTCAGGGTTTTTTTACACCCACTATTCTAAAATGGCATGCAAAAGCCGGGTTTTGAGTGGAACATGAAGGTCCTTATCACACCACACTGTTATGGTGGGTTATACTGTACCATTCAAAAACTACTTCAGCTGTACTCTTAACAATAGCTGATTGTTGACACTGGTATCACAGCTTTGCCACATTTGCATGTAAAAGCATGATTAGCAAAGTTTTTCATCTGAACTAATGCCGTTATCTTCATCTCATTTGCCCCACCTTGTGCTTCCTGATTGGTTTACACACACACACACACACACACACACACGCCTAATAACATATATACATGTCATTACACCCATCACTGCCAAAATCTCACATGGATTAGCAATTCAAATTAAAAATGTACTGAAATTACCAACATGGGGGAAAATGCTGTTTTCAGCTAAGGAATTAAAAAATGTAATTGGTTGGAATGATTGGGACAAGACAAACTTCATGTGGATAAAGCAGTAAATATAGCAATGGGAATTGTGTGATTCTGATTTTTTTTTCAGTCTGGGAAAACAGTAACAGACATAGTCAAAAGCTTACAAAAAACTCACAAAAAGCTTAAAATTAACTCACTCACTCCATCCTCCCCTATCACTTTTATCTCATTCTATGCAAGGAGAAAATATTACCCTACTGTACAAGATTCTTTTTTAAAAATCAATGTTACATAGCCAGCCAAAGCCCTGGGTGGAAGATGTACCTGGGGAATGCTTTACCTCTGGCTATCCTCCCAGAGCATGTTTTTGGGGTTAAAAAATTGGATTGCATTTTGAGAAGGCTGTGACTACAATTCTCTGATCATGCAAACTTCACATTGAAAATATGAAACTCAATAAAAAATGAAATAAATGCTAAATGCTCTCCATTTAGAAGGGTGAAATTCCACATTATTTTTTTGCCTGTTAAGAGACTAATTTATTAAGTGAAAAGTAAAAAAATAATAATAATCTGATAACAGTATTAAGGGATGTTCATTGCCTTAACTGGAAAAGACCAAAATATCTTCTCCTGTTTTTGAATTCTTCTCTTGTTGATTGTTTTACTTGTATGTTTGCATATTCATTATCATCCAAGACTACAGGAAATGACATTTTTTCCTGTTTCTCCTTCAATTTCTCTTAAATTCTTATTCTATGTTTACCTTGCTGTACTATTGCTATCTCTGTGTTGAGGACATACAAAGGAACTAGGCAGATGTAGTTTCTCCATCACTCAGTTGCCAACAAAATTAAAATGACTCAAATGACAAATCCTCTCCATAGACAAAAAACAAAAACAAAAACTGATAGGGCAGAAAGTGGGTGTGTGGGGGGGGGAAACTGGAAAACAAAAAAACCAAACCAAACAAGAAAGTCTTAGGAGTAAAGCTAGGTACTCCCAAATCATCAACCTTAGTGATAATAAAGCTTTATTAGATAACTCTCTCTCTCTTTCTCTCTCTCTCTGGCTTTTCTTCGCAAACGAAGATTCAGGAAGGACTCACCCCGTGTTTCCTGCAAGCGCATTGATGACTAAAAAGGCCAATCCGGGATAAACAAGTCCGATTGCAGAAAGCACAGCAGAAGGTTTCCTCGGGTGATGTTACCGGGTTGTGATTCTTTCTGCGTTGCTGTTTCTCTTCAAGATTTGTTCGGCGTGAGTTCTCAAATAAGGCTGCAGCATTGTGGATAGTGTGTCTCCATGACTCCCGATGTGAGGCCAGGGCGGACCATTGTTGGTGATCAATTTGGCTGAGCCTGAGATGTTGTTTCAGGGAGTCCTTGTATCGCTTTTTTGGAGCACCCCTCTTACGCTGTCCCGTGGTGAGTTCACTGTAGAGTACTATTTTGGGGAGGCGATGGTCCTCCATCCTAAACACATGCCCTGCCCAGCACAGCTGTTTTCTCAATATCATGGCCTCAATGCTGGTGATCCTGCTTGCTCAAGAACAGCAACATTCATCACATAGTCAGTCCAGTGTATATTTAGGATTGTGTGTAAACAGTGCTGGTGGAAGCGTTCGAGGAGTCGTAAGTGGTGGCGATAGGTGACCCATGTTTCAGATCCATAAAGGAGAATAGACACTACAATGGCTCTATACACACTGATTTTTGTGTTTTGCCTCAGGTGTTTATTACTCCAGACTCTTTTGTAAAGCCTTCCAAATGCACTATATGCCTTTGCTAATCTGTGATCGATCTCTTTGTCAATCTTGGCATCTGAGGAGATGATGCTTCCCAGGTAGGTGAACTGCTGAACGGACTTAAGCACAGAATTGCCAATGGCAATGTGGGGTACATATTTGAGAAAGAAGAAAAATGGGTCTGCTACTATTGACAACATGATTTAGGGAGGGAGGGATGTAGGAGAAAGTGAAGTGTGGCAGCATTACTCTGTTGTTCAGGAAACAACAATGCAAACAATACAACAAGAAAATATACCACAGAATCCTATCTGCCTCTTCTTCTTTTTTCCTTTGTATGTATTACATTTATCCCCCAACAGCAGGGGTGGACATATTGTGGCCTGTAGACTGCACATGGCCCCTGTACTCCATTTTGTGGCCTCTCAAGCCTCCCCGTATTCCCCCAATCACTCTCCAATTTTTAAATTTTAATTACATTTGTGGACAATTTTGTCCCAAAATGCTGTAGATAGCCCCACAAACATGTGAAAAAGCCCACAAGTATTCTAGAATCCTGTACCATCGCCAGTACTTCCATTTTCCTCTACAGTCCCTCTCAAAATAGATACAGGAACTTTATAAAGAAACAGGAAACAGGAACTCTCATAAAGTTCATTAACTCTGATACTTGCACCCAAGACCATCCCCAGCACTACGGATCACTGTGGAAAGATGTGGTACATGACTCTGGTTAGCCCGTGTATGATGCTCTCCTTGAAAGAAGCCTCATTGCCCAGTGACTCCACTTAAGTAGATCATAGTAGTTTGCTCATTTCTGTTCCTTTTTGAGTTGTATTGTTATGCCATGTTTGACAGTTCCTTGCTGTAATGTTAATACCTCTGTGTTGTAATAAAATTTTAAAAAATATAAACAGGAAATGATGCCATACTACTTCCTGCTGCAATTTTGAGTGAGACTACAGTGCAAAAGGCAAGTATTTGGGCTTGCTGTGTGTTGACCTACAAAGGATATGGGGTGAAAAATTGGTCCCTGGTCCCCACACAGTTGCCCATTCCTACCCAACAGTATTATGCTCTCTTAAATGATGCTACGCTTTCTACTGCAAAATGTGTTGGGCCAGAAGACTATCCCAAATACCAAAAATGGTTTTACACACAAAGTTATGTCAAACCCTTCAAAGCTCATCTTTTCAATGTGGTTTTGAGCTTCCCTTCTTAGTGTTCCTCCTGAAAGTACATGAATGTGTTCAAAAATGTCACTACATGAAAAAAAACATCAGGATGAACCTGTTCATCAGTTGTGTAGGGTAAAATGTCAGCAGAGCTATGCTGGAGTTGCTGGATTGGACCATTGTGCAACCAATTGTGGAAACAAGTAGTAGTACAACTAATTCACTTTCCTGTTGCACAATAGTCAGAGCAATAAAATGTGGATTGATGCACACTAACACCAATTTGCAGCAGCTTTCCTTTGTCTCCATGTTTTTTTCAAGATCACAGGCATCAGAAGCCATACACATTTGTTGTTCAAATGGGCATGCCTGTGAATCAAGATGGTGGGTCCAAGTGAATTACTCGTGTTTTTATTGTCACCAGTTGCTGGTGCCAAACAGTATTTTTTCAAAAAAAAAATGCAAATCAAAGGTGCATAAGTGTGATCTTCCATAAGTGTGATCTTCCAAAAAAAAAAAAAAGGGGGGGGGATAGGCTGTTTCATCACCCCAGCGCACAACCACTATGGCAAAAATCCAACATGGTGGTTCTGGGCACTTGCCTTGCCAGCAAGCTCCACCCCCTGTACACATCTGACCAATTAGCTTTCCACTTCTGCTCTTATTGGGAATGTGCAGCAAAGCAAACCAGTTGTTCCAACTAGCAGGAATGCTCATTTTATTTGGAGTTTTAAAAAATATGGGGAAAGCTGTGAAGGCTTTTCCCACAGGGAATTTGGAGTGCCCACTCCTCCCGAATACAGCAAAATTATGTGGGACCCCATTGGAACTAAAGGTATTCTCCTCAAATTCTATGCAGAGTATTTTCACCATATAGGCAAGCCCTCAACACCTAAGAACAGCACTTGCAGAACTTCCTAGCTCCCAGCTTACACAACACTTTACATTGGCACCCCAGGGCTTGTACAGCTATGAATAGAGCACCACCCTTGTGCAGCCTTCAAAAAAGTGCAACTGCCTGTGCAACATCATTTGTATCAGCATAAAACAACAAAAGAATTCCACAGAAGAGCAACTGAACAATTTAACTATTTTATTCCTCATTCTGAGAAAGTCCTACATGGTTTTTAAGGACTTTTTTTTTTATTTATTCGGGAAAAAAATTCCACATTTTCTAGAGCTGGTAATGGCATCATACAGATGCTCTCCTTAGTGTTTCTGCTAGGCGGGATGCCACCAGCTGCAGAGATTGTCAGTCTGGAGACATCAGGACTGATGGAAATTGCCCCCCTGGCACAGGAGACTCAAAGGGTTCTCACAAGAGTCCGAATCTGTTCCTGGTGTGCTGCTGGACCAGTGGGACACAGCAGGGTGGAGGGGACTGTAATAAGGAGCTGAACTGCCTCACAGCTGAACTGCCAAGGATGGCACAAACCATGCACCCCAGCTTTCCTAACTTTGTTGAGCAGCTAGAGTGATCTTTTAACTAGTGGCAGCAACTGACTTTCCCCTCCTCTCAGCTTGGGCTTTGATTACCTGGAAAGTGAATAAAACCAATTATAAACAAGTGAAAGATTGGAGGGAGACTCCATGATCATAATTTCAAGGAATCTGATTATAAAGAATCAATGCAGAGAGAGTCTGATTTTAAATCGATTCACCTACATTACAAGGATGTGTGTTCTGGAATTAAAGAACATTTTTAAATGGAAGATTGTGTGAGGAGAGCCCTGGTTAAGACACTGCAGAAATAATGTAGTTTGACACCACTTTAACAATCATGGCTCTATCCAATAGAATCCTGCGATTTGTAGTTTGTTGTTCTCTGACAGAGAAGGCTAAATATCTAAAAAAACTACAAATCCCAGAATTTCATAGCCCTAAGCCATGGCAGTTAAAGTGGTGTCAAACTGCATTATTTCTGCACTGTGGCAGCAGCCGGGATCAAGGAAAGTTACCAAAATCCTTTTTTGATATTATGGACAATTTAACATTGCAAGAAGCATGGAGATATAAACACGGGGAAGCCAAAGAGTATACCTTTTTTCTTGAGAGACACAAATCTTTTTCAAGAATTGATATAGTCTTGTTTTCAAAATCTTTGTGTTCTAAAATTAAGAAACTGGAGCTTCTCCCAAGAACCTTTACTGATCATAATCTGGTGTCTCTGATATAGTTAAACATGAAGCAAAGTTTTAATTGGAGATGGAATGAGTCATTGTTACAAGATGATTTTTTAACAAAAACTAAAAAGATATTAAAAGAATTTTTGAGGATAATTTAAATAAAGGAATGGAATAGATATATGTTTAGATTTCATGTTAAGATGCTTCTTTGGAGCTCACCCCATGAAGTCTTGTTTAGGGGACTATGCTAAAGATAAATGGATGGCTTAAAGAGATTTGTTGACATTAGAGAATAGGCAATATAGAATGAAAACAAATGAAGAGATGGAAGCAGAAGGATATGCATTTCATTGGTTTTTATACAGACAACTTATTGAGAGATTTAAGATGGATAAGAAGTTGTATAGATTTGAAGTAATTAGATCAGAATTTGAAATTCAGCTGTTTTTATTATGATCATTTGATTGCTAAAATATATAAAATGCTATTAAGAATGGAAATGGAAGATGGACAGGTTAAGAAATGTATGATAGAATCATTACAGAATATTGGGGAGTCCATTGCATCTAGATCAAAGGAGAAAGTTGTGGACAAAAAGCTTAAAATTAACCTTGAGTTATGGTTTGAAAGATAATTTTTATAAAATGATGTACAGATAGTATTTGACTCCAGATAGATTTCCAAAGATGTATAAGGGTCTGACAAATAAATGTTGGAAATGCGATTAAAAGGTGGGAGACATTTTATCATATGTGGTGGACATGTGATAAAGCTAAGAAGTGTTGGATTCAGATTCACATGATACTAGAGGATATTTTTAAATTGAAACTACAAATGAAATCTGAATTTTATATGTTGGGCATGATGGAGGAGAAGCTGGAGAAGAAACATGGACAAATCATCCATTACATGATAACAGCAGTGAGACTTCTATATGCTCAGAGATGGGAAGATGATATTCTACCAACACAAGAAGAGTGGCTGGTGAAAATGTTGGAAATGAAGAAGCATTAGTGTTTGTTTACAGTTCTCTGTGTATATCACTGATCTGTGCTTTTCAAGGTTTTATTTCCTACTTGCATACAGAGGTCACTCCCACCCTTGCTCTAAGAAGTTTCAGTGTTTTACAACTCTTTTTGTCTCAGAAGCTAGAAGCCTAGAAGCCATCAGACATGGGGCAGCTCTGTCTCAACATGCCTTACATGCACTCATGAGAGGCAGGCTTAGGAACTCTTCTACTCAAGTTAGATAACTCTCTTCTATCTATCTATTTTTCCTATCTAAGATGTATTCTCTGCCACAAAAAAAAATGTAATTTTTTCTGTTTAACCTTACTGGAGCATACTGCATGTTTTTGTCCTGTTTAATACCAGAAGCTCATATTTCACTGGAGCTATGCTGCATTCTGCTTAATATAAATACCAATAATTTTCTACAGGAAATATATGACTTGGTTGAAATGGACCAGGAGCCCTGGTGGTGCAGTTGTTAAATACAAGTACTGCAAGTTGCCACGTTGCAAATTCGATTCCAGAGGGCTCTAAGGTTCACTCAGCCTTCCATCCTTTCATAGGTCGGTAAAATGAGTACCCAGCTTGTGGGGGCAATTAACTAACACACATTGGAAACTGCTTAATGCAGTGTAGATGTGTAAATTGCTATTGCTTAAAACAAGTGGTAAGCCACCCTGATAGCCTTGTGGCTAAAGAGTGGGGTATAAATAACTAATAAAAACAAAAACAAAACCCCCAACAAATTAACAATGTTGATTAAGGATAAAGGTTTGTCAAATTTTAAGGAGTGGACTTGGTTATTACTTTTTAAGACAAGGTCGGGAATGGTATCAGTATTAGGTTTCGATAGTTAGTAGAGTTTAGCGTATACTAGAAGCAATGTTAAGAATTTGTTTAGAGAAAGTTGACCAATTTGATAAATATAATCATTAGTTAAGAGGGCAGAAGCCATTTGACCCTTTTGTTGTTGTTGTGTTTAGTTTGTCGAGTGTTTAGTTAGAAGGTTGGTATTGTTTATTTGTTTGTTTGATGTGGTTTTTGTATGTTGATGTGTGTGTGTGTGTAGTATTTTGTGTTAATAAAAATATTAATAAAAATGAATAAAATCAAAATGTGGGAGTTTTTATCTAGAAAATGGGATTTTCTCTGCAGAAAATGTCATTTTCCATGCAAAAAAACCCACATGCATTTTCCATGCAGAATTAATCCCAAACTGTGAAGATTCTTGTCCAGGATTCTCCCCATCAGGGTGTCCAGAAACTCAAGAAGCCTCCTTTTCATCCGAGATTTGAATATTTATGACTACAGTATTCTTTCCATCTCTATTCCACAGGCTTTGACTCCTACTCCAAGAAGCAGCCTTGGTGAGTAAATAGTACATCCAGGAGCTCTCCCCACCCTCTTCACTTTCTGATTGATCCTTTGATCCTTTAAAGTAAAACTTGGTTTATAAAGTTACACCCCCATATCTGCAGGGGAATGGTTCTGCACCCCCCCCCTGTGGATACTGAAATCTGCAGATAATAGTGAACCCCGCCCACCACCACCCCGCCACCTCCACCTCCAGAGCCCTCCCAGCAGAAGGGATGGGGGAGGAAATATCTCTCCTCCCCCTCCCTTCCCCATCTACCCCCACCACCTCTGCCAAACCACAAGGGAGAAGGGAGGTGAGCTCTCCTCCTTCCTCCCTTCCCCACCCACCCACTCCCATCGTTGCCATCCATGGATAACTGAATCAGTGGATGGCGAATCAGCGGATACGGGGGTGTTACTGTATCTCCAGATACTTGGTTATATAAGAGAAAGATCAAGGATTTTTGCCATGTTTTATCTGATGTACAGTCTATATGGACAGAATTAAAACTTTCAGGCACGCAAAGGGCATTTAGGCAGGCCTTTGACTGAGGAGGTGAGTGGGCCTGCTTTCTTTGAGAGAAAAGCAACGCAACCACAAACTAGCAACAAAATCTTAGAATGATATTTTAAGTCTACCTATTTCCTACATCTCTGGTTTGTAGTTACATTGATAACTCCCCTGTGTCTGCCTCTGTTATCTGTCATCAGACCCAGAGTTGTTCAAAGAGCCAGTCATGTTCACAGTCATGAAGTGACCATTTGCGATAGTGTCTCAATAGGATCTTGGAAGGGCAGGCTGGCCCTATAGGGCTATAAATGGAAAGATTGCTCTGTGCAGAAAGTCTCCAGAGGCTGAAACATCCTGTCCATGTGCTAAACTCCCAGCATACTGATGAGATTAACAACACAAGAAACAGAGAAACTAAATGTAGACTTCTACCAGCAACTTCACTAACAGAGAGTGGAAACACACAGTGGCTGAGATCCTGTAGGACACAGTGCACCATAATAATTCTGCAGAAAGAACTATGCTACATATCTCCACTCAACCCCACTCTCCGATTCACCATTTACCCACTGCAGCCTCCACCCATAGCCATTCTGTAGCTGGTGGAGATTGTGAGGGGGTGGGAGCCTGACACAGAATGATCCACTGAGATCTGTCAGGGTCCTCCGGAGGTCTCAGCAGATAATGTATTCATTCTGTAGATGGCTACATAGAAACAACCAGAACCTTATCTGGTCCACCCCACCCCACCCCACTGCTCTCTGCCAGGCACAGAATGTGGAGGCTGCATGAGGAGGCTGCATTGGCTGAACAAGGAGCCTGATGAGGGGCTTTGGTTGTTGCAGAGGATAGAAGTGAATGCCAACAACTGCAATGACCAAAAGGGGGGGGAAAGATATGCAGTCTTACCCCAGCATATGTCACCAACAGGATGCCAGTCAGTATGATCCGCATCAGGAAAATAGCTCTAAAATCCTTTTTCATGGATCTTTTAATGTTGTTCTTCATATTCTGGCTACCTACAAGTTGGTTGCAGCATCTGCCAATAAGCTCTCATAGGACATCTTTCCTGCTTATTAGCATCTGCCAAGGGAGTTCACTAATATATTTGCAGACTGAGTCTTGATGGCTGCCTCACTGACCCTCTCTGGGACACTGTGCTTTCCACTTCAGCCTCCTTTGCAAATATAAATTGCAAGCATCAATCTTTTTTCTCAGAACTCTAGGTGAAGTTCTATAAAGTTAAGTTTCGTAAGCTCAATGGTATTCCATAAAGTTAGATTCCAGTACCATAATGTTAATCTGCAGTAAATTGTAGCTATACATGCCAACCCCTGTATCTGCAGGAGTTACATTCCAAGATACCTGAAACCCTGGCTAATAGGAACCCTATTATTTTTAGTGAGACCAAGGCTAGAAGTTGAGCATAGAACTGAATTGCAGGACCTAGAAATGCCTAGAGAGAACATGTTTTTTCAGACGTGGATAAGTGAAACTGTGGATACTGCATCCATGGATATGAGAGTCAACCTGTATTACTGCCGTGTGTGTGTGTCTGTGTGTGTGTGTGTCTGTGTGTGTAATCCAGGCTAAAAGGGAAACTAGAGGCTCATCTACATGAGCCAGGATATGCCAGCCTCCCTGGCAAAGGATCAGGCCTGTTGTTCTCCCATTTCCTCCACGGAACAGGAGGAAGTCCTGATGGGCACACCAGCCCATTGCTACAGTCGCTGCCACCACCATCTCTCTTGCTGTCTCAGAAAGCAGGAAGGGGGCTGCAACATGTGACCAAGCCCCCCTGCATGTGATCAGCCTTGGCCACATGCTGCAGGACTCCTTCCTGCCTTCTGCGAAAGCAAGGCAGACAGGCAGCTTCAGTGAGGTCCGGTCTGCCAGAATAGGCTCCTGCAGTCTCACAAGGTGTGGCCTGATCTGTTTCTTCTTGGCAGAAATGGATTTTAACAGTTATTACCTTATAGCATTGTATTGGACCCTCCCCTGCCTTCCCCTCCCCTATCACAGCCTCATATCTGCCCCAGGGGTGGTGAGGACTGCCTGAGGGAAGAATGGGACAAATGACCTGTGTCGTATGGACTGCAGGGCTCTGAGACGGGAGTAAGGTGGAGTATATTGTCCATCTAGACAAACCCTTTAGTGCAAACCCAGTATTTAATCCACACACCAAGTGCTGCTCTATATGTCAGCCACTAATCAAACAGGTGGGACCAATGTTACCTTTGACACAAAGCTATCCCATTCCCAGCTGAGAGAGTACCAGGAGTCACCTGGGTACAGTCAAAATCCAGTGTGAATCTCGCTGAAATTTTTATTTTTTATATATTTTTAAGAATGTAATATTACTTTAAAATGCATTTCCCTAAATTATGTCAGATAAAGATGGGTGAAGACCAGGGTTCCAGCTAACTGAAATCTGAAATAAGCCTGGTCTCCTGCAATTAATAATTTTAAAGATACTCAGAATGTATCTACACATTGAACCAAAAATGATTAAGCCATTCGTTCTTCCTGAAGAACTCCGGGCACTGTCATTTTGTGAGCGACTTTAGGGATGCTGTGGCAAAGAATTCTCAGGAGCACAGAAAACCAGCAATCCAAGATCCTTAGGGGGAAGAAATAACAACTGAAACAAAGGATACTCCCCCCCCCCAAAAAAAGGAGCCATTTCAGGTTTGGCATACATATTGGTTTTGTTGTGTGCCTTCAAGTCATTTCTGACTTATGTGACCCTAAGGTGAACCTATCTCAGGGTGTCCTTGGCAAGATTTCTTCAGAGAGGGTTTGCCTTTGCCTTCCTCTGTCGTTGAGAGAGTGCGACTTGCCCAAGGTCACCCAGTGGGTTTCCATGGACGAGCGGGGATTCAAACCCTGATCTCCAGAGTCAAAGTCCAACGCTCAAATCACTATACTGTACTGTATTATGTTTTCAAATGTGAGTTAAATGTTCTTCAGAGAATATACTAAACTTTTTCCAGCAAATAAAAGACTTGGATTTGAGAAATGTACATTTGACTTCTGGAACCATACAAGTAAAGGGAAAAACTAGACTAATTTCTCAAATCAAAACTTTATATATTTAGGGGTGTTTTAGTGCAGACAACATATTGGTTGGCTACGGCTTAGGTACCAGCAGATGCCAAGACTTGTAGAAGAATCATACACCATGTTGGGTGAGGGAATATACATTCTTTCCACATGAGTAACCTGGCAAACAGTTGGCTGGTGTGCTTGCAAGGTATGAATAGATGCCCCTGACGTAAATGGCAAGACACACAAAATAACCTCATTGGCCAAATGTTATGCAGTTCCTGCTGTTGAAATGTGGAGCTGTCAAGCAAATCAAAACACTCATGGCTATGCATATCCCTTACGCTTTAATTTGGACTTGTCTATGAGGGTGCCTTATGCTAAGCCAGTTCCTTGGTCCACTGAGCTCTTTACTTGGTTCAGATTAGCACTTGCTCTCTAAGGGCTCAGATGGATGGTTTTGTCATCCCTGCTACTCAAGATAATTTTATCTGTGTTGGAGGTAGTTAGATTGCATGTCCTCTAGGAGTTTTAGGCACAGCATGTTTATGGTAACTCTGTGTGTGTGTGTGTGTGTGTGTGTGTTCATACACCACTCTTATGGGGTCTCATCTGATCTCATACATCTCTCTCTCTCCCTGCCTGTCCTCCATGAAGCACGAGTGATAAAGAGCTCTCTGTGGGTGAGGTGTTCCAGCTCTCCTGATACCGCATAGTACTCCTTTTTTTGCCTTTCTTCAAGAAGATGAACCTGTGTTGATTATGCACAAATGTTTGTGAGTAGAACTATTTTTATATACCTTATGAAGAAGAAGAAGTTTGACTTGAGGTGTTCCAGCTCTCCTGATACCGCATAGTACTCCTTTTTTTGCCTTTCTTCAAGAAGATGAACCTGTGTTGATTATGCACAAGTGTTTGTGAGTAGAACTATTTTTATATACCTTATGAAGAAGATGAAGTTTGACTTATTTCTCTGCTAGATCTTGTGTGTGGTGGTGGAGTAGGTGGGTGAGCTATTCAAACTTCTGCCTAGTGCATAAGATGCTCCACTTGAGAGATCCACTACAATCTCTCAGATTTCCCAGTAATCTAGAGATGGGAGGAACTTGCCTGTTACCTTGAGCATGGAGAGCATATATTCTATCATTGAGCTACAGGATTTCCTTGTAGCTTATTTGAGAAGCCATTAAAAACCAAAGAGGCAAGGTGATGATGCCTGTACACTTATGCATCACAACAACAGGTTGGGAGAGATGGTTTGATGTACACATTCTGCCTGTCAAACCAGTAATTCCCATAGCAATCCTGACACTGAAGAGCCTCACTTGGTTCACCTCTGAAGTCCGCACTAGAGAAGGGATGTGTTGTCAACTTGGAAACGTCTACAGTCCCAACTTAGACCCACCCACCCTTCACTTCGCTGTTGTAGTCAACAGCATGTGAACTGTCTCTATCATGATTGGGGGGAACTCACAAACTAGACCCTGGAGACAACCAAATAATTATATGTGCAACACACCATGATACTATAATGTCATTTGTGCATGCTGACTGGTTGAAAGTGTCAATTCTGTAAGCTAGTATCTTAAGGGCTGGTATAAACTCACCTGACCAGATGTCAGTTTTTGAAAACTTCCCTTGCGCTTAAAAACAAGACCTCTAATAAACTGTAATGCCAGTTTCAAATTCAGCACAGAGGAATTTGTGAGGATAAGAATTATAATCTATACATTATGAACTAGTAACTGGAGGGAGGATGTTTGTTGAATGAGTTACGAAGGTATGAGTTATATATATAACATAGTTATTGAAATATTATTAAAGATCATATATGGAATTTGTTCAAATGATAGAAAGGATAATCAGTGTTAAAGATAGACAAAAACTGTAATTATGCTGTATAGATTCTCATTAGATAGTGAGCAGATCTTTTTTTATTATTGTTACTGTTTTTAACACAAATATATACAGTATATATATATAATCTGTAATGCCAGTTTCGTCTGACACCCAGCTCACATATTTATCTTGGAAACAGTATGCTGGATATCAACATTATCAGCCCTTTACTGCCATCTTGTTAGTGATTGCTGATGGCAAAAGTCCCAACTGACACCATTTCTTTTTATATATATATATATATTTTTTTTTACATTCGTTATGTACAATAACATACATTCTTTCATACACAAATTAGCTTCCATTTCAATAAATACATTAATCAATCTAAAGTACTGACTTCCTCCATATAAATAACCCAAATAATTTTTTCATTTTCTACACTTTATTTTATCTTTCTATTTCTGATCATATTAATATACTTTCCCCTCCTTCCTCTTATTGTTCTTTTTCCTCTAATTGCAATTCATCCTTTAATCATCTTTTATTTCTCCTTTATTGGCAGCTTCCCTCTACTTTGCCTTTTTAAGTTCTCTAAATATCAATTTTAATATTCCACCATTTCTTATAATATTCTATTATTGGTAGCCATTCCACCTCCACTTTATCCGATGTTTTTTTATTCAGTATGTACATTAATTTATCATTGTCCTTTATTTCTAAAACCTTATTCAGCCATTCCTCAATTTGAGGTGGATCATTGTTTTTCCATTTTGCGGTCAGATTCATACGTGCTGCTGTGCATAGGTACAACAATATTCTCCAATAGTTTCTCTCATCCTGTCTTTCCAGTATTGCCGTAATATTCAGTAAATACAGTTTGGGGTTGAAAGGAGATTGTATTTTAAATGCTGTTTGTATAATATTAAACTTAAGCCAGTATTTTTTAATGACCGAACATTCTCACCACATATGGATTAGTAAACCGTTTTCTTTTCCACATTTACAACAGGTTTTCTCTTTTGTACCATAGATTTTACTCAACCTCTCTGGAGTCAGATACCATCTGTTGCTTATTTTCAGATAATTTTCCTATAGGAGATTTTCGGACGCCTCTTTCAGCCTCTTGTCGCACAAGCAGCCTCCGGTGCAGTAACGAGGCTGCTGCGCGGCAAGGGGTCCATTTCGGACAACGCCGTTTCTCTCTCGGCGTCGTCCGTGACTGTTGTGGCTAGCATTGGAGGTGGCCGCGCTGTTTTTCACTCACGGACAACTTCAGTGAGTGAAAAACAGCGCGGCTGCCTCCAATGCTAGCCGCAACAGTCACGGACGATCCCGAGAGAGAAACGTCGGCGTCCAAAATGGACCTCTTGCCACGCAGCAGCCTTGTTACTGCACCAGAGGCTGCTTGTGTAGCAAGAGGCTGAAGGAGGCGTCCAAAAATCTCTTTAAGGTCTGGCAAGCTGTGAATATTTTTGTTTTCCCCCATGCATTTTCGTACTCGTCCATCTCAATTATTTCCTCAAAATCTCTTGCCCAACTGATCATTGCCTCCCTAGTCATTTCTTTTTCTTGTTCTCTTTAGAGATTACTGTATATTTTTGCTATTTTCTTCTTGTTGTTGTCTGCTATTATTTTATATATGTCGATTTCTTCTTCCATAAAGCCAAATTCCTCTCTATCCTGTTTAAATCTATTATACAGCTGTTGATACGAAAACCAGTTCAGTTCCCAGCCATCTTTCATCATGTCTTCTTTTGATTTTATAACAATACCATTTTCTTCGTTCCTCAAACACAGATCCTTATATGTTATCCATCTTTCCATTGGGATATCCATCCTGGTAATTTAGGGTAGTACTGTAGTTTAATTATTTGCCATTGCTTTAGGAGAGCTTTTCTAATAATATGATTATAGAAGTCCCTATGCACCTTGGCCTTGTCAAATCCCAAATAGACATGCCATCCTAATCTTAAACCAGCACCTTCAAGTGTTAACAATTTTACATCCTTTAAATCAATCCACTTAGTTATCCAGACAAGACTGCATGCTATATAATATAGATAAAAATCTGGTAGACTCGTCCCCCCTCTTTCTGTCCTTTCAGTTAAAGTTTGCCATTTTATTCTAGGTCTTCGGCCATTCCAGATAAACTCACTTAGATCTTTCTTCCACAGCTTAAACGGTTTCTCATTCACTAGGATTGGTAGGCTCTGAAATAAGAACATAATCTTCGGGAGGATAAACATTTTTATTGCAGCTATTGTCCCCAGAAGGGATAAACTTAATTTTTGCTATTTCACTATGTCCTCCTTTACCGATTTCCAAGTTTTCATATAGTAGTTGTTCTCATACAAGTCTAAATTTCTGTTTGAGATCCAGATTCCTAAGTATTTCGTTTTCTTTTCTATTCTACACCCCGATCTTACTATTAATTTTTCTTCTTCTTCTTTTGAAATGTTTTTTACAAGAATTATAGTTTTAACTTTATTAATCTTAAAGCCAGCATACTTTCCAAACTCTGTTATAGCTTCCATCAACTTCGTTACATTCTCTATAGGATCTTCCAGGGTTATTGCTAGATTGTCTGCAAATCCCATAATCTTATACTCTTGATTCTTAATCTTTAATCCTTGTATTGCTTTTTTCTTTTCTAATTTTATTCTTTAGCACTTCTAAGACTGTAACAGCAGTGATAGGGGACAACCTTATCTTGTACCCTTTTGGATTTGTACTATTGGCGTTTTCCCCCCGTTTATCAGGATATAAGCTTTTTGATCTGCATATATCTTCTCCACATTAGCTGTTATGAAGTGGCCGAATCCCAGTTCTTCCATCATCTGTATCAAAAATTTCCAGTTTATGTTGTCAAACGCCTTTTCAGTGTCAGCGAATATTATAGCTGCTTTCCTCTCGTTGTTTTTCTCCAAAAATTCTATTATGTTTATGACGTTTCTTATATTCCATGACAATGATCTCCCAGGGAGAAAACCATTTTGATCCTTATGTATTATATTCTTTAGGACATCTCTGAATCTATTAGCTAGTACTGTTGCATAAATTTTGTAGTCCACGTTCAGGAGAGAAATCGGACGGTAATTCTTGACTTCAGTTCTATCCTTCCCTTCTTTTGGTATCACTGTTATGTTCACCACCTTCCATGTCTCCAGCATCCCTTCGGAATGAATTGAATTATTACGTTTAAAAAATATGGTGTTATTTCTTTTTTGAACGTCTTATAAAATATATCCGTAAAACCATCAGGGCCTGGTGCTTTCCCTTTCTTCATATTTTTAATTGCCGTTGTAATTTCCTCCTTATTAAATGGATATGATAGCTTCAGTCTTTGTTCTTCTGACAGTACTGTATATTTATTTTCTTTTATATATTTAACCATCCTCTCTTCCCATCTGCTTTCTTGATTTTCTGCTTCATATAATAAAGAATAAAATTTAAATAAAGCACTTTTAAGATCTTCTTGCATTGTTAAGGTTTTCCCTTCTGATTTTATTTCTGTAATGTTTTTCCTCTCCGTGTCTCTTTTGAGTCTATAAGAAAGCCATCGTCCGGTCTTGTTGGCTTGTTCAAAAAACCTTTGTCTCACTTTCCTTAATTTGTGTCCTATTTCCTCTATCATGTTCTCAATAATCTTGCTTGTCAATAGCTTTATTTCCTTTTGTAAGGTGGTATTCTGAGGTTTTTCTTTTAGCTTTTTTATTTTTCTTTTAAATTTTGAAGAAGCTCTTGATTTTTATCTCTCCACTTCTTAACATTTTCCGCTCCTTCCTGCAAGAAAATACCCCTGGTGGTTGCTTTGAATGCATCCCATATTACTTTTATCTTAGTGTCTTCCAATGTGTTTTCTTCAAAGAACCATTTTATTCTATCTCTCATTCTCTGTACAAAGTCTTCTTTTAATACACTTTCTTTTAACTTCCAAATATATTCCTTCTTAGGTAGTATTAAATCCAATTTTATCGGGTTATGGTCTCATACGATTTTTGATAGTATCTCCATAGATTTAACTTTAGGTAGCAGATCCTTTCTGACTGAAAATATGTCTATTTTGGTCATCATCTTATAAACGTCTGAGTAAAATGTGTACCCTTTCTTCATATGGTACTTTGATATCCAGAGATCAACCAAATTGTACTCATCCATCATATCAAAACATATTTTTGGAAGTCTACCATGGCTCTCCTTTTTAGACCCGATCTATCTCTTTTTCCGTCTAAAACTCCGTTGAAGTCACCTGTGAGGATTATCGTTCCTTTTTCCAATTTTCCCATTTCTGATTGCAACTTCCTGTAGAATTTATCTTTTTTATCCAATGGGGCATAGAGTGCTATCAAACATATTTTCATGTTCGTAAGCTTTATTTCTACTCTAACCATATGTCCTTCATTATAATTAATAATCTGTTTTGCTTCATATTTTTTATTCACATAAACCATCACTCCCTTTTTCTTTTTCTGTGAAAGCAATGAGAATTCATGACCTAATTTGTAGTTTCTAATATATCCACCATCTCTATACCTTATTCTTACTTCTTGCAAGCAGATAACATCCACTTTATTCTTTTCTAAGAGATGGTAGACTTTTTTCCTTTTATTTGCTGTGTTTAGTCCTTTTACATTCCATGATTTTATGTTTAATAGCATTCTTATAACTCTCCCTCCTTCTCCTCCTCCTCACCTCCTTCTGCCATATCTTTTTTCCTTTCCTCTTCTTCAGATGTCCCTTCTTTTGGTTCTTCTTCTTCTTCATCCTCATCATCTTTATCTCTATTCTCTTTTGAACGTCTTATTGTTTCTGCATTTGTTCGGTCTCCACGTTCTTCCTTTTTACTCTTTTTCCTCTGTCTTCTTTCCTCATACCTTTGTTCTTCTTCATTTATATTTCTCAGAAATTCTGTTACCTTTTCCATCATGTTTATTTTGTATCTCTTTTGTTGATATGAAAAAGAAACCCCCTCAATTTGCTCCCATCTATAATTCACTCCCATTCTTGTTAATTTTTGCGTCAGAGGTTTGTAATCTTGTCTCCATTTAAGAATCTCCATTGGGGTATCTTTATAAATCTGTATTTCTTTCCCTTCAATTATTAATTTTTCTGTATAATTTTTCTGGATTATTTTATCCCTAAATTTTGTTCTTATAAATGAAATCACAATATCTCTGGGTAACCTTCTTTCCTTTGCTATTGCCGAGTTTGCTCTAAAAAGTTTATCCAATTCCTGCTCCAAACGTTCTTCAGTCACCTCTATATACAGTTGCCCCTTCACATTCGCGGCTTTCACACTCACGGTTTTGATTATTCGCAGTTTAGCCCCAGACACTTAGGGAAGGCTGGCGAGAGGCAGGGCAACCTCCTGCCTGCGCCTTCTCCGGCCTTCCAGAGGCAGCTCCGGGGTTTCAAGTCCCAGAGTCCGCTGAGGAAGGCGGGGCGGTGGGGCAGTCAGCCTCTCTCCCTCCCTCCCTCCACCTTCCCCAGCCTTCCTGAGGGGACTATGAGGCTTCTAAGACCCGGAGTCCCCTCGGGAAGGCCGGGGAGAGGCAAGGCACCTTCCCTCCCCGCCCACACGCTGCCTTCCCCGGCCTTTTTCAGCAGGGTCCGGGGCTCCAAAGCCCCGGAGTCCGCTGAGAAAGGCCAGGGAGAAGCAGCACAGCCTCCTCCCCACCCACACACTGCCTTCCCCGGCCTTTCTCAGCGGGGTCCAGGGCTCCAAAGCCCTGGAGTCTGCTGAGAAATGCCGAGGAGAGGCAGCGCAGCCTCCTCCCCACCCACACGCTGCCTTCCCTGGCAGGCTCCGGGGCTTCTAAGGCCTGGAGCCCCCTCAGAAAGGCCGCGGAGAGGCCAGCCAGGCTGTCCAGACACCCTCCCACTGCCTCCCTCCCTCTGGGGGGGCGCAGGAGCAGCATCTGTTATTTGCGGTTTTTCCACATTCGCGGGGGTCTCAAGAACCTAACCCCCGCGAATGTGGAGGGACAACTGTACTCCGCTAGTGCTGGAATTAGCCTTTCTTGTAGATTTTCATATAGTTTTTCTGGTAGGCCTCTTAATTTTATGCATTTTTTCTCTATCTTATCTCTTGTAATAAAATTGTATATTGTTCTTTTTCCAGCTTTTTAGTGATTCCCTCTGATTGATTTTCCAAAATTACAGTTCTAGATTTAACGTTGTCAACATCCTCTTTAATCTCTTTTATATCTGTTGACATCTTATCCAGTCTTTTCTCTATTCTATCTGCTTTATGTCTCTTTTAAAATTCTTTACATCTTCTTTCATCTCTTTCTTAAGAGATCTGAGCTTATCCAGAATTTGAGCATTAATATCCAGTTGTTTGGGACGCATTTCAATTGAGCCTCTTCTTGAAATTGTTGCTTGCGAAGTTGTGTAGGCTCTGGGTCTCAACCCAGTTGCCATTCCATATTATTTAAACTGCAGCTATTGTGACTTTCCCAATAATTGTATTATAAATCCCAACCAACTCTGATCAATTGGGACCCCTTCTTATTGAGGCTTTAGATCCTCCAATTATTTTTTATAAAAGTTCCACTGGTATTGTCTCTCCGCTCACACAACCTTCTACTTGGCTTCCTCCGTCTGCTTCCACACTCTGCCAACGCCCTTCATCTCCTGTGCCCCTCTGTCTCTCCGCTCACACAACCCTCTGCTTGGCTTCCTGCGTCTGCTTCCACACCCAACGCCCTCCATCTCCTGCGCCCCTCTGTCTCTCTGCTCACACAACCCTCTGCTTGGCTTCCTCTGTCTGTTTCCACGCCCTGCCAACGCTCTCCATCTCCTGCGCCCCTCTGTCTCTCCACTCACACGACCCTCTGCTTGGCTTCCTTCATCTGTTTCCACGCCCTGCCAACGCTCTCCATCTCCTGCGCCCCTCTGTCTCTCCACTCACACGACCCTCTGCTTGGCTTCCTCCATCTGTTTCCACGCCCTGCCAACGCTCTCCATCTCCTGCGCCCCTCTGTCTCTCCACTCACATGACCCTCTGCTTGGCTTCCTCCATCTGTTTCCACACCCTGCCAACGCCCTCCGTCTCCTGAGCCCCTCTGACTCTCCGCTCACACGACCCTCTGCTTGGCCTACTCCATCTGAACTTACACCATTTCAAGTCTCCTTTTGTTGTTGTCATTGCAGAGGTCATTCTCAGAGATCAGAACTGCAGTGACCATCCTGCCCAAGGCTCACTTTTACCTGCTACAGCCCCTGCTCCGTGGCCATTTAGTGGACAGTGGAGAGTGGAGGGCTGTGGAAGAGACTTCTGGCTGTGTTCCCTAAAGCCAGACACAGAACAAGGACATCATCCCTCTAGAGCTCTGGAGGAACCCTGCAGCAGCTAAAAGGTGAGGTCTGGAAGGATCAGAGGGGAGATCTGCAGAACTGTTATGCTACATCTCCCTGATGTAGGATCTCAGCCGTACTTTCAAAAGATCCTTTTTTTGCACATTTTCCAACATGATGTCTGTTATATCAAACATTAGATTACAAATGGTAACATCCAGTGTGCAGTCAGAGATCATTTCAGTTTCTTTGGACATTCTATGGCTGGCAGACATTCAGAAGTGTGATGGATATTATGCAAAGACATGCCATCAGCAGTCGAAGTTATAATTTCCAAGGAAAGAAAACATGAATTCAAACCAATTTTGTCACACATGGAATATATGGCTAGTGTCACCTACAGTCAATTAGAACTCAAAATGGAATTTTAAACTGCCAAAGTCAAACTTTACTACAAAAAAATAGTGGTCTTTCTTACTATGCAAACTCATGTGGAGTGATGGGTGCCAGCTGTGTGGGCACCCTTTTCTCTCTGATAGTCCTAGGAGCAGGACAGATTTTCTTTGACTGGAGCTCAAATTCATCTGTGCTCTACAAAGGACTGACACATACCAACAGCTTTCTTTGGCCCTTTCTTCTTTTCTTTTGATTCCACTGTGTAAAATTCTTTTTCCCACCTATGTCCACACATTATGTCGATCACCATTCTAGAACACTTTCTGCATTAGATGAATAAGTTTTTCACACACAGAAGCTTTAATGCCATAATTAATAGATGCCTTAGTCATTGAGGTGCTATGGGGTTTTTAAAAATTGTTTATTTGGGGTTTGAGGTGGTTTTGTTGCTCCGCTCTGACAGAATAGCATGGCTCCCCTTGTTCTCTTGCCCAGCTTAATTCAACCCTGGAGGATGCTTACCTCTTCAGGTTTTCCATGCCTCACGCAGATGTTACTCTTGTGCAGAGCCACTGACCCTGCTCCTGAATGACAGGCTCCTTGATGAGCGGCAGGCATTTCCAGAGAGCACTATTGATTTTTTGCAGCCTCCGAACCCTGCCTCTGCTGCTAATTTTCCCTGGGATGGCAGGAGGGTGCTTCTTTCTCTGTGCTAACCCTTTGATTCTCTTGGTAGCATTCTCTTCAAACAATCCTTTTGTTGCCAGGAGAATTTGTGCATTGGCAGAGATGCTTTAATGGGGATTTCATACACGAGAGGGACGCAAGAGGCATTTTGTAAGTGAACAACAAAATGTCTTGCTACACCTTAAAAGCTAACAAATTTTATTTGGAATAAGCTTTTGTGGAGAGCAGCCCACTCACATATATATGTGTAGGGTACCAGAAACAAGGAGAGTTTAATGCATCCTCCTCTACAACAGAGAAAGCTAAATATACTCCTAATTCCCCGCTCTTATGACATCAAGTCAGGATTGAAGTGATGGGGCATGGGGACTGGGCAGGTATTTGGTCAAAGCAAAATACTGCTGGAGGGTGAGGAGAAAACCTTTATTAGGAGGGGCAGTCAAAATGCCACAATGTTGTAAGTTTGGAATCCTCCAGAACTTTTGGATGTCACACAAAATGGGGAGAGGCTGAGGAAAGGTAGAGCCCTAAAGTCTGCAGTTCATCATAGTCATTAAGATGGCAGACAGGAGTTGTGCAGATTCAACTATATTAGGGTGAGACTCAAGCCCTCTTCAAGCATTTTGAGCCTAGGAAGAGCATGCAGATCTGCTTACAAGTTGTTAATTTGCATGTCACTCTAAGCATTTAGGCACAGAATGGGGTTGTCTATAGGAGGCAAAAAGAAGTGGACTGCTCTGCAGCAAAGGCAACTCACAGCAGCTGTGATTTGTCTTAATGGGTTGGGGGGGTTAGGTAGAGAGCAGTCATGCAAAGCTTTCCACAAATGCTGTGCAAACAGTCATGTCTGTGAATCAAGATGGTGGCCGCGAGTGAATTACTCGCATTTTTATTCTCACCAGTTGCCACTGCTGAACAATATTTTTTAAAAAAAAAAAAGGTGTGAAAGGAGATATTTCGCCTTAACAGAAAAGCAAAAAGAACACAACCTCCCATTTTATCGCATTGGTGCTCACTCGCTAAGGTGAAAAAACTCATGGAGGTTCAAGGCACTTGTCTTCTTAACAAGCCCCTCTCTTGTGCTCATCCAGCCAATCAGCTTTCAGCTTCTGCTCCCTTGGGAAAGCAAATCAATTTGGTCGCTTCTCCCAATGAGCAGGAATGCACATTCCCCCCGCTGTTTTTTTAAAACCCCAGGGAAAGCCGTGAAGGCTTTTCCTGTGAATTATATGGCATATTTAGTCCCCCTCCTTCTGAATATGGTGATATGACGTGGGATGCCATTAAGGTATGTTGTATTCTCCTCACATTCTGTGAGGAGTATTTTCGCCATTTAGACAATCCCTGTGCTTATGCAGCATCCTCTTTATTAGTTTAGCATCACACTGTCTCTTTAGTCTTAGGACTTTATCAGACCAGCCTTCATAAAAGTTCATTTGCCAGCATATTTTGAAGCATTTCTATGCCAGCAAAAGAACATCCCCTACCAGACCTACCTTTAGCGGTATGAAAAGGCAGCCCCAGCAGTAACAGAGCACAAAGGGAGCTCCATTTACTTCCGGGGTAGAGATCTCACTGATTCTCACGAGAAGACACAAGTGCAGCAAATTCAAAAAGTTGAGCAAGACAAAGACATAAAAAGTATGCACAAGCACAGAAACACACTTTTAAAATTACAAGTAAACTGGGGAGGTAAAAAAAAAAAAACAGAGCATCCTCTACCTGTCTATCCCCATCTAACCCAGAAGTGTTCTGACAATTGACACTATTCACTGAGCACAATGGCGCAAGGATTCAAATGCCGGCAATGCTGGCAACAAAGCAGAATGGGGGGTCTATTGAAGGCTTGAGTCGTCAATAAAATAGAACTGCTTTTGACAAGACATGATCGCGAAAGGATGACATCATATGGTATGCACACCCTTTCGTGATCATTAGGCTTCAGTATGATGCCATGTTTGTTGCATCCAATAAAGCCCCAAGCCCCAGTCTTTTAGTCTCAATCTGCAGTTAGTCACTCTGTCCTCAATTTTGCATGTGCAGTTCTTTTTCTCTCCCCTGATTAAGAAGCACGTGTTCGTAGAGCCCCTGACTATGAAATGTTATGTAATCTTTTATATTTAGTAAGTAAACTGCTTCATATATTCTTGCCAAAAAAGATGAAGGGCTCATCTACACAAGCTCCTGCCCAGCATATCCTGGCTGCAGATCAGGCCCGTTGTTCCCCCATTACCGCTTCCAAATGGGTTCAGACAGACACCCCGACCCACTGCTGCAGCTGCAGCAGCCGCTGCCATCTCCCTTATTGTCTTGGAGGGCAGGAAGCCAGTCCACAACATGTGACCGAAGGCTCCCTGCATGTGACCAGCCTTGGTCACAGGCTGCAGGACTCCTTCCTTCCTTCTGGGACAGAGAGGCAGACTGGCGGCAGCAGCGAGGGCCAGCCTGCCAGGATGGGCTCCTGTTGTTTCACAGAGCCTGATCCGTTCCTTCCCAGTGGGAATAAGAGAGACATTATCAGTGCACATGCACAAAGTTAAAACCTGCCTATTCAGATTAGCATTTGATATATTGTGAGATCATAGCTCAGACTCCAGTCTTTCAAGATGCTAGTTTTCATGTTGTTTCCATTTTTAAACTGTTTTTTTGAGATTTGAAATTGTTTTACTCTCTTTTATGATGATTTAATTGATTGGACCCCATGCAGGAATCAGCTGATATAGGGCAGATGGAAAGAAATCAATCAAGCAAGCAAACAGTAATCTCTGCAGTGGCCTTTTTCTTCCAGCTCAGCTCTGAAAATTGGACATAAGCCAGTTTGAGAGACAAAGTGTCACGGGAAGCCATTTGGAGAGAAAGAAGGGATGGGGATTGGTTCTGTCAATGCTTCCCACCCACCCCCACCACATTTCCATGTTAACTGCTCCCCAATCCAACTCCTGCTTTATAAGTCTTTGGTACAACATGGGTTGTTAGAGCTGGCCAAGACAAAAGATAAACTAGCAGCACTGCCTCCTGGTTTCCTGTCAACAGCCTGTCTCCTTGGTGACTGAGGAGATCCAACCACACTCCAGAAAGGAAAAACTTCCTCTCATCACCAGTGGTGTCGGATTAAACAGGTGGAGTCTGCTGAAAATTTGCAAAGATGGGGCTTTTGCCACAATTGTAATCACTGTTACAAAGAAGTAAGCCCTCAAAGTAGGAAGAACTTCCTCATCGGTACATATGCTTAGAACAGAGTTACACATATTTCAAGTGTGGGATACATTTGTAAAAGCAAGCACAGGAAAGTAGTAAGAATCCATCAAAAAGTCCTAGGGGAAAAATACATTCATAATAGACTTTAAAAAGGGGGTGTTGGGGGGATATAGGTGTCTGCTAATACTGAGAGGCTGAAAGTGTAGATAGATTAATAGAAATCTGTTGTAGTGTATCTTCAAGTTGTTTCCAACTATGGTGACCCTAAGTTGAACTATAATGCAGTGATTCCCAAATGTTGGTCTTCCAGGTGTTTTGGACTTCATCTCCCAGAAGCCCTAGTCAGCTTGGCCAGGAGCCAGGAATTCTAGGAGATAAAGTCCAAAACATTTGGAGGACCAAAGTTTGGGAACCATTGCTATAATGAGATGTTCTTGGCCAGATTACTTCCGAAGAGGTTTTCCATTGCCTTCCTCTAAGGCGGAGAGAGTGCAACTTGCCCAGAGCCTCACCCAGTGAGTTTCTATGGCTGAGAGGAGAGGTCTCCCAGAGTCTTTGCCCAACACTCAAATCACTACACCATGCTGGCTCTTATTAGTAGGAATAACTGACATTAAAAAGGGAACAATAGTGGCCAAACATTTTGGCAAAATTATGTAAGTACAATAGAAATCTATAGTGTGTGTGTGTGTATGTGTGTGTGGTGTTGTCTATACGAGGGGAGGACGGACTGTTCCACAGTAATGGCAAATTGCAGCAGCTGCGAATTGTCTTAATGGTGTTTTGGCCCCAAAAAGCTTTGCATGCCCGCTGGTCAAGATGACGGCCACAAGTGATTTACTTGAGTTTTTACTTACCTTAATTTGCTGCCGCCCAACTTTTTTAAAAAAAACTATTTTCCATTGTGTGCTTGAGCGATGTTTTGGCTATAGAAAACAACAACACCCCAATTTCTCAACTTAGCGCTTGCTCACGATGGCAAAAATCCAACATGGCACCGCCAGGCACTTGTCCTGTTACAAGTGTCCCAAGCCCTGCCCCCGTGCTCGTCCGGCCAATCAGCTTTGTGCTTCCTCTCCTATGAAAAATCAATTTAAAGTGAATTGCTTGTCCCAACAAGCAGGAATGTGCATTCCACTTGCTGTTTTTTAAAAACTCTGGGGAAAACAGTGAAGGCTTTTCCTTCAGAGTTTTTGACATTATTGTCCCCCTTCCTTCTGAATACAGCAAAACGATGCGGGATCCCATTAAGACAGGTAGGAGTCTTCTTGCATTCTGTGAGCAGTATATTCACCATTTAGACAGCCCTATGGGAACTTGGACAGTTTCTCATTTTGACAGCATTAATTCTATGGGGGGGGAAATATTGAAACCAGACCAGTTAGATATGAAATCACTAGTCTTGTTTGTTAGTAGAACAAAGTTGTTTTTACACAGATCTTTGTTATCCCTTTTTGTAATAAGTGGGTAATAGGCTCTCTGTTTTTGGTTGTTGTTGTTGCTATTATTATTACCAATTAGATGAAAATTTGTACATACATATATAAGCCATCTCATCATAGCACAATTCCATTTTCTTTCATACATAAAAAAGCCATAATATTCTCCTGGCTGCCTTCTCCAGCAGAGTTGATTCTATTGCACTATTTTTCTAACTACAGAGATTATCAGATGCAGAGGAACATGCCAAAAAAATCATGTTCCCAACCATGTCAGAAGAACTGGAGAAGAACAGGAAGGGCGACCTTACCAAACACTCGTGTCCTTCAGCTGTTCCAGGGGCGTAGTGCTGCTGTGGATGAGGCTACATTTTCTTATTTATGGGGACAAGCCACTAATAGAAAGGGACGCTTTACTCATGGCTGCACTACACCCCCGGCACGCTGGAGGACATCGTCTGATAATCTCACCCTTTTCCTGTTCTTCTAGCAATCTTTTGATGCAGTTTTTGCCACATCTGATAATCTCCTACCTCGTTCTTTTCCTCATAGCATTCAAATTATATATTTCTACTTGTCCAATCTATACTATTTTGTATATGTATGAATTTCAAGGAAGTAAGGTATCAATGTTTCATAGAGATATTAAATAATTGTTTGTTCTTATCAATAAGATTTAGTATTTTTTAAATTGTTCTCCCATATTTATTTGGTTTGGGAGGTGTTTAAGCAGAGGTTGAACAGGCATCTTTTAGGAGTGTTGTAGTTGTGTATTCCTGCACGGCAGGAGGTGAGACTAGCTGACCCTTGTGGTCCCTTCCAACTCTTAAGATTCAATGATTCTATGCACTGTTTAAAATTCTTACTTTTGTTTCTCAGCTTATTCTTCAACTAAGAAAAAAGAAAAGCAGATAGTATGTATACTTTCCTGGGTGAAAGTCCCATTGAATTCAGTGGTGCTCACTTCTGAATGGATATACAGTTGTCCCTTCATATTTGCTGGGGTTTGGTTCCAGGACCCCCCGTGGATATCAAAATCTGTGAATACTCAAGTCCCATTATATGCAATGGCATAGCAAAATGGTGTCCTTTATATAAAATGGCAAAATCAAGGTTTGCTTTTTGGATTATTATTTTTTAAAGAATATTTTCAAGCCGTGAATACTTAAATCCATGAATACCAAATCCGTGGATATGGAAGGATAACTGTATATAGGATTTCATCTTAGTTGACTTACGGACATCTTTGGGGATCATCTGCACTGACAGGAAAATCCAGCTTCCTTTCAGGTTTCCCTGGTCCATAGCGACCATGGGCTAGTCCACATGATCGCCACACACACCAAGGAGAGTTTGGGACCACTGTCCACACACAGTTCTCCCTTTTGAATTCACCCTGGATCCGGTAATTTGCAGTATGTGTAGCCACATGGCTGTAGCCACTCCAGTTTCCCCCTCTCCCCCCATGTATGTGAATGCATGTATGTCTTTCCCCACAGATCGGAGGGGCTTTGGACATCCTATTAAGCAGAGGTACACACTATGGAGTGCAGCCACGCACGCACACAGAGACACAAACATCCAGGTTCTCTGCTCAAATCCGGAGTAAATCTCAACTCTTTCTGGGCAGGATTAAAACTCTGAGGTGCTGAAAAGACCAGGATTTGAGCTGTACATCATCTGGACAGCTTCCTGTGAAAACAGGATGAGATTGTTTTATTTTGTCAGTGTAGACAAGCCCTTTGATAGCTTCTGGTTTCTTTTTTTCTTTCATGCATTTCTCTCTGTGTGTGTCTCTCTCTGTGTATATATGAGTCCCTTCTCTCTTTCTCAAAGCCCCTTTCAAACATTTCACAATATATTACAATATATTACAAATGGCAATAAAATACTACACTTAGAACATATTTCAGCTAACACAATGTTTCTTAACTGGTGGGCCATGGGCCCCGGGGGGGGTGCACAATGTCCTCACAGGGGGTCCGTGAAGGCTTGAGAAATGTTATGAGCTTTTACAGCTAAAATACGGAGAACTGATGAAAGCAAGGAACAAAGACAGATGGATGGACAGACAGACTGTCATCCATTGATCTCAAAAGAGCAGGAGTCTTTTGCTGGTGATAGACATTAGTTTGTACAAAGTTTCATTACAATATCTCAAACTGCTCAAAAGTTATGAAAATAACTGTTTGGTAGCAAAAATGTACTCAGCACTTGATACTTCTGCACACAATGAGAACATGCACATGAATGATGCTGAGTGGGTGAGAGAAACCATGTAACATTTCTTGCTACTGTGCATACAGCTGGAATCAGCCTTCATAGCTGTGCTGAACTCTAGTTGTTATCCAGTTGTGCCACCACATTCTCAGAACATCTGTTGCTTGAGTTAAGTCTTGGTGGCCCATGGCAACAAAAGATATTTAAAGGGGGTCCATGGTAAAGAAAAGGTTAAGAAACACTGAGCTAACACATTTCACATGGAGACACCCTCCCCCCAAAAAACAACAGAAACAACCCACAAGCAAACTATCAATAAAAACAGCCTTCCCAGTTAGGGTTGATGAGAGTTCTAGCCCAACATATCTGATGAGCACCTGGTATTAGGAAATCTGTGTTGAATTTCATTTTGAGAAGGCTGTGTGATTTTCACATGTGAAGAGGACTGAGGAGCTTTGCTGAATGCAGTGGAAGAGTAACTTTAAAAACTTGGCAACCTAAGGCTGGAGGCAGCACAGGATGTTTGTTATTTTTCAAATAGATTGCGGGGAGGGGCGGTTCCTGGAGGTTTGACTCCAGAAGGGTTGAGTTAAAACTCACATTTATTCCAATAAAGCAACATCATGATCCATGTATTTTAATATGAAATGCTGAATATTATTTCAGGAATTTCAGTTTTATTCTAAAAATATGAGAATTATTTTTAAATGATTTTCAATTAAAAATCCTCCTAGCATAAATATCAGATGATCCAGCATGGCGTAGTAGCTTGAGTGTTGAACTAGAAGTGTTGAACCCTGGGAGAGCAGGGTTCAGTTCCTTGCTTGACCATGGAAACCCACTGGATGACCTTGGGGTAACCTTGGGGAGTTACACTCTCTCAGCCTTAGAGGAAGGCAATGGCAAACTACCTCTGAACAAATCTTGCCAAGAAAACCCTGTGATAGGGTTGCTTTAGAGTCACCATAAGTCAAAAAGGTCTTGAAGGCACACAACAACATAAATGTCAGAAAGGATTATACATTTTCAAATTGAGATCATCTTATTTACTCACTTATTTTCAGGAGCCTGTAAATTCACCAGCAGAAATTGATACCTCTCATTTCTTACTGACACCAACAAACCTCCTTGCTTGGGCACATCTTTCCTCTGCTGCAACCAATTGGCTAACTCATACACAGAAAATATCAGCATGGACTAAGGAATTCTGAGACTTGAAGTTCTAGAATTTACCGTAATTTCAAACATTAAAGATCTGTGCTCACATCTGTCTAAAATTCACCCCTGATATAGAAGATTAACCCTTTTTACTTCAAAAGGGATTGGTAGATTGGAACGAATGCAAATTCTGCAGATACTCACGGCACCCCTTCCTCTTTAAAATCGCTTCATATTGTGTTCCATGAAATTCAGTCCGGTATCAACAGGAGTGGGTGAACTTGAGGGTTGGGAAATCAAGTTCCTTCCCTCCTTTCTTTTTTGGCAGTGGAATAGAAGCAGTCCTGAGAGATACCTCAACCCACAATCACATCCAGTGTGTGCTCTAGGGAGAGGAAGGAGTGTTTGCAGCACAAGAGTAAGATATATCTATGTCCTCTATGTTGTTTGTGTGTGTGTGTGTAAACAGACAGATGAATATGTGAACGTACAGTAGAAGATTTACAAAATCCACTGTCAGGTGCAGTGGAAGTACACTATAGAACAATACACTCAGGAACACACTCATACCTAGGAGCAATATCTCCTGAGGCCTTTTCATGCTATACAGTTGGTTCCATTTTACCTGTCATTATTTCAACCTATGGGATCTTGGGATTGACAGTAGGGGGGGGGCATATTTAGAATTCTCAGCAAGAGATCTCTTGACCATCTACATAATACAAACCCCAGATTTGTAATTTTCATAGAAAACAGTAAGATAGAATGACAGGGAGAATTATTTGAGTTTGAAGCTGCAGATGGGGCAGGGGGGGGGGAAACAAAGATTTAAAGACAACTCTCAATACTGGATGGGGTTTGGAACCCATAACTTTGGTGTTGTCAGCACCACACTCTGTACCACGCTCATATTTTCTACTCTCAAGCCCTTGAGAGAGCGGGAAATGACTGAGGCCCACCAATCACAAAGTGGCAGATAGAGGCAGAGGCTGACACAATCAACTGGCAATTTCCTGGTGGAGATTTCTATAAATGCCTAATCCCTCTTTGGAAGTGGCTGAATAACTTGCCACAGTGATTTTCATGTAGCAGGAAAATCACTTTCCTCCAGTTAATTACAAACAGGGGAAGGGAGTACAGTTTTAGATTTTGACAAATTTTACCATCACAAGTGAATTTCACCATCTTCTTAGCATTGGGGGTGGGAGGAGAATTGGTATTTTAGATTATTTCATTACCCATCATAAAATGTGACTTTCAGGTCACATGAAACTCAGCTTCAGTCAGACTCAAATTATGAAATCAATGGTCTAATTCAGTGGCTCTTAGCCTTTTCTTTACCAGGGACCCCCTTTAAATATCTTTTGTTGCCATGGTCCCCTAAAGAGTCAGGCTGATCATTAGCAGTTATAGAGGCTACTACAGAGAAAACTTAAGCTGTACACAGAAACAACATTCTGATACCAGATGTGATGTCACAGTTGCACTAGGTTCCATGTCTTGGCAAACTGAGAGACAGCTGATAGTCAGGCTAAGGTTAAAGATGGATCTTCAGTTAGGTAGAGACTAGGACATGGAGCAATGGGTTCGAACTACAGGAAAAGAGATTCCACCTAAACATTAGGAAGAACTTCCTGACAGTAAGAGCTGTTCGGAAGTGGAATACACTGCCTCGTAGTGTGGTGAAGTCTCTTTCTTTGGAGGTTTTTAAACAGAGGCTTGGATGACCATCTGTCAGGAATGATTTGATTGCAGGGGGTTGGCTGGATGGCCCTTGAGGTTTCTTCCAACTTTATGAGTCTATAATTCTATATAAACTTTTGCCATAATGGGAACAGATTTTGGAAGGATTGGCATAGGATTCTCTCACAAAACAGCCCCTGCCCATCCTGCAGATCTGCTGCTGGATAACACCTGGGCTGCCCCACAACAAGTTCACTAGGGCCTGAACCCACTCTTGGTGACAGCTTTGCTGCAGCCAGAGTTTTGTAAGTGAATGTGAGAAGGAGACGGCAGAACACTCTTTACTGCCACAGCCTCCATGATTGTTCTAGAGTTTCCTTGCATTGTACAGGAAATAAGCTTCCATCTTTTCCCATGCTGTTGCTTCATTATGAGGCATCTGTGATCAAAAAGATCTCAAGTCTGAGCAAGGAGTATGAACTTGTGCATACTGCAAGTACTTCTAAAGTCTTTTTGAAGCACCTTTCTGATCCTTGAATCAGCAACTTCCTTCACATCTATTGGGTGGGTGGGCACCTTCCAGACATTAGTGGGATTTTTCTTTCACAGGTAGTAGTTTGTTTCAGACCTGACCAATCCATGCTGCCTTCCCTTCCGAAGTGGGAGATCCTAAAGGATACTCCTCCTGCTGGTGCTAAACCACATCATTCCTTCATCCCTTGTTTGTTTGACAAGGATTCACTCTGACTCTCCTCATAGCAAATGGAAAGGATATTGTCTAAGGACCCATTCATATTAGCCCCTTGTTCCACTAAGGAAGCCGGGTTGTACCATCATTACACACTGGGATTATAATGCTGCCTTTCACACTCCAGTTTTGGTCACATAATGTTAGCGAGCATTTATGCTTCAGCTTTTTCAGACAGGAGTCAGTTTTGGATAGCCACCCAGTACCCCCTCCGCTCATTTCCCTGCCCCTCATTCTTATTTGGCTATTCCCAGAACACTGTTGTCACTTTTCCCTACCTCACATTTCCTGCTTTATAGTTTTAAAAAAAATCACTGTTGTAATCCTGCTAGTCCAACATCCCTTTAACATGCTCCAATGGGCTCCCTTGCAGCTATACCACTATAGCAATAGAGAGAATGAAAACAAAAAGGAAGAATTAGGTTGCTCATGGCAACCCCCAGGGAAGATTTTATCCTGGGAGCACCCAGTCCTTTCTCCCACGTCTCTCACCAGAAATAAAGTGAGAACGGGGGACAAGGCAAACCTTGAGCAACCACACCTACTATGTGCCTCCAAACACACCCACCTGGTCCCTAAATCAGGATACTTGTGAAGGGGACATTTCACACCAGTAAAAAAAAAAAAAAACTCAGAACAATACCTAGGCTGGGATTCATTTTGGTGGCAACGAACCTGCACTTACACCAGGAGGAAAATGGAACAGCTGTAACACTGTGTGAAAAGGTTCTCTACTTACCAGTGCTAAGCCACCTCCATTCCACTATAAAAGCCTTGTGTGGAAATGCCACCCAGTAAGAACCAAGGGTGTGTGCTTCATTTATTTATTTATTTATTTATTTATTGAATATCAAGAATTAATCCAGCCAACTTTTCCAGACTTTGAGATTTTGGAGTAATTGGCCACCATTATCATAGTTGTCATTCCTCATTCCTCTTCTCAGACTTCATCAGACACAGGGGAACGCAGCACAAAATCGTGTCCCCAACTGCATCAGAAGAATACTACAAGAACAGAAAGGGCAACATTACCAGACACCCACGACCTTCAGCAGTTCCAGGGGCATAGCACGGGTGTGAATAAAGCATCCCTTTTTTATTGATGGGCTAAGCTGAAGAACAACATCATCTGGTAATGTCTCCCATTTTTGTTCTTGTAGCATTCTTCTGATGTGGTTTTTGCCGTGTCTGATAAAGTCCTTCTTTTCTCTTCCTGTTTCTTCACTCTTCACATTTGACTAGTTCCCTCACATTTGCTTTTGGAGGAAGAGGCTGGTTTGGCAGCATAGATAGAATTATCTGGACATGGTGGGCTCTTAGCAATATCTCCATGCTGTTTCCTTCAGACAAAGGAGGTCAGTGATCCATCCTGATAATGAAACGTAGCTGAGCGATCAGGTTTTGGATATGTTCACATACCCATGTGATCACCAATGCCTGTTGTTCAGTCTGGATATAATACTTTCAAACTGCTGATCATGTTCTTCAGATAAAATTGAATCAATAGGGCAAAGCTAGCAATCAGGATGGCCTGCCAGCAACTCAGCCACTCAAGCGCTAGTAAGGAAGCTTTCTCTTGTGATGTCCTCCACCACCCCCACTGTCACAGCACCCATAGGCACTTCATCTCTCCCACTATGCACTGTCTAATAAGAGTGTGGCTTCAGTGTTTAATTCTGCTATTCCCAGCATCTAACCAGCTCCTCATCTTCACATGCTCCTGACAGGGTTTGTTCAATACATTTGACCCTATATGCAGCTCTTTGGAACCTCTCATACCTGGGCTTCTTTTGGGAGATTCATTGGGGCCTGGCAACAGCAATGACTATTGCCCATTTCTTAGGGACTGGACATCAAAGGAAGCTCCCTCCTGCCCCAAAGGAAGTTCTCCTCCTGCCCCAAATGCAGGTTTTCTCTTATCTTGGTGTTCATGGTGCTTGAGAGTGGGTACAGCAGCTAGGTCAGAAAGCACACTACACTGTTATAGTGCTATTATTCCACTTTAACTGCTATAGCTGCCTCCTATGGACTTATGGGGTTTGTACTTTAGCGAGGCCTAAGAGCTCTCTGGCTGAGAGTTCTAAATGCCCCTGCCTAAACTGCAAATCCCAGGATTCCACAGAACAGAGCAGTTAAAGTAAAATAATAGCACTAGAAGAGTGCAGTGTGATAAAGTCCTAGATGATCTGATTAAGGAGCAAAGACATGAATGAAAGGCTCAAGAAAAAAAAAGTAAAGGCTTTATTGTAGGAACTCTGCTAAGACAAAAAAGTTCTATAGGATGTTGAGCCAATACTAGCATGATGTATTTTGTGCATTTTAGTTGGCTCAATAAAGGTATCACACATTTGTGGATTTTGGATTTTGTTGTATCAACACACCTAAGAGTTTCACTTTTGGATGAAGCTGAGAGAGAGAAAGAGAGAAAGAGAGAGAGAGAGAGGAATAGGAAGGAATAAAGTGCAAAGATCCCTAAGAGTATCAGTTTACATGGCAGAGAGGTCAGGATATGTGGATAAATAATGGGGAGATTTTAGGTCACTTAAACTTTTGACCCTTTTTACGGCTGCTCTCCCTAAGACATGTTAACCTTTAGTTCTAACCCTGGTCCCATTTTTAACATTTGGTAGGCCGTGTCATCATTTCTATCTTTCCCTCCCCTCTTTCTGACACTCAGGGTACCACTGTGCAGAATTTGCAGCATTGTCCACAACTTAGCATCCACTCTAATCTAGTGGTCAGAAGTCCATTTCTAGTTTTGAAAAAAGTGGGTATTTTTAAATGGTAAACAGTGTGTGTGTGTGGCGATGGTCGGGTAAATCTGATTAAAAGACTAGCTGCTGCTCCTGTAAGCTTTCAGGAGAGAGAAGTAATCTCCTCTCCTTTTGTTCAAAAAGGGAACAGTCAAGGAAGTCTGGAGTCTGTGGGGCTGCCTGCCTTGTGGGACTGTCTCTGGTCCCAGGGCCTCATTTTTTTCTGCCCAGGAGCTACAAGTTCTACAGCAAAGCAAGGCAATCCATCTTGTCTATGGTAGATCACTGTTTGCTCTTCCTGACTGAACTGGTCCTTTCTGACCCCTGAACTTCCTTCACAGGTGTGTGAGCCCACAGATGGAGTGCAAGAAGACAGAGTTGCCCTGTTGTTCACTCAGTGTTGTTCCACTTTCCTCTTTTTCTCTGCTCTGCTCCAAGTCACAGCCCAATGCTGGAAGCGAAGAGAACCTATTCATTCATTCCATTCTATTCCGTTTTTTATATATATATATATATATATATATATATATATATATATATTAAAAAATAAATAAATACGAGATCTGTCTATTAAATAACAAGACTGTATTTCTACTCTTCAGACAAATCAGGCAGAACTGATTGTAAATGCTTGAGTGGTGACCTTGAACATGTCTGAACCTGCATGACTAACATTAACACTCTTGGCCAATTCAGTTAATTGTCAGTCATCATTTAAAGCAGCTGTGCTGCCTGTTGTGTGCTGGAAAAATGGTAAGTTTAAAGGTTGAGCAATGTATCATTCTGCAGCAACTTTGGGCCGACCCAAATCTTTTTCAAAAAATCATCACTTGTGATGAAACCTGGATCTTCCTGACAAAACAACAAGCAACACACTGGAAAACACCATCGTCACCAAGAATGCAAAAAGCACATCAAAGCAAGTCCACGTTCAAAGCCATGCTCATTGTTTGTTTGTTTTTTACATCAAGGGTGTGATTTTGGCAGAAGAGGTTCCAGAAGGAAGACTAGTGAACCAGCATTATTATAAGGAAATTTTGGCAAAGGTGGGTGGTGATCTTGAACATGTATGAACCTGCATGACAAACATCAAGGGCATAATTTTGGCAGAATGGGTTCCAGAAGACAGAAAAGTGAACCAGCATTATGATAAGGAAGTTTTGACAAAGTTGAGAGAAAGGAGATTATCAGACGGGGACAAAAAAAGCATCCCTGTCTTCCAATCTCCTCTCTCACCCCTATCCCGGCACAATAATCCAACTTTTCATTCCTACTTTGTTCGCATGACATTCCCTCCCCCTTGGCAGCCCAGGGGTGAGTGGAGCTCGAACTGAGCTGCCTTCACTTCCTGGTTTGAAATCCTGGGCCGTTCTCGCGAGAGGACGAGTGTGTGGGCAATTTAAAGTTTAAAAATACAAACACAAAAGTGACAGCAAGCACAAAAACACACTTAAAAAAAACAAGTAACCCAGAGAGGATACAAAAAAGTGTGTCACTTAACTCGTTGTCCCAATCGCATCCGGAAGTGTTCTGGTACAGACCTCCCACTGATGCTGGCATCATGCCAGCATAACAGAGCAGCTTTTCACTCGCCCGTCATTCTGTTACACAAACTAAACAGGTGATCTATTGATGGTTTAGCCCATCAATAAAAAGAACCACTGGCAGAACAGGAGCAGCACAGGAGCATGAGACTGCAGAACGACATCATGTGAAAAACAAGCCCTTCAGCAATCTCCTGGCGTTTGTGCAATACCAAATTTAGCTCATCTGATAATCTCCAAAAAGTCAGAAAAATTCCTTCAGAATTTTTCATGTGGAAAAATTGTTTCATTCTTCACCAAGACAATGCACCTACTCACACAGCACTTTCTGTGAAGCACTTTTTTTGTCAATAAATGCATTATTACACTTGAACATCCTCCATATTCCCCAGATTTGACACCATGTGACTTTTTTCTTTTCCCTAAAGAGAAACTGGTGCTTAAAGGAACACGTTTTGAGTTGATACAGTACAGTAGCAACCCCGTATCCACAGGTAATTGGTTCCAGGGGCCCCCACAGATGACGAATTCCACGGATAATAGTGAACACCATACTGGGGGCTATCTAATCTCCTCCCCCATCCCTTCGCTCCAGCCAAGGCACCGCTGCAGCAGTGATCGTGGGGGCGAAGGAGGAAGGGGCTAGATCACTCCCCCTTCCTGCTTTGCTCCAGCCATGGCCCCACCACAGCAGCGATCGCTGGGGCAAAGGGGGAAGGGGAAAAGGCTCGATCGCTTCTCACCCCTCCTTTCATCCCTGTGATCACCGCTGCAGCGGGACCATGGCTGGGGCGATCAGGAGCCCTCCCAGGGAAGGGACGGGGGAAGTGAGATTCTTCCCCCCCTCCCTTCCCCGTACCGTGTCCAACTGCAGATAATTGAATCCGCGGTTGGTGAAGCAGCGGGTCTAGAGGTGCTTCTGTAAAGAAGAAAATGGCAGAGGTGTTGAAACAGCTGACAAAAACTGATCTGCTCCACGCCTTCAACCAGTGGAAAAGAAGACTACATCAGTGTGTGAGTGTGAATGGAGAGTATATTAAAGGGGACAAGCATTAGAATTGTAATGCATATAAATAAAGATGGGTTATTGAATCGGTCTTGTTATTTAATAGACAGATCTTGTATTTGTGCTGTATGCCTGGAGGAGGAACTTTGAAGCAAGCCTGACACTGGGTGCAGGATTAGCAGGTGCATCCACACCACCACATGTTGATGGAACAGACACTTGAATAGTGGTAGTGACATAGCTTCATTCCAAGGGGCATTTTGGGAGAAAAGAAATGGGGAGACCAGCTGACATCCTTGAGGGAGAGTGCCATAAAGCAAATCCTTCTCATTCGCCTCATTCTCCTCTCCATTTTCTCCTCTGCCCTGTCAGCAAAATGATTCTCAACCCCACTCCCAGCCTATGAGGGGGGTTTCAAGGTAGCCTTACTAATGAGCTCCAGCATTAATTATTGATTGGTGTGATCTGATATGACTCATTGGACTTTTATCCCACATTTCCCCCACTATAGGGCCCAAGGTGGCTCACAATAGAAGTGAAAACCAAAAACAGTAAGATCCCCATATCCGTGGCACTAACAGTTGAGGTTTCAGTTATCTGTGGGAAACAAAATACGGACACATAACATAGAGTGGCGCTGGAAAAAGCCTAGAGACACATCCTCTCTAGACATCTTCTAGGTTCTCCAACACAACTCCATGGTATGTTTTTATAAAAGGTCCTTTATTTTAATAGGGTTTGCTGTTATCTTCAGTTTCTGGTATCCATGGAAAGTCCAGAAACTGAGCCCCCGTGGATATGAGGGTCCAACTGTACAGGTAAAACAATAGATAATACAAAAGTTTTTAAAATAAATTTAATGAATAATCATATTACAAACATTAATTTGACACAGCTGAAAGGCGGTTAAAACATAGTCTCTCTCTAGCTTTTCTTCGCAAATGAAGATTTCAGGAAGAACTCATCCTGCGCTTCCTGCAAGTGCGCTGATGACTGAAAAGACCAACCCGAGATAAACATGTCCAGTTGCAGAAAGCACAGCAGAAGGTCTCCTGGGGTGATGTTTCTGGGTTGTGATTCTTTCTGTGTTGTCGTTTCTCTTCAAGACTTGTTCGGTGTGAGTCCTCAAATAAGGCTGCAGCATTGTGGATAGTGTGTCTCCATGCCTCCTGATGTGAGGCCAGGGCGGACCATTGTTGGTGATCAATTTGGCTGAGCCTGAGATGTTGTTTCAGGGAGTCCTTGTATCGCTTTTTTGGAGCACCCCTCTTACGCTGACCCGTGGCGAGTTCACCATAGAGTACTATTTTGGGGAGGTGATGGTCCTCCATCCTAGAAACTTGCCCTGCCCAGCGCAGCTGTGTTCTCAATATCATGGCCTCAATGCTGGTGATCCCTGCTTGCTCAAGGACAGCAACATTTGTCACATAGTCCAGTGTATATTTAGGATTGTGTGTATACAGCTCTGATGAAAGCGTTCGAGGAGTCGTAAGTGGTGGCAATAGATGACCCATGTTTCAGACCCGTAAAGGAGAATAGACAGTACAATGGCTCTATACACACTGATTTTTGTGCTTCGCCTCAGGTGTTTATTACTCCAGACTCTTTTGTAAAGTCTTCCAAATGCGCTATATGCCTTTGCTAATCTGTGATCGATCTCTTAAAACATAGTAATAATTATAGAAATACGGCACACTCCAATTGAAAGACCTGCAACGGCCAGTTAACAGTCAACAATGAAGTCTGCCTGTCAACAAAAAGATAGCAGAGAGGGGGCCAACCAAGAGCTTCTCTACACAGAAGGGAAAAAAATGTAACTCTTGTTTTACTGGGGGCTGGTAGAACGCACAACATTCATAGAATCATAGAAGCATAGGAGACCCCAAGGGCCATCCAGTCCAAACCCCTGCCATGCAGGAATACACAAGCAAATCATTCCCAACAGATGGCCATCCAGCCTCTGTTTAAAAACGTCCAAAGAAGGAGACTCCACCATACTACAAGGCAGTGTATTCCACTTCTGAACAGCTCTTACTTCTTGAGGATTCAAATTGAATACCGTTCTTTTTGGCACCAAGGGGCTTAGATCTGATTGTTTTAAAAGCTACCTTTTATACTGCACTTTTCCAGAAAAACCAGTTTATTGTACATGTAGCTGCCTTCGAGTTGGCTTTGGTGTGGAGCCCAGGGGGTGGGGTTATGGGTCACCTGATCATTCCCATCAGGAAAGGCTACTCCTGTGTTTGTATTTATGTTTTGTCAGCGTGCAGGCACTATTATTTTTTGAAGAGGGGGTTGTATATCATTACTAGTGCACCTCTGCCTATTTGCATATTCACATCTTTGCATGCATGACGAGAAGAAAAATAAGTGGAGCGGCCACATCTGTGTGGCCAAAAATAATGCCTAGTCTAGGACACATGATCATAGCACATGAAAATAATGTGAAGTATAGGACATGTGATCATAGCACTACCCTTTTACACTGATGTAAACTAGGGGAAATGTGTGGCTGGGAATGTCACTCTCACTTTGCTGTAACAAGATGTGTGTAGCATTAACAAAATGCAGGTGGGGTCACTGCAGACCAGGAAAATGTGATTTGAAGCTAATTTTTTGACCTGTGTAGACAAAGCCCCAAGCTTCACATGGGAGGGAATTCCACAGCCTGAGAGCAGCCACTAAGATGGCTTTCTCTCACATCCTCACCAAATGTCCCTGAGATGGCAGTGCGGGTGAGCACAGGGCCGGTTTAAGGAATTTTGGGGGCCCCTGCAATGCTTTACTTTGGGGCCCCCATATGTTTATCTCAGATCAATGTAACCTGGAACCTATTCACCGTATAGGATGTTCAGATTATAGTAGGACCCCTGTATCCATGGATTCATTATCCATGGGACACAAAACAGCACACCTACCATAGAGTCTTCCTAGAAAATGTGTCTTCCCTAGCCGTTTCTAGGCCCTCCAAGGCAAATCTATGGTATTTTAAACCAGAAGTCCCATTATTTTCAATGGTGTTCACTATTATTCATGGGTTTCAGAATCCACGCCCCCCCCCCGAACCAATCCCCAGTGGATAAGAGGGGCCTACTATATTACATAATTTGCCACCAATAATTTAGTTTAAAAATTATATTATAGGCACTAACATAATATTTTTTGTTTATTAGCAATTAATGTAATGGTGTAGATTTCCTCAAAGAAAATAAAGAGTAGACTACAAGCTAAACATGAATTAGCTGTGTGTTGCAGCAGCAAAAAATGCCAATGTGATTCTAGGCTGCATTAATAGGAGTAGTGTCTAGATCAAGGGAAGTAATTGTATCACTCCATTCTGCTTTGGTCAGACCTCGCCTGGAATACCGTTTCCAATTCTGGGCACAACAATTCAAGAAAGATACTGAGAAGGATGGTGCGAGGTCTAGAAGCCATTACGCCCTATGAGGAACGGCTTAGGGAGCTGGGTATGCTTAGCCTGGAGAAGAGAAGGTTGAGAGGGACATGATAGCCATGTTTAAGTATTTGAAGGGATGTCATACTGAGGATGGAGCAAGCTTGTTTTCTGCTGCTCCAGAGACAAGGACATGGAGCAATAAACTCAGACTACAGGAAAAGAGAATCCACCTAAACATTAGGAAGAACTTCCTGACAGTACGAGCTGTTTGGAAGTGGAATACACTGCCTTGGAGTGTGGTGGAGTCTCCTTCTCTGGGTTTTTTTAAACATAGGTTGGATGGCCATCTGTTAGGAATGCTTGGATTGTGTGTTCCTGCAGGGCAGAAGCCGATTGGATGGGATTGCTGTTGGGGTCCCTTCCAGCCCTATGATTCTATGATTCTAGGCTGCATTTAGAGCCTGGGAAAGTTACTCTTGGATTACACCTCCCAGAATCCTCCTGCAAGCACCCTTCTCAAGGTCTGGTTGCATTGCTCCTTTTCCAGCATTCTCTAGCCCAGTGGTTCTTAACTTGGGGTCTGCAATGTCCTCACAGGGGGTCCACAAAGGCTTGAAGGCTGCTTGGCCCACCTCCTTTCTGTAGTGGAGTAGCCATGTGACAGGAACCAAGGCAAAGGCTGGCTGGCTTGGACTGTACATTGCCATTCAATCCACTCTAGCCACAAACTTGCAGGAAGAAGCAAGAGTGTCTCTGAGGGAAAGTTTAATGGATAGTGTAATTGTATTGTTGTTGTTAGCTATTATTATTAGCTATTATTATTAGGGTTTTAAATCTTGAGTTAACTCTTGGGGCAACAAAAGATATTTAAAGGGGGTCCCTGGTAAAGAAAAGGTTAAGAACCACTGCTCTAGCCAATGCCTCTCACATAACACTAATGCGATACTGGTGTTTTAGTGACAACAATAAAACATTGTTCCCAGTAATATTACTCCAAATTTTAATTTATATTCTTTATATTCTTCTGTTAAAAGAGCTAGAGTGTTGTAGAAGTTTCAGCATTGCCCTATGACTGTGGAGACCAGGGTTTGAATCCTTACTCAGCCATGAATACCCACTGGCTAACCTTGGGCAAGTCACACTCTCTCAGCCTCAAAGGAAGTCAAAGGCAGACCCCCTTTGAACAAACCTTCCTTAGAAAACCCCATGGTAGGTTGGCCTTACTCAGAAATGACTTGATGGCACATGGGCAAACACACACAAATTTCTTTTGCAGGCTGAACATTGGTCCCGTCTACACGATTTAAATAATACATATGGCATGCGGAAGTTCGCGCTTCGGTACAAACGGCTGTTCGGATGCACACGAATGCAAAAGAGGGGGGCGGTTTTCCACCCTGAAATACGCACACGCGGCATTTGGGAGGGAAAGCGGATTGCGAAGAGAAATCCGTACGCCGTTCAGATGGCTGACGGGTCTGTACGGTCCGTTTGCACACATACGAACAGGCAGGGGAATCTGATTGGCTGGCCGAGTAGAGGGGGCGGGGCTAGCACGGAGGGGAATTGGGAGCGGCCACCATGTTGGTTTCCTGGCTAGCGAGAGTCCGGTAAGTCCGTGAATTTATAGGTTTATTTTTATTTTATATTGTAAATACGGAAAACCGACTGTCCGCAAACCAGGAACCTTTAAAAAAAAAAAAGCGGTGGGAGATTTAAAACTGCCGCTTGGCTTGCTCGCTCCAGCCAGCTTCGGGAAGAGGGAGTCATACGGAGCTTAGGGGGCTTAAAAATCATATAGCCGGTTCGTATGCATACGAACGACAGGCTGTTCATATTTTTTGCCCCCCATACGGATTTTTTTATGATCGTATAGCCGCACCCTCAGTTGCCAACAAGGGGAGGAAGCTGAAGAAGATCAAGGGGGAAAGGGAGGGGAGAGGGACCAAGACATGTTAAAAGGAGCTGGAAAGATGGGCTGGAGGGGATCTATGTGCAAGGAAGGGAAGGGAAGGAAAGGAAAGGAAAGGAGCCATTTCTGAGGGAGACAACCCTCAAATTCCCTGTCTCTCTCTCACACACACACTCACCCTCTCCGACGTGCCTCTCCCTCCAGCTTCTGCCACGGAGGGCTGCTGTTTCTTTCTCTTTCTCTTTCTCTTTCTCTTTAGTTTTGGAGATGTTGTTTTGTTTGTTTTTTTAAAAAAGCCAGCAGGAGGTTTTTGGAGGAGGAGGGTAAGAGGAGACTCCTCCCGGCTGTCTCCTGGCTGTCTCCTTCGTCAGATTAAGGAGGCCAACACGGGGGCCCCTCTTGACCTTGGGGCCCCCTCTTGACCTTGGGGCCCCCTCTTGACCTTGGGGGCCCCTCTTGATCTCGGGGGCCCCTCTTGATCTCGGGGGCCCCTCTTGACCTCGGGGGCCCCTGCCAATGCTGATTTGGCAAACAGGTTAAACCGGCCCTGGGTGAGCAGAAGCCCTTTACCAAGGATCTTAAAATTTGGGCAGGTTCATATCAGGAGAGACAATATTTCAGATAGACTGAACCCAAGCCACTACTTCTGAGGCTGTGCTGCCAGGTGCAGACTGAAAAACTGCAGTGCCCATGATGTTGGTAGCTTTCCAGCTTCTCACTTTGCTCCCATGAGTGGAGATGCAATTTGAGGGGAAGGGGGAGAGAAATGTCCAGAAGGGAAAGGGTTAAACATCCCCTCTCCTCCCATGCATTGCTGAGGCTTTAAACTTCCCTAGCGAATTCTGATTTTTACAATGGGAGATTGTTATAAGTATCTGTCACATAGCCTCTCTATTGGCCTCTAATTCTTTAAAAGTGCTTTTATTTCTCCTGGGTCTGCATGAGTATGGGTATGTATGTGTTTCAACCTGTTTATATCCTACATGAACTCAGACTTGGTCATTGTAAGTATCATAGGGTTAGAGGTAAGTGTGCCCAATTTTTCAAATTAGATAAATGTATAGTATAATTTGGAATGACTTCATTGTCAATTCTTCACACTTATTTGGCACAAATGATCTCCTGCTCTTGTGGTTTGTGCCATACAAAGCTTTAAAATATTGATTGCTGCAGAGAGAGAGTGGATGAATTTGAGACCTTTTCCTGACTTTCTTAAAAAGGCTGTAATTGATTAATGGGGGTGACTGAGCCTGTGTTCTCCTTGTGTGCATAGGCTGCTTAACTGCCATTCACATCAGTAGGAGTTAAGCAGCTGCATTGTGTGCAGGTTTGCAGCCTAGACTTTGTGTAAATCTTTGATTTGTTTTTAATTGTAAACCACTTTGGGAGCTTTTATCCCCCAAAGGTGGTCTATAAATACAACCAAGGTGCAAGTTGACCCCCGTAGCCACAGATTCAGTATCCATGGTTTCACTTATCCACATCTGAAAAAAATGTTCTCTCTAGGCATTTCTAGGTCCTACAAGGCAACTCTATGGTCAACGTCTGGTGTTCATCTCATTGAAAATAATAGGGTTCCCTATTGTCCATGATTTCAGGTATCTACAGGGGGCCCTAGAACATAATCCCCACAGATATCAGGGTCAACCTGTACTTGTGTTCAGTGTAGTTAGCAGTGTAGCTAAAACTCTTCTTCCCTGATTAAAGAGCCTGAAGCTTCCATCCAAACTACACCAATGATGGTGTTTGTGGAAGTGCATTCAGAAGTTTTAGAGGTGACACAGTTGATAATAAAAGTTGTGTCATGTTTATAAAACTACTTACTGATGGCATTTGACACCAGTCTCGTATTACCTCCACAATTTTGGAGGGGTTGTGGTATTACCCGCATTACTTGGGGTCTATGGAGACCCTCTGATGTCCTAATATTAAATTGGGGAATTTAGCTAACTCAACTTGGCATACGAGAGGTCAGGCAACGGCAGGACCTTTTAACCTATATATAACAGAGGAGATTCTAAGCCAAAAGGTACAATTAAATATCTTTAGTGGAAATTAATGTCAACAGCAGTCACACAAACACTCAGGCATCAGACACTCACACAAGGCTGTTGAAAATTGTAGAAAGTATTTGGATAGAGGAATAGAGTAAGGGGGTTGTGGGTTATACTGTACCGATCCTGCAGAGTGGAGATCTCAAAGTAAACCAGCAGAGAGGAGGTCCAGGAGACAGAATGGTGACCTGAACTGACATGGAGTCAAAAGGCAAGGGATTCGTGCACACCTGGCTACACAGTCTGGTGTGGAGCCGAGAGGAAGATGAACTGTGCATGCTTGGGTGGTGTTTTAGGGTGATATTTATATGAAATAATTCCCCTGAAGGGATAGAATTTTGAGTGGAATACAGTGTTTCTCGGAGGTTCCCATGACTAAACAAAGGGTGCTCTGGAATGATTGCTAATGGGTGCTGCGTTTGGAATTGAATAGGAATAGGCAAGGAGAGGAAGAACCTATTTTACAAACATTAAGGTCTCTGCTATCACTGAGTGGATCGGTGAATAATTCACCTCAAGGTATTAACTCTCTGACCTGAGTATTTGGTTTTGAGGAATTTCCAAAGGCCCCTCCCTTAATCTTACATGAATCCCACCTTGGTATTTGGAGTTTCCTGGTATACCTACGACCACGTGGATGGCCACATTTAGCCAAATTATTAAATATAGCCAATTATTTGATATTTCAAGATGGGGGCTATCAGGGTAGGTAACAGTGGTCAAAGAGACACGTTAATAAATCTATGGCTTCAGTGTCCCAAGAAAATTAGTTATTTTTGGAGTCAAGTTTTGTATTATGCTAACCAAATCATCAATCAACAGACTGATTACAATGGTAGATTGTTACTGTTATCTATTTTTGTTGACAAAAATAAAGGACTTAAGCACAAAAAAAATCTTGTTTCTAGGCTGTTATCATTTGCAAGGCTTATGGTGGCCAGAGTGGAAGTCAACTACTATATGGGTTTGACTACTTTGACAGGAAACCTCACACCGTGTAGCCATGGCAGATGTTTTTGAGCTGCAGCAGTCCATAAATACCACACTCAACAGGGCTTGTCTAATTGTAGATTGGAGTGTCGTGCCATACTGTAATATGCATCAGAGTAAAGGGCAGTCCTATGCTGATCACATGTCCTATACGTCATACTATTTCCGGCTACACAGCTGAAGCTGCTCCAGAGTTTGTTTGTTTTTTATGTTCCCTTGTGCATGCAAATATGCAAATATACATTGTCCCAGAGTACTGTATTACTGGATAAGTGGAGATATGTTTATCCAGATACAGTATGTGCACAACTAAAAAATTAAAAAATTAAAAAGCACTAGAGCAGAGTCCTGTCCACTGAAAGTCCCACCCCCAGCTTTGCACTGAAGCCGATCCATGGCTCCAACATGGCCAATAATCTGGGTTTTCCCCTCAAGTGTGGAGCAAACTGCAGATCTTTCAGATCTGGAATTTCCTGCATAAATGCGGGTGAACATGCAAATAATTGAAAGGTTGTGTGGCAACTGTGCCGTGAATACAGGGTGAGTGCAGGGGGGGGTGTTGCTTGTGTAGACAAGCCCTTAGAGAGACATGTATGGTGGAGAAAAATATGGAATTGTGTGTTAAATGAAAAAATGTTGTTGTTATTGTGTGTCTTCAAGTCATTTTCAACCCCTATCATGGGGTTTCCTTGGCACAATTTGTACAAAGGGGGAGTTGCCTTTGCCTTCCTCTGAGGCTGAGAGAGAGTGACTTGACCAAGGTCACCCAGTGGGTTTTCATGACTGAACAGGAATCTGAACGCTAGTCATAATCCAACACTCAAACCATTGCACCACACTGATCCTCAAATGAAAAATTAGCCATACTCTATAAAGATCTCCATGGAGAGAAAACAGTACCTTTAATGAAACAGGGCTAGCATTTATAATAAGAAGGGAGGGTATGTCCCAACTGAACATTACTAGAGATGTTGGAGAGGTCTACTGGAAGCTGCAGGGTCAAAAAGATGGTTCACATGGGTGTAAGTCTGGTCGTTATGCCGACATGAAAGGACAGAGAATAGGAAGTTAATAGCTGTTTATATTATGCGAAAACACTATGCAGTTGCTGGATTGTAAAGAAATGCCTATATGTGCTATATTAATAAAGCATTATTATTTTTTTAAAAAAAATATTCTTTATTCCATCACATACTGGAACAGCACTGAAGGTTGCTTTCTGCAATCCCACAACAAACCCACAGTCTGTCCGTCTTTGTATCCCTCTCCCCACCGGAGGTGGAAGGGTTGAGACAGAGAATCTACTCTAAGACTGAGTACATGGCTGAGGGGATAGTTAAGCTACCATGCCTAAACTGCATATTACGCTTAAAAGCACACATGTTTGTATGTGCTTAAACAGCAGCCGCAGAGTCCCCCTAGTCCAGATGAGGAACATGGCCTTGGCGGAGGATGGAATTAACCCTTCCCCCCAGCCCCCAAGCCCAGGCTCCCAGCAAAAATGCTTCTCCCTGAAGCTGCTATTTTTCTTGGGGGAGAAGTTGCAGCTTCCCATCTAGGGCAAAAAGCTCTGTGTGTGTGTGTGTGTGTGTGTGTGCGTGCTGTTGCTGCATTAACCTCTGCCTCCAGCTCCAGATGGGAGCAGAAGCCTGGGTGTTATTTTAGGATTCCCAGGCAAATAGGAAGACACTGGATGTAGCATGTAGTTTGAGCCTCAGTGCCTGCTCCTTTGATCTCCTCCCACCTCTGCCTGGGGACTAGAAGAGGCTGAAAGAATCGAGGTGAAGAGACTGGTGATTGTTCTCCAAAGTGCCTTTCCAACCACAAGCATTATTCCTCCCCCTTCTCCCCTTTCTTCCAAAAGGGAAGAGGCATTTGGGAGAGGGGGGTGTAGTGGAGCGACTGCCTGGAAAAGAACAGAGGAATCTTCAAAGCCAATTTTCTTTCTCTCCTTCTGGTCACCCTGTTCTCTCAACTGAGCAGCTTCCACAAATCACAAACTGGTCTTGCATCTTCTACTTCCCCACCCCCTCTCCTTTCATAAGTTGTTTCAGTTGGTGTTGTTTACCCCCAAAGCAGACGCCCTGCTTTCTCTCTCTCTCTCTCACACACACACACAGGCCCCAGTGCACAGCACAGATGGCTGCAGAAATGTCACGCTATGCACAGCCTTTCGCAGAAGGGGAGACATGGCTGGTAAATGATTATGCACCAATCACGAGGGCTCTCATAGGAAATTTTAGCGAGGAGAGCACCAGGGAAAGGTGAAATCGGTGGAGCTGAGGGTGGCAATGATAAACTTCCCAGAATGCTGGGCAATTAATCTTGTGCTGTGACTTAAGTCAGAGGAACCCAGAGCCACAGCCCAGTCATTGGCAATGAGGCACACTCCCAGATCCAGCTCCAAGGAGTTAATCTCAGCTTTGGGAGCTTTCAAATGCCATCAGGCTTAGAAAGATATTAATTCTGAGGAGGAACAAATGAAGGAGGCACGTTTGAGGGGCACCCTCAGCTACGAGATGTGGACACATGCTGACAGCAGCTTGTTCGCCTGTTGGAAAAGCTGCCTGGGTGTATCAACAAAATATATGGAAGGCGGTTTATTTGGGGTTTTCCTTCGGAACATGAAAAATTGCTTTTGGATAGAAATGAAAGAACTTCAGATCACCAAAGTGACACTCATGCGTATATTAGCAGTGAATAAAGTGACAGCAGTATGTGAACCACATTCCCAACTTAGGAAGTGACTCTTCTCCTATAATTCTCTCCTTTTCTTGTGAAAAGATGTCCCTTAATACCTGCAATATTCCCTTAAGCATGACTGCTTTTACTTGGTTATCTTTCACATGCAGCGACTGGAGGCGTGAATGCAGTTTGCACATTTTAACAGCAGATGTCTCTCCTATTATGATTTATCCAAATGTTTAAAATAAATAATGCAAACATATTTACAGGAATAAAATCCCATTCCTGGACCCACTATGCTCCTCAGAGACTTCAGGGTGGGACTGTGTCAGTGTGGCTGCTGCTTTGGCTTTGTGTTAGAAGACTGTGAAGTTGAAAAAACCCAGCCAGAGCTTTAAGTAAAAGAGCCATCCCAAATAATAGATACTAAAATCTGTTGAAGATTCAAGGATGGCAAGAAACTGATGAATACGCTTGACTCTTCATACAAGGTCTGTCTATTAAATAATGAGACTGCTACAATAACCCATCTTTATTTGTATGTATTACAATTCTAATCCTTGTCCCCTTCAATATACTGCCCATTCACACTCACACAGCGATGCAGTCTTTTTTCCACTGGTTGAAGGCATGGAGCAGATCAGTTTCTGTCAGCTGTTTCAACCCATCTGCCGTTTTCTTCTTTATTGCATAGGTTGACTCAACATGTGTTCCTTTAAGCACTGGTTTCACTTTAGGGAAAAGAAAAAAGTCACGTGGTGCCAAATCTGGGGCATATGGAGGATCTTCATGTGTAGTAATGCGCTTCTCAGCCAAAAACTGCTTCACAGAAAGTGCTGTGTGAGCAGTTTCCCACAGTTCTGGCCTTTTTTTCCTCTCTGACTCTTTCTCTCAGCTTTGTCAAAACTTCCTTATAATAATGCTGGTTCACTTTTCTGCCTTCTGGAACCCATTCTGCCAAAATTACACCCTTGATGTTAAAAAAAAAAACACCCAATGAGCATGGCTTTGAATGTGGACTTGTGTTGACGTCCTTTTTTCATTCTTGGTGATGATGGTGTTTTCCAGTGCATTGACTGTCGTTTTGTCTCAGGATTGCTCTGGAAGATCCAGGTTTCATCACAAGTGATGATTTTTTGAAAAATGTTTGGGTGCACCTCAAGTTGCTGCAGAATGTCAGTGCAAATTTCTTTGTGGCACTCTTTTTGCTCTGGTGTGAGAACCCTAGGGACCATCTTGGCACAAACTTTGTTCATGTTGAGATCCTCATGCAAAATTTTCTGCACAGTGTCTTTGGAGATTTTCAGATGGATTATTTATTCCATGGGAGACATGGAACAGGGTCAGGAAAAAGTCTTCCTTTCAGAAGACATTGACCCTTTTCTGTGACTCCCCCGTCTCTATTCTGGATTTCCCCATGCTATTTTCATCATGGCGAAACATCATTTTTGGACCACCCGTTCCATTTCTGTCACAGAATCAGGGTGGTCTGAAAGGTGTCCCGTTCCTCTCCCGCGATAACAGCTGGGGGGGGGGGAGGTCCATTCTGGACACTTCCAGGCACGAACAGGATACCCTGGTAAGTGGCACTCTTTTTTTCCCCTCCCCGGGTTACTTGGGGTTTTTTTAATGTGTTTTTGTGCTTGCTGTACTATTTTGATGTGTTTTTTTGGGGGGGGTATTTTTAAATTTTCCGCTTGGCCATTCTCTCACGAGAATGAGGAGGATTTCAGTTGCCAGTCGTACAGGCAGCCTTACAAGTTCAATTCCAGCAGGCTCCAAGGTTCACTCAGCCTTCCATCCTTTCATAGGTAAAATGAGTACCCAGCTTGTGGGGGCAATTAGCTAACACACATTGGAAACTGTTTAATGCAGTGTAGGTGTGTAAACAGCTATTGCTTAAAACAATTTGTAAGCCGCTCTGATAGCCTTGTGGCTGAAGAGCGGGGTATAAATAAATAAATAAATAAATAAATAAATAAAAAACAACAGCTACATTTACGACCAGCCAGTGAGGGGAGGGGGAGGACATTCCTGCCGCGGAATGAAGGTAAGTGTTTGAACATTTTCCCTTTATTCCACGGCAGGAACGGGATTGGGGCTTGTGGGTCAGGAACGGGGTATTTGGCCCCATTTGAAAAAGTCCTTTGTCAATGTTTACAGCTTCAGCTATCATTTGGACACTGAGTTAGCGGTCTCCTTGAACAATCTGGCTGATATTTTTTCCACAATTTCTTCAGTTCCTGAAATGGAAGGTCATCCAGGGGGTTCATCGTCTTCCACATTCTCATGTCCTTCTCTGAATCTTTTGTGCCACTCAAACACACACACAAAAGACATGCAGGCTTCCCTGTAGGCCTCAGTAAGCATTTGAAAAGATTCTGTTGGTGTTTTGTTCAATTTTACTAAAAAATTCAAATTGATATGTTGCTCATCTTTTAAACTTCGTATTTTTCCAGCACACAACAGACAACACAGCTGTTTTAAAGGATGACTGATAATTAACTGAACTGCCGAGAGTGTGATGTTTGTCATGCAGGTTCAGACATGTTCAAGGTCAACACTCAGGCAGTTCACTATCAGTATTCCCTGATTTGTCTGAAAGGTAGAAACACAGTCTCGTATGCTGACATTCTTATGCTCTTGCATTTTCATTCAAGCATCACCAGGGTACAAGAGCCCTGATTCTGATACAGTGGTGGAAATGGGGTTGCACAATTCATGCAGCACCATTTTTAGATGCCCCTCCTCTACCACTGAACAAGACAGGCTCAGTTCCTCAAAATGTGGCATTCAGTCTAGTTGAAGAGAAATGTACATGCACACACATCAAAACAGAAACAGAAACACCAGAACATGATGGCATAACAAGCAACATCTGCTGAAATTCCCTCTTCTACACAACCATTAAAGTTATGTACAAGAATCCTCTCCATTTTTCACTCTGGCAACCCTAAATGTGCACTGTAAGAAAATATTTTCCTGGAGAGTTGGGGCCAGCTCCTATTTTACCAATGCCACAAGCAATAATCCTAGTCCTGCCTTGGTACCTTAATAACTATCCAATGACACGGAGAGGAAAAGACTCTTGAGAGGGAAACCTCTACTCTGATTCTGCCATTCTTAGTGCAATGTCTCCCAGGCTCAGATAATTTAATGGAATGCTGAAAAATATTAGGAAAGCTCCCAATCAGCTTTTGGGCTAGTCAAATGAAACTTTGCACTCCCCTCCCATTTGTTTGTAAAAGTAAAACAGAATCACAAACTATTAGGGCTGATCTCCTTTCATTTGGGGGTTTCACCCAAGTTGGGAAGCCATTCTGGGCAAACTCCTGAAACAAAATATTATGGGCGGGGGGGGGGGGAGAGAGAAAGGTCAACATCTACAGCTTCTTCATGCAGCTGCATTATTCTGGCAGTCACTGCAACCATTCTTCCTTCTGTTCTAAACTGCTTCTGTGATAGAAGAACAGCAGCAGTGGGCAGAGTTCAGCAATAAAAAGTATTTTTGGAAAGAAAAGAAAAGTAGAATTTAAAGAGCCACCTTCAATTTAGGACCATTGCATTCCAGTCCTAAAAGATATGTGGTTTTAAGAACAGAAACTCATCCTTTTCAAGTTCCAAAAGAAAAGGATTTCTTGATATTTTTTTAAAATGAAAACAAACAACAAAATAATTCAAAATCTTCTCTGAGAATGGGGGAGATCATTCTGGGCAGTGTTGAATGGCTGCCCATGAAAGTATTACCATCAGACGTGCCCATGTCTGTTGCAGCATCATTGCTCACACTTTGTGGGGCTGTTTTAGACTTTTTCTAGGATACAGCTTGTAGTTCTATAAAATGTCTAGTACCTATTTAACCAGAGGCTGTAGTGGGACACACAGAAGTGCCTACTGTCAATAATGACCATTATTCAGGATTAAGGTTCACACTGTGTAGTCAGAAGACCCCAAATTCAGGGAACAGGTGACAAGAAGGACCTGAGATCCTGGCAAAGCCCCACTAGTGAGACTAGATGGTACTGGGCCAGATAAGCCAGATGAGCAAATGATCTGAGCTGCTATAATTTAAAGCAGCTTCCTATGCGACATACACAAATGGCCTCTAGGTGTCTGATATCCTGTTCCTCCACCCAGCCTAATAGTTGTGGCAAGTTCGCCACCAACTCCTCCTTTCGCCTCCTTTTTTAGAAACAGACAAGAAAGAGGCATCTCCTTCTTCCTCAGCACCTACAGTGTGTGAAAAAGTGGCCCAATTACTGTTTCATGCCCAGCTTTGCTGTTTCCATGGCTTCACAGTATAGCACTTCTGTCTCTGGGGGCCATCAGTGCAGGAGCCAGTATTTTATCCGTGATGATCTCGACTGCAGCATCCCACTAAACTGTGCCTTCTGCAGCCTCCACAGTCACAAAGGCTAACATATTTTCCTCACAGAAAAGGCATTTTACCCCTGCTCTAAATTGTGGCATCATTGTCAACATTTTCACAAGTGCAAAGAAAGGAGCCAGTGATGAAGAAGGATAGGATCATGGCTTTTGCCTTTCTTCTCTACTTTATCACTACATATTGCAGTGGCTGTTGTATGACCATCCTTTGCTAAACTTATAGGGATGATCAAGGTGCCTTTTGTCATTTCTGAAGAAAGCTTTCCCCAAATGTTTTAGAACCTCTCACCAGAGCTGAGAGAGGTGATCCCATTCAAGGGAGAGGAGCAGATGAATCATTGGGAACAGTTTTGCATTTGTGAGGGAAAGAGACCAAGGGCTCATTTACACGGCAGGTTTTATTGTGTTAAGTTGCGCTTTAGCGCTTTCCCGCATCAGTGGTGGGTAATTTACACAGTATATGTTTACACAGCTATATTTTGTGGCTCTTTGATTTTTTCCGCTTTGAGATTCACATAGCCAAATGTGGTGGGGGCATAGCCAAGCACTGGAGAGGAGACAAAGGAATGCCATAGGAATGTCTGCCCTGGCCCCAACTCCGTGTGCTTAACAACTTAGAGGCAGTCACCCTTTGCCTCTTCCCCCCCCCAGCTCCCTGCCCACAAATCAAACTCCAAACGGAGGGTTTTTTCTCCTTGCTTAACAGCATTTTCTAGCCAAATAAACAGACTGTCAAAATAGCAGTGCAGCTCTGCTGCAGCCCTTAGTGAAATGGTTTCTCTCCCTCCCCCAAGCACAGGATCACAGCTGACGAGACCAGACGAGCTTTACATACTTGCAAAATAGCAGAGAGGAGGAGAAGGAATGCTTCCTGACTGAAAATTGTTGGGAATCCTTTTTGTTTGCAAACTGGCTTGCAAAATAGCAGAGAGGATGTTTCAAAGTTTCCTAATCACTACTGACTCTCCCTCCCTCACTCCCCCTCTTTTAAGCCCACCCCTTCATCATAGCAACCAATCACAGTGCAGCTCTGCTGCAGCCCTTAGCGGAATGGTTGTTTACACTGCCAATAATGTGCTACATTGCAAATATACTGGCAAAAGTAGCAACATCCCTTGCCACGCTATATTTGGGTGTTTTACCTTCCCCCCTTCTGAATGAGGCGATGCTGTGGTGCGATCCGTGGGAACAATGAGCTATCTTTGCGGTATATTTAGAGGAATATTTGCCCATGTAAACACACCCCAAGAAAGCTGAGCATTCTTAGCCAAAGCTAACTGGTCTGGAAGTTAACTGGGGTGTGCATCTGGAATGCAGGAAGTGTGTCCTTGCTGTTGCTCTAAATGGTTTTGTATACACAGCTTTAACACTGGTTTGGAAAATATTAACCTCTTGATGAGATTCAGAGAATTTTACCTCCCACTGGTATCACTGTTTTCAACAGTGTTATATAATGAGTTATCTCAAGGGTTGTCCAGATTGCCTACTCTTAGCACCATGGGTTCTCTACATGTGACTGGATGAGAGATGGGAAGAGGACTCTCAGGAAGGTGTCCTCAGTGTAATCCATCCCCCTGTACCTTCAGTAGGCCTTGGACTTGAAGGGAGGGGCTACAAAGTGGCCTATGCAGCCTCCTCCATTTCTCTGAGCTTGGGCCTCCTGAGACTGGCTATTACAGGGCACATGCAGCTGGATATTCAAGGCTTGTCCCATGGAGGAAGGAGGGGAGGGGTTCCACCAAATGACTTGCATATTGATGCAAGAAGAGGTCCTATCCAGCATTCCAACAGGAACACCTTCTTCGGTCGAGGTCCAGGATGAAACCTCTGCATTTAATGGGAGGAGAGCGCAGACCCTTCCTGCAAGGCAGTTGTCAGTCATAATGAAGAGTGACAAAAATAAAGACATGAGGGAGGGGAAGGTTTGAACACTTTCATTCTCCTTGCTACAGTTGTCCTGTCCCAATAATTGAATGGTAAAGGGGTTGCCCCCAATGACTCATGGCTCCCAGGTCTGGGAAGCTCTTTTGAAGCCCTGTTACAACTGCTCCAAGCCAATCTGACTTGACACAATAAACACAGATGGGCACCAGGCAGTAGTGAATATGGGAAGAAAGTCGTGTCCTTTTTGTCCAACCTGGGCCAACTGTGTCACAAGAGGGTGGTAGCTGGGTTTCTGCAACACCCTGGACCGTTGGTGATCTTCACAGATGGAGATGGTGATCTTCACAGGGAGAAGGGTCCAGTGTTCAATGCTGTACCATGCTGGTTGAGTAGCCAGGTTCATCATCTTCAACCAGACACCTCTTGCCTTTAATGAACCATGTGGCAGGCAGGTCTGAGTCCCCACTTCACACCCAGTATCTGTCTGGGGCCTCTTCCTTGAGTAGCAGTGTCTCTGTTGCCTTGGCAACCAGACCGCTCTTGGCCAGTGCCCTTATCATATGGCTGCCTGGGGCTAGTTGCCTTGGTGACCAGTGCAGTGCCACTGCTCCTTCTGCTCCCCTGCTGAAGGGAGGTCTCCTGGGCTTGTCAGATTGCAGTATGCTGTATAGGCCCATCTTACCCTTGGCAGTTTTTGAAAGACCATTAGTGGATCATAGAATCATAAAGATTGAAGGAACCACAAGGGTCATCTAGTCCAACCCCTGCTATACAGGAATACACAGCTAAAGCACTCCTAAAAGGAGTGGATGATTTTCAAATTAAGAGAATCTCTGCTTTCATCTTTGGATAAGGCCTGCTGCTACCCTCATGACTGGTGAGATATGTCTGTCTTGGAGAGGGGGTGGAATCAATTGTTTTAATGCTAAACTCCTAATATGAAAAGTTCACTTATAGGGTAAAACATCATCCAGGGTATCTCAGCTGTAAGATGGTGAGAAAACATTTCTGTTCTGAAGTTGTTTCCTGAAAATAAGCATTTAAGAACATAAGAAGAGTTCTGCTGAACCAGGCCTACAACTTGCTTACCTAATCCACTGTTCTGTTCCCACATACTGGGTTAGTATTTTCATTGAGCTATCCACCATAACCCAAAGATCCTTTTCTTGAGTAGTCACTACCTGCTCAGATCCCACCTCCATATATGTGAAAATGGTATTTTTCTACCCCAACACGCATTACTGAGTTGCATACATTGAGCAACATTTACCATTTTAATGCTTATTCCCTCAATTTGTAGAGACAGTTTTGTAAGCTTTTCACTGTCATTTTGTTCAATCACTCTGAATAAGTTGGTGTCATCTTCAGACTTGACCAGTGCTCACTCACAAAGCTAAATTATTTTTGAACAAACTAACTCCCAACTCCATTCCATAGAATCATAGAATTATAGAGTTGGAAGATACCACAAAGGCCATCTAGTCCAACCCCCTGCCATGCAGGAGTACCCAATCAAAGCATTTCAGGTCTGGGCTTTGGCACAAAAACTGCCTTGGTCACCTTTGCTGGGAGAAGAATGGAGTAAATGTAACCCTATAAATTCTGGATTTATTGGCAGGTTTTGGTAGGATATGGATATGGATCCTTATGGACAGGACCTCTAGGTTGGGAATCAGGGACACACTGTTTCCATGATTCCAGTCCTGCCTGAAGGACTGGTTCCAGAAGGTGGTGCTGGGGATGCTGCTCAGCACCATGGCACATATGGTATGATCCCACAAAGTAAAATCTTGCCCACCCCCAACATCTATAGGAAACCCTTAAGTAAATAATCTTGGGATGTGATGTGTCCTCAGTATACTAATGAGCCCCAACTCTGTTCATCTTTTACATCTGATTCAGGCTGAGATGACAGAGATGCTGAACTGTGGTTTGGGGTCAGTAATGGACTGGATAAAGACCAAAGCATTGAACCTCAGTCCTGACAAAATGAAACTACCATTGACAGTTGCTTCATCTGCCCATATATTGGCATTCACTATTTGGCATGGATTTATATTCTCCCTAAATCAGGTGGGAAATGTGCAGCCCTACAGGGCCTTCCAGGACTCCATTTATTTTGATTTATTTTTTAAAAAAAGAACTGCCCCCAAATGATCCCAGCATAATCTAGGAGGCATAAGAGACATTTTTGGATAATTTTTGTACCTACCTAGGCTACTTTAGCCCAAAAAGAAGCCTTTTTTTTTCAACCAGAAGTTGTCTCTCAGATCACCTCCTGTTGAAAAAGTTCTCTTCTGCACTTAAAACAGCCCAGCAGGAATGTGACAAAATTGACCACTAGGAACATGCCTTGTCTGTGCATAAAGATCCCTATGTTTCTAAGCAAGATTCAAAGTGCCAACACTTTCCTTTAAGGCCCTACCTGTTTTGTGTTTGGGGTGCCTGAAAGAACATCTGCTGCTGTATCAACCTCCCTGTGATTATCTCCAGGCCCCCCTGCCATCTGGGGAGAAGCAGTTGGCAATAGAAGAAAGGCTCTGCTCAATAGTGGTGCCCCACTTACAGAGCTTTTTCTCTGAAGCCAATGCTAATATCGTTTTGGTACCAAGCAAATGCCATTTTAACATTTCAAGGTTTAACATTTGATGAATTATAATATCTGCAACCTAAACCCAACTTCTGGTTCAAACTAACATGGAACCAATTGTTGGATGGTAGGGCAACATTATGGAACTCCTATAGATTCAGTGGGTTTCCTCTAACTGGTGGTTCGTCTACACAGGCAAAAAAAACATACATCTACTGGGAGCTGGTAGAACACACAATGTTCTTGAGGATTCGAATCAAATACAATTCTTTTGGCGCCTGAGGACTTAGATCTGATTTTTTTTTTAAAAAATATTTTTTGTACTGCATTTTCCCAGAAAAACTGGTTTATTGTACATGTGGCCACCTCTGAGTTGGCTTCGGTGTAGAGCCAGGGGGTGGGGTTTGGGTCACCTGATCACTTCCACCAGGAAAGGCGACTTCCTCTATTTGTATTTATATTTTGCATGTAGTCGCTATTATTTTTTGAAGGTGCATTTGTGCAGATACTTTTATATCACTATTAGCACACCTCTGCCTATTTGCCTATTTGCATATTTACATACATGACAAGAAGGAAAAACAGTGAAGCAGCCACAGCTATGTGGCTGAAAATAATGCAAAATACAGGACACATGATCATAGTGGGGCTGCCCTTTTACACCAAAGTGAACTTGCCTAGGGGAAATGTGTGGCTGGTAATGCTGTCCTCACTTCTCTTTAATAAGATGTGTGTGGGATCACAAGTCCTGGGACTCATAGTTGGATTTAGGCCTGATGATTGAACATTTTTTTCTATTTTATGTTTCTATAATTGTGTTATTTTTGTGAACCGTATTGGAAATAGTGATTGGCAGAAAGCATACCAATGTCTTTTTTTAAAAAAATGTTTGACAGAATATATGTTAATGACTGCAAATGTTAGAATTACTTGACTTTTTGGTATATGAAACAATATTTCAAGTAACTCAAGTAACTGAGTTCACAAGCTCAGATGGTTCTGAGCTTGTGAACAAAGGGGAGGATTATCCTGTGTGCTTCCTGTGCAAAGTCTCAAGACTATGAGTATTCCATATCCTACTCTGACAGCATATTTATGTAGGGAAAATAAAGAGATCTCCATGCAGGGTATCATATAAGCCACATGCAGTTCATCATGTGTGAGTATGCATGTATGTTTCACTTTATGTGCGCATTTGGTGATCCATACATATTAGAGGTGGACAACTGTCAGGAACTGGGGGACTGCAGTGGCATCCCCATTGTGCCCCCTTGCCCCTGCCCTGCCCTCGGAGTGGTGAGTGTTTTGTTTAAAAAATTACTCAGAACACACAAATACATACCCTTAGGGAATGTTGGGGGGAATTTCCTACAGGGTGGTTGAGGGCTGGGCTGTTTTAGGACCAGACGATGCCTTTATTTAATAAGAAAGTAAACTGGAACTCCATTTCCAGTTTGGGTAGACAGTGTGTGTACTCTGAGGGAGGGGGGAATGGAGAAATTGAGGAGAGCTGCAAAAATGGATCTGAGGGGCTCATGCAGACCACAGGCTGCACTTTCCCCGCTTCTGGTATATGTACTTCTTTTCTACACAGATGTGTAGAAAATCCACACAATAGAAATTTGGGAAAAAAAAAAAGAAATTTACTAAACATGTCTAAGATGATCTGTGTCCAGAGACAGCATATATAATGAAGTTGGCAAAATGTTGCTTATTCTGAGAACCAGGGAAATGGGCAAGAAAGGAATGTAAATTAATGCATTTGAGCACTACATCTTATAGATTGTATCCAGATATAGCTGCAATGCAATCTCCAGTCCCTCAGAGAATCTCGTACCTGTTCATGAACTTTCAAGTTGACATTAGACATTATGGCAGAAATGAGACCTCCACCAAAAACAGCATCCCTAGGCTGAATTCTCCCCATGTGCTTCCTAATGTCTATCTTGTGTTGTTCCCTTCCTCCACCAGTGGCAGCCAACACCAAGGAGCAGAAAATGAAGGATGATGTCAGAATAGTGGAAGTGAGACTTCTAACTCTTGCACATGGGATGTGTGTGTGGATGACTGCATCCTCACGTCCTCCATATGTTTGATGGCATCCACACCTATACACACACACACACTCACTATGTTCCCCAGAGTCAGGTCCAACATACTTTGCTATAAATTAGCACAAGACTTTGATTGTACTAATTCATAGCAACTCTGAACTGTGGCTTTTCTGTTTCCGATTCCTCCAATTGATGCCTGACTTCAGTGCCATATGTCTGTTAATGAGACCAAGTATGTTACTGAAACATCCTTCTTCAAAATGCTCTGAACTCCTTGAACAGAAAGATTGGGCCTTCTTATTGGGTCACCCTTTTTTGTCTCTCCAACACATTGCCCTGAGCTTTAAGAGCTTTCTTCTGCATGTTGGCATTTCCCATGAATTATATTTGCAAGCCAGATGCTCTGAATATATCTCACATGCCAGCTAGATTTCCAGCCTGTGAAATCCCATCTGTATTCAAAGAAATGGTTTCTAAGTCTCTTGGTGGGTAAGGGTCATTGGTCTGCTGCAGTGCACTGCTGACAGACACAAAAATAGGGATCTAGCCAGTCCTTTCTCCATTAACTACTGAAGCCAATGGATGATTTCTCTAGCACATTCCTAGGTCAGAGAGCCATTTCTTTGCTCATATGAAATACATCACTTGCCAAGATTCTGTTTGTTCATTTTTCATGTCCTTTTGATTCACCCTCATTGCTCCTTGTGCAGGAACCATGAGCAGTGAAGACAAAAAGAAGGGGCAGACTGAAAAGATTTTTTGCTTCTTAAAACGGCACATCAGCACACGGATGTTGGTATAAATCTCTTCATTGGTTAGTATGTGTGGCAGTCAAGTTGGAGGAGGGCCAATATCTATTTGGGGAAAGCTGCCATTTGTTCAGCGACATTGGTAAGGTGCAGATGGAACCAAGGGGCCATTCCTGTTACGTTCTGATGCTTCACCAAGAAAACAATCAATGCAGAAACAGTCATAGTGAGCTAACAGGGATGCAGATGAGGTCCCCTTGAAACACCTTTCTTCTTTAGGTTTTGACAAAGATGATGTTCCTCACAAAACATTTTCAATGTGCCATGAACTGGCCTGCCAAGTGTTTTTGTGTGTGTGTGTGTGTGTGTGTGTTTCATTATCCCCTTTCTGTAACCTGGCCATCATAGTACTTTCTGAAGTGACAGGCTATCAGACTCATTCCTTTGAAGAGCTTGGTCAAATGTAAAATAGAAGGCATATTTGTTTTTTGAAGCAAGACTTAACATTTAGCAGACACTTCCAAACTGTACATTAATAGAGTTTCATTTAACTGTGTTCTCCCACATTTTCTTTATTCCTTTTTAATGAGAAATAAGATGCAATCAGAAGTGAAGGAATGGAAAGAAATGGGCTGCATTTCATCCCCCCCCTCACCATTTTTCTTTACGTAATATCCAACAACAAGCTGCTTTTCTATCAAAAAAGAGAATAATAGAAACTTTCTCCTGATAATGGAAAAGAGGGTGTTGATTTTGATTGGACAAACAGCTTATGGGTAAAAGGCTGCTCCCCAAATCCTCCAATTAATCCACTGCCTCCTGTGGTTGTTTTTCATTTTTTAAAAATGGGAGACTGCTACATATATCTAGTTCTGGCCTTGACATATGCTAGAAGTCACCAGATGGTCTCATTATGTCCACCTGAATCTCCACCCCCTTCCTACCCTTACTATTGTAGGGTGCTTCCAGATAAACAGCTCCTAGTGCAAGTAGTCAAAACCCACTGTGCAGCTATACTGTCTTTCCTCCAGTATCAAATTTTGTGGAGCAAGAATTAAAGATGAGAAAAGAGCTGGGCCAGCACAAGAGGGTAAGAAATGGAAGAAGACCCTGTTGGGACTCCTCCTAAAATTCTGTGAATGGGTCAGTGGCATTACACAGTAAAAGCCCCATCTTAAAGCATTATTTTGATGCCCACATCCTCCTCTAGAACTCACTACTATAATAATCGGTGTGTTATGAAGTCACATGCAGAAGGATCTTTTTTTGCTAGGGGCAGGAAGTCAAATACAGAGTCAAAAAGTGAGTGTGCTCCTTTTCCACTGTGAATTTTGATGGGCTTTTCCGGTACCAAGCCTAGTTGCTTTTTTCTGTCAGAAAAATCAGCAGGAGACTTGTGTGAGAGAGCAACAAAGAGAAGAAACCAGGAAACCACAGCCTGGCAGGAAGTGAATGAGAGAGAACCACAGCCTTAAGTGATGTAAGGAAAATCTTTAGGGCAGCCTCTAGTTCTGTAAACTGAGCAAATTAAAGGAAAACTCCCATCTGGATTTGCACAAAGCTAATCCATGGAAGTCAGATGATAAAATGCTGCTCAGTGAGTAACCAGTTCCACTCCAATCCCTGTGGCACAGACTTCATACTTGTATGAACAGTTTCTTGTTTTACTTTTTTTTCTAATCTAGCAGCAACAGCTACAGTCATGATGGTTTCGAGTCTTTCATTATGAGGATTCTCTTCGCATCTCAACTGTCGATCCACCCTGTGACCTTGACCAATTTGTTTCCTTTCTTACCTATTTTACTTCCTAGTGTTTCTTCAACCAGGGTCATCTGGAGTGCAGAAAGAAGGGCATGTCCTGCCTCTGTGACCTGGAACAAAATAGAAACTGAAGTAATTCCTTTAAATGCAGAAGTTGCCAGTCCTCCTACATAAAACAGTGAATGGTTATGGCTTTCATCATCGCCATCCCCCCTGTCTAATATTTGCCTCTTCATCTGTTTATTCCTGCATGGCAGGGGGTTGGACTGGATGGCCCTTGAGGTCTCTTCCAACTCTATGATTCTATGATACTATGGTTTCAGTGCAGTACAGATCCCTAAATTGAACCTGTATCTGCCTGGAACATAATGGAGAGCAGACTCCTCAAGGAAAAGAAGAGGTGAGAAGGGGCCCAGTGCAGAATTCTTCTTTCATCTGAAGCGTCTTCAATGTCTGGACTCTTCTGTTCCCACATTTACAGATTCTGGCCCTGCTGTGCCAACTCAGATCCCAAATTGCAATTTTTCTTGGACACAGGACATTTTCAGGCTTGCTGAATAAACCCCATTTCTGCCCCAATAGTACCCTCCAGCCCCACTCCCGTCCCTGCCACGGAATAATTTAAAACCGTTCGCACACCTACCTTCTTGCTGGAGAGAAAACCGCTCCCCCTCCCCTCGGCTTCCCTGCCATAAATGCAGGTGTCATAAAGCTGCATTTAGTACAGGGAAGCCAAATCCTGCCTGTTCTCGTGAGAGAATGATCGCACGGGGAATTTAAAAATAAAAGTTAAAAAGAAAAGAACTTAAAAGTACACAAAGCACAAAAACACATTTTAAAAAAAGTAACCTGGGGAGGTGGGGGAAGGGTGCACTTACCTTGATGTCCCAATCTGGACTGGAAGTGTTTGGAACAGACCTCCCCTCGCAGCTGGCATTGTGCCAGCATAACAGGAGAGGAATGTGGCGCCTTTCAGACCACCCATGATTCCATGACAGTAATGGAACAGGTGGTCTCTTCATGATGTTTCCCCATGAATAAAATATCACAGGGGCAGCACAGGAACAGCACGGGAACAGGATGGACAGGGTTGACGTCGTCTGAAAGGGTAACCCTTTCACGACCCTGTTCTGTGCCTGGCATGGAATAAAAAGCTGGTCTGAAAAAATCCATACTCATCAGAGAAAACAGACTAGCTGTGTTCCACTACATGCTTTGTAGTTGTGTGCCTTCAAGTCATGTCTGACTTATGGTGACCCTTAGGCGAACCTATCACAGGGTTATCTTGGCAAGATTGTTCAGAGGAGGTTTGCCTTTGTCCTTCTCTAAGGCTGAGAGTGTGACTGAGTGGGTTTTCAAGGTCACTCAGTGGGTTTCCATAACCAAGCAGGGATTCAATGTGCCAAGTGAAGACAATGATAACTGAAAGATATTCCACAGTGGCTTCTAATCACTCCCTTCCCATAGTCAAGAGCTGGCTTGAATAATCAATCATGTGGCCAACCTTTGAGTGCTGGTCTCCCTCCTGCCCTATGGAAACTTGTTCTGAACATAAGTACATGATTCTTAGTTAAATTTAATCTGGATATTTTGCATTTATATTAAATTTTATTTTTAAAATCAACAGTGTAAATATTGTATTGTACTACATTGGGTCAGATCCAGGCTTAATCATGCTTAGAGGAGATCCACGGAAATCAGTGGAGCTTAAGTTAGTCATGACAAAATTAAATCTCATTTATTTTAATGGGTCTGCTCTAAGCAAGATTCAATCCAGATTCAACACAGTATAGTTTTCTGTTACAGTAGTACCCCTGTATCTACAGGGGATTGGTTCCAGGCCCTCCCGCGAATAATGAAATCCATGGATCATAACAAAAACTCCCCCCACTGCCACTGCTGCCACCAGAGCCATCGTGAGAGATGAAGGGAGAAGGGAGGCGAGATCACCTCCTCCCCTCCCTCCTCCATCCATCCCCCCTCCACTGTCACCAACCGCTGATAACTGAATCAGCAGGTGGTGGATCAGTGGATACGGGGTGCTACTGTATTTAAAATAACTCTCCTGATTACTTCTGCTTGAAAGAAAAAAAGAGAGCTGTTCAGAACGCTGATGGGTCTCATATGACCCAATGGCACAAGCCAACTATCTACAGTAAGGATTGACCCTATCCTGATCTAAACTATTCAGACTGGCATGTTTTAAAACTGTATGGACTTTGAAAAATGTTTGCCCTAAACTGGAATAGGGAACCTCAGGCCCTCCAGAGGTTCCCAGTTCTGTCCCTAGAAATTTTTCAGTGGGAAACTATAATCATGTTATTGTTGTTGATGTTGTGTGCCTTCAAGTCATTTCTGACTTAATGGCAACCCTAAGATGATCACAGGGTTTTCTGAGGCTGAGAATGTATGACTTGCCCAAGGTCACCTAGTGGATTTTCATGGCTGAGTGGGGATTTGAACCTTGGTCTCCAGAGTCGTAGTCCAACACCCAAACCACTTTGTTATGCTGGCTCTTAACTATAATCATACATCAATCTAGATAAACTAATATTTTCAAATGGACTGTGAGTTGTTGCCTTCCTTCTTCCCCTCCTTCTTTCCCACTGTTTTCCAAAATAAACATGTTTATATTCAGTGACAGTTGGCTTTTAAATGGTTGACTTTCCCAATGTACATATTAAATTGCATGGTTATTAAGCTACCTTTGATTTGCAGAGGTTAAAAGGGTGTAGCTATTGCACGGGAAGGGGGTGTTAGGTCATTTCTTCCACAATAGGAATTTTGTCCTTCCCAATGGAGATATCCTCAAATTTCTACACTGCAGAGAATGAAAAAATTGAAAATCCTTCTCGCATAGAACTCGTATTTGTTGTGTTTGCACTCCCTTGGTCACTTTGCCTGCTCCTTTTCTTTGGATGCCTAAACTCTATTTCAAAATGCTGGATTGATGCTGTAAGTTACTGCAATGCCAGAAATGTGGGGACTGAAGGAAAATTTCATGGGAGGGATTCTTATTTTGGGAGGCAACTCCCTCATTCTTCCTTCCTATAACTACACCCCAATTTACAGGGTTCTGGAAGATTTGGGCCTTATTTTCACAGGCTATTTACCTCATTCTGCCCCTGTCTGAGAGCCCTGCAGTCCAAATGATGCAGGGCATTTGCCCCATTCTGCCCCTAGGCAGTCCTTGCCACCCCTGGGGAAGAAATGGGACTCAGGCAAGGGCAAGCCAGGGTAGGGCCCAATACAACCATTTACCAGTAACAAAATACCCATATTACAGTACCCCATTTCTGCTGGGAGGAAACAGATCAGGCCTCACATGCCTGCGGGAGCCTGTCCCTGAAGGCCAGCCTGTTGCTGTAGCTGGCAGTCGCCCTAACTCTCCCTGGTTTGGGCAGTGGGCCTGCAGCATGTGACCAAGGCTGGCCACATGCAGGGGGCCTTGTTACATAGTGCAGGCTGGCTTCCCGGACTCAGCAGAGCAAGGAAAATTGCAGCTGCTGCATCGACAGGCAAGCATTCTGTCAGGACTCTGGTCCATTTTGTCCAAATAACAGGGGCTGGAATATGCCAGCAGGAAGCTGACATATCCTGGCTGATGTAATTAAGCCCTTGGTGTCCTTTGAGAAAGTAAGAATAATGTTCTTGCTGTTCAATATTTATCGAACAGATCATAACAGATCTGTTATTGTCAGTACAGTTTAAGATTACCACCACCACCTTGCCACAAATGATCAGGCAGCCTTGGGTTTGTCAGGGAAGATTGGGTGAGTGGGTGGGGGAAACCACTGCATAAAAATGGGAGTCAACCAAGAGAAAAAGCCTCCCCTCCATACAGATTAACAAGAAATCCTCTAAGAATCCCCATCTTGATTGTTTTTGTAATCACCTGACCAGGATGCTGTTCTTTCAAAACAGTTTAGTTCCTTAATTATGTAAAATGATAGCTTTACCTTGGTGGTATGTAAATAACCATCCAATGGTTTTGATTAACAGCACAGAAACTGACACATATGAAGTTGCCTTATACGGAGCCAGATTGTGGGTCCATCTAGCCCAAAAATGGTGGCAGCTCTCCAAGGACTCAGGCAGATGTCCCTTCCCTGGCCATTCCACTTATTTGAGATCATTCAGGTTGAGGGAAGGGTGATAAGGAATGCAATCTTCTGTATGCAAAGCAATGTGCATATTTATGATAAGACATGGAAGTGTCAGCATATATTAATTCATCTGTTCCAGTACTCCAATCTTCACTCACAAAACACATATGACTCAGTTTGACATATCACTCAGGTAAACAGTCTTTTGCAATATACAAAAGGGAACCTGAACAATATACTCTCAGGGCATAGAATCATAGAATCATAGAATTGTAGAGTTGGAAGAGACCACAAGGGCCATTCAGTACAACCCCCTGCCATGCAGGAAATCATGATCAAAGCATCCCTGACAGATGGCCATCCAGCTTCTGTTTAAAGACCTCCAAGGAAGGAGACCCCACCACGCTCCGAGGGAGTGTGTTCCACTGCCGAACGGAACATTGGAACTTACCATGAAGGTACCTTTTCAGTAGACATGGGGAGGGAGTCCTTTCCTGGGTATTGGCTCTGCCTCCTATCAATCATAGGCAGGGCAACCTGTAAGAAAACAGAAGAGACCATCCCACCCGGAGCCAACCCCAACCTCCCCAGGAAATGATCCAACAGCTCCGGACAAAAAACAAATAGCAACAATGCAACTAAACTCCATAAACTATAAAAACACATGGAACCAAAAAAATCCTCTTTGGGGGGGGGGTAAGGACTCCCTCCCCATGTCTGCTGAAAAGGAACCTTCACGGTAAATTCCAATGTTCCGTTTTCCAGCAGACTGGGGAGGGATTCCTTTCCTGGGACCTAACAAGCGGTCCAATTAGGTCGGGTTTACTGAATTTAAGAACTATATACAAGAAGCAACTAAACTCCAGTTTATTCGATAACCTGTTGCAACACTCTTCTACCAAAGGCCATGTCTGCAGATGCATACTCATCAACCCAGCAGCGCCTGGTAAATGTTGAAGCAGAGGCCCACGTGGCCGCCTTACAAATATCCATGATAGACTGCGAACTCCCCAAAGCGGCAGAAGTCGAAGCACTATGTGTCGAATGGGCCTGAATGCCTGCCGGCACTGGAATTTTACTGGCAATATAAGCCTGCTCTATACACAGCTTCAACCATCTTGCTATTGTGGAAGATGACACCTTCTTCCCTTTTGCCGAGCCTGTATAAGCGACAAAGAGTGAATCCGACCTGCGAAAACCCTCAGATCTTTCCAAATAAATCTTTAAGGCTCTACAAACATCCAACATGTGCCACAATCTCTCCAACTCTGTCGCCGGCTTAGGACAAAAGGTTGGTAACACCAACTCCTGTGATCTGTGAAAAACCGAATTCACCTTAGGAACAAAAGACAGATCCAGTCTCAGTCTTACAGCATCCCTTGTAAAAACACAAAGATCCTGCCAGACTGATAACGCCCCTATCTCCGACACCCTTCTCGTCGAAGTTACAGCTATCAGAAAAGCCACCTTCCAAGACAAAAAGCTAAGATCCACCAACTTAAGGGGTTCGAAGGGGGCCTGTGTCAACGCCTTCAAAACCACGTTCAGCTTCCACGAGGGAAATCTGTGAACCACTGGCGGACGCAAGGCGAATACTCCTTTCAAGAAGCTGCGAACATGAGGGTGAGAGGCCAGAGATTGACCTCGGCTACCCTTCAGAATGGATCCTAGAGCTGAAACATGTCTCTATAGTGTGTTAGCTGCCAAGCCCTTCTTCAATCCTGCTTGAAGAAAAGCCAGGACAGTACCTACCGAAGCCTTCAATGGTTTAACTCCTTTACTCCTACACCATCTACAGAAGGCCCGCCAAGTGACCTCATACAAACGAATAGTGGATGGTCGCCTTGCGGCTAGCATGGTATCAACTACCCCCACGTCATAACCCTTCTTTAGCAAGCGCTTCCGCTCAACCTCCAAGCATGAAGTCGTAGCCAACCGGGGTCTGGGTGGAGTAGACCGTCCTGTGACAGAAGGTCCGGCCACGGAGGCAGAGGCCATGGTTCCTGAACCTGAAGATGTACCAGCTCTGGAAACCAGGGCCTCCTTGGCCACTTTGGGGCAACCAGGATCACTTCCGCTCTGTCCCGTTTTATCTTTCTCAACACCCGTGCTAGCAGGACTAACAGAGGAAATGCATAACACAACTCCGTCAGCCATGTTATCGTCAAGGCGTCGAATGCTACAGCTCCCTGAGTCCAAAACCTGGACACGTATTGAGACAGTTTGTGGTTCGCTTCTGAGGCAAACAAATCCACCACTGGTTCCCCGAACCAGAAAACAATCATTTGGAAGACCAGACTATTGAGGCTCCATTCGCTGTGCGACATCGTGTGACTGCTCAACCAATCTGCCTGACAATTCAGCTTCCCTTGGAGGTACTCTCCCCTGATTGACAGTATGCGTTTTTCCGCCCAGAAAAACAACAGCTTGGCCTCCTGCATGAGAACCCGCGACCGCGTCCTGCCCTGTTTGTTTATGTGGGATCTGATCGATATGTTGTCTGTGTTTTCCTTTGATCAACTGAAGGAACCTGATCAAAGCTAGTCTCACTGCACACAGTTCCAGTAGGTTTATACTGTACTGTTGCTCCTGCTGCGACCGCAGACCCTAGGCCATCTGGTCCTCGCAGTGGGCTCCCCATCCTGTCAGGGATGCATCCGTGGTTATTACTATCCTCCTTGGTTCCCCAATCGACACACCCTTGAGGAGATGGTCTGAGAGCCACCACCTCAGAGACCTCTTCACCTGCAGAGGGACCTTGATGAACCTGCACGCCTTCCGCGCTATGAGGTCCTGCAAGGGAAGTAGAAACCATTGAAGCTCCCTGAGATGGAACCTGGCCCAAGACACTGAATCTACGCAAGCTATCATAAGACCTAGCAGGCGTGCCAACGACATCAAGGGAACCTTGCTCTGTTCCATCACCAACTGCACCAGTTCCTGAAGTTTCGATCTTCTGTCCTCTGGGAGAAACACCCGAAAGCAGTTGGTATCCAATACGTTCGCTAGGTGCTGCAGCCTCTGCACCGGCTCCATTTGACTCTTCTCCTTGTTCACCCTGAACCCATGCAGCTCTAAACACTGAATGGTCCTGTTTACATCCTGAATCGCTCGGGAGTAATTCGGAGCCCTTATCAGGATATCGTCCAGATAAGGAAACAATCGTACCCCCTGGGTAAGCAGATGTGACACCAGGGCCACCAGAACCTTGGTAAAGACTCTGGGAGATGACGAAAGACCAAACGGAAGGGCCCTGTACTGATAATGATCCTTCCCGTATGTGAACCGAAGCAACCGTCTGAGCAGGATGAATCATAATGTGGAGATAAGCTTTCTGGAGATCCAGAGATGCCAGGAAGTCCTCTTCCTGGATCCCCTCCAGTATCGAGCACAATGTCTCCATCCGGAACTTGCGCCGTGCTACCCAGCGATTGACTCCCCGTAGGTTCAGAATGGCCCTCCATTCCTTCTTCTTTGGAACCAGAAAGAGATGGGAATAGACCCCTAGGAAACTCTCTGATGCTGGAACCACTTCGATGGCCTGTATTTGGATCAGGTGTTTGATGGCTGCTTTCATCTGTTGATGCTTTTCCTTGGACGCTGGTGTGAGAGACTGTACAAAAGAATTAGGTGGCTTCTCTAGAAAATCTGACCGTTCTGACGACCCAGGCATCTGAGGAGGTAACCCCCCAGATCCCCGCAAAACTGGCCAGCCTGCCGCCGACCGGAGCATCCATATAGTCAGAGTGATTGGGCTCCTTTTCCTCCCTGCTTGGAGCCTTGGGAAGAGGGCGTCTTGTTGGGCTGAGAAGGCCTTGATCTCGAGAAAGGTTTAGAGGCACCCCAGTTGTTCCTGAAGTGTCTAAAGTCCCCCTGAGAACTGCTCCTGAAGCCTCTGAAGTCACAAAAATTTGGACGAAAATTCTTGCAACCCTCCTTCTTGGGTAAGGAAGGCAAGGCCTTCTTTTTGTCCTTGGTTTCAATTAACACCTCCTCTAGGGTGTCACCAAACAATTTTCCCCCCTTGTAGGGGCAGGCGGATAAATTGGCCTTGGCCTTGTTGTCTGCATTCCAGTTCCTCAACCATAATTGGCGCCTCGCCGCCACATCCGCCCCCACTGCCCTGGATAAAAAACGTAACGCGTCCAGGCTAGCATCAGCGATGAAAGCAGAAGCCTTCGCTATTTTATTCATGCTCTGGCGAAATTTAACCTCATCGTCAGGCACATTAGATAGAAGGTCCTTGGACCATCTGATAATGGCCCTGGAAAACATAGAGGCTACAGCTGTCGCTCTGATCGCCAACGCAGAAGCCTCATGAGACCTGCGTAAGAAAACCTCAATGCGTTTGTCATCTGGACCTTTAAGAGTTTCATCGCCATCGTGAGGAAAAAGCGAACCAGAGACCAGCCCCACCACCGGAGCGTCAATGGCGGGCAGTTTAATAAGGTCTATCAGTTCACTGGAGAAGTAGTACAACTGTTTTGCATAAGAGGGTTGAGTCTTAGATACCCCTGGGTTGTTCCATTCATCCACCATGGTGTCTCTCAGAATTTCTGGGAAGGGCAGCAAATTTCCAGATCCTTTTCCCGAGGGTCTGAGTTCTGGGACCCTTTGACTGGCCCCCCCTTGAGGATGTTCCGAGGGCTCCAGGACTAAAGCCCTCAGTACCTTCTTCAATAACAGAGAAAAGAAATTGGATTCAAAGAGTCTAGGGGAGACATGCTCCTCCCCCTCCTCCTTCTCTCCCTCGGAGGAGAGTTCCCCCTCCTCCTTGTCCTGAGGGTCCTCCTCCTCCTCCTCCCTGGAAGCCCTTTCCTGCTCAGGGACCAGAGTGTGTTTGGTCTTTTTTGATCTCTTACGCGGTGGGGAGGAGCCCCCCCATCGCAGTTCCCCAGCCGCTCAGCGGCTTGGCTTCTCGTCGTGGGGCGATCGCGCTGCATCCGTGCCACGTTTGGGGGCTCTGCCCTCGTCCCTGGCCCTCCCGCTGGTGGATGGGGCTGAAGGGGAGCTTTCCCCCCAAGGGTGATTGTCCAGATTGCCCCACTGTCCCCCCGACGCTCACCCCTGCCGCCAGAGTCTGTCGAGCCACCAGCGCGAGCCAGGAGTGAGCTCTGGTGGCAGGGTCTTACCTCCGAAGATAAGCGGGGGAAAGTCCTCGCTGCGCGGGCTGTCCTGTCCTGTGGGCTTGCCTCGCAAGAAGTCGCCCTCCTGAGTGCCCAGCAGCTCTGCCTCATCCTCTGAAGCGTGGTCCACCCCCTGCTCGGAGGCCCCATCACGCTCAGGCAGCAATATGCCTCTGGCTGCCAGGCTCAACGTGTGTCCCCTGGGGGGATCACGGAGCTCTTCCTCCAACAGCTGGGATCCTCTCCCAGCCAGATCCAAGGCAGAATCTTCCTCTTCCGAGGAAAGATCACCCCCTCACACATGTTTGTGCATGGGGGCCACCATCTTGGATCCTTTGTTCTCAGGAATCGACCGGAGCACAAGAGAAACCCTGCCTACTCTTACAGAGGCAGAACAGAACTGGGGAGGTTGGGGTTGGCTCCACCTCTGGGTGGGATGGTCTCTTCAGTTTTCTTACAGGTTGCCCTGCCTATGATTTGATAGGAGGCGAAGCCAATACCCAGGAAAGGAATCCCTCCCCAGTCTGGTGGAAAACAGCTCTTACTGTCAGAAAGTTCCTCCTAATGTTGAGGTGGAATCTCTGTTCCTAATCTAAAGCAGCTCAAAAGTCAGAGTTACCAAGTGCATATTAAGTCTAATGGAGAAGTAATAACAGGAAATGCTTTATTCCTGCATGACAGGGGTTGGACTGGATGGCCCTTGTGATCTCTTCCAACTCTATGATTCTATATATTATCCAGCACAAATTCACCTCACAACATAAATTGGCAATGCATTGGCATTGCCAGACAGAAAAAAAAGACATGATTTCTTGGGGAATCCAAATTCTGAAAGAGGATCCCATGCCAATTCTGCATATACATCACCAAGGAAGACACAAAGCTATTCTGTCTCATCCCCAACCAGTGATCATGTGGTTTTGGAGAAGGAGGGAGGCTTGAATCAGGAAGTAGGGCATGGCAGCTGTAGTGGAAGAATAATCCAAGCCACTCAAGCTAAAGTGTTAAATAAAAGAATGAATGTATAAAATAAATTAATAAAACAGTAAAGTATTAAATTCTTATTTTCATTGTTGCCTCTTTCAGAAAAAACTCATTTTTATTGGCTGTACAGAAGGCTTCTCTGTCTTCTCAGGATGAGTTTGGCGAGCTTGAGTTGGCAATTTATGTATCTGCTGCTTTCTACCTCTGAGACTTGGATAACTGCAGGGTGCATGTCGAAGAATCAAGGCTTCCGTGCATCCCACGTAATCAGAATGTTAATGAAGAGCAGGGAAATGGTTCCTTCCTAGAAGCCATTGGGCTTATCGGGAAATTGTGCCACTCACACAGTTTTCTTCCTCTGCATTATCATAAAGGAAGAGTTAGTGCTGAGAAGGAGCCCCAAGGAGGCTGAAGCATCTGCTGTGGTCCTCAGGAGTGGATGATAAAACATGACGAAGGGAACAGGTGGACATTCCTCTCTCCATATACTGCATAATTGCAGTGCCAGAAAACAGAACACTTGGCTGTGAAGGGAATGTGGAGTGGCACAACTCCCACATTGCCCAGAGAGGCAAATGACCTTGAGGAGTTCTCTGTTCCTTTCAAATTAGACCCTAACTCTACAGGGCTACCTCAGCTTGCCCAACCTGCTGTCCTCCTGATGGGTTTTAAACTACAACATCTGTACTCCCACAGCAGTCTGTGGGATTATAGGAGCTGTAGTCCAACATATCAGAAGGGCAAAGGGTTGAGGAAGAATGGGGTACATCTTCCAAACAACAAAAATCCAATGAATAAAATTGTCAGCAGCTTGGAATCAGTAAACCAACATTATCTATTAAACTTAAGCAGAGCTGCCACCAGCTTCTTTGTATATTTTGTGGGAAGAAAATGCAATCTGGTTAAAGCCCTGAGGTTTGTCTCATCTGGAATTTGGCAGTTTGTACTTTGAGATCATCCAGCTGAAACCACATTGAAAAACTTGCCATTACATTTCAAGGCTTGGAAGATTCAGGCCACAGTTTGAGGAAACATGCACCTATACAGTGGACCCTTGGTATCCTCTGGGATTTGGTTCCAGGACCCCGATGGATACCAGAATCTGTGGGTGCTCAAATCCTATTACATACAATGCTGTAGTAAAATAGTGTCCCTTATATAAAATGGCAAAATCAAGGGTTGCTTTTTGGATTTTTTTTTTATTTTTTTATTTTTGTGGGAGGGGAGGTGTCTTCAAACTGTGGATGGTGGGATCTATGGATGCAGATTTTGTGGATATGGAGGGCCGACTGTATTTTCATGCAAATTGTTTAATCTGATGAATAAAAATGAAGACAATTTTTTGAAATGAAACCCTAGGAAGAATAGTAGCTGCTTCTGTATTTTCATTGTAAGGTATGTTGTAGATGTAGATCAGAGTGGGAAACCCAAGGCCCTCTAGATGTTGCTGCAACTTCTATTATCTTTCACCATTGGCTGTGTCAGCTAAACCTGATAGGAGTGGCAATCTAACAGATGGCCACAAGTTGCCACTCCAGATCTAATTTGATTCTTATCTCTTGCAGTTAGAGACATTGTTGAGCAGATTTGGATGAACTTTACCACAGCATGGAGCTAAACCATGATGAAGACACAACAGTGAACCCACTGAACATACCCACTCTCTCTCCCAGGCTGTTGAATCTCTGAATGCCTGTGTGCTGAATGTAACAATTGCAAAGGATCTTAACCTCCAGTGAAACAAGGAAACATAGTGAAACAAGGAAACACGAGCAGGGGGAATTGTTTTTGTATTAATTGGTCCTGCCTGATCTTTTCTTGTTTGTTCAAGTGGGTTACTTAGGGTTTGTCTATACAATGCAATAAAATGTGGATTGGTGCGCAATAACAACAATTTGCAGCAGCATCCATTTGTCTCCATGTTTTTTTTGCTAAGATTGCAGGTTTTATTTATTTATTTATTTATTTATTTATACCCTGCTCTTCAGCCACAAGGCTATCAGAGCGGCTTACAAATTGTTTTAAGCAATAGTAATTTACACATCTACACTGCAAGAAGCAGCTTCCAATGTGTGTTAGCTAATTGCCCCCACAAGCCGGGTACTCATTTTACCAACCTACGAAAGGATGGAAGGCTGAGTGAACCTTGGAGCCCGCTGAAATCAAACTTGCAACGTGGTGACTTGCAGTACTGGCATTTAACCACTGCGCCACCAGGGCTCCTTGGTGGAGGTATGTGGAGCTATCCATGTTTTATGTTCACACAGGCATGCCTGCAAATCAAGATGGTGGGTTTGAGTGATTTACTCACATTTTTATTCTCCCAAAGTTGCCACCACCAAACAATAACAAAAAAGTAAATCCAAGGTGCAGAAGTGCAACCTCTGCTTAAAGAAGCTTTTAAAAACCTGCTTTATCGCCTCAGCACACGATCGCTATCATGAACTTCAACATGGTGATTATGGCCACTTTTTTGCCAGCAAGCTCTGCCCCCCACCACATGTCCAACCAATCAGGTTTCCACTTCTGCTGCAATCCGAATTGGTTGATCCAATGAGCAGGAATACACATTTCCCGTGCAGATTTTTAAAACTTTGGGGAAAGCCATGATGGCTTCCCCTGTACAGTATATGGTGTTTTTGGGTCCCCTTCCCTCCAAATATGGCAAATCATCATAGGATCCCATTTGGACAAAAGGTATTCTCCTCAAATTCTATGAGGAGTATTTTCACTGTTTAGACAAGTCCTTAGAATCTGCTTTTCTCATGTGTGCTTGCTCTCTCACACTCACAGTTTTACTCTCTCTCAATAGAACAAAACTCTCTTATTATTATGGTTAGGATTCTTTCACATACAGAAGAACATGAAACTAATTAAATCAAATACTTTAATTCCACTTTACCAGGGATCATCTGATATGTACTATATTTTTTCCCTGTCTGAGCCAGTTGGTCAAGGGTCACCAGCTCAATGGGAGTATTTCTCTGTTACTTCACCAGTGTTTACTGCTTATTGTCTTAGTTTTTGCCTTCTTTCAGTGGAGGTAGCAGCCTGGAGTCTACAGAGGTCAGTTTCCCTTGTAGGAGTCAACAGTTTTTGTATTATTAATTATTCACCATACGAGAACCCGGTAGTTTGATGCCTCTCACTTTGGCAGATGGTAGTAATAATACTCTCCTCTTTTGCAGGTCCTAAGCAGTTGCCCCGAACACTCTCTCAAGCAGTGTTGTACCTTCTCAAGACCTTCCATGACATGCTTAGGGAGAATGCATGGCAGTATCTATTTGCCCAAGGTTCCCCAACCTTTTGGGGCCTTGTGACCCATATGAGTTGTTTTTTTAAAGGAGGAGCTGGGGGTACAGCCTCAAAAATGACTGCTGTTTGGAGAGGTGGTGGTTAGTCACGACATATTGAGAGCAGCCTTCGTCTGTTTTATATATTTGCATGTGTGGGTCTACATGTGTGCTCAGTCTGTCATTCTCACTCACGCACCCATGTGGAAGGATAAAAGTCAAAGATGGAAGGCAACAACAGATAGAGGGGGGAGAGAGGGAGGGAGGGAGAGAGATGCGAACTCATTTTCCCCCAGAGTAAGTGAACGGAGCAATTTCTCTATTCATTTGTAGGATTTTGTTGCCTAAAGGGTGTTTCAGGAAGTGGGCTTCCTGCCTCTATCTGTTTTTCACAGAAGGGCTTCTTCTCCCTATCCAAGTGAATGAAGAAAGGGAGAAACACTACTGAATGGGAAAAGAGCTGCCCGGGCATCCCAGGGACCAGTTTAGGAATGGCAGGATTAACCAGTGCACTCAAATAAATCCATTTGATCTTCCCCCTTATGGGAGACATTTCCCCCTCTCTATTCAATGCCATAGTGCAAAGGCAGCCTATCCTACAAAGGGCCACACTGACACATCATAACCATTGTGCAACAGCCATGCTGCTTGCTCCATTTGTGCATGTCATGTTAGCACACTAAACCTCTGAGCATATTAAGAGGCCTAGGCAACAAAGAATTTGTAGCAGAGTCTTGTTTCTTCAGGCAGAAGGATAAAGAGACAGACACAACTTTGTGCCTAAGAAACTATTTCACTTTATTAAAGCATAAATTAAAAAATATCTTCAATAGTTCAGAGTACATCTTCATAGTACAGAGATTCAAAACAGAACTGAACATACATTCACAGAGCAGCATAGGATATCCAATCCTTTTAGCTTTATAGAGAAAGATAAACATTCCCTCATACCTAAGAGAGATAACAATCCCCAGACTTCAGGACTCCTAGCTCAAGCTCTGAAGGTCATACTTGACAAGTCATAAATCTCAATATATAAGCTAATTCTAGCGAGCTTTTGCACTCATTTCTGCACCCTATAGGCAATTATATTACACTGCAGCTCTTTACAGCATAAATCTACTAACTGCATGTCCCATCTTCCATGACAGTGCAATGGCTCCAATGGCTCAGCTACAACAACACTCCCTCCTGGGAATATGACTGTTGAAATTCTACACTGTAAGTTGGTTTACAACTTTGTGTGTTCCCAACAGGATATCAGCCCATATTGGTAATAACAACTAGCCAGCATACTGATGTGGTGAAAAAGGCCATTGCTTCAACATCCAAAAATATATCAAGGGCGTTTGGTAGCAAAAGAATGAGTACACAACATCCCAAAACTTCAACTGTTGCTTTTAAAAGGTTTTTTGATGTATGACCTATTAGTCTGATTACCCATTAGGTCATTTCTTGATACTGTTACTGTAGTCCAAAAAGTAATTCACTGAATTGCTCATCACTGACATATTACCATTGCTATTACTGTACTGTTGTGCCATTGGAAAATACAGGAAAATACTTTGCAGTTCCCTCCCATCTCTGATTAGCATAATTCTGTGTGGGCTCCCAAACCTGGGCTCACCTCTCCACTAACTCACACAGATCCAGTGTAGCAGAACATGCAGCTACCATGTTTTGTGTGGGAATGCAGAAGCAATCACTCACTTGGTCCCTTTTACTTTCCCATCTCCCTCTCCCTGGAGCATGCAAAGAAAACCCTCTCTTCCTCTTAACTCCTCTCAGCTCACACCAACCCAGGCAGTCCAAGTGGACACCTGTGCTACTGTTTGAAGCTGCCACCCTGCCACTCATACTGATTCTTGCTTTCTTTCTGTCAGTGCCAGTCTCTCTCCCTCTCTGGCTTTTCTTCGCAAACGAAGATTCAGGAAGGACTCATCCCACGCTTTCTGCAAGCGCGCTGATGACTGAAAAGGCCAATCCGAGATAAACATGTCCAGTTGCAGAAAGCACAGCAGAAGGTCTCCTTGGGTGATGTTTCTGGGTTGTGATTCTTTCTGCGTTGTCGTTTCTCTTCAAGATTCGTTTGGCGTGAGCTCTCAAATAAGGCTGCAGCATTGTGGATAGTGCGTCTCCAAGCCTCCTGATGTGAGGCCATGGCGGACCATTGTTGGTGATCAATTTGGCCGAGCTTGAGATGTTGTTTCAGGGAGTCCTTGTATCGCTTTTTTGGAGCACCTCTCTTACGCTGACCTGTCGCGAGTTCACTGTAGAGTACTATTTTTGGAAGGCAATGGTACTCCATCGTAGAAACATGCCCTGCCCAGCGCAGCTGTGTTCTCAATATCATGGCCTCAATGCTGGTGATCCCTGCTTGCTCAAGGACAGCAACATTCGTCACATAGTCCAGTGTATATTTAGGATTGTTCATATACAGCGCTGATGAAAGCATTCGAGGAGTCATAAGTGGTAGCGATAGGTGACCCATCTTTCAGACCTGTAAAGGAGAATAGACAGTACAATGGCTCTATACACACTGATTTTTGTGCTTCGCCTCAGGTGTTTGTAACTCCAGACTCTTTTGTAAAGTCTTCCAAATGCACTATATCCCTTTGTTAATCTGTGATCGATCTCTTTGTCAGTCTTGGCATCTGAGGAGATGATGCTTCCCAGTCAGTGCCAGTAGTCTCTTTCAAAATGCTATTACCATTTGGGCAGAATGGGGGAAGGCAGAAAAGGCAAGCTAACTTTTAAAATGTTTACTCCAACTAACCTGAATCTCTAGTGCAGCCCATGTTTTCAATGTGTCTCCCTCATTCTCTCCCCCTCTTTGTTGCTGTCTCTTCTTCTCCTCACTAGCTGCAGCCTCTTCTAGCTTGCTTGTTCTTCCTCATTAATAACCTTTGTCATCTTGACCACACTCTCATGATGCTTGGCCACATGCATCCTGGTTTTCATCTGTGAAATGCTGGAGGATATGCAACCCTGTTTGAAAGGACTGAGGTTCCTGTACGCTTCACTCTTTCCACCTGTTTCCCGGGGGGGGGGGTAGACACTTTGGCAAAATCAAATTGGCATACAAATACACAAATACTTAAAAGCACAGTCAAAAGCTAGCAAATTACAAATACAGTTGCCCCTTCATATTTGCTGGGGTTTGGTTCCAGAATCCCCCATGGATACCAAAATCTGTGAATACTCAAGTCCCATTATATGCAATGGCATAGCAAAATGGTGTCCTTTATATAAGATGACAAAAATCAAGGTTTGCTTTTTGGATTATTATTTTTTTAAGAATATTTTCAAGCCATGAATACTTAAATCCATGGATACCAAATCCGTGGATACGGAGAGACAACTGTGACATGTGAACACATGCCCCTTGTTACATGGTATCTTATACAGTTAAATTATAAAATTTGCTGCCATAAGATGTGATGCTGGCAACTCAGGTGGCTTTAAAAGGGAATTAGACAATGTAGGATAAGGCTACTTGCTGGATGAAAGGATCTGCAAATACTAGTTGCAGATACAACAACATGGAGGGAGGCTCTTGCCATCAGGTTCTGCTTCCAACAGGCAGCTAGTTGGCCTCTGTAAGGAACAAGAGCTCAACTAGGCATGATCCAGCATGACACTTCTTTTAAAAAAATTAATAATTTCACTTTCAGACTTCTAAGATTCAGTTAAAAAGTAATCATAACATTACATCATAACATGAAGTCAATGGATATGAAACATTTTACAATAAATCATTCCACATATTACCAGTGGTAACTTGGAAGACCGAAGGGTTGACTATCTTTGTTCAGAAACAAAGTAAATGGATACCAAATTGAATAAAAACTGGTTGATATTGGATTATTTCCTCTATTTTGCACTTGCAAGGTAAGTTTTTCTGGCAGAGCTATAGATCAAAGGGCTCTTCTTACTTTCTCTCCCTGACACCATCTTGGAATACAGGAACAGACCTGGATTGTTGAATGACTTACACCATTGGTGGTCTAGCTCTTCTTACCACAAAAAGGTTCAATAACCCAAATTTAACTAAAATTTACAATAAGCTAGAAAAAATGTAATTAATGAAAGAATCAGCAGCAGCAACAACAAAAGAAAACAGCAAGATCAACTCATGCAATTTGTATTAACATCTTTAGAGGAGGGAGCATTTGAAAGAGGTTTTTGTTTTGTTTTTAAGGTATAGTACCTGGCTTGCTCAAAGATTCACACCATTAATGACCAGGTATATCTTCGCAAAGAGCCAGAATTACTAACCTGCTCCACTTTCATCCTATCTGTATTTACTTTCAGTCTCTAATATCTCATCCAGCTAACAAAAGCTAAGGTATCAGAATTGATGTTTCCAGGTAAACATATGAAAGAGACTTGTGGCATCTCAAATGGTAACACATTTACTGTGGCATAAGCTCTCAATGGGTGGACTAGAGCCTAGGGCTGCTACCACACTGTAGAAATAATGCAGTTTGGCACCTGTTCAACTATCATGGCTCCATTCTATAGAATCCTGGATGTGTAGTTTGTTGTGGCACTAGAGATCTCTGACAGAGAAGGCTAAATATCTCACAAAACTACAAATCCCAGAATTCCATAGCATCAGGCCATGACACTTAAAGTGGCATCAAACCACATTATTTCTGCAGTGCGGCAGCAACCTAGATGCATGAGGTGTTTTGAACAGTGTGAAGTTGAAGGCTTTCACAGCCAGCATCCATAGATTTTTTTTGTGGTTTTTTTCTGGGCTGTGAAGCCATGTTCTAGAAGAGTTTATTCCTGATGTTTCACCTGCATCTGTGGCTGGCATCTTCAGAGTGTGGGTGTGTGGGGTTTATACACTGTGAGTCCCAGTTGAAGAGGATTAGCATGTAAATTTGTGTATTCAGTGTTGGATCTTCAGTTCTTAGGATGGGAGGATATGCGAGGGGGAGTAGTGTCTATTTAGCTAATGGTCCATTGACTGTTAGGAAGCCCCCTGTCGCTGGGTGAAGTTCATTTGCATGTGTTGAGTTTTTATTTTGGTGTTTTTCAGGACTGGTAGCCAAACTTTGTTTACTTTTAGGCTTTCCTCTTTCCTGTTTAAGTTGTCCAGGTGTTTGTGGATTTCAATAGCTTCCCTAAGCATTCTGACCTGATAGTTGTTAGTCCAGAATTTCTGTGTTTTCAAATAGCATTTTGTGGCCAGGTTGGTTTATAACGTATTCTGCTAATGCTGATTCCCGCCCCCACCCCAGCAAACACAAATCAAGGAACATGAAAGATACTGCAGACTGGGCCAGCCAGAAAAATCAGCAGTAGCAGAACACGATACACCTGCATTTAATTTTTACTTTCATCTCCATCTCTGGAAGGGGTAGTTGCTTCTCTTTTCTCAGCAGTTTTGTCTTGCTTGTCAAGGTCACATTCCTTCAAGTGTTAGTGCCTCTATAGAAAAATTTCATCATGACACAGCTTCCATGTCCACCACTTTTCTTGCCTACTGAAGATTCTCTGCTTATGTGGGAACAATGAAAGTCATACCAATAATTTTGCCTTGGGTAAATAATCCTAAACTTCTGCTCCTTCATCAGAGAAAAAAAAGATTTCCTTTTATATTTTCTAGCCCCTGGAGGCAAAAGGATCTTCCAGTACCTACTTCTGTAGCAAGTTGCCACTCCATATTATCTTGTCATAAGAGCCTTGGATGGCCATTTCAAAACACTGTTGAATGTTGCAAGAGTACACTTTAAATTCTATTGTCCTCAGTTATTCAAGGAGCCCACTGCCTAGTATGTAGCTACTCTATGTGAGCTGAGCATTCCTTGTGCTTTTGCAACTTTTATGCAGGAGATGATCAAGCATCAATTTGTTATGAAAAAGAACATTCCTAAAATGTGTGACATGCTCCTAATGACAAAGGATCTGATGGGAAAAGCAACCAAAATTCTTCAGAGGGGGGAAAGTGCCCTTCTTTGTGGTGATGCATTCTCTGCTAACCCAATAGATGGCTCAATTTAGCTGAGGTATAAGCAATACAACATAAGAGGACTAGCAAAATAAAATAAAATAAAATAAAATCAGGTATATGCAAAGTACGGGCTTGTCTATACCAACAAAAAAACCTGGATTGCTCTGCAGTAATGTCAAAATGCTGTGGCTGCAACTTGTTTTAATGCTTTTTTTGACAGGCATAAGCTTTGCATACCTGCAAGTCAAGATGACAGCCACAAGTCATTCCCCCAGCTTTTTCTACCTACCTTAATTTGCTGCTGCCAAACTTCTATATATATAATTCTCTTGGGTATGTTGCCTTTCCCAGTGTGCTGATTGGCCACTTAGGAAACATACCCAACCACTCTGGAGTCCTCGGGGGTCGCTTGGGGAGGGCGGGAGGTGGCAGGGAAAAGCGACCGCGAGGCCTCCGGAGGCCTCGGAGGTCGCTTGGGGAGGGCGGGGGGCGGCAGGGAAAAGCAACCGCGAGGCCTCTGGGTCGCTTGGGGAGGGCGGGGGGCGGCCGGGAAGAGCGACCGCGAGGCCTCCGGAGGCCTCTGGGTCACTTGGGGAGGGCGGGGGGCAGCCGGGAAAAGCGACCGCAAGGCCTCCGGAGGCCTCAGGGGTTGCTTGGGGAGGGCGGGGGGCGGCCGGAAAGAGCGACCGCGAGGCCTCCGGAGGCCTCGGGGTCTCTTGGAGAAGGCGAGTGGAGGGCAGTCATTATTCACGGAATTTTCACATTCGCGGGGGTCTATGGAACCTAACCCCCACGAATGTGAAGGGACAACTGTAATATCATTTCTATTCCTGCTGTAATGGGACCCAGGCAGTCAACTGGCGATGGCAACAGTGGTGGGAAGCCACTGCTGCCACTGAGACGGGATCCAGGCAGTCAGCTGGAGGCGGTGGTGGCAGGACAACAGAGTGAGTCACCCTCAGCAATTCTGGGGAAAATGTAGAATGCTGAGAAGGGGAAGAAGAAATTTAAATCCACCAGCCTACCTTACAGGGTTGTTGTGAGGTCTACCGGGCGTTTTTTTGGGAGGTTCTTAATGGCGTATGGTACACTGGGTCCAGCTAGTTTTTTAAAAAAACTATATCCAATATGTGCTGGATTGATATTTTGTCTTTACCAAAAAAAGAAAACAACACCCCTTTTTCTCACCTTAGTGCTTGCTTACTAAGGGAAAAATCCAACATGGCAGCACTAGACACTTGCTCTGCTAGCAAGCCCCACCCCCACACTCATTCGGCCAATCATCTTTGCACTTCCTCTCATATGAGAAAGCAATTCCTATCGAATCACTTGTCACAAGAAGGGTGAATGCACATTCCCCCTGCTGTTTTTTAAAAAACAAACAAAAACAGGAAAAGCCACTAAGGTTTTTCTCACATAGTTTTTGGTATTTGGGGGCTTCTTCCTTCACAATACAACAGAATGATATGGAATGTTATTAAGACAGTTCTCTCTCTGGCTTTTCTTCGCAAACCAAGATTCAGGAAGGACTCATCCCGCGCTTTCTGCAAGCGCGCTGATGACTAAAACAGCCAATCCGAGATAAACAAGTCCGGTTGCAGAAACCACAGCAGAAGGTCTCCTTGGGTGATGTTTCTGGGTTGTGATTCTTTCCACGTTGTCGTTTCTCTTCAAGACTTGTTCGGCGTGAGTTCTCAAATAAGGCTGCAGCAAGGTGGACAGTGCGTCTCCATGCCTCCCAATGTGAGGCCAGGGCGGACCATCGTTGGTGATCAATTTGGCTGAGCCTGAGATGTTGTTTCAGAGAGTCCTTGTATCGTTTTTTTGGAGCGCCCCTCTTATGCTGACCCATGGCGAGTTCACCGTAGAGTACTATTTTTGGGAGGCGATGGTCATGAGATAGGATATGGTCAGAGTATGGTCATGAGATAGAAACATGCCCTGCCCAGTGCAGCCATGTTCTCAATATCATGGCCTCAATGCTGGTGATCCCTGCTTGCTCAAGGACAGCAGCATTCATCACATAGTCAGTCCAGTGTATATTTAGGATTGTGCATATACAGCACTGATAAAAGCGTTCGAGGAGTCGTAGGTGGTTTCTTACATTCCGTGAGAAGTATTTTTCCCATTTAGACAACCCCTATGTCTATACTTTTGCAATCACAAATTAACGATCAGTGTGACCACACAGTAATGAACAGTGGAAATTTTAACCAGAAGGTAGTTTTTAAAAGCTGTCCTAATAGGACAGCAATATGCAAGAAATTAACATTTTTCAAAAAGGAAATGTTACCAGCATTTGTAAGCTCACAGTTGATGGAGTGGCATAGAGCATCAAAAAGCCTTCCTGATGAGGAAGAAGTATGAAACAACTTTCTGTCACAATCTTCAGTATCTCCCAGAACCATTTCATGTGTCATGATATTTTGTATGGCAAGAGTATGGTCATGAGATAAGAATGCTAGCTGATTCAGGCTCACCATGCACCATTATTTCGTTAGAATTGTATTCTGTATTATTTGCTGCAGCTATTGTGCTGCATCTTCCAGATATAAGTCCAGAAGGTGATGGAGGGTCCCTCATCAATACTCATTACAGTACATGTGGAAAAGTATTGACGGAGCCATCAAAGAGATCTTCAAATGGTGTTCAATTTGTGTTACAGCAACATCCCACATGGAAATTTGCACTGCATTTCTTGATGTTTTCCATTTGCTGGAAAATTTAAACATAAGATTCCAATTTTTAAAAATGGTGTGCCAGTGGAAGCTATAATACAGAATTGTCCTGAGGAAGCCATTCAAAGAGGAATTTCTCAAACCGTGCAAAGCTGGCATCACAAAACCTGTGGATCCTTCAGGATGGGTATGTCCAATTGAGGAATTTTGCATCATCCACATGAATGTATATTTGAGGAACTTGAATTCAGACTTGGGGGTAAACTGTTGTATTCTGCCTAGTGTCTTTAATACTTAATGAAGTGCCCTTAACACTTAACAAAACCATTTTGTTACTCTTTTATCCTCAACCTATCACCAAATCCCTTTAACAGAAGTATGTCCTAAGTACATTTCCTTTATTACTCCTGCAAGTTTATTCCAGTTAAAATATTTGCCATATGGTTTTATTTCTGTGTTATCTTTGGCCTTGTCTACACAAGCCAAATGAAATGGCCTCCCCCCATTCCTGTGCCTGGCTGTCCAGACAACACAGAGATTTTGCCCGGTTTCTATTCTGAACTGTCCAGATGATGTCCAGACAGATCTGATAAGAATCAGGGGTAAATACTGTATCCCTTAAAACGGAGCAGACACATGGGGGGGGGGGGGAACTCTCACCATTTGCTGTGGTTTTTCCGGAGAAAATGGTAAGTTCTGTTAACACAACAAGGGAGATGTTTACACACGGAGCCCATACAGTGCCCAACACAGCCATTTCCCTGCTGGGTCATGTGTGTCGCTTCTGCTGAAGCCACCACAAGGTGCCTAGCCATGTGACCACAGCTAGGCACCTCATTCCTGGCCTTGGAAGATGCAACCAGCATGAGGAAGAGAAGTGCCGGTTCACGCAAGCGCCACAGGTATGCAGACACCCCCTCCGTTGCTGCAACAACAACGGAAGAGCAGGTAAGATGGGGAAAATGCCATGAGCCTGGGGCTGGAATACTCCAGCCAAAACATGGAGGTTCCTGGCCAGTGTAGTCAAGCCCTGTGTTCCAAATATTGATTCACATGAGAAAGGGAGAAAACAGAGGCATCACATACTTCCAGGAGGGCATTTTGGTACATGGTAAAGATGAGCATGAACATATATTTTTTTAAAGGCTAGCAAACTTTACCAACATGGATTAACCATCAGAAGGAGAAATGTGAATTTAAAATAGATTCCATGACCTATCTAGGGCACACCACTTCACAGAGAAGAATACTGCCAAAATGGAAGTTAGTAAAAGCCTTTGATGAAGTTCCATAACTAAAGAACAAAGGTGAACTGCAGTCTATTCTAAGACTTTTTGGGTACTTTTCAGACTGTATAAATCAATTTGCTACTAAGTTCATGTTTGCCATCCTAAATAATAATGTAAAATATGTAAAATGTTAGCTACTCTCTTTACCACAAGAGGTTCAAGTCAAGCTATCCCCAAGGATTCCTAAATGAGCACTGAAAGGAAAGGAATTTGATTTTAGAATTATGTATCTGACTGGAGCCAAGAATGTGGCTGCTGATACTTTAGGACATTTGCCTGTCTCTTAGCCAGATGAGGAAGTGAAATCAGTGGATAAGAGTGTGTTACCATTACACAAATTGCTAATGGCACTCAAAGAATGGAGATTCGGATTCAGAATGGTCTGCAGTTCTAAAGGAAGATCAAAAACTGGACGATGTGAAAGTCTACATTCTTAAAAGAATGCTCATCGAAGAAGATGTTAAGTAAACACCAAAAACAATTCCAACAAGTTATGCAGGAATTGTCAGTTCATGAATTGGTTCTGAGAAACAATTGTGTTTTTGTTCCATTAAACTTGAAGGAACATTTAATTCATTTGTCCCATGAAAGACATTTGGGGATGAGTCACTGGGCTTGTCTAGACAAGGCGATATAATGTGGATTGCTGTGCATTAATGCAAAATTGCAGCAGCATTCGTCTCCATGTTTTTTTGGCAAAATTGCTGGTAAGCAAAGTTATCTGTGTTTGAAGTTCACACGAGGCATGCTTATGAATCAAGGTGGTGACTGTGAGTGAATTACTCACTTTATTATTGTCTATAAGTTGCCGTTGCTGCAAAGTTGTTGTTTTTACTTTAAATCTAAGGTGCAGAAATGCAACCTTCTGCTTAAGAAAGCTGTTTGGTCACCTTACCACTGTAAAAATGTGCACGATCACTAGCACAAAACTCAAAAATTGCAGTTTCAGCCACTTTGTTGCTGGCAAGCCCGCCCCACACACACACATCCGACCATTCAGTTATTGACTTCCAGAATGCGCTGCGCTGCAAATCGGTTGTCCAAACGAACAGTAATATGCATTTCTGTATATTTTTAAAAAAACTTCAGGAAAAGCCACAAAGGCTTTTCTTGCACAGTAAATGGAGTTTTTGCCTTCCAAAAATGGTGAATCACTGTGGGATCTTGTTGGGACAAAAAGTATTCTCCTCAAATTATATGAGCAGTTTTTTCACCATCTAGACAACCCCTTACTAAAAGTTCTTCATGGGCACATTTGGTGGAGATGCAACAAGGGCCTTTTTTGATGGCTACTCCTAAACTTTAGAACTCCCTTCTTAGGGGGTTTAGATTGCTTCATTCCATACTATCCTTTTCATAAAGCTAAAGAACTTTTTATTCTAACAGGTCTTCAGGACTTAACTGTTTTACAAGAAAAGGACTTTCCTTTGTATGTTATACTGCTTTTTACCTTTTGTTTTTTAATGGAGATGCTTTAAATGGTTTTAATTTTATAGACAGTTTAATGCCATTTAAAACATAATTTTTATCCGTTTTTCTGTCCATGTGTTTTTCACACATAAAGTGCCTGGAGTCCCAGCTTTGGAGAGAAGGTGAGATATAAATAAAGCAATACAGTAAAAGGCAACTGAGAAAAGGCCTTTGGTGGCCAGGGATGGACAAAGAATTTGAGGAGGTTATCAGAAATGGTATGCGGTGTGGTAGCAGTGACAAATTGTACCCCATTAACACCAGCAGAGTACACTTCTTGCCCATTGGAGAAGTTAGCCCTAGACCATTCTAGGATCAGCCAGAAGATGAGTAGAACAATGATATAAACCAGACAAACTAAATTACTACCATGGTAATCTAAAGGCACCAGATCCTGTCTGATCTTGGAAGCTCAGCAGGGTCAGCCCTGGTTAGTAGTTGGATGGAAGACCACCAATGAATACCAGGTGCCGTAAGCTATATTTCAGTGGAAGGAACTGGCAAAACCACCTCTGAGTATTCCTTGCCTAAGAAAACCCACTGAGATTCATGGGGTCACCATAAGTTGACAGGCAACTTGAAGGCACACACACACATACACACACACCAGTAGTCTATTATTCAAAATGGCCTGAAGTTACCTTTGCTGTAAAAATAGCTACATATGATTGAATTCATGACTTTTTATATTTGCCAGGAAAGGATTCCTGAAAGAGCCTGTGACAGATGGCATCCTGTTAGCTCCACCAAGACACAAAACTTTCCCTACCGCAAAGGCATCAAGTACATAACCATTTCCATACTCTCTAACATTTCAAAAATGAAAACTAGGACACATATGGCCAAGCAATATCAGTGTGTGGTCAAGATGGCAAAAGTTATTAATGTGGAAGAACACACAAGCTAGGAGAGGCTGCAACAGTTTGCTTTTGCCTGAACCTACAGAGAAGGACAAGTTTTCCCTTCTCTCCTCTCTCTTAAATCTGGGACTTTTTTAAAAAGCAGCTGAAAAAGTGGAATGACACAGGATTACTCAGAGAGTCCATGCCAAATCAGGACAGTGGAAGGGTATGCATTTCCCTATACCATCTAAAAGCTAATGTGAACAGACTGAGAATGAACAGACTAGTAAAAAAAGATGTACAGTTGTCCCTTCACATTCGCTGGGGTTTGGTTCCAGGACCCCCCGTGAATACCCAAATCCGTGAATACTCAAGTCCCATTATATGCAATGGCATAGCAAAATTGTGTCCCTTATATAAGATGGCAAAATCAAGGTTTGCTATTTGGATTATTATTTTTTTAAGAATATTTTCAAACCGTGAATACTTAAAACCGTGAACGCCAAATACGTGAATGTGGAGGGACAACTGTACTGCTTTCTAATCAACAAAAGGCACCATAGCAAGAACATTTATGAGACTCTTTGCCTGCAGAGCTGCTCCAAAGTCAACAAGAGAAGTATTAGCTTTTGAGCTTTGAAAGAGATGCAGAGTCCAGCTCACGACGTAGCTTGCAAACCTACTGATGTGGTACTTTATGAAAATGTAAAAAAGAAGGGGGGAAAACCTAACAAACCAGAAATAGTATGCAGATCAGAAGGACGGAACCAGAGTCCATAAAACTGAAAATACAGCTATTTTGGACATGTTAAACTCCTTTACAGAGTCAAGTAAGGACACTACAGATAGTCACACCCTTACAGACCATTGTCAGCACTTGGGTTTTTGTTGAAGACAGACAACAATGGGAAAATCCAAGAACTGCTAAAGACAAGCAAACAGCTGATGAAGAAAATGGTAGTGTTTCCTTTGGATTGGAAAGCCTGGATGACATCTCTGAGAAAGAACAGAGAATTTGGGGTGCCATAGCCATTCATTCCATCACCCAGGCTTCCAGAAGTTTTCCCAAATGTGTGAAATAAACATAAAACAAGAGGAACAGCCTGGTTTTGGAAATGACTTTTGAACCCAGGTATCACTATTTGTATCTTTGTTTCAAAAGAGAGAAAGAGATGTTGCATTTTAATAATTATATGCCTCCTTTTTTTGAATTGTTAAAAAGTTTGTCCCTAGAGAGCCTCTTTAGGAGGGCAAAAGTGAAGTGCGGGAGGGGAGAGGTGAGGAAATGAGGATGTGAATGAAAAGAGAAAATGCTATTTTAAAACAGGGATTTGAAAATAAAGTCAACTTATTTCTTTATTTAGCATTCATATCTTGCTTCTAGACGCCTCTCCCCTTGCTGTGAAAGCAGCATGAACATGCACACCCAAATCCCCTTCTCTTACCTCCCCATTTCTCCACCATGTGGGCTGATGAAGAAAGGAGAATCACTCTTGGCAGAGGTCCGAACCAATCACTTACTTGAAATGAAACTAATGAACAGCTAATGTTTGAAATTAGGCCCCAGATACTAGGCTGTAGTTGCAAACCTCTGTCCTATATGGTCGCCCTTGAATACAATTCAGAAGCTTCAGCTGGGGGCAAAATTTAATGATCTCCTCCTTCTCCTTCTGCAAGGCCCTCCCCACCACCCTGAACATTCAGCCACCAAAGGCCTGCCAAAACAAAAAGGTCTTCAGATGCCACCAATCTAGCAAGGAAGTTCCAGAGCCTGGGAGAAGCCACCAAGAAGGCCCTCTCCCATGTTCCCACCAGATGTACCTGTGAGCGTGGTGGTGATAGAGAGAAGGGCCTCCCTAGACATGGGCAGGTTCATGTGGGAGAATATAGCCCTTTGGTTATAAAGCCATTTAGGGCTTTATGGGTCATCAGCAGCACTTTTTGAATTGTTCCGAGAAACAAACTGGAAGTGGAGCTGTTGCAGCAAGGGAATTGAGTGCTGCATGTAGTCAGCTCTCTGGAACAGGAGAATTTTCCAAACACTCTTCAATGGCAGTCTCAGGTTGAGTGTATTACAGCAATCCAAATGGGAAGAAATGTAAGGCGTTTCTTACTACAGCCAGGTTCCATGTCTCTAGGAATGGGGGCAGCTGACACACAAGCCTTAATTGTGCAAATGTACTCGCTGCCAGTGCTGAAACCTGAGCTTGCAGGTAGAGGGCTGAATCCAGTGGTACCCCCAAGCTGCAAACCTGTGCCTTCATGGGAGTGTAATCCCATCCCGCTTGAATCCCCTTTTCCTGATCTGCCTTTCAACAAAAGCACCTCTAACTTGTCTGAATTGTTTCCATTTGTTTGCCATCATCCACTCCTTTACCATCCCTTCCAACTGTCCCAATTTGGGAGGGACAGTCCCAACTCCCAGTTAACCACCTGTCATCCCACTTTTTCAGCTGCTTTAAAGTGTCCCAATTTCTCTCTCCTCTGCCCACTTTTCCCCTTTCTCCTTCAGTTTACAGTTTACTTCAGTTGCTGGAAAATGAGTTCAAAGTACAAATGTACTCAACTCAGCAGAGGGAAGAGGATGGAATGAGACCTTGCCCTTCCCAGTAGGCTCAGGCAAAAGCAAACTGTTGCAGCCTCTCTTACCTTGTGTGTTCTTCCTCATTAATAACTTTTGCCATCTTGACCACACTCTGATGTTGCTTGGCCCACATGTCCCAGTTCGCATCTGTGAAATGCTGGAGGGTATGCATAACTGGTTATGGGCAGTAATGGACTAGTTTAGAACTGAAATAGCTTCTTTGGATTGAGATGGGAAGAGAAAATAGAGCTGGGTGTCATCTACACACTGATAGCACTGGACCCCAAAACGTCAGATGACCTCTTCCAATGATTTCATTGTAAAATGCATGGAATGTATGCTTGTTTTGTTCCAACTGCATTAATTTCCTATTGGCTTTAGGGCACCATTCAGTCCATTCATAATGCTGGCAATTATCTGTAAACCGTTAATTATATTGGACCCAGTGTGTCTTTCTCTGTCTTCACTGTTCACACTTTTCCCATCTCTCTGGTGTAATCACAAATGACACAGGTTTTGGAGCAAATTGCTTTGTGACATGTTTTTAAAAAAGAAAATCAGAGAAAAAGGGTTTCCAAAGGCAGTGCTGTGTTAGTATGTCACAGCAAAAAAGAACAGACACCCCAAAACTAATGTATTTATAGTAGCATGAGATTTTGTGCTATCCTGAATTTCAGGTATATGCAGTATACAACACATATAGCAAGGGATATGTGAAGGGATGGGATTGCAAACAGTGAGGATGAAGGAAAATTAAATGTGGGAAGTACTGACATTGAGAATTAAATTATTAAAATTGGTCATTCCCCAAACTGTGACTGATAACATGAACATCTTCCTAGCACTAGGTAAGCTGCACAACATACATAGGCTTGAATATTGAATATAATATTGGAGACCTACTGAATCAACTGATGAATACTGAGTCAACATGCAAGTAACTCCCATTGATTCAATGGGTCTACCCTAGTTGGGACTAACAATAGGATTTAGGCCATAATGTGAGAAGAAGCCATTGTCCTAATTCAAACCTCTACTGATCAAAGGGAAGCTGCTAATGAGTTGTAGCTCAGCAGTCTCTTATGTCTATCTTCTCCTTGAAGTCTCTTTACTTTACACTGGCTACTGAGGTCAGTGACAGAATATCCTGGGATGCTGAAGTGTTTCCTCACTAGTTTTTGAATATAGGTCAACCTCCATATCTATGGGGGATATGTTCCAAGACCCCCTGTGGAGACCTGAAACCGTGGATAATAGGGAACCCTATTATTTTTAATGAGATGAACACCAGAAGTAAACCATAGAATTGCATTGGAGGACCTAGAAATGCCTAGAGAGTACCTATCTTTTTTGGACATGGATAAGTGAAACTGTGGATAATAAATCCATGGATATGGGGGTCAGCCAGTATTGTCATTTCAGATGCCCGATTTCTGATCTCAGACAGAAAAGGATATTATATCCTATGAACTACTATGAACTTCCTAGTTTCTAGCTGGGTATCTGTCTGACCACACCTTCCCAAAGTCACTCAGGACAAGAGCAAAAGGGAGGGCTCTAAGGCGAACCACAAAGGGAAGCACAAGAATTCATGGTGCACTCCCTATCATCAGAAACCAGAAGCAATCCAAGGGTCTGTTCCAAAAGAAACAGCTTTCTGACTCAAGCGCTGCTGCTGATACAGCTTCCAAAGCCCAAAGTGCTGGACACAGCTCTTCATTTCTTGCAAGGCTTAGAAAGCTTCACCAGTGATTTGTGGCTCTGTGCTCATCTGTCCCTGCTGCATTTATTTTAGCAAATGCTACCACTTTCAATCATAGCTGTCTCAGGGACCCAAAGGCAGGAGTGCTTGAAATCAACAGGACTACAACTGTGCTATGCAGCAAGGTCTTCATAGTCTGGAATTATATGGCTTTCTTCTGGATCCTGGCAATCACAGCTCGACATATTTTCATTCTAATGTCAGCAGATTTCCTGACTAAAACAGTGCACTCTGTGTGTGCTTGCCCACTGAATGTTCCAAGTCTGTATTTAAAGAGTGTGAGGCACCAATCATCTGGTCCAGCTCATAGTCCCCAATACCAAGGGACCCTGCCAGCTTCCAGATCAGTGGGGTGATGAATCTACTCCAAGTATTACTCTGAATTTAAAAAGAGCAATCCAAGCTGCTCAACCCTATCCCAAAAGAGGTTCATTATCTTGGACAGCGCCTTTGAAATTCACACTAAAATCCAGAGCAGATTTAGCATCCCACTGGCACTGTGGGACCATGTCTATACACATGATCCTCTGAGTTTAACACCAACACTGCCCCCCCCCCCGGGTCTTGTATCTCCTGCTAACACATACTGTGCTTGAGCTAAAATATTCCAAAATTTGGAGAGGAGGTGAGTTTTAAATGTATGCAAATTACTGTACATATATTTATGCTACATGTGGCCTTAGGCAAACTATTCACTCTCACCGCCCCCATTTGTAATATAGGAACAATACCTAACAAAGCAGTCGTAAGGGTTGTTAACCTAAGGCCTGTGAACTGCTTTAAAATGATGTTGAGGAGGAGGAGGAGGGATCACGTAATGTGTGTGTGCCTTCAAGTAACCTGTCGGCTTACGGCAACCCCATGATTAATACATGATTAAGCAGAGGTTAATTCTAGCCTCTGCTTATAGAGTATAGAATTTTAGATCTTTATCATGTCATGTTTCAGATAATTTCAAAAGATTAATGATCTCTTCCAGGTATACTCACTTTCAGTGGCCAGAAATTAATCCCATGGCCATGAGTTCTCCCACACCCCTCTTAAAACACTTTGAGCTGAGAGTCTCTCATTTGAGTTGAACTTGTGCCAAGTCAAGTGACCTAAGAGTCTTATTGTGAGTTATGCACATTTTCCAATTCAGCTTTCATACATAAAATGTTTATATACTGCCTCTTATTTTATGTATAATTAACTAATTAGGGCAGATAAACTGAGACTCAGTCCAGATTAGGGAGAGATATTATATGTAAGTGGTTTGTTAATCCATTCAAAGGCTCTCTGTTCTGAAGAGGACTACACTCATCTTACAGGAGTGGGTTCATGGGCGGTTCTTGGATGAGCACTTTCACCTTGGAACTGCCTCCTTGGAAGGGTTTGGGTGGCAGGCCTGTGGAAAGCTTGTTCCCTGGTTGTGTGACAAGCAACACTTGCTGAAATCCCCCCTTACACAACTATTAAAGGTATAGCAGCCATCTCCAGTTTTCAGTCTGGCAACCTTAAACCAGTGGGGGAACATTTCAGCCACCCAGTTACTGGCCTTAAGGTGGCCCTTAGTGAAGAAAAAAAAAATTCAAAGAGAACCTAGGATCACAAACTAAATATGCAATTTGATCAAAATATGCAATTTGATCTTCTCCAGCCTTAATCAGAATAAAAGGTATTAACTGGTGTGTGTGTGCACGTACACAATAACTCATAACAATAAAAACTTGTGCCGTACCCTCTGGAGTCTTGGAGTATGCCATACTGTATAAATTGGACAGTTAGTGCTGGTCTTGCAGTTTGACCCTATCTGCTTCACACCTGCAGTGCTTTCATTCCACTTATATTCCCAAGAATTATTTGCTCCATGTATCACAGCAAAAGTATGGCATTGACACTTACTCTGCAGAATACCCAAGCCAGCCAGACTCCATTACAGAGAAGGAGGTTGTGAAGGTGCCTGGTGCACCAAATGCTCCTCATGAAAAGAGGCAAAGAGACTATTTTTTTTTCTATTATGTGTATATGAGTGTTTGGGTGAAGCAAGTCACTCTATCATTTAGCAAGCACATGCTCATATTCAGTCCAATACACTGTCATTTTTATTGGAATTGATATGGAGATTTTGTCATGGTATAGTTATTGCTTTCTTGAAATAGAGAAGTATTTAAAAATAAGTCTGATTCATCACCATAGGAGAGCATTAACAAGAGCTAGGTTTGAACAATTGCACACTACGGTTAGATATGGTAGATTGCATCAAATCCTGTATCATGAGAGATATGTATTTGTGGACTAGAAGATATCACACATGTTCTCCTAAACTGTCAGTTGTATGATACAGCAAGGTCTCAGTATTTACAGATAATTCTGAATAGAATAAAATACTGGGATCGAAATGCACAATTAACTTTTCTTTTATAGGGTTCGAATAGGTATATTACTATCAGAGTAGCCAAATTTATAGATAGTACTGGTCAACTGAGGAAAAGTTTTATGGAAGAAAATGGGGTTGTCTGTAAAGGTGATGAATATATTTAAATTTAAACTATACCCAATTCTAAATGTGTGGAGTGTTTGTCCCCTTGTACCTTAATTTTACTTAATAACATTATTTAGAGTTGTGTTGTTATTATTATTTTATATAATTTATTCATATTCTGTTAAATTTTTGTTATCTATTTTTATATGTTAGATTATATATATAAAATGTTATAGCACTAATGGATATGGTGCCTTTTAAAGGTTTTAGTAGTGTATTTCTGCTCATTTGCTTTTACAATTTTATATAATGTTGGAACTTAATAACCTTGATATGGTCTAGCGACTAATCAATAAACTATGATGATGTTGTTGTTTATTGCTTTCTCCTATGAACTGTCCAGGGGCCCTGCTGAGCCAAAAAGGGAAACTATACATTAAATCAATTAATTAATCTAATTGGTCATGTTAGGGAGGTCTTGTCATTTGTCACAAACATTGATTCATAAAAAAAGTTGAGATATACCGTACTAATTTGTCACTGCTGAACAATTTTATTATAGCCATAGTTATGGCCTCTGAAAAAAAAGATCTTTGGGTTGATGTATCTGGCTTGGTAAATAACTTGGAGCCTTTCTGTGTGCATTCAATTGCCATCTCTTAAGGTTAGTCTGACATTGTTAAAGATAGTGGCTATGATTCTGTATCACTGCTTAGCTATACAACCACCTTGGTTACATAGCTAAGTAGTGTCTCCCGGCCCAACCCTGACCCCCATCCCCACTTACCATGCAGTAGCCACTGCAAACAACAGTGGTGTGTTCCCCTGTTGATTGGGAAGTAGCTAAGTAACACATTTCCACCTCCTCCCATGAGCGCAACAGCCAGAAGCACGGTCCCTGCTGCAATTCCCCCTTGCACCGGAGATTGCTTGCACAAGGAGGGGTGAGGACATTAGTCTGTTGCTTCCTGATTGACAGGGAAACAGACCCCTGTCACTCACAGTGGCTGATGCCCACTGGTTGTGGATTGGGGGATTTCCACAGTCCCCATGTATTGCTTAAACTAATGAATATGTAGAGATCGTGAATACAAACTAGTCATGAATGCGTATCTCTAGGTTACATATTCGTAACTGCCTTAGTGAATTCTGGCCCTTGTATTTGATAGAATTGTTGTTGTCTTGTTAACGTTTTCTATTATTAAATGCCAATGCCAGAATCACCCATGCCATAGTATTTCCAATTTCTACGTATGACTATGAAAGCGGGACAGTGAAGAAAGCTGTCAAGAAGATCAACTCATTTGAAATGTAGTGCTAGAGGAGAGTTCTGCAGACACCATGGACTACCAAAAAGACAAATAAGTGGTTCTAAGAGCAAATCAATCTGGAACTCTCCCTAGATGCGAAGATGGCTAAACTAAGGGTAATGTACTTTAGACATATCATGAAATGATGTGACTGATTGGAAAAGATGACAATGCTGAGGAAAGTGAAAGGCAGTGTCATGTCTTACCTGGAAGAGGCCTCCTTGGACGAAGAATGAAAAGGGGAGTTCCAGGATGACAATCTCAGCCCGAGCCATAGGATGCTGGTAGCTCTGTTGTGATGGAAGGAGAACCTGGTGGATCCTAGGCACCACCTGCAGATTTGGAGGATGATCTGCATGCTGTCCTGCATCAACAGTTAAAATGCAGGGAACAGAAACAACAGACACTATTCTCTGGCTTTAAGTAAACTATACTGAGTTAATGAGGCCAGTTGGGCTAATTTACTGCCAAACTGCCAGCTATAAGTTAACTCAGCCAAGGCCATTCTGACACTCCTGACCACAAGCCCAATGCCGCTTGGCTGCCTGTATCTCTGATCTTTGATTTGAATCTGGACAAATCTCTCTGGCAACTCCCTTCTCTGTTTTGGACTCTGGCAAAGGACTGTTTGCTTCATTTACTACTGACTGTCCGCATTATACTTCTGCTTCTACCGACACTGGTATCACCTTGGGACTGGACTGGCGTGTCCCCAGCCAGCCTTTGTAGACTGGAGGTGAATCCTTTTGGGAGCTTGCCCGTTTTGAAACAGGACAGGCAGTAGGAAAGAAGACCACATTACAGGTGGATTGACTGTCAAGGGAGCCACAGCGCTGCATTTGCAACAGCTAAGCAGGGCTGTTGATGACCATGGAGGTCTCTTTCATAATTCGAAGCAGTCGGTCAGCATAAATTGAGTAACAGCAACAATACTTTTTAAGTTTTAAATGTTGTATCAAATGCTCTGATTTTATTTTTAAAGCATCTTAAACCTATTTCACTCAGTTTTAAAAATCAACTTGTTATTAATCTTCTTTTTTGGGTCCTCTATCTCCAATGTTTTGAGTAGCTCCTGTAATTTAGCCAGTTCATCCTCCAGATTCAGACTCATTGATCCTGGGGTATCAATGCCTGCCCACTGGGTGACCTTGGGCAAGTGACATACTCTTAGCCTCAAAAAAAAAAAAAAACACCTGATAGGGGTTCAGAAATAACTTGAAGACACACAACAACAAATCAGTGCCTGCTGTCTCTCTTTGTGCTACACCAACCTGAGCACTCAGCCCTGCTTTTTATTATGCTAGGCTAAAAGGGAGACTAGTTAAGAGCCACTGATGCTACCAGGTATGTTAATTCTCTGCTAACCTCTGAAAATTCTTCAATGTTTCACAAAGAGCTGCTGCTAGAATAGACAATCTGGGGAAAATGGACAAATACTCTGGCTGGAATCAAGGAAGCTTTCTCTGTTCCTTTTTAGGAATTCTTCCAGGACACTTAAATCGGAACAGGCTGTTAGGCTGAATTTGCATTAGTGGGCTGTGAGCTTTTGCTCAGGAAGAAAGAGGGTACACTGTATCTTCATTTACAAACCCAGTAGCACCTAGAGGTGCTACAGTCCTCAAGGCAGCACGGATATATTCGCAGGGCAGAATTATAAGTGGATGCAGAATCAGATCTGGGTCTGGTGCGCACACATTTGAACATTTTTCTATATGACCCCCTTCCCACATCCAATTGTTGTTACTCAGTTGTTGTGGAGAATCCAGGTGTTTTCTAAACACAGTACTTCTGTTTCTGGAATATCATTCTTAGTACCACCCACTGCAAGATTTTGTCAGTGAAGAGCTGAAAAACATCCTACACACGCACACATGCCAGAATTGTGAATGCCCCGTGGGATGTAGTAGTGTGAATGGCAGTCTTTGACAACTGTGGTGCTTTGCTGTGAACTTTTTTAAAAAATATCTATGATCTTTTATAATAGTAACAACAACAACAATAATAATAGCTCAAGTTCACATATACTGTGGCAAGAGTGTGTCTCTAAAGTACAAGACAATATCTTGTGGTCAGAGTACCAAGAAAATACTAAAATGGTAATTTCAGTGTGCTGAGACAACAGAATCAGTAAATTCAACAGATGAGGAATTATGAGGGATTTGAAATAAAACTGCACTTGCAAATAACTGGTGTGGTCCTGTTTGCAATACCATCCAGGTTGTCCCATTTTTAAAGGATATTAGTCTGGGGGATGTGCTGAAATGTTGGGGAATCTCCAACAATACTGCAAAAATTCTCAAATGTCAGATTTAAAGAGGCCTTTTTATTTTAGAAATAAGGACAACTAAAGAGGGATATGATAGAGGTTTATAGAATTATAAGGGGTGGGGAGAGAGTAGACAGAAGCATTGTTTCCCCTTTCTGAATAGCAAAAATAGGTGATTAGGGGTTGTCTTAATGGGGAAAAACCTCACGGAATTTGGAAGCCTTCGCGGCTTTCCCCCAATTTTTAAAAAAACTGCAGGGGGCATTTCCCCTCCTTGGGACAAGCGATTAAATATGAATCACTTTTGGATAGGAGAGGAAGTACAAAGCAGATTGGCCAAATGAGCATGGGGGTAGCTTGCTAACAGAGCAAACGCGGATGCCATGTTGATTTTTTGCCTTAGCGGACAAGTGCTAAGGCAAGAGAATAATTCACTTGCAGCTGCAATCTTGACTGGCAGGCACGCAAAGCTTTTGGGGGCCAAAAAACCATTAAGACAAGTGGCAGCTGCTGCGAAATGCCATTACTGCAGGGCACTCTGTTTTTTCTGGGCTCATATAGACGGGCCCACAGAGACTGTAGGCATCTCCCCTCCCTGCCCTGGCAGCTGTCATACCCAGTAGAGGCCCCTGCTGCTATGGGAGGGGGAGGCAATTCAGATGAGGAAGAAGCAACTCTTTTAAGATGGGGAGAGAGAAATGAGGTTGTGCTGACAGAGGGAGTGCACCTTCCTTTTCCTTCCCTTTGGAATCCAGTCCAGCCACATTTTCCTCCTCTGCTCCTCCTCCCTCCTGAGGTGGTGGCAGTCCCTCCCAGGACTTGAAGGCTGCTGGGAGGAGGCTTTGGATGAGGCACAAAGAGAGAGATGAGTGTCCTGTGCCCCATTCAAAAAGAGACATATATGCACATACAGTATGTCACTGACAGCATACCCACTCAGGTAGTGTTTTAATCTCTGCACAGTGCTTTGGGAAACTTAGCTGCTTCAAAAATGGGTAACACCCAGAACTGACAAAAAAAAAGTGGTTCAGACAATACAAGTTACCAGATGGAACTCACTGCCACAAGATTTGGTGGTGAGGTCCTTTGTTTAGATGGCGTTAAGAAAGGATTTGACATTTAAGCTGAGCAAGGCTCTATATTTAGAGATTGTTCATCTGATTACCAAGTGCAGGTGAGAGATGGGGATGCCCATCACCTTCATAGCCCTACTTATGATTCCAAGAGGCTTCCAATTAGCTGCTCTTGGAATCAGAATGTGATTCCCTGTGGGTTTGCTATTTCTCCCCCAGCAAAGCTCTCTCTGGGCAGGTCTATACGAGGGAGGAAAATGTGGATTGATGTGCACTCATGCCAATTCGAAGCAGTTTCGATTAAGACAAACATTTTTTGGCAAAATTGCAGGCATGCAAAGCTATCTACTTTTGCTGTCCCAATGGGCATGCTTGCAAATTAAGATGGTGGGCGTGAGTGAATTACTTGCATTTTTTATTATCACCAGTTGCTGTATTTTTTTTAAAGCGTATCTAAGGTGTGAAAGTGTGATATTCCACCTAAATAATTTTTTTAAGAGAAAAAAAGGTTGTTTTGTCACCTCAGCACATGATTGCTAAGGCAAAAATCCAAGATGGTGGTTCCGGGCACTTGCCTTGTTAGCAAGCTCCGCCCCCTGCCCACATCCAACCAATCAGCTTTTTATTTCCACTCTTACAGGGAATGTGAATCAATGCGAATTGGTTGTCCCAAAAAGGGAGAATGCACATTCCCCACAGAGCTTTTTAAAAACTTCGGGAAAAGCCCTTTGGAGTTTTTGATGGATTTGGGCCCCCTTCTTCTGAATAGACAAATCGTATTCTTCTCAAATTCTATAAGGAGTATTTTTGCTGTTTAAACAACTCCTCAGTTGCATAGGCAGTGGATGGCATGCTTTTAGCCTGTGCTACCAAGAGTACAGAAGCAACGTCAAGTGCTTGCTTTTTTTCCATGTGTTTGTGTAGAAGTATCTTCCACATGCATTTAGGAAACAGAAAGTAGGTTCAAGTGATTTCCTACTCCCTACGACAATCAAGGCGTCCTGAGACATACAACTGTTTATCATACACGACAATTTTCAGTATAGTTATTAGGAGGAAACATCCTACATGTCTGGTTAGCAGGCAAAACCCTGAGCACTGCAAGCTAGTATTTTTAGAGGTTTGGATTTCATTAGCTGGGGCAGATAATCTGTATTTAGAGGAAATAACAAGTAAGTTTTGATACATTTCTTACATCACTTTGGAGTACACGTTTCAGAGTAGCATTAATATTTCAGGGTGGTAAAGATTATGAAGTTTAGAATATCTAGTTATTTGCAATTATGTCCCTCAGTAACTATGGTATAACTTGTTGCATGCCTTCAAGTTGTTTCCATGACCCTAAGGCAAACCTATCATGGGGCTTACTAGTTAAGGTATAATCTGGGGACATAGTTTCATCCCATTTGCAGAGTAACTGCAACTTTTAAAAACTGTTAACAAACCTAACTGTGTATGCAATTAACTACTTGGGAACTCTGGCCCTATGACTGATTACCTTTAAAACTGTATTTCCAAACTGGAAAGAAGGGGTTACTTGAATTTTAATCTGCACAAACCTAAACACTGCCCCACAATAAGTATTTCAAATGTGTTGCCATTCATGATTCGAAAATCTCTAAGGGCATCTCATGTCTGAAACTGTGATATGATATGAACAGGAGAAAGGGGTCTGTTAATGGCCTTGTCCTGCTCAAGAGGCTTATTAATGAGGTTTCAGGAACCTGTTGGTAGTTTAGTCTGCTAGCTTTGTAATTCTGTGAAAAACTTCTAACATGTTACTGCAAAATATTGGAATTCTCTTATCTGTTCCAAAGAGCAGGAGAGTTCAGAATTCCTTCTCTATTGCTGTTTCTGATTTAGTTTGTTTGAAAGTTGCTTGAGGTAACTGTTTTTTTTATTATTATTATTTCTCTGTTTATATAGCAGACTGAAACAGTTGTTGTAACTAATTTTCTATCAAGTTGCAAGCATTTTAGAATACAGAATATTCACTGAAATCTACCCTGTACTTAGAGATGTATATACATGCAATGAAATAATAGATTTTAAAATGTGCACCAAGGTATTCTAAATTCTCAAGAAACTGTGAATTAGGCAATCTGTGCAAATTTGTAGTACATACATTGTCTACAAATTTCCCTGCCTACCTTCAGTGAATAGCACAAATTTTGCACTTGCTTAGCAGTTGCCGAAGTTAGTGGTATAAAACAATTTATTCACTAAAGTGGTTTATCAAAACTGGATTTGGATCTGAACTAGAACCATGTTCATGAAGGGCTTGGGGAGGGGGTTATTTTGTATTGCTAGTAATACATTATAAGTTTCTCTTACACTGGTGGTGGCGATGGAATATATAGCCCTCCAGCTGCTATTGGGATGCAGTTCCCATCATCTCTAGCCAATACAGCCAATGGAAAGGGGAGCTACAGTCCAACATTATCTGGGTGATGTTCCCCATCCCTGCCTACTTCTATGGAGCAAGAGGAACTCAGGAGTGGTAGTAGTTGAAAGGCAATAAATATTATTGGATGGTTTTGTGATACAGATTTTCTCCATCTACAGGCTGCAAATCCAACCATATTTTGTACTTTCTGTGAACCTGTGAGATGTCTGTAGTAACTAAAGGACAATTTCAGCACAAACATATTTTTATTGATAATTTCTCCCTTTGTCTATTCAGTTTTAAAAGAATATATTCCATCTCTTAAGTATTCACCTAATACTTTTATTGACAAAACAAGTTCTGCGGATTGTCCTTCCCACAAAAGTCCAGTCTGACCTCACACCAGGCGAGAGGTTGGAGGAACACAGGCCCCTTCTCCTCTTCCTCCGAGGACTCCATTTGCCAGGGCTGGAGTTGTCGTCTAGGAGCAGCACAGCCAGCCAGGGCTGCTGCTGGTGGGGCTGTGCTGCGGTCCTCCTTCCTCCTCCTTCAGCCAGACTGAGCCAGGCCATGCCACCTCCCCTGGGAGGGAGGACAGCAGTGGCGGTGGGTTAGGGAGGGGGCTGGAGCCAAGGCCGGAGTCGTCATCCTGAGGGAGGCAACCCCGGCCCTGACTCCAGCCCCCTCCCCACCCCACTGCCGCCACTGCTGTCCTCCTCCCTCCCAGGTGAGGTGGAATGGCCGGGCTTGGCCCAGCCAAAGGAGGACCTAGAATTACCTGGGGAGCAACAGCAATGATGTCACATTTCTGAGCACCTCCAGTTAAAAGGATAGCTGCAGCAGCGGTGGGGCTCTCGCGTACCTTTAAAAAAAATGGCAGACACCACTGAGTCCCCTCTTTGCTAGCCCCACCCCTGTGCTGGTTTGGCCAACCAGCACTCTGCTTGTTCAAATCTGTAATACTGTGGGTGTACAAACAGTCACACATTCAAAAGGTGTACAGATCTTTTACATGAAATTCGGACGAAGCCCTGGACCCCCATGAATGGACTTTACAGTGAGTTTTGCCATCCTACCTCTGAATGACATGTATTTGTGCGAATGAGCATGTGAACGGATTGCTGATCTTTCGCACACCGTTAATTTTTTCCCCCTGTATAGACAGGACCTCAGTTATAGCATCTTAGAGAGAAAGCTGGACTGTTACCATGCTTCCAAATTCTACCCTTCTATTTATTGTCAGTGATGCATTTGGCAGCGGCATTTAAAATGTGGTTAAGGCAAACCTGATCCTGTAGCCTAAGGCAGCCATTCTTCCAATAAATTTTCCAACATAAATGTTATCTTGATTTCCAATTCTAAGCTTACTGCTTTCCACTAAGAGCAAATTTTCTAGTCACTAAAGGTTTGGCTGTTTGCTTTTCATTTCAGGTGATCAGCAGCAGTGTTCGGTCCACACTCTGACCACTATATATGTGCAAAACATGTTCAGCTAACCAGTAACATCAGCAGATTGCATAGAGAAATTTATGATTGTTCCATTTGCATTATTAAAGATTTAAAACATGTGATTTAAAAAACCCTCAAAGAACTATAACACTGTTAACTTTAATCCTCCCTGATATCAATCAATGCAAACACTAAAAATGTTGTATTGCTGGGGTGAGGGGGATGGCAACCCAGCTTTTCAAAGATGCCATTTTTGGTATGGTATCCTCAGCCATTCAGCACTCACCTTGGACAAAACAAAAACAAAACATTCTGCATTGAACTAAAGTGGACAGAATAATAAGAGATGTAAACCAGGACACAAAACATGCTTTCATTTTTATTCACAAAACAGCTTGAATTGCTAGAACATTACAAACAGCCTTTCAGTTTAGTGATGGTGAGAAAGCAGAAGACAAGGGCTTTGAACAGAAGAAAAAGACTTGTTTTCAGCACAGGTTCTGCAATATCTTATATTTAATTTCCAGTAACATTTTCAAATGGTTTCTAAAAGAGAATCATTGCAATTAGTTCTGGGTTTATTCTAGTGTGCAGTTTTTCCCTGATCTAAACATAATAATTATTTTGCTTTAAAGACTTGCCAGTTTTGCAGTACACTTTTACTTTTTAATACCAAACATCTTGCTGATTAAATCTTATCTTATGTGTATGGTTAGGGAAAGGGAAACTACTTTATTTTAAACATATTCTCATTTATAAACATGAAGTTGAGGCATTCTAGAAACTAGCCACACTATTTTTCTTTAATGATGGAAATTAATCAAACAAAAATATGAATGAGTAAACAGCTGTGCTAATTACAGTAGTGCTTATTAGTAACTAGATTTAAAAGGTTACTGTAAATTTACATTCTCTACACAAGAACTGCATCTTCCACACATAAACAACATCAACACCAAAACACAGGAAAATAATTTGATTGATTGTCCATACTCTATTATGTCTTGGTACTTTATGGATTCTTTTTTAAAAATTATTTGAAAAGCAGTTAATGTTTGTTTTACTAGTACTCAAAAATGTTAAACAAATGCAAAAAATAAAAATAAAAAAAAACAGGAATGAAATCTGTGAGAAAATATTTTTGGTTCTAAAGGAGACACAGGCGCATCCATTCATTTCCGCCAAAAAATTCCTTGCCTGAGACAACACAAGCAAGCAGTGACATTGCACTGGATGACAGAGCTTTGGGATTCTTGTTCCTACTGAAACCATCGGAATGCAGCACCTGTAGGAAGCACCACTTTCTGCAGAGACAGAAGAGAACAGAACAAGGACACGTGATGAGCAGAGAGGAGAAGAATAAAGCTCTGGGCAGAGTTCAGTTGTTTGCCTCTTTTGAGGAATATCTAGAACAGCATACCACAGCAGATGCCCTGTCTTTCAGCTAGAGTATCCCCATGTTTCAGTTTGATCTGGCCAGCTTATTTATTTGTCATTCCTATTACATTCTCCTCTCCTCCCAATTTTTTTCCATTTGCTGTTCCTGTCCAAGATCTCTTTACACCTTTTCATTCACAAAACTCACATCTTCTCACACTTCAAGGACCTGGTTAACTTCTGGTAGAGCCCCTCATCTCTTTGGCTGAATCATCCAGATACATACAAATAGACTCCAAATTCTGAAGAGGTGCTGGGGGAGGGAAGGGAGAAGTGGTCTGGAGTGTCTTTATATGAACACAGAAAATAAGTCCTTCATCCGTGGCTGATCTCTTAAAAAGATATGAGTGAGGCTGCAAGAAATATCTTCATTCACTAACAGAATGAAGGCACAACATTTTCTCCACTTCCAGAAAAAGGCAAGTTCCTAAGAATACATTACTTAGCACTCCAACATGTTCCAGGCAGAATTCAAGATGCTGGAATCACGTCACATGTAATTTATTAAGATCACATGGGGATTCCATTTTGAGCACTCTAGTAGATTACATTTTAAGCACTCTAAGTGGACACCTTAGACTGAAATGCAAGGGAGAGAAGATTTTGGCTCTGTGGAATTTGTCCAAATTCTGGAAGAGGTGCTGGGGGAGGAATGGGAGAAGTGGTCTGGAGTCTCTTTACATGAACACAGAAAATAAGTCCTTCATCAGTGGCTGATCTCTTAAAACCTGAAATCTACCAATCAGTAATGGCTCAGTGGGAAAACAGAGTGCCCTTTCCTACTATACAATTATAGTATTATGATTCCACTTTAATGGCTATCACAGCATCCTATGGAATCCTGACAATTGCAGTCTAGGGAGAGCTATTTATAATTCTTAGCCAGAGAGCTCTAGTGCCTCACCAAACTACACACATTAGGATCCCATAGGAGGCAGCCATGACAGTTAAATAACTATGTAATATGGAAGTGTCTAAGGAGCTTCTGAGCACATGTTCAGGCCAGGAATTTTTTGATCAGAAGTCCTTTGATCAAATTAATCTGTTTTTGGTCCTCCCTGAAAGCGTTCTTCTTTCAGTAACCTAAAAGTGGGGGTGGGTTTTTAGCCAAGCAGGAATCAGAAACCCTCATGCTTTCCTGTGAACTCTGTAGAGATCTACCACTAGATTGCAATTTGTTTTCTTTCCATCCCTAAGATAATCATGAGGGACAAAGGCATACTAAAGACTTGAGAACAGATATTGACTGATATCCTATTCAGTAGTCATGCAATTGTAAACTGGACTTACGACCTCCTAACTACTGGGGATTCATGTCTGAGATAAGTAGTTGTGGCAGGACCTAAAGGGGTCTCTCCAATTGCTTGTTACTGACATAACCCCATAACTGAGAAAGTGCTGCAGACATTCCACTGCATCCTGATCTACAGCACATTGGAAACACTGTGCTGCAAATCAGGGTGCTGCAAAGGTAGGTTTTGGTGAGGTGGCATGGTCAGATCGAACTATGATAATGCAACTCAGCTGTCATGGTTGTGTCGACAACACAGGATCTTGGCCATGTAGTTTTATTGTGCTGGACTAATTAACTAAAAGAGCCTGTGAACACACACAGAATGTGTCAGGTTGGGGAAACTTCTGGGATGGCATGTCAATCTCTCACAAGGAGTATAAGCCCTGCAAAGAGGGACAGTGATTTTACCATCTAGGAGGGCAAACAGAAAAGAAAGAACTGGAACACGACAAGCTTTGAAAAATTACTTCATCATCTCCTCAATCAAACAAAACTGAATAAACAAGAAAAGCAATTACAAATCGTTTGATAGGAATATGGGCTTTGCGAGGGGGGAAAAAAGCTTTGTTCCTTTCAGATTACTGAAATCCCCTGTTTTTGTTAGTGGTGTTGAAGTTCAGCATCATTGGTTGGTGTTTAATAGTGTTCAGGTATGAAGTTGCTCCACAATTGTACAATTCCCTCTATACAAAAGACTTGCCAAAACTGGAGCATAGGGATCTTCCAGGGACATAGTAAGTGCTTCTTTTATTGATAACTGCATTGAAGGTGGTGAGATATTTGCTTTGATTTCAGTCTTATGTCTCCAGTTGTTAAAGTGGGGAGACCACAGCTAGACTGAAATTTTGTAAGTTTAACTTTTGGTACAAGTTGTAGCATTTGGAGAGGGAAAAAAACATTCCTTCATAGTGCCAAGCTGGCCTACCAAGCTTGTGTATGATTGGTCCATCTGTAAGACACATAAATGGGAGGAGAGGTCCATGAAATTGCTATCAAAATATACAGCTATGCGTTTTTTAAAAGATGGAGAGCATACGGAAGTTGGTAGTGTATGCTAGAATTGTAAAAAGAATGATTCTTGTCTTTTAAAAACCTGCACTGCTTTACAGAGGCTGGTGACAAATAGCAATAATTTAAATTCACAGTGATGCCACATCCCTGTCTTGGCCTCCATACTGTTTTTTCAAAGAAATCCTCAAGTCACTCAACTCCTCAAAGTGGAAGACCATGCTGTGGGGTGTAAGAAAGACTGAGGTTCTTTTCAGTGACTGAAGAGAACTTTATAGATTAGACAACATATCTTAGATTATGGCTTCACCTTGAACAAACAGCAGTAAAATAATCCATTACACAAAAATACTCAGAATAAAATGGCATCACATACTAAGCATATTCTTTAAAAAATCCCCTCCCCTTTTATGGTGGCTGTTTTATTTTCCCACTTTCTTCTGTACAAAAAATAATCATTTTTTGAAACAGTTATTACAGTGGAATTAATAAAAGCCTACTTGAAAGAGTGCACCCCTTAAATAAATGTGCAATATATAATACAAAAATTGGCTTAAGTCAACAGGCTCTTTCATAGTACACAATTATAGTGCTATATACCACTTTAACTACCATGGCTGCATCCTACAAGAATCCTGGCATCTGTAGTTTGGTGAGGCACTAGAACTCCCTGGATGAGAATTCTAAATTGCCTCTCCCTAAAATTGCAGTCAAGTGGAATCATAGTGCTATAATTTTGTACTGTGAAAGGGCCCAATGTAAGGTGACCTTAAGAGGATTACTGTACAGTCAAAGTTTGAGCTCTAACCTGTTTTTACTGGAAACACCAACTGAAGCAGTGGACACCTTCTTTATGTGCCATTTCAAAAATATAATAATGGTAAAGAAAGACAGAAAGACATTCAAAACGAACTCCTGCCATCTAAAAAAAATGCTTAGAATGCTCCAAATGCAGCATTGAGAACACTTTGATGACACACAGGACAGCTGACTGTCTTTACCTCCAAAATTCAAAAATATTCCCAGATTTCATAAAAAGTCAGCTTTGGCCTGTTAAACTATGATCCTATGCATTTTAGTTTGGAAGATACTGCTTAATGTGGTTAGAGCCATAGCCCAGAACTTGTATTTACAGTTTTAAAATAATTTGATCTGACTGTCCAAAAGCCCACATTTTTTATACACATTTTAAGTAATTTCCTAACCAGAGGCCCATTCATGCTACAGTTATAGCACTATGGTTTCACTTTAACTGTCATGGAATCCTGGGATTTGCAGAGGAAGGAGGGGCATTTAAAATTCTCATCCAGAATCGTCTAGTGCCTCACCGAACTGCCAATCCCAGAATTCCACAGGATGTTGTCATGGTAGTTAAAGTGGAATAATAAAACTATAATTGTGTAGTGTGAACAGGCCTGAGGGAAGTTGTACTAGGTATAGCTAATGTTTATACAGTAGTTGCTACTGAAAATCTCAAACCAATTACCAAAAAAGAGATCCCACCTAAACATTAGAAAGAATGGTTTTACTGTAAGAGCAGTTCAACAGTGGAAGAGATTGCCTTGGAGGGTGGTGGATTCTCCATCTTTGGAGGTCTTTAAACAAAGGTAGGATGGGCATCTTTCAGGGATATTTTAGTTGTGCAATCCTTCATAGCAGAGGGTTGAACTAGATGGCACTTGTGGTACCTTCTAACTCTATGATTCTATGAACTGCCTGCCGACTGAGTCAAATGCTGAAATGGCATTTGACCAACACCTATTAAAATCCCACTGATTCAATGGGCCTATACTTGTCACAACTATAGCTGGATTTAAGCCAAAGTCTCCAAGTTATTGGCCATCACATGCATCTACTTGCTTGTGAACCTGAGGGATGGAAATATTTTTTATTTCCTACTGAGAAAAGGGCAGTTATGACAAGTTGTTCTTCAGCTGAAATTCCTGCTGTGAGCTCTTCTCTTGGCTTACAGTGGGAGCACTATTCTTTCAAAGTGAATCAAAAGCCCACATGTTCCTTGTACCCACTGGGGTTACCCTGACCTATCACTGCAATATTTTTTGTAACTGTAGTGGAAAAGAATAACTTCTTAACCTTCAGCAGCTTGCCATAAAGATGGTGAGTTCGGGAGGGGGGGAGCAAAGGAGGCCTTTGAGAAGGTCATTCCTTAAAATTTTATTTAAAACAAGGGAGTACAGATACTCTGCCAACTGCTCTCTCCACCTCTCACTCTCTCAAATACAATGTCACTGCCTCCTCATCCTTCTTCTGTGGCTAATGATAGTCTGACATCTATCAATCCAAATGCAGAAATGGCCAGGCAGAGCAAAGCCTTCCTTTTGCCCATGAAACTCCACCAAGAGACCCCTGTACTTCAATATATTTTTTCATAGCTAGCATGTCACTGAAATCAGAACATTGCCAAGGTTAGAAGTAGGCCACCTACCGGTACTCAGCTTCTTTGGTGTGAATGGCATATAGATTGCAAGCTGTAAATCTGTTTGCACTATGCAAAACATTCTAGCTAACACCCAGTACAGCCTTCCGCAATCTGGTTCCCTCCGGATGTTTTTGGCTACAACTCCCATCAGCCATGCCCATCATAGCCAATGATCAGGAACAAGATGCAGTCCAAAGCATCTGAAAGGACCCAGGTTCTAATCTGTGCAGAAACATCTATTATTCCTCAAAGATGTCTATAAAAGAGGAGAACTGTCTTGGTATCTTCAGTATACCGTGGCCCCTCAGTATCCACTAGGTTAGGTTCCAGGACCCCCCGTGGATACCAAAAAGCATAGATGTTCAAGTACCATTATATACAATGGCATAGTAAAATGGTGTCCCTTATGCAAAATGGTGAACAGGAAGGTTTTCTTTTTTGATTTCTTTTTTCCTGAACATTTTTTTTGCTCCATGGTTGGTTGAATCTATGGATGCAGAACCCATGGATCATAGAATCATAGAGTTGGAAGAGACTACAAGGGTCATTTAGTCCAACCCCCCTGCCATACAGGAATAAACAATCAAAGCATTCCTGACAGAAGGCCATCCAGCCTCTGCTTAAAAACCTCCAAAGGAGGAGACTCCACCACACTCCCAGGCAGCATATTCCACTGTCAAACAGCTCTTCCTATCATGAAGTTCTTCCTAATGTTTAGGTGGAATCTCTTTTCCTGTAGTTTGAACCCATTGCTCTTGTCCTAATCTCTGGAGCAGCAAGCTAGCTCCATCCTCAGTATGACATCCCTTCAAATATTTAAACATGGCTATCATATAACCTCTTAACCTTCTCATCTCCAGGCTAAACATACCCAACTCCCTAAGTCGATCCTCACAGGGCATGGCTTCCAGACCTCCCATCATTTTGGTCACCCTCCTCTGGAGACATTCCAGCTTCTCAATATTCTTCTTAAATTGTGGTGCCCAGATACGGTGGGCTGTGTATAGTACTCTTTTTTATCCTCTAGAAACACAACAACTGCACTATAATTATCAAAGCCCTTACTCCAAAATGGGTTTCAGTCATACTATTTTGATTATTTCAGATGGGGCAAAGTATTTATCTGCGGGATTTTCAACACTTCTGGAGCTGGGTACAGAGAGGAGCAGTTTAGAGGACAAGAACTGTGTGGAAAGATTTTGGCTACAGAGGTGGCTTTTTCTGCCCCCATTACCTGGTGGAAACGGGCCAGAGTCCACATAGCAATGCCAACCTGGCCCTGCAGCTGCCACCATTTTCCTCGCTCTGCCAGGTCCAGGCCACACCATATGATAAGCTCCCTACATGTGACCATCCCTGGCAACTGGCAGTGGCAGTAAGGGCCAGCCTGCTGGGATGGCTCCCACAGGTCTCAATCTGGTTTTGGCCACCGGTACCGGATTAAACTGGGTATTATAACAGTGATTCCCAAAGTGGGCGCTGCAGCGATCCAGGGGGCGGTGATGGCCACAGGTGCATTTGGGGGCGATAAATAACTTTAATATAACTCTGAGGACTTTTTTGGATGGAGAAATACACCGCAAGAAGGGTCGTCCCTCTTGTGACGCTGCTGCATGACGGGGGGGGGGCGTTTCGTATGAGGCTGTCCCCCTGCCGATTCTGTTCTGGTACAGATCGCAGCTCCAGTGTCATATTTTGCCGTTTCTTAATCACAGTCAACTTCCGTGATTAAGAAACGGCCAAATATGACGCTGGAGCTGCGATCTATACCAGAACAGAATCGGCAGGGGGACGATGTCATACAAAACGCCCCCCTGCCGCGCAGCAGCGTCACAAGAGGGACAACCCTTCTTGCAGTGTATTTCTCTGTCCGAAAAAGCCCTAAGTTCGATTGTTGTGATATTGTGACAAGTTAAAGTTAACTAACAAATAGTGTGACTATAATTGGTATTATTTATTTATTTATTTTGCAATAATTATATGCGCTTTACAATTAATAATATCATGTTTATTTATTTCATTAGTATTTATTTTAATTTGTTTTTTACAAAAATATTTCAAAAAATTACAAAAAATATTAATTAAAAATACCTCCATAATTTTTTTTTCTACAGATAATAATGGCTCAACCAAAGAAAAAATGTAGACAATATAATATTGAATATTTGAAATGTGGCTTTATTGAGTCACTTGTAAACAATACATTACCAATGTATCTGATTAGCCAGAAAGTTTTATCAAACAAAGCTATGAAGCCTTCAAGACTACAAGAACATTTGACTAAAATTCATGGTGATAAAAAAGATAAGGATTTATCTTATTTTCGAACACTAAAAGAAAAATTTATCAAACTGACATTGGCAAAACTCTTTTCAACCGCAACCATGCAAGATGGCGATGGCTTGCTTGCTTCTTACAGTATTTCGTTAATGATTGCCAAATCGGGAAAACCTCATACTATTGGTGAAGAACTAATTATACCGGCTATAAGTGAAGTAATACGTACTGTGCTACACAAGCCAGCATCTGATATTATCAAGAAAATTTCATTGAGCAATAATATAGTGCAAAGAAGAATTGATGAAATGGCTCAAGATGTTGAAGATTCATTATGTGGCTATTTAAAAACATCTCGGTTTTCTATTCAACTTGATGAGTCAACTTTGTTAGGAAATGAAGCTTTACTTTTAGCATATGTGCGGTTCACAAAGGAAGAACAAATTTGCCAAGAATTATTATTTGCTAAATATTTGCAAACTGATACTAAATGAGAATGAATATTTCATGCATTGGATGAGTTTTTGAAAGAAAAAGAAATACCTCTGAGTAATATCTTATCAGTAGCCACAAATGGTGCGGTGCTACTGGGGTTTTCTTGCATATTTAAAAAAGGAGGTGCCAAATGCATTCACAGTACACTGTATCTTCCATCGTCAACATCTAGTTCTCAAAAATTTAAGTGCACGCCTACATAATTCATTACAATATGTAATTAAAGCTATCAACACAATCAGAAGCAAATCATTGAATGACAGATTATTTAAACAGCTTTGTATTGAAAACGATGAAGAATTTAATCATTTGCTGCTTCATACAGAAGTTCGTTGGTTGTCAAAGGGTACCTGTTTAGATAGGTTTTATAAGCTGTTTAACTCGGTGCTGGAGTTCTTGAAAGATAAAAATGATGCTTTACGATCCAATTTAATTCAATCCAAAAGTGACATCGCTTACTTGACCTACTTGTTTCAAAAAATTAATGAAAGCAATCTTCAGGTTCAAGGTGATGAACTGAATTTAATAAAAACAAAATCTGTTATTTCTGCATTTGTGACAAAACTTCTTCGATACAAACAAAATTTTGGACGAGGGGAATTCAGCCAGTTCCCAAATTTATCAGGAGCAGAGAAAAAAAAGATGAAGACATACTTTCTTATTGTGAGCACTTGAATGCTCTCCATTCAGATTTTAATCAACGGTTTGATGATATTTTGAAAATGAAGATACCTGATTGGATTTTGGATCCTTTTTGAAGTGCAAACACAGAAGAATCTCCACAGTTACAAGAAAAACTGATGGAAGTAACTACAAATGATGAATCAAAATTTAAATTCAAAAGCGGCTACCAACAATTCTGGCTGCAAAAGGAGATCCCTATGGCTTATCCTGAAATATGGGCTGTAATTCAAAAGTTCTTAATTGCATTTCCTTCATCATATTTAGTGGAACATGGATTCAGTGTGGTAACCAATTTTTTAACCAAAAAAAGAAACCGATTGCAAATAGTCAATCGCAGTTTTTTAAGATTACCGCTGACGAAAATAGAGCCGAGGATTACTAAATTGGTAGCAGCATACCAGGTTCATCTTCTCATTAAGATGATTTTGAATATTTTAACTTTTTTTGTATTACCTTTCTATTCTGAGTTCAATAAATAGTTTCATAATTTCAAACTTCAATGTTTCTAATTTACACCTTTCTTTAATATATTTTACGAAAACGGTAGAAACATTAATACATATATCGTTCTGTTTAATTGCTATTAAAAAATTTTAAAAAATTATTTCCAGGGGGCGCTGAGTAAAAGGGGGCGGTAGGCCAAATAAGTTTGGGAACCACTGTATTATAATGATTTACCAGACCCTATTTCTGCTTGCACCCATCTCAGCCCTATATTGGCCCCAGGGATGGTGAGAACAGCCTTGGAGCAGAACAGGGTACAATAAATGCCCTGCATCATATGGACTGCAGGGCTCTGGGATGGGGGAAAGCCAGGGTATTTAGCCCATGTAAATAAGTCCTTAGTTACAATTCGGAATGAGGCCTGAAGTACGGCTAGAGCAAAGGAATCTGCCACAGAAGAATTTGTTCAGGAGTACCAGCTACATGGAGCAGGAAGGGAGAACAGGCAGAGCTAGGTTATAACCAAAAAACCTTAAAATAGCCAAGAGTGCTTAAGCTAGATGAGCAAAGGTCACAAGTAGGAATTTTATAGAGAACAAGGGCAAGGAAATTATGCACTGTATAGATAACATTTAGGGATTTGCACTGGGTATTATAGGAGATGGGATGCCAGCAGAGTCTTAAAAATGACTTTTGCAGGCTACAATGTCCCAAATTCCTCCAGCCAGCATAGGCAGTATCCATGCTGTTTGGGGTATTTGGAAAAGTGGACTTTTCTAAGTTTTCAATGACAGTCAGGAGAGTTCAAGAAGGGTGGTGGTTTGAGGGTTGAACTCTGGAGACCACGGTTCAAATCCCCATTCAGCCACGAAAAACCACTAGGTAATCTTGGGCAAATCGCATATTCAGCCCTCAGAAAGCCCCGTGATAGGTTCGCCTTAGGTTCGCCATATGTCAGAAACAACTTGAAGGCACACAATAACAACTGTCATATGGTATCAAGCAACACAACTGAATGAGCTAGGCACTTGGGTTTCGGAAAGAAGTGAATAGGCAGGGAAAGTTCAAAGGAAGGTTGCAGCAAGTGAGATGGGAAATGACCAGAGCATGAGGGGACAGAGACAGAAGCAGAGTTTGTCAACACAGTATGTTTGGCTGGAAGGTATAAGGAGAAGGAAGAGGAAGAAAACCTAGACTTAAGTCTCGTTGACAAGGTAGAAGGCCGTGTTTCTGATGGCTATGAAAAGTGATCAAGGAGAAGACCATGGGAGGTGGTGGAAGGCAAGAACAAGCAGGAGAGTCTATTATATATGAGTCTGACACACAACTGGTAAGGCACTGGTGCAATACTTACTTGTTCTGCCTCTCCATGAACAGCCAGCAAAGAACTACTGTTAAGCATCTCAGAATGGTTTAGTTGTCCTGACTGGATTAGGGATATGAAAGAGAGCTCTCCTATCAGTTTGGTTACATGTTACTAGACCTGAAGGGCTACAGCAGAGGTTATGTGGATATTCAAGAAAATTTGAAATGGGATAGTTCTCCAGATATTTTGTTGAAAATGCCAGATATTTTGTGGAAAGGTTTTTAAAAATTTGTTAAATCAATTGGGATGTGATTTAGATTTACAAGCTCAGAGGGGGGGGGTGTTAAATAAAGGTATCAGACTAGTTTTACTTGATGCATAGTATTTCATAAATTCCAATAGCCAAATTTATTTGAACTGAAATGTTAGGAGGGGGGGGGGAAAGTCAGATATGGACATTTAATGGGATTTAAATCTAACAGCCACTGAGCTACTCAGAAATTGTTGTTACTGGTTAATTCATGATAAAAAACATTATAATTCAAGAGTATGTGGTTCCCTTACATTGTTTTAATGTTAAAAGGGGCAAGCAAAAATGGGCATTGAAAACTGTCAACTTTCTAATTCTAGAATGCCTCAAGAGCTATGAACTGGACACAGACTTCTTATAAATAATCATCTTATCACAATTAATTACCATTTTGACACTGTGTCATCTGAGTGGCATGGTAGCCATACCTTACGTTACTAATTTAACAAAACAATACATTTTTTACTCCTGAATATGTTTGATGGTATCAAGGTCCCCCCCCGCCAAATAATATACGGTCCATCTCACCTTCAGTGTTTCACACCCCACCATACTTCCCCTATCCTTCTGCCTATTTTCTCAGAAAGCTAGATGAGGCAAATTGCCCCTCTGAGCTGAACCTTAGAAATGCAGAAATGGGCCAAATTCCATCTTTCTTCACGTTGCCTTGGTGCATGCCTAGGACTCCTCAGATTTCAGCAGGTTCCCGAAGGACACCATTTTGCTTATTTTAAGTGGGAGAAGCTCTAATGAGTGAGGAGTGAAAACAAGTAGCTTTTTAGTTGGTAGAAGAAGCTTTATGGTAAGATGGTGGCAATCCTGAAATCTGAGAGACAGATCAGGTCTGAGCAACACTGAAGCATGATCCATTAAGACTGTGTTCCATGCTAATGGGTGGGAGGAGGTTCACCTGAATTCCACTCAGAACTGACTTGGTTACACACAAAGCAAAGTTGAGTCACTACAGATTCTCCATAGTGATTTCAGTCACTATGGAGAAACACCTGACTTAAATTATTGGTTGGTTAACCTAGCAGTTGGGATGCATGAGATGAAATTGGTTCCAGAACTCCCTACAGATACCAAATCTGCAGATGATCAAGTCCCATTATATAAAATGTATTTGTTCATTTATTTTGAAGTATTTACACCCTGCTCTTCAGCCACAAGGCTCTAGGAGCAGCTTACTAATATTCAGAGCCCACAGATATAGAAGGATGACTGTATATTGTTTTTGTAATTATTCTTCCAAGTAGGATTTAAGTACTAGGCCAGAGAGCTAGGATCCCTTCACTGCATGGGATGAGGTGAAAGGGAAAGTATTGTGAGGTAAATCAGTAGAAGGTCATACAGTAGGCCTCTCATCTATCAGCTCTAGTGTCTGAGTGATTGGTTTTCCAATAGCCTCTCCCTTTTCCACCCAAATTGTTGTTGCCACAAGGACCCACAAGGCCTTCCTGCAATGGAACTCTCAAACCTCCTGTTTCCCGAGGCATACGCGTTTCCCATTGAGCAACCAGCTAGCCACATACTGTCCACTTTTATGACCTCCATTTCTCATTGACAATGTCAGGGTGGGCAACTCCCAGGTGTTGGGAGTTCACATCACATCACATCACATCACATCTTCTAGGACCTTGGAAGCCTGTACATCCCGTATTTGACCCCTCCACAAATTTGGGATCTGTGACATCTCCCCCCTAAGTGCCCAACAATGCTCCTCTGATCTCGAGGTAGGGTGAACTACAACCCATTTTAATTAATTTTTGACATTTTTTGAGCCCTCTCCCTTTTCAGGCCTGGCTGGACCTTTCTTCCTGGTCACTGGCTTTCTGTTTGGAGGGGAAACCCATTTGGGCCTTAAAAAATTAAGCTCCCTGCAGAAGGGCCAAAGAATGTGGTGAAATGGCCCATCATGCACCCCAGAAGCTTGGAGGCACAAAAATTGAACGCCAATTTGAGATAAAGGGCTTTTGGGTGGTTAAGACTATATGAGTATCATCGCTACTGCTTCCATTCCCATACTTGCATCATCGTCAACAATATACTCTCTTCTCAAGCAGTGTGTTGTTAGAAGCTTGGTCTGTAGCGAAAGGAAGGCTAGTTCATGGCCAACTGACTATGGGAAAGATCTAATTTGGAATTGAGTAACGATCACCTCTTGCTGGGAATGTGCTTGTGTATTGTGTATGTATGAAATGACTTTAGGGAAGAGAGAGAAGACACAGGGCTGCTCTTTCAAACAGCAGCTCTGCATCTATTGCAGGGTCTACTTTCAACTGCAAACTTGTCATTTTGTTCCTTTTATTAAGCTACATCTTTCCAGATACTCAAAATGCAATTGAGGAAAATATGAGAAATGTTAAGAGTCCATGCGATACAATAGTAGAGTTGTGGTGAGATAATGAGAGTTCAAAGGTATCAGGCAAAAATTGTCAGAATAAAATTTTAATAATAATATGTAAATTTTCATTGTTAGTCTTTCTGGCACCCCTCTCAAGTGACCAACTTTAAAAATTCTCTAGAAATCTTGTTTCACTAGCCAAATGAGTTTATTTTGTAACTGAAATCCTCCTTGCACCCCCCACCACCACATTTCAACAGTCTGACAGTTTTATTTGTAACATAAGCCAAAAAAATCTATTTCTTGTTCAAGGTAATCATTATGAAAAAGCAGTTTCTGTCTCCTTAAGCAGTTCCATCATATGCCTGCTTCATCAGTAGAAAGTCCAGCTGTGTTTGCTCCTAGCTAAATGTAAAGAATTGATGACTTAGAAATATCAAGACTAAAAAAAAAATCATTTTAAAATTTATTCACCTCATAGCAATTAATTTTTAGTTTAGAACAGCCTGCCACTACTTGAAAGATGCTTGTCCTAACTCCCAGATTTATAATAGATTTATAATATAATAGGACCCATCATACAAATTGTGCCCATTTCTGAGTTAATCACAGAGCAGAAAACAAATCAAGTAGGGCCATTCACAGGTATGCTGTGTCACTTGACTTTCCACAAACTTCCATAATGCAACAGAGAAAGTGGGAATATAATTCAGACTAATATGCATTGTGCATTCAGTTTACTCACTTTGGGTCTCTTTAGAAGGGACGGACTTTTCCTTCTCCCCTTTTCCAGATCACTGACTCAGCAAATTAGAACAAGAATATAATTTAGCATTACAGCATTTTTTGAAAGATACCAGTCCCCCATATCTCCAGCACCCAGATCAACCCCCTCCCCAAAGGATGCATTCCAATCTGATGCTAATTGAAAAAGTTTGAATGTAGCTAATAAGAATGCAAGTTATAATACTCTCTGTGTGATATAGCACTTTCCTCTATTCATACCGTGATATCTATATAGCCAGCTCTGACCAGAAAATACTTTAAAAGGGAATATACCCCATTTTTCCACTGTCTGGCAATCATGTAAACAGTAAGTGTAGGGGTATTTTTAGAAGTTACAAAACCCAGAGAAATGGGTCATAATCCACAGGTGGGAGTCTACATCTTCAAAGACAGGTGCTGCACACTCCTCCCACACCCACCATCATCAAGCACTGATCAGGGTGAGAGAACTGGTCAAGGCAGGTGCAAAACCTCAATTGCCCCATTAAAAAAAGTACCTAGCTTAGGTGCTAATGGAAGCAGACACTTTTGCTTTTTGTGTTTCTCCTTATTTGGGTTTTGAAGTGCATCATGTTCTTCACCTCCTTCTTGAGCCCCCCTTTCTTACTGTTCACCCTTGACAGTAGCAAGAAGAGATACAGCAAAGGTGACTGCAGTAGCTACAGAGCTGGGTTTTTTTTAAGTATATGCCATTTCTTTAGATTACAACTTAATAACTTTGCTGCTCAGGAATTGCCAAAGCACCAAGTGATTGGCTGAATTAGTTCAGTCATATTTGTACAGCAATCCTAAAACAAGGCTGCATTGTTTACATGCTAGAGAATGGCAGAAATGTATGCCACATGGCCACTTCTATGGAAAAGAGGTTTGGAGTGAAATCTGGAGCAGAGAAATGCTTAATCCTTTCTGCTACATGCTGCAATTTACTTGCTCCCTGTGATTTCCCTGACTTACAGGGTCCCAAATGTATATTTGTCCTTGTGCCACAGGCATTGGTAGCCTCACAGGTGGGGGGAACAGCAAAATGGGAAGAGAACAGAGCTCCAGGGACAAACCTACAGGAACAAAAAACGGAAGTTTTTGTCCGTTCTTAATCATGAACGCCCAACTCCGGAAGTGTGCCACAGGTAATTCTGCTACTTTTGTTTTACCCTTCTGCAAATTATTTTGTAGATATCAAAAATATTATACTCATTCTCCTCCAGAAAAATGGATAAGACATGGAAATAAGAACTACATCTCGTAGGCATTGGACACATTTTCAAGATGGATTCTATGAATATACAGAGGAAATCAAGTAAACTGCCCTCCAAAATAGTCTCCACTTAATAACCCCTATGGGCAGCTCTACAGAGAGAAGTAACCAACCCCAAACTTTCTTCATCTGGATAAACCATCACACTAAAATCTATGTTTTGCCTTAGAGGACTAAACATTCCTAACATTTTTGTTTGTTGGCAACATGTATGTTCTTCTTACCTTCTCAGCTGGTATTTCAGGCTCATCTGTTTAACCAAGCCCTGTTCTTTCATTTGAGGTCTTCCATGACATACTCGTCATGACATCACTGTGTTTAGAAACAAGCCCTTCATATTGCAAGCAAGACTTGGAGCTGCTCTCTGCTTAGGCAAGCTCCAGTGAACCTTACAAAGTCAAATCCCATTGACATAAAATGTTTGCTACAATAATGGCTATGGTCATCAGTTTTTAGGAATCTCAGCTATAAGACAAAGTCAAGGCAGGTCAATATCTGTGAGAAGATAAACTATTACCCCTCTCAAAGAGGTTTCTAGGAAATAAAATCTCACTCAATTTAATGTGGGGTCACATCTTCATAAAGATAATAGTAATGGGGATGTCCTAGTCAATTACATTACATTTCCACATGCTCTTTGCTCAATAAGAAGATATGTTTCTAAACATTCAAGTAGCATCTTGAGTCTTACAAATTATATTGGAGTGCTCTAGGTCACAGAAACATGTTTATTAACCAACACCAATGGTCTAAATGGATGAAAAGACCACTAGAGCACATACTTTGCATGCAGATGTTCTTAGGGTCAGTCTCTTGCATACTGTGTTTAAAAGATCTTAAATAAATTGGCTGGGAAAGAACTCTGCCTGTAATCTTGGAGAGCCACAGACAACACTGAGCTAGGTGGACCAGTGACTTTAACATAGTCTAAAGCAACTTTATGTCAAGTCAATAGTGAACAATTGTAACTAACCAGTGAAGGACCTCTGAGTTCAGCAAATTCTGGTTTCTGGAGAGGTCATGCTGTATTACAAATCATGCTGAGTAGCAACAGAGAAAAGGGATTAACACTATTTTTTTTAGTTTGCAAACTTCACTTCCTAGAAGTTTAATGTAAATTAATGGCTGCCCATCTGTTAAGAAAAGTCTTAATCTCCTCCTGAAAGACAAGGGCATTTGGACCTAGTTCTCACAAACAGCATTCAAAGTGGCACATCTGTATCCATACTATACCAGTTCTGACTTCCAACGCTCCACAATGAGGAAAATGCACACACACCTGACACATTGAGTGTTGATATGATATAGTAGCTAACACTGCAGTCCTATGGACCTCTGCTGAAATGTCCGTCCAACAGTTCAGTGAGGATTAACCCCAAGAAAGGAGTATAGGAATGCAACCTAAACAACCAGGCTATATATCAGGAAGGCCTTTATTCAAATGTTATCTCTCCCACCAAGTTACTCTCAGTCTCTGATTCAGCCCTCCACCCCCAATTTGGAAATAACATTGACCAACCTTACAGAGTAGTAAGGATCTCAACAAGAAAACATATGTGAATCATTTTGAACTTTCAAAAGCACTATATACGGTATTACAGCTATTAAACAGAAAACCAGCATCATCAGGGGGAAAATTAGGCTATGTTCCATCTCTTTGAAATGCTACTTTGCATGTACACAGATATTCCCCACCCCCATAGAGAAGAATTAAATCATATGAACCCCCAGATGAAGTCTGAGATGGTATAGTCCAGGCATAGAATGACCACTTTATCTGCTGTTTGAAAAGTCAACATAAGGACTATTCATAATATCATATGAAGGAAGGCCAATTTGGGACAGTTGTTTTTCCAATTAGTACTAATAACTCTGCATAAGTGTTACGTGTGGGAAGACTGGAGCCATGTGGAATATAAAAGGTAAGAACTGGTGACAGATACAAACCCCTGACACTTCCACATCCAGTCCTTATAAACTGGTACTGTGGTTCCACACAGAGCAGCTGAGGGGGGACTATGAAGCTGCTTGACCAAAACCAATTACCTCCAGTGCAGCAGAAGGCTTCTTTTTAAGTTCCTCACATTTTCGGAATTTGCAAATCTGGTGCCCAGTTTTACGATTTCTACAACTGCTGCACTGCTCACAGTTTATCCGTCTTCTGCAAGGAGGGCACATGCCACATCGTTTCCGTTTCTTTTTCCCTGAATTGATGGCAGATGCCAATTCATTCTGCATTGGGTACTCTGCTAAGCCAGCCATATGGAGTGCGCTCTCTGCCAGAAATACGCCAGCAGGGGTCATAATGAAAAGACCAGGGTTGATAGGAAAAGCCCCCAGGTAAGGAAAATCAGATGGGCTGTTCATTGTCTCAGCAGCAGAGACAGCTTCCATGTCTGAGATGCCCGTCCCATGGTCATTAGGCAAGGGAATGTGCTCCTGGACAACTCTTTTGAGAAGCTCCGTAGACTGAGCAAACTGTTGCAAGATGTTCTGTCCTTCTGAAGAAATATCTGATTTGCCCAGCATGTCAGAGATGTTTTTGTGCTTTGAGGTAGAATTGCTTTTATCCATGGTTGCTTCATTGCCGTTGGCTACGGGGGCACCTTTCTCTAAATGTTCACTTAACGAGCTGGTGCTACCAAAGGTAGAGTAGTGGGAGAGTGGTCGGGACTTCTTAAGACTTTTGTTCAAAGGTTCACTTATGATCCCACTTTTGTTTCTCCTTTCCAAATTGACTGAGGGCTGAGAGTCATCTGGGCTGTTGCTTTTTTCCAATAGGCCTGGCTTAATACCAGTGTCTTGATGACAGCCAGGGTCAGACATCTTTGTTTTGTTTGTTTAACAAGAAGAGACCAGATAAAGCAACAAGCCCACTCAGTGTGAAAAACAATCAACCACAGCAATACTAGTAGCACCAATCACCCAAAAATTGAAAGGGGTGAGAGGTGTGTCTTTAGTGCAATTTCAGGGCCATTACAAAATGTCTTGCAGGTTTCATATATAACACACGGCTCTGAAAGTTAAAAAAAAAAAGGAAGGTGAAATTAGTGAAGGAATTAGTGAAGTTATTTCTAAAGCAGTTGTATTGACTTGTATTGGCTTTCCTTTAGGCCTTCCCCTGCATAATAAAATGAGCTCTCTCTCCCTCCCTCCCTCTCTCTCTCTCTCACACACACACACTCTTCCCAATTTGACTTGTTTCTCATAATGCAGACCTTGTGGCACTTCACCTAATGATTTCAAGTCACTGCTTGATAACATACTACCACACAAACACAAACAAGTGGGAGACTGAAAACTGCTAGATATGAACAACTGAGAAATGCAAAAGATGCCAGCCATTTGATCTGAATCCATCCCCTCCTCTGTGGGTAACTTAGGAATTTCTTCTCCTCACAAACTTGATCAATATTTGGATATCTGAAATATACAATGAAGTAGTACTGAGCTAAAAGAGACCTGGCAATGATCCTAAAGTAATCTGAAGTGGCCAATTCAAAAGGTCCAGTTCCAAAGGGGCATTCTCCTGCCTCCAACTTTCTATTTCTCTACATGATTTGAAGTATCAGCTTTAAACTATGGTATGGGTGGTTCAAAAAATTTTATCCATTGCCATATTATACTGTATGCAATTCTGTGGGTTTACTATTTATTATTTTTCAGTTAAGAGGCAAATAGTTTCTGTTCCTGAAGAATGGTTGCAGGTCAGTAGTAGAGCACTTATTTTGAATGAAAAAGGTCCCAAGTCCAATCCCTAGTGTCTCCAGATAGGGCTTAGAAATAGCCACTTCCAGTAGACAACAGCAAACCCTGGGTAAGTTATGTGTTTTGGACTACAACTCCCAGAAGCACCACCACCACCACTACCCATCAGCATGGCCAGCAGCTTTTCCAACAACTGGACAATACCTAGGGAGGCATGAAGCTGCATTTCCAAAAGACAGGAAGGCAGTATTCCAATTCCAAATAAGCAGGAGACATTACACTCTTGGTGGCTGTTGATCTTGTGGTTTTGAAACAATATTCCAGCACTAACAGGCTGAAGTTCTAGTAGTACAAGAGGGCAGTCCGAAGTCTAACCACTCTAGTTCTAGAGGGAGGGGGCATAAATATCTAAGCATTTGTTGCTCTCAAAGCAAAAGCAACTTAACTGCTCTTGCAGATAAATATTGTCTGCCAAGAGTAGCACCAGGAAAAGAAAACATTGAAAGATGTACAAAAGTGGTTCAGATGTTCATCACTTTTTATTCCTCTCTTACTATGCTTTTAAGTCAGAAAATAGACATGCAATATCTGGGCATGTGGGGTAACCAGGATAGTTCAAAACAGCACTGTCCTCAAGCAGGCTTTGTGGTAGCAGGGACCATTTCATGGGCCCTATCTGAGAAGAAGCAGACTGGGCAACTGCTGCAGGTGGCATAATATCTGATCTGGTGGGAATTGCCATCCCAAAGCAAGGGTCTCACTCCAAGGTCCTCAAATTTGTTCCTGGTTAAATTATGCAAATACACCTGTTTGTAACCTGTCTGTTTTATGGAGTTAGAAATGTCATGCTACGCAGAAACTCTCCAGAAATTCAGTTATCTCTCTAGCCACTTGGAGTACTGGTGTCCAAAGACAGAGTGGTTACAGAGATAGTACAATTGAAAATGTCAATTTCAAATAGTTAATTTGCTTTGTGGACAATGACAATGGTATGTCTCCTCCCTCCCCCATTCCTTCTGCCCATGCAGGCACTCAAGAGGCCATAAAGCAGGTTGTCAAGAGGGAGAGAGAGGAGGATTTTAGTAAACCTCTGAGGCTGTTTGGCACCTGTATGGATTCTGTGATCACAGACAGTGGTGGCTTTGGCAATCTGGTTTTTACTGCTGCTTTCTCCATGTGAGGCTTATTCACTCTCCCGCCTGACTCTTGTCAGTTTTGGGTGCTGCTGATTCTCTCTGCTCAGATTCTTTAAAATTACTTTAATTACTCTTTTAAAATTAAAATTAAAAACCAACCAAATTAAATGTTCAAGTTTGGTTAAATATTTATTTATTTATTTATTATTTTTCTAACTAGAACTGAAAGATCCAACTCTATAGAGGAAAATCTAACATCCAGAACACAGTAATAAATTTCTAATTGTCACCTATCATAGCACTTTGTTCAGCTTTCTGATGTCTTTCATTCCATCCCTCCCCATATAGGCTAGAAAGCCTTCCTCAACTTGGTGCCCTCCATATCCGTTTGACTAGTGCCATGCTAGCTGGGGATTATGGGAGTTGTAGTCCAACATATTGGTGGGGGGACCTGGATGGGAAAAGTTAAGTTAGGCTGTTGTAGCTATTTGTATAAGGAATGGCTGAAGGAGAAACTATTGTAAAATTATGCAATCATAGAAAGAGATTCAAACAAAAAGCCCTTATATTATTTCAACTATATTATAAATCTCAAGATGTATGACAATTAGCCAGTCCTTGACAAATCCACCCAGTCCCTGGTTTCTGTTCAGCTCCATGTGAGAGATGCTTCGTCCCTTCTCCCTTTTTGTCATAAATGTATGGGTTGGCTGACCCAGTTCAAGAAATATGAAAACTAGAAGTCTGAGATAACAACAGTTATCCATAGAGATCTCACTCCATGCACACTGGCACTTCATTAGTGTGAAAGAAATGAGAGCACATCACAATACACACCCCCAAAGCCTGGCAGCCTCCACCTCCCAAGCCCAACTATGCCAATGTGACATGGTGGAAAACCAAGGCTCTAAATCCATAGAGAATCTCAATGCTACAGAAGGCTCCATGCTGCAGTAACCACCCTCAACCCATGAAGAGTGATGGTGATCAGGAGGGGCAAAATTAAGAGTGCTCATCAGTGCTCTACCCTTTCACACATAAGAGTCCACTCAAATTAAGAATATCTGAACAGGGCTGGTCAATAGGAGGACTGGGCAGAAAACAGTGGAAAACAACTGTACGTAATGAAAACTTGCAGAAAACACTTGAGCACCAAATTCCTCCAGAAGTCATGAGACAAGTTTCGAGGAAAAGATGATGCAACCTCCAGGATACATGAACATGGCTTGGAAGTTCAGTAATTGCTCTAACCAGGTCATCACCCATCCTATATACACAACTCTTGAGATTTTTTATCTATTCATTTAGGTATTTATACCCCGTTCTTCAGCCACAAAGGCTCTCAGAGTGGCTTACAAGTTGTTAAAGCAACAGCACTTTACACATCTATACCACATTAAGTGGTTTCCAATGTGTGTTAGCTAATTGTCCCCACAAGCTGGGTACACAAGATTGGCAAGACTGCAGCCACAATAGCTTCTATTTCCATGGCAAGGAGATAATCCATCAGTTCTCAGCATTTCCCCCCATTTCTCCAGTCAACAGATCACAGACCAGATTAAAGCCTGCAAGTATGAGGACCACTTCTGGAATAACCACTTCATTCCTTAAAAAAGAGAGAGAGAGAGAGTCAGCAGCCAATCATCTGGATTAGAAGAGTTAATACTTGGAGTTTGTCCAAATGAGAAAGGTTTCACCTATAGCTGAAGGGTGTAATATGGCTTTAATATGCCATACCTTTCTTTTCTCTACACTAGGAGAGAAGTCTGAGGTGCAATTCATGCTACAGATACCTGGGCCTTGAAATAACTTTATCTATAATCTGTATATATAATGTTTAATAAATACTCTTTATTTTATCCTGAAAGCTCAAGATGTATGACAATAAATCCTCAATGTCCCCCTATCAACACAAGAAACTTGCAAGGTAGGTTAAGAAATAGGATAGGGGCTAGGCGCAAGAGCCCTCTAATGAAGTTAAGAAGTGAGTCAGAATCCAGTCTGTTCTCAGGTTCAGCACCCTCCCTGTGGCACATGGCTAGCATTCAATGTATCTGATATTCTACCTTCTCTACTACCGCACAAAGCTCAGTTAAGGCCAGGCTCACGTCTTAAACCTCTGGCTTACAAAGCACTACCACAACTATGAAATTTATGGCATAGGCGAAGAAGGCAATTCTCACAGGAATAAGCAGGAATGATCAGGGCCCTGCAACATGTTCTTTTCAGGTGTCAAGCATTAACCATCTATATCTTCGAGTTGTTGCAAAGTGAGAGAAAGGTGAGGGCCCACCTTTAACTTTGCCCCGGCTTCCAAGGATCATCGCTCCTGGGTGGCTCCCTTCCCCACAGTCATGAACTTGGAACATAGCCAAGTTCCCTCCCTTCCCCACAGTCAGCCATCCAAAATTTCTAGGTCCTAGGGGGTGATGCTGACAAATTTCTTGATGTTTACCTTTCAATATACCAAAGGAGCATTATTGCAGGATTCTGGAGTCTGTGGCCAACATTAGAGTATTTTTTTTGTGCCACAGCAGTCTAATGCATCTCCTCATTCAGCAAAGCATGTAGGCAACCAAACAGCAGCTTTACTTTTGACCTTAGAGAGAGCCTGCATCATAAAACCATTCCTTGGAGTTTCCCTTTACATCTCTGCAATTTATCGTCTGAGTATTCTTATCACCTTTTGCTGTGGAGACTGGAGAGCCATTCCAGAAGTGGAGGTAGCTCAGCTACACTCCTGGAGCCAGGAGTCAGAAAAGGAGCTACTGGAAACAAAAAACAACATCCATCATTCTGCTCATGCCAAATGAAAAGACTGTGCATACACGCACACACACACACACATCTGTCTTCTTTTGGTGGTTCTTGCCTATCAAGCATTGCTGCCTGCATTGAGAGAAAGCTTTAATTTTTTTCAGTGCCCACATATCAAAGACATAACCATGTTAGTCTGGAATATCAGTAAGCAGTGGGATCTTGAAGCATCTTTGAGACTGAGAGAGAGCAAATAGTAGCATAAGCTTTTGTAGACTTATGTTTACTTCCTCTGGCATCTACTGTCTCCAGCATCTAAGGAAGTAGACTAAGACTACAGAGGCTTATGCTACAATTTTCTCTCTCTAGTCTCAAAGGTGATACAAGATCCCCCTGCTTACACATATATCATGGTGAGAGAAACAGACAATTGGTCAGTGGTTGCATTTGACTTCGGTCCTGTCTACAATAGTGGGGGAAAATGATGCTCAGCTCAAAGCAAGTGATTGTGTGCAGGGAAAGCAGAGCCCTGGCACAGTTACTCTTTCTGACCTCAGAGCGAATGACTGCATACCAGTGGCAGCAAGCACTGAGAAGGAAAATGGTGCTGCAAAAGTGCCTGGGGGTAAAAATCTGGATAGTAAATCTGGGTGTTAAAAAAACGCCTTGCATAGACAAGTCCAGCAAGGAGTGATACAGATTTGGGCTTTGGCTAACTAAGGTGGGGTTCTTAACTCCAGGCCAAAGTATTCCAAATTTCAACTAGATTTTTTACCTCCCATGTAGACAAGCCCTTAGAGGAAAATAATACGTTGGGCCACACCCACAACAAGATAGTAATCAAAGGATGGGAAGGTTCAGCAAATGTAGCTGAGACTTGAGAGAAAATTTATTAGTCACCAACCACTGCTACCAAAAAGATGGGTTTCAGCCTTTTCCACTGGTATAAGTTTATTTTTTGGAAACTCCCTCTTTCTTGCCAACTGAGCACAAACAGACCAAAGTATGGCTTTTCCTTAATAAACTTCTTAAAATCCTATTCAAACCTCAGAGAGAGAAAAATTGAAGCAGCTTAATTCATACCCATGTACACTTTTTACCAGGAAGATAAAAACGTCACTGGATTCCATACTAATAAATAGTTCTAGAGCACCCACACCCACATTCTGCAGAAACAATCTACTGAGTCTGCAAATGTTGAAACAATCACTGGTAAGATTTTAAAGCCATGTTGAAGAATTTTGTGCTACATGACTGTCCCACATCCTGCCTAAAGGAATCTCTCTCCAAACTTTCTGTTTTCCAGTCATATCAACCTTGCTCCTACAATCCAAGAAAACTATTTTTTTCCATTATTTTGACTAAAGTTGTATTAGGTGTGATGATGCCCATGCTCAGTGGTGCAATTCCAGCAACTGTATCCTATCTACAACTGTAAAAATTACCAAAAACACTGAAGCTACAGAGGAGAAAGTTTGTTTCTGGATGAAATAATTTTTAAAAAAAGAATATATGTAGTATTTACTTTCTTATCAATACTAGATTTTGTTTACTACCTAACAACATTAAGTGTATCAGATGGCATTCAGTATCACAGCTAGGGATGCATAATCCAGAGCAGTGATTCCCAACTTTGCAGACCCCCTCGGCAGCACATTTCCATAAATTGCACCCTTCATATTAGCAAAATGTTTGTAATTAATGTAGTTGCTGTTATTTCAAACTTATATGTTGTAATTGTAAATAAATAGCCCAATAATGGGGTTAATAATAAAGTGAATAGACAATGCATAAAAAACACAGCAAACATAGTCAGCCCTCCGCATCCGTGGGAGTTAGGGGCATAGGACCTATGCAAAAGTGGAAAAACGCGGATACAATGGAGGCAGGAGCACGACTCACTGGAGGCCTCCTCAGGCTTGTGAAGCAGGCAGCCGGTGGGCTTCCCAGAGGGGTGAGTACAAAGAACGTGTGCCTACTGGCCAGGTCTGCAACTGCCACCCCACTCTTTAAGCCTGGGGCTGCTGTGTGCACATTCAGCAGCCCTCAGCTTCAGGAAGAAGCGGGGGGGGGGAGAGTGATCACAGCTGATGCCAAGTGCCTCCTGAAGCCATCTGCTGTGTGAATGTCCACACTGCATCCAGCTTTGGGAGGCAGTTGGCAGCTGTGATTGCTGCTCCTATCCCCTCATGAAGCTCAACTCTGCTGGGTCCAGTGCCGTGCTTCAGGAGGAAGGTGAGACGAGCGATTGCTGCTGTGCACACAGCGCAGACAGCTTCAGGAGCTGGTTGGTGGCCACACTCACTGCTCCTATCCCCCCTCTCGAAGCATGATGCTGCTGTGTGCACATTGCTTTGGGGGAGGATGAGCAATCACTGCTGCTGCCAAACACCTTCTGAAGCCTGCTGCTATGTGAATGTGCACACAGCAGCTGGTTTTGGGAGTCAGTTGGTGGCAGCTATCACTGATGCTCCACCCTCCCCTAGTCCAACACTGGTTTGTGCACATTCACATAGCTATGTTGGGCTTGCTGAGGGTGGAGCGGCAACGCCAACTGCCTCCTGAACCCAATTGTTCTGTGGGCTGTAGGCAGCTATATGCCCTTTTCAGCAGCCTGGTCTTTCACCTTCCTTTTCCCCGCAGCCAGGCAGACTGACCTCTGTGAGCCTGAAGCAACGATGTGATTGCTGGATTGCTTTTTTACAATCTGCATCCAGGCTCCCCCATCCCCAACTGTTTTCGGGTGATTGATCTCAATGGTGTGCCAGGAAGCCTGAGCTATACGGAATTTTACTATATGAAATTTGTGGAGCAGTTTTTAAAGGCTTTTAAGGTAAAGACATTCTAAATGTGCTTTACATTTTTTAAAAACAAAACAAAAACAAAATCCTAATCATGTTTTTACTGAAGAAACCTACTCTACTGGATCTTTACTCATAGGTAATTGAGGCAGCAATTGTCATCTCAGAAGTACAAGCACCTTATTTTGCACAAACATAACTGAAACTATGTAAGACTAGAGCAAAAATGCAGCACATTAATGCACCATATAGTACCTTCATACCTGTACAGTCGTCCCTCCACATTTGCAGCTTTGACGTTCGCGGTTTTGAGTATTCACGGTTTCTCCTCCTTCTCCTCCCCTTCCCAGGGAGGGAACTCCATCTACCTCAGAGGCTTTGCTACATTTGGAGTGGGGAGCCAAGGCGCTCCCTCCTGTGATAGCATGCCTGTATGTATGACTGTGAATGGATGGGTTCCTGTCAATCCAGGTGAAGCAAGGTCTTAAATCATAACTATGATCATAACTACAATACCCCTCCCTACTCTCCTAGGGCTTGCCTCCGTTTGAAATGGAGAGCCAAGCCCCGAGAGGGCAATGAGGGGGGCAATTTAGATCTGATCTCCCTGCTCCCTCGGGGCTGGCTCCCCACGCCAAACAGAGCCCAACCCAGGGAGGGTGGGGAGATTGGGTCTAAAGCACCCCCTCCCTCATTTGAAATGGAGAGCCAAGCCCCGAGAGAGGAAGGAGGCGGCGATTAAGACCCGATCTCCCTGCTCCCTCGGGGGTTGGCTCCCCACTCCAAACAGAGCCAAACTCAGGGAGAGTGGGGAGATGGGGTCTAAAGCACCCCCTCCCTACTTTCCTGGGGCTTGCCTCTGTTTGACGTGGAGAGCCAAGCCCCAAGAGGAGCAAGGAGGGGGGCGATTTAGACCCTCCATTGGGGGTTGGCTCCCCACTCCAAACAGAGCCAAGCCCAGGGAGAGTGGGGAGATGGGGTCTAAAGCACCCCTGCCCCACTTTCCAGGGGCTTGCCTCCATTTGAAATGGAGAGCCAACCCCCTGAGAGAGCAAGGGGGGCGATTTAGACCCAATCTCCCGGCTCTCCTTGGGCTTGGCTGTTTGGAGTGGAGAGCAGCTTTGGGAAGGCGGGGGTGGTGGCTGAGAAGTGGCTACAAGGCTTCAAAATCCCTGTCATTATTTTGGAAGGGTGGGGGGGCGGTCTGCAGGGGTGGTTATTTTATTCACAGTTTTTTCACATTTGCGGGGTTCTTGCGCCCTAACCCCCACGAGAATGTGGAGGGACGACTGTATCTTACTTGGTAATAGAAACCACAAATGTTGTAGTAAACAGAATGTGTATTGTTCAGACAGAAATAGTTTTACCCCATTGCAGTATTAAGAGCCAGTAGCATATTTGGACACTGAGTTAAAGCTTGTAAGACCAGCAAACTCTGTCAATTAAGTATAATCATTCTGTAACACTGTATTACACAAATGTCTTCATACTACACATTTTTAGTGAATAAACCTTTTCTTAATGCTCGTTCCAAAAAATAAAAGTTTTCTTCAGTGCTCACCAAATTGAAAAAAGTTATTGGAGATTTTTAAAAAAGGGGGGGTTCACCACTGATTTTTCTGTTTTTCTTTGATTTGTTTTTAACTCTGGGCTTACTTAGAAGTAATTCTGAGTTCAATTGTCAGCACTCCAAAGTCAGTCAGCACAGGAGTGAAACCTACATTACAACGCTATATAGCCCTATTTAGAAACAAGCCACATGGACTTGTGGTCATAGTCAACTAAAGCCACATGGAAGCTCACACACAGATTCTGTGAAAGTTAAGACAAAACATCTGCCACAGCTTTGTTCTGTACTCACAAATGTTAATGCAGACTAAAGAACCAACATTACATCTGAGGATGTATTGAGAGGATTAGAACATCTGATCCTTTTGCTTGACTTCTCAAAGTATGACAGGGAGGTTAAATGATGTTAGTTAGTTAGTTAGTTAGTTAGTTATACCCCGCTCTTCAGCCACAAGGCTATCAGAGCGGCTTACAAATTGTTTTAAGCAATAGCTATTTACACATCTACACTGCATTAAACAGTTTCCAATGTGTGTTAGCTAATTGCCCCCACAAGCTGGGTACTCAATTTATCGACCTACGAAAGGATGGAAGGCTGAGTGAACCTTGGAGCCCACTGGAATCGAACTTGCAACATGGTGGTTTGCAGTACTGGCATTTAACCACTGCGCCACCAGGGCTGTTAAAGCACAATTAATCAACACAAAATAATTTTGAGAACACAACCTATAAAGTTACAAGAATCCAGACTAAAAAAAGATCTTATGTCCATCTCCATTGAGTTGCAAAGGAATTCTACCAAATCTATGGAAGATTTTCTTTCTCCTTGCCTAATTATGTGAGCATAAACCTTGATTTTTGTTGTATAGTTGGATCCCCATATCCAGGGGGGTTTGGTTCCCAGACTTACCGTGGATACCAGAAACCACAGATAACAGCAAACCATTATTTTAAAAAGATTTACTTCCGGTAAAAACATACCATAGTTGTGTTGAAGGACATAGAAGATGCCTAGGGAGGATGTCTCTCTAGGCATTTTCCAATGCAACTCTATGGTAAGTGTCCCTATTTTGTGTCCCGCAGGTAACTGAAACTGTGGACATTGGTTCCGTGGATAGGGGGATCTGACTGTATTCTTAAAATTACCCAGTTGTCATCTAAAAATAGTCTCAGTACTGAAAATTATCTGTATTTCCTATAAATCTGTTATTTTTTTCACCTTGTGATTTGCACCACAAATAGGGCCACTGCCATAGAGTGTGGTTGGCTTTCTGGACAAATGAAATTAGGCCCTGAAAGAAATGAAACCAGTGCATAGTTGAGATACCCTGGTACTGACCTCTGCAGCCAAACCACCTTTTTTTCCTACATACCCAGGAGACACTGCTGCATTGTTTTCAAATTATCTTTAACCAGGAAAAAAAATTCTCTTGCAGTAAATATTTTAAAGTAAAACCCTCTCCAGATGAATATGGGACCCCTGAAAACTGTATATTTTGGGGTTCGGTAATATATCCTCTACTACATACTACGGAAGCCAATGCTTCTGTGCCTACGCAGAATTCAACTGAAGTCATAGATCTAAGTCCTGTGACTTATTTAAAGTTAATCAGTCATTCATGAAACCAATGGTAGTAAGGATCTACCTTAACATTTGAGCTTGAACAGAACAGCAGCAGAAAGATGGATAGCCTCTTCTTCCACTGGTCACAGCAAACTATATGACAGGCTGTTATGAAACCCAGCAATACATCCCTGGATTCTTCCCTAGATTTGGGGACACAGAAAAAAATGTTCATTATAGCAACACTCATACAGAAACGTTTTGCTACTTATCTGTGGTGTGCAACAGGGCCAGTTCCCAATTTTTATTATTCAGAAGAGCCTCCCTTTCAAGGAGTGCCAACTTTTCAACCAACCACTGTAGCTGTCCCATTAGCAGCAGCTTGATGTACAGACATTCTGTGCTAGAGGGCAGTAAGGTTTAGACCTGTTATGAAAAGCGTTACCCATTGATTTCGGCATACCAAACCTTTGTTTAAAAACCCAGAAGCAGACTGGGCTTTTTAAAAAACTATCCCATTAGTAACCCTTTCCCTCCCTCACCATGAAATTGGGCAAATAATAAGACTATGTGCTTGCACTGTTCTCTGTGATTTGCATTCTTTTCTTTCAAATCAATATCATAATCCCAGACTCTGAAGGGTTTCTCTGTGAGTGCCATGTCAGGACACTCACTGTGGGTATGGAAATACGGATGAGGTAACAAATTAAAGCAGGCAACATGTAGATTGGTCCCTCAAAAACAGAGGTACAATACTGCAAAAACAACAGGCACAGGAACTGCAAAAATATGAATTGAACAAATGCTGGATATGTACCTTCCTACCCGAGCGTGCTTGTGCTGCTGGCATCTTTAGCCTGGAGATGGTACATGTGTGAGAAAGGAAAAGAATGGAGAAAGGGGCTAAATGGGAACAGTGCAATGGGATGTGAGAACATAACTGGGAGGAGAGTGCATTAAATGCCTGGTAAGATACCAGGTAAGCATGACTGGAAAGCTGTCTGATGGAAAGCCAGCCTGAATAATACTTTTGTCGCACATTGTGACTGAATGAAAAAGGCTTCCGCCACTAATATAATCTGACATACTAATATAATGCCAGGTGCTATAGACTATATTTCAGAGGAAGAAACTGGCAGAACCACCCGAGTACTCCTTGCCTAAGAAAACCCTATGAAATTCATGGGGCCGCCTTAAGTTGACAGGTGACTTGAAGGCACACAGAGAGAAGAGAGTATAATGCTTCTTAGTTCAGCATCACTTGAAGGGCCTTACACAATGTGATAGGAAACAATATACAGTAGTTCAGTGTCACTCCAGACCCCCGTCTGCTGTAATGTCACAGTAGACTGGGAGGAAAATCTGTGAAATAACCTATGTGAGGAGGCTGAATTTAGAATTAACCAACCAAAATAACCATTTTGGCAAATGTCTGTTGCTTTCACCTTTTCCTCTCTTTGCAAATTGCACTGACTCCAAAAACTGAATGACTACATACAATATATTGAAAGAACTAACTTGACTGTTCTTCCGTCCTGCTTTGGGACTGCATCTAAAGGGCAGAAGCTGTGCCATCTTACTGTGAAATCCTTTTTGAAAAACTATTTCTTATACGAGCCAATCCATGTTCTAAGATCTACAGGAGGAGGTTTTCTTTCAGTCTCATCACTATCCCAGGCACGTCTGGTGAGGACACGAGAAAGAAAGTGAGAGAGACAGAGAGCCACAGACAAGCTTCTTGGTGGCTGCTCCCAAGTTATGGATCTCTCTTCTCCGGGAGGATTGGTTGGCTCCCTCGCTACTGTCTTTCCTTTTATTTAAGGAAGTTTTTGATTTTTAGTGTAAGCAACAGACAAAACTTTTAATGGGTGGTGTAGTGTTTTTATTTTATTACGCTTTAATTGTTTTCTAATACTTTTAAAGAATTGTTTTAATGCTGTTTTTAACTTGTGTTTCTTAAATAGAAATTTAGTTTAATTTTGTTTTAACTTTTGTATTAACAGTTTTTTAAAATTGTATTGCGGTTTTGAAATGTTGTATGCCACCTTGAATCTTGCATTGGGAGAATACATTTATCTAAATAAATAAATAAATAAATATTCATGCTTGCTCAGATCTCACTCTGTTTGATGGGGCTGGCTCCCAGACAAGTGTGTTGCAGTCTTCAGGCTGTGTTTTTACATACAATTTTTGTAACTCAGATTCAGATTGCTTCAGATATAAGTGGGATGCAGCTCGATATGGAGTTTAGCAGAAAACACAGGTAAGTAAAAAAGAGCATTCCTGGGGAGTCAAATTATATTATATATCACCTACACATTTGAGTGGAGTGGACATGTTGAGAGATGTTGTATTTCTACAACTTCACATTCAGGCACAGTGTTGCATTGCAACTCATATCAGTGCACAGTGTAACTCAAATCTTGGTAAGTCTCTGAGCACTAAATGAGTTTTAGTCATTCCCATTGCCCTGATAGACTGTTATTTTACAATAAGCCACCTCAGATACTGTTGTGGAAAGTGAGATATTCTACTCCACAGCTATCACTATTCAGAGACTGAGAGCCATTTACTATGTTAGTCTGCAAGTACAGGGCCAAAACAGACATGACAAGGCAGCTACATATATTTTAACCTCATGACTGCCTCATTCACATACAAAATTGTTGGTGCACAGGTAAGGGACATGAACAAATTCCATTCCTTCCGCCGTCTTACTTTTGTTATGCTCTCTAGCTTTAAACCATCATCTTCCAATCTGGCTCAGTTCCCATATTTGAGTTACAGTTGGTAGAAAATGGAGCACATCAAATTAAGGTTGTAAAGGTGTTTTTTTTCATGTAAGAAAAAAGACCTCACTTCTCTTATATATGTAAAGGGGAGAAACCATGTGGATAAGAAGCTAGAACATGGCCACTGTGCATATCCTCTAGCCTGCCCACTTAATCAACAGATGGAAAGTAGTTGTATTGTGATTTCCTGCATGGCAGGGGGTTGGACTGGATAGCCCTTGTGGTCTCTTCCAACTCTACAATTCTATGATTCTGCCACAAGATGAAATTTAAGAAAAGTTCCTGCATACGTATGACTATTCCAACTTGATCTTGAACAACTGGGGACAAACACAACAAAAACTCTTGCATACTTGCTGCCAACAGTAAAAGGCAAATATGACCAAGTGAGGCACACCGTAAAAATTAACTACCACTATACAGCAATGCTTTACCACTTTTGATGCTCATTTTATATACTTCTCCATGTTGTGCCAGGGTGTGTGTGTCTTTATTGCCCCACCTGGTTATTCTACTGCACATCTGTATGCTGCCCGTGCTTTTGACTGATGCTTTAAGAGCAATCTTACAATAATCTCTTTGCTCCAGCTTTCTTTAGGTTCAGGCTCCAATCTGATGATTTAAAGACATATTGGCAGAGGGCTCATACTACAGATCAGCCACTGGCTGAGAAAGGAAGTGAAGTCTTTCCCATCCCATCCCTCCTTTCAATTTATGAGTTCAGCCCTGTTACTAGTATAAACACCAGAAGAAGTGTACTTCTATCAACAATGTGTCCTGTTTCTCCATCTTCCTGGGTCCAAATCTGAGTTTCCCCATCTCCTCCATATTACATACACTTGATCACAGTGCGTATCTGGAGCTTTTTTTCTTTCACCCAATAGGAAGACTTCTTCCATCTGCAGAATACCATGGCTCATACTGCACAGTACCCAGAATGTCTGCTGCTGTATTGATTTGGCTAGAAAGTGAGAATGTCAGAAGAGAAATAAGGATAGAGAAGAACTAAATACAAAGATTTATAGGATGATAAAAGCCACAACTATGATGGTGCAAGTAATTTGTTTATTTCAACATCTATGACTTCTCAATAACCTGGACCCCTGAAGCATTGCACAATAGATAAAACAGGTACAAATGTAATAGACTACAGACTACTGGTCCATCTAGGAATGAATGGTTCAGGCAAGATCTTTTATGTTGCTTATTATCTGACCCTTTAATCCATAGATGAATATGAAAGAACGCTGGCTTTAATAGGACCAAGAAATCAGGGCCTGCTCTACCCTAAGGACTACAGCTTCAGCTACCTTGGGTTATGTATATGATTTTTAATGAAGTCTAGCCCTTTTGAATCAACTGCCTCCATGGACACAAGGCCAACCTACATGCTGATACTTGTTCTTCCAATTGCTATTTGATGGTGAGGAAACTTCATGGAGTAGACCAATCGCTCTCTTCCTATCAGTCTAAGATTTCTCTATATATCTACCATATTAAAAGCTATCTTATCTTACTCCCACTGACAGCCAAGTCAACATCCTACACACTGGGCCTGACAAGTCTCAAGTATTTTAGGTATAATTTTCTATTATGGTTAAAATTGAACTTCAAAGCGTCTTTTGACATGGTTCTGGTCCTATCTGGTTGACAGCTCCCCAAAATAGTGTTGAGAGATTGTTGCTTAGCCTCCCAATTGTTACCTTATGAGGTTTTTTTAGGGATCACTACTGTCCTTTATGTTTTTCAACATTTATATGATGCCACTGAAGACACGCTTCCAGAGTTTTAGAGCTGAGACTCACCAATACGCTGATAATACCCAGCTCTACTTCTGTTTTTCAGTCCAAGGAGGGAATGAAAGTCCTAAATCACTGTCTGGATGCAATAAGGTACTGGATGCAAATGGAACAAACTAATGTTCAGTCTAGACAAGATGGAAGTTTGATAGCAGAAAAAATTAAGTGCGTTTGAGATTATAGGCTGTTCTGGATGAGGCTGCATTCTCTTGACAAAGGGACGTTCATATGTTGGGGGTGTTAAAAGCCAGGATCACTTCTGGAGGACAAGGTGACTATTGTGTCCAGGATTTTACTCAGCTTCAATTGGTACACCAGCCATGGCCCTTTCTAGAGAAGACACATGTGGTCAGTATTCCATGCTTTAATTACTTCTCAATTAAGCTACCGTAATATACTTTATAGAGGATTGTCCTTGAAATGTGTCTGGAAATGACAGCCAGCACAATGCAGCAGCACAGTCTATTACTTTGCGTGTGCTTAAGAGACCATACATCACCGGTCTTGAGTCAACTGCATTAACTTCCATTTGCTTCCAAGCTCAGTTCAAAATGCTGCTGTTCACCTACAAAGTCCTAAGCAATCTGGTACAGGATATCTCAAAGACTACCTCCTCCCATATGATTCTGCCCAGAATATGAAATCTTCAGCCAAGATCCTCTTACATATTTCACCATTACATGAAGCTAAGTTGGTAAGTGCATGAGATGGGACTTTCTCTGTAGCACGCACATCAAATGGTGGCACTCCTTTCCAAGGGAAGTTGGGTTGCCTCCCTTTTTGCTGAGTGTCCTGTGGACTGTCATATCTTGGCTTTGGTTTTCAAAATTAGTTTTAAAATTGTTTTTAACTTGGTTTTAAAGAATGTTATTAATACATCTTCTGATATATAGCTAAGGGAGCTCTGATGGACAAAAATAATAAATACTTAAATACATAAAATTTCTTCTACTTGGTTTTTAGATAAAATTTTAAACTTGAGACCAAACTTCTTCTCTATCCCTGGCCCAGTTCAGGCTGGATACTGCCAGCACACCTAAGCCACAAAATGGAGGGAGTTTCCCTCACCTGCTGGCTCAAGGGGCTCTCCTTAGTCTTCTTGGCCCTCCTGATCCATAGGGCCTCCTGATCCATAGAGCTAGGGCAAGGGGTCTCAGAAGGCATGTCACATCTCCAACATGGCCAAGGGTTCCCTCCTCATTTTGCATCATTCAGTGCATTTCCCAAACAAGCCGGGCAGAGGTGGGGGGGGAGTAGAAGGCTAGAAAGAAAGAACTGAAGAAGAAAAATGGATTGGATGAGGTGTGAAAGAGCAGAGAGAGACAGGTTGAAGGAACAAGATAATAATAGAGAAGAAAGTTTGGAGAAAAAAGAAAGGAAATGGGAGCAAAGCTGAGGTACGTGCTACTGGTTGAAAGGCAGGAACTAGACTGGCTTTTTTCTTCCTATTTGAGAAAAGAGAGGAGCAACCAACATCATGATGTTCCTTACTTCTCTGCTGGGAATTTTTGTGTGTGTGCCCTTACATTGATTTCATTGATCTTTTCTGTTTTTATTGTGCTTGTTCTCTTGCAATGGTCAGGAATGATGAGAACTGAAGTCCAGCTGAATGGCTGGAGAGCCATAAATTTCCCATCCCTCATCTCAACTCTCTGGCAACCCATGATTGAAGTGAAATCAGTTTATTATCAGGGTTCATTAAACCCTGAGGAAGCTCTCTTTAAGGTGCTGTAGTTTGAAGCATAATAGGTAGGGAGCACTCTGTCACACCTTAGGTGCAAAAGCATGAGACATGTTGTACAATAATAATATCCACCAATTCCAGCAGGTTGCCTAATTTGGTTTATCCTTAAACTCAGAATGCCTCCTCCTTCATAATCATCAGTATTCAAGGGTTGCTTTTTTTCAGCAATCGCCACAATTCAGTTTACAAACATCTTTTTTTTTTATTTAGTTATTTATACCCCGCTCTTCAGCCACAAGGCTATCAGAACGGCTTACAAATTGTTTTAAGCAATAGCTATCTGCATTAAACAGTTTCCAATGTGTGTTAGCTAATTGCCCCCACAAGCTGGGTACTCATTTTACCGACCTACAAAAGGATGGAAGGCTGAGTGAACCTTGGAGCCCGCTGGAATCGAACTTGCAATGTGGTGGCTTGCAGTACTGGCATTTAACCACTGCGCCACCAGGGTTCTTTCCTTTAAGGCAAGGTCTCCCAATCAGGTGCCCCACAAATATTTTACACTATAACTCTCATCACCTGCAGCCAGCATGGCCACAGTTTGTGCCACACCAAGTTGTAGATATATAATAATAATATAAAGGCTAATTTAACTTGCAAAAATTCCCATAAGTGATTATTGGGGAGGAAGATTTGAATTTCTGTCTCTACTCTTCAGGAATTTTTACCTTACACTCTTTATTCCAGTTTTGACTATTTGGTTACAAAACCAATGGTGAAAGACAAAGTATATGTAAAAGAGGGACCAAATCTCACAATAGATTTTAAAACTTTTCTTACTCAGGTTAGCCCAAAGAATTTCAGCCATCTTTTTTACGACCTTCTTTGGACGAAATCAATTTGAAAATCAACCAGCAGGGTTTAAAAAAAAAAGTCTGTATCCAAAGTTATGCCTGGCAACTTTTACTTTTAAAGAGCATTCGAGACATATTGAAAAGATTTTTTTCAAGTTTTATGCCACTTTCATCAATCCTAAGGTTTTCTCCCTCAAAAATGTAAGAAAAGGTAATGTAAAAGTAATGAACAGCACAAGTATTAAGTGAGGTGCTGTTTCCACAGTGTGATCGTAATAAGTAACAGCTCTTCAAACGCTGTGATAATGAACAGAAACAGATTACAGTTGTCCCTTCACATTTGCTGGGGTTTGGTTCCGGGACACCCCCCCCCCCGTGAATACCCTAATCCGTGAATACTCAAGTCCCATTATATGCAATGGCATAGCAAAATGGTGTCCCTTATATAAGATGGCAAAATCAAGGTTTGCTTTTTGGGTTATTATTTTTTTAAGAATATTTTCAAGCCGTGAATACTTAAATCCGTGAATGCCAAATCCGTGAATGTGGAGGGACAACTGTACTTGAAAAACTTTCCCAACTCTGGGAGGAAAACTTTTCTAGTTCTTTATATTGTAACCCAGATTTGCCACTTTTTACTTGGACATTGCCATTTACTTTTCTATTATGAAAATGAACATCCTTTCATTGCCAGGTGAAGACTCCTCCATAGTAGCAGGCGTTTAAGAACCAACTATTTTACATGTAAATTGCTGTTTGTTCAGTGTGCTGTACTACCTTTGTTTTACGCTTTTAAATTAATGCTTTAAACAGTTTTAATTCTGCAGGGAGTTTAACATTGTTTTAATCTTCATTTCTGGTGTGTTTTTAGCAACATGTTTTAGCAACTTGTATTTCTTTTTATCTTGTAAGCCACCCTGAATCCAAATGGGGAGTAAATAATGTGACTGATTGATGGATTGACTGAATGAGTAAAAAGAGGTGAGGAAGGGCAGGGGTGTAGCTGTGGGAGTGGGAGGCAAAATGATGTTGGCCCCCAAATATGAACCCAATGGAATTTTCCTTCAGTTCTCAAATTTCTAGCACTGCAGTAATTTAAAACCTCACCTATACATTTACAAATAAAGTGTAGGAGTCCAAAGAATAGAGCCAAGTTACCAAAGAAATGCGAACACAGGAGTTCTAGGTATAGATTATTTTCAATGTGTCACTCTACGAAATGCTAAAATTTGGAGATTTGAATGAAAATTTAATGAGGGGGAGGAGCCAAAGTGTCCCCTGCTTCATCTTAACATCACTCCTGAAGAAGGGGAAGAAAAATTCTTATGTGGGAAGAAAAGTGTCAAAGAATGAATGGACCAAATTGTTATATAATCCCTTCCACTTATCTGCATGTCAAACTGTTTAAAGACTTATCCAATGTCTATCTTCATAATTTTTGACGACAAGTTAAGTGTGGGGGACCATCATCTGGATGGGGGAAACTTTAATCTTTTGCCCCCTGCTATGGTCCCAAATTGGATCTACATAATTTAATTGCCAAAAAGTGATCTATTGATTAATATATATCTTTAGGGGGGGAGTGGGTTGCCTTTTAATATGTAGTTCTATCCAACTTCTGTCAAATAACCAGTATGTAGGAACCTCTTTTTCAGAAGACCACATCCATACCTGTCTACAATTCAACAGACAGAAAAAAAATATTCTTCAGGTTTTTCACTTCCTTGGCTGCTACACTCATATAACATTTTATAGAATCGTAACAAATGGAAAAGACCACAAGGACCATCCAGTCCAACCCCCTGCCTTGCAGGAATACACAATCAAAGCACTCCTGACAGATGGCCATCCAGCTTCTGTTTAAAAACCTCCAAGAAAGGAGACTCTACTACACTCTCAGGCATATTTGATTGTCAAATAGTTCATACTGTCAGATATTCTTTCTAGAGTTTAGGTGGAATCTCTTTTCCTGTAGTTTGAATCCATTGCTCCATGTCCTAGTCTCTGGAGTAGCAGCTAGCTCCCTCTTCAATATGACATCCTTTCAGATATTTAAACATAGCTATCATGTCACATCCTAACCTTCTCCAGGCCAAACATACCCAGCTGCCTAAACCATTCCTCATATGGCATGGTTTCCAGACCTTTCACCATTTTGGTTGCCCACCTCTGGATGCCCACCTCAATTTGTCAAAGTCCTTCTTGAATTGCAGTGCCCAGAACTGTAAACAGTATTCCAGATGAGGTCTGACCAAAGCAGAACAGAGTGGTACTGTTACTTCCCTCAATCTAGACACTATAATCCTATTGATGCAGCCTAGAATCACATTGGCTTTTTCAGCTGTCGTATCACTCTGTTGATTCATGTTCAGCTTGTGGTCTACTAAGACTCTTAGATTCCTTTCACATGTACTGTTGTCAAGCCAGGTATCACCCATGCTATACCTCTGTATTTCATTTTTTTCTGCCTACATGGAGTACTTTACATTTCTCCCTGTTGAAATTCATTTGGTTAGTTTTGGCCCAGCTTTCTAATCTGTTTAAGTCATTTTGGATTCTGATCCTGTGCTCTGAAGTATTAGCTACGCCTCCTAACTTTGTGTCATCTGTAAACCTCGTAAGCATACCCTCATCCAAGTCATTCATAAAGATGTTGAATAGCACTGGGCCCAGGACAGAACCCTGTGACACCCACTAGTCACTTCTCTCCAGGATGAAAAGGAGCCATTGGTGCCTACTCTTTGAGTTTGGTCGGTCAACCAATTTCAAATCCACCTAACAGTCGCATTGTCTAGCCCACGGGTTACTAACTTTTTTGCAAAGATACCATGGGGGACCTTGTCAACACCCTTACTGAAATCAAGATGTACTAATTCCACAGCATTGCCTTCATCTACCAAGTTTCTAACGCTGTCAAAAAAAAAAAAAGAGGTAAGATTAGTCTGGTATGACTTGTTTTTGAGAAACCCATGTTGACTTTTCGTGATCACAGCATTCCTTTCTAAGTGCTTACAGACTATCTATTTAATGATCTGCTCTAGAAGCTTTCCTGGTATTAATTTCAGGCTGACTGGGTGGTAATTGTTCGGGTCCTCTTTCTCTTTTTGAAGATGGGGATAACATTTGCCCTCCTCCAGTCTGCTAGGAGTTCTCCTGGAATTCTCAAAGATTGTTGCCAGTAGTTTTGAGATTACTTCTGCCAGTTCTTTTAATATCCTTGGATGCAGTTCATATGGCCCTAGAGATGTGAATTCATTTAGAGTAGCCAGGTATTCCTGTACTACTACTTTACCTATTCTTTGCTGCATTTCCCCTACTGCCTCATCTACTCCATTTTCCCTAGTTATACAGTTTTCCTTCTGGGAGAAGACTGCGGCAAAGAAGGTATTGAGTAGTTCTGCCTTTTCTCTGTCCCCTCTTAGCATTTCACCATCTCCTCCACACAATAGCCCTTCCATTTCCCTGTTCTTCCTTTTAACATGGACATAACCAAAACAATCCCTTTTTATTGTTTTTAACCTCTCTAGCAAGCCTGAGCTCCACCTGTGCTTTAGTTTTTCTGGCTTTCTCCCTAAACATGTTGGCTATTTCTTTGAATTCCTCCTTATGATTTTTCCTTTTTCCATTTCTTGTCCATGTCCCTTTTTAATTTTAGCTCAGTTTAAAGTTCTTTAGACATCCATCCTAATTTCTTTAGACACCTCCGATTTTTCCTCCTCATTGGAACTGTTTTAAATTGTGCTATCAATATCTCACTTTTAAGAAACTCCCATCCCTCATGAACTTCCTCTCTTTTAGTATTCCTGACCATGGCATCATACCCAGTATTTCACTAAGTTTACTAAAATCAGCTTTATTGAAGTCTAGAATGCATGCTTGACTAAACTTGACTTCTCCTTCTGCTGTAGAACTAACTCCAGGAGAACATGGTCACTCCCACCTAAGGATCCTGACACTTCCACCTCACTAACCAAGTCATCCCTGTTGGTTAGGATCAGATCTAAAATAGATGACCCCCTTGTTGCCTCTTCCACCTTCTGGATAATGAAATTGTCTCCAAAGCAAGTGAGGAACATGTTGGACCTTATATTCTTGGCAGAGTTTGACTTCCAACAAATACCAAGATAGCTGCAATCTCCCATTATTACTACTTCTCTCCTGAATCTGGGGTCATCTGTTCCAGGAAGGCCTCGTCCAAGTCCTTAGTCTGGCTGTGGGGGTCTGTAGTAGACCCCAACAATGAAATCACTATTGTTTCTCTACCTGTTTTTACCCACATGCTCTCAACCTGGCTTCGAGAATTTGTCATGGATCTCTTTGCAGGTGTAAACATACTTGATATATAATGCTGCTACTTCTCCTTACTTGTTTGGTTTATTTCTCTGAATAGGTTATTCCCCTCTATTATTACATTCCATTCATGAGACTCATCCCACCAAGTTTCAGTGATGCTTTGCAGTGTTAACAATTTAAGTTCATCTTATTAGATCCCATGATGAAGGGAATTTTGGGGCTTTTTTTTTAAAGGAAGGACATTACAAACTTAAATGTGCAAGATTAAAAACTAACAGGGCATGTGGAAAATCATACAGTTCTAAATAAGTTCAAATGGTAGTAGGAGTCATTTTATGTTTGAATGTGATGTCTAATGTCTAAAGATGAAAAAGGATAAATAATAGATTATGTATACTAATAGATTATGTGTTAAGGTAATTTGGTTTAATGATTGTGTTTTGTTCGTAGTCTGATGTTAAAGTTGTAAATGTTGTAATTGTTCAATGTTTTGAAATAAATAAAGTAATTTTAAAAAACAACTTTTAAGTTCACCTTGTTTATTTCCCATGCTCTGTGCATTAGTGTAGACATCTAAGACCATAGGCCATTCCCCCTAGCAGCTTATTTAAGGGGTTGTTTCTCCCACTGTTGGGTTCTTGTACTATTTGCCCAGTTCTCTGTATAACATTTGGGCACCTGATGAACTCCTGCCCTCAAAAATACTGTCTCCTTCCCCCAAATAATTCAGTTTAAAAAGCCCTCCTGATCAGGTGTGTGAGACTCTTAGTAAAAACTTTTCTGCCAACTGCTATGAGATGCAAGCCATCACTTCCCAGAAGCCTATCTTCATGAAACTGCCGACCATGGTCCAAAAAGCCAAATCATTCCTAATGACATCATGTGTGGAGCCAGTTGTTCACCTCCACTATTCTCTCTCCCTTCCTGGACCATGTCCTTCAACTTGGAGGAGAGACAAAATGACAACTTGTCATTTGAACCAGAACAACTTGCCACAGCAGGCCTAGTAAGGATAGCAAAAGGGGACACAGCTCAGTGATAGTGTAGGTCCAGTTAAAAGGTCCTCAAGGAGTTTCTCTGGCAAAGATCTCTGCCCGAAGCACTGGAAAGCTACCACCAAAGTACACAGCAGAGGTCCAGGTGGACCACTGTTCTGATTTAACATGAAGGTGCTTCCTATGACAGGATCACCAAGGTGGCTCTTAAGTAAATATTCCATTGGCCGGGTCAGTATTTAGGGCTGAAATGCTGGGCTTTGGGAGTCTGAAAGCCAGTAAGCATCAGAGTTAGGCTGGTCAAAGATGTTTTGCCACTGAATACAACACAGACCCATGAGGCTCCACCCTTAGGTCCAATGTAGTTGTTGTTGTTGTTATCATTTATTTATATAGCGCCATCCCTGTACATGGCGCTTTACGAGTAGAACAACAACAAAACAGTTCCCTGCCCTCAGGCTTACAATCTAAGAGACATGACACAAAGGGAGAAGGAGTGTCAATGTGAGATGGGATTAAGTCCAGCAGATATTGCCTCTTCTTCTCCACCCCACCCAGCTCCCAAGGCTAGAGCAGTGACAGTTGAGATGGAGGAAGGGCCTTTCATCTGCTTCTGGGCCTAGGCCTGATGGAGCTGTGCCTGGCTCTTCTTCTCTCCCTCCAAGGCCAGGGCAGTGGCAGTTGGGATGGATGTAGGGCCTTTCAGGTTTGTTGATTTCTAACCTGTCACATTGCCAGGCTTCATCAAACCTGTTGGGTTTTAGCCCTAGTTTTGTGCGCATTCCAGTGCCATCTCTAGGGACAAGATTTACTGAAATCAAAAGTTCTCAACCTCAGTGACAATCATGCAGCAGACAGGCAAAGAGACAGGCTGGTGCATTAGAGAAAAGCAGAAGAATTACTCACATATGCAAGATCACCCTGTAAGGGACCGTATAACTAAATCTAGTTCTTTCTTTATATATATAGATAGACAGAGAGAGAGAGAGAGAGAGAGAGAGAGAGAGAGAGAGAAGGAAAGAGATTCAAAGCTCTGTGCAATAATAATAAAGCAAACGGTACATAACGATACATAAATTATACAATATCCATCAAATACATGATAGTTTGAACTATACCAGGCTTGCACTAATAGGCAAGTCTGCAATAAATGACAACTTCATAAGTAAGACTTCTTTGAAACTGCAATCAAGCCATTAAGGCTATACTTCTCAAACCCAGCATCCTCAGAATGTTTTTGACCACAAGTCCCATGCTCCCAGCTAGAAGAAGGATGATAGGAGTTGCCATCCAACACATTTGAAGAACACAAAGCTTATGAAGGCTACTTAAAACTTTAACTTCACCAGTTCAAATGCTTGTAAACATTCTGTTATGTCAGAGTAGCTGAACCAATAAACAACAGGGGAGAGGGATTTAGAATGATAGCCCCCTTTTAGATTATATAATAGATATAGATTTAATTAGTATTTACAATCTTTCTACCAAGTCTTGACATCAATGACTGCTCTTTAGAAATAAAATTATTTTCAATCTGGTGAAGTCACCACAAGGTAGATTAATCACTTAATCTGTTTTCAGAAAGGGAACAGGAAAATTTTCAGAAGAAGTTGACATAACTGTTACACTCTATCGGACTAATAATCCTCCAACTAAAACTCATCTATTGTACATGGCAGATTGTAACAGGTCCAAAAGAAGCCATCACTGCCTACTGTACATTGACTCGCTTTCTCTTTAAAGGGCCCTGAACCTGGATTTCAAAGACCAAGTACACTGGTTATTCTGATCTGTCACACACACAACCCTCTCAGGAAGACCACCACCCACAAAATGCCATTCCAAAACATACGCTATTACATCTTCAGAGTTTTATTCCAGCGGTTGTTTTTAGTACGGATTACCTGGCACATCTCTGCTAACCTGAAGTAGTTGTAGAGCCATCTTTTTCAGAGATATTACCAACAAACACATTTAAAAATTATTTACACAATTAAACACATTTTTTTAAAAAAAAGAATTAAATCAATCTGGTCTCCAAATATTGCACTGGTTTCAGTTTCTTCCAACTGAAAAAGAAGCAGTTTGTTTATTCAGTAAACAAATAAAGCTTAGAAGTTTGTATCCACTCAGTACCTACAACCGAGTTCCATATACCTTAACTCCATTCAGGGTAACATCCAACAAAAATAAAATACATTGCCCTTATTTGTTAAGATGTTCTAAGACTGGATAAATAGAACACTACATAGCTTCCAAGACTGTAAATCCAAAGTGCAGTGAAAGTTCACTATGAAGACTATTATACAGATTACTACAAACTCTCAGGTTTATGGAAGGGAAACTCAACTTATTCCCACACACACACACACACCTCTTCATGAATTTCCACTATAGGGTTGCCAGAGTTAAAACTGGAGAGGACTCATATAACTTTAATGGTTGTGTAGAAGAGTGAATTTCATCAGGTGGTGCTTGTTACCTGGTTGCGTGACAAGTAACACCTGCTTAAATTCCCTCTTCTAAACAATGATTAAAGATACAGGAGCCCTCTCCATTTTTCACTCTGGCAACCTGCTCCACAAAGAGGGGATATGCTGGGTTGGGCAACTCTGCAGCTGCAGCTTTTTCTTCCCCCAAACACCTCACTCCTGGCCTAGAATTAGGCTGTGTGCTGTGCTGTAGGGTTTCTGTATCCCAGTTCCTCAAATGTGGGTATTTAATTGGCATGCTATCCTAATTTGCATATAATGCAAATCAAACACATTATTTATTGATTTTTCCTTACCATTGCATTTTAGCCTTTGTCCCATTTTTATGCTAGCCAGCAGGAGGAGCCCTGGTGGCACAGTGGTTAAATGCCAGTATTGCAAGTCACCATGTTGCAAGTTCGATTCCAGCGGGCTCCAAGGTTCACTCAGCCTTCCATCCTTTCATAGGTTGGTAAAATGAGTACCCGGCTTGTGGGGGGCAATTAGCTAACACACATTGGAAACTGTTTAATGCAGTGTAGATGTGTAAATTTCTAATGTTTAAAACAATTTGTAAGCTGCTCTGATAGCCTTGTAGCTGAAGAGCGGGGTATAAATAACTAAATTTAAAAAAAAAATATGAGAAAACCAGCAGAGCATAATGTTTGAAGTGCTGAAACAGGGAGAGCTAAATTCACATCCCTGCTTGGTCATGCATTACCAGGTGACCTTGGGCTATCATAATCTTTCAGCAAGCCTACTTTTTATAGGATTTTGCGGGAACTAAAGTGGACCCTAGGTATCCTAAAGGCATCAGATCCTGTCTGATCTTGGAAGCTAAGCAGGGTCAGCCCTGGTTAGTACTTGGATGGGAGACTAAATGAATACCACATGTTGCAGGCTATACTTCAGAGGGAGGAACTAGCAAAAGCACCTCTGAGTATCCCTTACTCACCTATGAAAAATTCATCGAGTCGACAGGTAATTTGAAGGTACACACACACATGCAAAAAGAAGGATGGGGAACCATGTGGGTGCAGTACTGATAATATGAGATAATATGGATAAAAATAACAGTAACATTTTTTCATGCATAGGCAACTCTAGCATATTCTTGTCAGATCATGGGGGTTTTTTGGTCATCTTTTGTTTTTTACTTATGGTAAAACAAACAAATGACAGATCCAGGAAAATATTCTTGGGAAGCACCCAAGAGTAATGCTGCCATCTGACTGTCAGAGGGAAATGCAAGGGAAAGTCTGGGGAAACAGAAGTAAGTGCACGGCGTGAGGAGGGAGCAAGGCATGAGTTCCTTCAGAAATAAAGAGTAAATATTTTATTGTAACTGGAGTAAATTTAGCTTAATTTTCTTTGTTGAACTTTCCCACAAATCGGCTGAGTGAGATAATACTCCAAGCATCTGATAAAGCAGGCTGCAGTCTATCAAAGTCTAAAGACCATACATTTTATTTGGCATAGACTAGTACTGTAGACTAGCAATGTAGACTAGTACAAACAGATTAGCAATGCTAACTCCCTGAAAACTCTGAAAAGTATTTCTTTGTGTGTAAGAATTAATGGACATTACTGAAGACGTTGGACTGCTAAAGGTTTTTTTTTTAATATAAACTTCTGCTTCAATCATTTTATTGAATCTACTTCAGCCTAATAGTCTCCTTCTGAAATCCAGATTCTACCTAGGTACAGCACTATTCAGTTGCATTTTTTTTTATCTCTCTCTCAAAGCATGTATCAATCCAATATGGCAGGTGTGTTTTCCTCCTTAATTTCCAAATTTTACCTCTCTTTGGGCTTGTCTATGCAGGCAATAAAACCCGTACTCACTTCACCAGAGTTTCTGCATGAGACCCCAGATCTGTAAGATTCACAGGTTGCTCCAGATCTGAGGGGAACAAACCCAGATTTTCGGCCATGTGGCAGGTGAGGATTGGCTTCTGAGCAAAGCTGGGGTGGGACTTCCAGTGGGTAGGACTCCGTTCTGGCAATTTTTTTAAAAAAAAATTAAAAACAATTGTGCACATATCTGGATAAGCATATCTCTGCTTATCCAATAATACAGTACTCTGGGACCACATATTTTCATATATTTGTATGCACGAGCGAACAGAAAAAAACCCACACCAGAGCAGCCCTAGCCAAGTGGTCGGAAATAGTACAATGTATTGGATACGTGTTCAGCGTAAGCCTTTACTTTTACTCCAACGCAACTAACAGTGTGGTGGGATACTCCAATCTACAATCAAAGAAGCCTGGTGAGTGTGGTGTTTACAGGGCTGCTACAGGTTGAAGAAATCCTTCATGACTACACGGTAGGTACAGGGTTTGCCACCTGTGTAGCCAAGCCCTTTGATATAAATCTTTTCTATATCCACATTCTGTATGTTATTTTGTTTCCTTTCTGTAAGTTATACTGCAGCACAAAATGGTGTTCCTAATAAAACCATTTTAATGGTGTATGGACCTGGCGTACCATACGCCATTAAAAGACTCCCCCCAAAATGCCCAGGAGAGCTCATGACAACCCTTTGAGGTAAGGCTGGTGGGTTTAACTCACCCACCTGCTGCTTGTTCTGCCCCCTAACGCTCATTCTGCCCCTCCCCCCACTCGCTCTGCCCCTCCCACCCCTCCCTTTGCACTCGAGAACACACACGCACACACCACATCCACCCCATGTTACTCACTGCCCCTCTCCAGCAACCATGTTTGAGGTCTACATGGTCCTGCCCCCAGTGTGCTGATTGGCTGCCCAACAGACCTGTGATTGGTTGATCAGTTCCCTAAGCAGCCAATCAGCACACTGGAAACAGCAACATACCCAAGAGAAATATATATATATATATATGAATCACCTATGCACATTTACTCACGTGAAAGACCCAAAGGCCAGTGTGCTGTAGTGGTTTGAATGTTGAACAAGGACTCTGGAGATTGGGGTTCAAATTTCCACTCAGCCACAGAAACCCACTGAGGACCTTGAACAAGTCACCCTCTTTCAGTCTTAGAAGAAGGCAATGGCAAACCTCCTCTGAACATATTGCCAAGAAACCCTAGGATAAGGTCTCCATAAGTTGGAGTCAACTTGAAGGCATACAACAATAGCAACAGCAACAATAAAAGCCTATAGGTCAAATGTGTAGCCCATACCATACTCCTAAGACAAACAAATTTAGAATCAGTCTTCCAAATGGACCTTACCTTTTCTTTATAAAAGTTTGAATCCTCTTTCCAGGAAAAAAAAAATCTGAGAATTTACACCCAGCATCTACCTCAAAAAGCTTTTATCCATCCTCTCCTTTTGCCCTTCCCTAGGTACCTCAGGGAAGCAATACTTTCTGAGCAAAGCAGACCTCAGCTAGGCTTTTCCCCAAATGCTAGGCTTCCCTTTCAAAATGCAGGAATTAAGAAAGGATGAATCAATTCTAAAATTATAAATCTACAAAAATGGCAATAATAGATGTGAGACTGCATTCACTGGCTAAAAACACAAGGCAAAGGTGGGTTTGTTTTTCTTGCAAAACAAATGGATAGCATGGTGCTTGCATTTTGCCTCATAGCTCCACTCCTACAAGGTAAGGATCTTCTTGTTGTTGTTTCTTCTGCTGCTGCTGCTGCTTCTTCTTCCTTTTTAAAGTGAAAGCTTAGAAGTCAGGCCAGGTAGAAAGAGGCATTAGATGGTAAGCCCAGAATCTGGGTAAAACCCTGCCAAACAGGTAACATAGACGCCCTAGGTGGTAGCTGCCACAGAGCCTTCCAACCCCATATTGGCAACATCATATTATTTATTTAAATGATAAGCTAAACATTCAGAAAAGTGAAATCCTTGCATCAATCCTAGTAGGCTTTCCAGAGCTCATGGGATACTGCATTCCCGAAACATAATGTGTGCCAACGTTGGGCCTATCAGATCCCCATTTAAAATGATCTTGTTTATAAATGGACCTTAACTAAACATCTTTAACAATTTATTATGAACAAGGTTTCAGTCCTACTACAACTGGGCTAGTTGACAAATTAAGGAAAATTAACAAGTTACATTCTAAATGTGTGTGCGTGTGTGTGTGTGTGTGTGTGTGTGTGTGTTATGTACCTTCAAGTCATTGTTGATTTATGGTGACCCATGAATTTCATAGGGTTTTCTTATGTTTTATTTCCAGGAGGATGAAAGCAGCCTTCCCTCACTTTAAAACATTTCTCAGGTCCTGTAAAGATGTGTCAAACTCATGACAGAACTTGTAGTGGTCACAAAACTGGGTTTAAACAACATTCCCACCAATGACAGACAAACAAGCTACACCTGTGAATGACAAAAGAAAAGAATATTTCACTAACTGCTTGCCATTGTTCTGAGGGAGGAAGAGGTGAGCTAGCAGTGGTACCAGCTGGCTTACCTAGAAGATAGCATGCTTGCCTGTCAATTCTCTAGACCAGCCAGCAGACAGTGGCAGCAAAGAGGAAATTCGGGCGGGGGGGGTTGCAGTAGCCCTACGCAGTACAGGTAGGGAAACAGAATGCCCTTGGCAGACTGGTATGTATGCTAGTAATTGGCTGCCAGTCACCATCATGGATCAACTATAGGTGTTAAAGCAGTTCAGCTTCACAAACTTGCAAAGGAAATCACTTCATGCTACCCCAGGATCCACTTACTGGCCCTAACTGTCAAAGACATCCCTTCTGTCAGGGCTACTAATCCACTGCCCTGTCCCACAGGTACTGGATAATTTTGTTTGACCCTGCTGTTGTGGTTCTACAAGCAGTTGTGGGTCTACTTTGAATCAACCATTCTCTAAGGGGAGAAAACCTGATCCTACAAACACAAGATAATTCCTTCAATAGTTCAGCTGTAATATGGGACAACCTGCAGAGTAGAAAGACTGGAGATCATCATACTATCTAATGAGGCACCCAAGTAGTCATGATAAGCATGTTTTGCCTTACACACCTCCAGTGTGGTCTTCAGAGGCAACAGCAACACAAACAATTGCAGCTGGGCAACAGGGTGGCAGAAGGAGCTTGACACCTTTATTTTTCAGTGCTAGGTGCATGTACATAGTTCCTGAATGGACTGTCACCCCTACTGTGAAAAACAACCACACATTTACATGCTGCTAGCTGTGCCATCCCCATCTTCACCACTACTTCCTAGTACCCAAAGATAAAGGCAAGAACACCTTTCTTTCTCCTAGCATCACACAACAACCACTTATCAGCCACTGTTGCTCACAGGATCTTTATCCACCTGTGCACTTTTGTTTTCTTTTGCTATTTCCAGTCTATATAGACATACCCTTAGTCCCCATGTTCTACTACAGTGTATGGGCTTCCGAGATTTAATGTGTCATGTTAATTTTTCTCCTGTGCCTCTCATCTCTGCTAAATGGTTACTCTCTATTCTCCATTACTATTGACATAAATGCCCTCCTTCCCCATAACTTGACTTGCTCTCCAATAGCCTCCCTTTTCCAATCAAATCACACAATACCATCTAGCTCTTTGTTCACTCAAATCTCCAAATCCTTCCTTTGGTGTCATCCCACAGTAATCTAAAAACATTGCAGGTGACTGTGCAATGGAAGTTCATTTGCTCTGGTCATGCATGACTCATGAGCTCAGTTTCCTCTCATGGAATCCTTAGGCTGTGACAATGGACATTCCTGCATCATACTTCACAACATGACCAAGGAATAACACAGAACAGGGTATCAAATTTGATACCAGGTTTGAGGTTTGTTAGAAAATCAATGTATAGTGGCAGATATTATGAAAGCACATGTGCCAATTTGTAGATATAGCACACTCTTACCACTTACCACTTATCAGGGCTTTCTATTTCATGTCCACCCAACATGTCATATCACTTGTGATTTTTACTCCAATAGGAGTGAGAGGTCTTTTAAAGAAAACTCCCTTTGACTGAAGTGATCTTGCACCTAGAACACTTTCCTTACTCATATTTTGCATTTCCCATCAGCTTATTCTACATTTACACTTTTCAATAACAGATGAAGACAGGACAACTTCTTGAGCACAATGCTGACGCATCCAAGGCTTCACACTCCCCTTGTCCTGCTGATACACAATGTTTTGCCAGCTCTCCTAATGCACTGCAGAGACTCTCTCTCAGCTGAATAAAGAGATGAAATTCAGCTACTGCAGGGGGTGGGAAGAACAGTCAGGGAAGGCCATGTCTCATGAATATTCAGCTGAAACTCCAGGCACCCAGCTAATCCTTCAAATTCTTCATTCCAGAGAGATCATAACAGTTCAAAATAGAAAAGACTATATATTATGGATTAGTCAATGAGCTACTCTTCTGTTAGGACAGGACAGAACCTTAAAGTGTGGCTGGTTGCTTGGTTGGTTTTCCGAATGCTTCCATTTGATATCTCTCCTATACTGTCTGTGGAGTCAAGTATCCTGGCAGACTGTTGCCAAGGCCCTTGACTTTGCAGCTGATTGTCAGCTATTTGCACGCTTGGCAAAGTTAAATTCTCTCTCTCTCTCTCTCTCTCTCTCTCTCTCTGTATACACACACACATACACAAACAAACAAACTAGGGCGGAAAGACCCATACAACCACAGGGATATCCACTTTTCTGTGCATACATTCCCCACCCACCCAAAATCTTTACAACAGTTGTTGATCTGAATAGAGTCAGATATTCCTAATTCTTTGAGAACAGGATCAACTATCCAACTGTAACACCCAAACATCATCTGGAAGAAGCAATTAAGTTACCGTGTGCTAGATTTGTGTGCTGGAGTTATTCATGTGCTTGATTTGGGAGAATGCAAAAAAGCATTTAAACCATTACACGCCTTTCATTGCATACTTTTTATCAGAAAGAAACCTGAGACATGTGGACACATAGCCATCCTCAAGTTGAAAGTGTCAAAATATTCAATTTTAAATTAATTGCTACCATATTTGTTTGAAGGTGATGCTTTGACCTTACTCAAGTTTTGCTAAAACTAGCTAGTCCTGCTAAAACTAGCCAGTTTCCCATTTTGTATGTATGTAGCATGCTGTGCAAAAACATCAGCATTTGAATTAGCTAGCAAACCCTCAGGGTTAAGGTAAAGCGGAATGGGATTAATACTGACCATCATTATTTTGAAAAGAGTGAAATAAAGAACCATTAAAAAAAACTGGTTGATTGAGAGGGAATGGAACTTATCTACTAGAGGTGGCAGCTGCTGCTACTGCTACGTGCCTTCAAGTTGTTTCAAAAACGTATGGTATCTGAGTGCAAAACCCAAGCTCCTTTTGGAAGCTTCAGGCAAAGCCCCCATGTCAGCCATCAGCTCTCAAGCTGTGTATCCTGGAACTGTGAGTGAATGCTTTGTGACTCCTTGACCACACAGATGGGGTGAAGCTATTCACTTAGGCTCCACTATTGCTGACCAACCAGGTGGCAATCACTTTGGGGGGTTGGGGTTGGGACCAACTGTCTCTTAGTGCAAAGAGAATTTACGATTCAGTTCCCTCCTGTTTAAAATACTTACAAACATTCCATTAGTTTCAAGAGCAAGGGATACATTAAGGCTACGACACAGTTCAGTAGGTGTGTTTCTCTAGGCTGTAATTCACATGGATTTCCACCAACAACATGACTCAAAACTTTGCCTACCACAATTAATACAGGTATTCCTCCTTAATGAAGGCCCTCTTATGCAGGGAATCTGTTCTGTCGTTGGTCTGTAGTTTCTTCTTCGTGTAAGGCCGAACTAAAACAAAATAACAAAGATCTTAAATGCAGCAAATTTCAGAATTTGAATTCTTCAAAACAATGTAATTGTCATACTCATACTTGTAAAAATTAATACATTTTAAGGCAGAGGTGCAAACTGTAAGGTTCCAGATGTTGTTGCCTGTTTCCTCACCACTAATTAAGCAGCTCAGCCTTCTGTGACCTGCAGACCACCAACATCTGAATGGTTGCTCAATTTTTACTCCTGTTTTCCAAGAACAAATGTTTTGAACTTGAGAGTTCTTTTGCTTGTGTTTTTAAAATGCCTAGCAATATTGATACCTGGTAACTGGGGGGTGGGGGTGGGGTGGGGTGGGGTGGGGTGGAATCAAATTGGAAAAATCATTTGTATTTTTAAAAACAAATTTGGGCCAAGAAATTTTGGTTTGAAAACTGCCTCTCGAAAAAACATCATTGTTGCTTTAATGTAAAGTACAAAACGTCAGTCCCTACACAAGTAGACTGCTTTCCTTCTCTCTACCACAAAGAGTAAAAAGGCAGGTTGGCTTTCAGTGGAGGCTTCCTTGCTTTCCACTTTTGTAAACAATACTACATCACCACCTACTGACAATTTATAAGATTAAAGGCATTACAATTACAACAGAATACTTAATATAAAAATGGAGGATTGGCAGTGGAGACAAAACAATTTAAAGAAATTTAAATAAGAAATCATGAGCCACATGAAAAACAGGTATATGCAATACATAAAATTCTATAATGATAGAATTTTATCATTCTAAAATGATAACATAAAATTCTATAATGAGACTTCTGACAGGTAGGGTAACTGGCAGTATCCATGAAAGAAAGCTGCATGGACCATGCGTTTCTGGAGCAGAGAAGTACAATCAAGGGCTCATCTATATGAGGCAATAAAATGTGGATTGATACACACTAACGCCAATTTGCAGCAGCTTTCAGTTGTCTCCATGGAGTATTTTCACCATATAGACAAGCCCCAAGTGTCAGATTTGTGTGTGTGTGTGGACGCGCGCACACTTACACACATATATATTTATACTGCTGTGGACCAAATCAATGAGGGATTTGGATGTGTACCACCAGACATCCCACTGTCAAACAGGTTTGCTAACTGATCAGAAATAAACTGGCTTGGCCTGCTTTTCAGCCTGCAGAAATCAAGAGATAATGCTTTTCAGGGCATGAAGAGAATATTACCACCTGTTAACATCTACAGATTATTAAAGGCACAGAAACAGAGACTGGTAAAATATCTGTCTGGGATAAAATCAGTCTGCAATGCCATTCTAAAGTTAAAATACCACAGTTTCTTGAGAGAAGAGAGGAAGTGTTGGATGGAATACAAATTTGTGTGTGGCCCACTGAAAAAAAGTAGTTATAAATACAGAAGCAAAAGGTAAACTCTTGATCCTGTTGAAAACTAATGACGTGTGTAGAGGAGACGACATCTAGGGTTACTCCCTTTGCTGCAAGACTTCAGTGCAGAAACATATGTGATACTAATGCGATCAATATTATTATTATTATTATTATTATTATTTCAGAATTCTTATTGATATAAATGTAGGTTTTTTAATTTTATTTTAAAAATTTCTTCAAATTAAAAAAGTACAGAAAAAAGGCTGTTGATCCATAATTTACATACATATACTTGTTCATAAAACCATTCATATTATACAACAGTTTCTGCTTTGATATAATTTCATATGGTATGTTCAAGTACAACATCCCATTTTTCTATTTTATGTAAATCAACATACCCCCAACTAATGTCTACTCTTTTATTTTACTTAAATACCTCCTTGCGGCTTACTGGCTAGTATTACTTCCGTGTATTATAATCCCCTTCACTTAATATATTAATAATACTGCATTTCATTTCTAAATATTCTCTTATCTTTTTCTCTTAATTTTCTTTAATATATTTAATTGTTTTTCCCCAATCTCTATAAAAATTCTTTAAAGTGTGGGGTTTTTTTTAAGTCTTGTAAGTTTATCATTCTCTATAATTTCTAGGACCTTTAATTTCTATTCATCCATTGTCGGTATCTCTTTTCCTGTCCAGTATTTTGCATAAAGCTTCCTAGCTGCTGTTATTAAATGTATTAAGATGTTCCGATGCCTATCTGGAATAATTTCATCCAATATATTCAATAGAAATGACTCCGGTTTCTTTTGTATGTTCCAGCCTGTCATCTCCCTTATTAATTTTTGTATTTTCGACCAATATTGTACTTCTGTACATAACCACCATATGTGGAAATATGTACCTCTTGATTGATAGCATTTCCAACACCTATTATCCTGATTCTTAAACATCTTCAAAAGTCTATCTGGCGGGAGATGCCACCTGAAAAAGGTTTTGTCTTTCAATGCTGTTGCAACAGGTTTCTGTAAATTTGATCAGTGGATTAAGCAATTAACAATCTGTCAATGAAAAAACTATAAATTCTTTAGTTGGAATGCAACGCTAATGTTAACCCACAATGCAACCACATCTGAAACACTGCAAGCAGGTTTTGTCACTTCATTACATAAATAATAATCCATGACAGTCCCAGAAAAGGTGCAGAAAATGGCACCAAAATTATCAACAGGCTGGAGCTTCATCCTTATGAGAGAAGTATAGAAAAAAAGCATTTAATAATAATAATAATAATAATAATAATATTTATTTGTATCCCACCCCTCTACAAAATGCAATCGGGGCGGCTTACAGCATTTAAAATATACATTCAAGACCCTCCATCCCACGCACCCACCCTTAAAATAGAATTAAATAATTCAAAAAATTTAAAACATACTTAATAAATACTAAAAACGAACAATAAAGATAGCTGTATCGGGATCAGGCTAAATTAGATTTTTCTTTCTGATGGCCAGGTTTCTATTCAGGAAAGGCCCGCAGGAAGAGATCTGTCTTAAGAACTTTTTTAAAGCTGTTTAGGGTGGTAATATGATGGATCTCATCCGGCAGGCCGTTCCATAATCTGGGAGCAGTAGCAGAAAAGGTCCTCTGGGAGGTTGAGGAAAGCCTAGTTTTTAAAGGTTGTAGCAGATTCCTCCCAGAATACCTGAGTGCAGGGGGAGGATTATATGGAAGGAAGCAATCCAGAAGATAGGTCGGACCCAAGCCATTTAGGGCTTTAAAGGTGATAACCAACACCTTGTACTGGGCCCGGAAACTAATGTGCAACCAGTGAAGTGATCTTAAGATCAGTGTTATATGGTCTCTTCTAGATGTACCCAAGACCAGTCTGGCTGCCATATTCTGTACTAGTTGAAGTTTCCGGACCAAGCACGAGGATAGCCCCATGTAGAGTGCACTACAGAAATCAAGACGGGTGGTTACCAGAGCATGTACCACGGTCTCAAGGTCTCCGACTTCCAGGAAAGGGCACAGCTAGCGGATCAGCTGAAGCTGATAACAGGCGCTCCTGACTGTCGCATTTACCTAATTCGTCATCTGGAACGATGAGTCCAGGAGTACCCCCAGACTGCGAACAAAGTCCCTGGAGGAGAGCATCACCCTATCCAGGACTGGAGGTTGTATCCTAGTACCTGGGTTCGGGACTGCTACCGTGAGAACCTCCGTTTTGTCTGGATTCAGCTTCAATTTGTTTTCCCTCATCCAGTCCATTGCTGCCCTAAGACAATCGTTGAGAGAAGAAACACCATCTGAAGTCAAGAGCTGAAGACCGAGACATGGAGAAATATATCTGGGTGTCATCAGCATACTGATTAACACCATGCCCCATGCCTCCGGATGATCTCCCCCAGTGGCTTCATATGTATGTTGAATAGCAGCAGTGCCTCCAATTCCTATCCTTCTCAGGTGATCCAAGAGGATGTCATGATCTATTGTATCAAAAGCCACTAAGAGATCCAGTAGCACCAACAGGGTCACATTACCCTTGTCGATGTTCAGGCAAAGGTCATCAGCTAAGGCAACCATGGCCGTCTCAACTCCAAATCCCATCCTAAAGCCAGTTTGAAATGGATCTAGATAATCGGTTTCTTCCAAGACAGTTTGGAGTTGAAGAGCAACCGCCCCCTCAATCACCTTGATCAAAAAATGTAGTAAGGAGACTGCCCTGTAGTTCTTCATATCCAGAGGGTCAAGGGAAGGTCTTTTTAGGAGCAGTCTAACCGCCGCTTCCTTCAAGCAAGATGGAACGTGACCTTCCCTAAGGCATGCATTGATGATGTCCCTGAGGAACAGCCTCAAGGCATCACACCCCCCCTGGACGGCCAGCCACGAAGGGCAACGATCAAGAGGGCAGGTAGTCCTCCTCACTCTACCAAAGAGCTTGTCCACGTCATCAATACTTACAGATTGAAACTGATCCAGCATCACCTCATCAACAGAGTTACTGGACACCTCGTCAATTGAATCTGCTCCAACCCCGGCATCCAAATCAGCTCTTATCTGAGAGATTTTATCATTGTTAAATGCATCACAGCAGGCCGTTGTCGGCTTTAGCAATGGGTGCTGCACCGGTAAAACCTGTGTCAGTTCCCTCACCACCCTAAACAGCTCTGCAGGGCAAGACTCTGCAGACGCAATACGTGCAGAAGAGAAGGATTTCCTCACTGCACGTACTGCCTCTCATAGGAACCAAGAAATTTCCTATGACAAGTCCTGTCAGGCAAGAGCCAAGTTTTCCACCAGATGCACTCTAGTCGTTGTCCAACCCGCTTCCTAAGTTCTTCAGTATACCATAGGTGGAGATTTGAAGCGGGTTGGAGAGGATGCTTGGGAGCAATCATGTCGATAACCTTTGAAACTTCTTGACCCATAAAAAAGAGGGGGAATACAATGATGGTATATAAAAATTATGCATGTGGGGAATATGAGAGTGGTTTATAAAATTTTAGATGTTACGGAGAGAAAACTTTCTTCTTCTCCTGTAACATTAGAATTCAAAGTCAAACAAAGTGACTGGCAATAGCGTCAGGACAAAACAAAGCCCTTCTATACATAATGAATAACTAATTTATGGTATTTGCTCTCAGAGGACATGATGATGGCCACTAGCTCTGAAGGCATTAAAATAAGATGAGGAAAAATAAAATTAAAAAAAACTTAGAAGACCAGTCTATCAATGCATATTAATGAGCACTGAATGGAACCTGCCATTTCTCCAAATAGCACATGTGTACATGGGTGTGCCTTCAATTCACCTGTCAACTTACGGTGACCCCATGAATTTCATAGGGTTTTCTTAGGCAAGGAATACTCAGAGGTGGTTTTGTCAGTTCCTTCCTCTGAAATTTAGTCCACAGCATCTGGTATTCATTGGTGGTCTCTCAGCCAAGTACTAACCAGGACTGACCCTGCTTAGCTTCCACGATCAAATACAATCTGGTACTTTAGGGCAGTGGCTATTAACCTTTTCTTTACCAGGGACCTCCTTTAAATATCTTTTGTTGCCATGGCTCCCCAAGACTTAACTAAAGATTTAAAACAACAACAGCAACAACAATACAATTACACAATCCATTAAACTTTCCCTCAGAGGCACTGGAAGGGGAGCAAAAACTTATCTCCTGCTTCTTTCTGCAAGCTTGTGCCTGAAGTGGATTGAATGACAATGCTCAGACCAAACCAGTCAGCCAGGCTGCTTTGGCTCCTGTCACGTGGCCACCTACTACAAGGAAGAGGTGGGTCAAACAGCCTTCAAACTTTCGCGGAGCCCCTGTGAGGATATCGCAGACTCCTGGAAGTCCCTGGACCACAGGTTAAGATGCACTGCTTTAGAGTATTTAGGCCCACAACAGACTTACCCCCAAGCATTTTGGTATGTAGCACAATGATCTCAAATTACTGTATATATCAAATTCTGTAAGGGTCATCTGTTGTGAGCACTCTTACTGCTCTCAGCTCTACACGTCCAGGTGGCTGTGGTGAGTATCATGTTAGGCAGACCTACATAAAGCCCACCTCAAATCTCGTGTGAGGAGAGCCTCTCATGTCAGATGAGGATGACAATGGGGCATCTGCAGGTGACAATGTCTGCATGCAGAGTTGTTCCATCATTTGTGGGGGTCAAGACACATGTCCAAATCTTCATGCTTAACAACAATGATCTCTAGGTCCTTTATCACAAATTACATTAGTACTCCATGGTTAAACCAAATTAACACGTTTCCAAAAGCAGAAGTATGGTTAAAAGATGTTAAAGTATAAATAAGTCCCTTTAAATATAATTGAAAATTTGCAAAAGGGAATGTGTCCATAAGTGGACAAGAACTGTGAAACACTGGGTGGTCCGGCAAAAAAAGAAGGGCTCTACTGTTAAGAATTACTAATGCTTGTACAAAAATAGGTCTTCAAAATGACCCCACCCCACAATGCCATGATCTAAAGAAGCACATGGGATTTTGGAGGGGGACACTGCAGAACATCCCCAGGCACACCAGGAGAAAGAATTATACAGGTTATGGGGGACTGAACAAAGCCCTTTTCTCCTCAACCAACACAAGATACTGCTACTCCTATCCAACAGATCTGTAACTGCCAGAGTAACTCCCCACCCCACACAGCATAGAAGGGGCTCTGCTATATAATTATAGCACCATGATTCCACCTTAAGTGCCATGGCTGCACCATACAGAATCCTGGGGTTTGTAATTTGAGGAGGCACCAGACAAACTTGCTGGATGAGAATTCTAAATACCCTTCCTAAACTTCAAATCCTTGAATTTCAAAGGATGTTGCCATGGCAGTTAAATGGCAATCCAGGTACTATAACTATGTAGGTGAAAGGACCCAAGGACTCCTGGGCAGTTATTGATGCTTTATGTGAACTCAGGGGTGCAGTGCTATCTTCACCTGGATGCTCCTACCCACCTGTTCCCAAGAGCTTCTAGACAAAGGGATTCTGGAAAGGCCACTGCTGTGTCCCAAGAGCCTTTAGGGTGTAAATTCCATCCATGCACCTGTTGCCAAGATCTGCTCCTCAGGCAGCTCCTGGAAAGTGACTGTTGTGTCCCAAGAACAGCCAGTATTGGGATTTCTGCAATTACCGGCACTACTATTCTGATTAAAGGTTGAGAGGAGGTAAAGATCACAGGAAGGATGATGGCTGAGGGAAGAGCATGAGGAGGCATGGGGGTGGGGGTGGGATTGACACATGGATGCCTGAAAATGTGTATGGGAAAACATGTGGGAAAGATGAATACAGTTGTCCCTTCATATTTGCTGGGGTTTGGTTCCAGGACACCTGTGGATACCAAAATCCATGAATACTCAAGTCCCATTATATGCAGTGGCATAGCAAAATGGTGTCCCTTATATAAGACGGCAAAATCAAGGCTTGTTTTTGTATTATTATTTGTTAAGAATATTTTCAAGCCGTGAATACTTAAATCTGTGGATGCCAAATCCGTGGATACGGAGGGACAACTGTAATGCATGGGATGCATATATGTATCTAAGGAATTGCAGAAGGAAAGCAGAACAAGGAAAAACTTACATTCTCTGCCCTGACTCACCTCTATACGTAACACAACCCCCCCCTCAACTCACACACACTGCCATGTGGTCTCCTTCTCTCTTTCTGACCTTCTCACCCATTTCCATTCTTCTCCTATCTAGCTCCCATATCACCTTCCCCCAAACCATATTTGCTGGTTGTGCAAACTAACCTCCTACTTCTCCAGCAAAGCTGGTTAGTTTTAATCTTTACCCGAGGGGGTATTAGCTTATCTTCTTTTAATGTTCTAGACCCCCCCTCCCAAGGACTTCACAATGTGCGTAACCAATTTGCTGAAAGACCAAATGCCCTCATGCACAAAAAGCAGAGAAGGACTCCATGTTATAGAAAATTCAGCCTGAGATCATCAGGAATACAAATGTTCAAAAGTTTAGAAGTTCCCCCAAATAAAACAACAAGTATCTGTACATCAAAAATCAGACTTTATCTTCACAGGTTTGTTAATAAGAATAACATCAAAGATTATATATTTAGATTTGTTGTTGTTTTGCACTTTCAAGTAGTTTCTGACTTATGGTGATCCTAAGGTGGACCTATCACAGAGTATGCTTAACATTTTCTACCTGAGATGTAACTATTACTGCTAATAATGCAAATGATCACAAATGAACACAAAATTGGATCTTGGAAAGCACTAAAAAGCAAGGTAGGATGAAATAAGGTTCTGTTCCTTGATAGCATTCGATGGTGGACTTACTATCCTTTAACATATTTTAGCAATCCTATAATTTGCATATACAAGGTGGCTGAAGAACAGAAACAATACAGATAACTACCAATTTTCTGAAGAAAAACAGCATGTCTAAAAGATTTTTCGAAAATGTATTGGTGATTCTAAGAATGCATTAGGGTTAACCATTGCAACACAGGAGATTAGAACTGATATACTTATCAATAAACAAGAAGGAAGACAAAATCAACCTACAGTTATTAGATTGTGCTTGCCTGGTGTGTAAAACAAAACAATAAATAGACATATTATTTAGGCAATATGTCTATGAGATGACATTCTATGCTGTGGTTAGCTCCACTTGCACTACTACCTTGGACATAGATGCTGTTAGTGACAGAGTGCAGGATCTTAACACAGATGAAAAATTTCCAGTAATTTTAAAGTCATGGGGAAAAATACCTTTTTAAAAAATCAAAAAAATGTAAAAAAAAACAATATTAGCACTCTTTACAGACTGAAAGGCACTTCAACGACTTTATAAAAATAAAATGTATTATGGGCAACTTGGTTTGTCATAAAATTATGATGTTTAGTGTATTAAAAGTATAGTTTATTCAGAAAATAATTACAAATTGCTTTAATTCTTTAAATTTGAGTTTCTCACGAATGGAGCAACAAGGATTTAAACTGTAACAAATACGTGAACTATAAGGAACCTCTTTGATTTTGCCAATTTATAAGAAGCAGGCAAAAAATGAAAAACAATATAAACCAGAACCCATCAACATTAGTAAAACAAAGAACATTATTTTGTCTCCTCCAGTCCTTTATAGTGTCAAAAATACATAAAGCACACATTTCCATTAAAAAGAATTGAGAAAAGGAAACCAGCACCAGGAACTGCAATAATACGATATTGTACATTTTACACAAAAGTCTATTTGTTGCCTAGTTTTTAGAAATATTTTGGTAAATAAATATATAAACAAGAGCCAGTATGGTGTAGTGATTTGAGCACTAGACTACAACTCTAGATACTAGGTTTCGAATCCCTGCCCAACCATAAAAACCCATTGGGTGATCCTGGGCAGGTCACACTCTCTCAGCCTCTAAGGAAGGCAAAGGCAAATGGCCTTCAAACAAATCTTGCCAAGAAAACCCCATGATAGGGTCACCTTAAGTCAGAAACAACTTGAAGGCAAACAACAAATATATGAATATGTTGTCTTAAACATTTCATTTAGTATTCTAATATATATATATACTAGCTGGACCCGGCGTACCATATGCCATTAAAAAACTCCCTCCAAAATGCCCAGGAGACCTCATGACAACTCTTTTGAGGTAGGCTGGTGGGTTTAACTCTCCTACCCGCCTCTTGTTGTGCCCCCTGCCGCACCCCCACCACTCATTCTGCCCCTTGCCACCCCCCGCTCACTCTGCCCCTCCCACCACTCGTTCTGCCCCTCCCACCACTCGTTCTGCATCCCCACCACTCGTTCTTCCCCTCCCACCCCACCCCCTGCACTCTAGAATACACAGGCACACACCACATCCACCCCCATGTTACTCACTCTCCAGCTCCAGCCGCCATGTTTGAGATCTACATGGTCCCACACCAGTGTGCTGATTGGCTGCCCAACAGACCTGTGATTGGTTGGTCAGTTCCCTAAGAAGCCAATCAGCACACTGGAAATGGCAACATACCCAAGAGAATTATACATATAGATTCTATTCCAATCTTTTCACTTCACATTTTGTAGGGGGGGAAAAGACTTCAGGAAAAAAAATAGGAGAAACTAGGTTTCCCCCCCCCCAAAAAAAATGTGGGTTTTTTTTCTGGGTCTTAACATCTGTAGATCTGAATCTCACATCTATCTCCTCATTAAAATAAATACAAAGAATCTATGCAAAATAAGGTACTTAATATTATATTAGAAGTACACAACAAAAACATGTCGAATTGCTAGTCACTCATAAAAACTTTATATCCAATCAAAGTAAGCCATTTCTTAATCTTTTTATCCCAAAACAGGCACAGTTCATCCTCAAACCTACCTCTTTTTCAAAACAATCTGCTGAACCATTTTTGAAGTATTAGCTATAGCATCTATATTATTGCGCCACCTGAAAGCAACTCCTCTGTCCCACCTTTAACACGGGGGCATAACAGCAATGAAGAGTTTCAGGTAGTGGAATCCTGAACAGCAAAAAACAGCTGAAAATGAACGCTCCACCCTGACCCACCTTTGCCAGGTCAGAATTCAGACAGCTCTGCAGGGACATAGCAGAAACTAAAAACATATAGGAAATGTGGAAATGAAAGCCTGATTTAGTAAGAAAGTAGGTTTTGCAAAGATTTAATCAATTAAAGAAATTATTTTCAATGCAATCATATATTCCATATTCACTAGCTGGACAACTATAGGATATTTATTCTGGAGTCTTTTGTGCTGATAGATCTTGAAGACATGTTAGCACTGGGAATCTACACTATTGTGCCACCACAGTTATGCCAGTGTGACTCTGGTACAGATCAATGAGCACAGAATCTAGAACTGAGCAGTGATGAAAAAGAAGCAGATCTCTGCACCATGTCCAGTGAAAGCACAACATTACACCAGTTCTCATATGTCCACTTGGTCTGAACAGTTTTACAGTCCTTGTGACCAGAGGCCATCTCTCTTACAATGTATCAATGGCGCACTATTCACTTCACTTACACCATGGATCAACAACTTTAGAAGGTCTCAGGGCCAATTTGCAGCCTGTAGGACGTCCTACAGGCCACACAAGGCCCCAAAATGTCACTTTTGGGGTGTTGGGGACCCTCCAGCCTACTAAAACTCCAAAACACCACTCCTGATAGATCCAAAGACTGGAAACCTCAATTATACAGGACGAAAAAAATGTCCAACAAACACAAAGGTCATCAAAGCATCTCTGAAGCGGTTGCTGGGGAACAAAAATGGTTTAATGCAATCCATGGACTCTACTGTGCTCACCCGTGATCTATATCCAAGTACCCATTGCAAGCACACATATAAAATGGCACGTCTGATCTAAAATGGAGAAATTTTATCACTGTGCTACACGACAAGCTCTTTGTAATGGTCAAAATCAAGATTATATTTGGACAGTAGAAGTCTTGTAATGCTCCACCTTTTAAGGTTTTGTGGGGATCTTAACCTTCATGTTTTATAAATGATACTGTAACATTTGATATGCTGTATTTCATAGCACAGTGAAATTGGAATGAAAATCCAGACCAAGTAAACAAATAATGCAGTGTAGCAAAAGAGGGGACAGGCAGAGGAAAGATGTTGGTGACAAGATGTTGGTGTGGTCATACCAAGAATAAACTAACTTCACAATGCAGCAGGGTATAATTTTAAAAAATAAATAAGGACTGGGCAATCAATTGGGGCCACAATATTATCAATTTTAATTCTTTTTCAACAGTCAAGCTATTTTTCTACTTCAAGTGAAAGGGATGGGAGCTTTGATGCTGATAAGACAAAATGAGAGTAGAGGTGCTGTTTTCCTAATAAGAGTCATCCCATAAATTCTTTGTTCACGATACAACTTTTTATGAACAAATTATTGGTTCTTAACTCAGTAACATATAATTGTATCCTTGGGTAGCTGTGAACATGGGAAGAATATACACTCTTCTGTCAACAGTATCTCTTGCAGTAGAGAGGAGACTAGATGCATCTCAGTTACGAATTTTGTACAATCCTACAGCCAGAATTCGGAACTGGCCTGTTGCCATAAAAACAACAACCAACATGACTGGCCCTATCACAAATATGTGCTTAGGATGATCTCTTAGGGCCATGGCAACATCCTATAGAATCCTAGGGTTTGTAGTCTTGGTGAGGCACTAGAGCTCTCTGGCTGAGAATTCTAAATACCCATCCTAAAATCTCAAATCCCAGGATTCCATGAGATGTTGCTTTGACAATTAACGTGATGTTGCTTTGACAATTAACGTGAATCATAATACTAAAACCATGTAGTTTGAAAGGGCACCTGGTGATGATGCCCAGCTTGTGACACATTCTTTATGGCAGAACAACCTGGCTGACACAGTTAGTGGTAAGTATTGTCAATAAAGATATCAAAAGGAGCACAACAATACTGCTCATAGTTAGAAGTGGGAAATGGAAACCTTTATCACACTACACTCCTATAGTGCATTTATTCCACTTTAACTGCTCTGGCTGTATCCTATGGAATCCTGGGCTTTGCAGTTTAGGGAGGGGCATTTAGCATTCTCAGCCAGAGAGATCTTAGGCCTCACTAAACTACAAATTCCAGAATTCCACAGGAGGCAGCCAAAGCACTTTAAGTGGAATAATGGCACTATAACAGTGCAGTGTGATAAAGTCTGGAATGGGCTCTTGAACGAAACCTTAAGACTCACAGGCACAGGGGTTCTTCTATATAAGACTTGTGGGGTCACAACACTCCTTCAATCTACATCAGTGGCTCTTCTTGAGCAAGGCCATTGTCTCTAATATACCTGCAAAGTTGTTCCTGAAACTATGATGAAACTCACACATGAAAAGCCTTAACATATGCTGTTCACTATATGCTCCATAGGAAGGCTGTTTGTCAGTGTATACTGTAAAATACGTTAAAAGTACGAGCAGCTTGTCTCTTCAGCATCACAAGTGGCGACAATGAAAACTTTTTTTAAAAAATGGGAAGATGATCAATAGAACCAATGGACAGAACCAGGTTTTTTAAAGCGGTTAGTAGTTGCGGAATGCCACATTGGTCACTAACCGTGAAGGTGCATTCTTGAGGGGATGGCTGATACGGGTCCTTCAGCTATGGGAAGGTCAGTCACCACCCAGGTGTAGCAGGAAGTTACATCATGACTTTGTAATTCAAATTTCTTTGTCTCCTCCATCCTGAGTTCATGAGCCCTGTAAGGACTAAGGAAAAAAACAAGTAACAGCGGAATAAACCAAAGAATGACTCTACCTTGGAGTATGGTCCAGATGCAGTCACTGGGTGGGGGAAGGACCCATATCAGCCATCCCCTCAAGAATGCACCTTCATAGCCATGGTCCCTCAGGGCCTACCACTCAACCTCCATGCTGTCAGCTGAAGCCAGCTTGGATCTGGATGGAAGACCGGCCCCTGGTGAAGTAGGTCGGTCCTCTGAGGTAGGTGCCATGGTTCTTGAATCGCCATCTCCATCAGGTCGGAGAACCAAGGTCTTCTCAGCCGATGGGGCACTACCAGGATTATCTGTGCCTTCTCTTGGGGAATCTTGCGACAGACCTTCCCTATGAGGGGGAGGGGAGGAAACAAGTACAGGAGACCTGTCGGCCAAGGTTAACAAAGGGCGTCCGTCCCCTCCGTGCCGTGATGGGGAAACTTGGAAAAGAACCTGTCCAGTTTCGTGTTGGACCGGGTCGCAAACATGTCCACTTCCAGGGGACCGAACCTGGCCTGAATGTCAGAGAAGAGCTCTTGGTTCAACTCCCACTATCCTGGAAGGACCAGGTTCCTGCTCAGGTAATCTGCATGTTGGTTGAGGTTCCCATGAAGGTATTGGGCACTGAGGGACAGAACTGTCTCCTCTGCCCACTGGAATATGAGGTCCGCTTCCTGTTGTAGGCACCTATATCTCAACCCGCCTTGTTTCGCTATGTAAGAACGGGCCGTGGTGTTGTCTGTCATCACCATGACATGTTGTCTCCTCAGGACGGATGTGAAGTGTTGGAGGGCCAGGTGTGTTGCCCGAAGCTCCACCCAGTTGATACTGTGTGCTTGCTCCTGTGAGCTCCAGATCCCTTGTGCCACCTGACCCTGGCAACATGCCCCCCATCCCTGTAGGCTCGCATCCGTGGTAACCAGGATCGGATGTGAGACAGTGAATGGGGAACCCTTGCTTGTTGTGCTCTTTGGTCCACCAAGACAGCGAGTTCTTTACGTGTGGTGGAAGAAGGAGTAGGGAATCTCTTTAATGCTATTTCCTTCTGGTAAGGTATTAGGAACACTTGCAATGGTCTGTAATGGAAAAGTGCCCAGGGAATCACTCTGAAGGCCGAAATCATGAGGCCTAGGAGTCTGGCTAGCGAGGACAGTGGGACTGTCCGCATAGATCTGACTGTGTGTGACTCCCGTTGAAGGACCTCCTGTCGCTCCTTCGAAAGGGTGACCTGTGAGAGGAGAGTGTCCATCTGCACTCCCAGGTGGACGATGGAGCGATCAGGAGACAGGTTGCTCTTTCTGTAGTTCACCAAGAACCCATGGCCCTGCAGGTGGTGAGTTGTGACTTCCAGGTCTCTCTTCGCTTTCCCCAATGAGGAGGCCCGAAGGAGGATGTCATCCAGATATGGGTATAGGTGGATTCCCTGGGATCTTAGACTGGCAATTAAAACAATCAAGACCTTGGTGAACACCCTGGGGGCAGAGGCCAGGCCGAATGGAAGGGCTCTGAATTGAAAATGCTGGTTCCCGAAGGCAAAGTGAAGGAATTGCCTGCTGTCCTCGTGGATCTTGATGTGTAGGTATGCTTCTGAAAGATCCAGTGAGGCTAAGAAGTCCCCTGGTTGTAGGGCCTCCCTGATGGATGTAAGAGTTTTCATCCGGAACCTCTTGTAGGTGACACATGAGTTGGTGTATTTGAGGTCTAGGATGGAACTGAGGCTGCCGTCCTTCTTTGGAAGTGTGAAGGAGTACACCCCTGAGAAGCATTGAGAGGCTGGGACCTCTTCTATGGCAGCGATGCGCTATGGCCTCCATGAGGTCCCTTGCTTTTCTTGGATTTGGGGGGACTGTGGCTGGGAGGAATCTGCCCCTTGGTCTTGTGTTGAACTCGATCCGGTAGCCGTGGGCTATGGTTTTGATCACCCACCTGTCTGCCGTTGAGTTCAACCAAGTCGCAAGGAACAGATTGAGTCTGCCACCCACTGGGGGCGACTCTGAGTCAGGATTGTAGTCGGGGACCCCCTCGTTGTTGATGGGAGGTCCCTCTTCTGCTAGCACTTGGTCGTGAGTCTGAAGCTTGTCTGATAACGTAGTTCAGTTTGACCCAGGCTGGACAAAAGGCGTTGTAGTTACGCTGCTTCCCGAATCCTCTGAAGGAGTGGGAGGGCTGAAGGTAGCGCCTGCCCCCTTTTTTGTCTGACTTCTTAAGTGTAGTAGGCACTGCCATCTTCTTGTCCTTGGTTTCGACAAGGATACCCTTAAGGGCCTCCTCACCGAATAACTTACGCCCTTTGAAGGCAGCAGAAGCCAGGGCAGCTCTGATGGGAGCGTCCACCTACCAGTACTTCAAACCATATTGACCTCCTGGCCAAGGTCAATGCACCAATGGCCCGAGCTGAGAAGATCATGGCATCCTGGGCCGCGTCTGCTGTGAAAAAGAGAGTACGTAAGAACCTCAGGAGAGTCTTGTGAAGTACCTTCGGGTCGAGGTCCTGGATTTCCATGAGTTCCTGAAGCCAAACGATGGCCGCTCGGAAGAATAGGGATATGGCCAGGGTGGCCCTAACCCCGCAGGCCGTGGACTCATGGGCTTTCTTGATGGTCGCGTCAGCCCTCTTTTCGTCTGGGTCTCGCAAGGAGCCCTCACCCTCTTTTGGAGCCAAAAAATTGGAAACCAGAGAGGCGACTAGATTGTCGACCACTGGGAGTTTTAAGCTATCGAGAAACCGTTGGCTGACATTCTAATACTTCTGAGTGACCATGCTGCCCCTCCTTCGCAGGGAGGGTCTATTCCATTCATTGCCTACCAGGTTCCAGAAGGCCTCAGGGAAAGGAAGTTCAGGCTTCTTTGGCCAAGAAGTATGCATCACTGCTGCCACTTTCTCATTGGTAGAAGATGTTGAGGGAGTCTGTTCCTGTTCAGAAGAGGGGATCTCCAGAGTAGCCATCATTTTGGTGAGAAGGGAGATGTACCACTCTCCTTGAAACAGCCTATCCGGGGATTCCAGCTCTGTCATCTCAGTCAGTGATCTTGCCCTCTTCTTTGTCACTCCTTGCCCCGTCCTCAGGGTTTCCAGATCCCCTGGTGGCCCCAATGAGCCGACGCTCGTCCTCTGAGTCTGTGAGTGACTCCTCAGGTGAGTGATTTGAAGGAGGATTCTTCCTCTACTTGGAGCGTGGATCTGCCTTTGCAGAGATGTCCGTGGGTTCCCTGTTGGACGACTTGGATTTTGCTTTCCCAGGTCCCTTGGAATGGCGTGACTGCTTGCTGCCATCCGGGACCCATTTGATGTCTGACTCCTCCCCGCCAGAGGAGTGAGAGGACAGAGGGGCTCCTTGACCGGGTCTGATATTGCCATGCACAGGGGCCTGGTGGGCCAGAGCCCAGTGGGCCGGGGCCTGATAGATTGGAGCCTGAGAGGCTAAACCTAGGTACGCCGGTGCCTGGACAATTGGTGCCTGGACCTGGTGAACCGGGGACTGGGAGGCTGCTGGGAGGCGACCCAAGGCTTAATTGGACAAGTTCTGGTAAACTGGAGCCTGATGAAGTGGGGTCTGAACAGACAAGGCCTGAGATATTGGGGCCTGAGGGGCCAAAGCTTTAGGGGCCAAGACCTGGGAGGCCAGGGTCTGAGGAACCGAGGCCTGGGGAACCAAGGACTAGGCAGTTGAGACCTTAAGGGTTAAGGCCTGAAAAGTTAAGGTATCCACTGGCTGTGCCTGAATCTGAGGCCCTGGTTGCTGACAAGGTGGGGCCTGGGCCACCTGGGGTTGGGTGGACTAGGTCTGGAACCCCAAAACCTGGACCACTTGTAGGGTCTGGGATAGGGCAGGCTGGGCCTGGGTCCCTAAGGCCTGGATGACTGGGGCCTGCGGGGCAGCGACCTGGTCATTCCCCCCCACTGTGGTGCCAGTATCTTTGGAGGGGATCCCAGAAGGCAGCACTGCTTCCATACCCCCCCAACTGGTCACTGAGGCGACATTTGGGACCCAGGGTGGCTTGATGCCCGAGGTTCCTGCAAGCAGGGAAGGCACAATACGGGGGGAGGTAGTCCGTCTCGTCCCTGCTCCCCCCCAGGGACCGGAGTACCTGACCGGGGGCTCCTGCCACCATCCACTCGCGGCAGCATGGTCCCGGTGTGTGCCAGGAGCTCTCTTGGGGCGGATGGATTATCACAGCCCCGCTGGACTCCTCAGGAACCAGCCTCTTCTTATGCTGCGCCGGCCTCCTCCATGGCTTCAGAGCAGTCTCCCCTTGCGAGGCCTTCCCAGCTGCTATGGCCTGGGAGGCCTTCTTCACCGCCTCTCTCTGGGGGACGCTTGGAGGGGGGTCGCCAGCGGCAGCAATGGTGACCGCGACCCCCTCCACGTGTGCCGCGGCAGTCTCAGAGTGGTTGAGGCCAGGGAACGCATCTCCCGCCACTCCGGAGCATTCCTCCTCCAGCTGAGGAGGATCCTGTGCCTGCAGCTCTGTTTCCATGGCTGCCCGGTATGAGGAGCCGGAGAGAGAGGCAAGAAGGGGGGGGGAGCTGAATGAGCAGTGGAGAAGCCGAGAGAAAGGAGAGGGGCTTTTATTAAGCCGGAGATCTGAAAATGAAACTAGGTAGTCAGAAGGGAGCAGAGAAGGACAGAAAAGTAGATAAAATTCCAGTTAAAAAAGGCAAGGTAAAGGAGATTTTTCCAACTATTGGCTAGGCGAAGCAGGAAGTTAGAACTGGCCTCATGGACTCAGGATGGAGGAGACAAAGAAATCTGAATTACAAAGTCATAATGTAACTTCCTCCTACACCTGGGCAGTGACTGAGGTTCCCATAGCTGAAAGACCAGTATCAGCTCCTCCCCTCAGAGAATGATTCCTTCAAGTGTTTTGCCTCTTGAAAGCCATAGAGTGACAAAATGTGATTGTAATAAAGAACAAGTAAGACTAAATGGCAGTCCTCAATAAGAATGAACATTAAATATCAGTGATCTGCATTCTAAATGTTGTTCATGCCATCCATTTTCTCACAAATGCATTGAACTGCTTGTATAGTCGGCTTCACCACCAAGTACAGTTGTCCCTCCATATGCACGGATTTGGTATCCACGTATTTAATTATTCACGGCTTGAAGGGACACTATTTTGCTATGCGATTGCATATAATGGGACTTGAGTATTCATGGATTTTGGTATCCACAGGGGGTGGGGAGGGGTCCTGGGACCAAACCCCAACGAATATGAAGGGACAACTCCAGATATTCTTTCACTGTGATCAGCACAAATGGGAACCTGTGCTAAAGTAATAACTGAATTAGCTGACTCATAAAAGGGCACAATGGGAAAGTATGTTGCAAAAAAGCAGCAGAGCATCCTCAGTAGGAAATACATACAGCAGAGAACTATGCTGAGCACTAGAAGAGCTGTACAAGACCAATAAGACTGCAATCTTATGCACACCTACCTAGCAGTAAACAAAGGAAGAACACCATCATCCCCACACTGCCAAGATTGACAAAGAGATCGATCACAGATTAGCAAAGACATATAGAGCATTTGGAAGACTTTACAAAAGAGTCTGGAGTAATAAACACCTCAGGCGAAGCACAAAAATCAGTGTGTATAGAGCCATTGTACTGTCTATTCTCCTTTATAGGTCTGAAACATGGGTCACCTATCGCCACGACTTACGGCTCCTCGAACGCTTTCATCAGCACTGTATACGCACAATCCTAAATATACACTGGACTGACTATGTGACGAATGTTGCTGTCCTTGAGCAAGCAGGGATCACCAGCATTGAGGCCATGATACTGAGAACACAGCTGTGCTGGGCAGGGCACGTTTCTAGGAAGGAGGACCATCACCTCCCAAAAATAGTACTCTACGGTGAACTCGCCACAGGTCAGTGTAAGAGGGGCACTCCAAAAAGGCGATACAAGGACTCCCTGAAACATCTCAGGCTTGGCCAAATTGATCACCAACAATGGTCCGCCCTAGCCTCCCATCAGGAGGCATGGAGACGCACTATACACAATGCTGCAGCTTTATTTGAGAACTCACGCCAAACAAGTCTTGAACAGAAACGACAACGCAGAAAGAATCACAATCGGAAACATCACCCAAGGAGACCTTCTGTTGTGTTTTCTGCAACCATTGTTTATTTCAGATTGGCCTTTTTAGTCATCAGCGCACTTGCAGAAAGCGCGGGATGAGTCCTTCCTGAATCTTCATTTGTGAAGAAAAGCCAGAGAGAGACTAGAACAAGGACTCACGGGGGAAAGTGCCAGTACATTCTAATTTGCAGGAATGCTGACATCACAGACACCACCTCTGCCTTCCCAGCTCTTTTTTACCTTGGCTACATCCTCACAAGTAGCAGGGAAGGGGGAGTATTTTTACCAGCAGTAATACAGATAAAGTAAAGTCCTGTATTTTAGGGTGGCTAATTTAAAGTCCAACCAATTCCTCACTTGACTTGAAGACAATTTCTTTATCCAGAAGGTAGAAAATGCAACTAGAGGTTCAGCTACTTTACATCTGCTCCTAACCAACAGAGATGATCTGGTTAACAGGGTGGAAGTAGTAGGATCCTTAAGGCAGAGTGACCATGTTCTCCTGGAGTTTGTTATACATAGCAAAAGGGAAGCCAAGTGCAGCCAGACATGACTTCTAGAGTTTACAGCCAGCTCATGTAGGGAGGAAATCAGAAAAGCTAAAGCACAGATGGAGCTTGCCAGAGAGGTTAAAAGCAATAAAAAGGGCTTTTTTGTTTATGTCCTTAGCAGAAGACAGAACAAGGAAATGATAGGGCCACTAAGTTGAGAAGATGGCAAAATACTAACAGGGGACAGAGAAATGACAGAACTACGGAATATTCCAGTGTATAAGACAACTTTTGAGCACTCAAAAGTGCCCTCCAAAATCGACAGTCGTCTTATACTTTCCTTCGCCTGCCTGCCTATCTCCTGCCTCTTCGCAAACGGAGCAAAGAGGCAGGAGATTTGGCAGGGGGGTGAAGCAAAGTGTTTTGCAGTTCATTCGCCCCCCTCCTCTGCCTTCTCCCTCTTTGGGGAGCAATGGAAGACAGAGAAGGGGGGAGAACGTTGTGGTTTGCCCCGGCTGCTGCTTGATCACCTCTGCAGCGGCCGAGGCAAACCGCTAGATTCGCCCTTTTCCCCACCGTCCTTGAAGGTGGAGGAAAAGAGCGAAAATGCCCCGTTTTGCTCCGCGACCCCGATCCCTCGGACGCGGGGCCGTGGAGCCAAACCCCAGGATTCGCCCCCTCCATCCAGCCACCCCCGCTCCCCAAAGCCGCGATCCCACTGGAGATCGCGGCTTCGGCGAGGGGGGTGGCTGCAAAGCCCCCTCCCCCCAGCCACCCGTCCACCCTCCCTCCAGCCACTCCCCCTCCCGAAAGCCGCGATCCCACTTGAGATCGCGGCTTCGGGGAGGGAGGTGGCTGCAAAGCCCCTCCCCCCAGCCACCCGTCCACCCTCCCTCCAGCCACCCCCTCCCCAAAGCCGCAATCCCACTTGAGATCGCAGCTTCGGGGAGGGGGGTGGCTGCGAAGCCCCTTCCCCCAGCCACCCGTCCACCCTCCCTCCAGCACCCTCCGTCCATCCAACCCCCCCAAAGCCGCGATCCCACTGGAGATCACAGCTTTGGGGAGGGGGGTGGCTGCAAAGCCCCCTCCCTCCAGCCACCCTTTCACCCTCCCCGAAGCCCCCTCCCTCCAGCCCCCCCAGCCAGCTGACCATCCTGCATTCCCCAACCCACGAGGAGGTTGGGCAGCTTCCTCGTGGGTTGGGGAATCGTGGGATGAAGGAGCCCAGAAGGAGGGATCGGGGCTGTGCAGCCAAAAGGGGCATGTTCGCCCCTTCTCCCCACCTTCCTTGAAGGTGGGGAGAGAGGGAGAATCCCGGGTTTGGCTGCACAGCCTCTGCATCCTCCTCCTGGGATCAGGGCTGTGCAGCCAAAGGGGGCCCGTTTAATCCTGCAGCCCCGATGCCTTCTTCTGGGATCCCTTGCAAAGGGAGCCCAGAAGGAGGCATCGGGGCTGTGGAGTTAAACCCCTAGATTTGCTCCCTCTTCCTTGAAGGTGGGGAGAGGGGGCGAATCCCAGGGTTTGGCTCCACGGCCCCGCGTCCTCCTTCTGGGCACCCTTTGGAAGTGGGGTGCCACAGGGTTCTGTCCTGGGCCCAGTGCTATTCTTTGGATCGGGGCTGCGGAGCCAAAGGGGACATCTTTGCCCCTTCTCCCCACCTTCCTTCATGTTGGGGAGAGGGGGCGAACCTAGGGGTTTGCTGTGGCAACCCCCGCTTCCCCCGCCTTGGTCCCCTTCGGAAGAGCCAAGACGGAGGGAAGGGGGCTGCTGAGGCAAACTGGGCATTTTCGCCCCTTTCCTCCACCTTCAAGTCAAGTTTGACTGGAAGGTTGAAGAGAGGGGCGAATGTTGTGGCTGGCTGTATGGGGGAGCCCTGCCAGCTGATCCTGTTCGCTTTCCCAACTCACGAGATCCTCGTGAGTTGGGAAACAAAGAGGATCAGCTGGCAGGGCTCCCCCAGCCAGTCAACCAGCCAGCCAAATTGGGAGGGTGGTCTTATATGGCGAGTGTATGCCTAAGCCTAGATTTTTGGCTGGAAATTGGGGGGGTCTTATACGCCCAGTCGTCTTATACGCTGGAATATACGGTACTCAACACCTTCTTTGCCTCGGTCTTCCCCCAAAAGGAGAACAGTGCTCAACCTGGGTAAAATGGACCAGATGATGCAGTAGAGGAAATGCAGCATAGGGTAGGTAAAGAGGTTGTTCAGAAATACCTAGCCAGTATAAATGAATTCAAGTCTCCAGGGTCAGATGAACTAGATCCAAGAGTATAAAAGAACTGGCAGAAGTAATCTCAGAACCACTGGCAATAATCTTTGAGAAATCCTGGAGAACAGAAGAGGTCCCAGCAGTCTGGAGGAGGTAAAATATTGTCCCCATCTTTAAAAGGGGGGGAAAGAAGACCCAAACAATTATTGCCCAAACAGCCTGATATCAATAATAGGAAATATTCTAGACCAGATCATTAAACAAGACAGTCTGTAAGCACTTAGAAAGGAATACCATGATCGCTAAAAGTCAACATGACAAACTCCCTCATGACACTGCAAAATGTCAGTAACATGCAGGCTAGACAATGCGACTGTTAAGTGGATTTGTAATTGGTTGACCAACCGAACCCAAAGGGTAGTCACCACTGGCTCCTCTTCATCCTGGAGAGAAGTGACCAGTGGGGTGCCACAGAGTTCTGTCCTGGGCCCAGTGCTATTCTATATCTTTATCAATGATTTGGAGGAGGGAATAGAAGGCATGCTTATCAAGTTTTCAGGTGACACCAAATTAAGTGGGGTAGCTAATACCCCAGAATTAGAATTCAAAATGACCATAACAGATTAAACAGCTAGGCCAAAACTAATAAAATTAATTTCAACAGGGAGAAATATAGGATACTACATGGGCAGTAAAAATGAAAAACACAGATATAGGATGGGTGACATCTGGCCTGATGGCAGTATATGCAAAAGGGAACTAGGAGTCTTTAGTGGACCACAAAATGAACATGAGTCAGCAGTGTGATGCAGCAGTTAAAACGGAACATTGGTACTTACCGTGAAGGTTCCTTGTCAGCAGCCATGGGGAGGGAATCCTTCAATGGGTATTGGCTCCGCCTCCAGCCAATCATAGGCAGGACACCTGAAACATAAAACTTGAGACCACCCCTGCCAGGAGGAGGAGCCAACCCCATCCTCCCCAGAGAAGTTAAAACAGCTCCAGAAGAAAAAACATATACCACAAATAAAACACAACTTAAAAAGCGCAGAACGACCCCACAGCTAGAATCCTAACTCAAAATTCTCCTACTTCTTTGCTCCCTCTCTCTTAAGCATTTCCTCTTTTCTTTTTTTCTTTTTTTTTTTGGGTGGGTAAGGATTCCCTCCCCATGGCTGCTGAAAAGGAACCTTCACGGTAAGTACCAATGTTCCGTTTTCCAGCAGCCTGGGGAGGGACTCCTTCAATGGGACGTAACACAGCGGTCCGAAAAAGGGGGGGGAACTCTGAAGGTTAACTAATGTGCAACCTGCTGCAGCACCTTACGTCCGAAGGCTGCGTCTGCAGATGCATATTCATCAATCCGATAGTGTCTTGTAAAAGTAGAAGCTGAGGCCCAGGTAGCGGCCCTGCAAATCTCCAGAATAGAATGAGCTCTTCCTAGTGCCGCCGACGTCGCAGCACTGCGAGTCGAATGGGCTAAAATACCAGGAGGAACTTGTAATTCACTGGCTACATAAGCCTGCTCAATGCACTTGCGTAGCCACCTTGCTATCGTGGAAGAAGACACCTTCTTGCCCTTCGAAGACCCTGAGTAAGCTACAAACAAGGCATCCGACTTGCGGAAACCCTGAGTTCTCTTGAGATACATCTTTAAGACCCTTCTGACATCTAACTTATGCCAGAGTTTTTCCAACTCCGCTGCAGGATGAGGACAGAAAGACGGCAAAACTATCTCCTGTGACCTGTGAAAGAGAGAATTGACCTTGGGCACGAAAGATGGATCTAGTCTGAGAGTTACTGAGTCCTTCTGAAAAACACACAACTCCTCCCTTACTGACAGTGCGCTCAACTCCGATACTCTTCTGGCCGAGGTAATGGCTACGAGAAAAACCACCTTCCAAGTGAGAAGACTCAGATCCACCGAACTGATCGGTTCGAAAGGCTCCTTCACTAGCGCCTTCAAAACCACATTCAGTTTCCATGATGGAAACCTATGCACTACAGGTGGGCGCAACTGAGACACTCCCTTTAGGAACCTACGAATATGCGGATGAGAGGCCAAGGTCCTCCCCCGCGTCGACTTCAAAATGGAACCCAAGGCAGCCACATGCCTCTTCAGAGTGCTCGGAGTGCTTTTTTCAAACCTGATTGTAGGAATGACAGCACCACCGAGACAGAGGCCTGTACAGGGTTGTTCCCCCTAGACCGACACCACCTGCAAAAAGCTCTCCATGTGACCTCGTATAGTCTGATAGTAGAAGGTCTACGCGAAGCCAGCATGGTACTGACCACCTCCGTCTCATATCCTTGTTTTAACAGTCTCTGCCGCTCAACCTCCAAGCGTGCAATCGTAACCAGTCTGGATCCGGATGCACGATGCCGTCCTGAACTAGAAGGTCCGGCCACGGTGGGAGTGGCCACACCTCCTGAACCTGCAACCGAATCAAGTCTGGATACCATGGTCTCCTCGGCCAGTTTGGAGCAATCAAGATGACTTCTGCTTTCGGCCCAGAAGCGCTGTTGGCGGGAAGGCATAACACAAAGTCTGAGGCCATGGAATCGTTAGGGCATCGAAGGCTAACGCCCCCGGAGTCCGAAATCTTGAAACATACTGAGGTAGTTTGTGATTTTCCTCAGAGGCAAAAAGATCTATCGAGGGATCCCCGAAGCGAAAGACTATCATCTGGAACACAAGGTTGTTGAGACTCCACTCGCCCTGACTCAAAGAGTGTCGACTCAACCAATCGGCTTGCACATTCAACTTCCCTTGGAGGTATTCTGCTCTGATCGACAACAGGTGCCTCTCCGCCCACAGGAACAACAACTCGGTCTCCTCCATAAGGACCCGGGAGCGAGTCCCCCCTTGTTTGTTTATGTGACACCTGGTCGATATGTTGTCTGTCCGGACTAATACATGGGACCCCCTCACCTGGTCGACAAACTCCACCAAGGCCAGTCTGACTGCACGAAGCTCCAACAGATTGATGCTGCAGTCGCGTTCCTGTGGTGACCATAGACCCTGAGCCATCTGGTCCTCGCAGTGAGCACCCCAGCCCCTCAGAGAGGCGTCCGTCGTCACTACCACTCTCCTGGGATCTGCTATTGGCACCCCCAATGAAAGGTTGTTTGATAGCCACCACCTCAAGGACTCCTTCACCTCCGACGGAACTCTTAGAAATCTGGTTGCCTTGATCGCAATGAGGTCCTGATAGGGGAGTAAAAACCACTGTAGCTTCCTGAGGTGAAATCTGGCCCATGCTACTGAATCTATACAAGCAATCAACAACCCCAACAGTCTTGTCAAGAACATCAGGGGAGATTTGACCCGGTCTAATACTGTTGTAACAGCCTCCTGAATCTTCAACCTCTTTTCCTCCGGTAGAAAGACCCGGTACGCCCTGGTGTCCAGAATGTTGCCCAAGTGTTGAATTCTCTGAACTGGGTCCAGGTGACTTTTTTCCCTGTTCACCATGAACCCATGAGACTCCAGAACCTGCAGAGTCCTAGACACACTTCTCGACGCCTCGCTCTTGGAAGATGCCCTGATCAGCAGGTCGTCCAGATAAGGGAATACATGAATGCCCTGCGATCTTAGGTGTGACACCAGTGCCACCAGCACCTTGGTGAACACCCTTGGCGATGAAGATAGACCGAAAGGGAGTGCTCTGTACTGAAAATGATCCTCCTTGAAGGCGAACCTTAGGAAGCGTCTGTGGGCAGGGTGAATCATTATGTGCAGGTAAGCTTCCCGCAAATCTAAGGAAGCCAGGAAGTCCCCTTCCTGAATCTCCTCCAGGATCGAACGTAGAGTCTCCATCCGAAATTTGTGTCTTGCCACGAAGAGATTGACCCCCTGTAAGTTTAATATGGCTCTCCAGTCCTTGTTCTTCTTGGGCACCAGGAATAGTAGAGAATAAGTTCCTTTGAATCTCTCCTCCGGCGGAACTGCTTCTATTGCTCGGACCTGAACTAGGTGATCGATGGCCTCCGCCATCAACCTCTGTTTGTCCTCGCCCATTGATCTGCAAGACTGGATGAAGGTGGGAGGCGGTCTTGCGATGAAATCTATCGTGTATCCTTGACTCACCGTCCTGATGACCCAGGCATCGGATGATGTAATCTGCCAGGTTGCTGCGAAGACGGTCAGTCTGCCCCCCACCGGAGATGCTTGATAGTCATGCGGATTGTCCACCCTTGCCTCCCTGCTTGGGGGGCTGACTGGTGGAAGCCTTGGGGAACTGTTGGGACTTCGGTCTTGGGAACTGCTTGGGAGGGTTCCAGTTATTCCTCTGTTGTCTGAAGCTGCTGAACCGTGCACCACGAAAGTTCTGAAAATTGGGGCGAAAAAACCTCCGCTCCTCCTTTTTTGGTAAGGAAGGGAGCATCTTCTTCTTGTCCTTGGTCTCCACCAGGACCTCCTCTAACGTTTCTCCAAACAACTTTTTACCGTTGAACGCGCAGCCTGCCAGGTTGGACTTGGCCTTGCTGTCCGCATTCCAGTTTCTCAACCAAAGGTGTCGTCTGGCAGCCACATTTGCCGCCACAGCCCTGGATGTGAACCGAAGTGCATCCAGACTAGCATCTGCCACATAGGCAGATGCCTTCGCTATCTTATTCATGCCCTGTCGAAACTTAACTTCGTCCTCGGGTACGTTGGTCATGAGGTCCTTGGCCCACCTGATGGTGGCCCTGGAAAAAATTGACGCTGCCGCCGCTGCTCTAATGGCCAAAGCTGCTGCCTCATGTGACCTGCGCATAAACGTCTCAATGCGCTTGTCATCTGGCGTTTTGAGATGTTCGTCTCCATCTCTAGGAAAGAGTGACCCAGAAACCAGACCAGCCACAGGCGCATCAATGGCGGGGAGCTTTAATAGCTCCATCACGTCCCCCGCGAAGGTATACAGCTGTTTGACAAAAGCAGGTAGCGTTCTGGGGGCACCTGGCTGCGTCCACTCCCCCACCAGTGCATCCCTTAGCACATCTGGGAATGGCAAGATATTCCCTGAAGTCTTATTAGAGGCCCTAAGCTCAGGGACCCCTGGCTTGGAGCCCCCTCCTTGGGGTTCGAAGGCTCTAATTCCAAGGCCCTTAAGGCCTTTTGAAGAAGAAGTGAGAAGGCAGCATTTTCAAATAGACGGGGAGAGTCACCCTCATCCCCCTCCCCATTTTCCCCTTCAGAGGAGAGCTCCCCCTCCTCCCTGGGTTCCTGAGCCACCTCCTCCTCCTCCAGGTCCCCCTCCCTGACGGGGACCTCCAGATGCTTTTCTTTCCTTTGTCTTTTGCGCGGAGGGGGAGAGCCCCCCCCTCGTGTGGTTCCCGCGGCTCCGTGCGGCTTGGCGGTAAAGGCGCCCGGATCCCCGCCGCGCCTGCCGCGCTCCTCTTAGCGGCCCAGCCGCTACTCTGGTCGGCCTCCTGGGGTGGGAGAACGGGCCCCGAGTCCTTCCCCCTGCCCGCAATGGCCGCCCCCGACGATCCCGCCATGGTAGCACCCGCCGCCAGCACCTGTCTGGCCACCAGGGCGAACCAGGTGGTCAGCTCTGGCGGCAGGGCCTTACCTCCTACCAAGAGCGGTGGAAGGTCCTCCGTGGCCGCGGTGTCCTCCTCGGGGGTCCGGGGCCTGTGGGGGTCTGCCGCTGGCCGGGCTGCCCCCTCTGCACGGTCCGTCTCCTGGTCGGAGACCCCATCGTGCTCCGCCCTCCCCTGGGCGGTTGAGCTCAACGTGTGTCCCATGAGGGGAACACGGAGCACCTTATCTGGGGTCTGCAATCCGTCCGCTGGCAGGCCCAGGGAGGAATCTTCCTCTTCCGAGGAAAGATCCTCTCCCTGCACGCGTCTGTGCCTGGGCGCCGCCATCTTGGAATCCCTTTGTTTAAAGGAAGCTCTGGAGCGACTAACAATCCTGCCTATTCCAGCACGAGGCAGAACAGAACTGGGGAGGATGGGGTTGGCTCCTCCTCCTGGCAGGGGTGGTCTCAAGTTTTATGTTTCAGGTGTCCTGCCTATGATTGGCTGGAGGCGGAGCCAATACCCATTGAAGGAGTCCCTCCCCAGGCTGCTGGAAAATAGGCAATGCGATTCTAGGCTGCATCAATAGGAATATAGTGTCTAGATCAAGGGAAGTAATAGTGCCACTCTATTCTGCTTTATTCAGACCTCACCTAGAATACCGTGTCCAATTCTGGGCACCACAATTCAAGTAGTATATTGAGAAGCTGGAACACGTCCAGAGGAAGGCGACCAAAACAGTGGAAGGTCTCAAAGCCATGCCCTATGAGAGCGGCTAAGAGAGCTGGGTATGTTTAGCCTGGGGAAGAGAAGACTAAGAGGGGACATGATAACCATGTTTAAATATTTGAAGGGACTTCATACTGAAGATGGAGCAAGCTTGTTTTCTGCTGCTCCAGAGATTATGACAAGGAACAATGGACTCAAGCTACAGGAAAAGAGATTCCATCTAAACATTAGGAAGAACTTCCTGACAGTAAGAGCAGTCTGGAAGTGGAACGCATTGCCTCTGAGTGTGATGGAGTCTCCTTCTTTGGAGGTTTGTAAGCAGAGGCTGGATGGCCATCTGTCGGGAATGATTTGATTGTGTGTTCCTGCATGGCATGGGGTTGGACTGGATGGCCCTTGTGGTTTCTTACAACTCTATGATTCTATTATTCATTTTACAAAAGACCAGCCCCTGGTGGAAATGAAAAGTGATAGAATTCGTTTGTTTTGGTACAGATCAACACACCTGCCTCCAGTTTTGGTCGTTCCTTGGGGGCAATGCCACACAGACTGTCACCATGAGCACCTGCACTCCTACAATTACTCTTATACCACTATGCTCAATGTTGTACTAGCTGAGAAGAAAAGAAGCTTCAGGGGAAATGCTTTGCCCAATTTTACTGTTGCTGAATATGCACTTAAAAAGGACATGGCTAACATAAGACACAACTCATTCTGTTACTATAATACATACACACACACACACACACACAAATATAAATAGCAGTAGTAAAGGAAACTTCCTGAGGAGTCAAAAGTATGAGCTTGTATTTGGAATGCTTTGCATATTTCTGGTTATCAGATTATAGCTGAAGAAAGTAAACCAGAGGGCAATCAGAACTGATACCCAAGGCCAGCCGTTGCAGTCATTCACAGAACTTAAACTAGGTCAAAGGTTTCCAAAAAGGAACGAACACAGCATCAAAAACAGAATGATCCAGTGCCTAAGACAAACCTGTTGTTCCCATCTAACCATATTCTCTAGGAATAACATCATGATGGAGAGGAGCACACAGCCTTAGCAATACTATTGGACAAATTCAAGGAATAAAGCTGACAGACGGCAGATGCTCAGCTGGCATCCACAGTCTTCTACAGGTAATGAGGCTGCTGGAAAAGTTATCAGGTACTGAGAGATGGGGGGAAACAAGAAGTTGATAAAATAAAAGTAACTCAGTACCAATAAGAAGCAGGCACAAGCTTTTCAACTTTCTCTTTCCATTTCTATGGGATGAGCAAGCTATCCAATTCAAACCAAGCACTCTGCCTGGGAAGAGTATGTGCTTTAAAGTCAGCTGTCAATTTATGGAGACCCCATGAATTTCATAGGGTTTTCTTAGGCAAAGAATACTCAGAGGTGGTTTTGCCAGTGCTTTCCTCTGAAATATAGCCTACAGTACCTGGTATGTGTAGGCAGTATCCCATCTAAGTACTAACCAGGGCTCACCCTGCATAGCTTCCAAGATCAGATGGGATCTGGTGGGAAACACTGTATCTGCAGGGGATATGTTCTAAGACCCCCACCCATGGATACCTGAAACCGTGGATAATAAGGAATCATATTATTTTGAATGAGACGAATGCCAGAAGCTGACCATAGAATTGCACTGGAGCACCTAGAGAGGCATAGAGAGAACATATTGGGGGGGGATGTGGATAAGTGAAACCATGGATACCAAATCTTTGGATACCAGGATCAACCTGTATCCACAGTAAATACCCTGCTGACCATAGGAGCCTACAAGGAGGTGCTTTCCATTTTGCAAATACCTGCATATCCTTGGGGTCAAACTCTTGTTTCATCAATCTCCATTCACACAACTGATCCAGTCTGTGAGAGACTGCACCACAAGTTGGCACTCAGATCCTGTTAAGCTATGGGAGTAATTCACCATCTTCTGCTGGCTGTGGTTTTTTACTCAGCCCAGGTTTACTTTTGACCATGCTGTCATAGGCTGAGGCAGCAATCAGGCAAACATCAATGGACATGCAGGGAATCCTGTTTTCTCATTTGAACAGAAGCATCTCAACAAGCTGTGATGAATGTCACAACCCAGCCTGTACTTCTGCTGACAGGCCCAGACAATCATACTAGTGCCTGAGACTGTGAGAGTATAGCAGAAAGTGAACACAAACTGATTAAAACCCACAGATGAAGTCAACTGGAAAATGATATCATGGAATCACATGATGTAACTGGCTAGGAGCATCTTCCATTCAGGATCTTGTGTTTCAATCTACATCCACCATTTTTGTTATGTGTAACTATTCTGTTCAACAAATGCCTGGGGGGGGAGCTCTTCTGAAGCTCACAACTCAGCTTTTACTCTGGAAAGTTCCACAGCCTGAGAGCAGTCACTGGGAAGGTGGATTTAACATTATGGAAAATCTAACATTCTAAGCCACACAGCTAACATGAGGAAAAACAGGGCCTCAAATCTTAAATCCTCCTGCATAGTGGCAGTGAACTCCGTCCCCTGTTTCCAAACATGGTACTTAATTATATTTTGCATTAACATAATTGCCATCATTCCTTCTAAATAATTAACTCAGAGTGTAAGTGCTATGATGATTGTAGCCAAAAGGGAGTCACAAAGAAGCCAGAGTGAGGCATGAGCATATTCGGGTGTGCCCAATATTTGTAGAAATCCACCCCAATCCCACCCATAAAAAGCCATACTCAGTAGCTAGATACAGGTAGAAAAGGGGAAAAAAATGGGATACAGGGATGAGTGAGGGAGGAGTGCAATGCCATTCTTGGAAGAAATGGCTGTTGGAGCAAACCCTTTTCACAGGGGGAATACACTGCAAAATTCTGTTGCAAAAACTGACTATTTATCCCTCCCAGTAAACTCAAGCGGCTGGGCATCTTATCTGGGACATTTAGGACTCTTATTAAAAAGTACAGTACAACCAATCTTATAGAGGATACCAGTTTTGGTAATACAGAACTATTCCCAAACATTACAACTTTCAACTGATGAGAAGCACCTGCCTTCTTCAAATTAGGCTCCCATTTCCTTGCCCGCCCACAACCCAAAATTGGGAGGGAGGGAACAGAACCTGCCTGTATAAACATTTCCAGAAAAACAAAATAGATGAAGAAAACTATTCTAATGTACATTAGTGAAACATATGCAAACTCTCACGTAACATGAAACACCTCAGAAGGTCAAATAAACAACCAATGTTTTAAACATTGGGTTGGCATATACTGACAAGATAAAATCTCCCAAAAACCAAGGGCTGAAGTAGATGTGAAGTGGTGAGCATTCCAGATGTTTCTTGTTATGTTTACAAATATATGTTGCATGTGCCAGCACGTGAGCTGGTGGACAACAGCTGAAAGAACCACCAGAAGCTACAAGTGCACTCAAGCATTAACCAAAGTATTTGAAATGCATACACAGGTAAGTTTTATTTCTTTAGCTTAGACTACATTCGGTTGTTTCCATTCATATTTGTAGTGAAGATGAAATGACTGAAAATAAGATGGTCAAAACTCAGCTTAGGGTTGTTATCTAGGATGAGGGGGCTGTCATGTTGGCAATGGCTGCTAAGGGTTTTTAAACTGTGGGAACTCATGCCTGCTGGCAGGATCTGCAATTCCTGCAAGCCATGCTCTAGCTTTGTATTCCTAGACAGTTGCACTGGGTGGAAGAAAGCATCCATCTAGCTTGAGCTGGGATGCAGGTCAATTGACTGCCAAATATAGGTCGACCCCCCCCCATATCCACAGGGGACACATTCCAAGACCCCACCCCATGGATAACTGAAACAGTAGATAATAGGGAATCCTGTTATTTTCAATGAAACAAATGCCAGAAGTTGACCACAGAATCACACTGGAGGACCTATAAATGCCTAGAGAGAACAAAATTAATAATCCAAAAAACAAACCTTGATTTTGCCATCTTATATAAGGGACACCATTTTGCTATGCCATTGCATATAATGCAACCTGAGTATTCACGGATTTTGGTATCCACGGGGAGGGGGGGTCCTGGAACCAAACCCCAGCAAATATGAAGGGACAACTGTATTGTCAACTTATCATCAATTATTTCACTGCAGCCCAATAATACTATCAAATTAAGCCAAGAATGATGCCATAACACTTATACATCAATATGATGTCATTTGTTAGCAAGGGCAGGAGTTAAAGTCACTTGCTTCATTACCCTTGACAACAGCAGGGTAGACGGAACTGTTCCTTTTCAGCAGCCATGGGGAGGGAGTCTTTGCAGTAAGAACAGGCTTTGCTCATGTTCCTAGGGAACTTATACAAATAACACTGATAAAACTTCATTATTTGTGTATTTTAAAGTTCATTTCTTTGGCCTAAACGCAATTCTAAGTCCTAACTAGATCCTCTGAATCTATGGTACTTACATAAGTAAATCAAAGACTTATGTAAGTTCCACTGATCCATGGGGACTTCTCTGTTGGAAACAAGTAAGTGGATGTAGGCCATTCTTTCAGAATTTATTTATTTTCTATCCCACCTTTCTCCCAATATGGGACCCATGGTGGCTCACAGTGTGAGTTAAAACAAAATACAATTAAATCAATGGATAAAGCAAACTTTTTAAAAATGAACGATCTTATCAAAAACATTAATTTTAGAAAGTTTTTAAAAGCTGTTAAAATGATAAAAAAAAATTGAAAGACCTTCTGCAACAATCAGTTAACTCTCAACGACCTGAGTAAAGAGAAAGATCTTCATCTGCCAGTGGAAAGAGAAGCAGAAAGGGAGGCAATCCGGCATCCTGTGGCAGGGAATTCCACAGTCTCCAAGAAGGCTCTCTCCCATGTCCTCACTTGTGATGGTGGAGGAACCAAGAGAATGCCCTCCCAGCATCCAAAATTAAGGAAGTTTCCATTGTTCTCATAAAAAGACTGTATAAAATTTTGTTCAAATGAAGTTAATGGTTGGGCAGTGCAATCCTACACATTCTAATGAGAAGTCCCACTGGGTTAAATAGGACATATTTTCAGACAAATGTATAGCATGCCAACTAAAAATACATTACAATTGTTGGACCATTATATGAGCAAAGCAATGAACAAATCTTTGGTTAATAGTTGGACAACCAACCTAACAGCCTACAGACTACAGAACATGAAATGAGGTCATAATGCAGCTACCTCCTGAAGCTAAGCATGTTTGGGTCCACAGGTATAATAAATTCATGTACACCAAGAATTTGTTCACAAAAGAGAGATGGGACACAAAAGAACTCAAATACATTTTAAATAAATTTAAATAAGCTGAATACATTTTTAAAAATACAGCAATCCCAGCTGGGAGTGTGTACCTCATCCACTACTTTCATAGCAACCTATGATCAAAGGTAGAAAAAGAATATGGCCAAACACCACAGACATACAGGAACAGCCACACAATTCGTATAGGAATAATTTGTAGACAAATACCAAGCAGAAACTATGTAGAGTACTCAAACACACTAATAAATATATTAAGTGCTTAAGATACTGAAAAGAACAGTCAAAAGCATTTGTCAAGGCAAGATTTAAGTCGATTTTTATACCTCCAGTTATTACAACTTCACTTTAAGTTTGTTAGTAAAATGTTTACTGTTTTTTAAACTATTTCCTTCAAAATGAAATGTTTTATGATTCCTAACTGGTTTACCTGCTTTTTCATTTAAAAATCCCTAATCATTGTATGAGCTCAATACATGTTCCATATATTTGCAACATTAAAATAGTTTAAGCTTTCTCCACAAGTTCATAACTCCACGAAGGCCCATGGGGCCCAGCTCCTCATGTATATTTTGTCAAGATTTCTTCACCTAATGTTAATATTAAAGTTTAATTGTATTTCAACAATGATAACCTTTGGCATGTATTATCTATTTCTTTTTTTAATCTTCTAAACCACCTGGAGTCCCAGCCTAAGGTGGGATATTAGATTTTTTTTTCTTTGTTCTTTTTTGTGCAATTTTCTAGAGTCCTTTTTTGTAAAAGTACAAATAAAAGCCAGGCAGTGGTATTTAGAACATTTCTTAACTAAGAAATAAACTTGCTCCCACTTTCTAGTGTTTAGGCAATAAAGAACTGGCTTAAGCGATAAGCCATTAAAAAAAATTAAGATGTATTAAAAATTACATTTAATTGTTTTAATACAGTTCAATTATTAAACTACTTGATTAGTTCTAAATTCAAACACAGTGCCTTTATGCCTCCTCACCACAATACAGAATCGGAAATGACCACAAGGGCCATCTAGACCAACCCACTGCCATGCAGGAAAACACAACTGAAGCATTCCCAAAAAGACAAGTCATCCAATTTCTGTTTAAAGACCTCATAAGGGGGAGAGTCCTCCACCATCTCCGGCTGTATTTCCTCACCATGGCCTGGTCCTTCTGCTTTATTAAAATATTGAATAAATAATTTGCATTACTACCACTATAGGGACAATTCCCAATGTGAGACACAAGAGCCCAACATGGGGACAACTGCTACATCAGGGAAGATATGAAGGATTTGTTTCAAACATTACAGTGATATGGAGGAACAAGAACATATTCTAACCTATTTTTTAAAAAGATAGTTTGCTTTTTTTTTGTTGGGAGTCTTTTGGTGATGAAACACTTGGCTGCTCTTTCTTTTCATTAATTAGTTCAAAAAAGTAAAAGGTGTCTTTGAATTTTGAAGGGAGGGATGCGAGGTGGAGTTTGAGATTTAATGAACTATGTAAAACATTTAAAACGAAAAACTTTCGCCAGTACGCACTGTATTCCTTGACAAAGGCTCTATACCTTTGGTACCAGTATAAGTGGCAAGAGTTAATTTAAATGATGTCTTCACAGAAAGTACAGTGACAGGGAAATTTGAACTGATTGAATTTCTGCATTTTTTTATTTCTGATAATAACATGGGAAAAATTGCAACATTAGTTGTCAGTACTATGAACTGTATGCTGGCAGATAAATCACAGCAATGTACCTGGAATTAGATCTCATCTTCAGTCACATTTAAAGATGCTTCTAACCTTGTGATGTTTAAGAAATCTTATTCAGACTTCTAAGTCAGTGGCACTTTTGAGTATAGGTAAAAATGTTGGCAAGCATTAACATGAGGGTTCCTACAAACCACCGCCACATCTCTAATAACAGCTTCAGACACAACTAATGGTGAAGTGGACAGATATTCTGAGCCTACTCTTCCCTGTCTGTCATTACTCAGGCATGCATTTGTTCTCATATTGACATTTTAAAGGAGAGGATGACTTACATAACATGGGGAATGGTCCACAAAGAGTGGCCCACAAGATGACAGTTCCAGACTGGATCAAGCACCATCCTGTTTTGTTTCTCTTAAAATCATTATACCCAGCCAACTAACCCTATTCATACCAGCTACTCCAAACAATTGAATAAACTCAAGTGTTTGTCACACCACCTAGTTTCTGGCCTCCAGATCCTTGTATCTGCATAACAAACACTCTTGTGCATGACAGAAAAAAAGACCCATTTCCACCAAGTATGGGGCAGGAGAGACTTGCAAAAGACACCTGTTGTGATTTTGAATGGAGTCCCATCTTCAAAATGAAGAGGTATTTTTAAAAACTTTTGTTTGCTACAGCAGGAAGGGCAGGCTATTGATACGTAAATCCCATGTCAGAAACAGAGCATGAAACCTTTCAGAGCCTTTATTTAACTCTTTTTTGTCCAAGGCTTGAAAAGATGATGTGTCAATAAATCAATCCTTGTCTCTCAAAGCAAATTCTATCTCTCCATCAGGACATTTTATCAACAGAAAAACTCTCCTGAATCAGCTGACTTCCTTCAAAGGCACATCCCAAACCCACATTTGCAGCATACTCTCTTGGCTTAATCCTTCCATAGCTATTCTCTATTGCAGGCAAGCATAGCATAAATGTAGTTGCCAACATTTAGGCCTAAATCCAAGACTTAATCTAAATGGGAAAAGACCCACTGAACCAATGGAACTTGGCAAACCATCACTTACATAAAGTTCCATTTATTCAGTGGGTCTATTCAAGTTGGAGCAAACAACTGGGTTTTCTTATTTTTAAGGTATTTTTATCACTCCTCAACCCTCGAGGGTCCCGCAAGGCACTGTATAATGGGAAAAAATGTAATATTAAATATGTCACCAAAACTACAGTGAGAGCAGGCACCTCTAATTTTAAGAACCAAAGGCCAAGCAAACTAGCACAGACTTCACTTCCTGCTGGAAACTCAAAAGGGATGGAGCCAGCCTGACCTCCCTTCGGAGGGAGTTCAACAGCCAGAGTCCTGCTACACAGTACAGCCTAGCCTCATGGTGGGATTTGTAACAGGGCTGTTGAGGAGGTAAGATTTTGGGCAGGCTCATGGGAAAAGATATCCTGGCCTCATGCCATTCTTCCCTATCTTCTTACTTCCCATACAGTGTTGGAAATGAACATGAAAGAGAAAAGAGACACAGTAGTTTCGGGTTATCCCACCCCATTCTGTTCCAATCCAGATACTGTTCCATTCCTTCCTCTGTTGTCATCTTCACTGCCTAAAAAGTTTACATAGCCCATGGAGAAAGCCCCATGTTTCCTATGCAAGTTTGCACAGCCAGCCAATCTTGTTTCCTATGCAAGTTTGCACAGCCAGCCAATCTTGTATAAATCGTGAAGTCAAAGGCTTTCACACCTGGCATCCATAGAGTTTCCTTGGTTTTTTTCCAGGCTGTGAGGCCGTGTTCTGGAAGAGTTTACTTCTGATGTTTCACCTGCATCTGTGGCTGGCATCCTCAGAGAAAGATGACAGCCACAGATGCAGGTGAAATGTCAGAAGTAAACTCTTCCAGAACACAGCCTGGAAAAAAACCAAGGAAACTCTTGTATAAATCATCATCAACATCATATATCTTTTAAGTTTTGAGTCCACTAGGAAGTGAAAGAGGAGGACAAACAACTGAAATACAGTACTATAGATTTTCCTTGGTTTTTATCCAGGCTGAGGCCATGTTCTGGAAGAGTTTACTTCTGATATTTTGCCTGTATCTGTGGCTGGCATCTTCAGAGAATGGTTGGGTAGGAGTGTGTGTGGAGTTTATATACTGTGAACCCCTGTTGGGGAGTACATGTACATTTGTGTATTTGACTGGTTAGCTTCTGGATGGAGATATGCAAGGAGGATTAGTGTCTGTATGGCTAATGGTTGGTTGATGGCCCATTATCTGCTGGAAATTCTGCTGTCCCTAGGTGGAATTCCTTTGTAAGTGTTGAGTTTTGATTCTATTGTTTTTCAAAACTGGAAGCCAGATTTTGTATACTTTTAGGGTTTCTTCTTTCCTGTTGAAGTTGTCCAGGTGTTTGTGGATTTCAATAGCTTCTCTGTGCATTCTGAAATGATAGCTGTTGGCCTGGTCCAGAATTTCTGTGTTTTTAAATAACAGTTTGTGTCCAGGTTGGTTTATAACATGTTCTGCAGATAATGGGCCATCAACCAACCATTAGCCAAACAGACACTAATCCTCCTTGCATATCTCCACCCAGAAACTAACCAGTCAAATACACAAATGTACATGTACTCCCCAACAGGGGTTCACAGTATATAAACTCCAAACACATTCCTACCCAACCATTCTCTGAAGATGCCAGCCACCACAGATGCAGGCAAAACATCAGAAGTAAACTCTTCCAGAACACGGCCTCACAGCCCAGAAAAAAAAACAGGAAAATCTATGGATGTTGGCCATGAAAGCCTTCGACTTCAAACTGAAACACTACTTGTGCCCTCTCTTTAGCTGATGTATAACAAAGAATGTGATCTTGGCAATGTACAGATGTTGATCACTTAATCAGTAAGTATAACCGACAAACTGACAAAAAGATTTCTACCTAACTAGTGAGTTCTATAGGAATGCAAAATCCTTCATCTTGTTTGCAGGTAACTCTTGCAAACCCCTAGAGTCAAAGGAATGAGGAGAGTGATACTACATGATGAGGAATTCTTTTCCTTCTTAGAACAACAGCACAACAAGCCTGAGCTCAGGGGACTCAAGGTGTAACTACATACTTGTTTATCTTGCCTTGAACCTCCGGAGAGATGACTGAGAAGAACAATAGGGGGAAGAAGCAGCATTTTCAAACTGCCATGTTTCCAGCTGTCCCTCAAATAGCTCCCCACCTCCTCATGTGCTAATACTGGGGCGAGCAACTGTGGAAGGCTAGAAGGCCATATTAGCTAGGAGAACTTGGGAGGGCCACACCTACTCCCTTAAACAAAAATTCAAATAAAATCGCCCCAAATACATCTAGAGGGGGAGAAGGGAAATTTTACCATGTGCATCTCCTGGGGCTAAATTGGCAAGGAGGGCTGCAAAATGTGATGGAAATACACCCCACGACAACTAGTAGACATTTTGGATCATTTTGAAAAATTCTGCAAAAATTGGGTTTGACACCCACCCCAGGAGAGCAAGGGGTCTCCAGGTGGTGAAAATGCCTTCTAAAACACTCTCTAGAGTGCATCTGGGGCATTCTGAAGCCAAAAAAAAAAAAAAAGTAAAAAGTTTTTTTCCACAACAAATTATATTTGACCCTGGAGGGACCCTGGGGGCCACAAAAATGGCCCTGGAGGCCACATGCCACCTACTGGTTGCACGTTGCTACCCCTGTTCTAAAGTTTAGAAGCTAAAATGTGCCTATGAAGGAAAACATGCATTTGAAATCTCACAAGGGGACAAAGAGCATAAGTTTAAGAAACTGGTTTTGTGAGAACTAGCACGGTCTTTGACAGGAACAACATGGGTTCAAATCTTCATTCAACCACAAAATTTAACCAGGTGACCTTGATCCAGCCACAGTCTCTCAACATGCTACCCTGTGCTCCTTGAAGGCAAGAATATAAATGTGGCAGTTACACACGCACAGATATAAACAGACAAGCCTGTGCTTTTCTTCTTTTGCTCATTAGGTAGTTGTGTGTTCCACTAATTGTAGTATGAGAAAGTTAAACACATGCTTGAAAATGGCTGGACAGAGTATCATCAGGTAAGCCTTAGGGTGCAACCCGACACCCATTTCTATGAAAGTAAGCCCCTCTGAACTCAACAGAACTTATGGTATAGACATGTGTAGAACTGCACTGTTCTATAACAGTTCTATAACAATTTTAACTGTATCTAGTATATCAATGAACCATATTTACACTTTAAAGAAAAAAACCTAGCTGTTGTGCAAGACAAAATGTACAGGTGATGCCAAATGCACTTGTAATATAATTTAGAAGGCAATCCTACATATCTACTCAGAAGAAAGCCCTACTGAGTTCAATGAGCCACATTCCCAGGTAAGGAAGTATATAGGATTGTAGTCCTAATGGTGTATGCAGTTTTGCAAAATGATGGTGCCATCAGATTAGGTTATCATCAGATTGTATGATGAATGGCTTTATAATGGAACATCCTCATCCATGTTCTCATGCCAATCTTCTAGATAACACACTCAAATATTCAGATTGTTTTCAGTGAAATATTACTTTTAAAATAGTGCCTGATTCTTTAAAATATATATTTTTATTCTGTTATTCTGCTTTACCCCACCCCTCCCACAATCAGAACACCTGCCAAAATGCACTTACGTTATTTATTTGGGTTACATCAAGGGACTACAAGGAAAGATAACATCAGCTCTTCCCCCTTCTACACAAGATTCCCTTCAGGGTATGGAAAGGAAAACTGTGGGATATCATCATCAACATCATCATCATCTTTACTTACACTGCACCTTTCTCCCAGACTAGGACTCAAGGCAGCTTATTCTTTATGCAGCAGGAAGCTACAGTATTTAAAAGTGTAACACACACACACACACACACACACATATATATATATATATATATACACATATACATACGTGCATATATATTTCAGTTCGCTTTATATTCTGAAAGTGCTCCCAAAGCTACCCCTAAATTTATATCATGGGGTATACATGTAGTTGCTACCCAGTATGACAGTCATACATCTATTTCCCCACACACACACACCAATAAAGTCAAGTGAACAAATAGCATTAAGATATCACATTGTTCTGCAGATCCACTTCCTGCTCCACATTACTGGCTGCCTATAGCAAGAAAACACTGAAAACCATGATGTGAAACCACATCAGAGCTTTTACAAAAAAACAGGGGGGGTGCGCCTTCCAGGCTTCCCAACTAGATTCTCTCCCATCATTTCCATCCCAGAAGGTTACTTATGAGTGATCTCAGGGAAATCAAGTTTTAAACACTCCCATCATAACATCTGTACTTGTAAGGATCTCCCCACCTGTACATTAGTATGGCACTGCTGTAACTATACAACAATTGTTGCAATGCTCCCAAGCTAACAGAGCATTTAGACATAAACGTTACATTGCAAAACACCTGAAAACTATGAGTTTAAGTCTGAAGAAGAAGGCATTTATCTGCTGTCCATGTGAAAGAGGGCTGCATTTTTCAGGAAGGAAAAAAATCAAAGAAAGATGGTTAAGAAAAGACTGCCAGAAGCATCCAGCTTTTGGAACTACTTTTCAAGAGTTAAGTCCCCCAAAACACTTCTGAAGTTGAAGCAGAGGCAGGGTAAAAACTCTTCAGCATTATATTCTAGTTGAGCAATGGAGCATAAGTAACTAATGGAGGCTTTTCGTGGTCTGGTGAGTTTAAGCTATGAGCTGAAAGTTTAACTATTAATGCACTTAGGATGTGTACAAACGTACATCAAAAAAGCATTCACCACGGGTTTTTTCTTTCCCATGGGGTAAGACTACCTTATGCACACCTTTTCAACAGATAGGAATTCCAGCATTGACTCACTTCACACTCTTGCTGCTCCTCCACTCTTGAGCAAGTTTAAGCCTTTATTTTTAAAAGCATTTACACAATCAGTTTTTTGGGGGGGAGGGTCACTCCAACATCTTTTTTAAAAAAAAGCTCTTATCATTTTTTAAAGAAAAGTAAAACTGCTCCCCAGCTGGGGACAGAACTGTGGCATCCAAGTTGTCAGCCAGTCAGGACAGGAAAACAGCCAACTTATTCTGCCAACTAGCTTCTCCTGAAATCTGTTGTGTAGATAAAATAGGGCATCTGACCAGACGCTGTGAAGTCCACTTCCCAAAGTGTTGCCTCTGTACACGTATATGCAGCAACACCCTAGAGCTGCTTCTGGATCCAAGATTCATAAAAACAAGCTGACCATTTGCAAAGGGAGGAGTAGAAGAAGCAGGCAGATAAACACTAGTGCAGGTCAGCACAGCTGCCAAAGAACAAAGCAGATCAAGTGACCACACCAGCCTCCAGAGGAGGTGGTTGGTTGGCTGGCGGATACCCTGGGGATTGGGAGGTAGGAGGCGGCTGGCTCCAGCTTACTCGTTGTAAGCCTGGATGTGGCGATTAAAGCATGTGATGAAGTGGCAGCCAGACAAAGCGTGGAAACCTACTGCTGACAGGAAATTCAGATTCTTCTCAGCACAGAAGGCATTTGAATAGCAATCACAGGAGAAATGCTGGAGGGAATCCATGCCAGAGGCTAAGAAGGCAGAGCAAAAATACAGGACAATCCTTGTGCCAAGCAGAGCTGTCAAGGAGAGGAGAGCCATAGGTCCTCTTGAAACAAAACCACTGTAACATGCAAAGGAATTTTAATTTTCAAACACTAGAGTTTCCACTGTCACAGCATTATATCCAGTATGGATGGATGGAAGGAAGGAAGGAAGGGCTTCACAAAAACGACTGATGTGCTCCAAAGTTAAGCAAGTCTGCTATTTTGTAGAACTTGTTTTACAGAAATGCTGAGCTGCAGCCTTGCAGATTTGGTTTCCTTTTTTTTTTTCTTCCACCAGCAGAAGTGATCGATGGATAAGAGGAGGAAAAGGTGAATCACATGTAAGGGACAACAATTAAGATTTTTGCAAATAATAACTGAGTTCCAGAAGAGTCAACAGAAAATGAGCAACAGATCACGCAAGCAGACACTTGGGAGTTTGGCATTTTCTCTGCAGAGGCTCCTAGTATGAGCACAAACTCATTTAAAAAGAAAAAAGATTATCCCAATTTAAAAAGCAGTTGGAAGCGTTTACTCTTGAGGGTTTTCCCACCAGAACATATAGAAAAAGAAACTGTTATATTTGTACAAAATGATCACTAACTTTTTTCAAAATAGTTCTATTTTGAAATAGTTCTATAACAATGTAGGATATTTTAATCAATGAAAGCTAAAATGAACTTGGCATCAAAGGGCTAATACAGGATTCTCAACCCCCTGTGAAGCTGTGAAGGGAACATATGCAAGGGGAATTCCAGGAAGGAGTTGGGTTTCTTCCCCCCCACCCCACAACAACTTGGCTAAGCAATCTGATCTCAGAACCAGGCTGTGAAATAAATCAGAGAAATTGTGTTGGCAAAGGAAAAGCAGAAAAGGGACAATCTAACAACCACAGTCACCAGACCCTGTACCCCTTCCAATGTTACTGACTTCCTGCAGGAAAAGATGACAGGTTTGCTGGTTTGGTTGCTGTGTGGCCAAGGGACTCAAGAACACCTCAGTAACACAAGGACCATCAACATCCAGCCTACTTGGAAATCTCTACCTTGGAGCTGTGAAAGGCTTGAAGATCATCACACATCTACTGGCATGATCCATGTCTAACTCTGAAGAAGCTCCAAGCTTGGAAAGAAGGCTTGAGTTCTTGTTACATTTGCCAGAAGCAGGGGGCACACTTGTCATGGCAAGCATAAATATGAGGCCCTGGTTATCAGAAATGCAAATACTGCACCAAATGCCAGAGTGCATACAGACCTGCAAGCATAGGAAAAGGTAAAGACTTATCATCCCTAGTCAGTCCTAGTAAGCTGGCCCACTAAAATTTAGGTACTACTATCCCTGGAAGCCAAGGCCCAAAAAGGTACCAGACAATTCACCTGTGATTCTCCAGAGTATTCTGGTGTGCACTCCCTGTTTGGCTGACAGAAGCAAAGGGTGAATCATGACTCACACTCTATGCTGACCTTTGGTTTTAACCAAATAAATATAACTCAACTGAACTGAGTCACAGCTCTCACATGGCTTTGTCTGACCACTGCCTGATGCAAACTGAAAATGGCTCCAAGCATTCACCCCAAAATTGTTCATCATGTGTATGAAGAATAAGGGAAGACACTTTAAATTCATAGAGAGCATTAGTTATGTTAGAAGAATTCTACCAGTCCGGGCTCTCACATCACTACTGGCCCAGATGACACTGAGTAACAGCTAACAGCAACCCAAAGAACCACCAGAAATTCTGCAATACCACCAGGCATCCTAATGATGTTCTAAAACTGTATTAACAATTGATATTCCATATTCTCTCCATATTTGCTGATCATATTGATAAGAAACCTGCTTGGATGCCACTTTACATTGTGACTGCTACCAGTTCTGAAGGAGTATGCTCTCTCTTTTTTGAGGTTCTGAAGATTTCAGGTTTAACAGCACATCTTTTTGTAAGCCTTGTTGCACTTTAAAACCAATGGGAAAAAAGCTGCCATTATCTAGGAATGACCTGCAAATCTATTCTCAAATCTGTTATAACGTTGCAGTGTGTGTGTGTGTGTGTGTGTGTGTCTTCAAGTCACCTGTAGACTTATGGTGACCCCATTAATTTTTCATAGGGTTTGCTTGGGCAAGGGATACGCAAGATTGATTGTTCTGAATCTGAGATATAGCCTACAGCACCTGGTATTCGTTGGTGGTCTCCCATTCAAGTAACTCTATCTATCTATCACCACAAGGCTTGAGGCAGGGTACAACATAAATTAAAATACAATATATGACATAAAATAATTTTAATACACCAATAAAAACACATAGGATTAAAACAAACATTAAAATCACTCACAGACTTAAAATACCAATTTAAAATTCATAGATTAAAATCAATTGGGTAGGCCTGCCAGAAGAGATAAATTCTGACACAGTCTGGGGGCAGCTGATGAAAAGGTCCTCTGGGTGACAGTTGCCAGTCTAGTCCTGGCTGGTTGAAGTGAATATCACCAGAGGACCTGAGTGTACGGGGTGGATTGTACGGGAGGAGGCGATCCTGAAGGTAACCGGCTTTAAAGGTAATAACCAACACTTTGCCGGGAAACTAATTGGCAGCCTGTGGAGTGATTTTAATATTGGTGTAATATGCTCACTCCTGGATGTACTGTAACCAATCTGCCTCCCATATTTTGAACTAATTGGAGTTTCCGAACTTGGTACAGTGCATTGCTGACCCTGCTTAGCTTCCAAAATCAGACAGGATATGATACCTTTACGGTATTTTAGGCCCTAATGTTGCAGTAGATGTCTAAAATTTGATGTTTATACGCAGATGTGAATGTTGAAAGTCCCAGGTGAATTTTTCTCTAACATAGTTAGTTTCCCAACTTTGAGGACAGACACAGGATTATGCCAACTGTCAACCAAATGTAAATGGTTGCAAATCCTTGTAAAATTCATCTCAAGACTCAAGCTTTTACATGTTAATATACATTTTCACCAGATTCCCGATACCCACTGTAATGTATCATCAAATTGCAATGCCATATAGATTTTTATTCAAATCTCACTTCAACATTTAGAAATCACTGAGCATATCCCAAAGCACAGGTCAAGTTACCCCCTAAGCTGTTACAATAAATGTTACTTTGCTGTTATTTTTTTAATGTAGACCCTGTCTATTTTTTTAAAAAAAGGAAAAACCCAAAAGCTGTTTATAACAATATAATTTGGTCTATCTGTATGACACAGCAATACAATCACAAACTGTCACCACACTACAGCAATTCAAGCCAACAAAGAGTTGCACTTTAACATGTAAATATGTGTGCAAATAGGCAATATAACAAATTCCAAGCCTGCTGTCCTGTGATGCCCACAAACCAATACTGAATCCTATTAATATCTCTTAAAATGCTATGATGCCACTTGCAGTTCCACAGCAATCTGCTACAATCTCTTAAGGTTTTTTAGGAATGAAGAGACTAAAGAAGAAATAGTCTTATGGCATCTTAAAGATTAACAAGTTGTAGTTGGCATCAGCTTTTATGGACACCAGCCCAATTCATCAGGTGAATCAAAGCAACTGTCATCCATGAAAACTTACAACAAATAAAACTTGTTAAAGTCTTTAAAGAGTCATAAAACTAGTTGTTTCTGCTGCAACAGGCTAACACAGCTACCCCCCACCATGTCAATCTACAATGTAATGAGTGCTTAGCATACCTCAAACCAGCATGTTTTCTAAATATTGGAACAGTAAACAACCAATGAAGTAGGTAGGATAATCAACCTACAAGACATTTTCTCTCCAGTCCACCTGCATGCTATACAACAGCATACATGAATACAGGCTAAGTTACTATTCCACAGGCCCCGAAATCAAGAACACACTTTTATACAGGAATTAGAACATGTGGCGCAGCTTACTTTAAGTACAGGTTGTCCCCTGTATCCATGGATTCAGTATAAAGGTAGACCTCTGTATCCACGGAGTCAGTATCCATGGTTTCACTTATCCACATCCCAAAAAATATTATCTCTCTAGGCATTTCTAGGTCCTCCAATATGATTCTATGGTCAGCTCTCAGCATTGGTCTCATTGAAAATAACAGGATTCATTATTATCCACAGTTTCAGGTATCTACGAAGGTCCTGGGACCTATCCCCATCAAGAATATTGGACATTACTACCTTAGAAACAAGTGTGTGTGTTGGCTGACTCTTCAATTGCCACACACACACACCGCTATATAGAAAAGGATGGAGTCAGGTTGCGTTGAACAGATTTTAATAATACTTTGGGTTGCATACACTATTTGTTGTACCAGTCCCAATCCCATCAAATCCTCCATTAATTTTCTATTGCACTACTAAAAGTATTACAGTCAGCCCTCTGTATCCATGGGTTCTGCATCCACAGATTCAGCCATCCACAACTCAAAAATATTTGGGGGGGGGGTTCCAAAAAAGCAAATCATGCTGTCCATTTTATATAAGGGATGCCATTTTACTATGTCACTTTATATAATGGCACTTGAGCATCCACAGATTTTGGTATCCAAGGGGAGTCTTGGAACCAAACCCCAGAGGATGCTGAGGGTCCACTGTAAATAGAGTTGTCCCTTCATATTCACTAGGGTTTGGTTCCAGGATCCCCCGTGGATACCAAAATCCATGAATACTCAAGTCCCATTATATGCAATAGCATAGCAAAATGATGTCCCTTATATAAGATGGCAAAATCAAGGTTTGCTTTTTGAATTTTTTTTTTTAAATAATATTTTCAAGCCGTGAATACTTAAATCTGTGGATATGGAGGGACAATTGTAATTTATTTGGCCATTTCCAACCACAGATTGTCTCCAAACTTTAGGATTTGGAAAAAGTGTTGGCTCTTGGAAAAAAGAGAGAGAAGCTTTTGATTCAGAAATGATGACCAAAAAAAAAAAAGCAAAGCATGCATGCATTTGATGATTCCTGTCGTTGCTTCCCTGCCATACCCACAGCAGCCCTATCTGTTTGCCAAGACTGCACAAGCAGATTTTTGGAAGCAAACATCTCCTGATGCTTCCTCAGCCTCTTAATTTCATAGGTTTGGCTGCCAAGCTGCCGCTGCAGCTGGATCAGTCCTGGGGCTTCAGTCATCATCAGCCGACTGCCGTTTCTTGCTGGCCAAATTCTATGTGACCATATGTGGGCCCAACTGCACCTGGATCAACAAAGCTTATCCTGCTGAGTTCCAAGCCAGTTTCATGGATACCTTATCTCCATGACCTTAGAACTAAGTCCACATTCAGCAACACTGCATTGCTTCTCCTTTTACCCAGTTGTTCACATTTTGCTTCATCTTGGTTTGCTCCCGTTTCCTTTACTGCTTTTCACGTAGCTCCTGCCTGTATACAAACATGTGCACACGTACACATACAGATGCACACGCACACACACACACACACACAAAACCACTCATCTCTGGATTGCAGATTGATCTCTTTTGGAAAAACACAAGATCATGTAGAATATGCAGACAGACAGCTGTGCACCCCTACACACACAACAATAATTACTGGAGTGTGCAAAAAAAAAAAAAAAAGAGGGAGGAAACAGCCTGGGAAATTCAAGGTCAGAAACACAGCTGGTGCCACAGTGAGAGCTGTGCAAAGCTTGGGGGGGGGGAATGAACACAGAATTACATTTGAACTGTTAACATCCATATGCAATCAGACACTTTTAAAAAATATATAAAACAATGCCAGTGTAGAAAGACCACAAGGCAACTGCCATTATGAGGAACTTTCCTGTCTGTCTAGACATCTCAATGAGTGATAACCTAGGAAAACTAATAATCTAGGGTAGAGCTCAGAAATACTTTCTGTACTAGCATAACGTGTTAATGCAAAGAGGATGGGACAATGTTCAATAATAAAGTGCTTTCTGCACATACAGAAGCACCCATGTTTGAAGCATTGCCAATGAAAAGGGTAGCAATCCAGGGAAAGATCTCTACCTGAGACCATGATGATGATGATGATGATGGTGATGATGATTTTATTAATTTATATCCCATCTTTCTCCCCATAATGAGACTCAAGGCAACTAACAACATATTTAAAACAATACAAATAAAATTATACAAGAGCATTAATAAAAATATAAATATAAGATTTAAAAAAAAAACCATAGTCAGTTTGTAAAAGCCTGACAGCAAGGAAATGTTTTGATCTGCCAATGGAAGGAGAGCAAGGATGGGACCATCCTGGCCTATCTAGGGAGGGAGGGAGGGAGTTCCAAAGTCTGAAAGCATCCACCGCAAAGGCCCTCTCCCTTGTTCCTACCAAATGGCCCTGAAAAGATGGTGGGACAAAAAGAAGGACCTCTCCAGATGATCTTAGACCTCTAATGGGCTCATAAAGGGAGGCCCTTCAAATAGCTGGACCCAAGCCACATAGGGCCTTATATGTCAAAAGCAGCATTGTGACCCTATCATAGGGTTTTCTGGGCACAATTTATTCGGAGGAGGTTTGCTATTGCCTTCCTCTTAGGAGGAGACTGTGACTTATCCAAGGTCGCTCCCTGAATTTCCATGGATGAGTGAGGATTTGAACCCTGGCTTCCTGGAGTCCTGGAACCAGCACTCAAACCACTACACCATGTTGCCTCTTAAGTTCCTGATAAGTTCAAATTCCTAGTCATTTTCCTGTAGCCTACTCTGTCTTACAAGATACACCTCAGAGATGCCACCTTAAGATATTAAAAAAAGCTACATAAATCAGAAGGGGTTTCTCCTCCTCTATTACAGCCTTTAAACTTTTGAAGCTTGGAGTACAAGAGCTGGGGTTTGTACTTGTTCCAGTGCTAGAAAGATAAACTCTTTCTTTCTGCATAAGATGTAAAGAGCTTCTAGTCAGAAAATGACATTCACGATAGGATGGATCCACAATGAAGCTTGGTTTCACACATCCCCACCCATCCTCTGGTGAAACCAGGAGGATCCATACAGAAGCTTTCTCTTCTGTTTTTATTAATCAGTTTGTAATTTTATCTAAATTCAACAAGAATACTTCATTTTAACTACAGTTCAGCAGGCTTATTTCAACTATCCATACTTGAGCTTAACCTCATTTTCGGATTCTGAACTCCAGTTACCCAAAAATTGAGAGAGAGACTTCCAAACTCCTCCTCAAAACTAAACTACCGGTAGGTAGCAAGGGCAAAAGCCCAAAACTTGCTGCCCTTCTTCCCCACAGTGATAAACTACATTATGACATCCAAACAAGCTTCTTGATTCTCCACTCAAGCAACAGCAAACAATGTGTATGTCTTCGTGAAAACATAACAGAAAACCAGTGTATTGTAGTGATTTGAATATACTGTAAAGACTATACTTTATGAGACCAAGGTTCAAATTCCACTGGATGACACTGGGCAAGTCACACTCTCTCAGACAATGGCAAACCTCTGAAGAAATGTTTTTAAAAGCCCTAGGATAGGGTTGCTATAAGCCATAGATTACTCCAAGGCACATTACAATAACTTAAAACTCATTGGTAGAAGGAGTACAGTACCTGTATATAAAATTCTGTAGAGCAAAGGCCTTCTCATTTGCAGCACTGCTTACAACATAAAATGTGCCTTTTATCTCAATGCAAACAAAACTTACCATTTGACCTATCTACATTTAAATATTTGAATTCTGCCATGTGCATGTTCTATTTACAGCATATCAACAACACTGCCAGGCAAGTTCATTCATTCAAAGAGCTGTTTTCATTCACAAAACTACTAGCTACATTTAAATCATTCTTCCCATTTGCTACATTGATTTCATTCATCCAGTACTTTGAACTGTCATTTTCTCATAATGTACTGTGCCAGATTAAATGTACAGAAGTAGCACATTGCCTAGAAACTGAAATGCTTGGAGAGCAGAGTTCAGCTCTAGTCTTTCCTGACAAAAGGATTTAAGGTAGGTTTCCTTCCCCTTGAAATTTACTTGCAGTATTACAGATTGTTGATTTAAACCTATACATCTTCTAAAAAGCTCAAAGGATTATCTTCTTGGAGTATGTAACAGAACATCCCATCCTGCAACAAAGACACTGGGTAGTAGCTATCCCAAGTTCCCTGTATAGGGCAAAGTAATAAATTCACATTTTGTCTGAAAGAAATGGGAAGCAAAAGGTACAGTGCTTCATACTTCTCTGGAATGACCAAAGCCACCCAAAATCACACACTTCAAGGCTTTTAAGGTCAATGAGCACATCAAAAAAAGCTACTTGCCTTTAGGCTTGCCTCAAGGTCTTATTTATTTCTAGAGCAATCTGATGTCCCATGAGATCAGATTTAGTTCATGTTTCTCCAGTCTCAGGGAGCACCTATTTTATAAAATGTATTTTAGTTTAATAAATCCCCCTGCCCACAAATCACTGGTGGTACAACAGAAAGATGTTGCATAATGTTCTTATTTTTCAGTTTCACATATAAAGATTATAAAGATTTCACATCCAAGATTGTATCATCACTCATTGGCTACATTCAAACAATCAAATCTCATTACATTTGAACCAGGAAAACCAATAGCTTCCAATCAAATCAGCACAAGAAGTAGTCACAATTTATAGTTGGCTTAGTATCCTTACTTCCTTGGAAACCATTAACCCTAGTTTTCTGGTTTGGACATAAAAGGAGGCTAATTAACTTTCAGCTTCCGGGATTATTTTCCTGTCTGCACAAAGGGTGGAGTCAAGTGGCTTCATGCAGGTGCAGGAGGCTTGCTCATTTCTCAATTTATTAAGATGAGATTTGATCATCTAGATTGTATCCCTTGAGAAACAAAAAGCAAGGTTATTCGGAGGTTGTTTCCTGTGATTCTGACTAGGGTTATCCTACACTCATATGCAAGCAGGAAGAACCTCTAACAATTCTTCTCCATGTTTGGTTAGCCTTGGTTTTTCAAAGCACAATTACAACACCCACAAGTGTCTCTAGCACTTGAGATTTCTCTGAACAGAAGACAAAAGAGCAACAAGAATTGTACTTTCAGCTCTAATTTTCTTGACCTGGGGCAATTTGAAGTCAGGCCTCACATAGTCACATTCTGTTCCCAAACCATTTGCAACCAAAACATCTAGAAGACCAAAGGTACCCCACCCCTGGTAGTAGTTGGGACAGCTTCTTCGTGTAAATTCACATGGGAATCTGCTTATCTATCTATCTACAAAGTGCTGGAAAGCTCTGGACTTGGTTGTGTCTTGTTTGCCCCCAACTCACTGCCTCACACTCACAATATACAGTATTTTACATTTGGTTTCCTGTTCCATTTATACTTTCATTCCTGTGGTACTAGATTTTGCCTTAGTAAGGCCATTCTACAGAACTTTAGCTCTCTGTTTTTGTTTTGTCCCGTTGAATTACTCAAGGTATTATAAAGGTTTGTATATAGCTATTACACTTCCCCACTATTCATAAATAAACCCCTCTCTTTAATTTATTTGGTGTGTGTACATGTGTTATTTTATAACTGCACTGGAACTGCATCCAGACCTCACCTTTTGTTATTGTTTAGAGGGATTCCACCCCCAAAGGCTTTAGGCTTGAGTCTTCTAGAATTTCAGTGGTGTCTTATGTAGATGAAGGTTCCCCAAACTCAGGCTGAGTGAGCACTCCTACCTGGCAGGGTTGTGCTTAAACCCTGTTCAGATTGTTCCTTCCATGTAGCACTTAACGGCTCCAATTGGGGCCATAACATTTACTTGGTGTTCCATATTCCTGTAACTATCACTTTTCTCTGTCTGAACCTTTCAGAATATAAAAACATGGGTGCCACTGAAATCCCTTGCTCAGGGGCTGACCTTTACTCTTCTCTGCCCCCTCCCCCCAAATATAAAATAAGGGAAGTTTCAGAACTGCTAAATTCAAGAGATCACTGCAGAACATACTATAGTTCCAAAAAACCCCCTTCTCTTGGATATTTTTGAGCTTACAAACTTGGACATCCCCAGGCCAGGCTGACAAAAAATTATGTGCTACTACTGTATTCCTTGTTTAAAGACGAAGTCATTGAGTTGTGTGGCAACATCACCTAAGACTGAGAAGCCTGGAGAGCTCATCTCATGATAACAGATTTGTTAGAGAAGCCAAGCTGCAGCAGGTCATTTCAAACTTGCTCTCAAGACTACAGGGTAACTTAAATAAACCTACGGTAACTGCAGAATCCATTTCTTAGCAACAGTTATTTAAGCAGATGCCCTGTGAAAGGAGAAGAATCCAGAACCTCCACTGCTGAAGGCAGAATGACTTTTTGCAGGATGCCTGTGACCAAGAGAGTATTTACTCTCATGCTGTCCCTATGTCTGTTGGTTTCCAAATACCAGGGGCCTTACAACTGTTTTCTCCCATTGCTAGATCAGATACTTGAGGACTCCAACCACCATTGGCAAAAGATTCCAGGAACAGTCAGTAGATCTTTGTGTATGTACAGCTCTGTGCAAAGTTATGATCCTAAGTGAGAGCCACATCTTAAAGAAACAACTATCTGAACAAATTAAAAATGCATTGAGAAGCCAAGTAAAAACCAGAAAGTTCCAAACTCTAGAATAATTGGTTGGAAAAGCTACTGTCCTAGATTTAGGGCTGAAGATGTGTGTGTGTATCTGTCTATCCTACGAGTTGGAAAACACCAGCCTAAAAAACAGATCCAGTCTACGACATTGTCAGCTCTGGCCCATGGGCTGCTCTCCTACGTACCCCACCACAGTATTTTTTTTAAACAACAACCCAGATACCTGGTTTTTCTTTAAGTCAAACTACTGAGGCTGGACTGAAAGGTGCAATGGAATATGAGGAGCTACCAACAGATTCTAATTAAAAACCTAGGAAACTACCTAGCAGTAGCTTTCCAAGGATTCAAACAGGTTTCTTTTTAAGACCTCTCAGGAGATCCTTGGTATTTCCAGGTAGTCTCCTACCCAAGTATTAACCAGGCCAGACCCTGCTTAGCTTCTGAAACTGAGTAACATTTTGTGTGTATTCAGGCTTCTATGGCAATTCTGCAGGCAGTTCCCCACATTCGCTGTATGTTAGACCATAGGTGAGCAACAATGGACCTTTAGATGCTTACTGGACTGCATTTCCCATCATCCCTTACCACTGGGTATGATGGCTAGGACTGATGGTAGCTGCAGTCAGTCCAACAACATCTGAAAGGGCACAGCTGCTCACCCTTGCCACAGACTAACCCAAAAAGGAGAATGAATGGTCCTGCAGATGGAGACTGGGATATATAGATAGGAAGACTTGATTCTCAATAGCTGGAGGAAGGAAGAAATTCAAGCTCATGCCAGTGCTCTTTCCAAGTACACTCCCCTATTCTTTGCTAAGGGAATAGGTCTCCTTATTCCTATGGAGGAAAAGAACACAAATGAAGGTATTTGTGGAGATGCTAAAACCTGCCCTTCCACTTGTGGCACCAGCTGGCCCAGCCTACACTGAAAGGTATCCCTGCAGGGGTTATGTCTGTGCGCGCAGGCTACAGAGAGGTGTACAATATCTCCTCCTCCTATTCAACTCCTTCCTCCCTCATCCCTCCATACCCCAAGCCACCTAAGTAAAAGCACTGTACTACGGATTAATATTTGCAATGCCCAAATCACCATCAAAACCTATCGCTGCTTCCCAGCTTCCAAAGAGTGAGGCACCTATGTTCATTTGCTCTGGATTTCAAATGCACTGACCAAGAAAAGGGAGGGAGGACAGAGTGTGATACGGCACAGTGCGCTAGCAGTGCCAGGTTTTCTCATCCAGTACCTTCTCTACGCGTAGCTGCAATTGCTCACCAGTCACCACAGGCTGGAGGACACCAGCACAGATGAAATCACCGCACATGGAACGGAAGGCAAAATGGGAAGGACAAGGCGTTCAGATCATAAAAAGCCTGGCAGGAGGCCCTGCTCCAAGTGGTAAACAGGAGCTCAATTCAAGGGGAGCAGATTTCAGCAGTTGTGGCCCCAAACAGGTCACCCTGCTCCCCAAACCTCACTAAGCTCCTGATTCTGTCTGTGGCTGAAGAGTAGCAATTGAAGCTTCCTTGGCCCTGTGAGTGCACTAATATTCAAGTCCCAGGGCTCATGTCTTGGAAGCCCTTTCCTCCTGCTGCTGCTGCCAGAAGGGACAGACCCCCTAGGCTTGGAAGAGGGGGGTGAAGGAGGCTGAGTTGGTGTAGGGGGAGGCAGCACCACCCTCTGATGGTGAAAGTGAGATGCCTATGGAGGAGCTGGCCTCCATACCCCAAACCACCTAAGTAAAAGCACGGTACTATGATTAACATTTGCAATGCCCAAATCACCGTCAAATCCTATCGCTGCTTCCCAGCTTCCAAAGAGCGGTGTGCCTAGGGCTTTTTTGCTCTGGATTTCAAATGCACTAAAATTAAAGGAGGAAAGGAAACGACTTTCCCCCCAAGCCTTGACCCATGCGGCTCCTTCGCAAGACACAAGCGCCCCCACAGTGGAAAGGAAATCCGACAAGCCCCATCAAGTCTGGATACCAAAGTCGGGGGGGGGGTCGGCAGTGCTGTCGCCACCACATGGGTGAGTGAGTCGATGGAAACATGCAATCCGGAACAGAAGGGAAGCATGTGGTGCTGCCCGTTTCCAAAACAGTCTGAAAGTATAAGTCAGTCCTCAAGACGCTAACTTTTTTCTCCCCCTTTTCTCCTTTCCCGTTTCTTAAGTAGTCAGGAGCTGTAGGCAATAGGGGGAATCAAACCTTTGCAAAAAGATGAGGAAGAAGCGAGGGGGGGGTGTTTGGAAATGTATTCCACCTCCGAGCCCCTTGGCTCTCTCGCGTTCTCCCTCCCTCCGCGCCTGCATATATTCTGGGGAAGGTCACCCGTAGGCGAGGCGCCCGCCCCCAGCTCCAGGCGAAGGAAGGGCAGGCAAGCTCGCCCCCTGGCCGGCGGCCCCTGGCGGGGAAAGGCAGGCCGAGGCCAGGCGGCGGCAGCAGCAGCTGAGGGCCCCTGCAGTGGCGCTCCTCGCGGGGCCGGGCGCCGCTCGAAGCCGCCTCCCGCTCTCCCCCCCCCCCCAGCCCAGGAGGCACGACGTGGAGGGTCAGCCAGACCCCGCCGCCTCCCTCCAGCGCCCGCCTGGCTGCAGACACCGCGGCTGTAACCTGGGAAACGAACCGCGATTAGGCGGCCCGGGAGGGGGGCGGAGGAGGAGGAGGAAAGGGGGGCTCCGACTCTCCAGCGCAGCGGCCGGCGAGGGCGGAGGGACGGAGGCGACCCCCGCAATAAATCCTGCGCTCTGGAAACTAGCATCTGTCGCCGGGAAAGGGAGGATGGGGGGGGGATCTTCCAAACAAAACTTTGCTCAGCAGCCCCTACCCCGCGGCTCCTACCCCGCGCCCCACATACACATTAAGCCGACTCTCCCCCCACAAAAAAACCCAGCCTGAGTCAGGAAGGCGAGGCTGAGGCCAGCTCCACTTACGGACTCCGCGCCCACCTCTCCGGCCGCTTCTCTGCTCTTCTCCCCTCGGCGGCGAAGGCGCTCAGGTCTCTGCCCCGGGTTGGTTTGAGAGGACTTGGGGTGGGGAGGGGGAGGCCACCCTCGCCCTCCTGCTGCTGCTGGGGAGCCCTCCGGGGGCTGCTCCTTCGCCGCTGGCGCTGCCGAGAATGGCACGCGGGCCCCCCCCACCCCCGGATCCCCCCCTCTGGCTTTTTGTCTGGAGCCACTGATCTGAGACCGGCGTGGCCGCAGCCGCAGCAACACCTCCCCGGAAGGAAAGCAGGCGGGCGGGCGGGAGGGAGGGAGGGAGGGAGGCGGCGGTGGAGGGGAGCCAGCGGACCTGCGCCACGGGCAAGCTCCCGCCCTCCCTGGCTAGCCCCTGAAAAAGGGCAAGGAAAATTATTTCCCCGCCGCAAACTTTTCCGCCAGACTTTCCTCCTCCCCGCCCCGGGGCTGCCGATTTCAGCCAAGCCCGGAGGCCTTCCTCAGGCGCTGGGACCTACCGGAGCAGAAAGAGGAGCAGCCACCGAGGGGGAAGAAGGGGAGCTGGAGAGCCGCTGCTGCTGCTGCAACCGCCGCCGCCGCCGCCACTCCGGGCAGTCCGTGTGTGCGTGTTACGCGCGCGCTGTCGCCAGCCGGATTAAAGATCCAAATCCGGAGCGTACACCGTAATGGTGGTGGAGGAGGAGGAGACGCTGCTGCTGCCGCCGATGAGCTTAACACCTGCCCCAAAGGTATCCCCCCCGCGGAGAAAAGGGTCCCGGAGGCCGCCGACTCCCCGGCGAAGGCATCGGAGGCGGCTGGTTGCAAAGCCCGAATCCCCGGGTGGCGGCGGCGGCAAAGTAGGGACGGCAAAGCCAAGTTGGCCAATGTAGAGGCAGCGGTGGGAAGCCGCTCTTCCTCTCCCCCTTGCCCTCCCGCCTTGCTCGTTCGCTCGCTCGCGCCCCGGCCAGCGATTTCTTCTCGGCCAACCCACCTCTACATCCTGGCTCCGCTGCAAGGACCGAGACAGGCGGACCACATTGCAAAGGGCGGCCGCCGCGGGCTCGCGCTGCTCCTGCCGCCGCCGCCGCCGCCAGTGCTAGTGCTAGCGCTGATGCCCGGGGCTGCAGGCAAAACCCGGACCGGACTCTCGGCGCAGGCACTCCTTGAGCTGCCCACTTTCTCCTCCTCTCCTGGCCCTTGGCGTCGGCGCTCCCGTGGGGGGCTGCCCTCCTGCATGCTCCTCCAAAAGCCAGAAACCAAGACTAATTTCGCGGGAGGCGTTTGTTCGTATCAAAGGAAAGCGGGGAGCGCAGGCTCTCGCTCTCTGATGAAAATGCAAACAGTCGCTATTGCGGCACCCCTTCCTCCGTCCTTACACCTTCTGGCCAGATCTCCCTTTTGCTCGTCGGAATTTGCGGCTTCCTTTCCTCGGTGGCGCTTCCCATCTCTGCCCACCTCCCCCGACGCAGGCAATGCCAGCGGCCGCGCTGTCTGCTACAATCGTCCCCTTTAAAAATGCACGCAAAACCCCAAGCGCAAAGTCGGCTGCAAAACTTTGGAGGCTGCACGTTGCTGTGTGCCTGAAAGCATCCCTACATTTCCCGATACTTGCATAAAAGGCCAAGGTGGGACGGTGGTGTTTTCCTGCTTCCTAGTTAACACACAGGCTTCGCTTTGGCCAAAAGTTGAAAAACAGGCAGCTTTAGATAAACCACAATAATGTAAACGGCCCCCTAATAAAAGAGTTTTAGAAGAAATCCTCGTCGTTAACTTGCTGGTCCCCGTATTAGGGGGAGAAACACCTTTTGCTTACAAAAGGTGGCCTTTGCTGTTGCACTTTTTATACAAATTAATTATACTACAGTTTGTAAGAGAGTTCTCAGGCTACTATGTGGCAGAAGGCAAAGCCTACTAGTAAAACCACAGGGGCCCAAGCTCTACAGCCCCAGATAACAGAAACAATTCCCTGGGCAAGTTTTTCCGTTTTTAGCTGAGTTCCACGTGGTGAGCCTTGAGGGACTCCTCAAGAACAAGGAGGTTATTGGAAAGGAGCCTCCATTTTCTCTTTCCTCCTCTTGGTAGGAGCTTGCACGAGTTTTAAGATGTTCCAAAGAGTCTTTCTTAGTCCCACCAACATCACTGGCACACTTGGTGGAAGACCAAGCGGCTTAGGTTGTGGAACTCCCTCCCACAGGAGGCCCGGTTGGCCCTCTCTTTCCTCTCTTTCTGCTTAATTCATGTGGCAGAAGGGTCTTCTCAAGGAGTGTGCTATGCCTTTATCTGGGTTAATTAGGTTTTAAATGTATTTTAAACTGTTTTCATTCCATCTTTTAAATAAAATTGCTTGTTGTGTGTCTTCAAGTTGTTTTTGACTTATGGGCTAACCTATCACAGGATTTTCTGAGTCTGAGAGTGTATGACTTGCCCAAAATCACCCAGTGGGTTTTCATGGCTGAGCAGGGTTTCGAACCCTAGTCTCCAAAGTTGTAGTTCAACACCTCAAACCACTATGCCATGCTTTTTAGCTTTGCTTTGTTTTAATTTTTTGTAAGCCACTTTGGGTCCTGTTCTGGGATAAAGGCAGGATATAAATTAAATAATAAAAGTGCTTTGTCTTGTGTCATGGGGGTTTAGGAAGTTGCAAATGACACTGTCCTTCCTACAGAGCTGGGACAGCTTTAGCCCAGTGTGGGTGGGCTCCAAAGTCTAAGATACCCTCTCTGGCACTACAGAGAATAAGGGGAGAGCTCAGCCAGCCCCCTCTGTGCTTGGATAAACGGAGCATGTGTGTTGCAAAACACCATGTGCAGGATGTTGGGAGAATGAAAAATGGACAGTGTCAGAATCCAGCCTCAGCAGCCCTGTGTGTAGTCAAATGACATACGTTTCGAAGATGCTGCTGAACACTAGCAAAGGTCATGTCAGACTCTCCAACCAATGTTTGAGAGTTTTAATTCCCATGAAAATTATGCTTGTGCTTGATTTTGCTTAATACAGCATCATAAATTATAATAACATAAATTAAGCCTTATGTGCTTTAAACATTTTAAAGGTTTCAGGTTTTGGTACAATATAAACAGCTGTTTTAAGTACCTTTTAAAAAACAGCTACTAGATCTTGTACAGAAATCAGGGTGTGTGAGGAACTTAAAGACTAGTTTAATGATGTATTGTCTAGTGAGGTATAATTATTGTGCTCTTGGCTTGGCTTATCTCAGCATGGCTTTCTCATGGAATATCTCCATCCTTGTTGCTCTCCCGCTAACTCTCCTTATATCACACTCAAGTACCGATTGTCCTTTTCTAAAACAAATACTGTTTTTAATCTAAACATAGGTTGGATGGCCATCTGTCAGGAATGCTTGGATTGTGTGTTCCTGCAGGGCAGAAGCCGATTGGATGGGATCGCTGTTGGGGTCCCTTCCAGACCTATGATTCTAGGCTGCATTTAGAGCCTGGGAAAGGCTGCTTGGTCATTCAGGATGCTGCCGAACAAGACTGTCATCTCCCGGGTCAGCCTCGAGCGACCAATGTCCTGAACTGCCTGCATGCAGGGTTGAGGCTGCGGCTTCCAGTGCATCTTTACACCTGCCGGTTTCGTCCCTCGCCTATCGCTACAGGGCTTTTTTGGAATTGGATTTGTCCTTCGAGCCTGTGCAATGGATTTTTCTGGTGGAGCGCAGCGTGCACAGAACTGGCCTCACCCTTTAAACCAAAGGTTCGTCTGCTGGCCTTGCAAGCATGGACAGTAGCAGCGAGGTCCTCGGGTCATAGCTTTGATTAGAGTTTCTTTCTCTTAGATGGTTGACCTTACAGGGTTGGACAAGCACCATCTGCCCAGGTTTGGGATTAGAGTTTTCCTTCTCCTAGGACAGTTGCCACAAGGCTAGAGACCCCAACCTGCCCTTTGACGCTCTTTGTCAGACCCTTCGGTTTTGATCTGTCTGGCATTGGAGACCCTACCAGTGGCTATTATGATGTTTTGAGCTATGCTACTCTTGGATTACACCTCCCAGAATCCTCCTGCAAGCACCCTTCTCAAGGTCTGGTTGCATTGTTCCTTTTCCAGCATTCTCTAGCCCAGTGGTTCTTAACTTGGGGTCTGCAGTGTCCTCACAGGGGGTCCACAAAGGCTTGAAGGCTGCTTGGCCCACCTCCTCTCTGTAGTGGAGTAGCCATGTGACAGGAACCAAGGCAAAGGCTGGCTGGCTTGGCCTGTACATTGCCATTCAATCCACTCTAGCCACAAACTTGCAGGAAGAAGCAAGAGTGTCTCTGAGGGAAAGTTTAATGGATGGTGTAATTGTATTGTTGTTGTTAGCTATTATTATTAGCTATTATTATTAGGGTTTTAAATCTTGAGTTAAGTCTTGGGGCAACAAAAGATATTTAAAGGGGGTTCCTGGTAAAGAAAAAGTTAAGAACCACTGTTCTAGGCCAATGCCTCTCACATAACACTAATGCGATACTGGTGTTTTAGTGACAAAAATAAAACCATTGTTCCCCGTAATATTACTCCAAATTTTAATTTATATTCTTTATATTCTTCTGTTAAAAGAGCTAGAGTGTTGTAGAAGTTTCAGCATTGCCCTATGACTGTGGAGACCAGGGTTTGAGTCCTTACTCAGCCATGAATACTCACTGGCTAACCTTGGACAAGTCACACTCTCTCAGCCTCAAAGGAAGTCAAAGGCAGACCCCCTTTGAACAAACCTTCCCTAGAAAACCCCATGGTAGGTTGGCCTTACTCAGAAATGACTTGATGGCACATGGGCAAACACACACAAATTTCTTTTGCAGGCTGAACTCAGTTGGCAACAAGGTGAGGAAGCTGAAGAAGATCAAGGGGGAAAGGGAGGGGAGAGGAACCAAGACATGTTAAAAGGAGCTGGAAAGATGGGCTGGAGGGGATCTATGTGCAAGGAAGGAAAGGAAAGGAAAGGAAAGGAAAGGAAAGGAAAGGAAAGGAAAGGAGCCCTTTCTGAGGGAGACAACCCTCAAATTCCCTGTCTCTCTCTCACACACACACCCTTTCCGACATGCCTCTCCCTCCAGCTTCTGCCACAGAGGGTTGCTGTTTCTTTCTCATTCTCTTTCTCTTTAGTTTTGGAGATGTTGATTTGTTTGTTTTTTTTAAAAAAGCCAGCAGGAGGTTTTTGGAGGAGGAGGGTAAGAAGGGGCTCCTCCTGGCTGTCTCCTGGCTGTCTCCTTCATCAGATTAAGGAGGCCAACACGGAGCCCTCTCTTGACCTCGGGGGCCCCTGCCAATGCTGATTTGGCATACAGGTTAAACTGGCCCTGCGCGGGGGTTAGGGGCGGAAGACCCCCGCAAATGTGAAAAAAACGCAAATAATAATAGTCCTCCCCCCGCCCGCAACAACCCCCCTTCGTCACCACTCTCTCACCCCCCCTCCCTGCCCTTTCCAAAGTGGCAAAGGGGGCTTCAGAAGCCCCCGCCGCTACTCTCACACCTCCACCCTTTCCAAAGTGGCGAAGGGGGCTTCAGGAGCCCCTGTTGCCACTCGCTCCCATCCCCCCGCCTTTTCCAAAGTGGCGACCGGGGCTTCAGAAGCCCCCATCGCCACTCACTCCCCTCGCTGCCTTGGGAAGAGACGGGGATGGAGAGCAGGAGGGAGGAAGACTTTCCACCACCCCCTTTCCCAAGACAGCGATGGGCTTCGTGAGAAACCCTTCGCTGCCTTGGGAAGGGACAGTGTGGAGAGGGGGGGCAGTCGGCTTTCTGCGAATAATCAAAACCACGAATGTGAAAGTCGTGAATGTGGAGGGGCAACTGTATATCAGTATAAACCAAGAGAAGCAGCAAGAGTGAAATAATGATATGAGAAACCAAACAATCCCTACTCCATTCAAAACTTCACCTTGACATAGCATCTGAAAGCATTTACGGGTAGGTTGAAGAGTCACTTTTGTTTTCCAGGGCAGTAAGTTCAGAAGTACTGGTACCACTACCAAAAAGGCCCTCTCACATAATCCCAGCTAGCATACTTCATTGGGGGATAGGGCCTCACCCCAAGGTTCTCACCATGATGGTAGTTTCATAATAGATGGAGATGATCTTTCTGAGATCCTAAGTCATTTTCAGTACTGGCCAGCCGGGGGCCTTGAAGAATTCCACAAGCATGGTGTAGCAGCCCCTCCTTTTTATTTGTCCCTAGTATCTGGCTTTGAGGTATACTACCCCTGAACATGGAGGTTCCATTTAGCTCTTTTGACTAATCCCTAACAGCCCACCAGAGGCTGATTTTTTACAAATGCATTTCCACCTTTTTAAAGCCACCTAAATTAATGTCAGATTGCCATATCTTGTGGCAGTGAATTTCATGTGTTAATTATGCATTGTATGAAGTACTTTCTTTTGTTATGCCAACTGGTAAAGCCAATTAATATTATGTCATGCCAGCTAGAGTTCTGGTATGTTTCATCCCATCCTACAGTCCTTTTATTTTGTTTGCAGTGCTCCATTTTAGATATTTTAGGGTCAAAAGGTCATTATGGCCTCCTCTAAGCAAATGTGTAGCCAGTCAATAATTGCTGGTGCCAGAAGTTATTGACTTAGCTAAAAAAGCGAATGGGTAAAACTCTTTCCAGGTCATATGAGCTTCTCTGACATGCCATTGTCTCTTATTTGAGAAACAGAGTGTCTTCTGCATTAGACAATGAAAGGAAAACTTTCACAAGTCCATACAGAATATACATACAGCAAACAGGTCAGGTAATATTGCCTGGACTCGGTCGCCTGGAAAATCAGCTCTGTGCATTTGAAAATGCCCATCCATGTGATGGATCAAGTGAAAGCTTTGCCTAAATGAGCAGTAGGTGAGATGAGGGCAAACTGATCATAAATTAGCCAGGAAGAAATTGAAGGATTAAGTGCCTTAAACATGTAAGCAGCAATGGCAAAGGCCTTAACTACATGGGCAATTTACCCCAGCTTGCCCCTTCTGAGAGCCCTGCAGTCCATACCAGACAGGGCATTTGCCCTGGTCCTTACGACCTGTGGGGCAGAAACAGGGTTCAAACGAGGGCAAGCTTGGTTAGGGCAGCATTATAAGAAAATACCCAGTTGACTCCACTGCAACAGGGGGAAAACAGAGCAGGCCCTGCATGTCCACATAAGCCTCTCCCGGCAGGTCAACCCATCACTCCAGCTGCCAGTCGCCCTTACCCTTCCAGGTACAGGAAGGGGTCCTGCAGCATGTAACCAAGGCTAGTAATATGCAGGGGCCTTTGGTCACATGTTGCAGCTGGCTTCCTTGCTGCTGGGAGGGCAAGGAAAATGGCGGCAGCTGCAGTGACAGACCAGCATTCCCATCTGGGCTCCAGCGTGTTTTCTCGGGATAACGGGGGAGAGATGGGCCTGATTTGTGGGGAGCTAGCATATCCTGGCTCAGATAGATGAGCTCAAAGACATGAAAAAGAGTAATGGGGGAAAGATGGAAACTGCAATAAAGCTAAATGAATCTAGGGCAGAACATGTTGGGCTAACACCTACATCTGTTATTTAAGATAATCTACCTGAAGCTCTATATCAGCCTTCTCCTGCCAGATGCCTAGTACTAAAACTTTCATTACTCCATGCTGGCTGGAGATGAGGGGAGTTGTAGTCCAACACATCTGAAAGGCACCCAGTCAAAGAAGCTTCACCCATGGCAGGAACAGAGGATGGTGGATGACATTTTACAGCTGACAAAATACAAGAAGAAGGAAGGGAAGAAAGAACACGCAGGACACAAATGAAAAAATAATGACTTTCATAATCCAACGCATCTTGCCCACCACATTAAAATAATCCAGTCCGAGCAAACGCTAACAGAAGGTGTCCTCCCCACTTCTGACAATTTATCACAATTGCAGCATCCAAACTGGACCATTTTCAAGTGACTTGAATCAGAAGGCAGCCAAACTACTACCAGAAACATAAAAAAGCCTAGCAGTTATGGGAATAGAAAACAAGGCAGAAGGAAGTGGTTTGAGGAAAGTGATTTGGGATTCGGTTTTGGTTTCAGTAGGAGTTGTTATGAACCCCTGTATTCCAACAGCATCATCAAGAATGTCTGGGACAATAGATCTCTGCCAAACACACACACACAGTGGACCAACATCCTTGATTTTGGAGCCAGTCTCTTATAAAATATATATTTCATTTTTCACAGCAGTCCACTCATCTGAATTGTCTAGTTCTGTTAATTATGAAGTCCAAATCCAGCAGGAAAGTACAAGCAGCTTTCTTGGCCACATTGGCTATTTCACAAGATGGAGCTGGGCTTGCTTTTGGTCTAAGTCATCCTGTCTTTGGAAGGAAACTGGCTTCTTCTAATCCAGCCTTCCTCAACCTTTTTATCCTAGATGAACACTTGAAATAATATTCAAGTCTCAGGGAACCCCTGCATAATTTTTTTTTATATCTACAGCTCAGAAAACGTCTTCCCCCTCCATCCCAATCTCTCACAGAATCCCTAGCAACCTCTTGGGGAACCCTAGCACAGAACCCTGCTTGAGAAACCCTGATTTAATCTGACATAGCCATCAACGTGTGGCCTATAACCCCATTTCTTTGTACACCAACGACCAAACAAGAAACTAACACTGTTTTGGACCAAGTTTTCTACAAGAAATGCTGCACATGCTCTAAAATCTAAGTATCTGCTCAAGGAGGTAAATATTTAACAACCTTAAATGCCAGATTGACAATTGTTTCTGTGTGTGATTTTTGTGCCTTCCTTCTTGCTACATTCAGACTCCTTAGCAAAACACAACATTGGTGCTTACCATGAAGGTTCCTTTTCAGCATTTGTGGGTATACGCTGACAGTTGGCTTCATTTATTTGAATGGGGTATTTCTCTGAAATCTCTCATTAAAATCTTCTCTGGGTTGTAGAATGCATGGACATTAAGCTACCCGTAATCTTGTAAGATATTTCACAAATTTCCATCAGATTCTTTATCCTTTGGGAGAGTAAATTTAAAGCTCCTTTTTACTATTTCTAGAGCTGAGCTTAATGGAAGAGGTCTTGGTCTCTAATGGAAATCACCACCTCATAAAACAACAAAGATAACATGGGTTTTTCAGGATAGGTTCAGCCAGAATGGTGGCTGCCAAGTTGGAGGGCTCACCCCGCCCCCTTGGAGAACCTTTATAAGGAGAGGAATCCAACATCAGGGACATTCCATCAAAGGAGTATATTAACTTGGCTGAGTTGTAAATAAAAAAGGGAAATTTGTAGTCAAGGAACCATTCACACGGGGTAGAAACTGGATGAAATTCGGACTACTTTGGTTTGGAGCTTTGGCACATGAAGTTCATAGAATCATAGAATTGCTTAGTTCAGGCTACTCTGGCCCAGATTTAAGCACCACATCTCTAACCAAAGTCCGAATGTGCATTTGGATTTTTACTTGCTGTCAGCGGCTTTAGGGAGAGTGGCTACCATTGGGGCTTAACTTTTCACAGAGTTAGGGTTGCCATAATTCTCTTCGAGAAAACTGGAACAAAATATACAGGACTGGATTGGGCGGATTAGTAACCAACCCTAATCTCCAAACAAACAACATTTTGACATTTAACATTGTTTTATTGCATAGATATTTCAGTAGTAGTGGTAGTAGTTGTTATCATCATCATTATAATCATCATCATTGTTTATTTATTTAGCACTATTGATTTACCTGGCACTTGCTCCCTGGTTGCAAGGCTGCTTGGAAGTGAAGTTCTACACTCAGCGTTGCTACACCACACAACACAAGGCCTCCTGGCTCGGCGTTTCCACTCACCTCCTTTCCTTTCTGGGCTCTTCTCTTGCACTCAGCACTCTTGCCTTCTGGGCTCTGGCGTGCCTGTGCAGTACTACCCAGAGCAGTCTGCAATCCCAGTAAGGAGGAATCCAGGATCTGCTGCCTCACCTTGCCCAGCCAGCCAGAACATAAAATCATAGAGTTGGAAGAAACCATAAGGGCCATCCAGTCCAACCCCCTGCCATGCAGGAATACACAATCAAATCATTCCCAACAGATGGCCGTGTTTTAGTCCCTTTAATCCAGGATTTTCCCAGTTTTCTAGGACAAATGGCAACCCTACATGGAGCTCACAGGGACAATTTTGCATTGGAAAAGCAAAGCCCTAGCAGTAACCTCTCTCTGAAAGCAGAATGAGTGGCCAGGCTCACAATGGGTGCAGGGGGTTTCTGCCTGTTTTGGCTGCAGACAGAGGCTACCACTGTGCTTTGTTTTCAAGGAGTTAAATGGGCAATTTTGCACCAGAAAACCAAAACCTCCAGCAGTAGCCGCTCTCTCTGAAGGCAGAATGGGCAGTTTGCCTCATGATGGGGAGGATGCCGCCAGTTCTGGCTTCAGAGAGAGCAACTACCACTGAGGGGTTGCTTTCACGGAGGGCAATTGAGCTCCAATGGAAGCAAAGCCTCAGTGATAGCTGCTCTTTCTGAAGCTAGAATGGATGGCATCCCCTCCATTGCAAGGCTAGCTGCCCATTCTGGCTTCAGAGACAGCAGCTACCACTGGGGCTTTGCTTTTACGGAGCTCCATCAGGTGATTGTGTGCCAGAAAAGCAAAAACCCCAGTGGTAACCACTCTCTCTGAAGGTAGAACAGGTGGCTAGCTTCATGATGGCAAGGCTCACTGGGTGTTCTGACCTCAGAGAGTGACTACCAATGGGGCCCTGCCTTTGGAATGAGAAGTGGTGCCGAGGTGGCTGGGGGGCGGGATGGTGGTGCCTCAGGCAGCACTTGTCCTTCCTCTCTTCCCCATGCCCCCCCTGAATCTTAAGCAGATGGATTGATCATACAGCAGTTTTCTCCGGAGTTTCAAGCAAACAGCAGTTTTCTAAAACCTGGATTAAGGCAGGTATTCCCCAAGTCTGGTGCAAATAGGGCCGTATGTTGTGTGCCCTTTTTACACCAGATTTGGGGGAAAGGCCACACATCATGTGTGGTATTGTCAGGCCAGAATCAGGGGGACTTCGAGTTTTTTTTAATAGTGTGAATGCTCCCTAGGACTTGGAAGGGCAACTATGAAGGAATTAGATAAGACCCTCAAGTGCAAAGTTATAGCATTGAATCCCAAAGTCAGGATCTTCCATGCCATAGTATTTTCAGTTTCTCTGTATGGTTGTGAAAACTGGATGGTGAAGAAAGCTGACAAGAAGAAAATTAACTTGTTTGAATGTGGTGCTAGAGGAAAGTTCTACAGATACCATGGACTGCCAAAAAGACAAATAAATGGGTCCCAGAGCCAGTCATGCCTGAACTCTCCCTAGAAGCTAAGATGACTAAACATGAGACAATGTGAATCTTGGGAAAAGGTGATCATATCATGCTTGGTAAAGTGGAAAACAGTAAGACAACTGGAAGACCACATTGCAGGTGGCCAAAAAATCCACAGCCCTGAGGTTGCAAGGCCTGAGGAGGGATGTTAATAACAGGTTGTCTTGGAGAGTTCTCATTTATAGGTTAGCATAACTCAAAGCAGACTTGATGGCAATTAACAACAAACTCTCTTCTGCTGTCATATCACTAGAGTGTGGAACAAACACTGACATTTGAGAAAATTCAGACTCTTGAATGGGTCCTTCTATCTTGATGTTGCCTGGTTTTGGCCCATATCCTGATAGAGTTGCCAAGTGGAGTTACCCAAGTGTAATCTGGACACTCTGACAGACCAGAACCCCTAACCCTGGCAGTCACCAAGAGCTTCCATTTCTAGGGTCATGACTCATAACCCTGTCTATGTTTACTCAGAAGTCCCACTGTTTTTAATACAAGGTAACTCCCTCCTGCTAAGTACATGCAGACTCATAGACTCAGTGAATGTAGGTATGCCTAAGTTAACAAAGTGATGTGTTCCTCAGCATTACTTCTTTAAGAGAAAATTTGGTACCAGAGGCATAAATAACATGCAAAGAATAGAGTTTCCTACACCACCAAAAAGAACAGTTCAACCTGTTTCAGCCATTTTTTAAAATCCAAAATGAATAATATACACATGTGAAATAAAACAACCAGGTCAGGTAAGCCTTGAGTAAGTAAACAAAAAGTTTGAACCTTCTAACGACCACTCAAAGGCTTCTTCCAAAATGCTTCCAGGGATGACTTTTACCATCACCAGCCTCCACTTATGATTTTCATGTTTGTGGGCAAACGTATACATCAATGCTTTTTTAACATGCTGGGCCTAGCTGGTGAGGCAGATTTATCAGTTCTCCCCTTTTTTCTCTCTCTTTCTCCTCACTCGTGCTCAGTAACAGATTCTGGAAGCAGTGGCTGTCCCACTTTCCAGTTGTAGGCAAGTACACATAGTTAAACCAGGCTCAGCTAGAGTAGAACCCTGATCTTTCCCAGCTCAAGCTTTATTCCATTGTTTAGTGCAGATACACTGCTCCAGCCCAATACCCAAAAGTCTGTGGGCCCATCTACAAGAGGAGGGGAAAATCTAAAATACCTTGTAGTACTGGCATCTTGCAGCAGCAGCAACATGTCTAAATGGTTTTTCTGGACTCAGAAGCCCCCATAAGCCTCACATTCCTGATGGCAGCCACGAGTGATTTTTTTTTTAAGTCATCCCAAGGTGCACTGGTGCGATAGAGCGATTCTCCAGTTTTATAAGAAAGCAAAATGGAAAATATTGTTCCTTTTTATCACCTTAGCGATCACTCACTAAGATGAGAATCCAACATGGCAGCAGTGGGTGCTTGCCCTCCTAGCAAGCCCCGCCCCTGCTCTTGCCCAGCCAATCAGCTTTGTGCTTCCCTTCAAGTTTTTTATTGTTCTATAGTTCAAATGAGCAAAAATGCGCGCCCACCTTGCAGTTTGTGAAAAAGTATGGGGAAATCTGCAAAGGCCTTTACCCCGTTGTTTTGCTGTTTTGGGCCCCCCTCCTTCCAAATAGTGTGGATTGGTGCTGGATCCTGTTTAGACAGGTAGGATTCCCAGCAAATTCCATGAGGGGTATTTTCACCATTTAAATGGACCCTGTGTTTCTCCAGTCCTCTTTCACCAATCTTCTCCTTGTGGATGTTGCTTTAAAATACACCTTCCAGCTAATTAGAGGCTAGGCAGGTGTAAAAAAACATTGGCAAAAAGGATCTTCACAGTCAGATGCATTGTTAACTGAAGTATGCCTGTATCCTGTTCTACCCTTCCTGAAATAACTGAACACAGGGTTGTACTCTGTCTACCTTCTACCTGCTTAACAAATTATACACTGTTAAAGAAAACACTGGTTTTTAAGAAAAATGATATGATTTTAGGAGTTACAGTACACCTTTGCTAAAGGTGGAAGAACAGAAAGATAATTATCATTTTCTAGTTTACATGTCATGTTTTTCCCAGTGTGATAAAGTCACCAGTTTTAACTAGCACAACACAAGCAAACTCAGCATGAGCCTAACTGTGGTATTGTGGGGCTCTTTCATACACTTGAATCTGCCTTCCAGGGGATTTCCAATCCAGTCAGGAATGTGTGTCTATGCCTGCAGAAGGCAAGCTTACTAGGAACAGCTGGTCTGTGGAATTAGGGGAGGGGCCAGAGATCAGTGCTTTGCATTCAGAAGGTCCCAGGTCAATTCTTAGGCATCTCCAGCTTAAAGGATATCAGGTGGCAGGTGCTGAGGGGGGGGGGGGGAATGGACCAAAGGACAGGCTAAGAATTGGGGAGCTTCACCATCTGAATTAACTAGGTTTTTTGTTATTGTTGTTGCTAACTGCTGTCAAATTGCCTGAGACTTATGGTGACCCTATGAATGAGAGACCTCTAAGTCACCCTGTCATCAACAGCCCTGCACAGGTCTTGCAAACCCAGAGCCCTTGGCTTTGACTAGTATACAGAAGTAAATTAAGTGTTGATACACATTACTGTTGTTGCAGATCTCCTCCAACTCTGATTCAAGAGTCTCAGGGGCAATGGAGCCCACTACCCTATCCCATATGTGCTTGAGTGCTACCCTTTATTATAAGATAAATGTCATGTGCTCAGCTGTGGAAAACATTAAAATTTCCAGTTTTCAAATTCTCTTGATTAGCATGACTAAATGCAAAATATTTGGTTTCTAGTTTGATGTCAATCCATTTAACTATTTGGTGGTTTGCTCTATGCTCTCCCATTCTCCCATAAAAAAATCAGACTTTCCTAGTAATGAGGATACCTTCCAGAGGCAAATGTGATGTGTAAGTGCTTTATACATTTTGGGGTATAATTCTGACACAGAAGTGTATGTAAGTGCCACTTACAAACTTTTCTAGATGTCAGGGTGTCTTTCCAATTATGTGTACACCAATTTTTAAAATGTAATTTGGAAATACCTTAATCATCTGGGGGTACAACTTGTGATCATGTTTTCAGAGAGAGAAAGTGATAGTGGAGATTTTCAGATGGGGTCAATATTCCGTGGCAGGCATGGAACAGGGTCAAGAAAGGGGTTTCCTTTCAGACAACATCAAACCCTTCCTTCCTGCTCCCTTGCTGCTCCTGGAGTATTCTATTCATGATAAAACATCGTGAATAGAACACCCCTTCCATGTCTGTCATGGAATCAGGGATGTGGGAAAAGGAGCCCGTTCCTGTTCCGAGATGACAGGCACAGGGGAGGAGGAGGTCCGGGCACAATCAGGACATCCAAGTAAGTGGCACCCTTCCACCCCCTGGGTTACTTGTAATTTTTTCCCCCTGTATTTTACTGCTTTGTTTTTAGTTTTGACAGCTGGAGGGGATATTTTAAAATTTGCCATGTGCCTGCTCTCTTGCGAGAACGGGCGTAAATTTCATTTGCCAGTCATAAGTGCAGCCTTACGATGGCTGCATTTATGACCAGCCAGCGAGGGAAGAGGGGGGGACATTCCTGCCACGGAATGAAGGTAAGTGTTTGAACATTTTTCCTTTATTCCACAGCAGGAACGGGATTGGGGCTTGCAGGTCAGGAACGGGGCATTTGGTGCATCTAAAAAAAGTCCAGTGAACAACTTTTGGATTTTTATAGAAAACAGGAATGTCCAAAACTATGTATTGTACTAGATTTCAGATTTCTAGGGGCCCTTACACACTACACACAACCAGCACACCAAGATGAGACAGCTTTTCCCTTTTGCTGTCCTCTCTCTGGAAAGCTGCAACCTGCCTGCTGCGGAAGAAACAACCTACCCACCAGCAGGACCAGGCCCTAGCCTCCAGGTACTAGGCTGACAGGGAAGGGGTGGAGCAAGGGCCCTTCACTCTGCTTGAGAGTGGACAGGAAGCACTCCTGTCCTTTTTAACTGATAAGCTGGAGGCTTGGGTGTGCTAGGAGAGTTATTGTTCCATTTTATTTAGTCCTTGTGTATGTATGTGTGTTGTTATGTTTGCATTTTTGTAATACTTCTATCAGTTCATTTGGATACAAATAATTACAGGGCTGAAGTGCCAGCCAGTAATGAGAGTGCCAGCTGAAAGACTGGGTAGTGATGAGAATGCAACCCAGACCCACCTGGTTGGCTACAAGGTGTGAGTACAGTTTTGCCGGACTAGCCAACTATTTAGCCCCATTGATTGGGAACCAAACCCATAGACTTGTAGAACCATGTCATTGTATATTTGTGTTCTTGCTGTCTGGTTTTTAAAGTATTTATTTATTTATTTATTTAAATGAATGAATAGGGAAATTTGGGCAGCAATACAAGTTGTACAGGGCAGAGGGAGATATGGCGATGGCAGGATCATGTGCTTTTCTAAAGGAAGGAGAGAGAGATGTTTAGTATCTATCCCATCTTCCAGTCACCCTGCCAGCCTTGGGAACTTAGAGAGTGAGCCAGGCCACCCACAAAACCTCTCCTTACTCCTATGTAATGCCAGGTCAGTTAAAAATAAAACTCATATCATCTATGATCTCCTCAAGGATGAGGAAGCTGTCTTGGCATGCTTCACAGAAACTTAGCTGTGAATGGGGGATGACAGTGTCCTAACATGGGTTCTGGCTCTCCCAGATGGGTACTGTGTTAGCGAGCAGGTGAGGGAAAGTGGGCAGGGTGGGTAGGGTAGCTGTGGTCTATACAGGCCATCTTAGCCTGACCAGGTTACCTATTAGGGAGCTGAGCCATATCAAGTGTGTATACCTGAGTCTGAAAACCAGGGATACTCTGGGGATTCTGTTAGTGTACCGTCCACCCCACTGCCTGTCAGACTCCCTGACCGAGCTCACAGAACTGGTCTTGGAGCTGTTGTTGGAGTCGCCCAAACCTTTACTTCTGGGCAACTTCAACATACCATTAGAGGCCAGTTGGTCAGGTGCAGCTTGGGAGTTCATGTATCCATGACAAACATGGGCCTATCCCAACTGGTTTCAGGACCTACACATTCAGCAGCTCACACTCTTGATGCTGTTTTCAGATCGGAATATATGGATCTGTGGGTGAAGGTGACTAATACCTCTGAGTTGTCATGGACAGATAATTTTCTAGTCAGGACCCATATCATAGCTGCAACCTGCCCCTGCAGGGATGGAGGACGTATTAAAATGGTCCACCCTCGAAGGCTAATGGATCCCTTGAGATTCTAGGAGGCCATAGAGGGTTTTATGGCTGTTATCACCAATGATCCTGTTGAAGCCCTGGTCAATAAGTGGAATCAAAATCTAACCAGGACTGTTGACACAGTCACGCCCAAACATCCTCTCCAACCCGTTAGTAATCAGGCTCCTTAGTATACAGAAACTCTCAGGGAGCTGAAACAGGAAGGACAATGACTAGAGCACGGATGGCGGAAAACTTGACTTCTATGTGACAAGACACGATATAGAGAACATCTTCATTCCAATAGGGTGGCAATATGCGCAGCAAATAAAGCTTTTTTTTCTGCATGTATTGTGTCTGTGAATTCATGTCCAGCTGAGCTATTCAGGGCAGTGAGAGGTCTAACGCAGGTACCCTCCCCCCTGAACCCAGCCTTAGAACCTTCAGTAGCTCGCTGTGATGATTTTAATTACCATTTTGCAGATAAAATCTCTAGTATAAGAGCCAACTTAGATGCCATCATTGGAGCAGAAGTCAATAAGAAGCAGTGGTTAGGCCACTTCTGAAAAAGCCCTCCCTGAATTCCCTGGACCTTAATTATAGGCCAGTGTCTAATCTTCCTTTTTTGTGCAAGGTGCTTGAGAAGGCAGTTGCCTTTCAACTCCAGGCAGTCTTGGATGACACACACTTCCTCAACCCATTTCAAACCGGCTTCAGAGCAGGCTATGGAGTTGAGACTGATATGGTCACCTTAGTGGATGATCTCTGTCTTAACATTGACAGGGAGAGTGTGTCCCTGTTGGTGCTTTTAGACCTCTCAGTGGCATTTGATACCATCAACCATGGTATCCTTCTGGAACGCCTGGGGGAGTTGGGATTTGGAGGCCCTGTGTTGCAGTGGTTCCAGTCCCACCTCTCAGGAAGGTTCCAACTTATGGTACTTGGGGACAGCTGTTCCTCAAAAAAGGAGCTCTTATATGGCATCCCACAAGGTGCCATTCTATCCCCAATGCTATTCAATATCTACATGAAACTGCTGAGAGAGATCATCCAAAGGCATGGGGCGCCAGGCGGGATGCTATCAGTATGTTGATGACAGCCAAATATATTTCACATTACCTTCAAAAACAGCTTTAGCTAAGGATAGTGTGTCTCCTCTGAATGAAAGCTTGAGGGAGGTAATGGGCTGTATGAAGAAAAAGAAATTGAAACTGAATCCAGACAAGACAGAGGTGCTTACTATCAAGGGTCCTAATCTGGGGATGGAGGTGTGTCAACCAATTCTGGATCCCTCTGAAAGACTGTGTTCACAGCTTGAGAGTGCTTCTGGATCTTGCTCTCCAAATGTCAGCTCAGATAGATGTGACAGTCAGGAGTGCTTACTATCAGCTCCAGCTGATGCGCCAGCTGTGCCCCTTCCTAGAATTGGAAGACCTAAAGATGGTAGTGCACACACTGGTAACCTCAAGGTTGGACTTGTGCAATGCGCTGTACATTCAGATACCTTTGTACCAAGTTCGGAAACTCCAGTTAGTTCAAAATATGGCAGCCAGATTGGTTATAGGTACATCCAGGAACGAGCATATTACACCAATATTAAAATCACTCCACTGGCTGCCAATTAGTTTCTGGACAAAGTACAAAGTGTTGGTTATTACCTTTAAAGCCCTACATGGTTACCTTCAAGATCACCTTCTCCATACAGTCCACCCCGTACATTCAGATCCTCTGGGGGACATTTACTTCAACCAGCCAGAACTAGACTGGCAACTGTCACCCAGAGCACCTTTTCATCAGCCACCCCCAGACTGTGGAATGGCCTGCCAGAAGAGATTTGACAGCTAAACACACTGTCAGAATTTAAAACATTACTAAAGACGTATCTCTTCTGGCAGGCCTACCCAGTTGATTTTAATCTATGAATTTTATATCTATATGGATGATTTTAATGTAATGTTTATTTTAATCTTATGTGTTTTAACTTGTGTATTTTAATGATTTTATGTTATATATTGTGTTTTAATTCATATTGTACCCTGCCTTGAACCTTGGGGAGAGGCAGGTAAGAAATGAATTATTATTATTATTGCTTCCGCAGTAGCCCTTGCTTTCATGAATTGCACTCTTTGTTCACTTACTTCTGATTAAACATTAGAAAACAATCACGGCCATTGGAAAGTACATTGCTAGATATACCACATTTAACAAAGTAGGTGTATTCCTGGATATTACATATTTAACAGAAACTTTGGCAAATTTATTATCCCATGCTAATAATATGCACACCACCAAGGGTACTACCTTTCCATGCTGGTGGGACTGCATGCCCCTGTGAAGCAAGAGGCTATGCTGATGGAAGCAGTGCTGTTGGTAGGGTCTCCCATGTCAGGCAGGCATTTGCTGAGAAGCCAGACTAAATGTGCCAAACAGCTACTTGGCAGCAGCAATGGTGGAGGGTGACACTGGCAGAGGATCTCTCAGAAACAATGGCAGTGGCACCATAGCTAACGCTTGTTAGTACTGCACAGAGGGAGGTACAGTAAACCTCCTTTTGAAGATCTTTTACCATGAACACTCTATGATGAGACAATCCAAAATGAAATAGTGGAAGAAGATGAAACTCCCAGGTCGTGTGGCACTCAACAAGCTATTGGGATACAGCAGAGAACAACTACAATTAACACTGTGGCTAATGATACAACTTGAATCAAGCCAAGATGACATTCAGCTGCTGACATGCTCAGAGGCAAAAGAAAAGTCTGAAGCTGCACAGCACATATCCTAGGAAGGTAGAATGTGAGAAGCATGAATCAGGGGAAGCTAAACATAATAAAACAAGAAATGGAATGTATAAACATTGCTATACTTAGGGTGAGTGAGCTAAAATTGACAGGAATGGGACATTAAATCAGATAATTACAGTCTTTTACTCAGGAAGTGAAAATCTAAGAAACAGGGTGGCATTTATAGTAAGGAGAGATGTAGCAAAAATAGCCAAAGGATAATAATGCAAAATCTGACCAAATCATGTCAATAGCACTTCAGGGAAAACCCATCAATATCACCTTAGTCCAAGTTTATGATTCAACTACAGAGACAGAAGAAGACATTGAAAAATTCTATGCTGGAGTCCAGGAGGAAATTGATCACACACCAAAACAGAACTTCTTGTTGACCATAGGTGACTGGAATGCAAAAAACAGGGAACAGCAGAATCAAGCATTGTAGGAAAATTTGGCCTAGGATCAAGAAATGAAGCAGGAGACAGACAGACTGAATTTTGTGAGGCCAACAGTTTGTTCATTGCAAACACATTCTTCAAGCAACCCAAGAAGCAACTGTATACATGAACATCACCTGACAGCCAATCTAGAAATCAAATAAACTACATAACATAATTGGAAGCAGAAGATGAAGAAGCTTCATTCTCTCTCCAAAAACAAGGCCAGGAACAGATTGTAGCAGAGACCATGAACTACTAATAACAACAATTAAAGTAAAGCTAAAGAAGAACACTAAATCAACCATCATGATGATTTAGCAACTTGAAAAACATTCTCTGTATAGTCTAAATAGAATGTGAAAAATAGATTTGCACTATTAAGCCTGATTGACTGGGGACAAGAAAAACTCTGGACTGAAGCCAGGGACATTATCTGGGAGGAATCCAAAAAGACACTATCTGTAGCCAAAAGAGAAAGAGAAGTCTCAATAGATGACAGATGAAATTCTTCAAGCAGTTCAGGACAGATGACAAGCAAAAGTAAAAGGTGACAGAAACCTCTTCTACAAGATCTGAGAAATCAAAGGGAAACTTAAACCAAGAGTGGGGATGCTCTATAGGGATGAAAGGCTGACAAATTAATTCGAGGAAGAACCATATAAAGATGAACCTCTAGTTTTAGAAAGTGAAGTGGAAGCTGCACTGAAAGCACTTGGGAGAAATAAATCACCAGGAACAGATTGCAAACCAATAGAGCTCCTTCAATCTGTTGTTGTTGTTGTTGTGTGCCTTCAAGTTGTTTCCAACTTATGGTGATCCTAAGGGTAACCTAGCACCTGGTTTTCTAGGCAGGATTTGTTCAAGGGAGGTTTGCCCCCTGAGGCTGAGAGAATGTGACTTGTCAGTGGGATTTCATGGCCAAATGGGGATTCAAACTCTGTTGGAGTACTTTTTATATATATTGTATGATTTATTTGTGATAAGGGAGCTCTAGGAAACACTTCAGCAACTGATGAAGACTTTTGGTCGAAACGCATTTCGCTGTTAAGAGTGGTGGACTGTCACTGAACAGATACCAACTGACTTTATTCTTTACTATTAAGTGATTTACTACAGTCGTTTGTTTCTCAATGGACTTCCATATTATTTGAGGTTACCATTCATCTTCACTAATTGCCTTCAAACAAGGCATTTCTATTTCCAAGAACTACAGGTCTCCCCACAGGACTTTTGTGCTTTATTTTATATTTGTATATTATATATTACATGTCATGGTTCATTGACTTGATTTTTATATGATATATTAGATTTTTAAAGATTACATATATATAATATAGTTTCTTAAATTTGTTTAAATAGTCTATATTTTAAACAAAATAATGGCCCACAGATTGAAAATGCCCAATATAAATGCCAATCTCCTAAATGGGGGACACCAGGGATTGCAATAACCACAGAATCGTTACATTGATTTCCCATGCAAGCAAAGTGATGCTCAACATTCTACAACAAAGACTTTTACCATAGGAATATCAGATATCCAAGCTAGGTTCAGGAAAGGAAGAGGCACTGGGGATCCTATTGCAAACATATGTTGGATAATGGAACACACCAAAAGAATTAGCCTTGGAAGAAGGAACATTAACAATGTAAGAAATGCACATGACACTATACTACTAGCAGAAAAGAGCAAAGATTTGGAACAATTACTGCAGACTCAGGGCTGTGGCTTCCTTGAAGTCAAGGGAAAAAGTGCAAAGGCAAGTTTACAGTTGAACATTAAGAAAACAAAGATAATAACAAGTGATGGTTTATATAACTTTAAAGTAAATGATGAAGACATTGAAATAGTTCAAGATTTTCCCTACCTTGCCTCAGTCATTAATCAGAATGGGGTCTGCAGCCAAGAAATCAGAAGACTTGGAAGGGCAGCTATGAAGGGACTAGACAAGATCCTCAAGTGTCAAGATATATCATTGAATACTAAAGTTGGGATTGTTGATGCCATTGTATTTCCCATTTCTATGTATGGTTGTAAAAGCTGGACAGTAAAGAAAGCTGATAAGAAGATCAACTGATTTGAAATGAGGTGTTAGGGAAGAGCTCTACAGATACTATGGACCGCTAAAAAGACAAATAAATGGGACCTAGGACAAATCAAGCCTGAACTCTCCCTAGAAGCCAAGATGACTAAACTGAGCCTGTTGTACTTTGGCCGTATCATGAGAAGACATGAGTCACTAGAAAAGGCAATAATGCTTGGTAAGATAGGAGGCAGTAGGAAAGAGGAAGACTGCATTCCAGATGGATTGACTCAATCAAGGAAGCCACAGCCTGGAGTCTGCAAGATCTGAGCAGGCCTGTTGATGATAGGATGACTTGGAGGTCTCTCATTCACCATAAATGGAAGCTGACTTGATGGCAGTTAACAACAGCAATAATGTGCACATGTGAAATTAAAGAACAGATCAGGTAAGCCTTGTATAAGTAAACAAAAACGTTTTGAACCTTCTGTAGACCTCCTGAAGGCTTCTTTCAAAATGCACCCAGGGATGACTTTTGTTTTCACTAACCTCCACTTTTTAAATTATTTCTGTTTTGGTGGTCAAACATACAAAGTGTATGCTTTTTGAGCATGCCAGGAGTACCTGGAGAGGTAGGCTGGCCTCCCCTTTGCTTTCCATTTTGCTATTCACACATGCTCAGTAAGGGATTCTGAAGGCAAATGCTTTTTACCTTGCCTGTTACAGATAAGTGCAAACAGCTACAGTTGGGTTAGCTAAAGCAAAATCCCATTCTTTCTCAACTCAAGGTTTATTGTATTGATTTCTGCAGATACACTACTGCAACTTGATGCCCAAAGTTAGTTTGTCTAGCCCTCCTTCATCATTTTCTGATTGCTGATGCTGCTAAAAAATTTCCAGTTAGAGGATCAGGAGGAAAGTAGGGGCTGGACAGGCATATACAAAAAGCTTTGTAAAAAGGAGATTTGTCAGAGTCTATTAACAGAGGTATGCCTGTATAGTGGTATACTGCATACTGCCTGAACTTCAATTTTAATTTCACTTCCAGCTAACTGTGGAATCTAGTGGCTCCGAAATGTTAATAGACTCTAATATAAAAGCATCCTAGGCCAATGGTTTTAGAAGAGTGTGATGGGCAGACAGCACAAGACACATGCACCTGTACCCCTCTACTATTGAGGGATACTAAGAAAACTAGTACCTTGAGTCTTGGGGCGACTGAAAGCGATCTCTGTAGGTTAACTTAAACTCATCATATGGAAATATGTAGTCCAAGGCCAATGACCACACTCTACACCCTGTGTGCAAGTCAGTATTAAATTAGTTAGCCTCACCCCAGGTAAATGGAAGTGGACTGTAAATGCCACAAGGGAGTCAATTCATGGTGCTCCACAGCTACACCATTTCCTGGATGTGTGCTTGAGCATTACCCATTTTCTGACCTAATTGTGCTTAGAAATTTTGGAATAGCTTCTCCTTTTCTTTTGGCATCTTGCTCTCCAGCTGGCTAGCTTTGGAGCTTCACAACTATTATTTGACCTATATTCTCCATACCCTTGTCTACCCTAGTCCCTTTTTGAAAGAGCATCATTATTTCCTCTTCATTCTTTCTCTTCTCTTAAACACTGCTCTAAGCAGATGGTGACATGTCTTCCAGACCAAGCTTGACTCCTTGAATTTTCCTTCAACACGTAATTAATTTCTGTTACATGCACTGCCTCATTTTTCTTAGGTGTCCTCTTAAAGTGCCACTCCTCTCTCAATAAATTTCAAGGCCTCTCTCTTGGAGACCTTTGCATTTAGTCTTAACTGAAACTCAGATTGTTCCACAAATCTAGAAATTCTCTTTTATTTAGCTCACTTCTTTTCCCCTCTCCCTCATCATGTTCCCTTGTCTTTTTGGTTGTATCACCATGCTGCTAGTATGCCACTACCCGTCTTCTGTAATTCATTCCTGTCCTCCTTTCTCATTTTTAATTTCATCCTGAACATCTATTCTCCCCTTTTAAGATTTGTGTAGTCCTTATGATCTTTCACCTCTCAATGCCTCTCTCATTTTTTTCTTAATTACTTCAAATCCTTCTTCATCTCCCCGCTTCTTCTTCCTTCAAGGGACTCAATCACACTACATAATGAAAGTGCTATGATTCTACTTTAACTGCCATGGTTCCATGATATCGAATCCTGGGACTGAGTGTTTAGGGAGAGGCATTTAGAATTCTCATCCAGAGAACTCCCCTGGCGTCTCTGAACAAACTACAAACTCAGGATTCCATGGGATGCAGCCAATGGCAGGAAAAGTGGAATCATAGTACCATGCCTGTGTAGTGTGAACAGGGTCGGTTTAACCAGTCTGCCAAATCAGCATTGGCGGGGGGCCCCAAGGTCAAGAGAGGGCCCCTTACTAGCCTCCTTAATCTGACGAAGGAGATAGCCAGTAGGAGCCCCCTCCTACCCTCCTCCTCCAAAAACCTCTGCTGGCTTTCTAAAACAAAAACAGCATCTCACAAACCCAAAGAGAAAGCGAAAGAAATAGCAGCCCTCCATGGCAGAAGCTGGAGGGAGAGGGACGGAGAAGGTGAGTGTGCGTGTGTGTGTGAGAGAGAGAGGGAATTTGAGTGTTGTCTCCCTCAAAAAGGATTTCTTTCTTTCTTTCTTTCTTTCTTTCTTTCTTTCCCTTCCCTTCCCTTCCTTCCCTTCCCGTCTTGGTTCCTCTCCCGTCCCTTTCCCCCTTGGTCTTCTTCAGCTTCCTCTCCTTGCTGCCAACTGAGTTCAGCCTGCAAAAGGAATTTGTGTGTTTGCCCGTGTGCCTTCAAGTCATTTCTGACTAAGGCAAACCTACCATGGGGGTTTCTAGGCAAGGTTTGTTCAAAGGGGTGTGCCTTTGGCTTCCTTTGAGGCTGAGAGAGTGTGACTTGCCCAAGGTCACCCAGTGGGCATTCATGGCTGAGTAAGGATTTAAACCCTGGTCTCCACAGTCATAGGGCAATGCTGAAACTTCTACAACACTCTGGTTCTTTTAACAGAAGAATATAAAGAATATAAATAAAAATTGGAGTAATATTACGGGGAACAATGGTTTTATTGTTGTCACTAAAACACCAGTATCCCATTAGTGTTATGTGAGAGGCATTGGCCTAGAGCAGTGGTTCTTAACCTTTTCTTTACCAGGGACCCCCTTTAAATATCTTTTGTTGCCCCAAGACTTAACTCAAGATTTAAAACCCTAATAATAATAGCTAACAACAACAACAACAATACGATACAATTACACCATCCATTAAACTTTCCCTCAGAGGCACTCTTGCTTCTTCCTGCAAGTTTGTGGCTGGAGTGGATTGAATGGCAATGTGCAGGCCAAGCCAGCCAGCCTTTGCCTTGGTTCCTGTCACATGGCTACTCCACTACAGGGAGGAGATGGGCCAAGCAGCCTTCAAGCCTTTGTGGACTCCCTGTGAGGACATTGCGGACCCCAAGTTAAGAACCACTGGGCTAGAGAATGCTGGAAAAGGAACAATGCAACCAGACCTTGAGAAGGGTGCTGGCAGGAGGATTCTGGGAGGTGTAATCCAAGAGTAACTTTCCCAAGCTCTGAATGCAGCTTAGAATCATAGGGCTGGAAAGGACCCCAACAGCCATCCCATCAGATCGGCTTCTGCCCTGCAGGAACACACAATCAAAGCCCTCACGACAGATGGCCATCCAACCTATGTTTTAAAAAACCCAAAGAAGAAGACCCCACCACACTCCAAGGCGGCAGTGTATTCCACTTCCGAACAGCTCTTTCTGTCAGGAGGTTCTTCCTAATATTCTGGTGGAATCTCTTTTCCTGTAGTTTGAACCCATGACTCCGTGTCCTAGTCTCTGGAGCAGCAGAAAACAAGCTTGCTCCTTCCTTAATATGACATCCCTTCAAATATTTAAACATGGCTATCACGTCACCTCTCAACCTTCTCTTCTCCAGGCTAAGCATACCCAGCTCCCTAAGCGTTCCTCATAGGGCGTAATGGCTTCCAGACTTCCCACCATCCTTCTCAGTATCTTTCTTGAATTGTTGTGCCCAGAACTAGAAACAGTATTCCAGGTGAGGTCTGACCAAAGCAGAATTGAGTGATACTATTACTTCCCTTGATCTAGATACTACTCCTATTAATGCAGCGTAGAATCGCATTGGCATTTTTTTGCTGCTGCATCACACTACTAACTCATGTTTAGCTTGTAGTCCACTCTTTCTTTTCTTTGAGGAAATCTACACCATTACGTTAATTCCTAATAAACAAAAAATATTATGTTAGTGCCTACAATATAGTTTTAAAACTAAATTATTGGTGGCAAATTATGTAATACAGTAGGCCCCTCTTATCCACTGGGAATTGGTTCGGGGGGGGGCGTGGATTCTGAAAACCATGAATAATAGTGAATGCCATTGAAAATAATGGGACTGCTGGTTTAAAATACCATAGAGTTGACTTGGAGGGCCTAGAAAACAACTAGGGAGGACACGTTTTCTAGGAAGAATCTATGGTAGGTGTGCTGTTTTGTGTCCCATGGATAAAGAATCCATGGATACGGGGGTCCTACTGTAATCTGAACATCCTGTAAGGTGAATAGGTTAGGTTACATTGACCTGAGATAAACATATGGGGGCCCCAAAATAAAGCATTTCAGGGGGGCCCTGAGTGTGAATATGCCCAATATATCCTGGATGACTTTAGCATCCATCTTGATGTTAAAACTACTTTAATTGCTCTCTGCTGTTGATCATTTTTTAATGATCTTTGTTTTTAATGGCCTTTGTTTAAGGGGGAGACATATTTGGAATCCAATAATCACTACTTCTTGTTCACTTATTGACCTTTTCCTTTTTCTGACCGCCATCTTGTTATACTGACCAATTTTACCTTCTGACCCTCTAGCACTTAACACTTTTACGGCCTCCAATAGATCAATTCTTTTTTTCCCCCCTATCCTTTCCCTTTGCTGTTCTGTTCTATCACCAGAAATGATGGACAGTTATGAAATGCTTACATTTAATATTGTTCATGCTTGGTAAAAGTTAAATATCAGTTCTGGTCAATTTTGATAATTAACTTTTACCATTCTTCGAGAGAAAATGGTATACTTAGTATACTTTGGCTGTGGGAAGACACTGACCTTTTCCCTTCAATGCTACTACTAAGTACTCAAAACTTACTCTGTGTTCTGACGTCTCTGTTGAAATGTTTCCCACACACATACATACCTGGTATCTGTTTACAGAAATTCAACTCCTCCATCACTTAAAGACACACAAACACATCCTTCCTTTCTCCACTCCCAGTCAACACACCTGTGGTGCCCACCCTGCCCTCTCAGTCACCCAGCAACACCTTCCAAAGTAGCTGGATTTGCCCCACAGCCCCCACTCTCAGCCTCCCCAACCAAGCTCTACAGCTCTCTGCAAACCTCCCTGTCCCAGATCACCCCTCCCCAGCCCTCTCCCAAACTCAACAAAGCAGGCAAGCATTAACAAAAGCCTTTTCCATCCTCTCTCGTTTTTGGAGAGGATTTGGTGGGTAACCACAGCAGTCCTTTGCAAATTGCCTGTGGCCATCTGTCATCTTTGCTTCCTAACAATGTTTGAATACCAGTGCATTTTATAGCAAGGAAGGGGAGATGATGGACAGCTACAACCCAGGTGCTTTATTTTGTGGTTACCCAAGGTTAAATAAATAAATAAATACATTGGGATGGGTGGGAGACTTGTGACGCTAACAAGAGAGATGTCCATGGTTGCATTGCATTTTCTTCTCCACCAACATTGCATGCAAACACTGGCTGTACTGTAATTGCAGGATTGGGGTTGGTATAGCTTACCAACCCCAATCTATAACTCCATATAGAGTTATGGAGGCAGTTGTTTCCATCACTCAAAACCTGACATGCTTAAGGTTGGTGGAAGACTCATCACTTGTACATGCCATGAAACAGATAGGCAAGTGATCACCATACTCATCTACATCAGTTTTCACAGTTGGAAAGCATTATCTTTGTGGCAGAAAGAAGTTGTTTACTCACTTATCTCATCCACACCAGCTGTTGTTTGCATTTTTTTAACATAATACAGTATAATTGTTAAAATGTGTGGTGCAATGAGTCTGTAGCTTCTTCACACAAAAGTCTGGATCACCAGAGATGTCAAGAGTGGTATCAATCAAATGTATTTACTTCACTTCACAGCTTTTGGACAATGCCCAACTAAGGTACTTCCAAAAATAGCAGAATTCAATAGAACAGGTTAAAAGGAAAAGCTGAGTGTTATCTATACAGAGATAAATTCAGAATTTGAGGCTGAGGCCCTTTACACGAAATAATTATAGTGCTATATTTCCACTTTAACTGCATGGCACCATCCTATGGGACCATGGAATTTGCAGTTTAGGGAGGGATATTTAAAATTCTCACCTAGAGAGAACTCTGGTTCCTTGCCAAACTACAGAATTCCATATGATGCAGCTTTGTCAGTTAAAGCGGGATCATAATAACTATGTAACGTGAACTGGCTCCATTACTGGGAAACAATGGCCTGCTGCTATATGTGAGGCAAACATTAGCTATGTTTAAAACAGTATTACCAAGTAAAAGAATAATGCAGTTGACAGTCCATTTCTATGTGACAATAACTAAAACTAAAGATAAAGTAATTTTTCTCCCCTCGAGAGTTATGTTTATATAAAAGGAGAAAAACAATATCGTGATGATGATGATGATGATGATGATTTCAATAAAAGCTGTTTGGAGCTAATTTTTGTGTTAACTGTAGGCACTACATTTGACCAAAATGTAAGTGAATCTCATATCAAGCTAAATAGATTAAGACAATGTTAAAAAAAAGTATTAACAGTTAGTAGAAAGTGGAATGTGAAGGTTAGAGCACATCACCACAAAGACATACCAAAATGTCTGAAAAAAATTAAGTCCAAAAAACTGTTTCTTTTCAATATTTCAACAAGAAACTGAAAAGATAAAAAGTTCAAGACTCAGTGAAGCTAACCATCAAGTCAAAAGGGTGATGCAGAGGCCAAAAAATGTCAGGACTTAGAGACTGAACTCTATTATAAAATGGCCAAACAACTACAGAACTATGCTGCATGAACTACCAAGTCATGCTTAGTTAGGCCACTAGGGGGCAATATCCTGTAGATAAATATAGATGAGAGTTCAGAACAGAGCTCACTTTCTTCTTCCTGTGAATGCTGAGGCCTGGTGAAGCAGTTTTTCCTTGGATTGTAAATATTTGTATATATTGCAGCTGTTTGAGTTTGAAGATAAAAGTGCCTCCTGCTTATTTGGACAACAAACACTCTGTGTGTGAGTATTCTTGGGAAAGGGTTGCTACTGAGTCAACTGAGACAGTTTTTGGCTTTTGCTGGGGATTGCGTGTCTTATCATTCCCTGACAAAAAAGCCAACTGCAGTTCTAGGCTGCATCACTAGGAGTATAATGCCAAGATCAAAGGGAGTCAAAGTACAGTACAACTCTATCCTGCATTGGTGAAACTTCACCTGGAATACTATGACCAATTCTGGGCACAACAATTCAAGAATGATACAGTAGGACACACACACACCGGTACCAGATTCCTTATCCACTGATTCAGTTATCCACGGGACACAAAACAGCACACTTACCATAGAGTCTTCCTAGAAAATGTATCCTCTCTAGCCATTTTCTAGGTCCTCCAAGGCAACTGTATGGTATTTTAAACCAGAAGTCCCATTGTTTTCAATGGTGTTCGCTATTATCCACGGTTTTCTGTATCCACACCACCCGAAGAACCAATCCCCAGTGGATACAGGGGTCCTACTGTATTAACAACCTGGAATGTGTCCAGAGGAGAGTGAACAAGGGCTTGTCTAGACATGATGGTTTACTGCAAGTGGGTGCACATTTTCATCCATTTGCAGGGAAGTTGATTTGTGTTCACATTTCCATGCCTATTCACATCCATTTCCATTCATTCAGATTGAGTAGGCACACATGTTCATAAAGAGCAGTTGAGTGAAAATGTGCAGTGATGCAAATTCAGACAGCCATACATCTGAAAATGTGCATCTACGTGCATTTTCCAGGAAGCTTTGGGGAAAACCACAAATCCTTTTACTGCATGGTTTGTGGAGTTTTTAGTCCCCCTTCCTTCAAATACTGTGAATCGTGTTTGGACAGATCATATTCTTTGTGAATTCTATGAGGAATATTTTCATTGTGTAGACAAGCCCCAAGATGGTAAAAGGTCTGGATACCAAGTAGAATGGCTTAGGGAGCTGGGTAGGTTTAGCTTGAAGAAGATTGAGAGGTGATATGATAGCAGTGTTTAAATATTTGGAAGGATGCCATATTGAAGATGGAGCAAGCTTGTTTGCTGCGGTAATGTGGAAGATAGAGCCAGCTTTCACTCCCCTGCTGCTCCAGAAACAAGAGCACAAACCAACAGATTCAAATGATTCCACCTAAACATCAGGGAGAACTCTTTGACTGTTAGATCTGTTCTAGAGTAGAATAGTATGGCCCCGTCTACACAAGGGGCAAAAAATCTGTACAGAGGGTAAAAAATCCAAAAAGTCAGGCATTCGAATGTGAATGCACTGCCTACATGATTTTTTACCCCCTGTAAAGTCTGCATGGCCTGGGAGGGAGAAGAATGATAGAGGTGGCAGTGGGGCTGGGAAGGGGGCCAGGGTCTGGAGGAGGAGAGCAGCGGCAGCGGTGGGGCTGGGAAGGGGGTCAGGGTCTGGAGGAAGAGAACGGAGGAGGAAAGCAACAGCGGCAGTGGGGCTGGGAAGGGGGCCAGAAGGACGAGGAGGAGGATGGCGGCGGCAGCATGAACTGCATACCTTTTTAAAAAATGGCGGCCACTGGTGATTCCTCTCTTTCCAAGCCCTGCCCCCTCTATCTTGTCAGCCAATCAGGTTGCACTCCTGTTCGTATCTATGCGAACAGAAGTGTACTGATGACCAATCAATCGAAAGCTGTCCAGAGTAAACCCTGGAATCCGGATGAAGAGCTAGATCCGCTGGACACGGACTAAAAGACAGCCCCCCCCTTAATAGCACGTATTTATTTGAATGGCGGTCTGTACAGTTCACCGATTTTTCGAATAAATATGTGTTATTTTTCATCGTGTAGACGGGACCTCTGTCTCAGAGGACGGTGGACTCTCCTTTGGAGGTTTTTAAGCAGAAGTTGGATGGCCATCTCTTAAGAATGCTTTAGTTGGTCTTTCTTCATTGCAGGGGGTTGGACTGGATGGCTTTTTTTTGTACCATCCAACTGTGTGATTCCATGATTTTGATGAACATTTTTCATTGCTGAAGTAAAGGACACAAAATGGGTATATGAGATTATCCATGTGGGCTCAGTGAATCATCTCAGTGACCACTGGGTTATATGCTTGTGGTGACCTGCAAGTTTTAAGTCTTCAAAGCAGTTTTCTGGGACTGCTAATTTGGGGAAGTGGTGCAGTGAGTTGGAGTGTTTAATCCTTTCGTCTTATGCCATTTTCCTGGTCTAATTGCTCCCAAAGCTGGTATTAGCCCCCAGCACCACTTCATTGATTAAGTTAACAACCCCAGATAGCTGCTTTGAAGTTTTAAAAACACCGCAGAGATTCCTGAGAACAGATCTTTTGCATCAGGTTTTTCATTTAAATAATGAAACTTTGCCTTGTCTACTGTTATATTCCTAATCACGTTATTGGTCCTTTAAAAAAATTTTGACCTGTCCTTTTGATTTTACCTTAACTTGCTGAACCTTCTATAGGCTGTATTTATGCCTCTACCAGCCAAACAGCATGGACATTTACATTCCATGTCATAGAGATACATACATTTTATGCTTAGTTCTGGACATTTGTTACAGTTTTATCCTGCAACGTTAGCCTCCAAGAACCCTTTCACACTACAGAATTATAGCACTGTGATTCCACTTTTAAAAAAATTATTGTATTTCTTCAAGCACTGTGATTCCACTTTAACTGACATATTCCCATCCTATGGAATCCTGCGATTTGCAATTTGCAAAGGGGGCCTTTAGAACCCTCAGCCAGAGAGTTCTAATGCGTCACCAGATTACAAGCTCCAGGATTCCATAGGAACCAGCAGAGACTGTTAAATTGGAATCATAGTGCTATAATTCTGTAATTCATTTTAATTAATTTAATTAGGTATTTATACCCCGCCCTTCAGCCACAATGGCTATCAGAGTGGCTTACAAATTGTTTTAAGCAATAGCAGTTTACACATCTACACTGCATTAAGCAATTTCCAATGTGTATTAGCTAATTGCCCCCACAAGCCGGGTACTCATTTTACCGACCTACGAAAGGATGGAAGGCTGAGTGAACCTTGGAGCCTGCTGGAATCAAACTTGCAACGTGGTGGCTTGCAGTACTGGCATTTAACCACTGCATCAGCAGGGCTCCTGGAGTGTGAAAGAACCCAAAGAAAGTGAATTTATATGGATCCTTGCACTTTCCTTTGCAGTGTTGTAAATACAGTACATATTTCTCTCTCTAAACACTTGTGTGGAAGGAAAAGGGGTAATCTTTTATTATCCCAAAGAAAAATAGGATTTGAATGTCCATGTTTAAATGTAAGTAATAAAGTCATCTTCTCTGTCTCTGCTGTGTACCACAACTTATTTATCTAGCTAATGGTTTAAACAAATGCAGAACTATGCATTACATGCATATTTGTTTATTTTATTTGTACCCTGCCTGTCCTCATAAGAGAACAGGATGGCTAATAAGGTTCCATGCATATTACAAAAGCCAGGAGCAAAGCAGGAATGAGGGAAGAAAGTGGATGCTTTTTTCTCCTTTCCGATTTTAAGTGACAAAGCAGCAAAGAGCAAAAGCATCCACTTTCTTTCCTCATTCCTGCTTTGCTCCTGGCTTTTGTAATTATTACTTACATTTAAACATGGACATTCAAATCCTATTTTTCTTTGGGATAACAAAAGACCCCAGCTATTTCCAGCCTATCTCTTTTCAATATCTTGCTTTCAGTAACAAACATAAAATGAATCTAAACAGGAAATATGTTCATTTAATTTGATGCTTATCTGAAGAGACATATAATTTAAATACAAACGTATATACTATAGGAAAACATTTATTTAAAAAACAAAGACGTATGTGAATAAAAGTTGCCTTCTACAGTCTACAGCTATTGTCAGTGTTAGCCACAAGACTGTTGATTTACTCTGTATTTATTTTGGTGTAATGGAGATTATAACCTGATTTCAACTAATGTTTAATTTCATTGCACCAATACTCCCCTTTTGCATGGGAGTAATTACCCTGAAGGCCTAAATGCCCTAAAGGAGCTAGATCCCGTCTGATCTTGGAAGCAAGTAGGGTCAGCCCTGGTTAGTACTTGGATGGGAGACCGCCAACAAATACCAGGTGCTATATTTCAGAGGAAGGAACTGGTAAAACCATCTCTGACTATTCCATGCCTAAGAAAACCCTATTAAATTCATGGGGTTGCCATAAGTTGACAGGTGACTTGAAGGCACATACACACACAATTACCCTGAATTGGAGTAAATATGGAGCAACATATCCAGTATACACACACACTAGAGAGAGAGAGCAGCGTCTTCATGGATGTAATTCTGAAATAGTGTCCTTATAAAGCGTACAGTATGCATAACAATAGGGCCAAAATTAACTTACCTTAAATATAAGGAATGTGCTTAAGAAGTTGTTAATTTTTAACCCTGGCTGTCTGACTTCAATGTGGTGAGCACAAACTGCAGCAGCACATTCTGGCTAGACTGACTGGGTACACGCAAAGGTCAGGCAGCAGTTCTCCTGAAACCAGCTCTCCTTTCCTGTAAATCATTGAGAGGGTGGAGGAATACAGCTGTGACTTGGCTCTTTCATAAATTCATCCTTCTAGGATTAGAACATATTTATATGCCAAAGATACTGTGGGCTGAATTATCAGTCACAAACACGTCATAAGCCACTGTGTCCATTCTTCCATTTACTAACAAAAGTACAGACTATACAGGCAACATGCAGAATTTTATGCATTGGACTTCTGTGCTGCCTTTTGATCCAAAAGAAGCCCTCATTGCCAGTTTACAAACTATAACAAAGCACAACTAATTTGGGGCTACTCCTATCCATTCTGACAGGATACATTATTCTGGGGCAAGCCATCCTCTCACTCCATCCCAACTTTTCAGCCATTGTGACTCTTCCCTCTCTTTTGCTTTCCATATCATTACCCCTGCTGCTGACACCTACCTGCTAGTCCTCTCCTTACACTCTTCTACCAAGGACAATAGGTGTTTCAACTGGCCAAAGGCAGAAAAGGAGGAAGCCAGATGCAAAGGCTGGGAAATGTTGAACTACTTGCAAGGTCCTTTTTTCTCTCATAGGAGCTAGTATACAGGCTGACCTCTGGATCTTCAGGGGATACATTCCAAGACCAACCACCCATGGATACTTGAAACCCTGTATAATAGGGAACCCTATTATTTTAAATGAGATGAACGCTGGACGTTGATCATAGAATCACATTGGAGGACCTAGAAATGTCTAGAGAAAACATATTTTTTTAGGCATAGATATGTGAAACCACGGATACCGAATCCATGGATACAGGGCTTGACCTAAATGTCAGAACTAGAGAGGATGTGGAACTTTGCATATCTCAACTCCCACAGTAAATTCAGATGTCTCACTGACCTCACCCCAGGATACAAATTCTTGTTGTCCAAAAATCTTGCATACTCTAGTGCCATATTAAGAGGAGAGGTGGGATCCTGGATTGAGTACAGAGCTTGCTTTTTACTCCCTAGTGATTTGAAAGCAAAACAACCACTGTAGGTTTCCCTAGCAGTAAATAAACAATACTACCTCACCGTACCCCTTTCACTTTGCAAAAGGGAAATGGACTCACAAACATCACTCCAGTTCCTGTTGGGCCATTACAAAGTAACTTGTCCTTTCCTCTACGATGCAGTACAGTGCATGTGTGAGCCCTCCATTACAGATTACAGGGAGGTCACGTACACAGGAGACCTAGCCCCTCCCATTTGCCTGTTCGCAACTGTTTCCATCTCATTAGGCATGGGGTGACATGGTGCGATATAATGATTGGTCTCACTAGATATGGTGTGACATGATGAAACGATCCCCAATTGGTGGGAAAAAGTTACAAGTGGGTGTGTCCACACTGTCTGACAAGGATAAAAGGGCCTTCCCTAGCCCCATTTCTCTGTTCCAAACCTCTCCACACCCTGCTGCAGCAGTTCTCTTCTGAAATCACTATTGTTGCTGAAATCACAATAAAATTGGCTTTAGCCTTGAACCAAGAAACAGCTGGTCACTTTTCCTGTTTCCCTGGAGCAAAGCTGGCCTTCTTAAGGGTGCAAAGGTCACACATGTGTGCACACATATGCACACACACACATTGCCATTTTATTAATCCATATTTGCAGCCCCTCTCCATTGACGCCCCCTTGTCATGGGAGAGAGGCTTGCGTACCCTACTGATGGTTTGAGCTATGCTTGCGGTGGCATAATAGTCACCGGTAGGGCCTCCCATGCCAGATGGGTCAAAACCAAAGGGTCTGATAAAGAGCGTCAAAGGGCAGGATGGGCTCTCTAGCCTTATGGCAACCGTCCTAGGAGAAGGAAAACTCTCATCTCAAACCTGGGTAGATGGTGCTTGTCCAGCCCTGTAAGGTCAACCATCTAAGAGAAGGAAACTCTAATCAAGCCTACGACCCAAGGACCTCACTGCTACCCTCCATTCTTGGAAGGCCACAGCAGATGAACCTTTGATTTAAAGGTGAGGCCGGTTCTGTGCACGCTGCGCTCCACCAGAAACATCCATTGCACAGGCGCGAAGGACAAATCCAGTTTCAAAAAAGTCCTGTAGCAATAGGCGAGGGATGAAACGGCAGGTGTAAAGATGCACTGGAAGCCGCAGACCCAGCCATGCATGCAGGCGGTTTAGGACTTTGGCCGCTTGAGACTGACCTGGGAGATGACAGTCTTGTTCGGCAGCATCCTGAATGACCAAGCAGCCTTTTTTAAGGACAGCACTGCTTGCTCCATATGGAGAGGGGCCTAGAAAAGGTGGCCTAACGAAAGCTCATCCCCAACTACCTGGTTGGCTAGCCGCAGCCAACGGGCATCTTCTGATGCGGTCAAACCAAGGCAAAGAAACAAAGGCACACACCGGCCTCCAAAGGTGTAAATAAACTGACACTTGCATGCTGGAACATCAGAACCATGCGAGACTCTGCAGATCGTGGACGGCCTGAGCATCGTTCTGCTCTAATACCCCATGAATTATCATGACTTAATATTGACATCGCTGCTCTTAGTGAAGTTCGTCTCCATGAGGAAGGCAGCCTTAAAGAACACGGCGCCGGCTACACACTTTACTGGTCTGGCAAACCCAAAACCGAAAAACATCTTTCAGGAGTAGGCTTTATGATTAAAAACTCCATTGCCTCCAAACTCAAAACCTTGCCAACAGGACACTCTGATCGCATTATTTCCTTACGCCTCCCACATGTTGTTCTCTTTAGTATATATGCCCCAACTATGCAAGCCAACCCTGTAGAGAAAGACAAATTCTATACAGACCTACAGCAACTCATACAAAAAGTCCCTGTAGAAGATAAAATTATTATCCTTGGTGACTTCAATGCCAGGGTAGGAAAGAACTCCGAAGCCTGAAAGGTGTCTTAGGCAAGCATGGTGTTGGAAATTGCAATGATAATGGACGCCTCCTGCTAGAGTTCTGTGCAGAACAACAGCTGACTGTTACAAACACTATCTTTCAGCAGAAAGATAGTTTGAAGACAACCTGGATGCATCCCTGATCCAAACATTGGCACCTCATTGACTATGTTCTAGTCCGCCAGAGAAACATTCGCGATGTCCATCATACCCGGGTGATGCCCAGTGCAGAATGCCAAACAGATCATCGCCTTCATATTAAGTTCAAACCTAAGAGGGGTGGCATCTTAAAGAGGAGACTCCAAGTCAACAAACTTCAACAAACTATCATGAGAGACAACTTCCAGGCAAATCTGCAAACAAAACCTGAAGACCAGCCTACAGATCTTTCTCCTACAGTGCTTTGGCAACATATCAAAAACAGTATCCTCCAGTCTGCAGAAGAATCCCTCGGGTTCTCCCACAAGAAAAATCAAGACTGGTTTGATGAAAACAACCAAGAGATCCAGGAGCTGTTGGCAAAGAAGAGAGCTGCTCACCATGCATACCTCGCCCAGCCAACTTACCATGTAAGAAAAGCAGCTTTCCGCCTCACATGTAGTAAACTTCAACAAAAACTCTGAGACATGCAGAACAAGTGGTGGATCAATATAGTAGAAAAGACACAAGGCTATGCAGATCTGGGTGATCATAGAGAAGCTCTTAAAGCAGTGTTTGGACCTACTTATCAGGTCCAAAGCTCCTTATACAGTACGGATGGTCAAAAATTAATTACTGGTAAAGCCTCCATCCTGAATCGATGGGCTGAACATTTTCAAAGTCTCTTTAGTGCCAATCGAGTCGTCCAAGGCTCAGCTATCCAACATATGATACAAAAACAGGTGAAAAATGAATTGGACATAGCTCCCACTTTGGAAGAGACCCTTAAGGCCATACAGCAGATGAAAAACGGCAAGGCAGCTGGGATTGATGGAATCCCACCTGAAGTTTGGAAACACAGAGGTCATGCACTCCACGAAAAATTCCACAAACTCCTTGTGACTTGCTGGGAAAAAGGTGAACTGCCATCAGATTTCCAAGATGCAGTCATCATCACCATGTACAAGAAAAAAGGAACAAAATCCGACTGCTCAAACTATCGAGGCATAACACTGCTCTCTATTGCTGGAAGAATCCTTGCAAGGATACTCCTGACCAGATTAGTTCCTGCTGTTGCAAAAGAACTTCTTCCTGAAAGCCAATGTGGCTTCAGAGCCAATAGGAGTACTACAGATATGGTATTTGCCCTTACAGAACTGCAAGAAAAATGTAGAGAGCAGAACAAGAGTCTCTATGTATCATTTGTCAACCTCACCAAAGCCTTCGACACTGTGGGTAGAAAAGGTCTGTGGCAGATCCTGGAAAGACTAGGATGATCCCCCAAATTCCTTAAAATGATTATCTTGCTACACAAGGGCCAGCATGGTCAAGTCAGATATGGTGATGCTCTTTCAGAGCCCTTTCTAACAACTAATGGAGTGAAGCAAGGTTGTGTTCTTGCTCCAACTTTATTTACAATCTTCTTCAGCATGATGCTCCAAAGGGCTACGGCAGAGCTTGAAGAAAAAGATGGCATCTATATACGTTACCGTACTGATGGTAGATTGTTTAACTTAAGCCCTCTGAGGTCTCGCACTAAGACTCTAAACTATCTAATCCATGAGCTGCTCTTCGCTGATGATGCTGCCCTTGTTGCCCACACAGAAGCAGCTCTGCAGCGCCTAACATCCTGCTTTGCAACAGCTGCAGAGCTGTTTGGGCTGGAAGTCAGCCTGAAGAAAACGGAAGTTCTTTACCAGCCTGCACCACAGGATGAACACTACCATCCTCACATTGCCGTCGGCAAATCTGTGCTCAAGTCCGTTCAACAGTTCACCTACCTGGGAAGCATCATCTCCTCAGATGCCAAGATTGACAAAGAGATCGATCACAGATTAGCAAAGGCATATAGTGCATTTGGAAGACTTCACAAAAGAGTCTGGAGTAATAAACACCTCAGGCGAAGCACAAAAATCAGTGTGTATAGAGCCATTGTACTGTCTATTCTCCTTTATGGGTCTGAAACATGGGTCACTTATCGCCCACCACTTACGACTCCTTGAACGCTTTCTTCAGCGCTGTATATGCACAATTCTAAATATACACTGGACTGACTATGTGACGAATGTTGCTGTCCTTGAGCAAGCAGGGATCACTAGCATTGAGGCCATGATATTGAGAACACAGCTGCGCTGGGCAGGGCATGTTTCTAGGATGGAGGACCATCACCTCCCCAAAACAGTACTCTACGGTGAACTCGCCACGGGTCAGCGTAAGGGGGGCGCTCCAAAAAAGTGATACAAAGACTCCCTGAAACAACATCTCAGGCTCAGCCAAATTTATCACCAACAATGATCCGCCCTGGCCTCACATTGGGAGGCGTGGAGACACACTATCCACAATGCTGCAGCCTTATTTGAGAACTCACGCCAAACAAGTCTTGAACAGAAACAACGCAGAAAGAATCACAACCCAGAAACATCACCCAAAGAGACCTTCTGCTGTGCTTTCTGCAACCGGACTTGTTTATCTCGGATTGGCCTTTTTAGTCATCAGTGCACTTGCAGAAAGCATGGGATGAGTCCTTCCTGAATTTTCGTTTGCGAAGAAAAGCCAGAGAAGAGAGATTTGCAGCCATTTTCTCACTTTGTCTTATCAAAATTTACTAGTCACTAACTTAAGGAAGATGTTAAAACTTTCACTAAATAAGCTAATGAATAATAACAAGAGTAAATGATGAATGCGATGGAACTGTCAGGGGATGATAGGACAAGCAATCCCCAGCAGAAGCCCAAAAATTATCTTAGCAGACTCAGTAGCAAACCTTTCCAAGAATACTCACACACAGAGTGTTTGACGTCCAAATAAGCAGAAGGCACTTTTATTTTCAAACTCAAACAGTTGCAATACAGTCATCCTTCACATTCACAGGGGTTAGGTTCCACAGACCCCCAGGAATGTGAAAATTCCATGAATAATGACAGCCCTCCCCCACCCTCCTGAAACTGGCAGCAGGGCCTCCGGAGGCTCCGTTGTCACTTCCCCTCGCCTCCCCACTCCCTCCTGAAGCAACCATGGGGCCTCCAGAGGCCCTGTCATCGCTTCCCCCCGCCCCCTCCCTCCCGAAGTGACCACGGGGCCTCTGGAGGCCCCGTCGTCGCTTCCCCTCGCCCCACTCCTGAAGCAACCACAGGGCCCTGGAGGCCCCATCATCGCTTCCCCCTGCCCCCCTCCCTCCCGAAGCAACCATGGGGCCTCCCAAGGCCCCGTTGTTGCTTTCCCCTGCCTCCCCGCTCCCTCCTGAAAGTGGCCTCAGGGACCCCATTGCCTCTTTCCCCGGTCTCCTCTCGTGGCAAACCGTGAATATGCGGAACCATGAATGTGGAGGAAGGACTATATATACAAATATTTGCAATCCAAGGAGAAACCGCTTCACCAGGCCTCAGCATTCACAGGAAGAAGAGAAGTGAGCTCTGTTCTGAGCCCCCCCCCATGTACACAGTTATAGGGTATTGGCTTACTCGACCACATGATCTTACACACCAATAAGAACCCTCCTTCTGTAGCTAAGGGAGACTAGGCAGTTCATGGAGTCAGCCATTTTAATTCAGCCTGACTCTGCAGTTTGTTTGGCTATTTTAAAATGGAGTTCAGTCTCTCACTCCTGACAGGAACTGCATGGAACAATGACCAAAATACCAAAACATATACTGTAGTCAATGCATACAGTACTTTTTTTTTCAGTTAAAAAGTTTGTCTCATAAGAAACATTGAGCAAGATGGAATTAGAAGTTATTTTCAAGCTTGGTTTAAAGCACATGTGGGAAATGTGTGGCCCTCCAGGTGTTATTGGGACTGCATCTCCCATCTGACTCAGCCAAGAAAGACAGAAGGGAGGTCTTTGGGGAGTTGGACTATAACAGCTAATAGTATCTGGAGGGGCACACAATCTGCAGCTCTGCTTAACAGAGCCTGCAGGGAATAACTCATCACCTATTTTACTACACAGGAGAACAACTTGCAAAGACATGGGTAGCATTAGCAATATTACGTCATAAGTGTTTAAGCTGTAGCCATTAGGCAAAAGAATCACTGAGTGGGCAGCAAACTACCAAGTCAAATAATCCAAAGTAATATGAAGGGCACTCAAAGAGGCCGAATAGAGATGCAATTCTGGCTTTTAATAATCTACACATTCAATTAGACAGCAACAAGAGACAGAACTGGAAATGGGGCTCAGGAGTTCACAAAGAAACAACAAGCAATAAATGCACAGGTCTCAAAACAAGCAGCAACATTACAGAACAGATGTGAACAAGACAGCAATTCGGTGATAGATGGAAGAACTAGATTTTGACTGATACAGGGCCGGCTGCTGAAAAAGACAGGCACAAGTTTAGTTCTCCTTCTCTTTCCAGTGAAACTGTGTGATGTGAGTTTCATACTGGCAGTTTCCCTACCTCCACTCCAGCTCAATTCGCAGAGGCTGGCATTGTTGCTTTGGTGTGAGGAACTCACACAGTATAATGTCAAGTCACTGATTCTTTAATGTATATAAACTGTTGATATTATGGTGGTGGCTAATACTCACTAGTCAAAGACAGAGGTTCAAACAAATCAACTGGCACAACCCCAGTTTACTGCTTTCTAAATAACTTTTATTAAAATTATAAGTAACCTTACCGTAATGTGCTCTACATGGAGCTGCTAATGACATTCATGACATTCAAAAGGCACAAAACAGCAAAATAGTCTTCCACAAAAAGAAGAAAATATATCCCTACTGAACAAATTCTGCCAAGAAACCCCATGATAGATTTGCCCTTGAGGTCATTATAAGTCAAAAATAACTTGAAGGCACAAAACAACAAACAACTTGATTTAAACAGGCTGTTGAAATATGGCTATCATTTCAATTAATAATTACTATTTTCTATATTGTATGCTACATTAGCCATATTCATTACGATAAAATCAAAGCATTAAAGACAAAGGAATGGATGTGGCTCAGTTCCCCATTGGTATGAACCTAAGCTGCATTATAGTGTCTCTCTGTGTGTGCACATTAATAATCTTCTACCTATTGCTGTACCACAATTCTCATCATCCATTACCACTGACCAGGCAATCTAGGCCTGTTGGGAATTGGACTTCTGCATCTGGAGATCACAGATTTCCACCAGATCTGCACTATGATTCTAAATCAGCAGAACTAACCACTAGAATATAGGTGGAAGAAATTTTGTTTTGAATCTAACCAAACCCCTTCATTTAAAAGCCTGTATTGTAGAAGTGAAGGTGGTGAAGACAACTTTCTCCAGGATCACTGTATCTGTTCAGTACTGTTTGCTTGAAGTGGTGGCCAGCAGATTACATCCTCCGCCTGCATTCCAAGAGACAGTGAAATACTGGCAAACCAGTAAGACTCAGCTGCAAAATATTTGAGGGGGAAATTAATCCCATCTTGGACTTCACAGTATCACTTTGTCATGTTTGCTTGAATCAGCTGCAGCTGGTCAATAGTTGGTGGCCACTACTGTCCTACAGGAGAGCCTAATTCCCTTTAGCATGGCTGTAAATCTTCCTCTTATAAACGAAACAAAATCCCTACAGTTTCTGCTAAAATAAAAACAAAAATATCTTGCTTATTGTGCAGATGCACAAGAAGGTTCAGGCAGCCAATCTCTAACCTACCACTCTGAGCAGGTGGGTGGTAGCTTCACACATTCATGGACAGAGGCAGATTTTCTTGATTCCATCATATCCTGGCCTAGCTTTAGGATGGAAGCAGCTTTAAGACACTTACTTTGCTGAGCATTTTCACAAAAACAGAGACTACAATCCTGTTGGATCATTTGATCCACTTCTGTAGCTTTTAATGCTACCAGTATATCACACCTTGTTAAGAGCAGGTTAGAGACTAGGTTTCAGAGAGAACTTTAGATTGGCTCTGAATCCATCCAATGTCAGAAAAGTACAAGAGAAAAAGATAAGATAATGCCCATCTATTGTCTTCTCCTGAACTATTCTGAAGAGCAACAATCTCTCATACCCATTATATTTTAAAACACTGTGAAATAGGAAACAGCATCTTCAAGCTCAAAGCTTTACTATTTCCTCATAGGAGTGAATGACAGTTGTATACTTGTATGAGTGAAAATAAAGGGATGTACAGAAAATGAACAGTGTGGTGTAGTGGTTTGACTACGACTCTGGAGACCAGGGTTCAAATGCCTTCTCTGCCATGAAAACCCACTGGGTGACCTTGGGCAAGTCACACGCACTCAGCCTTCAGAAAACCCTGTGATAGGTTTGCTATATGTCAGAAGCAACTTGAAGGCACACTAACAACAACAACAACTGAAAATGACAATATGGAGGAGTGCTAAACTTGCTTCCTCGTCGTAATAATCCAGCGATTGCACACACAAAAAGGCTCATATCAGCATAATCAGTTTATTCTACAGTCAGTTTCTTGGTCAAGCTAAAGCAGAAGTGTACACTCTGTGGTCCTCCTGATGTTAAATGAACAACTCCTATTATTACGTCTTGCTGGTCCTGACAGTCCAACAACATTTGGAGACTCACAGCTTCCCCAGCTCTTTGCCTAGAATGAGAAATCAGACTATACCAGCTTTCATATAGGTACAGTGCAGGTTTGCTTTAAGGAACAGAACATTTGCTGACATCAATGGCAACAAAATCCCTAAACATCCTCCATTTCAGACATGTTGACACTCAGCCAGCTTCCAACAACATACACCTGTGAAACAGTGAGCCTGGCTGAGACCAACAGTAACTATCGCACACATCCAAATTGCAAGGAGCTGAATCAGCTGTACTTGTGATCAATGTTATTGGAATGGCTGATAGATCTAATCTTGCCAGCACAGAAAAATGTCTGCCCCCCATTATCTGAGGGTCATCCATCACCCAAGTCAATGCTGTTTCTGCAGCCAGGATTGGAATGTTCTAGTGAGTTTTGTGATCTTCAAATAACTCTGGAACTACTCTGTTATCATCTTCCCTCAGAGGGGAGGTTGTAAGCTAAGGAATAAAATGAATTCTCAAGTACCATGGACTAATGTCCTAAATACATAAACAAAACCACAGATCATTTCATCCATCACTGCAAATGAAGGTTCAAGAGCAGCACAGGCACAACTCAGTTCTCTATGGCTTCACAAACTAAGTTGTAGAAAGAGTTAAATCTTATTTTTGTGTGGCTCACACCAATATTTAACCTGCAAGATCTCTCCTTCCTCCAAATGTGTATTCACACATACAACAGGTATAACATAAGAGGGAGGTGATGAAACTCATAATTCTTGCTGCCACTCTAGATAGTTCTTCTAGAACATAAAATTATCTTGGATCAAGAAAGGTCATATGTACTGCATTTTTACATTACAGCTAAACAATTTCTACATTGTTGATCATGTTATATTCATCACCATCACAGCAGTTCAAGAAGATAAAATGAAGGACATTTTGTCTCTGCAGACTCAGTCTCAGGGTCCATTCACCCTTTTGTCACCCTGAAAAATGTGAGAATATTCCCCACTGAGGGAATACAAACTAGACCAAATGACAGATGTATGACATCATGAGTGTGTGGAGACTCTTCATTTTAAAGGGTGATCCCCCTGCAGAGGGAACAGTCACTGAACCTGGCACTATACAATCAGCTTAGCTTAGCTTAGCTTAGTTTTTCCTAATCATTACATAAAGCAGACACTGGACATCTGCTCCATTCCTTGTTTGGGTGCTTGTCAGCTTTTCCATTCTAATCATGATCTATCAGCCTGAATGTCCTTTTGGCTAAGATCCTGTCATCTGACATGGACTGCTTGAGCTACACAGGATTGCGTCTATGGCCTTGCCCCTGGATCAGTACAATGAGCTAGAGTGGAATAGTTTGAACCAATCAAGCCTCTTTCATGGGCAAGAAGGGGCACTGAAGCAGCAACTGATCCTAACCCAATATTATTCCAGTACCAGAACCACCTGGGAATCTGTTTTTGTCTGTCTAGGCCAATATTGGCCATGCTGACTAGCAGTAGCTTTCCAGGGTTTCAGGCAGAAATCTTTATTGCCACCTGCTACCCAGTGTTCTCAATTGAGGACATCAGCAGTTGACCCTAGAATCTTCTGCATGCAAGGTACATGTTCTATCAAGCAACCCTCTGCAATATAAAATGGAAAGATAGGGTTTCAACACAAAGATTTTTAGAAGCTGTCAAATCCCAGCAATAAAGAGGGGGGGGGGGTCAAATTTATTAGGCCTGACATAAGGTCATGAAGGAGGCTTCACATACACTTGGAAAGGTGCTCTACGACCTGAACACAGGAGCTCATTTTAGAAGTTGGCTCATTCTTATTTGGAAATGTTCAGGAAGGCCAACCTCAAAGACTATAAGAATTTCTCTGTTCAAAGAGTGATATGTTCACCCTCTAATTAGGATAACACAACATGCTGTAAAGCCAGCACTATGAACTGTCTTTCACGGGTAACACTCACACATATATTTGTAAGATTTGCCATGATGCTTGCTAGTCCAGGAGTATATCTACTGTACATTAAGTTACAGTACTATGAAACCACTTGAAATGTCATGGTTCCATCCTATAGAACTATAGGCTCGCTCTCCTGAACTACAATACAAGCGATACACCTCACAGATAAACTACAAATCCTAAGATTCCACAGTGCAGAGCCATGGTAGCTAAAGTGGGACTAAAGTGCCAAAATGGTGTAGTGTATATTCTCTCCAGATCTCTATTTTCATATCATGTAAGATGCTGTTAAAAATAAAATCTCAGGCTTGTAATGGCTGCATGACCCTCCCTTATAGCAAAAGGGAAGGGTGTGCTTAAATATACCTGCTGGCTCCTGCCTTTACTGCTGCTCTATGAGGGCACTGGGACTGCAGGGCTCTTCTGTAGGTCTATGGAAATTAGGAAACGTGGAGACAGTGGAACATGTGACCACGATATACAATGGAAGGTATTCAGAAATCTAAAATGATAACAAGAAAGGTGTTTACTTTTCCTATTATCATGTGAAACCTTCTACAACCCAGCAATTCATCTTCTATAGCCTGCTCTTCATCTACAAAGGTCCAGAGAGACAACTGAAAAAACATGCGTCTTAAATCCAGTTCTATGACTCCACTAGATACATGGGTCTGATTTGCACATCTTCAGCATTATTTTTATTATGATCTGGATCAGTGGCTCTTAACCTTTTACTTACCAGGGACCCCCTCTTTAAATATCTTTTGTTGTCGTGGCCCCCAAGATTTAACTCAAGATTTAAAACCCCAATAATAATAATAACTGATAACAACAACAACAGTGGTGGTGATAATGATGATACACCACCCATTAAGCCTTCCCTCAGAGGCACCAGAGGGGGAAGGAAAACTTTTCTCCTGCTTCTCCCTGCAAGTTTGTGGCTGGAGTGGATTGACTGGCAATGAGCAGGCGAAGCCAGCCAGCCTTTGCTCCTGTCACGTGGCCACTCCATGAAGGGAGGAGGTTGGCCAAACAGCCTTCCAGCCTTTGTAGACCTCCTGTGAGGATATCGTGGACACCTGGGGGTCCCCAGACCACAGTTTAATAACCACTGATATGGATCGCCAGAAGCTTCAAAAGGAATTCTCCAAATGGGGAGGATAAGAAACAGAATAGCAAATAAAGTTCAGTGTAAGTTAGTGACTATTAAGTAATGCACACTTCAGAAAATAATTTAACTTCATATATAAATAGATGGAATCTGAAATGACAGTGACTAACCAGATTAAGGGGGGGGGGGAGCCAGAACATGGCAGCAGTAAAAAAGGCAAGTTCTATGTTAGGGATTATTAGGAAAAAAGAAAAAAAAATCAAAACTTACCATGCCTTTACATAAATTAACAGTGTGGTTATGCAGAGTTTAGTTTATCCTGTCTGAAAAGGGTTTTGTGAAACTGGAAAAGATACAAAAATTATTGGGGTGGAGCATCTTCACTACAAACAAGTTTTAGGGCCTTTTTTAGTTTAAGGGGAAAACAATATGATAGACATGTAGAAAATTAGGCTTGGTGTACAATAAGTGGATAGAGGAAAAAAATTTCCCTCTCCCATAGCACTGGCACACCCAGTGAAAATAAATGTCAGGAGATATGGGATATAAGTCACCATAAGTCAGAAATGCCTTGAAGACACACAGCAGCAACAAGAAGCAACAAGAATATATGGAGCAAGTGGGAAAAGTGCAGGCATACCTCAGATAACAAAGCTTTTGACACTGAAGCTCTTTTTTTACAAAATTACACCTGCTCAAACCCTGTTTCCTCCTCAATCTCTATTGGCACAGAAGGATGGTGAGGAGGGCTGGAGAAGCATAGACTTGCAGTGTTGGGTTGCTGCAGGGTGTTCGCCATAAATAATGCAACAAACCAAGCTTGAGCTTGGAAAAAGCAGGATATAGCTCTAGCCAATCCTACTGCAGCTGTGTGTCCCTGCCTGTAACAGTCAAAGGGTTGTCTAAAAAGAGAAAATACTCCTCATATAATTCAAGGAGAAATGCCATCCTGCATCAACCCACTGTATTCGGAAGGAGGGGGGCCAAATCCACCAAAAACTCCGCAGGAAAAACCTTTGTGGCTTTTCCCGTATTTTTTTTTTTTTAAACTCCACGAGAAATACGAATTGGAACAATCCGATTCACATTTGTTTGCATTCATGAGAAGAGCAGAACTGGAAGGCTGATTGGTCAGACGTGCGTAGGAGGAAGAGCTTGCTAACAAAGCAAGCTCTTGGAACTGACACCTTGGATTTTCGCCTTAGCAATCATGTGGTAAGATGACAAAACAGCCTTATTTATTTATTTATTTATTTACTAAGGCTTTCACACCTTAGATATGCGTTTTAAAAAATACTTTTCAGTGGCAGCAATGGGCGACAATAAAAATGCGAGTAATTCACTTGTGCCTGCCATCTTGATTTGCAGGCACGCCTGTTTGAACAACAAACGTGTACAGCTTTGCATGCCTGCAATCTTATCAAAAAACCATTAAGACAAATTGAAGCTGCTTCAAATTAGCGTTAGTGCACATCAATCCACATTTTTCCCCCTCATATAGAGAAAAAAACCCAAGGTAAATAGTAGCTGTCTCCAGAAGACCTATCTATAGAGCATGCAAGAACAGCAAAACAGAGAGAAAAGGAGAGAGCAGTTAAGCCTGTATCTTTAGCATAGATCTATAAATTTGGCTACCAAAATGAAAATCATAAGAAAAGTAGAAATGGTGAAAGAAAAAGTCATTCCTAAGTGCATTTTGGAAGAAGCCTTCAAGTGGTCACCAGATGATTCAGATATTTTTGTTTACTTACACAAGGCTTCCCTGCCCTGGTTGTTTCATTTCACGTGTGCATATTGTTTAGTTTTGAATAAAACGTTTACTGAAATATCTTGAACTTTTTTGTGGTGTAGTAGCCTATCCCTATCCTTTCTATGCTATGACTGCGTCTGGTGCCACTTTACTTCTGTTAAAGAAGTAAAGCCCAGTAGCACATCTACTTTGTTAACTAAGGCATACCTGGACTTCTTTGTGCAAGGCATCATTAATCAATGGTATTCACTACCACAGAGTGTAATAATAGCAATTACCATTGATGACTTTAAAAAGAGATTAAACAATTTCATAGAGGATGAGCTATCCACCAGTGGCAGCACTTGCACATGGACGAAAGCTAGGGAAGGACATTCGTTTTCGTATGACCCATGTGGGTTTCCCAGAAGTATCTGGACAGCCATTGTGGGAAATCAAATGCTGGGCTGAACTCCAGATGGCCCTTTGGTCTGAACTAGAAATGTACAATTTCAGGAAATTTTGAAGATGTTCAGGGGGGGGAAATGTAAATTTAAGGGGAAACTGCAGTACTGTATACACAATGGATGTGAACTCATCAGTTCTAAACTCATTTAACAATAATAAAATATTGTAAAATGAATAATATAGCATATGGAATTGTTCTATGGGACACTTTCATGAAATTTAGAAAGTGAGCATGTGCATGTTTACTCAGAAGTAACATTCAATCCATTTTAAGCAGCTTATTCCGAGGTAACCATGTGTTTGACTATGGCCTCAAAAGTAGACATGCTTTGGTTTTGTATAAGCAAATGGCCACCAGATGCTGGCTACCTAACTTTAGTATCTCCAGAAGAGATCAAAGGTCGCCAGAAGAAGTAGAGAAGCAACAAAGACCCTGTATCTCATCCTCATGGAGACTGCAGGTCCATCTAGAAATACAACTTGGATTGGAATTCTCTGTAAGTCTACAGCAGCCTTCCCCAACCTGGCAACTTCCAGACATATCGAACAACCATTCTCATCATCCTCACCAGCTCAATTGTCCATACTGGTAAGGAGGATATGAGCAGAAGGGCAATACATCTAGAAAGCACTAGTTTGGGGAAGGAAGCACTATAGCACACTCAGAAAGCATCATTCTTAACTCTGCAAGTTGTCCTACCTAAAACCTTTATATACTCATTTTGAAGGATAAAACTCTGGCCTTAAAACATTTTGCTCACTCCAAAAGATAATTCATTTTATAGGGATTTCCCCCCAATGTTCTACAAAATGGGGGGGGGCTGTCTTTAGAAAAACAATATCCTCTCCCTCTAATTTTCTTGACCTTTTGTTGAACCTTCACATCTCTAAACTGATCCAGAAGGGCTCTTTTTATATTTTTATAGATTATAAATAAAGACAACAATTTATCTGCTTTATACTTAATGGCACCTATTTAGTCCAAAATATAAGGAAGTGTATGTATGTTTTTTGCCCCCAAATTTATAAACAATCAGATTTTCTGCTACCAATATTGGATTCCAGATAAATTTTTGGTTAAAAAATTAAACATTACTAACCTATACAAAAAAACAAAAGGCATTAATATTCATATAATATAATATAATATTCAGTGAATTTTTGATGGTTATACTATTTTATCCCAAACTTGCTTTATTTCACCAAACACATAAAAATGCAGTTTGTTACAGTGACAAGATAGATGTTCACAACTTTTTAAATTTTATTTTTCTATGTGGGGCAAGGTATGAAGTCCAATAGTATATTATTAAATTTAATGTTAAGAATAATATATGGGAATAGCCACTGGACCAAACTTAGTCAAAATTGTCATTAGTTTTCTGTTTCTTAAACCAGTTAAAAATAAGATCTCTTACATGGAAATAAGAAATGTAAATATTTCCATTAAAACTTTTGTTTTTAATTTCTGCAAGATTCAAACAACATTCCTCTTTTATGAAATCATTCAACTATTTTAATTCAATGTTCCTGTTGCATATGTAAAGATAAGAGCATGCACCCCAAATGCAACCATCTATTATTAAAATTCATTGTCCGGGTGAGGAAAACTAGGAGGAAATAAAAGTGCAATTTAATTTAGGATTATTACTCATCTGCCTTGGTCCAGCTCTATTCTCCACCTGAGCCAGTTGTGTAGGCACAACTACTCGTACAAGATTTTGCTGCAAAGGTGAAGCATTGTCCCCACCCACCCACCCCTTAGCTTACCTTGTCTTTTTTTTATCCTGGGTGGTTCAAAATGGAACACTGAGCTGCAGTCACTTGCCAAGCTTACAGAACTATCCCTGGGGGATTAGTAGAAATACAAATGGTAGTAGAGGTTAATATGTCGTTTCATAGCATCCCTTCTTTTTAATTAAAAAATAATAATTTATCAGGGGAAGCAGGGAATCTGATGGTTACCAAGGGGTTTATGTCTGTGGGCACAGTGGAATTAATGGACACTATATAGCGTACTCTAATCCGAGCCTAATGTGACCTGTTCAAACAATTTTACCTAAAAGGAAATAATGAGGTGTAAAACAGTTATTCATGATTGATGCCACACAGAAAGATTATTTCTTCAGTTATTTATGTCAAAGATGTGAGCCATTGCTCCAAAATAAATATTGTCTTCAATAACAAATGAAAATGTATTTTTTAAAAACTTCCATTCTATGTGATCAAATGCCTTTGGGGCTTCTAAAATTAAATTTGGTTACTTTTTGTTTTTTGCATTTAAAGGCCTTCTGGTATTAGCTGAGAGTAACTTCCTTGCAATAATGTCATACTGATAATAGACCCAGTTGTTTCCAATATGACCTACAGAGAATTGTTACAATCTTGATTCAACAATATTTTTATAAGGGTAGAGGCTGAGTCTCCATCTTTTCTCTTCCACTTCATAAAGTAATATTTTGAAATAAAATAGTAAATTCAGGCAAGAAGAAGAACCCAGTTTAACAATATAGTATGATCATTTATTAAGAGAAAAGGAAGTTCCCTGGTTACAGGCTCTAGCATATCATGGGCCAGCTTTGTCAATAGTGAGAATAAAAGAGCAAGAGGAAAAGCTCACTTATCACTGAGACAGGTTAGATATACCCGTTACTTCTTTATTTCATCAGAACGTGACCAGAAGACTGAACAACCTCCACAAATGGGCAAAATGGAAACAATAACATAACATGTAGTTTTGATTAAAAACTGGAATTCTCTGCTTGCTGAGTACAATCAAACAACTACATTCATGGAAATGTACAGGAAGAAATCTTCAGTTTCTAGCCTGTATTCCTATTTCCCCCACATTTTCTTCTATCTTTGAAAATCCACTACAGAACAAAAGACAGAGTGGTAGCACAATGTCTTTAATTGAGTGGCAGAAGCCCCCTGTCTGGAAGCACTGTGTGTGACTCACATGATCTTTATCAGTATGTTTGTAAGATTTCTAGCTATGTCCTATATACAGTGATCCCTCGGGATCCACAGGGGTTCAGTTCCAGCACTCCCCGTGGATGGTAAAAAACAAGGATGGTCACATCCCCATATTAAATGATGGTGATTTGCACACAGATGTGTCAGTGCATCCTGCATGAATGTTGCTGCCATTTTAGGTATGGGCACATGACAGTCCATGCAGGGTTGAAACCACGGAGCGGGAGCCTGCAAAGTGGGAGAGCCCAATGTATGACTTTGTCGCTGCATACAATTGCTTAAGAAGGGTCTTTGTGTAGGAATCTAGAGTCATTAGATTCAAAATTATGAAGAAACCTATTGTTAGGAATACCTATGGTCTTAGATGGAGAAATATCTGGCAGAAAACAAAAACCAGACCCTAGAACTTCTACATTATTAGATAGTTCTGCAAAAGATGATCCCATCTGCCCACATCACCTCCAACAATATTAACTATAAGTGTTGGTACTAGAAATAAGCAGGAGGAAAACTGCTGTTTAAAGCAGAGATGTGCAACAAGATAAGGCAGTTGAGGAATGAGGAAATCCAAAGGAAAAAGAGGAATGGGAAAGCAGTTTCAACAATGATGTAAATAAGTGGTAACCATTTTAATCCTCATCAAAACAGAGACTTTTACTGACTGGAGGCTGCAATTTTAAGCACATTTTCTAGGGAGGGTGCCATTCCTGTTCAGTACTATTTACCCACTTTTGTCTTTTCCCAGGGAGGGAAGAATGAAAACTGACATTTTAAAAACAACTCAGATACTAGCAAGTACAGGTTGCTCCCCATATCTGCGGAACCAATACCTATGGTTTCAATTATCTATGGTTGAAAAAAATAGGGACACATACCATAGAGTTGCCCTGAAAAATGCCTAGAGTTGTCATCTCTAGGAATTGCTAGGTCCTCCAACACAACACTATGGCTTGTTCATACCAGACATTCTTTATTTTAATAGGGTTCTCTATCATCTATGGTTTCATTTATAAATGGTAATTGCAGGAACATATCCCCCATGGATTTGGGGGGGGGGCGCAACCTGTAATATTCCTTCTTTTATGGGTAAGGGAAAAGCTTGGTTATAAAGATGCTGAGTCTCACTCACCTTGCTTGTGCTTCTATCTTTCACCCCAGCTCAGTAATGTCTGCCTGCTTTAATTCTGGTAATGAAGATTAAATGCTTTATTATTTGCAATGTGAAACCCCCAAAAATGGGTCCTTCCCAATGTACGATAATCGTGCAATTCTACAGCCCTGTTCACAGAATTTTACAGGACGTCCAAACATCATAATATTCATTCTATAGCTTTCCCATGTTTATCTTTCCTGCTTCTTTTTTCTAATTATTTCTTTTAAAAATGGTTAGCAAAAAGAAGAAAATAGCTGCATAATACTTTTTGAGTGTTAGTAATAGCAGCCCTCCATCTGGAAGCACCCAGGACACTAGTAGTACTAAAGTGCTGGAGACTAGTCTCTTTCTATCTCTCTCTCTCTCTGGCTTTTCTTCGCAAACGAAGATTCAGGAAGGACTCATCCTGCGCTTTCTGCAAGTGCGCTGATGACTAAAAAGGCCAATCCAAGATAAACAAGTCCGGTTGCAGAAAGCACAGCAGAAGGTCTCTTTGGGTGATGTTTCCGGGTTGTGATTCTTTCTGCGTTCTCGTTTCTCTTCAAGACTTGTTTGGCGTGAGTTCTCAAATAAGGCTGCAGCATTGTAGATAGTGCGTCTCCGTGCCTCCCGATGTGAGGCCATGGTGGACCATTGTTGGTGATCAATTTGGCCGAGCCTGAGATGCTGTTTCAGGGAGTCCTTGTATCGCTTTTTTGGAGTGCCCCTCTTACACTGACCCATGGCGAGTTCACCGTAGAGTACTATTTTGGGGAGGCGATGGTCCTCCATCCTAGAACCATGCCCTGCCCAGCGCAGCTGTGTTCTCAATATCATGGCCTCAATGCTGGTGATCCCTGCTTGCTCAAGGACAGCAACATTTGTCACATAGTCAGTCCAGTGTATATTTAGAATTGTGCATATACAGCGCTGAAGAAAGCGTTCGAGGAGTCGTAAGTGGTGGGCGATAAGTGACCCATGTTTCAGACCCATAAAGGAAAGTAGACAGTACAATGGCTCTATACACATTGATTTTTGTGATTCGCCTCAGGTGTTTATTACTCCAGACTCTTTTGTAAAGCCTTCCAAATGTGCTATATGCCTTTGCTAATCTGTGATCAATCTCTTTGTCAGTCTTGGCATCTGAGGAGATGATGCTTCCCAGGTAGGTGAACTGCTGGATGGACTTAAGCACAGATTTGCCGACGGCAATGTGGGGATGGTGGTGTTCATCCTGTGGTGCAGGCTGGTAGAGAACTTCCATTTTCTTCAGGTTGACTTCCAGCCCAAACAGCTCTGCAGCTGTTGCGAAGCAGGATGTTAGGCGCTGCAGAGCTGCTTCTGTGTGGGCAACAAGGGTAGCAGCGAAGAGCAGCTCATGGACTAGATAGAGTCTTAGTGCGAGCCCTCAGACAGCTTAAGTTAAACAAGCTACCATCAATATGGTAACATATATAAATGACGTCTTCTTCTTCAAGCTCTGCCATAGCCCTTTGGAGATTGAAATGAACATTCAGTATAATCCAAGAATGCTTGGAACTGCACATTAATTTTCCCACCTTAGCACTTTACCAGAAAAAGAATCACAACCTTTCTCTTTAAGGACCACTTTCTCTTTTAAAGAGGCATTTACTACTTCCTGAACCTAGTCAGCCATTCTCTCCTGTTCAGTTTTATGAGTCCCAAGGGTCAAACATACAGGTGGTAGACTACACTTCAGCAACCATGTTCTCTTCATGTCCAATGAGAATAATTCAGCAACACTAAGCAAACAGAATGACTTGGGAATATGCCTAGTATCAATTGTAGCAACAGAGGTATGCAAATCAAGATGAATATTATTGATTTGCATCCCTGAAGTATTTAGCAAGCATTTCACAACAGGTTCACAATGGTTCACATTTCACAATGGTTCGTCAACATCCCCAGGAAGGCCAGACACTGCAAGAGACCCCAAACCAGTCAAAGAAATGTTGTTGGACAGCACACCATGAACACAACAGTGGTAGAGTACTGCCGTTACTGTAACAAAGTATAGACTACATAAGTAGCTCCTTCCTGCGATTAGCTAGACTCACTGTGTAGCCTCATTCCAAGGGGTTGTCCACATGGTAAAAATACTCCTCACAGAATTCGCTCAGAAAACAAGCTGTCTTAATGGGATCCCACATTGTCTAGTCATATTGTGAAGGGGGGGGGCAAAAAGAGGAAAACCTATGCAAGAAAAGCCTTTGTGGCTTTTCCCAACTTTAAAAAAAACCTCCAGAGATATGCACATTTTCACTTGTTAAGAAAGTGATTCATCATGAATCACTTCCTCATGCAGGACACAGTGCAAACCTGATTGGCTGGATGAGCACTGGGGGTGGGGCTGGGTTATAGTGCAAGTGCCCGCTGCCATGTTGGATTTTTGCTTTAGTGAGTGCTTGGTAAGGTGATAAAATGGAGGTTTGTGCTATCTTTATTTTCTCTTTCTTTTTGGGAAAGATGAAATATCGATTGTGCACACCATAGAATTTTTTTAAAAAAAAAAAAGTTCAGCGGCTCACAGCTACAGGCAAGCGGGGTTTATGGGGGCTGTAAAACCATTAAGACAGGTTGCAGCTGCTGTGACTTGCTATTACTGTGGAGCAACCCGGGGTGTAGACAAGCCCCAAGTTTTCCACCATCATTTTCTGACTCCCTCCCTCCCTCCCTCCCTCCCTCCCTCCCCTCTCTCTCTGCCTTCTTCATCATTCCCATCTCCCTGGTTGGAAACCAAGGGGCTAAAAGGCAGAAGAAGGCACTTTGGTTCATAGAATCATAGAACTGTAGAGTTGAAAGAGACCACAAGGGCCATCCAGTCCAACCCACTGCCATGCAGGAAATCACGATCAAAGCATCCCCGACAGATGGCAATCCAGCCTCTGTTTAAAGACCTCCAAGGAAGGAGACCCCACCACGCTCTGAGGGAGTATGTTCCACTGCCGAACAGCTCTTACTGTCAAAAAGTTCCTCCTAATGTTGAGGTGGAATCTCTGATCCTGGAGCTTGCATCCATTGCTCCGTGTTCCAGTCTCTGGAGCAGCAGAAAACAAGTCTGCTCCATCCTCAACGTGACACCCCTTCAAATACTTAAACAGGGCTATCATATTGCCTCTTAACCGTCTTTTTTCCAGGCTAAACATACCCAGCTCCCTAAGTCTCTCCTCATAAGGCATGGTTTCCAGACCTTTCACCATTTTGGTCGCCCTTCTCTGGACATGCTCCAATTTGTCAATATCCTTTTTGAACTGTGGTGCCCAGAAATGGACACAGTATTCTAGATGAGGTCTGACCAAGGCAGAATAGAGCGGCACTATTACTTCCCTTGATCTAGACACTATACTTCTATTGATGCAGCCCAAAATTGCATTGGCCTTTTTAGCTGCCGCATCACACTGTTGATTCATGTTCAACTTGTGGTCTACTAGGACTCCTAGATCCCTTTCGCATGTAGTCTCATTCAGCCAGGTCTCCCCCATCCTATATCTATGCATTTCATTTTTCCGCCCTAAGTGCAGTACCTTACATTTCTCTGTATTGAATTTCATTTTGTTAGCTTTGGCCCAGCTCTCCAGTCTATCCAGGTCATTTTGAATTTTGATCCTGTCCTCTAGGGTATTAGCTACTCCTCCTAATTTGGTGTCATCTGCAAATTTGATAAGTATGCCCCTAATTCCCTCATCCAAGTCAATGATAAAAATGTTGAATAGCACTGGGCCCAGGACAGAACCCTGTGGCACCCCACTGATCACATATTTCCCAGAGGAAGAGGAGCCACTGCTGAGCACCCTTTCAATGACACCTACCACCTCAGTCACCTTCACATACCACAGGGACAAGGGCACAGGCAGAAGCACCAGCCATGCCAACTGGGAAGCTCCTGAGCAGGGGTGAGAAGTGTGCAGCCCTCCTGATGTTGTTGAACTATAACATCCAAGTGTCATAGCCAATATCGCCAGTGATGAAGAATGGCAGGAGCTACTGTTCAACAACATCTGGAGCACCACACAGTTTCCACAGCTGTTCTCATGAATTCTTCAGATTCCATTAACATCTGGAGACAGGCCACCCCTAGTATACCTGCCATCCTTGCAGAGAGAAGTCACCATCAGCCTCAGTCTTTAGAGGAAGTGATCCATCAAAGACAAATGATGCTGAGAAAACATGCCTCCTCCTAGACTACTGTGATTTCCTCAGGACCAGCTGAGAAATCATGAGTTAAGAGTTTCTACATATGTTGTATCAATTATGTGCTAGAATACTATACCCTACTTGTGAGTTTCAAAGACCATTAGGTTGGCCATTGGTAGAACAGAATGCTGGACCAAATGGATATTTACTCAGGGAAAGGACAGTGGGTTTTATGATTCATTTATTCCACTATAGTCATAGTCTTCAGGGATGCTAATAATTTTAAAACTGCAAAATCAACCGTAAAAATAACAATACAATAGTAGAGGAGAATAACACAGAGCAGAGATTTTGCACATAAAGAAGAAAGGGGTCAATCCAAACATTTCCAACTTAGCAGATCAAATACCTGCTTGCATACAAATACCTCAGGCAGAGGGTAGAAATCAAGAAGAAGGGGGGCAAAATAGGTGAAGACACAGCAATGCCCTCCCATCACATAGTTATAATTGCTTCATTTGCATGTACTTTTCTGTCTACATTGCTCTCAATACAGTTCACCACAAAGCCAATTGCACATCAGCAACCATAGGGAATCAAAGCAGAGCCTGGGCAGATTTTAAAGAACAGGCAGGAGGCTTGAGTAGTTAGATAAAAATCAACTTACAGAGATTCTATACCTATCCACTCAGAAGATCCATTACATTCAATGGGACTTCTTCCAGGTAAGTGTGTACTGTATACTATTGTAGCCTTAATCTGTATAATGTTGCTTTTATATCTTTCAATGTCTGCTTGTGCTGTAATTTCCCCCTTCTCTGTACTAAAATGTACCTTGTGGGGGAGGGGTAACCTGATCCCCTCCCCCAAGACCACACAATCTGCTGCTATCTGATTAGATTAACCTGCTTCCCTTTCAAGTCTGCTGCTCTTTGTCTGGAGATCATTTAATTGTTCACTAGCAATGTTTCGTCCGGACTATCACTTTTTGTGAACATATGGCACGTCATGCCTTGCGCTGATCATCGGTCCATCATTTGCCACTGGCCCAACTCACCAGACATTTGCCAGCTCTGCCACTTGAAATTATTTTAACTGAAGATTTGGTGGAGCTTTGTAACCCTGAGTTTGCAAAGTTACTTTGAGTAAGTAAATAACTATAACCGGAGCATCAAAGCAAAAAGTAGCAGCTACCTATAGTAGTTGCAAGTTTTTTAAAATAGCTTTTAAGTTTGCCTCTCTTTGCCATTCTTCAAAAACAACTAGAATAGTTACACTTTGTTACCTTTGGGAAAATTATCTGAATTCTACAAAGCCAATGGCCTAAGGTCCAAACATAGTCTCTTCCAGTCCACCTCATTGTTGCCTCAACATCCACAAGTAAGCATAAACCATAGCATGAGTCAGCACTTCAGCCATGGGATATTCTTCCCCTACCATAAGTAAGGCCACATCTTTTAACCACAAAAAAATTAACTAAACAGTTACGTATTACACAGCAAAAGGAGTGAAGCTAACCATTTGTAGTTATGCCTTCATTACTGGGGAAAGGAACTGATTGCAAATAACTAGTTAGCAGCTAATTTCTCCTGAGCTTTGCATGCATAGTTTCTACCACTGAGGTCTGCCCCCTTCCAGGAAAAGCTCCTTTAAGCTGGAGCTTAATTTTATCTATATATTGTTAATTCAAATAGCTGCACTCTAAGAGCTCTACATCTTTGGAAAGGTCAGGTTTCCTGTGTGTTAATCATTAGTTGGCTCAAACAAGAGACTAGCTTTATGCTTAAAAATTGCCAGTAACCTCTGCCTGAGACCTTGGAAAACTGCCTCAAGTTGGAGCAGACAGTATTAGGCCAGCTAGACCAGTATCCTGGCTCAGTTGGCATCAACTTCATATGTTCATTAAAAAGCAGTGGCACTTTTGTTACACAGCAAGTGAGCAGCTCAGCTGTCTTCAAAGAGCAGCAGGCCTGAAAAAGGAATACCCTGGCCTAATTGCATTGCAAACTATCTGCCTTTGTTGGAGGGCTCAGGTTAAACACAACAGTGGGGATGACCCCTGGAGTTCTGGATGATGTTCTGCACAGAGGCCAGGTGGTCACTGTGCAGCACACACCAATTACAAATCACCATTTGGTAGTCCAAAGCTCCGGGAAGGGCAGATACTTGTGTCCTTCTCAAGTCGGAGTTCTTCCGATGAACTCATCGGAGTTCTTCCGATGAATTATGGGATAATTCAGATTAGATTTGCTTTCCTGTGCATGATCTGACATGAAGATCCTTTGGTCAGGTATTAGACCATTGAATAGTACATGAAGGAAAGTCTATTCAGCACTCATCTGCAGAAGATGTAGCTCCCAGATGTTCAAATCAACTGGAGAAACCACCACTATGGGAAGGCATGAATGCAGCAGCAACAACCCAAGCAACTAGTATTCAGATAGACATCAATATTTGGCAGCTCTGAAATTCTTTTTACTGAAGATTTGAACATTGTGCTTCCATGCAGCAGCAGAGACCTTGGGAAGGGACCTGGATTGCAAATCAAGGGAGTTAGTCAGCAATCACCTAGCTAAACTAAATGAGTTCAAATCTGCATCTCAAAATACTGAAGAAACTTGCTGATGTATTCTCTGAACCATATTTTTTTTAGAAATCTTAGAAAACAGGTGAGGTGCCAGAGGACTGGAAACAAGCAAACAGTGTCCCTCTCTTCAAAAAAGGCAAAAAAAATAAGATCCAGGAAACTACAGGCCAGTCAGCCTGACCTCAATACCAGGAAAAATATTAGAATATATTACACAGGAGTTTGTCTGCAAGTATCTTGATGACAATGCCATAATTAGTAAGAACCAACATGGGTTTGTCAAGAAGAAATCCTACTAATCTTATATCTTTTTTTTAATCAGGTCACTAGTTTAATAGATGGTGGGAATTCTGTGGATGTCATTTATCTGGATTTCAGTATTTGATAAAGTCCCCCATAATATTTTGATTAATAAACCGATTAAATGTGGAATACATAACTGGAAAACTGTGCTCAAATAGTCATCATCAATGGCTGTGCTTCAAAATTGGAGGTCTCCAGGGGAATACCTCAGGGTTCCATCCTAGAGCCATTACTCTTCAAGATTTTTTATCAATGACTCATCAGTGATGGGGTAGAGGGAATTTGCAGATGAGAAAAACTGGGAAGGGTGGTTACCACATTGGAAGATAGAAACAAAATTCAAAAGGACTTAGATAAACTAGAAAATTGGGCAGAAATTAATAAAATAAAACTCAATAGAGACAAATGCAAAATTCTACATTTAGGCCACAAAAACCAAATGCACAAGTATAGGACAGGAGATACATGTGCTCAGCAGTACTACATGCAAAAAGGACTTTGGGATTATTGTTGATGATAATTTGAACATGAGTCAACAGGGTAATGCTGCAGGAGCAAAGGCCAGGTCTATTTTAGCCTGCCTTAATAGAAGCATAGTTTCCAAGTTGAGGGAAATAACAGTCCCACTATATTCTGCACTTGTCAGGTCTCACCTGGAATACTGCATTCTGTTCTGGGCACCTCATTTTTAGAAGGATATAGACAAGTTGGAGTGGGTTCAGAGAAGGGCAACAACAATGGTAAGAGGAGGTGTGGAGAACAAAACATATGAGGAAAGGTTGAAGGAGCTGGGCACGTTCAGCTTGGTGAAGAGAAGACTGAGGGGTGATATGATTGTACTCTTTAAATACCTCAAGGGCTGCCACAGAGAGAAGGGGGAAGGCCTCTGCTGCCCCAAAGGGAAGAACCAGGCTTAATTGTTTGAAGTTACAGGAGAGTAGATTTTGACTGAACATAAGAAGAAACTTCTTGACAGCGAGCGCAGTTCAGCAGTGGAATCCATTGCCTAGAGATGTGGTGGGGTCTCCTTCTCTGGACATCTTCAGAAAGACTGGGAAAACTTTAGCTAGGGATCTTGCACTGAGCAGGGAGTTGGACTAGATGGCCCATGAGTCCCCTTCCAACACTATGATTCTATTGTGGGGACAGCATACAACCGCCATAACTAGGAGCCTCATTCTCCATAAGCTACCCTCTAAACCCCTTTAAAGCCATCCAAGCTGCCATCCATCACAACATCTTGTGCTATGGAATTCCAGTTTGACTATAGCTTATCTCAGATTGGCCTTTTTAGTCATCAGCTCACTTGCAGAAAACACAGGATGAGTCCTTCCTGAATCTTTGTTTGCGAAGAAAAGCCAGAGAAAGAGAGAGATACCTTCTTAAGGAGTACTGCCTTTATCTGTACTGAATCTCTCACCGTTGGCCTAACTGGGAAACCACAGTGGCCCTTCTACATACACCCAAGGAGACTGAAGGGGGTGAAATGTATTAAATGATCAGAATTTCTTCAGTCCAAATAAAACACTTTCAGAAATACCACACACACTTAGGTTCTGTAAACAGGTCTCCGAGACTGGAAACTTTTAAAAGAAAGTTGAAAGTAGGCTGTGAGAAATTCTGCTTTCCTTTCTGATGCTGTAGCGCACTCATTTCTTTTGCCCTCGTGTTGCTCTCGAATCAAGCAAAGTTTTCAGGCGTTTTGAAATGATGGACAGCCACCTTTTGCCTCAGAGACCAAGTAGCTGTCAGGGTTGCCACCACCGGCAGTGGCGTCGACGACACTCCCGCCTGATGAAGCGCGCCACCCTGTTTCCCCTCTTGCTGCTCTGCTCAGCTCAAGACGCTCAGGGCGCTGCTCCGACGTTCCCTCCTGTTTCCTCTGTTGTGTGTGTGTGTGAATCCCGATCCCTAACTCCGTGAGAGTCCGGTCCAGCTCTTGGCTGCAGCCTCGCACCTGGCAGCCTGCCAGCTGAAGTGTGTGGAAATGACACCGCCAGGGCGGCAGAGATTTTCCTTAATTTCTCTCTTTCCCGAATGCAGACAGGCTGACATTGGCTGGAAAGTGGAGCAGCTCGTCAGGGACAATCAATGAGAATCGATCGAGCTGCTCAGACTAGGCTCAGGGCTGGGAAAATAACACAGCAACACCAGCACGCAGTCACACACGCACAGAAAGAGATTTTAATCTAATCTCCTACTATTTCAGTCTCTCCCCCCCCCTATCCTTTCCTCTTTGGCTTCTCAGAAATAACGTTTCATGACCACCACCACCCCGAAACTGCAGCTAACGACGTCAAGTTTGGGCCTGGGGGGGGATATGGATGGTCCTTTTAAAAAAAACGCCTTTCACCTCCTGGGGTGGTTTTAAAATACTCAGAAACCAGCCTGGAGTTTTTTTTTTGCAGCGCCCCTCACTGCCTCACATCACATGTGCCCGCCGCCCGCCCGCGCAAAAAATCTCATTTCCCTCCCCTGCTTTGGCTTCTGTGGGGCGAGGGGGGGGGCTGGATTTCAGTCTCCCGTCCAAAGGTGTTCCTCAGAGGCCGTCGGGTGTTGAAGGCCGTCGTCCGACCTGCGGGAAGGTCGGGGAGGGTTCCCACAGGGCGGTTGCTGAGCCCCGCTCCTGACGCGCTTCGCCGGCGAGGCTTCTCAGGGCGGGACCGAAAACCCAAAGTGCGTGCGAAGAAGTTGTGGCTGGCCCGAAGGGTTGCGGCGGGCGAGGCTCCCCGTCCCTCCAATTCGGGCGGAGAGCGGGGAAGGCAAGGGAGGGGAGGGGGTCAGCGGCGCGGAACTCCCTCGGCTGGAGAACGAGGTCACCGCCGGCACGGGAAGCAGCCAGGCGGCGGAGGCGGCGGGGAGGCTCCGGCTCGCTCATTAAGGCGCCCAGGCGGAGGAGGAGGAGGAGGAAGAAGCGGAGACCGGGGGGGGGGGAGAAGAGAGAGAAGCGGGAGGGCTGTGGGCGAGCGACCGGTGTTTGTGGCAGCCCAAGCCTAGCCGGCTTTCCTGGGCTTGGGAAAGGAAAAGGATTTTCTCCCAGTCCTGACACCGCCCCCCCCCGCCTCGGTGGGTCTGCTTAGGGTTTTTTATGGCTCCCGTGGCCCTGAAGGGCTTGGCAGAAGGGAGAGGCGAGGGGGCAGGGAAGGCGCCGCTGTTTGCCTTGCTCGGCCGGCCTGCAACAAGGCGTGTGAGGGGAGAGAAGGTCGCTGGAGGCGTCCTTCCTTCCTTCCTTCTTTCCCTCCTTCCTTCGCTTCGCCTGGCTCTCCCCGTCGGCGGTGGCTGAAGGAGCCAAGCAGGGCGCCCCCCCCCGCGACCAGATGCCACACTGCCGTGGGAGCCCCCTCGGGATTCAGAGGGCCGCCTTTGAGCCCCCAGCAGCCCACGAATGCGAGAAGGAGCTTTGCCAAAACTTAACTTGTGACGCCCACTAAGACCCACACAGGAGGGGAGACCGGCCCGCGCGGTTGTCCTCCTCCTTCTGAACTAATGTTGTAATTCTTATATTTAGGAGTAAAATCCCCATTGAGCCCGACGGAGGTGATGTCCGAATAAACGCCCTGAGCAGCCCCCCTCCCCCCCGGTGAGAGTGTCTCCTTTTGCTCGGAAGGGAGCGTTTTATGGACCACAGATCCGCCGGCAGGCAAACGCCCGCCCCGTCCTGTCCAAAGAAACACGATCCCGTCGAGCCGGCCACCTTTTGGCGCCTTTGCAACTGCGGGAGGGAAGGGTGGTGAAATGGGAGCCGGGAGGGGACGGGAGGGAGATCCCGAGGCGCGGCTGTGGTCGGCAAGGCCTCTGGGCCTCTGGATTGACCCTGGCCCTCCCGTCCTTGGGTCAGCCCCGGAAACCCGCCGCTTGCTTTAAGGGGGGCTCGGCCATCATCCTTGCCTGGTTGCGCCTTCATTCAACGGTTGCTTGCAGGAGGCTTTGCCCCAAGGGGTACTCAGCTGAGTCCCTTGTTCTTACTGAGGGCAAAGGATAAAGCCGATCAAATGAATCCCAGGTTGGTTTGGCCAAGTGGCGCGAACTGGCTGCAAGGAGGTACCCACCATATGTGAAGCTCCAGGGCGGGTTGAAGGGATTTGGGGGGGGGGGCTGCAACGCTTTATTTTGGGGGGCCCATATGTTTATCTCAGGTGAGTGTAACCTAATCTAACCTAACCTATTCACAGTACAGGGTATTGAGATTATTACTAATAAATGTTTTTGCAGGAGGAGGGTTACGATGCCCTCCCCAATGATGCCCCCCCCCGCGGCTGTAGGTGCTGCAAGGCCCTTAAACCGGCCCTGAGAGGCTCTGCCTAGGTGGAAGAAGTGAAATCATAACCTTTGGCCAAAATCATTTTCTCCAGACACCCAAACCATCTTGGAATCAAACATTCTCAGAGGCTGGATGGCCATCTGTCAGGGATGCTTTGATTGTGTATTCCTGCATGGCAGGGGGTTGGACTGGATGGCCCTCTTGGTCTCTTCCAACTTTACAATCTTACGATTCTATGATTCTCGCCATTTATCATTAATCCAGCTGTACCAAAGAGAGAGAGAGAGAGAGAGAGAGAGAGAAGGAGAGCCAGGGTGAAAATAAACATGTCTAAGGTTATCGGGCTTAAATCCTTTTCTTTTCACTTACGCCTCTGGCAAGCTGTTTCAACCAGGCACAAACAGGTACAAAAGCTACAGCTTGTTCTGTCCTCTAAAGGGCAAACGGCAAGTCACGATTTATTTATTTACAATGAAAAATGGCTTTGGGAGACTGTGATTTAGAGCGGGGAGGGGGTGCTTAATCGGTTCCCCACTGGCAGTGTTTCTGCTAAAAATCCTCTATCACCTGCTTTTCCCTTCTTCTCAGGTTAAGAGATACCTACCTCCTTTTCCAACAAGTGTGGGGAGCGTTTTAAGCATAAAGACTAACTAAAGCCAGACCCATGAAGGGCATGTGTGTGTGCACACACAGAACTGTAGCTTGCTAAGACGTGGGTGGTTTTTTTTTTAAAAAAAGTCAATGCAACTGTGTGATTTGCCTCAAGCACAAGACAAAAGGCAGGTCCTGATCACATATCATTTAAAACCAGATACTTGGATTTAAGTTTATTTAAAAAAAAAAACAAACCCTAGACATCTGGGAAAACCCATCATCCTCAACATAAACCCTCCCCCCCCCATTATGTACCTGGTACACCTTTCCAGGAAACCAGCAGGTAATCCTTTGGTTGCTTGTAAATCCCCATTTCCTGGCACTCTGACTGCAAACCGTGAAGACTGGAAAATGCTATTTCCTCTCTGCTCTCTGATTGTGGGTCACAGTGCCTTTGACCCCTGGGGTGGTGAGAGATCCACCCCCTCTCTCTTGTCCACACAGTTTTGCTTCTATTTTTGAATGGTTTGTTTTAGTTAGTTAAGTTTTATTTTAATTTTGTTAAGGGAGGGCATTCCCCTGCTGTGGTGGGAGTTTACATCTTTTTTCTTCAAACTACCCTGAGGTAGCTAAGAAACATCAAGTAACACAGAACAATATAATAAAAGATGTGTGTCTATAAAGGTGAAAATGCCACATGAGCACACAGATAGCATTGAAAGCACAATCAGTTTCAATAGGGTTAAAAATCAGTTAAGAGCCCTAAGCCTTGCTAAAATAAATTCCTCTACATCCTATGAGTAACAAGAAAGCCGCTCCTCCCCACTAAAGCCTTCTCCACAGTCGCAACCGGATATCGTTCAGAGGATATTGGGACTTGGGGCTCTTCTGCACTACACCATTATAGTGCCATGATTCCACTTCCATTGCCATTGCAACAGCCTATGGAGACCTGAGTTCTGCAGTTTAGCCTTTGGAAATCTATGCTGGAGAGGACCTCTGGTGCCTCTGTCAAAACTACAAAGCCTTGGATTCCACAGGATGTAGGCATAGCAATTAACATGAAATGACAGTGCTATAATTGTGTAGTGCACGAAGGCATCTGTCAGTGCCCTTAGCAAGCAAGCAGGATCATCCAGGAGCAGGCAGTCTTTGAGATGATCCTGTCCTGAACAAAAACAAAAAAATATGTTTTAATGCTGTCACCAGCAAATTGAAATGGTAGAAGAAACTATTGAAAGTTGATTACGTGTGTCCCATAGGCAACTCCAGTTAACAATCTAGGTTCAACAATATAGATCAATTAAAGTTTCCAGAAACTTGTCAAAGATAGCCCCACAAAAGCTGCATGGTAACAGTCCAGATCTGGTGTGATGAAGGCATGTGGCAAGACCTGTGGACTCTAGGAACAGACATGGCTGACACACCAGTGTAAGCTGGGCATTTTTGGCCATAGCCATCAGCTGAGCATCCAATATTAAATCTATCCATCTGTATCTCTCAATGAAACTTTATTTAAAAGCAGATTTGATGTTCCTTGGTTTTTATCCGGGTTGTGAGGCTGTGTTCTGGAAGAATTTGCTTCTGATGTTTCACCTGCATCTGTGGCTAGCATCTTCACAGTCCGGAAAAACCCAAGGAAAATCTATGGATGCCGGCCATGAAAGCCTTCGACTTCACATATATTTGATGTTTTAGACCTGCAGGTATCCAATGAGTGGCTTAATTTTTCAAGGCACACATGCTCCACTCTTTGTGTCACACAAGTTAGCAACCCCTTGTTAGCATGCCCTACTACCCCTCCCTATAAGATCTCATAACTGGACATACTGGACACTTTTCAGGGTCATGTTGGCTTAGGCAGACTGAAGGTCAGTCAAAAGTCACAATGACCTGAGACATGTCTAGAAATATAATGGTGGGAAAGCCCAAGTTAGGATTATACAGAAACCCCCTGTAATGGGTTTATGCTAACCACCCAGTTAAGGGGTATGTGCTAATCCTTTCTTCCATCCCTGGGCATTTCAAGCAATAATTCAATCACGCAATCAAGTGACCATTCCTCATTCCATAACCTACTGAAATCTCTCCTCACACCCCCTCCTGTCCAACCTTACAAGGTGGTCGCAATCCCGTCAAAGTCATATCTCTCCGCAATTAAAGCAATCAGTTGAGTTTTGGTTTCTTTTTATCTATTCCGTGGAACAGTCATCCAGGCTTTGTTATTACTAACTTGCCCCTTCCAAGGCATGGAATAGAATATAAATATTAGAGCCCCAACAATAGCAAAGTGTATGTTCATGTATGTTAGTTTACTTTCTGTATCATTCCAATAAAATACTTTTTTTTAACATTAACTTGAGTTCTCTGAAGTTAGTACTAGTATACAGTACATAGGTGAAAAGATCCCTGAAGTTACTCTCCTCTTGCAGGCCTCCTATCTGAGCTAATAATTCTCCCAAATATTAAAGGAGATTTTGGCATCACGAGTGGGATTCTAACATACCCCCCGACCCCTTAGGGTAACACTCTGCTTCAGAAATAAACTTTATTCCCATGGACTTCCATCAAAATATAAATCATTTTGGACTGATACATTCTGACTTAGTCTTGTGGGGGGAGTTAAGTTTAACTGGGTTGGTTTTATAATTGTATTTGTGCAATTGGTAACAGTGCCTGATTTATGTTATGAAAAATTAATACAAAGATTTTTAAAAACTGAAGTAAATATAGTATATATTTTACTGGAAAGAACACATTCACAGAAAGACTGCAGTTCTTCTAATTGTTTTATTATTATTTTTTATTCACTTATATCCTGCCTTTCTTCCAACAATGGGACTCATGGTGGCTAACAACATCTTTAAAGCCATACAAGTTAAAAACAATACAAAAGTAAAAATAACACTATACATATTTTAAAAAATTAAAAGAATTAAAATTTGTATATTAAAAACATGAAACATTAAAAATATTAAAATGCATTTTTAAAACTTTTAAAAATCCTTTAAAAATCTGTGCACCACACAGTCTTAAAAGCCCAGCCCTTATCCATTTGTAAAAACCTAGCAGCTCAAAAATGTTTTAACTTGCAAAGGAAGGAGAGCAGAGACAGGGCCATCCTGGCCTCTCAAGGGATGGAGTTCCAAAGTCTAGGAGCAGCCACCGTGAAGACACTCTCCCTTGTTCCCATCAAATGAGCCTGAGAAGGTAGTGGGACAGAAAGTCTGTTACCTGTGACTGCTGTCACTTGTGACTGGTAAAACACTCCTTCCCGCTTACCTGCATAATAGTTAAACCTAAAAACAAAACAACAATTATTTTCCTTTCTCTTCAAAGCTTCCCATGATGAACTGAAACTTTAAAACCAAATTAAAATAAAAACTTGTATGCATCAGCAATGCTGATCACCTGCAACTTGGTGACTGTTTTCCTCGTGTTTTGAAAGACCTCTTTGTAGGTTTGTACTCCAGCAGCTTAATAATAAATATTTCTTAAGGAGGTGGGCCATCAAGCACAGATTATTCTCCCAAAGCACAACTACTTCCAACACACATTTGTTTTTGGACTTGCAGGGCAAAATAATTTTACAGTACTTCTATTCTACACCAGACTAGTACTGCCTTAATGGTAGCAGAGCTGTGTGTGTGCCTTCAAATCGCTTGTCAATTTATGGCAATCCCATGAATTTTCATAGGGGTTTCTTAAGCAAGTAATACTCAGAGGTTGTTTTGCCAGTTCCTTTCCCTGAAATATAGCCTACAGCACCTGGTATTCATTGGCAGTCTACCACCTGAGTACTAAACAAGGCTTACTTAATATTTATTTAAATATTTTATTTATTATTTATCCCCTCCCTTTTTCCCATTTGGGACTCAAATCCACATACAACAAATTAAAAAGCATATAGTTAAAAATCCACAAGATACTAAAGTTAAAATGAGATTAAACAATCAAAAAAATTAAAACCAGATAAAAACATATATCATTAAAACACACACACACACACTAGCACAACAGTTAGCAAGATCCAGCATATTATTTTGGTGGGATGGGCTTTCTCATATAGTCAATCATCAAATGCCTGTCTAAACAGAAAAGCCTTTACTTGTCTGCAAAAAGAAAGGAGGGAGGGTGCCATTGTAATTTCTCTGGGAACGGAGTCCCAGAGCATAGGGTCAGCCACTGAGAAGGCCCTCTCCTGTGTTCTCACCAGATGTCCTTGTGAAGGTGGTGGGACAGAGGTAAGGACCACCCCAGCAGATTTCAAAGCACAGGCTGGTTCATAAGGGAAAATACAGTCCTTCATATAACCTATACCTGAGCCGTATAGAGCTTTATAGGTCAAAACCAGCATTTTCAATTCTTCCCGGAAACAAACGAGCAGCCAGTGAAGCTGTAGCAACAAGGGAGTTGTGTGTTCCCTGTAGCCAGCCCCAGTTAGCAATTTGGTTGAAGCCAGTTGAAGTTTCCAAACACTCTTCAAAGGCAGCCCCATGTAGAGCACATTACAGTAATCTAATCGGGATGTAACCAAGGTGTGTCACCGTGGCGAGATCTGACATCTCAAGGGATGGGCACAGCTGGTGCATAATCTTCAACTGTGCAAATGTACACCTAGCCACTGCTGAAACATGAGCTTTCAGGAGCACACCTAAGCTGCAGACCTGCATCTTCAAGGGGAAAGTAACCCCATCCAGCACAGGTTGCATCCCTATTCCCTGCTCTGCCTTTTGAGTGGCCAGGAGCACCTCCATCTTGTCTGGACTAAGGAGATTATCAGACAGACCCTTAGGGTCTGTTTCTGTCCCTCTACCCCCCACCTGCCCCACTCCTATTCCTGCTGCGGAATAAAGAAAAAAGTTTCACATACCTACCTTCATTTCGTGATAGGAACGGGCTCCCCCTCCCATCACTGCCCGGTCGTAAATGCAGCTGTCATAAGGCTGCTTTGCGAGAACGGCCGGGCGGCAAATTCAGAATTACCCCTCCCCAGCTGTCAAAAAAGTAAACAAAACACAAAAACACTTTTAGACAAATAAAAGCTACCCGGGGAAGGGATTTTTTTTTTTTAACTTACCTTGTCATCCCGATTGCACCCAGAAGTGTCCGGCACGGACCTCCTGGTGACATCATGTTCAGTAGTCATCCCGGTAGCAGAACAGGGCTCCTGTTCACTCACCCATCATTCCATTATAATAATGGAATGGGCCTCTTATTCATGGATTTTTCTGTGAATAAGAGGAAGTGGGGGAGGAACAGGAGCAGAACAGGAGCATCCTAGGACAGGGACGACAACGTCTAAAAGGTAAACCTTTTAGCGATCTCCTGTCATCCCTGTCCTGGAATATTGGTACTATCTGATAATCTCCTAAATTTCAATTTGTTCTCCTTCATCCAGCCCATTTCAAATGACAGGCACTGCTTTTGAACCAAAACAGCTTCCTTGGCTTGTGGTGGTAATGAGTAATAGAGTTGGGTGTCATCCACATACTGATGACACCAAACCCCCAAACTCCTGACAACCTCTCCCAGTGGTTTCATGTAGATATTGAATAGCATGCAGGACAGAATCAAGCAGCCCTGAGGGACCCCACAAGCCAACAGCCAACCCCCAGCACCACTTTCTGGGTTCACCCCTCTAAGAAGGAACAGAGTCACTGTGCCCCCAAGTTCATCCCAGCAAGGTGACCTAGAAGGATACTGTGGTCAATGGTCCTGAAAGCTGCTGAGAGGTCCAGCAGAACCAACAGAGACACACTGCTCCTGTTTATCTCCCAGTGTAGGTCATCCATGAAGGCAACCAAAGCCATCTCTGTCCCATAACCAGGCTTGAAATCAGATTGAAATGGATCTAGATAATCCATCTCATCCAGAAACCCCTGGAGCTGGGAGGCCATCACATGTTCCAGAACCTTACCCAAAAATGGAATGTTAGAGGCTGGCTGATAATTATTATGAATGGTGGGATCCACAGAGTTTTTTTTTTTTTTTAATAATGCTTTTATAACAGCCTTCTCCAGGCAGGCCGGAACTCTCTTTGCCTTGTTTTAGCAAGGAATTAACCATTCTCTATACCTACTCAGCCAGGTTCCTCTACCCTTTTTACTAAGCCAGGAAGGGCAAAGATCTAACCTACGTGCAGGAGCTCTCACCTCTCCAAGAATCCTGTCCATATCCTCAGTCTGCATGAATTGAAAAGTCTCTATTGTCACTGGACAAGTGGGGACCAAAGCTACAACCACTGGATCTACATCAATTATAGCATCCAAGTCAGAACGGATCTGAGTGATTTTATCTGCAAAGTGCCAGGCAGGTTGTCCACAGCAGGCTGTAAAGTAGTCTGGACTCTCCTCTCTTGGTCTTGTGTGTAAAAGACCCCTGACCACTTGAACAACTCTGCTGTCCAGCTCCTTGCAGACGCAATGGAGGCAGAGAAGAAATTTGCCTTTCCTGGCTATATTGCCCCAGTGTAGGCCCTCATGTAAGCTTTAGCCTGGGTTTGATCAGACCTGCTCCATGTTTTCATTCTCATCACCTTCTCACTTGTTTCATTGCCACCAGCTCCCTGGAAAATCAGGGGGCTAGTTTGGCTCCACTCCATGATAGGGGGCGCTTGGGAGTAATCCTGTCCACCACCCTGGCCATTTCTGCATTTCAGAAGTATGCCAGGACTTTGACAGAATGACCTCTTAAGGCAGCAGGAAACTTCCCAAGAGCTGTCAGGGCTCTGTCAGGATCCATAAGCCTCCTGGGGTGGCCCATTTTAATGGGTCCCTCACCCCTGCAGAGGTTATGAGTCCCAGCAAATCTAAACCCCACTGGGTGGTGATCTGCCCATGGCAACAGAACTATGGACTGTTCCTAAAATATTTACTTATAAAATATAGTTTAAAAATAAGTAAACACTACACATGAGGAATTTAGTAAAAACAGGAGACATTGGTAATGATTCTGCATCAGCTACTTACTTAAGTATACAAGTGCTTAACTAGATAACCTCTCCTGATCTGACCCCACCCCCAAACCTGATGGAAACATAATTCACCCTTGCTTCAATAGCTGGCAGAATGGATCTCCTTCTCCCCATGCAGCTTATGCCTGCTAAGGGGAGGGGGGAAGTTACAATCTTGGCAATAGTTCCACAATTGGGACTAAGGACTTTTTCAAATGAGGGGGAAAAAACCCAAGGAGGTCGGGAGAAGAACAGTGCTGTTGTGCTTACAGCGCTCCATTTCAGATGGCACCGTCCTCCTCGCGACCTTCCCCCATGCTTCCTCTGTGCTGCGGGCGCGAGATATGTGCCACTTTTATTGACGGAAAAACCCCGTCACTAAAAAGTGGCGCCTGCAGCACGGAGGAAGCACAGGGGAAGGTTGGGAGGAGGATGGTGCCGTCTGAAACGGTGCGCTGTAAGTGCAACAGCACTGTTCTTCTCCTGACCTCCTCGGGGTTTTTTCCCCCCCACTTGAAAAATTCCTAAGTAGTGACAATGAATATGGAATAGTTACTGTTGTGTAAATCTAGGTAACTGTTCCATATTCATGATTGCTACTTTGGAGATTTTCAGACAGGCAAAAATCGCCCCTTGCCGCGCGAGCAGCCTCCCGAAACTGCTGCGCGGCAAGGGTCTTTTTCGGACGACGCTGTGCCTCTAGCGAAGCCGTCCGTGTCACTTCCGTGAAGCTTGGGACGGCTCCGCGTCATATTTCAAGCACGGAGGCTGCCCGTGATTGAAATATGACGCGGAGCCGTCCCAAGCTTCACGGAAGTGACACGGACGGCTTCGCTAGAGGCACAGCGTCGTCCGAAAAAGACCCTTGCCGCGCAGCAGTTTCGGGAGGCTGCTCGCGCGGCAAGGGGCGATTTTTGCCTGTCTGAAAATCTCCTTTGTCACAATTGTTACACTATTATAACATAACCTCTCCCCCTCCAAACCTACTTTACCAGGCTTCAGCTGCATGGGGAGAAGGAGTTTCATTCTGCTGGGTGGCTGCAACAGGGGGGAATGACAGTTCCATCAGGTTTGGGAGGGGGGTGTCAGGACGGGAGAGGTTACTTAGGAGATTTTCACACTACACTGTTATAGTGTTACTATTCCACATTATTTGCTATGCCTGCCTCTTGTGGAATCCTGGGATTTGCAGTTTAGGAAGGGGCATTTACAGTTCTCAGCCAGAGAGCTCTTAGGCCTCACTAAACTGCAAACCCCTGAAATCCACAGCAGGAAGCCAGAGCAGTTAAAGTGGAATAGTAACACTATCACAGTGTTGTGTGAAAATCTGATTAGTTAAGTATACTGAACTAAATAAATGATGTAGAAATCCAGGCCCTTGCCTTTAGAGAGGAGATCAGCTGCCACATGCCATCCAAAATAGGTTTTACATCCCCTTTCTCATCTGGAAAGGCAAAAGCTTAGGCAAATCCTTACCTAACAATTTGTGAATATAAACTGCTATTTGAAATGCCAAGGCATTAGGCCCACTCTTTCTCTCTGGCTTGTCTTCGCAAACGAAGATTTAGGAAGGACTCATCCCGCACTTTCTGCGCGCTTGCAGGCCCACTCTTTAATCACAAAGCAAAGAATACAATCCCATTCTCATCCAGTATTTGCTTTATTTAAAATCAGAGAAATCGTGTGATCACCCCTGAAATACATTTTAACAATCTGAAATGACAAAATATCAGTGTTTGTTGCACCAAAGAGCTACTATATTCCTTACCAATGACTTAACTCTCAGGCCTGGATAAAATTAGTGCTTTCCTCACCAGTGAATCACCTTGCCAAACCATGGAAGTGAAGGCAGGGGTACACAAAGACTAATCAACCTGTCTGTTTAGGGAAAAACCATAGTAGTTCATTGGAAGAGCCCATACTTGGTCCAAGATCCTAGGTCCAATCTCTACTTATACAGTGGAGCAATTCTGGATATACCTCCTGAATGTCTTGAAAAGTCACTGCCAATTGGACCAGACACTACTGGTCTACATGGACCAACTGTTGTTATTTGGCATAAGATGCCCTTAACACCATAATTATCCCAACGTTTGCTAATGATTAGTGGTGGTTTCTTGAGCAGGACTCTGGAAGTATGGCATTCTGTGGTATAGTGAATGTGAAACCACCGAGAAAGAGCTAGAAGTGTCTAGAAAGCATGGGTGGGGGCAGCAAGGGAGGGACTGCCCAGGATGCTCTTCCAGAATCTGGTGGTATGTCAGTGAACTTGCTGACTGCTGATTCTGAAGAGCTGCCAATTTGCTTCCCCTTTGTCTCCTTATATATTTGTAAACAGAGCAAATAAAGGACATTCTTAGGTGTTCTCTCATTCAGAGCAAGCTAAACTCTGCCGTAGCACTGCCCTTGGAATTTCTCACTATTTGAAAGTGCAGAACACAGAGCAACATGTTCTGAGAAAAGCAACACAGGGATGTAACAAGCTTGGCAGCAGAAATGTAATTTAAAAAGCGGGGAGGAGAAGGTTTCCATAAGCAAAGCACAGAGAGCACAGGGACAAAAGCAAAAGTAGCCAGCATCTTTCACCTTCTTCCTTCTCCTCTTGGTATAATACCCCAGCTCTCTAAATTCTCCTTTAGTTTCTCACTCTCTTTTGCTTGCTCACTCACTCTTTCAGCTTTAGCTTTTCTTCTCCCCAATACACTGACACTTCAGTTCAAGTGGAGATTGTTCTAAAGTCAACTTCAACGCCTGCATTTCATCCGTAAGCAATGTGGTGAATAGGCAAAAGCGAGAGAATTTGCCAGGTTCACACAGCATAGGTTATCCCCCACCCGCTGCAGCCTCCTCCGTTCCCTGCTTTGCTTCATCTTCTTTGCTGCAATTCTCCTGGTTTGATTTCTAACTTACTCATCTGTAAGGTGCTTGATGGTTTTCTGACACAGGCCTCCTTCTTTCCCCATAACTGCTGTCCATGAGATCCTTGCCTTTTGAGAAACAAGGGTAGGAAAACTTTGTTTCCTGAACCTCAGGCAGAATTCCTGCACCTTCCAACCTTGTTCTTCAGGTTCCTCTGAACAGCAGCAGTAGGCAATGCCAGATTTGAATGGTCTGTTTTATACAAAGGAGATTCATTGGGATCCCTGCCAGTGAGCCACTGATGGTTGCCAGTGGCTGGTACTTGGAAGAAATAGGGAGAGCACCCACTAATACTTGTATCCTTACCACTTCTGAACCTTTGACAGAGTACTCTTCTAATTCATGGTAACAGAGACAGCTGCTGAATGATCTTGCTGTCTTGGCTCCAGGAGGGGGCTAGAGAAAGTCAGATCACATGGCACTAACCAAGTCCCCCAATTTGAGGGAGAGGGCTTTCTCTCTGTCCCAGCACCCTCACAGGCTCCTCTGGTGAGGACAGGGGAAAGAGCTTTCTCAGTAGCTGCTCCTCAGCTATGGAACTCCCACCTGAGTGAAGTTGGACCGGCTCCTTTTCTGTTCTCTTTTTGCTGGCAGACAAAGAACTTCTTATTTAAACAGGCCTTCAGCCTTTAACTGCTTGGGGTAGAAGGATGTGCAATGAGTGTGCTGTGTATTTAATGTGTTTTTAATTGTTTCTAAATCAATGTTTTAATTGGAGTTATTGTTTAACACTTTTGTACTACATACTGTTTTAGCTATTTAGTGTTAACTTATATTGTAAACTGCTTTGAGCCCTATATTAAGAGAAAGGTAGGATATACTGTAAATCATATAAATCACACACATACCCTACTCTACTTGTGCGATGGGGGGGCTTTCACACTACACAGTGATAGCAGTATCATTCCACTAACTCCCATGGAATCCTGGAATTTGCAGTTTGATGCACTAGAGCTCTCTGGCTGAGAAATCTAAGCACCCCAATGAAACTACAAATCCCAGTATTCCATAGGATGGAACCATGGCAGCTAAAAGTAGAATCATAGCATTATACTTATGTAATGTGAAAGGGCCCAGAGGGAAAGAGAGAGAAATTGGGAAGTTGATGAGGACACACACTGAGCAAACAGGATAGTGGGAACATTGAAATTTACCCAAGAAAAGAAAGCAGGAAGGGTCTTATTATCGTATGTGATGGACTTGTGAAAAAATACTGGGTTCACATACATAGTATGATGCAAAAAAAAATTTAAAGATTAATCTTCAGCTAAAACCTGATTTTTTTCTGTTGGGACTGATGGATGATCAACTAGAAAGAAGCCATATATTTCAATATATGAGAACAGCTGCAAGAATGTTATTTGCCCAGAAATGGAATACTGAGCAACTACAGTACCTACCAAAGAAGACTGCTTATTAAAATGTAATGACTTTGCAGAAAAAATGGTCTATTCTGATCAAAGAAATATCATTAACAAGATTTTTGAATGACTGGAAATCCCTAATTGACTTTATTAAAAAAAAAATTAGGGTGATTTGGTAATTGTGGGCTTTACCAATTAATATGAGTCAGATACAGTATATAGATGAAGTATATCTATATTTAAGTTAGAATGGGGTAGATATTAAGGTGAAATATAACTGCAGAAAGGAACGTTGAAAGTCATCTTTTGGTTTTGTTTAATTTGTTAGTTGTGTTTTGTAGTTTGTAAACAGTGTTATTCAATTTTATTTTATGTAGACTTTATTGAATAAAAACAACCAGAAATTTATCCAGGAAAAGGAAATGCCCAGTAAAACTTGTAAACATTTGAAATATTTTTCAATACCATTTTTCCTTTAGTCTGTTAATCATCAAAATTGTTGCGATACAGCTCAGGTTAACTAGAGGTGGGAGAAAGGTAACACCTTTAGGGCTAGCATCATCACAGATGTCATAGGTCACAAGAGGCACTGACCTATGACATCTGTGATGATGCTAGCCCTAAAGGTGTTGCTTTTCTCCCACCTCTAATTAACCCTTCATTTACCTGATGCTGTGTTGTAAATAATGGGAGGTGAGATTTTCCCATTATCACAATTGCCCTGCCCCATATCCTGTAATTATTATTTATTTATTATTTCGTTCATTTATATCCCTCCTTTCTCCTGATAATGGGACTCAAGTGGACGCAAGGCCAGGTTTTCCTCTTCTGCTTTCTTTGCCTTTGGGCCCAAGACCAGAATGGTTTCTGCATGTAGAAGAGGGTGTTTTAGAGAGGGGGGTGAGAGTGTCAGCTCCCAGAAGCATCAGTAGATGTTTTTCCAGTGCCACGAGACCAGTTCCAATGCTCCATTGAGGTGAAGAGTGGGCTTATTCCCTGTTTCAGAAGTCATATTCAGCCCAGATGAAAGGAAGGGTGCCTCAGTCTCAGGAGTACAGCTGTGTGTACAGTGACACCCCGGGGGCTGTCATCTGCATAAAACAGTGGGGTGCCCAGCTGTGTTAGGATGCTGTAAGAGGATGCAGAAGGGAAGATGAAGCAAATGGAAATTTGCCTTGAAAAGGTCATTTCCTACTGCTTGAGGAAAGAAAAGGAAGGAGCCTGAGTAGTAAATCTCTATGCAGAAGTAGGAAGTCTGAAACCAAAGAGCTGTTTTCATCTTCACTCTGCAGACACGCATATTCAGCACTACAAATAAAGGTGTGGGGGGTATGCTCTGTTTTTTTAATGGCTCCATCTTCATTTTCTGGGAAAATAACTGACTCTCTGCTTCCAGAAGGAGTAAGACATGTGACGTAAACCCAAACATCTGACATATATAGAGCCTATAGTTACCCATCACATGTTTTTAAAAAGTCTGACTGTGAATGTAAAATTGATGTTTGCACACTCATGTAACCCACAAGTATATTCATTAGAAGACAGGACTGATATACAGCATACACTGGATGGGAAACCTGGGTTTGCTTCCATGTCTGGAAGGATCCACTGCAGTCCTTGAGAAATGAGCATTTATTTGTTTGTTTATGACATATCTTCCTATACAAAAACTTCTAGGTGACTTATATGAAAAAGTACAAACAATAAAATAACCACTATAACAATATAAAAAGCCATACAAGCTGCAGATAATGCAAGTATATCATTAAAAAAATTGAAACCCTGATAAACACACAAAATAAACCAGCAGAAAGGCAATTGAATCAGACACATTTAAAAGCAATTAAAGGAAGGGAGCACAAGGCAGCCCCCCTTTTAAAAATATTTATACACCACCATTCAATAACCAAGTGGCAGAATAACCTACCAGTAAAATGTGGTCTAGACAATGCTACTGTTAGGTGGATTTGTAATTGGCTGACTGACCAAAACACAAAGGATGTTCACAAATGGCTCCTCTTCATCCTGGAGAGAAGTGACTAGTGGGGTGCCACAGGGTTCTCTTCTGGACCCAGAGCTATTTAACATCTTTATAAATGATGGAATAGAGGGCATGGAGATGACACCAAATTAGGAGGAGAAGCTAATATCCCAGAAGACAGGATCTGAATTCAAAATGACCATAACAGATTAAAGAGCTGGGCCAAAACTAAAAAAATAAATTTAACTAGGGAGAAATGTAAAGTACTCCACCTAGGCAGAAAAAAAATGAAATGCACAGGTATAGGATGGGGGACACCTGGCTTGACAACAGGAAATGTGAAAGGGATCTAGGAGTCTTAGTAGACCACAAGTTGAACATGAGACAAGAGTGTAATGCAACAGCTAAAAAAGCCAATGCGATTGTAGTCTGCATCAATAGGAGTATAGTGTCTAGATCAAGGGAAGTAAGAGTGCCATTCTACAGTCCTCCCTCAACATTCGCGGCCTCCACACTTGCGGTTCCGCATATTCATGATTTGCCGTGAGGAGAGGCCGAGGAAAGTGGTGACAGGGCCTCATGGGGAGGCAGGGGGGAGCGACTATGGGGCCTCCAGAGGGCCTCCGGAGGCCCCGTGGTGGCCTGTGGAGAGCGTGGGGAGGTGACTATGGGGCCTCCAGAGGGCCTCCAGAGGCCCCGTGGTCGCCTGGGGAGGGAGGGGGGAGGCATGGGGAGGTGACTATGGGGCCTCTGGAGGGCCTCCAGAGGCCCGTGGTTGCTTCAGGAGGGAGGGGGGAGGCGACTATGGGGCCTCTGGAGGGCCTCCAGAGGCCCCATGGTTGCCTGGGGAGGGCAGGGAGAAATGACTACGGGGCCTCTGGAGGCCCCGTGGTTGCTTCGGGAGGGAGGGGGAGGGTAGTCTTTATTCACGGAATTTTCACTTTCGCAGGGGTCTGTGGAACCTAACCCCCGCGAATGTGAAGGGATGACTGTATTCTGCTTTGGTCAGACCTCATCTGGAATACTCTACCCAGTTCTGGGCTCCACAATTCAAGAAGGATATTGACAAGCTGGAATGTGTCCAGAGGAGGGCAACCAAAATGGTGAAATGGAAGGTCTGGCAGCTGTGCCCTATGAGGAGCAGCTTAGGGAGCTGGGTATGCTTAGCCTGGAGAAAAAAAGGTGATGTGATAGCCACATTTAAATATTTGAAAGGATGACATATTGAAGAGGGAGCAAGTTTGTTTTCTACTGCGCCAGAGACTAGGATACAAAGCAATGGATTCGAACTACTGTACAGGAAAAGAGATTCCACCTAAATATTTGGAAGAACTTCCTGATGGTAAGAGCTGTTCAACAGTGGAATGTGCTGCCTTGGAGTATAGTGGAGTCTCCTTTGGAGGTTTTTAAACAGAGGCTGGATGGCTGAAGTGTTTTGATTGTGTACTACTGCATAGCAGGGAGCTAGACTGGATGGCCCTTGTGGTATTTTTGAACTCTATAATTCTATTATTCTAAGATTTTTTTAAAAAAAATAACCTTCACATATATATATATATATATATATATATATAAAAGAGATAACAGGAAAGGCTTCAGGCACACCTGGATACCAGAGGAAGTTTCTATTTCATTTTCCCACAACAGGAAAGCAGGCCCTCTGTTCAGTAGCCACCTGTCAAAGCTTCATGGGCAGAAGCATCCAGAGAAGATATCAACCAGAGAGCAGGTCCATGCAGGAAATAGGTTTCTCTCCTTTATGCTGAAAGCCTTTTGCCAAAGCTCTGCCTCACAGCGACTTCCCTCCACCTGTCTTGTACACTGCAGATGCAAGGACACTGTGATGTGGTCCCATGCTGGACTTCAGGGAGCTATTTCAGGAGAGTGATTCAAGGTGCTATTCACAGATTGGGGGGAAAAAAGCAAGTTGTTGTACTTAACTTTTAAAAAATATACCTCATATTTTAAAAAGATACAGAGATATAGGTGTTCCTGATAAGCAATCACAGATCCATTTATTTCATGCCTTTCCTCTTAAGTGCTCAGGAGTGCCACTCTATTCTGCTTTGTTCAGACCTCACCTGGAATACTGTGTCCAGTTCTGGGCACGACATTTCAAGAAGGATATTGACCACCTGGAACGTGTCCAGAGGAGGGCAACCAAAATGGTGGGAGGTCTGGAAGCCATTATGCCCTATGAGTGGCTTAGGGAGCTGGGCATGTTTAGCCTGGAGTAGAGAAGGTTAAGAGGTGACATGATAGCCATGTTTAAATACTTGAAGGGATGTCATACTGAGGATGGAGCATGCTTGTTTTCTGCATCTCCAGAGACTAGACAAGGAGAAATGGACTCAAACTACAGGAAAAGAGATTCCACCTAAACATTAGGAAGAACTTCCTGACAGTATGTTTGGAAGTGGAATACACTGCCTCGGAGCCTGGTGGAGTCTCCTTCTTTGGAGGTTTTCTAAACAAAGGCTAGATGGCCATCTGTCAGGAATGATTTGATTGTGTATTCCTGCACGGCAGGGGGTTAGACTGGATGGCCCTTGTGGTCTCTTCCAGCTCTACGATTTTATGATTCCAGGATATTTATGATTCTCCTGGTCAGTGCTCCCAATCATCTCGTGAAGCAGATTAGGTTGCAGGAGGGTGACTGGCTTAAGATCACCCAGTAAAGTTCACAGATGAATAGGAATTTGAGCCTTGGTTTCCCCAATCCAAGTCCTACCCTTTAAAATATATGGGAGGAATGGCAGCAAAAGGACTGGATGCTGCTTACAAATGTTTTAAAGGGACAAATAGCCTCTCCTCCCCACCTACACCCAGCAACAATACAAACATATGCACAAGCATTCTTTACCTTGGGTCTGTGTTGAGAACCCCAGCAATGCCCAAACAGCAATCCAGTAGGACAGAAAAGCACCATAACCTCTCCAGGTTCCAAGCAAATCCTGGATACAATCTCCCAGGTGCATTGTGTGGGCACAGGCATACAGGCAGGTCCATGCATCAGGGGGCTTGGTCACTAGAGGCTAGCTCCAGCCACAAGGCAGAAGGCCTGATTGGATGTCCCTTTGATCTCAGCAGACAGCAGATGTTGGTGCAGATAGACAGCAGTTGTTCTTGATTCTTGATAGAAAAGATAAAAACAGTGTCTGAAAGGTAGTGCCTTGCTCCCTTTTTGTCCTCTAGTTGTCTAAACACATGCATGAATATGGAGCCAGAATAGTTTCTGACTGATAGGACCTTTTGCTTTAGTTTTTGAAGCTTCAAAATCTTCTGCAGATGGTCCTAACAAGCAATTGTAATACGTAGTTACATATTGTTATTATTGCCCTAAGGGGGATCTTTCACAGGGTTTTCTGAGACTGAGAATGTGTGACTTGCTCAAGGTAACCCAGTGGGTTTTCATGGCCAAGTGGGGATTCGAACCCTGGTCTATAGAGTCATAGTCCAACATTCAAACCACTATGCCATGCTGGCTCCTAATAGTTGTGTCTGTCTGTCTGTCTGTCTGTCTGTCTGTCTGTCTAAGATGATTGCCTGAATTGCACACACACACTTTGATTTCTTACCTTCTAATCTTATTTCTCTTTAGCTAAATAGCACACCTGAATCTCACTTGGTGTATATCTCCCCCTCTGCTTGGTCCCTGACACCCCACCCCCCCACCAGCTCCCACACACAGTGGCTGCCTTCTTTTTCTTTCTTTCTTTTTTTTAAAAAAACCACTCTCTAAACTGACCACGCTCTCCTTTTACTTGCACAGCTTGTCAGCATTCTCAGATTTTTTACGTGTTGACCCCAACAACCTCTCTTCGTGGAGAATTGCTGCATTCTTCCTGTTTTAAACATATTCCATCTGCAGTCTCCCTATAGAATTCCTAAATCTGATAACCAGGGGGTGTGCTTTTGCTTTGAACAGAGAATGGTTGACCTTTGCTGGTGGAGAGAAGGCTGCACAGGAGGGGGGGAAACAGCTTCAGTGAGAACCACTGTTGTTTTACAAACCTTACGTAAAGCAGAAAGGACATGTGCTCCTTTTCTCTGCCTTCTTCCCCAAGTCCATCTTCCTATCACAATCTCCTCAGGCTGGAAAGTGCCAGGACTTTAAAAAGGGAGAGGGAGAAAGAGAGAGGTGCACACAAAAGAAATTCTCTGAATTATTTAGTAATGATAGGATGGCTCTAACTGTTCACAGCCACCAGCTTCTCTGGCTGATGTCTGGCGACTCCAGTCTGAAAGGGCAAGCAGGTACTATTTGTCTTTCAAGTGCACTTCAGCTCTGCTCTTATCTCCCAGTGACCACAGGAAAGGTGCAAATGATTCTAGATGCCCAGGATCACTTTCTCACAAATCATAAACTGATTTGATCTCTTCATAAGGTGGGATATCACTCTACAGAACAGAATGTCTGCCTGGTATTTTAACATATCCTAGCTGCCTAGCAAACAGGCTGACAAACAATACACCTCCAGAGCATGCCCGTGTGTTTGAAAAACTAATAATAATAATAATAATTCTGAATTATTTTTAATTGTTCATTAAAAACGTCAATGTTCCCAATTATAATTATATTCATTATACTAGTCTACTTTATATTGTAGACATTTCAGGTAACAATATACTACAACAGTGATTCTTAACCTGTGGTCTGTGGACCCCCAGGGTGCCACAATGTCCTCACAGGGGGTCTGTTAAGGCAGGGGGTCTGTTAAGGCTGCTCAGCCCACATGACAGGAGCCAAGGCAAAGGCTGGATGTCTGTCTGGCTTAGCTTGCGTATTGCTCTTCAATCCACTCCAGCCACAAATTTGCAGGAAGAAGCTAGAGAAAAATCTTCTCTCCCCTGAGGGAAGGGTTAATGGATAGTGTAATTGTATTGTTACTATTATCTGGTATTATGATTATTGTTGTTGATGCTATTGTTGTTAGGGTTTTAAATCTTGAGTGCTGCCATGTTAAACCTTGCGCCATTGTACTCACCCAGGAATGCATTGAGCATGGCTGGTCTGGCATGAACACTTCCAGGTGAGATCACAACAGCAAGGCAAGTGGTGCACTTTTTATGGCCCTTCCCAGGTTACTTGTAAGTTTTAAAGTGTGTTTTTGTGCTTTGTGTCACTTTTTGTGTGTTATTTTTGTTTTTGTTTTTGAATTTGAATTTGTTGCATGATGAAGTCTCGCGATAATCTACGGGATTTCAAAGGAGGAAGTGAACAGAGCTCTGTTCACTTCCTCTTTCATTGCCGGGGAAGCCTTTGGCGAGAAAGCAAGGCAAGTGCAGTGGGGGGCGTTCTTTTGCTGGCATAAAAATGGGTTTTTTATGCCAGCAAAAGAACGCTTTAAGGGACTCATCTGATAAAGTCCACAGCATAGTAGACTATACAGCTGGCACATGCACTGTACACAGATTGTTTAGGCAGGTGTATAGAAGGAGTCACTCAGTCCTTCTTTTTTCCCCATCTTCGTATGCCCTGATCTAAAGCTCATGCCTGAGCCAACACCAGATGTACAGAGAAACACCACCACCTCCTCTAAACTCAATCCAGCCAGTCCAAGTGCACACTCGGTGCTGCTGTTTGGAATAGCCAGCCTGGCAAAACAGTCCTCCTCGCTGACCTCATACATTCGCACGGGTTCTTTCTTTCTGTTAGCAGCAGTACAGTAGTTTCTTCAGCAGTAGTAATTTCTTTCATTTGGGTAGAATGGAGGAAGGAAGAAAAGGCAAGATAACTTTTTAAAGGTTTTTTTAAAAACTTTCCAGCTAACCAGTGCAGTTCATGTTTTCGATGTGCTTCAACCTCATCCCTTCTTCCTCTTTATTTGTTGCTGCCTCCTTGACCCTCATTAGCTCTACTGTATGTACACCACAAACAGGTAACACAAGGAAACCATCAACATGACTCTTCCTCCCCCTGTCATTGCTCATATGGAGATAGAACATATCCAGTAATGAGTAATAGTCAGAAGCCCCTTTATATTACATTGAAAAGTAGTGAATTACTGTCCTCAACACTGCAGGCAAAAAAACCCAGACACTGTTCTAGCTTGTTACTCCAAAAAATAACTACTATAGTTGCCAAATTTTACAACAAAAGAAAACAAAACAAAAAAAAAGGAAAAACGGAGGTGGAATAAAAAGAAATCTAGTAACACCTTTGGAACTACCTGTAACTGATTTATTACAAGTAACATGTTATTTCCAAGCTCTGTTCTCTTTAGAACTTCAAGCTCAACATGGGAAAACCATGGGTGGAGCAGGTAGTGCTGACATCATAGCCCTACAATCCCTCCACACACTTTCAAAATGCCTGAACAGAGTTTACAGTTACCAACTGAGTTTTAGAGTCAGCCATAATATCTGTAAGCCAGCATGGTGTATTAGTTTGAGTGTTGGACTGTGACTCTGGAAACCAGGGTTCAGATGCCCCCTCAGCCACAGAAACTTACTGGGTGACCCTGGGTAAGTCATCTTCTCTCTGCCTCAGAGGGAGGCATAGGCAAACCCCCTCTGAACAAATCTTGCCAAGAAAACCCAGTGGTAGGATCACCTTAGGATCACCATAAGTCAGAACATAAAGGCAGACAGCAACAAATTATATCCCTGTCACCATCTGGCCAACAGAACCATTCTTCCTTATCTTGCAATGTAGGATCTTGCTATGATAGGCAAGGGTTTATGTTATTTACACTCGCTATTCCTTCTGAGAAACATTTCTCTTCCAAGGGCTAAATCCAATGTTATGTTTATGGTAGCACTGGGACTTTCTCCCTATGCCCCTAAAGCTCTTGACTTTTCTGGAAGATTCGGAAAGGCAATACCTATTTTTCTTTTCAGCATCTTCTTTGGAAACTGAGTGAAAAATAATTAGGATCTATAATGATCATTAAGCATTCCTGACCACATTAAATTATAAAAGTAACATGATTTGGATTATATCAGAATCACAGTAAGATTCATTTTGTCACACTTACTTTTGAGACAGAAATTTGACAAAATGCACCAATGGTATACCCACAATTTCCCAAAATGTAAAAGGTAGCTGATCAGTTAGATTATTGGGGGGAACACTTCAACACAGGTTGAGATGAGTAAATGCAGTTCATATATTATTTCTTTAATTTAAACTAGGGTTATCTATTGCAGTCCACATGTGTGTACATGGGTCACCTATCGCTACCACTTACGACTCCTCGAATGCATTCATCAGCGCTGTATACACACAAATATAACGCTATGATTCCGCTTCAACTGCCATGACAGCATCACATGGAATCCTGGGATTTGCACTTTAGGGAGGTGGATTTAAAATTCTCAGCCAGAGAGCTCTAGTGACTCACCTAGTCCCAGGATTCTGCAGGCTGCAGCCCTGGCAGTTGAAGTGAAATCATAGCATTATAAATCCTGTAATCTTCATTGCCCAGAACCAAGCCCTAAGAGCTCATACTTATATATCTTGGTTCTGGGCAAGGAAGATTACAGGAGGAAAAAAAAATCTCATGCTAGCTCTAGCCTTTGTTAGCTCCTTCTTTGACCACCAACTCCAGCTCCTTCAAACTCCTATGTTTGACCTTTGACTTCCATGGAATTTTGACATGAATTGCCCTAACCATAATTACCTTATTTCTGGTTATACTCTCCCAGTCTAGACATGGGACAGCCTTGTGATACTGTTTTTTCAGTTACCTTTACCTGGAATCCCTTAACTGAAATCTTTACCCTCCGATTTAGGAATTTTTTCCCCTGTTTTCTCGCAGCAATCATGGTAGTGAAGTAAACGGGAACATACTGATTTGAAAACAATCACTATCACACTCTCTCTGCAATGGCGCACGGGTGATGTGATTGTGCTGGTTTGGAAATCTACCGTCCTTCTGCACAAGCTCTATAACCCCATCCTCCTGCCCTACTCAGTGCACACATGCCTTTTTTTAATTTTTATTTTTGCCAATGTTGTATAATTACAGGAAAACACTGAAACCTTATTTTTGTTTTCTCATTATTGCCATAATTATGCAGTCACAGCAAAAATAAAAAAAAATAAGTCACAGAAAAAACCAACCTTGACCTGCTTGCGAATAGCAAGGAAGAGCGGTGAGAAGAGGAGAATCATGGCCCCTCATGCCACATGAGTGCCATCATATTGTTACTGCCATGAATGGACCTATCGCACCAGGGAGAAGACTGGCATAGCAGCGGTACTGAGAGACATTGGTGGGTTTTCCTTGTCAGTGGTAAGGTGTGCTACAGAAATGAATGAAGCACAAAGCAGCAATGGGATAGACACAATGTCATGCGCTGAGTGCTGGCCAAATACACTAATACTAGTTGCACCTGGTGTAACATACACCCTGCTGAGGTTTCAAGTAGTGATTGTGGCCTGGAGCTTGTGGCTGGTGTTCAGCACATGCGCCCTGTTGGGCTTCCACATGGTTCAGCTACATGGTATTATTTTAAGAAAAAATATTGCATTATTTTACATGTGGGTGGTGAGTGGACGAGGGAATGAGAGGAGGGAGGGGCTCTTGTGAGGCTGGGATGTAGATGCAGATTGAGTGGCAGGAATGGATTGTGAGGTGGAGAGGGAATTTACATGTGGGTGGTAATTGGCTGAGGGAATGAGAGAGAGGGGATTGGTTGGGTATGTTTCCTAAACAACTAATCAGCACATTGGGACAGGAAACATACCCAAATGTTTTACAGAGAGAGAGAGATCTTGTTGTAATTCCAAAATACCAGCCTCATGTGATAATCTCCTTAGATTTGCACACCCTAAAACAGGGCACCATGCCAAGCAGCACAATTCCCTCAGAAACTATATGATGTGATCAGAGTGCCACCTTAATGGATCTCCTGAATTTTCACTCCAGCTGCATCTGCAGTAGCCATTTAATGATGTTCTCAAGGTCCTCTCTTCTCAACTAGATGGCTTTGCTGGATCATAGCCTTAGAAATATAAACTCATTTTATCTAGATTTACAAAGTACTCAATAGAACCTGCATGCAGCATGTAGGAGAGGGGAACAGAATGTCTGGTTCTAGACCGAATAAATATTCTATGATTCAGTGGTCCAGTGTCTGCTTTTGAAAGTTTATTTCAGTTCTAGAAAGGGCTATACAGTAATTTCATCAGCACTTCATATTTTGGAACCTGGAAGATTCATAGGGATTTATTTTATTTATATCCTTGCCTTTCTCATAGCATAGGACCTAAAGTGGCTCAATCCCAACCCACAACTTGATTGCCCTCATTCAGTAAACTGCCAACTATCCATATGTTTTCAGATTTTTCTGTGTACAGTCAAAACACCCCTTTTAATTAAAAATGAAATCTCATGAACTGAGTGCATGGCTACCTGGTTCTTGCAAGCCTGAAACCTGGGACTTTTTTTTCTCTTTACAAGCACTATGCAACCTTTGGTGAATGGTTCCAACCCCTTTCTTAAACACTTGTTTATTAGCCTCCCAGCCCATTTCAGACTAATCTCAATGGAAACTTCGCCTTACAAATAAGTAAATTAGCAGAGCATGTAGACATGACAAATAGCTGTTCCTTGCTGCACCCTCTGTGAGAAGCACCATTGTTTCCAGTGACTGGTTGAACAAGCTTCAAACACTTAGTCATAATGATAGCTTTGTCTCTCAAACCATATTGCTACCACTAAGGCCATATTATTTGTTATAGCCTGGTTGCTTGCACTCCCTTTACAGGATTGGCCCATCACATGTACCTCTAGTCCTTTGTTCTCCCTGGATAGTTGCAGTAGTCTGAGTGCAGGGACCATCCACAGGCTAGATCTGGAATATAGAGCTCATGGAAAATGTAAGCATGTATAATTTCCCCAGCAACCCAGAATTTAAGAAAGACAATACAAATATAGTGTAGATGATGGCAAAGAATCTGGGTTTTTAAAAACATAATTAGAGATGGGGAAAGGCCATGCTCCCTATGCTCCATTTGCCACCTCAGATATAATATGAAAAAGTAAGAGAGAGTAGAAGCTACTCTGAGAAATAGTTTACTGAAAACAATAGGTGGGTAGAGAAAGAAGGGAAGACAAGAGAATATTACAATCAGCTCTAGACTCTAACTCTGGCACCTCCCTCATCAGACTTCTTGGTCCCTGCCCTTCCTACAGAAACAGCTTGGCATTCTTCCTCTACTCAGATGCCCCTTCCCCATGCAGTAGTGAAATTGCTTCTGTTTTTCTCTGTGGGATGTATAGTGCACTTTGCCTTCCTTGTTCAGTTACTTGTGCCATGTCAAGAGTGGAATACAATAGTTGTGCCATGGAATGTTTCTGACTTCTTGTCATTGGTTTCTTCTTCCATTAGACTTACTAGAAGCGCTATTCTGGAGGATTAAAGGTAACAATAAGAGCACTGAAGCTAAAGATTGCCTATACTAGAAGTATAGAAGTGGCAATGGATTTTCAGAGAGGTACATATCATCAAAAAGATGGCAACCAGAAGGGAATCAACACTCTTGTTCAGTGGTGGTTTTTGAAGGGTACTAAGGTTCCTTTGCCATCTGGCCCGAATTGGTGAGTTGCAAACTGCAAACTGCTCAGAATGCAAGCTGTGATTTCCTCAGATGTCTTCCAGGACTGTTTTACCACACAAGCCTACAGGGCTTGTGCGTGCACACACACACGCGCGCACACACACACACACACACACTTCAAAGCAATACACATCCCATAGTTCTGATCAGGACCCTTTCACCAAGAGGCATAATTGTCCAGGGGTGGGGCACGATTAGTAACATGCCCGTTTTCTCCTTTCCTTGTCAGCATTTATCGCCCTCCTTTCTACTTCACTGGGCACGTCTCACATCAGCAAGTCTGGGGATTTAATTGGTTTTGCAAACTAGTGTCAAGTATTTGCGGAGACTCCTGGGAGGGAGAATGGGCCATTGTTCCAGAATCCTTGATGGCCTGTTCGGATTTATGGATTGTTTTCTGCTTTTCTTCTTCCAAAAACCAATGGAGAGGAAGAAGGGAAGAGTGTTACGATGGATAAGAAAAGAAGCAGTTCCTCAGACAACCTTTATACAGTCCTCAGAAGAACTGTAGAGATTTTGCTGGCTTCTTTTTGAATTTCTGCCCAAAGGATTTTTTTCTTCTGCCCATAAAAAACCCTATGTGAATCAGTGTACTGTATATCTAATGGACCAAAAATGCATGGATGATTTTTTAAACTAGGACTTAGATTTTTTCCCACACAGAGACCAACATACTGGAGGCATAATTGCCTATAGCAAGAGTTGCTATGTTCCAATACCAAGAAATGCCTAGTGGGCAGCTCCACATGCTCTGTAGATGTTGTGGAATGTGTAGCAATCCATGATCAACACCAGTGTATTCCTGAATATTAGTTTAAGATGTGCAAGTAACAACAAAACCTCTACTTCTGGGGATGAAACACACACAACTCTTTAACATTCACCTTCTAATCTTGCCCTTCATAGTCCTGCAGTAGCATCTAGATCAGTGGCTCTTAACCTTTTCTTTACCAAGGATCCCCTTTAAATATGTTTTGTTGCTGTGGATCCCCAAGACTAAACTCAAGATTTAAAACATCATCAACAACAATATCTGATGATAATAATACAATTATACCATCCATTAAACCTTCCCTTAGTGGCACTGGAGGGGGAGGGAAGACTTTTCTTCTGGTTCTTGCTGCAAGTTTGTGGCTGAAGTGGATTGAATGGCAATGCACAGACCAAGCCAGCCAGCCAGCCAGCCTTTGCCTTGGCTGCTGTCATGTGGCCACTCCACTGCAGGGAGGAGGTGGGCTGAGCAGCCTTCAAGCCTTCGCAGACCCCCTGTGAGGACATTGCGGCTCCCAGGGTGTCCGTGGACCACATGTTAAGAACCACTGTAGAATCTAGATTAGGGATTTGCTGATTTCAATTTTCTGTGGTCTACTTAAAAAAAAAAACAAACAAATGGACCCAGCCTTATAATCCTTTCAGTCCTCAGAGACTTTACAAAGCAAGGGTATTTGTTGCAAGGGATCTCTTAATACATATGACAATTAATGAAATTTAAGTAACCATGAGAATACATATTTGCTTAGTTTTTGCAAGAAGGAGCTGAGCATCCAGCAGTTAGTTGGTACTCCTCTCCTCCACCGCACCACAACTAGCCATTCTTCTACCAGTATACCACAGTTGACCTTCCTACCCCATCTGGAGAAGGCCTTCTCAATATGGGTGTACAGATCTCACAGTGTGATGGTCTTCAGGACAAATTCCTCAATTGGTCATGAGAAACAAAGGACTTACTTTTTGCATACATCATTGCTGAGTCAAAATTGGCAGGATAAAAGCACCCATCCACAGAAGATAGCAATTTAATTGTGTTAGGAACCACTTAATTGCAAGCTACACTGGGTTAATGGGACAAGGGTGTGTGATTTTCCATCAGATCATAACATTCCCACCATTTGCCTTCTTATCTTGAACTAACTGGCTCCCTTTTGCCTTTCTGGAAATAAAAAGACATATTGGTGACCAGAAGTAAACCATTTCTTGTTTATTTTGTTGTTGTTACATGCCATCAAGTTGGGTATGACTTACATACAGTGGTCCTATCATTAAGAGACCTCCAAAAGATCCTATTATTAACAAATATCCTCAGGTCTTGCAACCTCAAGGCTGTGGCTTCCTTGAAGCTATTGCCCAAAGTATAATAGCCTCAGTTTAGTCATTTTGGCTTCTAAGGAGAGTTTAAGCTTGATTTACTCTCACATCCACTTATTTATTTCTTTGGGAGTCCATGGTATTCATAGAGCAATTTCAAGTGAGTTGAATTTGTTCTTGTCCATTGTCTTAACTGTCCAGCTTTCACATAGAAATCAGAAATATTATGGCATTGATGTTACTGAATTTGGTATTCAATGTTATCTAGTTTCTTCATAGCTACCCATCCAAGTCCTAGTCTTCTTCTGATTTCTTGACTACTTTCTCCATTTTTATTTATTACTGAGCCAAGGTGTGTGCTTGCTGCCTTCCTAGCACATCAATGGCATTGTTGGCTACCCTCTGGTTATGTGTTATGAGTACATTGCTGCTTGCCTTCCCCAGCAACAGGCATCTCTCAGATTACATGCAACACACTTGGAATTCCACTGCACATAACACAGAAACCTGCCAGGCCTCTTATTTTTCCTATCATCTTATTTTTCAAAAAAGTACAGGATGGGAATGAGAAAGTAAGGCATCCATAGTCTACAGCTGTTGCACTCTCCTGTGATCTGGTCTTGTGGAGAGTGAGTAAAAGACTGAAGTCTAAATCTAATAATTAATCCCAATTTGAGTAGACCCAATGAATCAACAGAACTTACATAAATCTTGATTTGCCAAATTCCTATTGCACCAACAAATCTATTCTTGTTGGAAATAATGACTGGGTTTAAGGTCTCAGAGAACAGCTAGGATTTATCGTTTGTTGAGAGCCAGTGTGGTGTTCTGATTTGAGCATTGGACTAGGACTCTGGGAGACCAGGGTTCAAATCCCCTCCTGGCAAACCCCCTCTGAACAAATCTTGCCAAGAAAATCCTGTGATCGGTTTGCCTTAGGGGTGTCATAAGTCAGAAACAATGTGAAGACATGCATCATCATCAACAATAACAAAGCACTGTGCTGGTAAGGGAAGAATTTTGTTTTAAGCTTGCAAAAGGATTGGCTTGGAGCATTTCTCCTGAATGCTCTACTCATGGTCATAATCCTGGGTCCTGATTGTTTTCATTTATCCGGGCACAACAAAACTGGAATAGCAAGGCAGAGCACAGAAGGAGGGTCACAGGGGTCTCTGCAAAGGAAGAACAGAACCTTTATTCATTTTTATCCTCCTTGCCATCCTTTGGACCTGAGGCAGCTTAAAAAGCTTACAAATATTGGCTGAGATCTTGCATCATCAGACATAACTATGATGATAGAACTCTGATGTCAGAATATCTCCCCAAAACCTACCTTTTCAGCTTGGCAGCAACCCAACCAAAGAGTTACCAAAGCACTGCAGACTGGGGCACTGGGAAATGACATCTGTAGCATTCTCCTCATTGTGGCACACATTGAGAACAGGCAGCTTGGGGGTCCTGCTGCACATTGGAAACCCTTTAGTTGGGATGCTGCCAGTCTGAAAAGGTAGGTTGGGAGGGGGTCATATTCGGGTCATTGGAGATTATCAGACAGGAATGCAAAAAGCGTTCCTGTCCCACAATCTCCACTCCCAGTCCCGCCACAATAACCCTCCCCACTGCACTTACCTCCTCTCCCCTCAGTCAGGCAGCTCAGGAGCAAACGGAGCTCTAACGGAGCTCTGTTCATTTTCTGGATCAAAATCCTGCAGATTCTCACAAGACGACACAAGTACAGGAAATTCAAAAAGAAAAAGAACACAAAAAAAGTGACAGCAAGCACAAAAACACGCTTTATAAAGTACAGGTAACCTGGGGAAGGTCATAAAAAGTGTGTCACTTACCTTGATGTCCCAATCTCACCTGGAAGTGTTCTGGCAGGGACATCCCATTGACGCTGGGATCTCACCAGCAAAACGGGGCACCTTGTTGCATACAGCAAAATCCGTGACAGGAATGGAATGGGATATCTATTGACAGCTTCTCCCATCAATAAAAAGCAGCGCCCGCAGAATGGCAGCAGAACGGGTGCATAACGACGGGGTCATCTCATAAGGGAGCCCTTTTGCGATCTCCTGGCATTGCTGTAACACCACTTTTAATGTGTCTGATAATCTCCATAAACAACCATGAATGTGAATAAAAAGCAGTTACAAGACTATAAATTCAGCTTACTATCTTATAACTACTGAACAGGATGCCTGCCGTTGTTGATGCATATACAGCCAATAGGATAAGAAAGAAGGCCAAACACTTTGTGGAACCTACCATCAAAGCTTACTAAAGCTGTATAAGTGATGGAAGGCCCCCAGTAGAAACACAAGTGCCTTGTAGGTGGCTCTATAGAAATGAAGCAGGAAAGAGCATGTAGGCCTCAGGGAGGGGTGTGAGGGAACCAGAGTCAGGGCAAGCTGTAGGGTGAATGGGAATGAGATGGGGAGGACTGTATATCAATTGGGATGTAACTTGAGGGAAGATGTGGGGGATGATGTGTGGAGAAGGCTGAGAGGCAGGAATTTGGTTGTGTGGGGACTTTTCTGGGTAACTATGGGTGTTTAGGGGTGGGATAGTTTGTAGGTGTTGTTTAAGTTTGTAAGTATGAGTGTTTGTGTGTGTGAGAGAGAAGGGGGGTTAAAAGTTAATGATCGGTGTGTGTGATTTTTGTTTGCTGGCAATGGTTGTTTGTTGGTGATGTCATATTTCTGTACGTGAGGGTTTTTTTTCCCCAGTTTGGAAAGTTACTTTTTAATGGCAATTCATTATGTAATCCAATAAATCCCCTGCAAATATTTCTACACATCTCAAGTTAGCTCATTACCATTAACATTCTGAATGAAATTTCCTATCCTGTTAACATTACAGTACGGATGAGTCCTTCCTAAATCTTCCTTTGTTAAGAAAGCCAGAGAGAGAGAGAGAGACTTGCTACACACTGCTTGTTACTGTTTAATTTCCTTTTTAGCAGGGAAACAACTTTAAACAGGAAAAAAGTAGCCAAAAGTTTTGGGAGAAATTCCTCAAAATAACCCACAGAGCATTTTAGTCCCCAAAAGTAAAACAAAGAATTAATTAGTAAACAGTATTCATTTCATGGAAGGACAGTAACATAATTACTAGTCACTACATTATTTATATTATGCCCTTGTTAAATGCCCAGAAGGAGCTTGGTATAGGTAATGTCCTCACTTGTAATGCATTACTTTCAGACTTTCTTGATTCTTCATGTGAGATAGGGGTGTTTGTGGGGGAATTATTCTGAGGTAATCTTCCTATTAATTTGGAGAAAATAAATCTGGGGATATAAATTGATTTTAGAAGAATTTGTTTCGAGGCACTTTGGGAAAACTAATTGACCAAGCTTTCAGTGAAATAGGAATTCTGTTGAAGCAGAAAACCGGGGGTTTAAAGGAGTGGTTTTGTGTCTGAGGTGTTAAACATCACCCCTGATTTCTACTCAAGTTATTAGGCAAGCTGTCTGGTTTCTAGCACCACCTCTTTGCCTTCTGTGGAATGGGTGCTATGCGACTGGCTGTATTTGCCACAGCAACCATTTAGTCAGGCTGCCCACAGCACTTTCTCAAATTTCTGTTGGGTCTACTGGCCCAAAAAGATTACAGACCCCTCATCTAACCTCAGCCCAGACCTTTCCAGATTCCTTTATAAGAAGGATTCTGTAAGTGCACTGTTTTTATCATTCCAGAAGACCTTCCCCAATTTAAACACATGCCATTTGGTTTGGTTTCTGTAGCGTTGGTCATTCTTATGATAACTAAACAAACCATGACTATTATATATTTCTAAGATGACAACCTAGCAAATGGCAACATGGTGTTATCCTGAAAAATACTGTAACTTCAAAATTCAGCAACATAAACTAACAAAGAGAAATGTCAACTTTGGACTGAATCAGTGACATTCCTAGACAGATCATCTTCCAATGAGGCATGTTGCCAAAAATTGGACAGCCATTCAGGAATCTCAATAACTAGGCCACAAAGGCAACGTTTGATCTTTCCATGGGCTTTTTGCGTGCTACTTAAAGTTTGTAAAGCAATTTGCTATCCAAGATAGTCCCTTGTGAAATATCCTAAACAAGTGTGTAAAATTTGAGTCAGACAGCATGCCAAATAGTTTCCCGGAGACTAAACATTCCATTGCCGCTTCTGAACTCCTAATGACTCATAAAAATCTCTTTCATTTTTTTCAGTGGGGTGGGACATAAGACATTTTAGGACTTACACACGGGATAAAAATTTATTCTAAGACACAACCATAAAGATTTGTCACATTTCTTTTCTGCAAAAGGTTCTAATGGAGCTTCCAAGAATTGCTACATGGACAGTGACACCGATGGACTTTGGCTCTGAAAATGTGTGTCTCTCTGTAGTGAAGAATGTGACTACAAGTTGCTTATCTGGCTTACCTGTATCTTATCTAAATTAGAGATTGAAGTGAAATCTAATGATGAGGAAGATATTATCATTACACAGATTACTACAAGCACTCAAGAGATTATTTCATTTTCAGAATGGGTGTCATCCATAGGAGTTGAAGGTCCATATAACAGATATTAGTTAACCCATAGACATTTCGACATGCTCTTGTATCTAGTACATGAGTGGGGCTCTGAGAAATTATAATTTTGTCATATGATCAAAACTTTCAAGAACATTAGATTTACTTGTCCGTGGAAGGTTATCTATGAACGAATATGTAAGTATGGGTACTGCACAAAGATGTTCGGTGGCCAGTGATGGAACAAACTTAGGAGTAAATTAGAAAATGTGCATTAATGACAATCACAGAAGCCCAATTTTATCCCTATAATATCAATTGACTACCTTTCCTGTTTTTTCCTGTTTTTTTTGCTGTAGCAAAGGCATACAGTGCATTTGGAAGACTTCACAAAAGAGTCTGGAGCAATAAACACCTGAGGCAAAGCACAAAAATCAGTGTGTATAGAGCCATCGTACTGTCTATCCTCCTTTATGGATCTGAAACATGGGTCACCTATCGCCACCACCTACGACTCCTCGAGCGCTTTCATCAGCGCTGTCTACGCACAATCCTAAATATACACTGGAGTGACTATGTGACGAATGTTGCTGTCCTTGAGCAAGCAGGGATCACCAGCATTGAGGCCATGATATTGAGAACACAGCTGCGCTGGGCAGGGCACGTTTCTAGGATGGAGGACCATCGCCTCCCAAAAATACTACTCTACGGTGAACTCGCCACGGGTCAGCGTAAGAGGGGCGCTCCAAAAAAGCGATACAAAGACTCCCTGAAACAACATCTCAGGCTTGGCCAAATTGATCACCAACAGTGGTCCGCCCTGGCCTCACATCGGGAGGCATGGAGACGCACTATCCACAATGCTGCAGCCTTATTTGAGAACTTACGACGAACAAGTCTTGAAGAGAAACGACAATGCAGAAAGAATCACAACCCAAAAACATCACCCAAGGAGACCTTCTGCTGTGCTTTTTGCAACAGGACTTGTTTATCTCGGATTGGCCTTTTTAGTCATCAGCGCGCTTGCAGAAAGCGCGGGATGAGTCCTTCCTGAATCTTCGTTTGCGAAGAAAAGCCAGAGAGACCTTTCCTGTACATGGGGGATATCAGTCCTTGACATAATGAGATAATTTGATTATCATCCAAGGAGGACATAGTAATGGTGGACCATCATTTCAGAATAAGCAGACACTATATTTGCTGCAAAAACCAAAAAGGGAGGGAGAATGGGTGGATTCCCTAATAACTTGTGAGAGATAATGCGGTTCAGTTAACCTCTGTCAAAATGCCTTCATAAAACCATTTAATTGAACCATCCAAGAGTAATGGCCTGGCTGACAGAATGAACAGATTGGTAAAAGAGGGCCCGCAACTTGCAGGTGGTATCACAGGAAGATTCCTTACATGATGTACTCCGCACTCTTCAAACTGGCATCACCATGAATGGGAGGTAAGTGATTTTCATTAATTCAAGACTGTGTAGCTCAGTGCTTGGTTTGCTTCCCTCAGTTAAGGCACAATTGCTTTCCTTGCTGCTCCTTTTTCCCATCAGGGCAGTTTGCAAAACCGACTAAGCCTGGGCTCAGAGGAACTGCTCCCTCAAGCACCATCTGAGTCACCCCCACTGTTATCTCTGATCACAATGAATGACTCTCTCCACTCATGTGGGAGAGGGGTTATGGTCAGGGAGACAGGAAGGTGCCTAGAAGAAAAAGAAACCCCTGACTGAAATATGCCCTGAGAGACTGAGGTTTCACATATCTGACATATCAGAGTAAAGTTGGTATGTGTGTTTAGAGCATAATTCTGCATGTTCACTTTAATAGCTGTGTTGAGGAATGGCAGGATAGCAGTGCTTTAAATAAATAAATGGACACCAGAATGGGAGAAGGAGTGGAGAGGAAAGGGGAAAACAAGCAAATAAGTCATTTCCTTATATTCTTAAACCACCTTCCCACAAAGAAAGTGCACAGCAACTGACTTTCCCAAGATAGTGCACAGTTAACTCAAATATAACATAAAAACAGTAAAAATATATTAAAACATAAAAGCCACTACTCACAATGTAAAGGACCAAGTTAGAGAGATGTCTTAATTCCTTTCCTAACATCTTGAGAAAGCAGGGACAAATCCACAGTTTTGGAGCAGCAGAAGAGACAAAGGCACAATCCACCTTCCCATACAGACTTCCTTGTTCCTTCCAAACTTAGCTTCAGTCTTCACAATAGCTGGGATGAGGAATGGATTTTCCCAGCTACAAGATATACCGTATATTCCGGCGTATAAGACGACTTTTGAGCACTCAAAAGTGCCCACCAAAATCAACAGTCGTCTTATACGCCGGATATACTTTGCTTCAACTGCCTGCCTATCTCCTGCCTCTTCGCAAACAGAGCGAAGAGGCAGGAGATGGGGCCGGGGTGAAGCAAAGTGCTTTTCCAGTTCATTCGCCCCCTCCTCTGCCTTCTCCCCCTTTGAGGAGCAACGGAGACAGAGGAGGGGGGTGAATGTTGCGGTTTGCCGCGGCCGCCGCTTGATTGCCTCTGCAGTGGCCGAGGCAAACTGCTAGATTCGCCCTTTTCCCCCACCTTGCTTGAAGGTGGAGGAAAAGGGCGAAAATGCCCCCTCCCCCCAGCCACCCTCCGCCCATCCACCCCCCTTCCCCAAAGCCGCGGTTCCATTGGAATTGCGGCTTGGGAGAGGGGGGGTGGCTGCGAAGCCCCCTCCCCGCCTCCCCCCAGCCACCCTCCGCCAATCCATCCCCTTGCCCAAATCCGCGGTTCCATTGGAATCGCGGCTTTGGAGAAGGGGGGTGGCTGCAAAGCCCCCTCCCCGCCTCCCCCCAGCCACCCTCCCCCCATCCCCCCTTCCCCAAAGCCGCGGTTCCATTGGAATCGCGGCTTTGGAGAGGGGGGGTGGCTGCAAAGCCCCCTCCCCGCCTCCCCCCAGCCATCCTCCGCCCATCCACCCCCCTTCCCCAAAGCCATGGTTCCCTTGGAATCGCGGCTTTGGAGAGGGGGTGGCTGCGAAGCCCCCTCCCCGCCTCTCCCAGCCACTCTCCGCCCATCCATCCCCCTTCCCCAAATCCGCGGTTCCATTGGAATCGTGGCTTTGGAGAGGGGGTGGATGCGAAGCCCCCTCCCCGCCTCCCCCCAGCCACTCTCCGCCCATCCACCCCCCTTCCCCAAAGCTGCGGTTCCATTGGAATTGTGGCTTTGGAGAGGGGGGTGGCTGTGAAGCCCCCTCCCTGCCTCCCCCCAGCCACCCTCCGCCCATCCATCCCCCTTCCCCAAATCCGCGGTTCCATTGGAATCACGGCTTTGGAGAGGGGGGGGTGGCTGTGAAGCCCCCTCCCCGCCTCCCCCCCTCCACCCTCCACCTATCCACCCCCCTGCCCCAAAGCCGCGGTTCCATTGGAATCGCGGCTTTGGAGACGGGGGGTGGCTGCAACCCCCCCTCCCCGCCTCCCCCCAGCCACCCTCTGCCCATCCACCCCCCTTCCCCAAAGCCGCGGTTCCCTGACAGCCGTGCTTTGGAAAGGGGGGGTGGCTGCGAAGCCCCCTTCCCCCAGCCATCCATCCACCATCTGCCCAGCCACCCCCCTTCCCCAAAGCCGCACTTTGGAGAGGGGGGTGGCTGCGAAGCCCCCTCCCCACCTCCCCCCAGCCACCCTCCGCCCATCCACCCCCTTGCCCAAAGCCGCGGTTCCATTGGAATTGCGGCTTTGGAGAGGGGGTGGCTGCGAAGCCCCCTCCCCGCCTCCCCCCAGCCACCCTCCACCCATCCCCCCTTCCCCAAAGCTGCGGTTCCATTGGAATTGTGGCTTTGGAGAGGGGGGTGGCTGCAAAGCCCCCTCCCCACCTCCCCCCAGCCATCCTCCGCCCATCCACCCCCCTTCCCCAAAGCCATGGTTCCCTTGGAATCGCGGCTTTGGAGAGGGGGGGTGGCTGCAAAGCCCCCTCCCCGCCTCCCCCCAGCAACCCTATGCCCATCCACCCCTCTTCCCCAAATCCGTGGTTCCATTGGAATCGCGGCTTTGGAGAGGGGGTGGCTGCGAAGCCCCCTCCCCGCCTCTCCCAGCCACTCTCCGCCCATCCATCCCCCTTCCCCAAATCCGCGGTTCCATTGGAATCGTGGCTTTGGAGAGGGGGTGGCTGCGAAGCCCCCTCCCCGCCTCCCCCCAGCCACTCTCCGCCCATCAACCCCCCTTCCCCAAAGCTGCGGTTCCATTGGAATTGTGGCTTTGGAGAGGGGGGTGGCTGTGAAGCCCCCTCCCCGCCTCCCCCCAGCCACCCTCCGCCCATCCATCCCCCTTCCCCAAATCCGCGGTTCCATTGGAATCATGGCTTTGGAGAGGGGGGGTGGCTGTGAAGCCCCCTCCCCGCCTCCCCCCATCCACCCTCCCCCCATCCACCCCCCTTCCCCAAAGCCGCGGTTCCCTGACAGCCGTGCTTTGGAAAGGGGGGGTGGCTGCGAAGCCCCCTTCCCCCAGCCATCCATCCACCATCTGCCCAGCCACCCCCCTTCCCCAAAGCCGCACTTTGGAGAGGGGGGGTGGCTGCGAAGCCCCCTCCCCACCTCCCCCCAGCCACCCTCCGCCCATCCACCCCCTTGCCCAAAGCCGTGGTTCCATTGGAATCGCGGCTTTGGAGAGGGGGGGTGGCTGCGAAGCCCCCTCCCCGCCTCCCCCCAGCCACCCTCCACCCATCCCCCCTTCCCCAAAGCCGCGGTTCCATTGGAATCGCGGCTTTGGAGAGGGGGGGTGGCTGCAAAGCCCCCTCCCCGCCTCCCCCCAGCCATCCTCCCCCCATCCACCCCCCTTCCCCAAAGCCATGGTTCCCTTGGAATCGCGGCTTTGGAGAGGGGGGGTGGCTGCGAAGCCCCCTCCCCGCCTCCCCCCAGCAACCCTACGCCCATCCACCCCCCTTCCCCAAATCCGCGGTTCCATTGGAATCGCGGCTTTGGAGAGGGGGTGGCTGCGAAGCCCCCTCCCCGCCTCTCCCAGCCACTCTCCGCCCATCCATCCCCCTTCCCCAAATCCGCGGTTCCATTGGAATCGTGGCTTTGGAGAGGGGGTGGCTGCGAAGCCCCCTCCCTGCCTCCCCCAGCCACTCTCCGCCCATCCACCCCCCTTCCCCAAAGCTGCGGTTCCATTGGAATTGTGGCTTTGGAGAGGGGGGTGGCTGTGAAGCCCCCTCCCCGCCTCCCCCCAGCCACCCTCCGCCCATCCATCCCCCTTCCCCAAATCCGCGGTTCCATTGGAATCACGGCTTTGGAGAGGGGGGGTGGCTGTGAAGCCCCCTCCCCGCCTCCCCCCATCCACCCTCCACCCATCCACCCCCCTTCCCCAAAGCCGCGGTTCCATTGGAATCGCGGCTTTGGAGACGGGGGGTGGCTGCAACCCCCCCTCCCCGCCTCCCCCCAGCCACCCTCCGCCCATCCACCCCCCTTCCCCAAAGCCGCAGTTCCCTGACAGCCGTGCTTTGGAAAGGGGGGGTGGCTGCGAAGCCCCCTTCCCCCAGCCATCCATCCACCATCTGCCCAGCCACCCCCCTTCCCCAAAGCCGCACTTTGGAGAGGGGGGGTGGCTGCGAAGCCCCCTCCCCCCAGCCACTCAGCCACCCTCTGCCCAGCCACCCCCTTCCCCAAAGCCGCGCTTTGGAGAGGGGGGGTGGCTGTGAAGCCCCCTCCCCCCAGCCACCCAGCCACCCTCCGCCCAGCCACCCCCTTTCCCCAAAGCCTCGCTTTGAAGTGGGGGGGTGGCTGCGAAGCCCCCTCCCCCCAGCCACCCAGCCACCATCTGCCCAGCCACCCCCTTCCCCAAAGCCGCGCTTTGGAGAGGGGGGGGTGGCTGAGAAGGCCCCTCCCTCCACCCCCCCAGCCAGCTGGCCATCCCGCATTCCCCAACCCACCAGGAGACTGGGCAGCCTCCTGTGGGTTGGGGAATCGCGGGAGGAGGGAGCCCAGAAGGAGGGATCGGGGCTGTGGAGTTAAATCCCTAGATTCACTTCCTCTCCCTTGACGGTGGGGAGAGGGGGCGAATCCCGGGGTTTGGCTCCACAGCCCCGCATCCTCCCTATGGAGCCCAATGGGGCATGTTCGCCCCTTCTCCCCATCTTCCTTGAAGGTGGGGAGAGGGGGCGTATCTAGGGGTTTGCTGCTTCCGCCCCCGCTTCCTCCGCCTTGGTCCCCTTTGGAAGAGCCAAGACGGAGGGAAGGGGGCTGTTGAGGCAAACTGGGCATTTTCGCCCCTTTCCTCCACCTTCGAGTCCAGTTTGACTGGAAGGTTGAAGAGAGGGGCGAACGTTGCTCTGCCAGCTGATCCTGTTCGCTTTCCCAACTCACGAGGAGATCCTCATGAGTTGGGAAACAAAGAGGATCAGCTGGCAAGGCTCCCCCAGCCAGCCAAATTGGTGGGGTGGTCTTATCTGGCGAATATATGCCTAAGCCTAGATTTTTGGCTGGAAATTGGGGGGGTGGTCTTATACGCCCAGTCGTCTTATACGCTGGAATATATGGTAATTACAAACTATCCCTTTTGAAATGTAACATATGTGATGGTGATTTGATCTTGGATGGACAATTATGCATCATTAGTTGTACAGAAGACCTGATTCTAGTGGAAATGATAACTGGGAGTAACAGTTCCTTATCTTTCAGATAGTGCTTTTCCCTGATGGCTGAAAAAGAAAAAAATTAGTGGGGGAACTGATCCTGTTTGGGGACATGATGTGTTCCTTTTTCTCAAAAACAGGAAAAGAGATTCCACCTAAACATTAAGAAGACCTTCCTGACAGTAGGAGCTGTTCAGAAATGAAATACACTGCTTTGGAGTGTGGAGTCTCCTTTGGAGGTTTTTAAACTGAGGCTAGATAGCTGTCTGCCAGGAGTGCTTTGACTGTGTATTCCTGCATGGCAGAGGGTTGGACTGGATGGCCCTTGTGGTCTCTTTCAACTCTATGATTCTAAGATTCATGCAGTCTCAGGTCTCCCTAGCCAAAGTTTAACATGTTAATGATGACATTGTCAGGAGTTAGAGATTGAACTCCATTTTAAAATGGCCAAACAAACTGCAGAGTCATGCTGAGTTAAAATGGCTGACTCCATGAACTGCCTAGTCTCCCTTAGCTACAGAAGGAGGGTTCTTATTGGTGTGTAAGATCATGTGATTGAGTAAGCCAATACTCTATAACTGTGTACATGGGGGGGGGGCTCAGAACAGAGCTCACTTCTCTTCTTCCTGTGAATGCTGAGGCCTGGTGAAGCAGTTTCTCCTTGGATTGTAAATATTTGTATATATTGCAACTGTTTGAGTTTGAAGATAAAAGTGCCTCCTGCTTATTTGGACGTCAAACACTCTGTGTGTGAGTATTCTTGGAAAGAGTTGCTACTGAGCCTGCTGAGATAATTTTTGGGTTTCTGCTGAGGATTGCTTGTCCTATCATCCCCTGACAGTGGTTATGGGTCCAGCTGATATATCTCAGATTAGATAAGGTGCACCCAACAAATTCCCAGAAACTCTTTTGTTTTGAGTGTTTTTGGCTAGTTGGCTGAGAAATAGTTAAGTTTCAGCCAGGCCCTGTAATATCTTCAAGCAACCTTGAAGTGCTGCCAGCTGTCTGTGTTTCATAGCTGGAGAACTGTTGACTCAATCTACAGAATGGCAGATAATAGTCTCATCCGCTTTGAAATGCTGGCTGATGAAAATTATTCAGTATTGAGTTTATATATGGAGGCTTTATTAATTAAGGACAATTTGTGGCATGGTTTGGAGAATAAAAGTGTGATCCCAGAGGGTTCAGAAGATGAAATAGCAGCGTTCAGACTAGCAGACCAGAAGGCTAGAGCTGCAATCCTCTTATCACTCAGCCCCTCCCAGTTAATACATCCGGCCCTAGCAAAGACAGCCTTTAAGCTTTGCACAGCTTTGAAAACGGTTCATCAGAATTCGTCCTGCCTCTCCAAGATGGTGTGGACTAAGAGACTTTATAACACAAAGCTGTCTACTGGAGGCTGTGTGAAAGTCCATTTGGAGGCAATGAGGCAGCTTTTTCAAGAGATGGCCAATAGAGGGGTGGACATTCCAGAAGCCCATAAGTGTTTTATTTTATTGGGCAGTTTGCCAAAGGAATGGGATTTCCTAATGTACAGTCTGCAGACCACCAGGGAGAGTGATTTGTCTGTAGACCTGGTAGCTGGGCGTATTCTGGAAGAGGTCCAACGCAAGCAATTTGATTCCCGGATGGAGGGGAACAAACAACCACAAATTACTAGACGCAATCAGTAGAGCATTGAAACAGAGGCACCTGTGCAGAAGGGAGCCTGCAGCTACATGAAACGCTGTTTTAGATGCAAAATGCCTGTACATTTTAAGAAGGACTGTAAGATGCCTGCGCCGGATAGGAGGGGTGCATCCTCTCAGGCTGCAAGCCATGCCTTCGTAGCACAGCACCATCCTGATAGTACTGAGGAGAGAATTTTGTTATTTGATAGTGGGGCCACACACAATATGTTTAATGATTTACATAGTTAACCAATGTTAAAAATGCTTCAATAACCAGTATTACCCTTGCAGATGGGGCTCCCAGCAAGATGCAGAAAATGAGCACTGCATATGTGCCATCTTTTGGTAAAGATTTTGAAAATATGTTATGTGTTAACAAACTAGAGAATTGTATATTAAGTGTGTCCCAAATGACTACTGATGGTTATAAGTGATATTTGAGGAGGAACACTGTACAGTAACAGAAAGGCATAAAATGAATAATGTCTGCGTGAAAGGGATAAAGAAACATGGGTTGTATTACATGTTGCCTAAAGGGAATGTGGCAAATGTGAACCCTGCAGACAATGTGCCCCTACATGATAAGATGTGTTCTTTACTACCACAGGCTAATGGGCCATGCTAGTTACAAAGGGTTAAAGGAGCTAGCAAAAGTGTGCCCTGGTTTAAGCATGAAACAGTGCCCAAGGTTCTTAGAATGTGCAGTGTGCAGGAAAGTTAAGATGAAGGCTTTCCCTATTGCCAAAAGGACACAATGTGTCACCAACAGACCCTTTGAAGTTGTCCACACTGATTTAGCAGGCCCCTATAAGCCCACTGAAGGGGGTAACCACTATTTATTTGTGATAGTGCACAGACACACTAGGTACACCTACGTATACTTACTGAAGGAGAAAAATGAGGCTGCAGACAGGTTCTGTGAGTGGGTAAATGCATTGGAACGCGAATTTCCTTCTCATAAGGTTTCCAGTCTAGTGACAGATAGGGGAGGGGAATTCTTATCCAACAGTCTGCAGACCTGGATATGTAGGAGGGGCATTAGAGACAAGACCACAAACCCAGCATCTCCAGGAGAGGATGGGCTTGCAGAAAGGAAAATTGGGATGTTGAAGTGCATGATGGAGTGCATGATGGAAGATGCACAAGCCCCAGCTGGGCTGTGGCGGGAAGCAGTGAAGACTGCTGCTTACCATTTAAATAGGCTGTTGATGTCTAGCATCAACCAGACCCCATATTGTCTATTGTATGGTACAGCACCAAACCTCAAGTACCAGAGGGTTTTTGGACAATATGCAAATGTACTGATTCACCCAAGCCTAAGGAAGTGTCATGCCCTACTCTGGATACTGGGATTTGCAGTAACCCAGAGTAGGCCCTGACATGGTTTAAGTAGGCCCTGACAGGGGTTGGTTCCCTGGGGAACATTCCCAGAACACCTTAACTCCTGGAGCCAGGCCAGCCCGCCTTAAACTCCACAAACATCTCTTCCTGGCAGCTGCTGCGAGAGTCTGGAATGTATCTTGTCTAGCTCACCCTCCCTAATGTTTCCCAGGCATACAGGGGATCGAAGGGCAGCCTAAAACCAGGAGACTGTGTTTCCTAGGCTATGAGGGTAATAAGTACGTGTTTTCTCTCCACCCTGGAAAGGTGGTGTTCTCCAAGAGTGCAAACTCTGAAATGCACTCAGGGTGGGACAGATTCCATTGCAATTAGGAGGTGTTTGTCCCCTTGGGGAGGGATGTGTCAACAACTCCCAAAAGTCCCACAAATGGAGGGGTGGTAATGCCTGATGATGAAGGGGAGGTACAAGAAGAAAAGCCTGACATTTCACATGCCACTCCAACCCACATACCACCACAAACAAGCAGTGAGCCTGACAGGGAGAGACAGCAGCAGGAGTGCAAGTGAGGATGCGTCAGACAGAACTAGGGTGCTCATCCCCAGAAGGTCAATGAGGGTCAGAAAGGCTCCTGACAGATTTGTTGTTCAGGAAGCCAGGCTATGCAGTGTCATAGAGGAGCCTGCAAGTTTTCAGGATCTCCTAAAACTTCCCCAGGAAGAGCAGGAGAAGTGGAACACAGCCATGGACTTTGAGTTCGAGTCACTAGTTGAGAGGAAAGTGTTCCAGGTAGTTGAGAGGCCCAAAGACCAAAAGGTTGTTAGTTGCAGGTGGGTATACAAGCTTAAGGATATGCCTGATGGAACACAAATGTGTAAGGTACACTTAGTTGCGAAAGGCTTTTCACAGGAGCACTACACCAATTTTGACAAAACCTTTTTGCCCACAGCAAAGCCAGAAAGTCGTAGGTTAGCATTAGCTGTAGCAGCCAAGAGGCAGATGGTTGTGCAACACTTTGACTTTGAAACAGCATACCTGAATGCTGATCTTGAAGAGACAGCGTTCATGGAACAGGCCCCAGGGTATGACAGTGTAGGTGAGAGCAAGGTGTACTTATTGTGCAAAGTGCTCTACAGTTTGAAACAACGTGCATGTTGCTGGAACAAGTGCATACACCAAGTTTTGGTGTCACTAGGTTACACAAGGAGTATCACAGACACCTGTGTGTACACCAAGGGGGCAGGTGATAGTGCTGTCATGCTAGTTATCTATGTGGACAACCTTTGTGTGGCAGCAAATAGTGCCAGTGATGTCAAGAAAGTGCAGGTGGAGTTAGAAAGCCGGTTCAAGTTAAAGGATTTAGGCAGCCTGAGATGTTATCTAGGAGTAGAGGTAGAAAGAACTGGTCTTGGAGAATTTTTCTTAAGCCAGAAAAAGAAGATTGACAGTCTTGTGGCCAAGTGTGGGCTTAGTGAGGCTAAAGTGGTCAGGACACCAATGACCACTGATTTTGTGAACTTAGAGGCAGAACAGGAGTTTGAGAAGCCAGATCTGTACCACTCAGTAGTAGGCAGTCTGTTGTTTATTGCAAACAACACAAGGCCTGACATCAGTTTTGCAGTTGGGGTGCTCAGCAGAAGAGTCTCCAAGCCAAGATGGGTGGATTAGGAAGCCCTAAAGAGGGTAGTTAGATTTCTCAAGGGGACCGGGGACATGCGTTTGAAGCTGACAGGAACTCAGGTGACCCTGGAGTGCTATGTGGACAGCTCTTTTGCTGCTGAGACTTCAGACAGGAAGTCAGTGACTGGGTTGGTGGTCAGGTATGCAGAGAGCCCCATAGTGTTGACATCAAGAAAGAAGAACTGTGTAGCCATTAGTACACTGAAGCTGAATTCGCAGCCTTGTCTGAGATGTCAAGTGAGGTACAATGGGTTAGGCAGATGCTTGCAGACCTTTGGGAGCTGTGCCAAATGCTTGTTGAGGTGCACAAGGACTCACAAGACTGCATAGCTATGGCAGAAGCAGAAAACCTGAAATGTAGGACAAAATACATTGCGGTACGCTACCAAAATGTGAGGCAGTTAATACAAGAAGGTGTCTTGTGTCTGAAGTACTGTCCATCTGAGGACAGTGTTGCAGACCTGCTTACAAAAGCCCTTCCAGCAGGAAGCCATTAGGGGTTGGCAAAGAGGCTGGGCCTTGTCACTAGTGTGTAAAGTAAAAGGTGTCAGAAGGTAAGGTCAACCGACAGACGATTGATGTCCAACAATGTATGTTAATGATGTTATGTTGTGATGATAACATGTGTCCTGTGTAGTAGTTTGACCATTTTGGAGGGGATTGTTAGGAGTTAGAGACTGAACTCCATTTTAAAATGGCCAAACAAACTGCAGAGTCATGCTGAGTTAAAATGGCTGACTCCATGAACTGCCTAGTCTCCTTTAGCTACAGAAGGAGGGTTCTTATTGGTGTGTAAGATCATGTGATTGAGTAAGCCAATACTCTATAACTGTGTACATGGGGGGGCTCAGGATAGAGCTCACTTCTCTTCTTCCTGTGAATGTTGAGGCCTGGTGAAGCAGTTTCTCCTTGGATTGTAAATATTTGTATATATTGCAGCTGTTTGAGTTTGAAGATAAAAGTGCCTCCTGCTTATTTGGACGTCAAATACTCTGTGTGTGAGTATTCTTGGAAAGGATTGCTACTGAGTCTGCTGAAATAATTTTTGGTCTTCTGCTGGGGATTGCTTGTCCTATCATCCCTGAAGACACTGCCTTTTGCCTGCCCAATATCCTATGACTTGTCAACTGATTTTAAGAAATTGTGCATTTATGTTATGTATCAGCTCTCTGTGTGCACACATCATGCATAGACATGGGGGAAGGAGGGAGATGGGGGATCACAGCTGGCTGATATTTTGGATTCTCCTTGGGGGCTTGGTTATGGAGATTGTCATGATGAATGCAGGCACTTCAAAATTTACCGCTACACCACTGCAGACATGATCATAATGAGACAGATGGCTTGTTCTCTTAGGTAGCCAGACCCTAAGCAATTTAAAGCTTTAAAGGTTAATACAAACACCTTGAACTGAACCCAGAAGACAACTGGCAACTAGAACAGATTGGCAACCTATGCGGATCTTTCCATATGAAAGTACTATGATTACAACTCTGTACTCGTTAGCAGCCTAGCTACCATATTTTGCACTAAGTGAAATTGATGGATGGTTCTCAAGAGTAGCTCTATAAAGAATGCATTACCAGAACTTGGACACATTACTTTTTTAATACTAAAACTCCCACAATCCCTCAATCAGCATAGCACTAGCCATATTGGTTAGGGGACTCTGGGATTTTTAGTCCCAAAAGTACCCTTTCTACGCTGTAGCATTAATTGTAGACATACCTGGCATATATGACCCTTGCCAAATCAAATCTACTCAGGAAAAGTTACAGTTAGCACACTAAACATGGTAACACATTGCTGTCAAACATAGATACCACCATTTATTTATTACATTTATATTCCTGATTTAGGACTTTATCACACTACCATCTTATAGTGCTATAATTCCACTTTAACTGCTATGGCTGCCTCCTGTGGAATTCTGGGGTTTGTAGTTTAGTGAGGCCTAAGAGCTCTCGAGCTGAGTGTTCTAAATGCCCCTCCTTGAACTCCAAATCCCAGGATTCCACAGGAAGCGGCCAGAGCAGTTAAAGTGGAATAGTAGCACTATAACAGTGTAGCGCGATAATCTAGACTATAAATAGTACTAACATGGCATATGATAACAACAAGGTATGAAGATAAACTCCATAAAATAAGAAATAAGTACTATTCACCACTTGAAGCTGCTACAGCAACAAGTGAACTTAGAGGCTTACCACATGGCAAAGTAAAGTGACAGGGCAGCCAGAAGGTTCCGCTTTCTGTGCTGCCTTACCACATGTCAACATTCTTCTGGTGTTCTGCCATTCTGGTCCCATGGGAGACCACGGTAAAACCACATCTTTTTTTGCGAATGGGTTTTTCCAGTTAGCAAAGTGATGTGGTTTTACCTTGGTCTCCCATGGGACTGGAACGGAAGAACAACGATATCATGCAGTAAGACAGCATGGAAGATAGAATCTTCCGACTGCCCTGCCACTTTACTTCGGTGTGTGGTAAGCCTCTTAAAAGCCAAACACTCCTATGCATAAAAATATCCCAGTTTGGCAGGGACAGTACCAAACAATCCTCTGTCATCCCACTTCTTCAGCTGCTTTTAAAATGCCCTTGTTTCTCTTTCCTCCTTCCACTTACCCTTTTTGTCCTTAGTTTACTTCAATTGCTGCAAACTGAGTTCCAAGATCAAAAGTAGTTTGTACTCAATTAACTCAGCAAACAAGATTGGAGAGGAAGGGATGAACCTTTCCTTCCCTGAAGACTCGGGGAAAAGCAAACTGCTATAGTCTCTTCTGGCTTGTGTGTTCTTCCTCCTTAATAACCGCACTCTGATGTTATCCCAGTTTTCAGCTGTGAAATGTTGGAAGGTATAGTTTTCTATCTGGTGGAAACAGGTCCAGCTTTAGGATACTCATTCTTAGTACAAATTGCAATTAGTACAAGACTGAAAGGGGTGCCAAGACAAGCTCTGGGGCTCATTCAGTGTTAAGTGTACTATCTGTCGTGAAGCAGAGCTTAAAAAGAAACCACAGGCCATTGTATTTAACCTTCCCCCCATCCACCCACAAAGTTCTCCAGTTTGTTTGGTTACTAACTAGGGAAAAAGAATTATCAGCAATGAGCTTTAAAGTATGTTTCTTCCCTACTTTCATACCAATGTTATTTGTTCTAGATAAAAATCAATGAAGCACAACTTTACTTTTTCTAGGTTTTGTAGATCTGCACGTACCACAAAACCTGAGAACCAAATTGGCTGGGGATGGAGGATGGAGAAATCTCTTAGCTCGGCATGCTGACAGAAAAGTCCCAGATTTTGTTCCCATTCTTTCTAATTTTATACCAGATTAAAATAAACTGGCCTGGGGAGCCGGTATAAAAAATCTCTGATCATATCGCCAACATAACAACAGCCAAACGGGAGCATTACAAGAGGGGAACGATGTTGTCTGAAAGGGAAGCCCTTTAGCAATCTCCTGGCATTGTGATAACTCCATATTTAGAATGTCTGATAATCTCCAAAGAAGGGAATTTGTTCACTTGAGGGCCAGGCCTAGAAAATTTTGCTGCCTAGGGCAGCAAAGGACAATATGGTGTCTCTCCCTATTTCACTTACAGAAGGTGTCTGACCTGGTTGTTGATCCTTACCTCAGCAGTGGCAATGGGATGGCATCTTTCAGCACACATAAGGGCAAACAGGCTTGCTCAGAAGCTGTAGAATGGGGTGTGTGCAACACACAGTTCTGTCCTTCAGGAAAGACATATGGCTAGGGAGAAAAAGTGGGTAACCCCCCCCAGCATTTACCACATGAGGTGGTTGCCTCTCTCTGACACATGGTAAAAACAGTCTTGGATTATGGTATTTTTGTTTATTTCTCCTTACCCCCTCTCCCATCTGCTTTCTCTGAATCTAGGAGGATCTTCGCTGGGTTAATAGAGAGCTGGTTTACTCCTACTTCTCCAGCTCCCAGGTCTGGGAACTATAAACCCTCACTCCTTAGCAGACAGCAGAGAGCTTTTCCAGATGTTTATGTAAGAAGATGAGTATTGCCTGGCTGGATCAGACCAATGGCTGGCTATTGATTGTACTTTCAACAGTCACCAGCCAGATGCTTCTGAGCACTCACAAGCAAGGCATGAAGGCAGTGGCCTCCTCCTGTTTGTCCCCAGCTAGCAGATGCATTCAGTGCCTCCATACATGTCCGCTTCATTTAATTCTCATGACCAAGGCTGCAATTCTATACACACTGAATTACGGGGGAGTTAGTCCTAGGGACAGCTATGATAATCCTGCCTGCCTGCCTTCCCTTTTTGACACTGCCAAAAAGAGACACCAAGGAAGTGTTCAAGTGCAATAAGAGAAATGTTCTCTCAGGCACTTCTTTGCTCATTATACCCAGGCCTTTACTGTTTGGGGGCCCCTTTGCCCCCCAACATGATGAAAAGTGACCAATTCCTTTTTTCTAGCCAACTGCAGTACACAGACAAAAATTTCCCTGCTCTCTCATGCTTTACAATACTAGAAGCTGCAGTTGATTTATGAGGGACAAGATCTCACTGCCTAAAACCACTGCATAATTAGTGAACATAAAAAGCTGTGCTCCCCACTGAGATTTTATTCCCACAGGACAAATTCCCAGCCCCTAGAAGATTTCAGTTTCATTCAGGCAGCACTCAGTCCCCTGCAGGATTGGAACAGCTTAGTATTTTAAGAGTGTTCCTGCCATGTGGTGTGGGAGGGAAGCACACACCTACATTCTTCCTTTTCTGGCAGGCCTTGCTCTCCACCCAGTCTTTGACTGAGATTCTCCTCTTCACTAAACTGAGGCACAGTTAGTCAGTACTTCCTGCAGCTGGGCCTGTTCTGGTAAAGACAGAACCACCGAAAGCACAGATGTTTCGGTCTGAAATACTTCAACAGAGCTGCATGGAAGGGAGACAAGGAGATGGTGAAACGGCGGGGGTGGCGAAAGCTCCATAGCAACTGCCCAAGTCTTCCCACATGCCAAGCGCCTACTCTAGGTTTCTTGTCAGGCAGGAGTGGAATCCACTCAGTAACACAGCGATCAGTCACGTCAGGGAAGCTGCAATGTGCTGGGCACCTTTCCAGATCTATCTTCATCTCCTGGGGTGAGAGAAGCTGCTAGCCAAGCACAAAGTGCATGCCACTCACCACCACCCACTCTTTCCTCACTACTTTTGGAAACAGATGGGAGTGTTAGAGCAGGATGAGTGGCAAAAGTGTCATCTTCTCAGGGGCCCATTTGGATCCCTGTAGCATAGCTTGCACTCAGAGGCAGCCAGTGACCCAAGCACACACTGTAAGCCTGTGGGAAGGGGAGTCCTCTCAGCAGTCCAGTCCAGCCAAGCCAGCCAGGCATGAGAAGCAGTCCACAGCCAGCCTGAAGTGGGAGCAAAGCAGGAGGAGCCGCCTCTCTCAAACTGTGCTTGTTTTTACAGGAGATGGGGGTGGGGAGCTGATTATGTGTATGTTTACATATATGTGAGTACATTCCAACAATACCTACAGCCTGTCATATTGATGTGTGTGTACCTGTATACTCATAGGTGTATGTATTCATAGGCATGCATGAAGGAGAATATGGTGGCATGTCTGTGATGGGAGATTCACTCAGAATTTGCATGCTCTTAACAGACAGGCAGAGAAAGGGTTTGCACAATATGCCTATCATATCATTATGTGCTGTATTTGTATCTGTAAGAGCTCAGGGTATCCATGTGTGTGAGAAAAGGCAGGCAGAGACCTGGCTGTCATAAAGAAATATAGATGTTTCAAACTGTGTGTCAGCAGTTGCACTACAGCTACCAACTTTTGCACAGGGTTGTGTGCACGAGGAGACAGGATCTGCCAATGGTGGTGTATGAATAAACATGAAGGGCATAGAGGGGATATTTTCCTGACATGGGGCTTGTTTCTGTTTCAACAATGTATGCTTACTTTGTTTGCAGAATGCTTTCTCTGTGGCTCTTCTTTGCTTGCTGCTTATATATATTCAAGAGCTCTGAAAATCAGCCAGCATGTTTCTGCAATTTACTTAATTCTGAGAGATGTGTTTTGCTATCTAATCAGGTATCAAGGAATGAGGTGCCCATGCATACATGTATTTGTAAGCACTGGACAGCCTTTTCCCATCACTGAAATTCCTCATTGTTGTTAGATGAAAACATCTGGACATTGAAGTTAAAAACAAATATGCCAAGGTTCTTTCGAAGCTGACAGCTTACCAGCCCTTTCCAGAAAGCCCTGTGAACTTTGACATGGTGCTACATGCTCTCAACTGAAGCAGGAGCTCTTCTGTGACCTTTGATCCTCCCTTGGTCCTCAGGAATCATGCCATAAACAAGGCTGTAAACAACAGGAGCCTGAAATCTAAGCCTCTTCATTCTGAAACCAGTTACATGGCAGCTTTTGATGCTAAATCCCTACACAGAATCACAGAAATGGGCCAACATTTTCAAGGTGCCTGATGGGGAATCTTTTAGAGGCCATAGGCCATAATTTAAGTTGATTTTCCTCAGACACTAGAGATAACTAGTTACAAATAATGAGTAATTTTAAACTAATTCTTTTTTGCAATAAGGCATAACTACATCATATTAAGGTTGTAATAATGTCACTCCTTTTTGTGGTATAACTAATTGCTTTCAATAAGCAAACAAAAAGCCAAAGATCACAGTGTTGATCCATGAATACACGGAAAGTCCATAGTTAGTTGAGGGAGGAATGCTGACATTAGGACCAACAAATTCCAACAGGAGAAGAGCAAGCTTTTGAGTTTTCCAGAACTCTTCATTAGACTAGGTGGTAAAAAACAAAACAAAAATTAGGGCTTGTATATTATCTACCCTGAAAAAGACTTCTGGGAAAGTCAAAACCTTACACAATTTTGTTATATACTGGTTGTTACATGCTGGTTGTTTCTGGTAAAGGTGTTACCTCTAGCCATGGGTTGTTTTTGTTTGTTTGTTTGTTTGGTTGTATTGTCAATTGTGTTTTTAGTTACAAGTGAGTTTTTCACTATATAGGTGTCTTTTGTACCACAAGCCAGCAGCTTGTAGCATTCTAGGTTTTCTTTTAATTTTAAAAAGTGAACTAAGGTAACTATTTTAGTAAGTTTTGAATGATGAAGAAGTGAAGAATTACTTCTGAAAATTTCAAAATACATACAGTGACAATGACTTTATCAGGCCAACCAAAATGGAACAAAATTGTGTGCAGCCTTTTGAGATATTCAGATCTCTTCAGCAAGCAAAATCAAGCAGGGGGAGGGAAGAGCTTTGACCGTTGACTCCTGTCCTCTGCTGGCTCCTGTCTTGAGATGTAAGGGGAGGGAAGTGTCTGCAGACTCACAAATGGAACTAATCAGCTGAGCTGGTGGTATTAGGTTGCAACTAGAATCATTTTGTGGCTTGGTGGGAGAGAGAAAGGTAATAAAACTTATCCCCAGCATTGACAATACAAGGACTGCCTAATTATTCCTTGGCTTCCACTGACAAAGAAGTAAAATTTGTTGCCTTTCATTCTCCAAGCAAGCCTGGGGGTAAAACTAAGTGCAACCTAACACCATCTAGCTACAACCTAGTACTGATGAGGCCCATCTGTGAGTCTGCAGGTACTCCCTTCCCCAGTATGTCTCACAACAGGAGCATACAGACATTACTTCAATTCCCCCACACACACCCGCACACACACATCTGATTTTGTAACATCATGCCTGATGAAGAGCTCTGAATACAGTAGGACCCCTGTATCCACTGGGGATTGGTTCGGGGGGGGGCGTGGATACCGAAAATCGTGGATAATAGTGAATGCCATTAAAAATAATGGGACTTCCAATTTAAAATACCATAGAGTTGCCTAGGAGGACCTAGAAAATGGATAGAGAGGACACATTTTCTAGGAAGGCTCTATGGTAAGTGTGCTGTTTTGTGTCCCGTGGATAATTGAATCAGTGGATAATAAATCAGTGGATATGAGGGTCCTACTGTACCTCAGAAGGTTTTTGTGCCCTTTTGGTCAGCTGAAAACTCCTTCTGACAGTTTCCAAGGGACAAGGCTAGTGTTTCCCACCCTTCCCTCTTTTGGGGCACATGGACACATTTGGGACTTTGAGAAAGTGCTCTAGGTGCCACTATACCATGGATGTCATAGGGGCCTAGGCATATCTGAAATGGCTCCTGTGGAGGCAAGTCCAGTCCCAAAATTTTCTACTACAACAAACACCCTCTTCACAGAAGACAAGATGGTAAGGGTGAGAGACAAGCCCAGGAAACTTGAGTATAAGTCGGAGGTGGTTTCTGAGCATCAAAACATCCTCACCACCCCAAACAATTTATTCTTTCTTAATTTGCCCCAAATTAATTCTCTATGCAGAGTGAGCTCCAAATAAAGTGTCCTTCATTTAAAGGGCAATCACCCTTCCTTGTCAACCCTATCACATCTGGATAAATTCCCTTTACTTTATTCCAGCACCACTATGCCTAATTAATAGAACCTGATTACTGCCTTACACAAAATTTTAGTTGCCGACATTCTAGTCATAAAAGAAGCTGGTAGAAGATGGGCTGAGTACTCCATTTCTCCTTTGCCATTCCTGCTTATGAGTGAAAAGCAGGCGAGTAAAAAAGAATTGCAGGCTATAAATACTGCTGTTTGGCAGAGGACACACTCAGTGCCTCCTTCATCAACTCCAGACTGCTTGGTTTCTGTGCTGAGAAAGTCAGAGCATAAAACTGTCTTGTGCTGCATTCCTTATTTCTTATTTTTAAATTATTATTGGGATTTTCACTTATGTACTTTTAAACTTTCTTTTAATTTGCATTATGCATCTTCATATTATAATCTTTTAAATTCTGTTATAACCAGGTAACTTAGGGGCTAGAATCACATTAGTGACACACATTCATGTAATGTGGGGTTACTCCAGTGTATATCCTTTTTCTTTATGTTGTGGAAGGAGATACTCTATACCTCTTTGTGCAGTGTCACCTTCCCTTCCACTGGAATACATTACCCCAGTCATTAATTGGCCGGGGGTCAGGAGGTGTCCAGGTAACAACTGGGAGAGAGCTGTCATCACCTTCCCAGATCTCCAGTGACTCACCTTTCAGGGGAAGGGATGTGGAACTGCATGAGTGGAGCACTACGCCTCACCCATGCAATGTAGGATCATGCCCCAGTGTTTTTATTTATACTTGATTTTTAATCATGTTGTGGGATGCCTTGCAGTCTAGCTCCAGGGGAAAGAGAGCATATAAATAAGATGAATGGTCAGAAAGAGGTTTTGCTATGTTTGGAAATCATGCCATAAAAGTAGTAGTTGTTAATTGTCTTCCAAGCAACCTTGACTCATGGCAACCCCAAGAATGAGGCACTTCCAAGAGTCCCTGTCCTCATTCACTCTGCTCAAGTCCTGCACCAGGGCCCTGACCTCCTTGATTGAGTCTTTCCATCTGGTATGTGGTCTTTCTCTCTTTCTATTGCCCTCCACATTTCCAAGCATCATTGTCTTTTCTAGTAAATCATGCCTTCTCATGATGTGGCCAAAGTACGGCAACCTCCATTTAGTCATCTTGGCTTCTAGGGAGAGTTCAGGCTTGATCTGTTTTAGGACCCATTTATTTGTCTTTTTGGCTATCCGAGGTATCCGCAGCACTTTTCTCCAGCACCATATGTCAAATGCGTTGATTTTCTATCAGCTTTCTTCACTGTCCAGATCTCACTTCCTCACATGGTGATGAGAAATAGGATGGCTTGGACGATCCTAACTTTGGTGCTCAGTTTTATATCTTTGCACTTTACGATCTTGTTTAGTTCTTTTATAGCTGTCCTTCACAGTCTTAATCTTCTGATTTCTTGATGGCAATCTCCATTCTGATCAATGATTGATCCAAGGGATGGGAAATCTTTAACTATTTCAATTTCCTCGTTGTCTACATTGAATTTATGTAAATCCTCTTTGGTCATTATTTTTGTTTTCTTAATGTTTAACAGTAAGCCTGCCTTAGCACTTCCTTCTTTGACTTTCTTTAGTAATTGTTCCAAGTCTTTGTTGTTTTCTGCTAGTAGTATGGTGTCATCTTCATATTTTAGATAGCTGACATTCTTTACTCCAATCTTCAGTCCTTCTTCCTCTGAGTCTAAACCTGCTCTGCATATGATATGTTCTGCATACAAGTTGAACAAATAGGGTGATAGAATGCAGCCTTGTCTGACTCCCTTTCTGACTGGGAACCATTCTGTTTCTCCATATTCTGTTTTAACAGTAGCCTCCTGTCTTGAGTAGAGGTTATGCATCAGGACAATCAAATGTTATGGTACACCCATTTCTTTAAGAGCAATCTATAGCTTTTTGTGAACTGTGCAGTCAAAGGTTTTGCTGTAGTCTATAAAGCACATGCTGATTTTATTCTGGAATTCCCCAATATGCTCCATTATCCAGTGTATGTTTGCAATGTGATCCCTAGTGCCTCTTCCTTTCCTGAGCCCAGCTTGCACCTCTGGAATTTCTTGGTCTATATATGGTAGGGGTCTTTGCTGCAGAATTTTAAGTATGACTTTGCTTGCATGGGAAATTAATGCAAAGGTCCTGTAGTTATTGCAATGTTTTATGTCTGCTTTTGGGGGAAGGGGAATGTATATTGATCATTTCCAATCAATTGGCCATTGTTTTGTTTTCCATGTTTGATGGCAGATTTTAGTCAGAAGTAAAGTTGATTTTGTTTCTGTAGATTGTAGCAGTTCTATCTGTTCCTGGTGATTTATTCTTCCCAATTACTTTGAGTGCAGCTTTCATTTCACTTTCCGAGATTTGAGGTTCATCTTCATATGTTTCTTCTTCCCATGTGTCATTGATCCTTTTGTCTCTTTTATATAGCTCTTCTGTGTATTGCCTCCATTGTCTTTTTATTTCCTCTTGGTCATGTATAATGTTCCTCTGGTGATCATAGAGCATCCCCACCAGTCTCCCAAATATTAGATAGCATAGCCTAGAATAACCACATAAAACCATCAAAATAATTTTACTTGGCCCATGTGGGTAAACTTTTGGTTCAGCAGGGATGCCAGTCTGTACTCCTCTTTCTTTTTTTTTCTTTCATTTTTTACTGTGCCATCAGTCATGAATCCACATTGTTCCATTCCAGATTGATTAGGAGGATGCTGGGGCCTCTGTTGAATCACAGGATGTTTCATTAATTCTTCACTTGACCACAAAGAATTGTACTCTCACTCAAGAACCAGCCTGATGCTGTAACTATCATTTCTAGAAGACTTGACAGGACAGGATCTCTGAGGACTTTATCACACCAGCTTGTTGTCTCACAGCAATCTCATTCTGAAGTGAGCAGGAACATACCAATTTGAAAACAATAATCATCACACTTTTAATTTTAATTTTTTAAAATTAGGCATTTATACCCCACTCTTCAGCCACAAAAGCTGTCAGAGTGGCTTACAAATTGTTAAGCAATAGCAATTTACACATCTACACTGCATTAAGAAGTTACCAGTTCTCTGCATTTGTGTTATTATGCTGTTTCGGAGATCCATGGTCCTGTGCTCACTCCTTCACTCCACCTTGCTAACCATGCCTTCCTCCCTGTGTATGCCCCACGCATTGCATGCATACCTTTCAATCTCCTATGTACCCACAGCACCACCCCTCACTCCGTTTTCCAGATTGCCACCACAATGTCTCAGGCCAGATCTTAAACCCCTTTCCAGCCCATTGATTTCAACATCCCATTGTTCTTCCTCAGAGAATTGGGGAGCTGAAGTTAATGGGCAGGGAAGGGGTTTAAGATCTGGCTGAGACATAATGGTGGTAAGCTGGGAAAGAGAGTGAAGGATGGCCAGCAGCTATTTAAGCAGCAGCTACAACTCTGTGGAGGGCTGACTGTAAAAGCAACCTCAGCCTGCTTGGGAATAGGGAGGGGAAGAGGGAGAGAAGAGGGGAATCAATATCAGAACTGTAGCAGAAGGGACCTATTGCACTACCTATCATAGTGGGAAAGCAACGATATTGGGAGCCACTGGCAGGTTTTCCCCATCAATGAAAAGTTGCACTCTAACAACAATTGAAAGACAAAGCATATCCGCCAAAGATGCTATTATCAAGCTTTAATTTCGATTTACCACCCTCGTATGATAAAGTCCTGAGATTCCTAGCACGTGCTTATTTCCTTTGAGCCAGAGACTTGGGAACAGTCTGTTCTGCTAAAAAATAATAACACAATGTGAAATATTGAACAGTGAGAATTGAAAGTGATTTGTAGCATGTCATTAGGATTGTTATTATTTTACTAGTGGATGAATGCAGTACATTTTTAAAAATCACTTTTAATATTTTTTTTTATGAAGGTATACATAAATGAAACACACACACACACTAGTCCTGCAAGTCCATTGCTTGCTTGTTCCCATCAGTTACTCCTGACACTGCTGGGCACTCACCATAATCCCACACAACATATCTGAGTTCCTTCTCCACACTCATTTCCAGCCATCATTAACCTGACTCTGTCCTTGTTTCTGTTTTCTATACTTTAGTTTTATTTTCTTTATATTTGTTTTCCTGTGATCTGTGGATTTATATATATATATATATATATATATATATATTTGCTAATCTTGCCCTTCCAAGGCACCTGCCCTGATGTCTGGTCTGCCCTCTCCTGGTTGATGCCTTCATAGAATCACAGAATTGGAAGAGACCACAAGGACTATCCAGTCCACACCCTGCCAAGCAGGAACGCACAATCAAAGCACATTCTGACAGATAGCCATCCAGCCTCAGTTTAAAAACCTCCAAAGAAGGTTTTACCAGGCCTCCATACCATAGCCAAGGGGCTCCTGGACCATGGGCCATGTCAGTCCATCAGAAAAGCCTATAATATGCCAGAGGGGACTGCCGCTGCTGCCCACTCTCAAAAGAACAATGGCTGAAGTAGCTGCTTTTCTTCCACTCTGTTTGCTTGCATCCACATCTCTCCAACACCCTTGTTTTACATCCTGTTACTGGCAAAACCACCCCTGAGTATTAATTGCCTAAGAAAACCCTATGAAATTCATGGGGTTGCTATAAGCGGCAGACAACTTTTGAAGGCATATATACACACATTGGCTGAGAAGCAGGAGCCTGCAGAGCAAGAGGATAACACTGGAGAAATGCTGCCATTAGCTCCTCAGCAACATTTCTGCCCCTTGCTACTCCCAAAGCAAGCCTCATTACCAAATACCTAGGGGGTACCTCTGATGTGAAGGGTATCTGTTCTGTGAATAAATCTCGTTAATGAGACTTCTCTAAGGAGGCCTTGAGCTGCATAGCTACCACCCACTTGTTCAACTTGCCCAAGCAGAAACTATTGACAACTAGGCAATAACTATTACACTCTTTGGTGTACAAAGAGGATTTCTTTTGCAAAGGCTTCATAAGCACCTTTTTCAACATGTTCAGAACCACCACCTCTTTCATGAAGAGACCTATCAATCTGCTTCAGATGTTATCAGTCAAGGGGGAGGAGGCTGATCAAATAGGTTGTAGGCTGCACTCCATCAACCAGCTTGTGTACATCCTAAGCCCTAGGACCTAAGGCCATAGCAACTGAGATGCAAATGGTGCCCTTGACCTATCTGTGGACTGGACTTTTGAGCTATGAGTATCCAAGTCAAGGGAACACAAACTTCTCTACTCTAAAAGTACTTTGGAAATAAGATACAGCAGTTAATTGTGGCTTTTTAAATACCATTTTGTAAACCAAGTTGGAGAAGGCTGTGAATCTCTTTTAAAACCACTAGTGTCAGTGCTCTGATGTAGAACCAATGGTGGCGAAATTTCCTTGTCATCAGACTCAGTGACTTAGTGAGTTCTATTAGCTGGAACCACACATCGCCTTTAGCTCCCTGATATTTGAAGAAAACCCACGTTCTGAAGAAGGAAGCATTTAGGAGTGATGTCTACTGTCATCTCCACATTTTACAGAATAACTAGACCAATGCCAAGCAGCATGCTTTTGGATTTAATCAGTTCCCAAGGAGGCTGTTCTTATAGGTCCACAGCCCTTGCAAAGAGAGAAAATAACTAACACTGAAGGGACCTGCACAGTTTAAGCAGTAAAGCCATTCCAAAACCCACTACCACCACCACACGGGCAGATAGTGAAATTGGAAGATCCCCCCCCCCCGTTTGTGACCACAGGGCAAAAGGAGGACCTCATCAGTGACGTTCTTCCTGATAGCCACCATACCTCCTCCCACTTTCAAAACCATTGTGAGGGGCATTCTGCTAGGGAGAATGGTTCTAGCCAACTATTGGCCGCTGTAAGGAGGACCACTGAAGAATAGGTGGTGATACAGGGGGCAAAAAAGCAATGGGGTAAGTTTTGGATGTGTCCAAAACATCAGCCCAGAAATTCTCCTTCAAGATCTTTTGGCTCAGCCATTGATGACACATGATTTTCACAAGCACCTGCAAGCTGTTAGACTGCTTCTCACCTTCTAAACACAGCCTTTGCTTGACAACCAAATAATCACAAAGAGTCCACCAGTGCCTGCAATGACTGCACAGGAAGAGGCATGGCTTCCTACCCTTTCTAATTTTATAGAGCAAACTCTCTTCGTTGGCAACACCTGTTCCTTTTTTTAAAAAAACTTTTTTCATTCACACAGTGCATTCTTGGAGACATCATGTCTATAGGCTCTGCATGGAGAGGTTGTCCTAGTTTCAGACCCTCTAAATTTTAGAGAATTCAAGGTGAGAAATCAAACCCTTCTGTTGTTTGCAACTGCTCTCCCCACCCCATGCTCTTATAAAACAAATGCCTTGCCCAGCCTGTAAAGACTTGCTGCATCTTGCTGAAGAAAAGAACATGTGAGGGTCCATGTAGCAACAGCGCCATCTGGTGCTTTTTCTCATACCAGAATTTCTATTTGCTTCACAAAACAGCTGGAGGAAACAATTGAGAACAAATCCCCCTTATGCCACAGAATGGCAGCACTACAGTGACCACACTAGCCTGAGCCATTGCCCTTCTACCACTAATACTTCCGTGAGATTTCTATGTGCGTGTCACCATTATCTCAGAGTCCATGTAACTAAATTGCTCAACCCCTCACCAAAAAAGCACTCCTTGATTAGTCTCAAAATCCCCTGACAGTGTCCCAAGTGCCTTTAGTGACCATGCATGAGCCTTTTGATTTTGATCCTTGCCTCTGCTTTCCATATTCAACAATGCAAAAACTTAGGCCAGCTCTTACAACCTTCTCTCTAGCCTTCTATTATTGCATACCAGTCTCCTGTCCAAAGTTGTGCTCCTTCTTGCATTGCTCTGACCAGTTTATACCGAAAAATACTCATTCAGATAAGCCTACACTTTTCATCAATCCACAGAAGCCCCTCTGTTAAAATGAGCACACATTCTTGCCTTTCTTTGAAGAAAATGTTTATACACAAGGAACTGATTGGAGGTTTCTAATAGATTCAAATAATATCTGGAATCACCCAACCAAGATCGACTCAGGTACTTTGCTCAAGAAGAGGACATTTGCAACTACTGGTAGCTGGGGCAATCTTCTGAGAACCCAAAGGCTGTCCTTATGAGTAGCTGAATCTGAACATCTCTTTCTAGACAGCTAACATTAATTCTCCCATTGTGGTATCAGTCAGCTTCTGAACCCAGTTAGTCACACACATCCCAGGCTGACCCATGCCATGTTGTTGCCAGAGGCTAAGAACAGGACAGCAAAACATTCTGTTCCATGCACAAATGCTAACTGGACTGGCAGATTCATCTTTTCTTTAGTACTGGCAATGGGACAGGGTCCTTCACAGCACCTAAGGAAAGAAAATGAGTTTAGTGGCCCAGGCAGGCTTATTCCTCCTAGCATGTTCTGTCTGAGACAACTGCCTCATTCCACCTAATGCTAAGGCAATTCCTGAATTCTCTTTCTGCCAGACATAACTGGCCAGTGAGAAGCAAGGGCAACAAAACAGATGGAGGACAAGGGACAGGAAAACAGAGCCTAGCAGACAATATTCTTTCACTCACCTTATCTATCCTCAGGCTGAAATAACTGAAGTCATCTATAGGAAAATGGCCAAATGGTTCTCTGAACACATTCTCTGAAGTGTTGAACTTACAATGGCATAATTGAAACCTTCATCATCTCTTCACTCAAAATTATGTCAGACCTACTTTTGGAATGTCCCAGATTAATTGTCCCAAGTCACACACTTGAGAAAAGTTGTCCTCAAACTGCTGAGGGCTCCCATGTCTATGAAGAACAATGATCACTTGGTAAAACTCTTCTGAAAGGCACAATAGGGAGTTTTCACCAGTGGCCACCCTCTAACTCCCTAGTACATTTACCTGTATGATGTGGATTTATGTCAGCTGCAAACACATTTGATGTACACAAAGGGATCTTATTGTGACTGAGAGGAAAAAGTTGTAGCATAAGTTTTTGTAGACTCAGGACATTATCAGACATGGCAAAAACCATGTCATAAGGACATGACAAAAGCACAAAAGGGTGAAATTATCAGACAACGATGTTGTTCCACCATTCTGGGGGCATAGCATGGGCATGAATAAGATGTCACTTTTTGTTGATGGCTTAGCCTGTCAATAAAAAAGTGACGCCTCATCCACACCAGCACTACACCTCAGGAATGGCTAAATGACGTGGGCATCTCGTAATTTCACCCTTTGTATTATCGTTGCATCCTAAATGATGCGGGTTTTCAGTGCAATTAACTTCATCTGATAAAGTCCTCAGTCTATTTTATCAGATTTGAAATAGAGTATATGAACCAGTAATATAATGCATGATCAGAGCCCTAAAATAAATTGATATGGCTAGTAGCACCCTTACAGAAGCTTTGGGTGCACTATTGGCCACTGGGAGTGAAATAAAATGTTGGCTCCTCCTGAGTTTAGGAAAAAACCAGAGTGCAGCACTCCAGGGCCTTGAAGTGTTCTAATGTGCCCCCCCACCCCAAACTCTCAGCACTTGGACCCTTTGCTCATTGCCCATTCCTTGTAAAATGGAAGCCTTCATCACCAGTATATTGCTTTCTTTCAAAAATATGTCAGATCTAGTCCTGGAAAATCCTAGACTAATTGATTTTCCTTGGGTTTCCCACCACCGGGCTGTGAGGCCGTGTTCTGGAATAGAAATTACGGCCTCACAGCCCAGGAAAAAAAAAAAAAACACAAACAAACAAGGAGAAGCTATGGATGCCGGCCGTGAAAGCCTTCGACTTCACCTAGACTAATTGTCCAATGGGTAAGGAAACACTTTGTTTAAAGCTTGTGTAGGTGATGGACCACATGGCAAAAAACAGGGCCACCTGTCTTGTTTTCATTCCTGTTTACATCTTCAGTCTCACCTTATCTGTTTTACTACTCAGGGAGAATGAGGGGAGCCACATTCTGGCAAAATGGACAGAATGGAGAGAGTGGGCTATTGGTTGCCAGTAGGAGATGATGACTCATGAAAGAGGTGTAATGGGGAACTGATAAGTGGGGTCAGGGCCAAAGCAAAGCCCAAGAGCTCCTGATTCTTATATTCATAGCGAATTTTCATTCAGGTTGTCAAGTTGTTGATTAGATCATTTCTGCACAACTGCACATCCTACAGAGAGTCCATTTCATAACAAACCTGGGTGGTAAGTTCATGTCAGAAGGAATGGCACCCAGGCCATCTCCTGAGATGAATAGTTGAATTGGGATTGGAATCCAATTGCTCATCATGAAACCTTGTCAGCCACCCCATCAATTTATTGTTATCACCCTGGATAACAATTATGTCCACCTTCTTGTAATTAAAATAGCACAGTTAAACAGCCCATTTGTTCAGAATATTACTCAATTCATTTTGGAGTCTGAGTTAAGAAGCTGGAGTGGTTGTTAGCTGCTTGGGTCTACCAGCAACCCTCCTTCTTTCCACAGGAACTTCTTTGAGAGATCTTAGGGAGCCATCCTTTGAGGACAAGAGGTCATGTGACACTTCTTCATAATGTCACTGCAATTCTCCAGTACAGTACTTCTCCTGTGGAAGTCCACCTGACTTTCCTTTTAGCAGAGTTTTAGGCTTCTGTGCTATGTGAGTGGGCTTATGGGTATTCATTCATTCATTTGTTTTTGTTTTTGTTTTGAAAAAAATACATGGCTACAATAGTTCTGGCCTGTTGTAATTTGTTTTTCAACATTTGTTTTATAGATGTAATCTGGTTCATTGTACTCTTGATATTGGATAGAAAGGCAGTGTAGAAACGTTGTAGGAGAATACTGAAACTTCTAGGGAAAGGCACAGTGTAGAACATAAAGAGTAGAATATTTATTTTCCAGATATATTCACAAATTCCAGTCCATTATCAGAGGTATGAATAGAGTTAATGGTTTCTTGGCACTCTACATATATCGATGTCTAAGTCCTTACAACTACACATATATCAAAAAAAACTTCTTCAGACAAGGTTTTAACTTCAAGGAAACTCACTTTTGTTAAGGAGATTTATTGCTTTCACATGTCAATACTAACAATCAATCAGTCAATCATTAGAATTATATCTTGCCTGTTCCCCAAGTCTGGGACAGACAAACTAATGGAAAGACCCATACCATCTTGAACAACTCCTTGAAGATTTATGGCCAGGATCACAATTTACATCTTTCAGTATCCTATTACATTCTGTCCCACTCCTAGAGCTGTGTAACTGTGGTTCAGTACCTGTGGCTTTAATGTCACTACATCCATGCATCTGAAAAAGTGGGTTGAATTCCATGAAAGCTCAGTTAGTCTCAAAGGTGCTGCCAGCGTTTCTTCCACCTCCTTTCTTCTCCCCATTTTTTTGGTTCTTTTCTCAGTCCCTCTCCCTCTCCAGGAAATTCTCCATCAAAAGGATCTGGGGACTTCATGGGGGACATAGGGGTTGTCTATACAGTAAAAATACTTCTCATAGAATTCGAGGCGAATATGCTTTGTCTTAATGAGATCCTGCATCAACCTGCCGTATTTGAAGGGGGGGGGGCAAAACTTCCAAAAACTATGCAGGGAAAGCCTTTGTGGCTTCTCCCAAAGTTTTTAAAAAGGGAATATGCATTCCCACTCATTGGGACAACCGATTTGCTTTGCTGCGCATTCCTGATAAGAGTAGAAGTGGAAAGCTGACTGGTCAGATGTGCACAGGGGGCGTAGCTTGCTGGCAAGGCAAGTGTCCCAAACCGCCATATGGGATTTTTGCCATACCGATAATTGAAACAACCTTTTTTTCTATTTATTTAAGCAGATTATTGCACTTCAGCACCTTGGATATGCTTTTTTTTTTTAAAAAAAATACTGTTATAATAATAATAATAATAATAAATAAAAATAAAATGTTTGGCAGAAGCAACTGGTGACAATAAAAATGTGAGTAATTCATTTGCACCTGTCATCTTCTTTTGCAGGCATGCCCATTTGAACAATGAACACAGATAGCTTCGCATGCTTGTAATCTTGTAAAAAATTGTTGAGACAAATAAAAGCTGCTGAAAATTGGCATTAGTGCACATCAATCCACATTTTATAGCCTCATATAGACAAGCCCTATCCTCACCTCTACCAAGACCTTTCTGGGACAGCCACTCCAGTATTGCTCAGTGGTCTCTTGAGCCAAGACAGCCCAGCCACCTCATATGCCCAGGGTTCAAGCCATGGCCTTCGACAATGCCTGGCAGCATGATTAGTATCTGCATATACAACACCTTTGTATGTTTGGGAGGGAACAGAGAGCAGTTCTGAGCATGCTCTCCCCAAATCTGGGATAAATGTGTGGACTTTTTTCTATCATCCCTCCCATTCATCATCATCCCTCTTTTTGTCAGCTTCTGTGTCCTGCAAAAAAACTGAAAGGATGGAAGATATATGGATGATGAACCATACTTGACTGGCTGTATGTTTAGTAGCTCTGTCACCAAGTGTAATCTCCTGTCTCCTTCCCACTGCAAGTGCACATGCTCCCAAATGTCAGGATAAATGCTGCATTTTAGAGCTGCTTGATTACACTCGGCTGTACTCCACGTCCTAGAGGGCGAGCAGAGCTATTATTAGCCATTGCTTACAAGACCCAGTTCAGGCAACTGCAGAGGTAAGGGCTGGAAGTAGATTGCTCCAGTCATCTGTATTCACTGCCACCAAATCCTGGTGATTGGTCCTCCATAGAGAGGGGAGTCTACCAATCCTGCCCCCAGGGATACAGCAGCCATCTATGCTAATAAATAGCATAAAAGAGAGAACTTCCTTGGCCAGTTTTTTTCCCCTGGCAGGCAGGCCAGCAACAGCTTCAGTATTTTAACAGCCTCCTCCTGTTTTTGGAATAGAGGGTGTTACTTGTTACTATGTGAGTAACCTTCTGTCTAATAGCCATACCAGGTTTTCCAGCAACTCCTAAGATATTGCCATCTGGGTTGCCTACCTTCATCACCCTGCACTGTTAATGGTTGTAGCAGCAAATCCATGTTGCACAAAAATGATCTCTTAACTTTTTCTTTCACTGCTTCCTTTACCTGTTGCTAAGTCTTCCTGTAAATTTTCCCCAGCCGGGTAAATATCTTCTTTGATGGGGGAACAGTTTAGATTGGGAAAATAACATAGAGATAAAATCTTCTTGTTTGCAACAAAATTTAGAAATGCTGGGACATCTGATCACCCGCCTGTCTCATCTCATTTACTTGGTCCCTCAAGAGAAAGCCCTCTTTATCTAGAATCACAGATTCATAAAATCATAGAGCTGGAAAGAGTAGCATGGGCCACTTAGTCCAATCCCCCCTCCCCCTGCTCAGTGCAAGAAATCCAGCTAGAACATCCCCTAGGAGTATTTTCACCCCTAGACTCTGAAACGGCCTGCCAGAAGAGATGCGACAGCTGAATACGCTGTTAGAATTCAAACCAGCACTAAAGACTAGCCTCTTCCAACAGGTCTATCCAAATGATTTTAAAGTGTAAATTCTAAATTGTGTGTTGACTGTTTTAAAATGTAAACTTGGTTTTCCTTGTTCTTTTAAATTGATATATGTTTTTAATTGGTATGTGCTTTTAACTAATGTTATGTGTTAATGTGCTGTTCCCTGCCTCAATCCATACGAGAGGTGGGTAAGACATGGGAGTTGGACTGGATGGCCCTTGTGGTCTCTTCCAACTCTATGATTCAATGATGATGATGATGATGATGATAGCTTACCAGCCTTTTTTGGAAGATGTCCAGAGAAGGAGACCCCACCACCTCTCTAGGTAATTGTGTCATGTGTAGTTGTCTTTAAACTCAGTAAGCAACAGCCTCAGATTTAGAACAGTAAGCTTTATCGCTAAACAGAAATTCTAAAGAGTTACCTACACAACATTGTTGCTTTGAGTGAAGAGCAAAGGGAAAAGCAGTGATATTAAAAGTATTTACAAAATAGGCAAACTTGGCATGTCATTCATTCATTGGCTATTTCAAATATTTACAACCCAGGTCCCCACCATTTGGTCTCCATGGAGACTCTCCTACTTTGGGCCATGCCAACCACCTAAATTTTTACCATTACAGAGGCAAAGGCAAGCCTCGATCCATACGTAGTCCAAGGACATGAATTGCAGGGAAAGATCATTTTGTGATCTGATCCTTACAAACTGGTTCCATTGCTGAACCACTCTTACCATCAAGGAGTTCCTTCTAATGTTCAATTGAAATCTACACTCCTGTAACTGAAAACCATTAGACTTGGTCCTACCCTTTGGGGCAGCAGAGAATGAACCTTCTCCTTCTCATGTTTGTTGAGTGCAAGCAATGTGCAGTCACAGTGAGCAGAACTCCCTTGTGAGTGGAGACAGTGCAACAAGGATCACTTTCATGTCTTTCGTTTTGATTTTGAAGGTACACATTTGTCTGTGCCTTACCTAATAACTTCACCATTCACATCTCTGCCAATTTCACAAATGTGGCCATACCAGTGGATGTAATTCAGACTACTTCGGCCTGGAAGTGTGGTGCATGAAATTCAGGCTACTCTGGCCTGGATTTAAGCACCACACCTCTGGCCCAATTTGGTCTGAATCTGCATTCAGATTTTTACTTGCTCAAGTCAAGTGGAGAGTGGCTAGCTCTGGGGTGGTTGCTTTCATGAAAGCAATATACATTATACCTTCAATTTCTCCTTTTAGTTGTTTAGAGTATTAAAAAGCACATCCCAAAATAGCACTCAGAGCACTTTTTTGCTGGTTTGAGGAAAACCCCCTATGTAAACAAGGGTTGTTGTTGTTGTTGTATGCCTTCAAGTCATTTCCAATGTATGGCGACCCTAAGGTGAACATATCACAGAGTTTTCTTGGCAAAATTTGTTCAGAAGGGGTTTGCCTTTGCCTTTCTCTGAGGCTGAGAGAGTATAATTTGCCCAAGGTCACAGAGTGGTTATGAGGTTTCAAAACTCACATGGGAAGTGATGCAAGAGCAAACTGTTGCCCTTGGATTTCAACAACCAGAAACAGGACAAGTAAGAATTGGTGGTGAACACAACACATTTCTGATTGGTGGACTGATTCTTTCAGAACAGACTCAAATGGCCAAAGGAGAATGAATGCCAAACTTGCAGAAGTTAAGTGGTGAGGGAAATGTCAATATGTGCAAGTGGTGGGATCCTTAGGTGAGAGTGATCATGTTCTCCTGGAGTTTGTTATACAATGGAAAGGAGAAGCCAGGCATAGTCAGACACACATTCTTGACTTTAGGAGAGCTGATTTCAGTAAACTCAGGGAAATACTGGGGATGATCCCATGGTCAGGAATACTAAAAGAGAAGAGACCTCAAGACGGATAGGGACTTTCTCAAAAGGGAGATACTGAAGGCACAATTTCAAACATTACCATTGAGGAAGAAAAATGGGAGGTGTCTCAAGAAACCAGGATGGATGACTAAAGAACTTTCAATGGAGCTAAGTTTTAAACACAACATGTGTAGGAAATGGAAAAAGGGGGAAATCACCAAGGAAGAATTCAAACAGATAGCGAACACATGTAGGAGTAAAGTCAGGAAAGCTAAAGCGCAGAATGAGCTCAGGCTAGCTAGAGAGGTTAAGAACAATAAAAAGAGTTTTTTCGGTATGTCCGCAGCAAAAGGAGGAAGAAGGAAATAGTAGGGCCACTACGCGGAGAAGATGGCAAAATGCTAACAGGGGACAGAGAAAAGGCAGAATTACTCAACACCTTCTTTGCCTCAGTGTTTTCAGAAAAGGAAAAGGAGGACCAACCTGAGGATAATGGAACAGAGAACACAATAGGGGAAATCCAGCACAGAATAAGCAAAGAGGTAGTACAGGAATACCTTCTTAATCTAAATGAATTTAAATCTCCAGGACCAGATGAACTACATCCAAGAGTATTAAAAGAGCTGGCAAATGTAATCTCAGAGCCATTGGCAATAATCTTTGAGAACTCCTGGAGAACAGGAGAAGTCCCAGCAGACTGGAGGAGGGCAAACGTTGTCCCCATCTTCAAAAAGGGAAAAAAAGAGGATCCTAAAAATTATCGTCCAGTTAGTCTGACATCAATACCAGGGAAGATTCTAGAGCAGATCATTAAACAGAGAGTCTGTGAACATTTAGAAGGCAATGCCTTAATCACAAAAAGTCAACATGGGTTTCAGAGAAACAAGTCATGCCAGACTAATCTGATCTCTTTTTTCGATAAAATTACCAGCTTGGTAGATGAAGGGAACGCTGTGGATATCACATACCTTGATTTCAGTAAGGCCTTTGACAAGGTTCCCTATGACATTCTTGCAAACAAGCTTGTAAAATGTGGCCTAGACAAGTTAACTGTTCAATGGATTTGTAATTGGTTGACCAGCCGAACCCAAAGGGTGCTCAGCAGTGGCTCCTCTTTGTCTTGGAAAGATGTGACCAGTGGGGTGCCTCAGGGTTCTGTCCTGGGCCCAATGCTATTCAACATCTTTATCAATGACTTGGATGAGGGAATTAGGGGCATACTTATCAAATTTGCAGATGACGCCAAATTAGGAGGAGTAGTTAATACCCTAGAGGACAGGATCAACATTCAAAATGACCTGGATAGACTGGAGAGCTGGCCAAAGCTAACAAAATGAAATTCAGTACAGAGAAATGTAAGGTACTGCACTTAGGGCGGAAAAATGAAATGCATAGATATAGGATGGGGGAGACCTGGCTGAACAAGACTACACGTGAAAGGGATCTAAGAGTCCTAGTAGACCACAAGTTGAACATGAGTCAACAGTGTGATGCGGCAGCTAAAAACGCCAATGCGATTTTGGGCTGCATCAATAGAAGTATAGTATCTAGATCAAGGGAAGTAATAGTGCTGCTCTATTCTGCCTTGGTCAGACCTCACCTAGAATACTGTGTCCAGTTCTGGGCACCACAATTCAAAAAGGATATTGACAAATTGGAGCATGTCCAGAGAAGGGCAACTAAAATGTGAAAGGTCTGGAAACCATGCCTTATGAGAGACTTAGGGAGCTGGGTATGTTTAGCCTGGAAAAAAGACGGTTAAGAGGCGATACGATAGCCCTGTTTAAGTATTTGAAGGGGTGTCACCTTGAGGATGGAGCAGGCTTGTTTTCTGCTGCTCCAGAGACTGGAACATGGAGCAATGGATGCAAGCTCCAGGAACAGAGATTCCACCTCAACATTAGGAGGAACTTTTTGACAGTAAGAGCTGTTCAGCAGTGGAACACACTCCCTTGGAGCGTGGCGGGGTCTCCTTCCTTAGAGGTCTTTAAACAGAGGCTGGATGGCCATCTGTCGGGGATGCTTTGATCGTGATTTCCTGCGTGGCAGGAGGTTGGACTGGATGGCCCTCGTGGTCTCTTCCACTCTATAATTCTATGATTCTGTGATTCTATGTTCTAAACTATTAATTCTGACAGTTTACTTCTAGCAAAGTGTGTCTTAAACTACAGAGGGTCCTTCAATGGAAAGTTCTAGGCTGGAGGGCTGTAAATATGGTTCAGGTGTTGGCCCAACCTTTAAATGAGTGATACCCCTCAAATGGTATCTGGAACATCTGGAACAGATTTATTGCTCCACTGACTGATGGCATCTGCTACTTCTGGGATAATCCCATGGCTCTGTAGAAAATAAAACCATGACCTGCCTGGCTGTCTACCTCTAATTCTGACAAGAGTCCTCTTGCAAAGTTCCAGAGTAGTGTGCATGTTTTCTTTTCAGAAAAGTAAATCCAGCAAAATAATCATCTAAGGATTACCTGAAAACCAGGCATACTTCCCCTGCTCTGCATGTAAATGCTAAGGGTTTTAATTAGCTAGTCAGTCAATACACCTTTAAAATATTATATATTATATACAGGTCGACCTCCGTATCCATGTGGGATATGTTCCAAGACCCCCTATGGATACCTGAAACCGTGGATGATAGGAAACCCTATTATTTTCCATGAGAAGAACACCAAAAGTTGACCATAGAATCACATTGGAGGACCTAGGAATGCCTAGAGAGAACTTAAATTTTCAGGTGTGGAAAAGTGAAACCGTGAATACCAAAATCCATGGATATGGGGGTTGACCTGTGTGTGTGTGTGTGTGTGTGTGTGTGTGTATACACAGACAGGTGCATGTTTGATATGTGATGCACAAATTAACAGTCATCACTTTTCCTTGGAAGATTGTAAGTATGAACACTATTACCTATACAGAAATGCAATATAATAATCAATTCTAAACAGAGCTAGCTTGATACAAAGGCCAATCCAAAGCAGGATTTTTCACACAGGATTTATCTTTTCCTTTCTCTTACTGACTTCAGTGTTACTTAATGATAACACACACAGCAGTTTCAATGTGCTCTTAGTATTGTACACTGATATATGTCCCTAGTATTCAAAGCTTCCTTAGAACAAGATTGGGTAGCCATAATTGTAATACAGATCTCCCATCTCATGCCCAGAGCCCTCCATGAACCAGAAGATATGGGGCAATTGCCAGGGCTCCTACATTATCAGGTCCCCAGCTAAATTGCTGGCTGGAGACTCTCTAGCCAGACATCCACACACACTTTGGGTATAAACTGAGGAACAGACTCTGAACAACCAAAAAGCTGTGAAATGTGCATAGTATAGCTTTTGATGTTTCTAAGTAAAACTCAAATGTATACAGGATAAATACAGCTACTTTACACAACAGGAGGAGTGTAATTGGCAGGATGGGTCTTCCTAGTTTGGCTATGTTAAGATGAGGAGAGAGAGAGAGAAATCCCTGATTGTCATTAAGCACTCAATGAAGAAAACCAAATTTGCTAATAAATGCTAGTCCATCTGCAGACTTGAAGTTTGTGTGCCAGATTTCTTAGCATTTGGTGCCATCATGTGTTGCTTTGTACCTACTGCAGTCCCTTCTAAGCATGCTCAGCCTTCAAAGACAGGATTTTTCATATGGATTAGGCAGGCAGATTAATTGATCACTAGCACTGTACAGAGTAAGCTGTTTTCAAAAATAAACTGCAGCACCTTTAAGCTAACACTGGGAAGCGGAAGCCCTTCAGATATTGTTAGACTCTATGTAGCAGACCAGTCTCATATACTGACCTTCTTTTACTAATGGACCAGTCTCCACCACTATACTGCTGTCACTGTAAACTCCTGACCCTGTCTTAGGTAGGTCTACCGAGGTAGGACAGAAGAATTTTTTAATTTTTTAAAAAAGAATTAATATATTAACATAAACTTATCTACTATTATACTACTGCTGCCAGGTACAGTACTATATCTACTACCGGCCCTTTTAGTCATCAGCGCGCTAGCAGGAAGTGCGGGATGAGTCCTTCCTGAATCTTCGTTTGTGAAGAAAAGCCAGAGAGAGAGATCTACTATTATCTAATATACTAAAGATGTTCATAATTTCTATTGCTGCTCTCTAAGTGCTACTTAGAACAGTTTCCAGGTTAAAGTTCCACTCCCTAATTGATTCATGGCCAACTCTCCTACCAGACTCCACCTCAGTTAACTCGCCAGTATGAGACTGTCTGTATGTGCTTGACCTTGATCATGACTAAGATTCAGCTGCTGGCCTTCTCCCAGCCAGTCTTCACTTGGGTCCAGCATCTAATGCTTTGGTCCCAGCTCACTGTCAGGTTCTCAGCTCTCTTGAAAACCACCATCCACAAACATCTTCATTTTCAACTACTGACACAGACACTTTTCAGCTTTGTCTTCTCCACTGATATCGGCTCTGGTGCCACTGCTTGCCTACTGGCTGCCTCATTCTGTCCTTAATCCTGTTCCTTCTTTTGGACTCTTCTCCTGACCACTCTCCATTTTTCACATCTCCAGCTGCCTTGCTTCTTCTAGGGAGATTATCAGACGACCTTTTTAACAGAAATGACAGGAGAGCGCCAAAGGGCTCTCTCTTCAGATGACGTCGTCCCTGTCCAGTTCTGCTCCCGTGCCCCCTCCATTCCGTTTCCGTTCTCTTCTATTGAAGGATTAATCCGTGAATAGATCACCCGGTCCGTTTCCATAACGGAGTAACAGGCTCATGAAAAGGTGTTCCGTTATGCTGGCGCTATGCCAGCCACAGTGGGAGGTCCGTCCCGAAGACTTCCGGGTGCGATCGGGACGAGAAGGTATGTGGCACCCTTGTTTTCCCCCTCCCTGGGTTACTTGTTTAATTTTAAGGGTGTTCGGGGGCTTAGTTTTCTTTTTTGACATTTGGTTTCCTTTTTATTTTAAAATTTCCTACGCATCATTCTCTCACGAGAACGTGCGGGATTTGCTTTCTGGGATGTGAATGTCGCTTTACGACAGCTGCATTCACTCCCGGAGGACTGAGGGGAGGGGGAGCAGTTACTATCACGGCATCAGGTAGATTTCTGGGAAAAAAATTTTTTTACTGGAACAGGGACAGGAGTGGGGCGAGTGGAGGGGTTAGCGGGACAGATACGCTATCAGACAGTTTGTCTGATAATCTATGTCTGGATGCTTGGCTTTTTATACGTCCTGGGACAGAACAATCCAAGCTCCTCTTCCCTGGCTGGACGCTCTCCACCAGTCAGATCCGATGGAATGTTGGTCAATCCTCCAGTCAGAGAAGCACAGTTTGGATTCTCATCAGCCATAATGTTATTCAAGCTAGAAACAGCCACCTCCGCCCGTTAAACACAGTAAGGGTTAAAACAGCCCCTCACCTCTATAGAATGTATCCCTTAGACACACATCTCAATTCAAAAGGCCCTCTTTTATTCCTGTCTCTGTTTAACCCTACCATGCATCATAAACATGTATCTGTTTTAACTTTTGTAACCTGCCTTGAATTCCAGACTGGGAAAAAGTCAGAAGGATCAGAAGGAGGATGATAGATACCTAATGTATTTTGTCCCATATCAAGACTATTTCTCTACACTCTACAGCCAGCATAGTCAATGGTCAAGAATGATGGAAGCTGTAGTTTAATAACATCTGTTAAGTAACTCTACATTTTCACTTGCCTTGATTTAAAGTTAAGTGGGCAAAGTGAAAATCTCTTGACAGAATATGATATCACAGTCTGCCACCAAAAGCAGAAACACCAAATCTCCTCTGTTCTCTCTCACTGGCATGTACAGTACTAATTCAGAACATCTAACACTATATTAACATGTTCCCAGTTTCCCTGCCCCTAAAAATGGCAGCCAATGACATAAAGTACAGGTAAAAAGCTCAGAGCAGGATGGTGTTACATGATTTATTGTATTACTAATTATTGTGGAAATCAGGAGAAGGGGAGGATGCAGTCCTGCTGTATGAGGCTGTTATTCTATGACATTAATATTGCTCATTTGGAGCCCTATTTCTTTCAAGGACATCCACTTAAAATACATAGGAGACAATTTGAACACCAGAAAAATCTGACAGCCACAGAGTTGTAACAGTAGTCACAAAGTATTTACTATGGAAGAATGCATGTGTTTTAAAGACAAGAACTCCTTCTTCAAGGGTAATAAACATGTGTAGCCGAGAAATACCTTATATATTATATATTCTCTACTGTTTTTAAAGACAGAAGATGGTTGCTGATAGGAGGAAACTAGTTTGGGACTGCTGGGAGCTTTGTATAAGAGGAAAGGACAGGTTGCTTACCTGTAATCATTCCGGAAACGGAATGGAGGGGGCACGGGAGCAGAACTGGACAGGGACGACGTCATCTGAAGAGAGAGCCCTTTCGCTCTCTCCTGTCATTTCTGTTAAAAAGGTCGTCTGATAATCTCCCTAGAAGAAGCGAGTGGTCTTCTGTGAATTCACACAGCTGGGTTACTCCTGCGCCTGCGCAGAGCATCGGAACCTTCTAGAAACGCTAGGCAGAATATGCTTTGATACATTTTTGACGGTAACTCCGCCCACCCTAATGGTCCCTTATAAGGGCTTCCCGCCTAAATCCCCTCAGTTCCTTGAATGACACCGCAATCTGCAGCATCAGGAACATTAAGCATGTTTATATGATGTAGTAGGACATAGAGGGGAGGATGGGTGGGTCTGTGTGAATTCACAGAAGACCACTTGAAGATCTATGGTTACAGGTAAGCAACCTGTCCATCTTCTTCGTGGTCTCTGTGAATCACACAGCTGGGTGTAGACTAGCAAGCTTCACTCTTGGAGGCAGGAATGTCCTACACCAAGTATACCATATATACAGATACTTGAGATTGAAACATTAAGTAAACTGATCAAAGCACATATAACAGCAGTGACTTGGCAGCATGAACATTCACTCATTGAACAGAGGATAACAGTACAGCCTTCCCAAAGGCAGCCTCGTTCCTAGAACGAGAGTCAAGTTTATAGTAAGAAATAAAAGTCAAAGGTGATGACCAGGTTGCAGCTCTGCAAATGTCCTCTAGACGCACTCCAGAGAGAAAAGCTGTCGAAGTAGAGACAGCTCTCATAGAGTGTCCTCGAATCCGTGACGGCAGAGGTTTCTTTGCCAGTTCATAGCAGAGAGCAATGGTCGACGTCACCCACTTCGATAGCCGTTGAGAGGAAATGGGCTGTCCGAGTTTCGAGTCAGCATAAGACACAAACAGTCTGGGTGACTTCCTACGGGACGCAGTCCGTTGAATATAGAAAGCTAGAGCCCTCCTGACGTCCATGAGATGGAGGGTGCATTCGAATTCATCCTTCGGTATTTGGCTTCTGATCTCGCTGTTTTTTGACCTGTTTCTGGCTTTTGATGACGATTTTGGCTTACTCCCTCGGCTTTGGCATTCACCTCAGATACCGTTATCGACCTCGGACTGTCTTTGACTACGATTTTTCTGCACTGCAATTATTACTGCACTTATTGTGAGTAAAATGTCTGGGAAAGGAGCCTTTAACACTGTGTGATTTGTCAGGCAAAACTCCTGAGTGCAGATGGGCATTCCTGCTGTTTAATATGCCTGGGAGAAACTCATAATGTTGACGCTTGTGTCCATTGCAAGGCCTTTACGCCGCAGGCTCGAAAACAACGCCTGTCATGCTTAATATCCTTCCTTTATGAGAAGGCTTTACTCCCTGGTACAACTTCGGCCTCTACTTCTGTTTCGGCCCCAGCTTCAGCTCCTTCCTCTGAGTCACAAGGTCGTGGACGCTCCCGGTCTCTTCCTCCTAAGGGGCAAAAGTGTCGTCAGTCCTGAAGCCCGTCGAGGTGCCGCTCCACTGCTTCCAACCTGGGGGCTCTCCATTCCTCTCTTCAGCGTGCGTCCTTGGATTCGGCTCAGGATTGCTCAACACTGACTCGAGAGGCAGTCCCATCGACATCGAGGGTTGCCTCTTGGGATGGGGCCTCCACCACTACTGAGGACCGTCCCAGTACTGAGTCTGCCTCTTCTCAGTCTATGAAGAAGAAGAGAAAAGAGAAACATCTCTCTAAGCATGACTCCACAAAGTCTAAGTCTAAAACAAAGGATGATTCCAAGAAGCCCAAGGCCATGGAACTTGCAGCTCCAGACGTTCCCCCTCGCTGATCAATGGATTCCGAGGGTACTTTTGCTAGAACCTTGCCTGTTCCCATTCTGACGGAACCCGAGGCTCATCGGTCACGTACCCCATCAGAATCGGTGGAGATTGTAGCGGTCGAGGTCCCGTTGGGCACCGGTGCTAAGAGGTCCCCTAGGCGACTTGAAACATCTGCTCTGGTCGTGTCGAGAGCTCAATTACTGGAACGCCACTCTTCAGATGAAGAGGTGGAGGTTGTCAAGTCAGAAGTAGTGCCTCAAAGCCTCACACCTTCTGCAATCCGGGACGATATTCCGGCCTATTCCGCCTATGATCTTGCCCGATCCATCTGCAAGGCGGGCTTCGGGTCACCCACGGGCTTGCAGATCTTCACACCAAGAGGTGAGGTCCTCGACACTACCATTACGGGACGCTCGATTGCTCGATCCCCACGTCTGACCACCTTGGATGTTGCAAAACCTATTTCAAAGAGGGATGCTGTGATCCAGGTGGCCCCTCCTGAACATCGCCCTCTACCTCGGACCCCTCCAATTCTGCAGCCTCGATCGCTTACACCACCACGGGAACGTAGTCCTTTCTCGGACGGATCGTCCTCGTCTTCCGTCACATCTTGGGACCTGAGTTGATGGAAGATGATTCTGCCTCTCCAACTGATGATATGCGCGCCTTTGGTGAGCAAATGGTCCGGATGTCCCATGCACTAGATCTCAAATTGGAGGATTTGAAGAATTCTTTCAAGCTGCTAACGCGGCGTCATTCAAGGAACTGAGGGGACTTAGGTGGGAAGCCCTTATAAGGGACCGTTAGGGTTGGCGGAGTTACCGCCAAAAATGTATCAAAGCATATTCTGCCTAGCGTTTCTAGAAGGTTCCGATGCTCTGCGCAGGCGCAGGAGTAACCCAGTTGTGTGATTCACAGAGACCACGAAGAAGATCTATATGTATAGTATGGCAGCGTGTTGAAGTGGTTTGAGCATTGGACTCTGGATACCAGAGTTCAAATCCCTGCTCAGCCATGGAAACCCACTTGGGCAAGTCACACTCTCTCAGCGTCAGAGGAAGGCAAAGGCAAATCCCCTCAGAACAAAACTTGCCAAGAAAATCCCGTGATGAGTTTGCCTGAGGGTCACCATAAGTTGGAAATGACTTGAAGGCACACAACAATAACACAAGAAAGCATGTACAGTATTTTAAAAGGAGATACCTGAATTGCAACATCAATTACGTAACACATCTAGCTTGTCCACACAAAGACAAAAAACAGGCATGCTATATTAAGTCAAACTCTGCAGATCTGCTTAACCACATCTTTCCCCTGAACACTGAGGAAAGACTCCATTTGGAATCCAGAAGGAATAGGACCAGTAGAGTACTGGCCCCCATTGTGTGGAATACCCTTCCAACTGAGGTTAGGCATATAACCACACATCTCTGTTTTCAGTCTGTTTTCAGTCTATTTATTAGTCTTCTGCCATTGAACTATGTGTACATTACATCAGGCTAAAGCAGATCACCTTAGTACACTCCTGACACACAACTCTTTTACAAGTATAATATGAGAAATTAAAAGTATATAAATTAGAAGTACGTAACTCAAACGGGCAAGATAAGTTGTGTGGCAATGAATAGCACAGAACTCAAAACACATAATGAAAAGACAGAACACATAAATGAAGACACAGTGTCATGACACAAATCAGGTCTGTTAGCTATTCAAAGCCAAATAAGTGCATAAATGAGGCCCTGGATGAAATCAATCCATGGAAGATAACTGAAAATCTGTGCAAAAAAACAAACAAAAAAAAATCACTCAAGAAAGTAAAACAAATAACCTGCTTCTAGTCAAATGAATCCATGGAGAAAACCCCAAATCTATGCAGAATTCCTAAAATGAACCAGTGCTTGCATTTTCACTCTTATGTTGGCAAAACAACACCATGTGGACATAACTGTAAGGAAGGGGACTATGATACACCCCAAAACACAACCTAGATGCGCAGCACCAATGGAATGCTGAATGACTGCTGTTGGGGGGGGGTGAGATGGAATGGAGCATGATTTGTTGGCTCTCTAAAACAATGAACAAGAGCACTCCACATAGCGTCATTTTGTTGCGTGTTCTTAGCGAAGAATCAGAGACCCTGTGACATTCATGGGATTGCCTTAAGTTGCCAGACAACTAGAAGGCACATACATACATACATACATAAACACACACCCTACTTGTGGATTTATTCCTTAGCAGTGACAAGAGACCAATACATTGAAACAAAATTCTTTCTCATCTGAGACAAAAAAGGTTGGCAACAATCTGGGCCATACTTTTAACGGAGACTTCAATTGCACCACATGGAAACCCTGGGATTGGTGCCTAAGGGCACCACTGTATTCACAAGTACTTTCTCTGCCCCCTGGCAGGATTCCTGCCCCTTATTTTCCAGAGGGTGGGGTTGTTTGTTCACTTTTAAAAACTGGGTGTTTAGCATTTTGCAAAATGACATTTTGTGCTACCATCTTTATTTCCAAAAACATCAAGGTCCCAGAGGCAGTATCAGAAAGTAAAAGGTGTCGAGCAGCTGCAGCCCAGAACTTTGTTTCAAAGTGTGCCCAGCCACTTAGAAAGAGCTTACTGTAGCCTGGTAAGGTGAACTCTTAAAGTAAGAGTGGGGGAGTGGAGGAGGATTTTGCCTGCCCTGTGTTCCTGTTGGTTTTTTGCCTATGAGGGAGCAGGTTGTGGGAGGTTTTTTGGTTGGTTGGGTTTTGTAGGTTTGTAAGGTAGCTTGTTTTGGTATGGTATGTGTTTTGCCCAGATGAAGTGTGTACCTTTACGTGCCTAGTTTACACTGATTGGTTGCCTGGAAAGAGATCTTTGTCTAGGGCTTTGCATTTGGTTTGTGTTTGAACATCCTCTGAGCAACATCAGTTTCCCTTCTGAGAAATGGGTATTTTTGTGGGAGCAAATGCATGATGTAACACTTGATGCTCAGATGCTCATCTCTGCAGTTACTCAGGGTGTGTGTCTGGTCTCCTCAGCTTGCCTTCTGTGGAATGTATGCAGAATGAGCAAGGAAGTGCTAATTCAAAGGCATAGTTTTGTATTTTGGAGCTCATACCTGCCTCTGCTTTGTAGTTAGGTTCTTAGGCAAGTTAGTTTCCCTTTAACTTCCGTTTCCATTCCAGAAAACTGGTGAAAGAGGAGAAACATTTGAACAGGAATAACTTCCTCCAAAAGCAACATGCTTCCCTTTGGAGGCTGGCGAGATCCCTCTAGGAAGCTGCTGCTTCATCCTGCTTTGCAGAGCCTACACTGAGCTAAGGGGGCAATATTAGATTATCTCAAAGCCCTATCCCACTCTGTGATTCTCTGGAATGTGGAGATTTCTTTTTTAATAAAGAGAAATCAACAAGGATCTTACCCAAATTTGTCTTTCTACTAAAGCTACATAATTGCAGAAGACTGACAAAGAATGGAATAGTTTAACGCCTGGGCAATTGAAACATGACAGTAAAATAGGGATCAATGCCAGTATACAGTATTTCAATAATCCGTACTGGTTTTCTGGTATGTAAACAATTTATACCGTCTCCATAGTTTTGACGTGTCTTTTAACACCAAAAAAGAACTTACTAGCAAAATGTTCTGGTGACAGCAAAGCTGTCACAGTCCATCCCTGTTGTGGCTTTGGCACAAACTAGAAAAGCAGCTCTTAGAAGATTAAAATTACTTTATCATTCTTCCAAATCCCTGAATAGGGCACCAAGTTTTCCCTTTAAGATTCATTCACCACTAAGTGAATCCTACAGCAGGTGGCAGTACCATGGGAAAGGGGCAAAGCAGGCAAATAAGGGATCCTCCCTTCTCTTCCCTACCTGGCCTTTTCTTCCTGATCACAGCATATTGCAGAGGGAGCAACTATCACCAAACAAAATAGTAAGAGCCCCTTTAGCATGTACCCATACTGAAAATCCAAGTTCAACCAAGATTTTACTGTGATCTGGGAAAGCAAAGATTATCATTAGGTGCTCTAGGTGGTAGCATCAAACACGGCCATCTTTCAGGACTCCAGCCACAAATTCCATTGAAAGTGGGCAAGGAATCAACACAGTTAGCACAAACACTTCTGTAGACAGTCACTGGAAGATCCTGAAAGGCCAAGCCAAATGGTGAAGCAATCTACTGTACTGTGTTTATATATCTCAGGGATCTGCACTGCTGGATGAATGAATGAAGCCTCAATATTACCAGATCGGGAGAGAAGTCTTGGTGTACTGGTTGGGATCTTCATCCAGAACTTCCTCAGGTCTAGGTCTAGCTTCTTCTGTCTGTCTCTCCCTAACTCCTGTTTCCTCAGCTGCCACTCCTCTCATAAAGAATATGGAGAAGAGCCCACAAACCTTTACTGGGAAGAGTGCTGCCACTCAACACTCTAAAAGAAAAATTCACAGACTTCAAATAATGAGAAATCCATGCCAGACTCCACATAATTATCCCTTTAACAGTTTTTGGGAGGGTGAACACTTGATATGAGCAGTAAGATGCAGTTCTGATCATGCTGCTGCATTTGTGCCATGACTTTGGAAGAAGCACCAGAGTGTCCATTCTTCTCCATTTTTAATGTCAGGATGAAGTCCTTACAATTACATAGATGGTTGTGTGCTTGGTAAAACCTTAGAGAAGAAATGCTGATTTTAGAAGTGTCAAGATAAAAATTCTTTCCCACTCACATTTTATTGCATTTCTAGCATCCTATCCCATTTTGGTAGAAAGCAAATGAAGACATACACACCTAACATTTTCTCCCCTTCTCTCCATACTCCTCATATCTAAGGGCAAAGAACATGCACATCATAAAACACTGTCAACAGCATCCACAGTTTGAGCCTACAGCATTCCCACGTACTTGTCACAAGTTGTGAACTTAATCTGAGTCTTGGTCAAGCCATCAACTCACTGGGTGCCCCAAGCAAGTAGTGTCTTAGCCTGACCAAAATACGGGTAAGTACTGGAACTTTAGTGGGCTGGTGTGAGCATTGATAATTACATAAAACTGCACACACACTTTTTAATGTTTTATATAACTACTAAGTATGAAGAGCCATGGTGTACAAGTTGTAACTGAAATAAAACTACAAAGTTGTTAATATAGGTATCTGCCTGACTTATCCTTGGCACCAGAGGCAGTTTAGATCTGCCAGATTTTCCACAGAAACTGCACAAGTAGGAAACTCCAGATGTCAGAGCCATAGGCAAGGAACATTCACCAAGCACAAAAATGGAATCAACATAAAAGTAGTGGGTATTTATTCCTCAATTGTGCAAGACTGTATAGATGCATTTGAAAATATATGGGGCAGAGCACAACACTGAAAGAGACTGAACCCAGTATTTTTTTCCATTCTTGATTCAGCTTATTCACATTAAACTTTGCAGGGGACACTTGTTGAAACAACTTTAATCTACATTTTCACTAGTTTTCAAATGAAGACTGCTCAAAGATATTTATGTACAGTAAATATTTTGAAATATTTAGTGCGACAATCTTCAAAAGCTACCATTGCAGAAGTCTGTGCTGATGCATCTGGTAAAATGTTATCCTTTTAAACCCATTTTTAAAATTACATGTTGTATCATACCTATTGTACACAGGCATATAATTATTCCAATGCAAAGAAAAACTTAGTGGAATTGTGCTCAATAAGCAAGCTGTTTATCTGGTTTAACAATCAAGTTCTGTCATATGAACATGCAGTTTTCCAGTACGATAACTGAACATGGAAGTTGATACATCAGTAATACTGTTTGGAATCTGTTCTGCTGATCTGTTGGGTTTTTTTCCTGAGATACTGCCTTTTATGATGGAGCCCTGAAGATTCACAATTCTCAAATGTAAATATTCAAAGACAAGAAATTGAGAATTCCTTAAATCTTAGCCCACAAAGAATTAAGCCTATTCACACAGTTATATGTAATGACTGTAGTAATCAGTTTATTACACAGATTAATCATTCTTGAACGTACAAGCTCCAAGGGAGCAGCTGGGTCTTTAAATATACACAAGTCTGTCAAATGAATTTTTACCCTTACATCCAGAAAGACCTAAGTAGTTAAAAACTTAAGAAAATAAGAGCTATTAGCTATGTTAACTGAGAAAACACATACAAACCAAAATTATGAAGGGGAGGGAGGGAGAAGAGTTGAAACAAAATCAACGTCACTTGATGAACTAATAGCTCCAATGCATTTAAATGCTGACCACTTCAACTTAGACCTTTAAACAGAGGATGTGGGCATTGTTGATCTTGTTGGTCATACATATTTACCTTAGTAGGTCCTTCAGAATAAAATACAGAAACAGGTTTAAGTTCTTACCATCCATTCATCAATTTTTCCATAAGTTATGAGTTTAAAAGGATTCCATTCTTTTTTTTTAAGTTTTGTTTTCAATCACTGAAAGCCCTCAAAAAGACATGAACTCTTTTACTCTTTGTTTCCTCTCTCATTTTGGTTTTACTGCCCAATTTAAATTTCACAGGAATGCTTTTATGCTCACAACTACACTTTGACTGAAGAACTGCCTTTTCACACATATTTCTTTGCTAGGAGTCAATGTTGGTATGGAATACAGTATTTCATTGTTCCAAGTATGTACAACACGCAGCACTGCTGTATCAGGTAAACATGTGCACAGGGGAAGATGAGGCGTGGGCTCATAGAAAGCAGTCAAATGGAAATCAAAAGGACTTTCTCTTTCAGAGTTCCCCTATCTTTATTTGTAGAGGTTATCCAATAATTTCTTTAATTACATCGCATACTTCTGAGTCCATTCTCGAGCTATTCTGTTGTACCTGTATATATAAAAAAGGATAATTAGCGAAGAATATACTTCAAAAACTAGTACAAGCACTTTGCTACAGTTGTATTGATCACAAGTTATTTCTAGCACTGAATCATTTGTACAGAGAAGCAGGTCAAATAACTACCGTATATTCCAGCGTATAAGACGACCCGGCATATAAAACGACTTTTGAAGCCTGGAAAATAGACTCCAAAGTTAGGGGTTGTCTTATACGCCGGTTACACGCTTTGCCTCACCGGCCACCCAATCTCCTGCCTCTTCACTCCCTTGCAAATGGAGCGAAGATGTAGGAGATCGGGGGGGGGGGGGTGAGGCAAAGTGAAGCGGCGGCACCCCTGACCCAGCCAGACCCGGCAGCTTCCCCCACTGCCTCTGGAGCCGCGCGGGGCGGGAGACACTTCTCCATGACTGGCAGCCACAGAGAAACCCTCCCTCCCCGCGCGCTTCCCCCATTCTCCCTCAGCTGCGCAGGGTGGGGGGGTCTTCTCCGTGACTGGCAGCCACGGAGAAGATCACCCCCCACCCCGTGCGGCTTCCCCCACTGCCTCTGGAGCCACGCGGGGCGGGAGACGCTTCTCTGTGACTGGCAGCCACGGAGAAGCCCTCCCTCCCCGCGCGGCTTCCCCCCTTCTCCCTCAGCTGCACGGAGTGGGGGGGTCTTCTCCGTTACTGGCAGCCACAGAGAAGATCACCCCCCACCCCGCGCAGCTTCCCCCACTGCCTCTGGAGCCGCGCGGGGCGGGAGACGCTTCTCCATGACTGGCAGCCACGGAGAAGCCTTCCCTCCCCACACAGCTTCACCCCCCTTCTCCCTCAACTGCGTGGGGTGGGGGGGTCTTCTCCGTGACAGGCAGCCACGGAGAAGATCACCCCCCACCCTGCGCGGCTTCTCCCACTGCCTCTGGAGCCGTGCAAACGCTCCCACACCGCTGGGGTCCCTCAAGACTTAATTCAAGATTTAAAGCCCTAATAATACGCCCAGTCGTCTTATACACCGGAATATACGAAAGCTCTGTAACAACGCTGTTCAAGTTCTTTGTCTGAATAACCAGGAAAGAAGGTTCAAGAAAGATTTCCCACAACCTGTTAATGCTGCCACAGATGCTTTTTTAAAAATGAGCTATCTTGTAATATCTCTAGATTTTAGTTTTTGCTTCCATTTCCTCTTGACACAAGAACTTCAGGTACACACATTTCATAGGCTGAAAAGTATGGACACCATAATAATAGTTTCCTTTAGTCAAATGATGCATCTAGAAATATTTTTACATGGCAGACACCTGCTGTTTTAGAAGTGTGCAGTTCTAAAACAGCACAGAAGTTGAGATGATTTCAGGCTTTCATTTTCAACACCAGCTTGTCATGTCTACAATTCTCTTGTTATGTACTGATCTGGTGTTGAAAGAATCAGAATGTCTGCATGCCTACTTTCATGCTGCTCAAGCCACACTTCCTGCTCTGAGAATGGTAAATGTTGGCCATTTCACTCTTTTTAAAGGAAGTAACGCTTCAGTGCTGCAGTAGACATGTCTCATGTTGAATGATTAATTTGTAGCACTAAGTGCTGAAAAGTAATTCTTAAACAATGGAACAAACTGAACCTCAAGAATTTCTCATTACAATCAGCAATGGCATCTGCCTGTTATTACTCCCACTGCTACACATGAAGTTGAACTCATGTATTTCTTGTTCACCTACCACCACCCAAATCAGGTTTTCTTGTGGCAGAAGTTTAAAGTTGTTCCTCCCTCTGCAACCCAAAAGCAGAAACTGAAGGGCCTATGAGAGGCAATTGCAAAATAATAATGTGTAAAGGTACAGATGACATTGCCTGGACTTTTACTGGATTAGCCAGTCCAATCGAGAAGTAAACCTTGTTACTCACTGACAAGTATCAAGTATTTTAAATCTGGAAAAATAAATGCAGGGCTGCCAACAGAAGACAACAGGTACTTTTTCACACCAATGACTGACTCTGGTGCTAAGTACACAGAGTTTGCCAATGTTTAAGGCATACATCTTCTGGAATGAAGTCTTTCAACTACTCATCCATTCTTACATTTGAAAGAGCTTAGCTTCAATACTCACTTTTCTCTATCTGTTTTGTAGATCCGTGCAATCTCAGGCACTAAGGGATCATCTGGATTGGGATCACACAACAGAGAACAGATGGACAAAAGTACTGGAGGGAAGAAAGCACATTACATCAGGATATGAACAAATCAGTATTTTTCTCCATTTAGTGTACTTTTTCTCTTGATTTTATTTCACTGTCAGATACCACATGTACTGTCTCCACTCCATGCAACATATAGTATTCTGGGGTTTGTAGTTCAGTGAGATAATTCTCTGCTATACAGCCATAGTACAGAGAAGTGGAATAGAGGTCTAATTCTAAATACTTCCCCAAACTACAAATACAAGAATTCCTTTAAATGGAGCCGTAACAGTAAAAATGCCTTTAACCTGTTCTTGAAATTAAAAAGAAAAAAATCACAAGTATTTGTCAATCAATTAATGAATCACCCCCCTCCTGCCTCAACATTTTGTCTGTGCATTTGTACCTCGAGAGTAAGTACCAACTGAGTTCAGTAGAGGCTTACTCCTAAGGAAGGGAGAGAAACTCCTTGCTTTTCTGCTGTGGGGAGAGGCCCTGATCTGCTTCGGAAACAGAGAATCCGCAGTCTGCTGGGTGCAAAGTGGAGAACAGTTTTACAGAAACATTTGAAGCTGCATTCTCGATACCGCACAGTCACACAGCATAATGTTTAATTAAAAGGGGAGAATGTGCTGTTGAAGAGCAGGAAATTACACATGGGAGAGGGAGGAGGCGATAGCTCTGGAGGAGGAGACTAATTGGAGAGGGAGGAGGAACATAGATAGATGGCCAATGCGGAGTGTCGGAAGCAGAATGAAGTATATTTTCATACAGTTGTAGAACAGAATTTTGAGCAGCATGTGAATAGGCTGTGCTTCCATCAAAGCAATATATCTGTCGCCTTCTAAAGCAAGAGAATCACTTCTAGCAACCCTAGTGTGGTAAACCTCTCAGTACAATGTGTCTCTGATATGTAAAGCAGAAGTGAAAAGGTGGGTGGGAAACCCTTCCACTATCATCATTCTTCTGAAACCACTCCTTCAAGGTGGCTTCCCTCTCCATGACTGGAAAACCTGATTGAAGTTAGTTAAGGGAAAACAGCAGGGGGAGGAGCACTTCTCTACCCAACATTTCCTTCCTTAGGCATACTGCAACTAGGCACAAAATTAGGAACCTTGTGTTTAGGGAAATAGCAAAGATAGCAAGGATATTACCAGCTGAAGTTTTATCTACTGGCAACCTGCAGCATGAAAAGAAGATTTGCAGAACAGTTCAGGACAAGGCAGAAAGGGATTCTTTAAGCTACCGGTAGTAGTGATGGCCAAAGGAGTCTGAGTACAACTGGATTACTGTTACACTTGAACGAATAATAAGAAAGTGGTGTCAAACACAAAAAAATAGAGCTTTTAAAAAAATGTAAACCAAGACTTCCTAGTCCCATAATGTAGGTAACCATGAACTAGAGGTGCACTGGCCATCACTATGTTATTAGATGTCCCATAGATTCTCTATTTAAATTCATGCATTCTTGACCAATGAAAATAGTTCTCTGCATGTTACTCACATTAACATACAAAGTAACAAAGTAATGACGATATAAAATACTTCAAAAACACTTACTGGATCTTTCAAATACAATGATACTGGTTCTACAAAGATGGACTTTGCTTGAAATTTATGGCAGGGAAACAAGATTCTTACAGTATTGCCTTTTCATAGATAGACAAGAAGTCATAGATGGAATACCATTTAGAATAAGGCCACAAATGGTATCTAATTGGAACACTTTCAAGACTTTGACTCATGAATGCATGAGTTGCAGGCAATTTCCCACCCAACAATTTATGCAACAATGAAAACAAAAATGCTTTAACGCAGTTTTGTACTGATAAAACCTGTCCACATTTTAAAAAGTTAATAGAGAATAAACTCTGTATAAGGCACTGCCCATGCACAGTTGTTATAAATGTACAACAGATGTACAATCAGTTCACAGATGTTCACAAATCACATATGTACAGCCAATATCATATATGTATATTAAGTTTATTGCAGGGGTAAGAAGCATGTGACCCTCCAGGTGTTGTTAAACTACAATTCCTAGCATTTCTCACCAGTTGTTACGCTGGCAAGGGCTAATGGGACTTGTAATCTAATAATATTTTCAGTACTTCATGACATATACCCTACCTTATTGTTAGTTTTTTGGAGAAAGCAGAAAAAGTGATTTAAATAAAGTTATCTGGTTTAGGTTACCTGGCTGAATGAGACTACGTGCGAAAGGGATCTAGGAGTCCTAATAAACCACAAGTTGAACATGAGTCAACAGTGTGATGCAGCAGGCAAAAAGGCCAATGTGATTTTGGGCTGCATCAAGAGAAGTATAGTATCTAGATCAAGTGAAGTAATAGTGCCACTCTATTCTGCCACATTCAGGCCTCACCTAGAATACTGTGTCCAGTTCTGGGCACAATTCAAAAAGGATATTGTCAAATTGGGGCGTGTCCAGAGGGCGACTAAAATGGTGAAAGGTCTAGAAACCATGCCTTATGAGGAAAGACTTAGGGAGCTGGGTATGTTTAGCCTGGAAAAAAGACGGTTAAGGGGCGATATGATAGCCCTGTTTAAGTATTTGAAGGGATGTCACATTGCAGATGAAGCAAGCTTGTTTTCTGCTGCTCCAGAGACTAGAACACAGAGCAAGGGATGCAAGCTCCAGGAACAGAGATTCCACCTCAACATTAGGAGGAACTTTCTGACAGTAAGAGCTGTTCGGCAGTGGAACGCACTCCCTCAGAGTATGGTGGGGTCTCCTTCCTTGGAGGTCTTTAAACAGAGACTGGATGGCCATCTATCAGGGATGCTTTGATCGTGATTTCCTGCGTGGCAGGGGGTTGGACTGAATGGCCCTTGTGGTCTCTTCCAACTCTACAATTCTATGAAGCTGGCTGAGGAATCACGGGGGATGGCTGCCTGGCTGGGGAGAGGCTCAGCCCCTCCCTCCCAGCAAGGCTTCCCTCCGTGCAGCCTCGCTGGGTGGGAGGGGATCTTCTAGTCACGGAGAAGACGCCCTCCCAGCCAGCAAGGCTCTCCCACCTGTGCAGCTGAGCTGGGTGGGGGGGGGGATAAGGTGGCTAGCAAGCTTCCCCCCACCAGCCAGCCACCTCCGTCGTTCAGAGTCTGAGATGGCGGACTTGTATCCGGCATATAAGATGGCCCCTGACTTTTCAGCCGATTTTACAGGCTGAAAAACTTGTCTTATATAGTATACGAGTTTAGACCAATGTGGGCAAAATGTAGCTCCCAAGACAGTTCTTGTGGCCTCTAGGCCCCCAGAAGGAGCATCAGAATTTCCCCTTCCCCCACCCAAATTGCTCCTAAATGCCCTCTAGGATGTGAAAAGACCATTTTTGTCACTTTTAGCTCCCCTGTGCCATTTTAGTCCCAGGAGAGGCCATTTTTTCCAGTCATTTCCTGCTGTTAAAAAACATGGCAAAAATGTATCCATATCCCCAGATAAGGTTTGGGGGTAAAAAAAAATATCTTCAGATTGTGTGTATATGGGGGCAATGCAGCCCTCCAAAGTGTCCTTGGGGACTTACATTGGACCACTAGTCTCCCACAGTTGCCCACTCCAGGTTTAGACTGGCAAACCTAATCCAAAGACTGCTGACATAGACTTGGAAAGTGCAGAGTTACAAAAGCTGAGAAAAAAGGGATTACCAAATCTAAGCTAAAATGGGGGAGGTGATCACCTGGGGGCCGATTACATGACGAAAATGTCGTGCGATGAACTCGTGATGAACCCTGGTTGTTTGCACGTTCATTGTGACAATCTTGAGCTTTTCAGAAGGGGGGCCACCATATATCCTCCAAGGAGCATGACTTTCCATCCCTCAGCTTGTCCCATGTTTTTAAAAAAGTCTCGGGAGGTTGCAGAAAATCAGATATGTGAACAGGTCGTGACAATCTATCTCGGGAGTAGGTGATGGCCGGAAATTGAGGTGGGCAGGGGCAGGCACAGAGTTCCCCTCCCCTCACTGGCTGAAAGCAAAGCCTTCCCTCCTGGCTGCACGGAGGTTTGTGTGCGTCTGTGCCATCTGTCGCCCTGTTCAATGGATTTTTACATTCCCAACCTCTCCGCTCCAAGAAAGCCTGTCCGTTTCCCCTCCCCTCCCCAGGTGAAAGCAAGCAGAGGTTTGTGTGTGTCTGTGCTATAGGTGCCAACCCCTAAGCTCCAAGAAAGCCTGTCCATTTCCCCTCCACTCACCAGCTGAAAGCAAGCATGGAGGGGTGTGTGTGCGCGCCTTCACGCTGCCTATCGATTTGTTGCAACCCCACAAATTTCATCTGGTTTTCTTAGGTGGCTTTGCAAATTCCTTCCTCTGAAATATAGCCTACAGCTCCTGGTATTCAAGAGTAATTCTTGTGGGTTCTTAAAGACAAACAAGTTTTATTTGGCATTAACCTCTGTGGATTAATGGAGCTGGAGACCCTAAGGCAAGCCCATCAGGGTTGTTTTTTTTTAAAGGAATTGCACAGAGGTTGCCTTTGCCTTCCTTCTCTGACCAATGCAGAAGCTTGAGCAAACATTTGTGACAGCTAATAGCATCGCTCATGGCAGAAAACCACAGGAAATATGTCACCAAGGTTGTGAAAAAATGAGTAATCGCATCCTTGACAGACAGCTAATATATATATATATATATATATATATATATATATCCCATAATCTTTTCCTGTGTAAACAACAACAAAAAAACATGGGATACTATGTCTCAGGATCTTGCTTTTGTCACGGAAAAGGTTGTCGTGTAAACAACAATCCCAGGATATTGTTCATATAGGGACAAATCGTGTAAACAATAAGACACAAACTCGGGATGAGGATATTTCGCTTCTCCCTGGGATAAAAACTGTTGTGTAACTGAGCCCCTGGCCTTAAGACAATAGTATAGCATATTTGCAAAGTACTTGTATTCACTATTTCTATGCCCAACACTTTTAAAGTATAAACAACTTTATATTTTAAAGACAATCACAACAGTCACTTTTTGTCTCTTCCATGTGAAATGTTTTGCCCTTCAGGAGCGCTCAGTGGAAGCAAGCTGACGACTCACAACAGTTATAATCTTAATCTTGTTTATTTGGACCAGTGTATAACATACAGGCTTTGCTAAGTACAAAATGCCTTTTATCTTAGGCAGCAATGCACCCCAAGAAGACACTCTGGGAGATGGCCTATCATCTGGACCCCTGTTGCATACCTGTGTATTTCTGCCTGCTGTAAACATTAGCTTCCCTAATATGTCCTATATTGATTCTGCACAAGAAAAAATATTTCTTATTTTGTATTTTATTATGTTAGGTCAGACACATTATAGCTGTTAATACTGTACATCAAATGCCAATAAACTTCTTATGAATAAAATCTGTCAGTAATAATTCTATATACAAGACTCTGTTTATTTCACTGTTTAAAATAAATAAATAATTATGGAGTTTAAACTCTATAAAGCCTTATAGGGAGGAGTATTACTCTTGTAAGGAGCTGAAGAATTGAACTAGCTTTGGAGAAGGAAGCTGTTATAAGCTGTCACCCTCCACATCAAGGGGTTATGTTCCTATCATAAACAACAGTCCTGATCCTGAATGAGAACACTACCATTTTACTACTCTCTTCTAAAACTGCAAGACTAACAAATCATGACAAATAGATGTGGGGAAAAGTGAGGGGGGGGGATGTAAGAACATTTCTGAGAATGGGTTAATCACAATTTGTATCTTACAACAAGATAATCTAGACTCAGTTAGAGGTTTGCCTGATTTTTCATTTTAAACTAAAATCCAAGACATGTGCAAAAATTAACTGGCATCTCTGGAAACATCTCAGATCCAACAATTGCCTATTAATGCTAGGATTCAGCAAAGTTCTGACAGAAATACGAAGCCCTCTCAAGATGCAAGACACAACTCTTCATATTAGAAGATATCCACAACTGCTTGACAGGTGTTGCTTTGTACTATGCAATGCGTGAACTCAAATTCCCATTTCCAGAATGAAACTTACTGGCAAATAGGATGCTCATTTTTTTAAATTAAACATTCTGCCTCAGCAACATGACTGGAGACAAGCAATCCACTTCCAACACAGTATACATTGCAAGCCAAATGCAACAGCATTTCTAAGATAAATCTTTGGGAACCAATCAATCACAACATACTAGGGCTGGCATGCTGCTGGATTGTTCTTCAATTGCTACTGTGCATAAGAACATACTCTAATAATGTAACTAATTTTAAAGTAATGTTCTTATGCTAAAGGCATCTACGATAGCAATTATGATAGTAAGCCAGAAAATGGAAATTCTGTCACAATGACCACCAGTAAGATGGAGACAAATTCTGTTAAATGGCCAGTAAAGAATCTAGAATCTACAAAATCAGACAAAGACTTCTTTACAGGAAACATATGCCAACAATTACACCACATTCCTATAGTTAGCTTCTTAAACTCTCTATTTCATCTCAATTTTTATATTTGTACTATAAATCTGTGCTGTTTAATGAATGTCTGTGCACAGACACCACTGATTATTTTCTAAACCTCAGGCATGGGCTTGTGTCCCTCTCCACTTTTCAGTCCAAATTTTGTTGTGTTGTCTTGTGCTTCAAATATTAAAATGTATCCCAGTAAATCCCAACCAGAGCTCTGAATCTAAACAAAATATTTAAGCAATATAGTAAAATATATTTTACCGCTTTCCCCCCAAAATGAAACCCTTCAGTTCAAGTACCTTAGGCTACTGGGAAAACTTCTGAGATATTTAGACAGCATATTATGGTCCATTTTTAAAGCTTTATTTATCATGTACAAATTAAACATGGTAAACCTGAGCCAATTTATTCAGGGTGCAGAAATCAGAATTTCTCATAAAAGCCTGGTCACTGAGTGTCATGCCACTGGCTTACTTAGCAGCAGAAGCCTTGTTGCCCCTTATTTAGTTTACATATCCAAATTTATTTTGTACCCATCTCAGACCTTCATGACAGTAACTTTAAAACAAGTATCTTCTATTTAGAAGAAGAAATTTCCTGACAAGCATTTTATACTTTAACATTACACAGAAATATTGAATTACATCTATTGTACAGATGTGCAAGCAGAGTTCTAACATTTCATCACTAGGGGACTACCCTATCTGAAGTTCAGTAACCTGACTAGCCAGAAACAGCTTTCCAAAAATCTATTACATGCACTTAATTCAGAACTTAAGGCTAAGCAGGAAATTACAAAAGGGTATATGAATGAATACAGAAAGTACTCCACTGATGGAAATATACAACATATTTTATATTTACACCAGACAGCTATTATATACACTCAGAACCAGCTCACTTACCTTTTGAAATAGTTAACGCTGGAGACCACTGTGACCGTAGAATATCAAGACAAATACTGCCATTACTGTTAATATTTGGATGGTAAATTCTTGTTGTAAATGCAACCTGTTAAAAGAAGAGGGTTGTCTCATGTAGATTTGTTTACTACAATTGATAGATACATCAATAGTGGTGGGATGTAAACACTAAGGTAAACAACTACCTTAGGTGGTTTGAAGGGGTAATCTGTGGGGAAGTGAATTGTCAAGAAGAACACCCCACCTTGATAGGGACTGTCATTCTGAAAAGAGAAATGTATTAGAACAATGTTTAAGATAAGTTTATATTTATATAAATGCTATTTAAGATTGGAGGGCTACTTACTGGTCCCATTATTGTTGCTTGCCAATGGAACACTGGAGAGGGAAAGAAATTGAGATACTGACTAAGAAATTTAACATTAAGCAAATTAACATAACTGCAACTATTATGACTATACTGTGTCTTGAGTATAGAGCAGCTAATGTGGATCCCAGGCATTAGTATTTCTCCTTTAGCATTAGAAGAATGTGCTCAGCATTTCAGTTTGTTAGAAGCACAATACTGACAATACGTGGAGGTCTCAATATTCCACACCATCAAATTACCTCTATAACAGAGTTGGGCAACAGAAGGTGAGAGGGCCATATTAGCCCCCAGAACACCTTTGAAGGCCTTACCTGCTCCTGCCAAAAAATAAAATTTTAAAAAAATTGCTCCCAAATACCTCTAGGGGGTATGCAGGCATTTAAAAAGTCCTCTTCTGGACCTAAATTGGCCTGGAGGGCAGCCTGTAAACTGTTGTAAAAATGTACCCCATGCCCTCAGTGGAGATTTTGGAGCATTTTGCAAAAATTGTGTTTCACCCCTTGGAGCTCAAGGGGGCTCCAAACGTGGTGGAAATTACTTCCACACCCCACAGAGTGCATTTGGGGGCATTCTGGACATATATACACACACACACACACACACACACACACACATTTCTTTTCCATAATTATTTTTGTTAGTGAGACTGCAGCCTTATTAACTAGCAATGCAGGTAAAGTTATACTTGCTCAAGATCAAAAGGATTCTGCCACATAACTGAGTAAGTCAAAAGCCATTTTAAAAAGAGAATGACAACCTGTTTTAAGCGCAATGCAGGATAACTTTAGGAGATGTTTGGTCAGGCAGTCTCCAATGATTTCTGCTTATCCAATATAGCTGTTGTTGTTGATATCATTGAGATGTTTGGTCAGGCAGTCTCCAATGATTTCTGCTTATCCTTTTGTTATTATTGTTGTTGTTATTATTATTTTGGTGCACTATCACATTATAAAAGTATACTAATATTATATCCTTTTGATTAAAGACTGTATCTGTTTATTTAAAATACTTTGCATTTTAAAAACATAACCTCAAATATATATACCTGAGTCTTCTCTCTGCCCAAGGAAATGCTCATTTGAGCATTTTCCACAAGTACTTACTATCATCTCCAACAGGCCCAGCTGAACATTGTGCGGGAGGATCACGTGCCAGATCATTCAATTCCTAAAAACAAACCCAGAGTTGATTCAAAATATTGCCATTTTATCAAGTTGTATTAAAATTCAAGTTTACAGAAATTTCTGAAAACATTTAGGAATGTCAGTAGATTTTTATTAGTCAGGTACTCCAGTCTGTTCCTACTACCACAAGTAACAACAACTGCAACAGTTAACGGTGAAGTATACAGTCAGCCCCCAGTATCCACAGGGATTCAGTTCCCGTACTTACTGTGGATACCAGAAACCACAGACAACAGCAAACTCTATGGACTTCCAGTTAAAAATACCATAGAGTTGCTTTGGAGGACCTAGATGATGTCTAGAGAGGATGACTCTCTAGGCATTTTCTAGGATGTCTCTATGTTATGTGTGTTTTGGGTCGCATGGATAACTGAAACTGCAGATATTGGTTACATGGATATGGAGGTCTGAGTGTCCAGGGACTCAACAGAAGTCTGTTAAGTTTCAACACTGCATCATAATTAGTTAAACCTGCTTCTAACCAGCAGTTCTACCTTGTTTCCAGCATTTCACCAGGCTTACCACCATATCTATATTTTTCATTTCCCTGACATGCTCTGTCTATAAAGTTTACTTTCTAAACTAATCTCATTTTTTACTGTTGAGCAGATGGCACTATTAAAGTAGGACTAAATTTTACAACTAGCTAGAAGGAATAATGGCTAGTTACTAAGTTCAGCCAGCTACATGTCCCCTTTTCTAATATTCATGTGTTCATATTAAATCAAACAGACTAATTCACTTGATCACAAATTACCTGGTAGCTAGAAGCCAATCAGCATCTCCATAATAAAATAACAGTACTGTGTCACATTTAAGATTTTACTTCTTTTACTCTTAACCATAATATGATTTTTAAAACATAAATTTTATTAGAATAGAACCATGAAACTCCTTCTAAATTATAGGTTTGTGTGGGGATTATTCTAAAGGATTACTTTCAATTGGCTGCATACTTAAGAGGATGTTTCAAGGTGGCCATGCAATGGAACCTGATGATGTGAAATTTAAAACAACAAAACCAAACATACCAATGGGACGCATTATCTCCAGAAGACCAGAAATAGTTGTTCAGAACATGTATTTTAGGCAACCATGAGTTGCCCTTGCCAGAATGTGAGCAGCAAGCCTGATTTTGTGATCCATCAAGGGGTGCCCATTTCTCCAATCCCCCCCCCCATCTCATAATCTTTTAAAAATCCAGATAGGGAGTTTTTCCAAACAGACAGTGATCATCTAGTCACTTCCAGTTTGAAAAAAGGCTTGTCCGGGCCTGGCCCAAGTGAGGGGGATTTGAACAGTGTTATCTCTTAAAATTCTTTAAAAGACATGACAACTTAACAGCATATAGCCTTTATACAATTTTAAAGAAAAGCTGAAAATTGCTTTTACGAAGCACAACTCTTTAGTCATGCTAAACTAGAACAATCACCTAAAAATGTATTGTAATTCTTAACTTGACTACTATTACCTCCATTCAGCCTACAATCCTAACTTCACCTAGTAGTGAAAGAGCCTCAGGAAGCAGTACAAGTGTTCCTCTACTACCAAAAACAGAGGTAAATTGATGAGGTGATGCTTGTCCCTCTGTAGTCCCCAGCTCACCCACAAAATGTTCCACTGGCAGATAGAATCATAGAATCATAGAACTGTAGAGTTGGAAGAGACCACGAGGACCATCCAGTCCAACCCCCTGCCACGCATGGTGGAGATGGAAGGTGAGTTTGCTAGCTGCTTGTCAAGTACTGTACAGACATCCCACATCCTCAGCTTTAATCACAGAAGTATAGATGAATCTATGCCAGCCATGTTACACTACTATCTGTTCCATTACTATCAAGGGGAAGGAAACAACAACAAAAAATATACCCTTCTGCTTGGAAGCATCAGGATTTACTCTGACAGCCAACATCTCTCCTAGCCATAAATGCAACTAGGCATGTTCTATCCATTGCTTAACTTGTATAATGTCCACTCATTAAGTCACTAATTTTATGGTTTTTCTCAAGCCACAAAACTCTGGAATTAGTTCTATGCATACTATAGCTTTGGAGATTCGATTCTTCAGCAGCATGCCATGCCAATTTGAGATTGAGAGTTTTAAAAATAGTTTATGAACTATTAGAACAGGGGTAAGCAAAGTGCAGCCCATGGGCTGCATGTGGCCCCTAGAGCCATTTTTGTGGGCCCCAAAGGTAAAAAAAAATGTTTTCAACAATATTTTGTTTTTTTTCCTCCAAAACACCCAAAAATTATCAATTATTTCTAGGGTGTATAGAGGGCATTTCGATGTTTGGAGCCTCCCTGGAGCCACAACAAAGTTTTGCTAAATTTTTCACTATACACACACACACACACACACACATATACCTTGCAACATCCAAAAATGTCCTTTAGAGGCCCAGGAATGCCTAAAAATATGCCCCCATGTCCCTTAGAGAGTGTTTGGGGGTAAAAAAAAGGGGGTTGTGGGAAAAGATATATCCTTCCAAGGTCTCTAAGAGGACTAATGTGGCCCCCTAGCATTCCACAGTTGTCCACCCCATATTAGGGGATCTGCTCTCTGATACACAGAAATCCTAGAAGGAAATGCTTTGTTAAGGCTAATATTTTGTACATAGGGGGAAAAATGTCTTTTGAACTAGAACAGAAAAACAAAAAACATTAATTAAACACTAATATCTCAGGAAACAAGCTTAAATTAAGGGATGATTTAAATTTTGCTGGCTAGAATTTTTTACATTGATCTTTTCATTTTCAACCGCTATACTCATCAAGGTATTTTTTCATTTGCTTCAAAACTAGATGCCTAATTCCAAAGTCCCTACCAAAGTCCCACTGAATCAATGGGAACCTGGTAAGTCAACACTTAAATTCTACTTATTGAATTAATCTACACTCAGGCTGGGACTACAAAGTAAAACTGGGACAATGTGAGCAGCCTTAAAGGCTTTTTAATAACAGAAGTTGAATAGGATACAGTATGACCCCACCCCCCGTATCTGTGGGGGATTATGGTCCCAGACTTACTGTGGATACCTCAGATACTATTTAAAATACTGAATACACTTAAAACATCAGATAATACTTAAAATGAATGACTTCTGGCCTAAGCATACCATAGAGTCACACTGGAGGAACTTGAAAATGTTCCTCTCTAGACATCTTCTAGGTCCTGAAGCATGACTCTATGACCAGCATCCGGCAGAAGCATACCATAGAATCACACTGGAGGACTTAGAAGATGCCTACAGAGACCATATTTTTTCAGATGCAAGTAAGTGAATCTGCAGATATAGGTCCTGCAGATACAGTGGTTGTACTATACAGTACTTCAAAAATATATTAAAACTCAAGATTTCAAACAATGTTTTTATGATAATACAATTCAATTACTGTATCCTTTTTATGTACATCTAGCCAACTTACCTTATATGACAATCTACTCACCATGGTTTAGAAAACTTGGATCTAAAAAAATGAAGGACACCCTTGTCTCTGTTTCCTAGCCTCAATCCCGCCTGGCCATGTGGCTGCTACACTATGCTAGCAAGAGATATGGTGGCTTGAGTAAAGGGAAAAGTCTTTGGTCTGACTTCCTCAAATTAGAAAATTTGGAAGTTTGAAAAAAAATGGGGAATCACTTGACCCCCCCCCACCCTCAAAAGTGAAGGCAATCACTTTTCAATATAGTATTCAGAAATGATGTTGCTAATGCTGCAAATCTTTTAAATCCAAAATTCTAGGGCAGTAATGTCAGCGATGGTACCACCGTTACTCCTTATGACTGGGTTCTCACTTAAACAATAGTCTTGTGATTCAATTTTGGCAAACTTCAACATTTTACAAGACGTATATCCTCAAGTACTAGATGCAGGAGTGCACCAAGCATATAACACCTGCAAAATTGTGACAATGCCTTTGTACTAAACAGTCTGACTCCTCTTGCTTTATGCTTGTCTCAGGTTCTTCCATCTTCCACATAAAGGGAAAAACACTGATGAGTATTTCCAAATACACACAGGAAATCAAGGAATGAATTAGCATAAGAAAGAGCTGAGCAGTTTTTTTCCCTTCATGCAATCCTTCTGTTTCCTGAAATCCTTATAGCTGAAAGTTAAAGTTCAAAATAAACACCTATAGATTTTTCACACTGATTCTGTTCAGTCAAACATATATCTATGCTATTATTGTCAAGACTATTATTTCAAAAGGAGAAGACATAAATCAATAAGGATGGCTAATTTGCCTGTCTACAATTATTCTAACACCTGTTGTGCACAATGATGAATCAGGACTCTTCAGTGATTTTATCTTCAAACTAAACGCTGCTTCTTGCTCACATTATAAGAGCTTCGAGCTTTTTCTACATAGCATACATTATTTCATTTCTACACCTTAATGCACAGATGCAGAAAAATTATTATTAACCCAAGGTAAAGTCATGCTTTCATTTACTACAGATCATAGGGGGGTTGGACTGGATGGCCCTCGTGGTCTCTTCCAACTCTGCAATTCTATCCCCTTTCATAACTGCAGGGGATACGTTCCTGGACTTACAGTTTATAAATGAAACCACAGATCCCCTAATAGCAAACCCTCTTAAAACAAAGGACTTCCGGTACAAACATATCATGCACTGGAGGACCTAGTGATTCCTAGAGAGGACACCCCTCCAGGCATTTTCCAATGCATCTCTATGGCATGTGTCCCTATTTGTTTTCAACCACAGATAACTGACACCACAGATATTGGTTCTGTGGACACAGGGCATGAATTGTTAATATTGATGTTTTCTACTTTTAACTTTTATTCCCATTTCTCCTACAGTAAAAAAGTCTAAGCTTTACACTTGAGTCTTACAATCTGTAGCTCTATTTTTCACTCTGGGTATATGATGTTTGAGTATTTTGTTTGAATAAAACCAAAGGCATAAAATACATGCATAATTGTTTGAGTATAACTTTCCCAAGGCACTCTCAACACCCAGGTGAGGCTTTTCTAAGGAGTACAGAGGAATGCAGAGAAGAGAGGGGAAGAAATCCTCCAATATTAACACTACTTTGGAAATAACCAATCTATTACTTATTCTTAGAGCTGGAAAGAGAAAACAGTATGCAACACACAATCAACCACACCATAGGAAGTGGGAATAGGGAGAGAAAATGTATTTGTGCTCCCCAACATCTTCTCTCAATGTGGGCTAGACAAGTTAACTGTTCAATGGATTTGTAATTGGTTGACCGGCCGAACCCAAAGGGTGCTCAGCAGTGGCTCCTCTTGGTCTTGGAAAGATGTAACTAGTGGGATGCCACAGGGTTCTGTCCTGGGCCCAGTGCTATTCAACATCTTTATCAATGACTTGGATGAGGGAATTAGGGCATATTTATCAAATTTGCAGATGACACCAAATTAGGAGAAGTAGCTAATACCCTAGAGGACAGGATCAAAATTCAGAATGACCTGGATAGACTGGAGAGCTGGGCCAAAGCTAACAAAATGAAATTCAATATGGAGAAATGTAAAGTACTGCACTTAGGGCGGAAAAATGAAATGCACAGATATAGGATGTGAGAGACCTAGCTGAATGAGACTACTTGTGAAAGGGATCTAGAAGTCCTAGTAGACCACAAATTGAACATGAGTCAACAGTGTGAGGCGGCAGCTAAAAAGGCCAATGCGATTTTGGGCTGTATCAATAGAAGTATAGTATCTAGATCAAGGGAAGTAATAGTGCTGCTCTATTCTGCCTTGGTCAGACCTCACCTAGAATACTGTGTCCAGTTCTGGGCACCACAATTCAAAAAGGATATTGACAAATTGGAGCATGTCCAGAGAAGGGCAACTAAAATGGTGAAAGGTCTGGAAACCATGCCTTATGAGGAGAGACTTAGGGAGCTTGGTATGTTTAGCCTGGAAAAAAGATGGTTAAGAGGCGATATGATAGCCCTCTTTAAGTATTTGAAGGGGTGTCACGCTGAGGATGGAGCAGGCTTGTTTTCTGCTGCTCCAGAGACTGGAACACGGAGCAATGGGTGCAAGCTCCAGGAACAGAGATTCCACTTCAACATTAGGAGGAACTTTTTGACAGTAAGAGCTGTTCGGCAGTGGAACGCACTCCCTCGGAGCGTGGTGGGGTCTCCTTCCTTGGAGGTCTTTAAACAGAGGCTGGATTGCCATCTGTCGGGGATGCTTTGATCAAGATTTCCTGCGTGGCAGGGGGTTGGACTGGATGGCCCTTGTGGTCTCTTCCAACTCTAAAATTCTATGATTCTATGAACCTAGGAACATTCCAAATCCCCTTTGCCATAACAAAGGGATTATTGTGTGGGGAGGGACTACTCTAATTCTCCTGCTTTCCCCAAAAGGCAAGAGCACAAGTAAGTTCCAGGGGTGGAACTGTATAATGTTGAGTGTCCTACTCAGCAAAGGACTTGGGGCACTGCCCTAGCCAATAAATCTGCAACACATGCAACCTCTAAGACCTATGGAAAATTGTCATGCCCCTATAGTGAGGAATTTACATTATTTAAATGTTTCTTTCCCACAAATTGAGGTGGTTAAAAAAATATTATAAAGCTTTTTTAACTGTACCTACCTATTCAATCCCATGCCCAACTACCAATAAAAAAATGCAACGCAGACCACTTTTCCCTACAGAATTTACAAACAGACCTAAACAAGTCCTAATAAAATTACCACTTGCATGGTAGTAAACAAATACTCTTAAATTTCTCCCACTCAGGATTCCTTCTGTAAACAAACAAGCAAAAAGGACAGATAATATTGCAAGAAAACCCAATAATCTTTGCCACTGACTTGCTTTATTTTTTCCAGCTATTGTAAAATACAAGAGTAAAAAATGCAGTAAAAACAAATCTACAGAAGCAGATTTTAAGTGCCCATACAAGGCTTTCCTTCTGAAGATTCTAAGGTTGTTTCTTATAAGATTGTTCGCCACCCTGAGCTCTTATGAGTGCATAAAAGTAAATAAATAAATATCTTGGGACAAAAATATCCAAAGCAACCCATTGAAGAATGGAACCATTCCCTTCAAGGCTGGTGATCAACATCTTTGCTGTTTGAGGACACTAAAATACAGTCAAAAAGAGAATCACTTCTCGGCCTTTTGACTAAGATCAAGTGTAATAAAAAGAAAGATCACCAGTTACATAAGGTCTCATTCTTCATTTAATGGAATATTTGATCAGAATAGCTAATGTCTAGCAGATGGATTATTCAATTCCAAGTATTAAACAGATGCCCAAACACATCAGAACTATGCCCAGTGTTTTAAGAGAATTCAGTCACCCTACCACAAGGATTAATATTTCAGAAAAGAGTGCTATTATGCCTTAGTTACTACCTGTACACCTGCTGTTAACACATTATGTGGGATTCTTTATCTAGCTTCCAGAATTTGGGAATTGATAACTGCACATTCCAAAACGTTTAGAATATTTTATTTTTTGAAGACACTTACAGAAGCAACTAAATCTCACTTTCAGCCTTCTTTGACTTAGTATTCTTTAAAGGGAAGTACACACTGTCATAAAGCCAAAAGCAGTAAAGAAAGACCCCCTTAACCTCAGGTTTGTTTTCTGCAGTTTCAATTACCCATGGTTCCCATTACTGGAAGTGTTGTGGCCATCTGTCAGTCCTCCAGTGTGATTCTATGGTATGCTTGGGTCAGAAGTTGACTACCCATCTTTCCCTTGAGAGGAACAAGAGAAAAGTTGGAAGCGGATCAGTTCCCCCACCCTCCAGCAGGTGAGCAGGGAGGGGGCTCCTACCAGCCATGGGAAGCTAAAAACATAGGGATCAGTACTATCCACAGCTTTGGGCATCCATGGGGAGGGGTCTTAGAGTATAGGGGGTCTTAATGTATATGCTACTCATAAACACTGCTGCTTGTTGACCTGGGACTGTTTCCTACTATCCACAGCAAATATCATGTGCCACATTCAAGAACATTTGTGATCAGGATCAGGATCATCAGTTTTCCCATACTCCATACCTCTTCCAACTTCAAATATATGATAAAAATGACAACTATATGATAAAGATAAATAATGCTTAAGCTTTGATTAGAACTGCCATACGTGAGACCACAACCCTTAACAATATATGTAAGTTTAGTACCAGAAACTTCAGTTAAGTCTCCCACCAGGGATGAGGAGCCTGTAGTCCCCAGATGTAGCTCAACTACAACTCCCATCATCCATCATCATTGACTAAAAGTCCAGTATCTCTAGGGTCAAACGTACCCTAAGCCCTGTCTTAGACCAAGGCCCTGGAAGGAAGAGAAAATTCTTCCATTGCAGTTTTAGCTACACTCTGATACAAAACGTATTTGTATATGTAAACTTCCAAATATTTTTGCCAGTTTTTACTCTGTAAGAATAAAAGTTAGGATACCAATTCATATTTGTTAACTAAGAACAAGCAAGTAAAAAGGAATAGTAAATATGCTATCCAACAAAAAATTAAATAGTAAAATCTCATTTGATAGTTTTCTGCTCTGGGTGTCCCTAGAAATAAACCCCTTTAGGTCTTTGGGACTTACTCGGCAGCCTGCATGCTTGTTTTCTTACACTTTGAAAAGTGTGAGATGCTTAAACCATGAATTTAAAAATGTAAGCAGCAAAAAATAAAATAAATAAAAGACGGGTGCACCTGAAACACAAAGGAGGCAGGAAGTAGTAGGGATGACCAAGGGCAGAGGTAGCCGGAATAGCAAGAACCATAATGAGGGTGGTTGAGGGAGATGCAAGCCTGACCTCTCACTCCTCAGGGTGCAGACATTTTCCTTTTGTTCATCTAAGTCAAAAGGAATAATTCACTCCACTAATTTGTATGGACCCAGTCAAAATAACTGCTGGGGGTGATAGATGATAGATAGATGATGGGAGCCGTAGTTGAGCTACATCTGGGGACTACAGGCTCCTCATCCCTGGTGGGAGACTTAACTGAAGTTTCTGGTACTAAACATACAAATAATATTAAGGGTTGTGGTCTCACGTATAGCAGTTCTAATCAAAGCTTAAGCACTGTTTATCTTTCTTTATCATATAGTTGTCATTTTAATCATATATTTGAAGTTGGAAAAGGTATGGAGTATGGGAAGACTGATACTTATCCTAATCACAAGTAAAGCATCCCATCTGAGCACATCCACAATTCGCCTCTTTCTACCTAAGGACCTTCGATACGGTAAGCAAGACTTGAATCAAGCCATCTCCCAAAAGAAAAGAAAAAGAAGGAAGGCTCAGGTTTTACGCAGACGTGCCCTTTCATAACCAAGGGTGCATCCCAATACAAGTTATCCCTTCATATTCACTGGGGTTTGATTCCAGACCCCCCCCCCAGTGGATACCAAAATCAGTGAATATTCAAGTCCCATTATATGCAATGGCATAGTATAATTGTATCCCTTATATATAAGATGGCAAAATCAAGATTTGCTTTTTTGGATTATTATTTTTTTAAGACTATTTTCAAACTGTTAATACTTCGAACCATGGATACCCAAATCCGTGAATCCTCAAGTCCCATTCTATATAATGGCATAGCAAAATGGTACCCCTTATATAAGATGGCAAAAATCAAGGTTTGCTTTTTGGATTATTATTTTTTTAAAAGAATATTTTCAAACTGTGAATACTTAGATCCGTGGATACCCAAATCCGTGAATCCTCAAGTCCCATTCTATATAATGGCATAGCAAAATGGTACCCCTTATATAAGATGGCAAAATCAAGGTTTGTTTTTTGGATTATTTTTTTTAAAGAATATTTTCAAACTGTGAATACTTAGATCTGTGGATACCCAAATCTGTGAATCCTCAAGTCCCCTTCTATATAATGGCAAAGCAAAATGGTACCACTTATATAATAAGGCAAAATCAAGGTTTGCTTTTTGGATTACTTTTTTTTTAAAGAATATTTTCAAACTGTGAATACTTCAATCCGTGGATACCCAAATCCGTGAATCCTCAAGTCCCATTCTGTATAATGGCATAGCAAAATGGTACCCCTTATATAAGATGGCAAAATCAAGGTTTGCTTTTTGGATTACTATTTTTTTAAAGAATATTTTCAAACCGTGAATACTTAGATCTGTGGATACCCAGATCCGTGGATACGGAGGGACAACTGTACTCCGGCTGAGGGAACAGGGCAGAAAAGAGAAACCAAAACCATGAGCCTGTTTCTGGGAGAGTCTCAACAGCGCTGTGCCCACCTTTGAACAAAAGACCAACACCCCCGACCCTGAGACACCCACCCCCCCAATACACACCCACACCTTTCCCACATCCAGTGAGTCCACCCCCAGCCCAGGAAACGCCTCGCGGCCTCCGAGGCCTGGCGGTGCGGTGGGGGAGGCGAGAGCGCCCCAGGCCGGGCCCAGCTGACACGAAACGCCGAGGAGGAGGAGGAGGAGGAGGCGGCCCACGAGGCGGGAGGGAGCCGAGCCCCTTGAGTGAAGCGGAGCGGCTTCCGGGCCGGGCCTCACAGCCGCGGGGGGATTCCGACCCACCTTGTGGATTCTCTTCAGCGCCATGGCGGCGGCGGCGGAGCCTGTGGAGGGCGGCGCGCGAGGAGGCAGGAAGGAGGAAAGGAAGGAGAGGGATTATTTTACGATGGCGGCGGCGGCGGAGGAGGCGGCGCGGAGGCTGCTCGGCGGAAGAGGGCGGCCAGTAGTAGAAGCCGCGGCCGGGCGCGCAAGGAGGCCGGGCGTTTTCTTGTCGGCGCCGCTGTCGCCTCACCCCCTGCTCCGTCGCTCTTCCGCCCGGCCGCCTCCTTGGTTGTCTAACGGGCGCTGCCCCGGCGGCGGAGGCGGCCTCCTCCTTCTTCTCCTCCACTGAGTGGCTGGAGCAGCCGTAGCACCTCAGCGCGAAGTTCTTTATGACGCGACACGGCGGCGTAAAGTTAATGAGATTCCTCCGCCGACAGAGTCCAGTGGCCCAGCCGGCGCATGCGCTTTGGGAAAGAAGTCAGAGGGGGGGAGCTTGTAGGGTTGAGTTGAGAAGGTGCGTGGCGTTGTTAGGTCTACGTCACCCACGAGGCGTTGGGTGGGTTTATGAAAAAAACCCACCCAAGGATGAAGGGATGGTTTCACCCGTGACTGAGAATTCCTCAGGGAAGGACGGAGAAGGAAGCGAAAGAATAGACCTCTTCTTTTTGTTTTTGTGAGGGCCACGCAAGGCGAGCGTTCCCGCTCTTCTCGCGAGAAGAGACTTGGCGGAGAAGGTTCCAACTGGAGGAGAGAAAGGGGGTGTTCGATGATTGGCTGGTGCGGGAAACCTCCCCCTCCTGTTCCTTGATAATGAGACAACCCCAGCAATAACTTAAGGGATATCATGATGATTATTATTGTATTTATACTCCGCTCTTCAGCCATAAAAGATATCTTAAAAATAGTTTATTATTATTTCTGTATTATTATTTTTCTTTTCCAAATATGTATAATTGTAATGTGTAACTTCTAATTTTAGTATTGTAGTGGCCATGTAGACTCTAATGTCTATTTGCTGGATACTGTAATCTTACAATTTCTATTCGGGGTCAGACTAGATAGCCCATGAGACTCTGGAAGTCTGCAAAGTCTTTTTCCTTTAACTCTCAGGCCTAGTCAGTGTTCTTTACTAATCAATCCTATGTTCCAGAAACATATGATATGCTGATGTAAACAAATTCTTTCTCTAATAACGGCCAAACTGTACCTAAATGTTCCTAAGCTATCTCGCCTTGAACTATCAACAAACTGTCTCAAGGGAAGTGCCAAATATGGATACGGAAACCACAAGATGGGAGGAGGGAAGTGCTCTTGTTTGTATCTCATAACACACACTGTATGCTCTATAAAAAGTTACACTCAATGTGGCTCAGGGCGCCTTGGACTTTCGGAAATTATTCCACCAAGGGCCCGCGCGTAATTCGGAATAAAGCTCACTTTCTCAACTTCTCTGTGGTCCTGAGTCTGGTTCCTGCAACAGTATAAAGGTGTAAATATAATGTTTATTGGGTAAGGAAAGAGAGTGATTATTTCTTTAGAATACAGTTGGCCCTCCGTATCCACGGATTTGGTATCCATGGATTTAAGTATCCACGGCTTGAAAAGATTCTTAAAAAAAATTAATAATCCAAAAAGCAAACCTTGATTTTGCCATCTTATATAAGGGACACCATTTTGCTATCCCATTGCATATAATGGGACTTGAGTATTCACGGATTTTGGTGTCCAGGGGGGGTCCTGGAACCAAACCCCAGCAAATATGAAGGGACAACTATAGTGTATTTAGATTAAGAGGAAAAATGTATTAGTGTTAGGATAGACAGTTTTATTTTTGTATTAGTAAGTAAAGAGATTGGGTTTTTTGTTTTTTTTTGTTTTTTTACATTATTGTTACAGCCTTTTGCGGTCAGGTGTATTATTTTGTAGAATTGTTTTATTTCAATTTAAAAATTCCTAAACCCCACCCCCACAAATTCCTGTTCCTTGATTTGTAGACATTTGCTTCTCTCCCCCCCCCCCCAGCATTTCCTGTGACTGGAAAAACCCTTTCCTTTGAAAATAAAGGTGACAGGTAGTGGTTTATTTGGACTTAATGGGTCTATCATTGGGACTAGGGTTGCCAGGTGTCCCTTATTATAAGGGGTGTTCCTTATTTGCGGGTTGGAAAGTTTTAATTTTTATAACGAGGCTGAAACAAGATGCTCAACCCCCCCCCCCATATTTGTGCAGCATATTTGCGGACATTATTGAGCTACACTATGCAGCACCTTTTTTAAAAAATCAAGGTGAAATTTTAAAATTTTAAATGTATAATTATGTCCAGAATACCCATGCCAAATTCTATTCTGATATCTGAAAGTTCAAATGAGCTACTCTGTTACAAACTTGCAAATAAACAGAATGCCAAAAAAAAAACCAAATATGATCAAAAGTGTCTTTTTACACAGCTGGTTACATTGTAAATCCAACTTTTATCCTGACATCTCAGTAGTTAAGGAATAGGTCGCGTTACAGTGTGTCCTACTTTCCTGACCCTTTTGGAAATGAACATAGGTGCCCATTGTTTGCCAGACTAGAAATACAGAAATGAGTCCTAAATGTGGATATAAATTTTCCTTCCAGTATTGCAACCTTAAATACTGATACTTTGTGTTCTCTACTCAGTCCCCTCTCCATGAGAGAGATGGCATTTGACATTTGAGGCCAAATCATGGAATTCTATATTTTTCCCTTTTTTAAATTTTATTGATTAAAATAAATACAGTCGATTGGAAATATATTTACAGTCCGATTCCTTCAATATCTTCTTCTTTTTTTACATATGTTAAGTGTTTGATGATAATCTATTTCTTCTAATATTTATTACTTATGTCTTCCATACTTACCATTAAGCTTTCACACAAATATACATATTCAATTTAACTGTCCTCAGATAAGTTGTCATATAAATTATAACAGCAACAATTGCTTTCCTATTCAATACAAAAGCAGATATCTCATCAATTTCTAACACATAATAGTTATTTCAAAAATCCCAAATTAGCCCATTCCTCCCATGTCTCTAAACAGTCTTTTTCAAACATCAGTTCTCCTTTCTCTTTTAACAATTGGGTCAGTTTATCTAAATGTATCATTTCCATTAGTTTGACCATTCATCAACAGAAGGTATTATGTCTAATTTCCAATACTGAACATATATAATTCTCGCAGTTAATATAATATAAAACATGACTCCCCCCCCAAAAAAATTCCAACTCACCATCAAGCATATTTACGTAGTAAATACATATCAGGTCTCAGTTGGAAACGTATCTCTAATATTTTTCTATATTGATATGAATCTTTTTCCAAAATTGCCAAGCTTTCATACATGACCACAAAGAGTGGAAGAAGGTACCTACTTCTAATTTGCATTTCCAACATTTGTTGTTGGATCCTTTATCTATATGGGCTATTTGTTGTTGGAACCTTTATATATACAGTCGTCCCTTCACATTCATGGGGGTTAGGTTCCAAAGACTCCCGCAAATGTGAAAATTCCGCGAATAATGACTGCTCTCCCCCTCCCCCACCAAAGCGACCACGGGGCCTTCGGAGGCCCCATAGTCGCTTCCCCCGCCTCCACCTGCCTTCCAAGGCTTTCACGGGGCCTCTGGAGACCCTCTCGAGGCCCCGTGGATGCCTCCACGGCCCTCCCCCCCAAGACCTTTGCAGGGCCTTCGGAGGGTCTCCGAAGGCCCTGCGGAGGCCTCTCTGGCCCTCCTCCCTCCCCACAAGGCCTTCGCGGGGCTTTTGGAGGATCTTTGAAGGCCCCGCAGAGGCCTCCCGGGCCCTCCCGCCTCCCCCCAAGGCCTTCATGGGGCCTTCGGAGGGTCTCCAAAGGCCCCGTGGAGGCCTCCCCAGCCCTCCCTCCCAAGGCCTTTGCGGGGCCTTCGGAGGGTCTCCGAATGCCCCATTGAGGCCTCCCTGGGCCTCCCCCTCCCTCCCAAGGCCTTCGTGGGGCCTCTGGAGGCCCCGTTGCTGCTTTTGGGAGGGCGGGGGGGGGCGACCCTCCCAAAACCGCAAATATGCAAAACCACGAATGCTAAGTTCGCGAATGTGGAGGGGCAACTGTATAGGCTTTATATATATGGGCTTTATATGTATATATGGGGTAAGGTACCATCTGTAAAACATCTTTATACAGTTTTCCCTCATATCCTGGCAGGCTGTATGTCTGTTTATTACCTTCCAAAATCTCTCCCATTTAGCTATTTCAAATAGGGTGGTTAAAATTCTGAGCACATTTAATTGGAGTTTTGATTATTTCTTCTTCACATTCCCATTTCACTAAAAGTTTGTACAATTTAGACTCCTCTGATGTTAAGATCACTTCCAATTCAGATATTTTGATTATCAGTTCCATGTATTTTAACATCCATTTTTAATTTCTCCCACATTTGCCTGTATAACCACCAATGGCACACTATTCCTTCGTGTTTTAATTCCTGTTCGGATTTAAATGCTAACTGGGTATCTTTCCATTCTATTAATTTTTCATAATTTAGCCAATGTAATCCAGGAATGTTTTCTCTTCTATAGAAGGCTTCATGAGGTGAAATCCAAGTTAGTGTTTTAAGAATAACCCATTTTTTTTATTTTTTCCAAACTCTCAAGAGGGATCGTCTTATTAAGTGATCATTAAAATCTTTGTTTATTTGTTTGTTATTAAACCACAGGTAAGCATGCCTTCCAAACCTAAGAGTATCTGCTTCAAGATGACATATTTTGGATTCTTCTAAATTAGCCCATTGTTTTATCCAAACAAAGCAGCATGCATAATAATATAATTTGAGATTTGGAAGACGAAGTCTGCCTCTCTCTTTAGTGGCTTGCATATTTTTAAATTTGATCCATGGTTTCTTCCCTGTCCATATAAATTTTTTAATCTCTTTTTGCCATGTGTCTATTATTTTATCACTACAGTCGTCCCTTCACATTCGCGGGGGTTATGTTCCACGCACCCCCGCGAATGTGAAAAAAACGCGAATAACGACTGCCCTCCCCCTCCCCCACCATAGCGACCATGGGGCCTCCGGAGGCCCCATAGTCGCTTTCCCCAGCCTCCCCACTCCCTTCCTAGGCCTTCCCGGGGCCTCCAGAGACCCTCCCGAGGCCCCGTGGATGCCTCCCCAGCCCTCCCCCCTCCCCCCTAAGCCCTCAACGGGGCCTCTGGAGAGTCTCCGGAGGCCCCACGGAGCCCTCCCCGGCCCTCCCCCCTCCCACCCAAGCCCTCAACGGGGCCTCTGGAGAGTCTCCGGAGGCCCCACGGAGCCCTCCCCGGCCCTCCCCCCTCCCCCCGAAGGCCTTCGCGGGGCCCCGCGGAGGCCTCTCCCGGCCCTCCCCCCTCCCTCCCCGGGCCTTCGTGGGGCCTCCGGAGCATCTCCGGAGGCCCTATGGAGGCCTCCCCGGCCCTCCCCACCCCCTCCCCAGGCCTTCATGGGGCCTCCGGAGCGTCTCCGGAGGCCCCATGGAGGCCTCCCCGGCCCTCCTCGCTCCCTCCCAGGCCTTCATGGGGCCTCTGGAGCGTCTCCGGAGGCCCCATAGAGGCCTCCCCAGCCCTCCCCCCTCCCTCCCTGGGCCTTCGTGGGGCCTAGCAGGGCCCTGCGGAGGCCTCTCCCGGCCCTCCCCCCTCCCTCCCCGGGCCTTCGTGGGGCCTAGTAAGGCCCCACGGAGGCCTCTCCCGGCCCTCCCCCTCCCTCCCCAGGCCTTCGTGGGTCCTAGCAAGGCCCCACGGAGGCCTCCTGGCCCTCCCCCTTCCTCCCCGGGCCTTCGTGGGGCCTCCGGAGCATCTCCAGAGGCCCCATGGAGGCCTCCCCAGCCCTCCCCCAGGCCTTCATGGGGCCTCCAGAGCATCTCCGGAGGCCCCATGGAGGCCTCCCCGGCCCTCCCCACCCCCTCCCTGGGCCTTCGTGGGGCCTAGCAAGGCCCCACGGAGGCCTCTCCCGGCCCTCCCCCTCCCTCCCCGGGCCTTCGTGGGGCCTCCGGAGCATCTCCGGAGGCCCCATGGAGGCCTCCCCGGCCCTCCCTGCTCCCTCCCAGTCCTTCATGGGGCCTCCGGAGCATCTCCGGAGGCCCTGTGGAGGCCTCTCCCAGCCCTCCCCCCTCCTTCCCCGGGCCTTTGTGGGGCCTAGCAAGGCCCCGCGGAGGCCTCTCCCGGCCCTCCCCCCTCCTTCCCAAGGCCTTTGCAGGGCCTCCAGAGGGTCTCCGAAGGCACCGTGGAGGTCTCCCCGGCCCTCCCCGCTCCTTCCCAGGGCTTTCACGGAGCCTCTGGAGGCCCCGTGTCGTGGTTTTGGGGGGGCCCAGGGGGGCCCTCCGATAACCACGAATAATCAAAACCGCGAATGTCAGGTTTGTGAATGTGGAGGGGCAACTGTATTAATTACAGGGATAGTTTGAAAGAGAAATAGAAGCCTGGGTGAAACATCCATTTTTATTATTGAGATTTTTCCTAAAAAGGAGATATTCAGTCTTGACCAGTTTATAAGATTTTGCTTGATCTTTAACCAAATTCTCTCATAATTGTTTTTTATTAGTTTGATATAATTTTTAGTCAGAATAATACCTAGATATTTTATTTTTTTATACATGTGAAATTGCGATTTTGAGATAGTTTCAGATTTTTCCTCCTTGGATAAGTTGAAAAGAAACATTGATATTTTTTGTTTATTGATGTTAAATCCCAAGACTTTACCAAAATCATTTAATATATCAATTACTTTCTCTATTGTTTCCTGTGGGTTCTCAATAATTAACATCATATCATCAGCATAAGTTCTCAGTCTCAACTCTTAATTATTGATTTTTAATCCTCTAATATCTCTATTTAAACAAATTTCATTCAGCAAAATTTCAATCGTAATTAGAAAGAGAAGAGGAGAGAGAGGGTACCCTTGCCTGGTACCTCTCTGCATAATGATTGGGTTTGTTTGTTCTCCATTTACAATAATTTTTGCTTTTTGTTCTGTATAAATTGCTCTTATCCTGTTAATGCATTTTTCTCCTATATCCATTTTAACCAATATTTTATCCAGCATTTTCGAATTCATGCTGTCAAAAGCTTTTTCAATATCAAGAAATATTAAGGTCGCTTTTTTATCAGGATGTCTCCTATAGTATTCAATGGTGTTTAAGGCTGTTCTTATATTGTCTTGTATGTATCTGTTGGGTAGAAAACTGCTTTGTTTCTCCAATAGCTGATCTTTCAGAATCTTTTTTAGTCTAGAAGCAAGTATAAATACAGAGATTTTATAATCATGGTTTAGTAATGAGATAGATCTATAATTTGAGATCTCAGTAGGATCTCTGTTCTTTGTGAATTAAGGTGATATTAGCCATTTTCCAAGATTCTGGAAATCTATTGACATTGATATTATTTAATAAGTGATCAATGGGACTGTCATTGATCTTCTAATTTTTTATAGTATAATTAGTAGTGTGCATTGCCTGGTAGCGCAGTGGTTAAATGCCAGTACTGCAAGTCACCACATTGCATGTTTGATTCCAGAGGGCTCCAAGGTTCACTCAGCCTTTCATCCTTTCGTAGGTCGATAAAATGAATACCTGGCTTGTGGGGGCAATTAGCTAACACACATTGGAAACTGCTTAATGCAGTGTAGATGTGTAAATTGCTATTGCTTACCAATTTGTAAGTCACTCTGATAGCCTTTGTGGCTGAAGAGTGAGGTATAAATACCTAAATAATAATAATAATTATGTAAACCCATCAGGTCTGGGTGCCTTACCAGACTTACTCTTTCTAATTGCCTCCGATATCTCGATCAAAGTTATTGGGCTATTTAATATTGTTTTTTGTGAATCCAATAAAATGCAATATTTTACTTTTCTAAATACTTATTAATCTCTTCCTCTTTGACTGTTTGTTCCTTAAATAATTATGTGTAGAATTTATGAAATGCTTTCTTTATTATAGTTTGTTTAGAATGAAGATTATCTTTATATTTCACATTAATATTAAATTTCTCTCCTAATCTTGTAAGCCAACCATTTTCCAGGTTTGTTTGCATGTTCAAAATGAGTTTGCTTAATACTAACTAGTTTTTTCCTAATTTCTTCTGCTTATATTAAGTCAAGTTGATTTTGTAGTAACTTAATTTCATTCTATAATGAATTAGTGTTAACAGTTTATAATGTATTATCTCTCTGTCTTCAAGGTGTATAGTGTTGTTAACACACACAAGTGAACATTTTGGTCTATGGAATCTATTCAAGGCACTAGTGGAAAATGTATCTGAAAACAAATGACCTCTGGCTAACAGCTGTGGGAGCTTAACTCTTTTTAAAATGAAACAAAAACTCCTCCAATGGATTGACCATTAAATGATTAATTTGCTTTAATTGTTGAACTGTTTAATATGCTTTTAGACCGTTCCACCTATTTTAAATGTTTTAATTGTTCTAAGTTTTAAAAAGCTGATTTTATCTGCATACCACCTTGAGATACAGGATAGATTATAAGTATTTTTTAAAATAAAATGATTGTCCCTGCATTTCCATTTGTGCTGGCATAACAGTATGATACATTCATCCTGAAGCATCTACCCCTGAAGAGGGTAGGTAATCCTCTGGTAAGCAGAGAATTGTTCTACTCTGTAGCTGCTCCTCATTGTTTGGAATTTCAAAATCTTCCAAAAATATCATCTTATCCACAAAGCAAACATGTGAAACAGACAATTCTTGGCTGTCATCCAAGATTATTAACTTGGAACCCATGCACAGGTAGATAAACTGACTGGCATTTCTTGGTTGGCACACACCAGGGAGCGCTATCATCTCTCTGTGACACCATCAGGAAGGACCTATCACCGAGCTAAATGGACCCCCCAACTAAACCAAACAATAAGTGAGGTATTGGCTTCAGACCAACTTCAGCATCTTAGGACTGCCCTGATATCAGCTGAGTCTCCTGATGAAATCTTGGAAAATTACAATACACTTACCCAAGCTCTACACCAATATCTAATCCGTCAAAATAGCGTACATCAGTGGAAACAACAACAGCACCACTCCAAACCATGGTTTGACAAGGAATGTGTTAATGCTAAAAAAGCCCTCACTGATATTTATCAGGGTTACCTATCTAATAACATTCCAGATGCTGCACCAATGCTGCTTCAGCAGAAAAGAGACTACAAAAAGCTGCTGATGAACAAGAAAAAAGAAGCCATGAAGAATGACTGGACACAACTTATCCAGGCAGTCAGATCCAACAACACAGCTCTATTCTAGCATATTACATCAAGTTCCCAGAGAAATGGGCCAGCTACAGTGGACTGTCACATCCCTCCAGGGATATGGGAGGATCACTTTCATCACTTTATAAGGACAACTACATTGAAAGTGGATGCACTAGCCAAAATATAGAAAATATCCAAGGGTGGCCACCAGTGACAGCGACAGAGATCAAGAACCTTGTAGCCCAGCTGAGAATGGGGAAGGCTCCAGGGGAAGACTTAATACCTGCAGAAGCCATTAAAAACAACCTTGAATTTTGGGCCCCTATCCTGGCCTCACTTTTCACCTGTATCGACAAATATGGTCAAGCACCCAAGGATTGGGGTCTTGCAATCATTGTCCCCATATATAAAAAAGGAAGCAAGGACGATCCTGTCAACTACAGACCAATTAGTCTCCTCAGTACAATCAGCAAACTCTATGCAAGACACTTACAGTGGAAATTTCAGACCTGGTTGGAACAAGAAAACATACTTGCAGAAGAACAAGCTGGCTTTAGGGAAGGCCGCTCCACCATAGATCAGTGCCTTGTATTCCACCACCTTATTGAAAAATACTCCACCTGCAGCACAGTTTCTCTCTATGCTGCCTTCATAGACTTTAAAGCAGCTTTTGACTCTATATCCTGAACCAAACTGTGGAAAAAACTGGAGGCTTCTTCGATCGACCGATGTTTACTCCATCTAATATGTATGCTGCATGAAGGGACCTCATTAAAAGTAAGATGTAACCCCCAGGGACATCTCACCAATGACATTGTCACTGAGAAGGGTGTCAAGCAAGGCTGCATTCTAGCTCCACTTCTGTTTAACTTCTACATCAATGATTTGGTGGATCACCTCAACAACACCAACTTCCACCCCCCAAAATTAGAGGGAAGGCATATCTCAATGCTGCTTTATGCGGATGATGCAGCAGTACTTTCAAGAACTCCCATTGGACTAAAAAGAGCCCTAAGAGCACTAACACAATATTGCAGAGTGGAACAGCTAGAACTCAACTATCAAAAAACTAAAATCATGGCATTCGCTAAAAGGCCTAAGAACTACAACTGGAATATAGATGGCCACAAGATTGAGCAGGGCTCTTGCTTAAAATACCTGGGGGTAATTTTTCAAGCCACTGGTAGTAGGAAAGCACATGGGGAGTATGCTGCTTGCAATGCACAGAGGAGTACAACAGCCATTCTCAAATTTCTTAAGACAAGAGGAGGCCACTATTTACCTGCAGCGTTCAAACTTCAAACTCTTTGAAGCCAAACCAGTAGCACAACTGCTTTATGGATCTCAATTGTATGTACTGTATCTCAGTTTCCTTTCCCCCATTCTTTTCATTGGAACGAATGCTCTAATATGTCTCCTTGGCACAATGGAGGCCTTTGTTGTTAACTGCCATCAAGTTGACTTCAATTAATGGCGACCCCCATGAATGAGAGGCCTCCAAGCCACCCTATCATCAACAGTCCTGCTCAGGTCTTGCAGACTCAGGGCCATGGCTTCCTTGCTTGAGTCTATCTATCTGGGATGCAGTCTTCCTTTTTTTCTTACTGCCTTCTACCTTACCGAACATTGCTATATTTTTCTAATGGGTCATGTCTTCTCATGATACGTCCAAAGTATGACAGTCTTGGTTTAGTCATCTTCACGCTTGATTTGCTCCAGGACCCATTAATTTGTCTTTTTAGCAATCCACAGTATCCATAGTTGTCTTCTCCAGCACCACATTTCAAATGAGTTGATTTTCTTACTATCAGCTTTCTTCACGGTCTAGCTTTCACAGTCAATCATAGAAATGGGAAATACAGTGGCATGGACAATCCTTAGTATTCAATGATATACCTTGACACTTGAGGATCTTGTCTAGTTCCTTCATAGCTGCCTTTATAAGTCCTACTCTTGTACTCTCTTGTAAACGGGGGACAACAGGCCATAAATTCAAGAAGTGGCAGTATGGTGTTGAATTAAATATTAAGAAATGCATCTTCAAATTGTGTAATATTTACCTTGGCTCTGCTTATGTTTGAATGCAATTTAAACTCTGATTCTCTTTAAAAGAAATTCTGTTTCCCTTTTAATTGCACATTACAGGCATGCCTCAGTTAACAAAGCCTCTGACAAGGAAACTCCTTTTTACAATGTCTTTTTATGGGAGCCCAGCTCAGTCCCCCTTCTCTTGTCTTCTGTCTAGCTGGAAGGTTTTATTGCAGCATTAACATTGGGACATTGGTGAAGGAAGGCTGGAGAATCACAGACTTTCTGTGTTGGGTTGTAGCAGTATGTCAGCAGTAAACAATGCAATAAAGCTTAACCTAGGGAAGAATTGGATTCTACTCTATTTTTTTTAAAAAAATATTTTATTTAAAAATTATTTTACAGAATATAAAGTATAAAATTTGACTTCCTTATCAGCTGAGTTGGAACTTGTTCCCTGTCGACTTCATGATCTTTCTTTATACATATATATATATATATATATATACACACTATATACACACACACACACACACACACTATCTATCTATCTATCTATCTATATATACATATAGTGTATAGACATATATATAATAAATAAACCTACTTACAATCGTGTATTTATAGACACTAATACATTTCTTTGTTTCCTTACTACACAACCTATATGTAGTTACAGTACATTTTACATAGTTCCATGCTCCAAAACAAAATTTATTTTCCCCGTATCTATCAATCAGAAGATTCACATCTAAGCATCTCTCCCTTTAATCTATAAACCAGGTAACTGCATGTTCACTCCATTCCAACTTCCAAAATTCTATCAGTTTTCCCCATTCTTCTCTAAACTTGGTGGTGGACTGGTGTTTAATCCAATATGTAAGCTGTTCCATTTGCGCTATCTCTAATAACTTGGTCATCCATTCTTCCATCTTTGGTATCCTTCTGTTTCCAATATCTGGCATACGTGATTCTCGCTGTGGTGGTCATATATAGTATTAATGTTCTGTCTTCTTTAGGGAAATCTTTCTCTTTGATGTTTAATAAGTACATTTCAGGTTTTAATCTAAATTCTATTTGCAGTATTCTACAAATCCAATTGTGTGTGTTTATTCAAAAAAATTGCTACTTTACATGACCACCACATGTGATAAAATGATCCATTCATTTCATCACACTTCCAGCAATTTGTTCTGTTATCTTTGTACAATTTCACTAGCTTTTGTGGTGACATGTACCAACGGAAAAGCATCTTATAACAATTTTCCCTCAACTCCATACATGGGGTAAATTTCATGTTTCTTTTCCACAACATCTCCAATCCTCTAAGTGAATGTTATACCCAATGTTTTGTGACCACTTAATCATATAATCTTTCACCACTTCTGATTCTAACTCTAATTTTAATAACGATTGTATGCCTTAGATATTGTCAATTCTTTATTTTTTATTATCGCTGAGTCAACCTCTGTCTTCTGATATTCTATTCCAACCAAGTTCTTATCCATTTTATATCTTTCTAATAGCTGTCGATATAGGAACCAGTTGCACACTTTTTGTTCCTCTTCCAATTCCTCTCTAGTTTTGATTAAGTACAACCCATCCTTAAATTTTAACAGATCTTTATATGTCAACCATTCATCCAGGTGCACCATCTCTGTTCTTCTGAAAGCTTCCTGGGATGATACCCATAGTGGTAGTCTAATGTATTATTTTTTTTTTACTTCTTTCCATGTTTTCAACATTGCATTTCTGCTAATAGTTTCTAAAGTTTTTATCTATCTTTTCTTTTTTGTACCAAAGGCATGCATGTAATCCATACCTGGCATCCACCCCTTCTAATGTTATTATTCTGTCGTTTTTGAGTATGAACCAATCATGTAGCCACACCAGAATACAAGAGTGATAATATAACCTCAAGTTTGGTACCCCAAGACCTCCCGTGTCTTTTTCCTCTTGCAGGACTTTTCATCTTATTCTTGGTTTTTTATTCTGCCAAATAAATTTGGACACATCTTTCTCCCATTTTTAAAATAGCTTGCTGTTACGTAGTACGGGTAAATTTTGAAATAGGAAGACCATTTTTGGCAAAACCGTCATTTTTATTGCCGATATTCTCCCTAGGAGTGATAGGTTTAACTTTTCCCATTTTTCCATAACTTTTTTTTATCTCATTCCAAATCTTAGTATAAATCCAAATTATTTTTTGTTATCATTATTCCCAGATATCTAATCTTCTTTTCTATCTTAAACTTTGATAGTTCTTCTAATTTCTCTTCCTCTTTTCTCACCAAGTTCTTTGTTAATATAACCGTTTTTTCTTTGTTAATTTTAATTCCTGATATTTTCCCAAACTCTTCTAATGTTTCTTGCAGCTTTTTAATTGACTCTACAGGATCTTCTAAAGATATGGCAAGATCATCAACGAATGCACATATCTTAAAGATTTGCTTTTTTATCTTCACTCCCTGGGGAAGAATGGGATTCTACTCTAGGTGATCATCCTGTAGCTGCGTGTGCTTACGCACAAAAGGCACAGTAAACAGCTGCCTCCAGAATCACTTACTGAGCATGTGTGAAAAGCAAAACAGAGAGAAAAGGGGAAAACAGATTAGCCTGCCTCATGAGCTATCCTGGCATATTGAAAAAGCATAGTTCTCTATGTTTTGCCATCAGAATGGAAATCAAAAAAAGTGGAGGCTGTTGAAAGAAAAATAATAATAATCCTGGAATGCATTTTGGAAGAAGTTTTTAAGTGGCCTCTAGAAGATTCATGATGTTTTAGTTTATTTATCCAAGGTGTACATGACCTGGTTGTTTCATTTCACATGTGCATAGTGTTAATGTTGAATAAAAAGTTTGCTGAAACATATTGAACTGTTCTCTGTGTGTGTGTGTGTGTGTGTGTGTGTGTGTTGTAGGAAACTATCCCTACTCTTTCTATGTTATTTCTACCTCTGGTGACAAAGTTTCTGTTAAAGAAGCCTCTCTAAGCCCAGGAATACATCTACTTTACTAACTGAGGGTATACTCGTATACCACAGAGGGGTTCGTGGGACTTCATTCTAAAGCCATCAGAAGGGTTCACGTGCATAAGATTGCTCTCCATGTAATATACTGAGGAGTTTTTATAAGAAATGTTTATGACTTTTATTGACAGTTGGATGAAGAGGAAGACAAAGAGAATGGTGTACCAGTACTTGTATGTTTACAGGCTTTATGGGAATGAATAAGGTGCAAAGGCAGGAACTTATCATAGACAAGAGGCATATGGGCCCTTTCATTACTTCCCCCCCTCCAAATTGTGTGTGTGTGTGTGTGTTTGTCAACTGAAGAATGCGCCCTTTGCATCTGATAAATTGTGGGCTTTAGTTCACAGAAATTTGGGCCACTGACAGTTAAAGGATTAACAGTGTTAAGTTTGTTGCAGCAAAAACAGAGTCTTCCAGCACCTTAAATACTAACACAGTTATTACAGAATGAATTTTCATTGACTACTGTACAGTGTCCAATTTATCACATGTATGCTATTCAGCATTTCAGATAAATATGGTAGAAGAGAAAAGTGTAGACAGTGAGGTGAGTAGAATTATCTGTAGAAAGTACTGACAGTGACAGCTACATTACAATTATATTATTATATTCAATCATTTAGGGTTTTAAGATAAACATCCATGTAGTGTTCCTACATTTTTCAACAAAAATGAGCGACGTTTTAAAGCACTTTTTAGTCTCGTAACATGTATTACTTGTTCTGTTATTGTGTCCTTCAGTGACTTACAACAACCCTAAGGTTAGCCTATCAAAGGGTTTTCTTGGCAAGATATGTTCAGAGGGGGTTTGTTTTTGCCTTCCTCTGAGGCTGAGAGAGTGTGGTTTGCCCAGACCAGTGGGTTTCCATGGCACAGTGGGGATTCAAACTCTTTCCAGAATCATAGTCCTGCACTCAAATCACTACACCATACTGGCTCTACATTACTAATTTACATTGCAATTAATTTATTTAAAATACCATATAGAAATCTAAACCCATGTACGAAATGTTACCAATAGTCTTGCAAAAGAACCACTTAACAACGGGTGGGAATTATACAGCTCTCTAAATGTTATTGGGCTGTAACTCCCAGCATTCTTTACCATTGCTGGATGTTGCATCCCAACAACAACTGGAGGACCAAACAACTCCCACCTTTTGACTTAAAATATATACAGTACAAAATTTTCTTAAAATCCACAAGATGGCAGTATAAACCAAGAAAAGTTGCAGTGCTACCCTCAGTGTTAGGTTTCTAATTCCTAACTGGCCCCTCCTTAAGTGCATACCTGACTGAACGCTAGTCTTTTTAATCCCTATTTTTTTTATTCCCCATTTTTAATGGCTACACTGTATGGAAAGCCACATTTGACTTAATTATTAAATATGCCAATTATTACAGATATGGGGCAGGGGGCATTGGCATAATTGTTGAATATGCAATTATTACAGATATGGGGCAGGGGGTGTCAGAGTAACAAGGGTTTGAATATATCATACCACAAGGTCTATTGTAACCTGTGTGCTGGATACTTTAGCAAGTGTGTATAAACACAAACATTCACCATTGGGAGCAGGCATGGCTCACCAGATAGATGGATTATATAAAGACGTTCGTGTTGTTCCAGCAATGGAAAGGTCAAACTGATGCAGACTGTTTCTCCAAAGCCCTACCCAAAATAAGCTTCAAGAATTTGGCCCAAATCTCAAGACTTGTTACTGTGGAGGAGACCCCCTAATCTTGACAAGCCCTATTACTTTTGAGATTTCTCCTCCTGAGGAGTCTATTTTGCCACCTAGTGGCTCAATTGGGTACTCAGGTTAGAGACACTGATGCCATCCATTTAATACATATTAAAAAACAAAACAGGCATTTAAAACAAAACCTCTCTGTTTGAAACAATGTTTTATTGTTGGCCAGGGTCCACCAGTAGGTTTCAGCCTTCTTCTAGTTAGGTCTCAGTACTCAGCCTATTTCCTTTTTACTTGACCAGAACTCAGAAATACTAGTTTTAAGTACCGAAGGACTTTGAATAACAATAAATGCATTAATTCTTTTTTACTAATAAAAATCAATCTATTAATTGATTTGTTATGCTGTTAAATTAAATACATATCATTTAAATTTTCCAGAAATCTCTCTGGCTTTTCTTCGCAAACGAAGATTCAGGAAAGACTCATCCCGCACTTTCTGCAAGCGTGCTGATGACTAAAAAGGCCAATCCAAGATAAAAAAGACCGGTTGCAGAAAGCACAGCAGAAGGTCTCCTTGGGGGATGTTTCTGGGTTGTGGTTCTTTCTGTGTTGTCGTTTCTCTTCAAGACTTTTTCAGTGTGAGTTCTCAAATAAGGCTGCAGCATTGTGGATAGTGCATCTCCATGCCCCCCGATGTGAGGCCAGGGTGGACAATTGTTGGTGATCAATTTGGCCGAGTCTGAGATGTTGTTTCAGGGAGTCCTTGTATAGCTTTTTTGGAGCGCCCGTCTTACGCTGACCCGTGGCAAGTTCACCGTAGAATACTGTTTTGGGAAGGTGATGGTCCTCCATCCTAGAAACATGCCCTGCCCAGCGCAGCTGTGTTCTCAATATCATGGCCTCAATGCTGGTGATCCCTACTTGCTCAAGGACAGCAACATTTGTCACATAGTCAGTCCAGTGTATATTTAGGATTGTGTGTATACAGCGCTGATGAAAGCGTTTGAGGAGTCGTAAGTGGTGGCGATAGGTGACCTATGTTTCAGACCCATAAAGGAGGTGACAAATTAAAGTGCTAAGATATACTACTGTTCATAAAACATGCTGCTGCTACCAATTACGAATTAAAACACCCAAGCTGTGACCCTGAATTTCAGGGAGAGTGAAACCTCATTCAGGATGAATCCATATTCATAGAATCATAGAATTGGAAGAGACCACAAGGGTCATCCAGTCCAACACCCAATCACTTTTCAATTGACTAGGAGTATCTCTTTTTTGTCTAGATAAAGTTTCAGTTTGTTTGCCCTCATACATTCCATTGCTGACAGCAGACACTGGTTCAGTACCACAACAGCTTCCTTGGAATTAGATGGGAAGGAGAAAGAGATTTAGTTGTCATTAGCATATTGCTGACACCGAACCCACCTCTCCCAGAAGCTCATGTATATGTTAAATAGGTTGGGGAACAGTACCAAGCCCTTGAACAAATAGAACCACTGTAAAATTGTGCCCCCAAGTCCCATCCCAGAAAGGTGTCATGGATGATGGTATCAAAAGCCAATTAGAGGGCCAACAGAACCAAATGGGACACACTCCCCCATCCAGGTCTCAGTGTAAATCACCCACGAAATTGACCAAAGCTGTCTCTTGTCCTATGATCAAGCCTGAAGCTAGATTGAAATGGATTAAGATAATCCACTTCATCCAGGAATTGCCATATGCTCTAGAACCTTGTTAAAGAAAGGGATACTGGAGACTAACCTGTAATTCTCTAGTATGGTGGGATTCAGGGAGGATTTTTTTTCAGCAACAGCCTCACTACAGCCTATTTTAGACAGTAACGAAAGCTGTCTTCCCTCAGTGATGCATTCGCCACTTCTCTTAACTGCAGGGTCAGTCCATCCATCCCTGCTACTTTCAAGAGCTAGGAAATCCAGTACATGTGTGGTGGCTCTCATCTCTCCAAGGATCTTGTCATATCCTCAGGCTGGACAAATAGAAACATATCAATAACACAGGACAAGCAGTGCCAAGGTTACATTCAAGGTTAGTGAAAGCAAGACTGTAGTATGCAAAAGTGGAGTGAAGGGACTGGGGGGGGGGAGCAAAAGAGAGGATGTTAACAAGGGATGGATAGTGGCTGCTGGGGTATGCGTATGTGCCTTCAAGTTGCCTGTCAACTTATGGTGACCCAATGAATTCCATAGGGCTTTCTTAGGTAAGGAATACTCAGAGGTGGTTTTGCCAGTGCCTTCCTCTGAAATCAAGCCTACAGCACCTGGTATTCATTAGGGTTGACCCTGCTTAGCTTCCAAGAACAGACAGGATCTGGTTCCCTATATCTAAAGAACGCAGGGCAGCATACAATAAAATCGTTTTAAAGCAGTGGTTCTTAACCTGTGTTCCAGGGACCCCAGGGGACTGCTATGTCCTTACAGGGGGTCCGCAAAGTCTGCTCTACCCACCTCTTCCCTGCAGTGGAATGGACAGGAGCCAAGGCAAAGGCTAGCTGGCTGGCCTGGACTGCACATTACCATTCAATCCACTCCAGCCACAACTTGCAGGAAGAAACAGGAGAAAAGTTTTCCCCTCCAGTGCCTCTGAGGGAAGGTTTAATGGATGGCATACATGTATTACTATCAGGTGTTATTATTATTAGGGTTTAAATCTTGAGTTAAATCTTGGGGGTCTGTGGCAACAAAAGATATTTATAGGGGGTCCCTGGAAAAGAAAAGGTTAAGAGCCACTGGTTTAAACCAATTTAAAATTTAAAAGAGTAAAAATAAATTACAGTCTATAATATATTAAACTGTACAAGTTAAAGCCATACACATAGATGGATTGCATAAAATTGTTAGACTCTCCAAAGCCTTTAATTAAAAATTAAAAAGCATGTTTTAACTTGGTGCTGAAATGAAGACCACATTAGCACTGACTGGGCTCCCAAAGGAAGAGTATTAGAGCACCACAGCAGAGAAGATCCTCTTTCGGGGCCTCACACCATGTGTTGCTCCCTCTCATGGGCATTGGAGGAGGCCCAAAATTAAGTGAGGAAGGAGGAGGGAAGAAATTGTGACAGGAAATGAATAAGAGTACTTCAAGAGGCATTTGAGGGGAAGTATAAATAAAAAGTCTTCCTCGTTATAAGGCTCTGAATCAGCAAATTCTCCCTGAAATGGGGAAGCCTCCAGAACCAACATCTGTATTTCAGCTGAGTAAAGTGGAATTATACAACTAAAAATACTTGTATAGATGGGGATAGAAGTCCAACACCATTTTGAGAGCCACAAATCGCCCATCTCTATTCCATGTGTTATCTGTTTAGGCTCAACTAACATCAATATTCTATCATTTTTGCAGATTGTTGTCACGAAACTTTGGGGACTTTTTTTTAAATGCCCCTTTGTTTTAATTCACAAACTGATATACTTCTGTGTGCACAAGAAAACCCATGAGTGTGTAGAAATTGCCACAGATAAGATTAATACTTCTATTGCTTGCAGAGTTCATATAAAAGGGAATAGTAAACCAAGGTGGGTGTTGTTGTTGTGTGCCTTCAAGTCATTTCCAACTTATGGTGACCCTAAGGTGACTTTATCATAGAGTTTTCTTGACAAGATTTGTCCAGACGTTTGCCATTGCCTTCCTCTGAAGAGAGTGTGCTGTGAGCCTAACATTGCCCAGTGGATTTCCATGGCTGAGTCAGGATTCAAAGCCTGGTCTCCCAGAATCCTAGTCCAACACTCAAACCACTACACCACATTGGGTCTTTTGGTAAACCAAGAAGACAGTTAGAAATAAGTTTAGCTGCAGCCTTACACACAGATTTATGAGAGTAAGTACTGTATATACTGAACTATAGGTCGATTTCATGGAAAAGTTGAAGGCAAATTTTGAGCCCCAAATCATGGAATTTGCTATGACCCATGGATGAGGGTAAAACTTAGGGGCATGTAGCAAAGGATGTAAAGGATGAAGCAAAGAAAAATGATGCCAAGCAACACAAGCAGGTGCCAGTGAGGTATGCCTCATTAAGAAGAGCATGGAAACAGCCTGGGGAGAAGATGCCTGGTACAAAATGTTTGCCTCTCACCAGTGAGCCATGAATCTTCTCTGAGTTTCCATGCCTACATGATCTGAAACACCCCCAACTCCCTCACTCCACACCTGAATAATGAGGGGACATTCTTTTGCTGGTGTCTCAGTGCCAGAGAGAGGGGGGCAGGGAGGAGGAAGCAAGAGCTGAAAGCCCACCAATTCCTTGACTGAGGTGCTGTAACATGCTGCCTCCTCACACTTGTTCTCTTCCTCACATTTTCCCCTTCTCTGCTGTGGCAGAATGAAACCAGCTGGCTTTCCTTAGCAAAAGATATTAACTTTGGTGCCCCTTCAGCTTTATACCACCTATCTTCTAATTCTCTTCTGTTGCCTTTATCAAGATCTTCAATACCAATATAACAGCAGAAGAGATAAAGGACACCCTGCCTGGTGCCTTTTTGAAACATACAAGGTTTTTGTAAGATCACTGTTTAACCATATTTGTGATTGTTATCTTGAGTAAATTGCTTTGATCCAAGATAAAATAATCCCCAAAATTCATTCAAAATTCAGTTGATATTGACAAAAGTTTTTCTGCATCTACAAAAATTAAAGCTGCTTGTTTGTCAATATTCTTGTCCAAATATTATAGTAAGAGTTGGGGAGGACTTTAGATGAGTTTGCAAGCGTGTCCGGTTTTAGAATAAACAAAGATAAGACAGTGGTATTAACAAAGAATATGACCAAAGAAGAAGAGGAACAAATACACAGAACAACAGGTTACAAGGTAGAGAAAAAAGTTAAATACCTAGGCATTTGGGTCACAAAACGGAATCTGGATTTATATGACAACAATTACAGCAAGTTATGGAAAGAAATTAAGGAAGATCTAAGTAAACGGTCCAAACTTAATCTTACTTTTCTAGGCAGAATTGCCACAATCAAAATGAGTATTCTGCCTAGATTCATATACTTATTTCAAAATATACCTATTATTCATAACAATAAATGTTTTAAAATCTGGGGGAAAGAAATATCCAAGTACCTCTGGAAAAGGAAAGAAACAAAGAATCAATATAAAACTGCTAAAAGATATGAAGGAAAGATGCGGCTGTGCACTACCAGATTTACAGGTATACTATCAGGCATGCGTGCTAACCTGGATTGAAGACTGGATTATGCTAAAGAGATTTTCAGACAACACTGTTATAGTGTTACTATTCCACTTTATTTGCTCTGGCTGCCTCCTCTTGAATCCTGGGGTTTGCCGTTTAGGGAGGGGCATTTACAACTCTCAGCCAGAGAGATCTTAGGCCTCACTAAACTACAAACCCCAGAATTCCACAGGAGAAAGCCAGAGCAGTTAAAGTGGAATAGTAACACTATAACAGTGTAGTCTGAAAATCTCCTTAACAATAAAAGACTGTTAGCTTTGGAAGGGATAAAGTTGACGTATGGATGGCATGCATACCTATGATATAATAAAGGAAGGACAACAAAGAATTTGATCTACACTGTATAAGGAAAGCATTACTAAACACATGGGTAAATATAAAGAAAATTTTTTATAGATATATACCGATGTGGGTGTCAATGGAAGAAGCTTTTTTCAGTAGAACTAAAGATGTAGGAGAGGTCTGGTTGAAATATAAAGACATTATAAATAAAGATGAACATGGGAAAGTGCAGATAAAATCCAGAGATCAACTAGAAGAAAACGACTTCAAGCTAAACTAGTTTCTGTATAAGCAAATGTATGAAAAGTTTAAGATGGATCAAAAAATCAAGAACTTCAAAATGGAAGAAAATAAAATAGACGGAACAGTCTTTGATCAAAAGAGGAAACACATAACAAAATACTATAATATACTGTTAGAAAGAGAATTAGAAAATGAAGTAATTAAAGATCAAATGATAAGATGGGCGCAAAATATAGGACAAAACATAGACCTAGACAGGTGGGAGAAATCTTGGCTAATTACTCAAAAATTTACATTATCACAAAGTCTAAAAGAAAACTACTTGAAAATATTCAGAAGATGGTATTTGACACCGGTAAAGTTGAATAAAATCTACAAGACAGGATTGTAGACTTGCTGGAAATGCGAGCAAGCAAAGGGTACCTTATATCATGCATGGTGGACATGTCAAATAGCACAAGACTATTGGGGGAAAAAATCATGTTGTTATAAACGAAATCTTAGAAGTAAGATTTCCTATGAAGCCTGAGACCTATCTGCTGAACATGTTAGACATGATAAATCAAAAGTCAACCAACAAATATTGGCGAGTTATGCTATATATGATTTCAGCTGTAAGGATACTATACGCAGCAAAGTGGGGGAAAAGGGAGGGCCCTACAGTAGAGGATTGGCTCCTTAAATTAAAAGACATGATGGATATGGACAGGCTCACTGCTCAGCTTAATGATAAATCAATAAATAAGATAGAGAAGGAGTGGTCTCCAATAAAAAGGTATTGGAAAAAGAAATGGAGAAATCTGGTCAAACTTGACCTTTAAAGAGTTTAGCAGAACAATCTGATTTAGATTTTGGGAAAGGCCGAATTTGCTATTGAAGATTAAGTTAGATTAGGAGAAATCGGGTTAATCTATTGTAATGGTAATCAAGCACAGTTCAGATTTAGCAGAAATTGGGAAGACCAGGGGGAAGATGTGGGAAAAGGTAGAACAAGGGCTAAAGGATTTAAAATAATGAACTAATGAAGATCATGGTTCAGTTTATGTTTTATGATCCTGTAAAAAGTTATATTGTTTAAGTGAAACAATGATAAGTAATTATGTAATGATGTATCAAAGTGCATATTTTGAATGTAACTTAGTAAAAAGTATAAATAAAAAAACCAAATATTATAATATATTCACCACCAATCTTGTATTGTCTTTAAGTTGTCTTTTTTGTTAAAAACAAACAAACCACTGCTGTTCTGCTATCAAGTCCTGAAAAATTCTTCTTGGTCTTTCAACCAGAATCAAAGTCAAAAGTTTATAATTGTTGTTTAAAAGAGAAATAGGCCTGTAGTTCTTTGGGTCCATGGTATTTCTATGATCTTTTGGGATCAAAATGATATTAGCACTTTTCCAAGAATCAGGAATGTCCTTAGAGTCAGACACTGTATCAATTGTTGCAGAGGGGTTGTTAATTCATCTTCCAAACATTTATAATATCTTACTGGAAAACCATCTGATATTGGGGCCTTTCCCACTTTGCTTTTTTTTTTTTTTTTAATTGCCTCTGCAAGTTCCATCATAGTGAATGGGCCATTCAAACTCTTCCTTTGTTGGTCTGTAATTTGTTGTTTATCTTCTGTGCATTCAAACAATTCTCTGTTTTTTCAAAGATACTTGATCTTGTTTAAACAAATTTGAATAATCATGAAACAATGGCTTCTGTGGTGGTTATGATCTTCTGTTGATTTCTGACTTTTAATATAATCTTTCTCTGTTTATCCTTTCTTAATTGAAAGGCCAACCATTTCCCTAGTTTGTTTGCATGTTTAAAATGTTTTTGTTTGGCATATTTCATTTTCTTTTCCATTTCCTAATTAGTTTGAAGCACCAACTGTTCAACCCCCCCCTTCTCTCTATAATGTGGGAACAGACACCTGTCCCTTCTCAGAAGAAAAAGAAGAGGCACCTCTTCTAGTGCCCAAACGTGGCAGCAGAAACAGGGGTGGAGGAGGTAACCCACATGCACAGGCTGGTGGAACAGGCAGCAGGAAAAAACAGCAGCTAAAGCAGTGCCACCCTCTCTTCAGCCTGCTTTCCTTGCTGGGGGGGGGCAAGAGAACTGGGGAGGGGCTCCAGAGAGGCAAGTACCAGTGTGTGTCTCTCTGTGTGTGGAAGTACTTCCTCATTCCAGGTGGCACCAAAGGGAGGCGGGCTGGCAGGCAAGCATGAGGACAGAGGGCACCACGCAGACCTCGTGGAGGTTCTCTTGTGGAGGGGGCATTGACCTGTGGATAAGTCAACCCAGGTTTTCAGGGTAAATTTTTAGACCAAAATTTCTCAATTTATAGTCAAGCATCTAAAGTATGGACCAAATGCTAGAATACATTAAGACACAATCTAAACCTGTTAAAGGGACTTAATTTTTCATGGTCAGCATGAATTTATGTGAAACATGATAGTACTTCCCTTAAAACACTATTTTTACTCTCTGTCTTTCGCTACTTCCACATAACATATCCCTGCAATACAATATTTCCAGGTAGTAGTGACACAGTTTATCTGGGTAAGAAAATGAGTAAGGTTAAACATGAAAAGCATACGGATGAAATAGCAGTGCCTTTCTATTATCTGTGTAGGGCTGGTATGCCAGATGAAAATGACCACTGGTTTATTTAATTAATACTCTATAATCACACTACAAACACTATCAGACCTGAATTCATGTAAGACAAGTTGGGGAACTGTGGAGAGGGTGGGTGCCGTTTTTCATCCCTGCACCCCTCCCAGGAGCTGTACCAGTATACCTAATATAGGAATCTTTGGTATCTATAGCAAGCAGAATGCAGTGTAGTCAGTGCAATATGAGCTTGTGGTAGAAAACAAGAGAAGATACTCAGGATGCTCTTGTAAGGTAAAAAAAAGGAAAACTTACATTATTGTTTCACAAAATCTATCTTCAGAAAGGAAAGGAGATAGACAAAAGCAGATTACCTTAATTTCAGTAGAAGAATCCCTAAAGCTGGCTCTGGGCCTGTCTACACTGCAGAAATACAGCAGTTTGATACCACTTTATCCACCATAGGTCTAGCCTATGGAATCCTGGTATTTGTAGCTTTTTTTGTAAGGTATTTAGCCTTTTCTATCACTAGTGCCTCAGCAAACTACAAATACCAGGATTCCATAGGATAGAACTATGGTGAATAAAGTGGTGTCAAACTGCTATTCTTCTGCAGCGTAGACAGGCCCTCTTATGTATGCATGTAAGCCATCGTGAGGCAGGAGCCTCATGGATGCTCCCTTCCCAGACAGAGCGAGACAAAGGACTAACTTTTGAAAAAAGTGAAGAAGTACCTCTGCAGGCAGGAAGGAAGCAAAAAGGCTTGAGTGCATAGATCATAGAACAAAACAGAGGTGAAACAAAAAGGCAAGCATGCTGTCTAGCATTCCCTCTCACTAATCATTTTATACAAGCATTGATGCCTCTTTGCTTCCAGCACCTAATGTGATCAGAAGTGACATCACATCACTTTCAATTTTGTTTTTGGTGTGATTTTTGAGACTTTTTTGCTCTAACAGGTATGCAGGGGGGGTTGGGCAACTGGGGGGGCAAACTGCTAAGTTTTGCAGGATTTAGCCATTTAGTGTAGAGATAGAAACAATATTCACAGTTATTTATACCTAGGTTGAAAAACAGGCTTCTTGACAGTTAGGAAATCCTGTTGGGAGGAATATTAGAGCAGTGAGACTTTTGTGCATTTTTCTCCAGTATTTGAATTATTCCTTAGAAAAATACACAGGGCCCTCTTATAAAAACAACAAGTTTTCTATGCAGAATGCACTTATTTTTCTGAGCAGAAAACCTTTTGCATGCATGCACAAAAATGTTAGCTAGAGGAGCAAGACCAGCTGGGATACAGGAGTGGGACTGTAAAAACTGGTTGAAAGTACTGTAGTAGGATTTCTACCTTGCACCCAATGGGAAGCTGGAATGTGTCCAGAGGAGGGTGACCAGGATGGTGGGAGGTCTAGAAGCCATGCCCTATGAGGAGCGGCTTACGGAGCTGGGCATGTTTAGCCTGGAGAAGAGAAGGTTGAGAGGGGACATGATAGCCATGTTTAAATATTTGAAGGGATGTCATACTGAGGATGGAGCAAGCTTGGTTTCTGCTGCTCCAGAGACTAGGACACAGAGCACTACAGGAAAAGAGATGCCACCTAAACAGTAGGAAGAATTTTCTGACAGTAAGAGCTGTTCAGAAGTGGAATTCACTGCCTCGGAGTGTGGTGGAGTCTCCTTTGGAGGTTTTTAAACAGAGGCTGGATGGCCATCAGTCTGGAATGAGTTGATTGTGTATTCTTGCATGGCAGGGGGTTGGACTGGATGGCCCTTGAGGTCTCTTCCAACTCTATGATTCTATGATTCTATACATTTTATGTATTTGTGCTATCTTATCATAGGCAGCATTGGATCACAATCATAGTAGAAAAGCAGGCTATAAAACAAACAATGCAAGAGCTCATTCAGCCCCTGGGGACAGAGCTGACACAGGGTGGCCAGGTTGCTGGTTCTTTCAGAGATGGGTGGGTGGTGACTTGCTCTGTAATAGAGTACATGAATGCCCTGTGGTGAGTATTGCATATTCTCCTGATGCGTCTTCTAGGAAAAGAACAGGACCTATTTGCTACTTTTACTTTCATTATCACATAGCCTTCCTTTTCCAATAAAAAGCAACACCATGTATTAGAACAAGCCCAACCCTTCTTCATTCCCCTCTTGTTAAATCTTATTTGCCTCAGCTGGCAAATCAGAGTTGTGTTCTTGTTTCAAAGAAGATCAGACATTGCAGCTTTGTTAAGCAGACTGTGTCCAGCCCCAGCAAACCACAGTAGCAATAGTGGAAAGAAAGCAGATTAAAACATCAAGAAACAGGAATTCTTTAATACTGTACACTGCAATCAGCGGGCTCAGGTGAGTGTTGAATCCTGTTGTCACATTGTAGGCAGAGGTAGAATGGCCAAAGGTTATTTTTTCAAGTATTAGTTCATTTCAGGTAAGCAGCATTTCCTTCAAAAGTGAAACAGAGCAAACCAGATGCTAATTTGGGAGAGGAGGGCCAAGAGGAAGGGCTCTAACATAGATATTGCTGGCTGATGATGGAATCCTCCCTTTGAAACAGATCCACTGTCAAAGAAACTACCAGTCAATATGCCATTTAAAATAGCAGGATGAAGTCAATTATCAGGGGATGGATTTACCTGTGAGTGCATAAACAAGTCGTTGTTTCCAAGCTTTCTGGGACATAACTGTCTTGCATGATGGGAGGAACACTGCAGGGGAAGTGAGTAGCATGAAAAAGCCAGAACCCTCTCACATCCCCAGAATGAAGTTGTTGAGCAGAGAGAAAGAAATGGTGTAGATGAAGATTGTGGGACAGTGAAAATTGTGGGACAATGCTGGGTCAAGGCTGAAGTAAATGGTTGCTCAAAGTGGAATGAGATGAGGCTTGAAAGGGTTTGTGGATACTACCCTAAACGCTTGGGGGTCTTAGGGACCCTCCAAATATCGATATTAATTTGGGGAATTAATCTACTTGACTTGGCAATATGAGAGGCAATATGAGAAACAGAGCAGGACCTTTTGACCTATGTATACCAGGAATAAGGTAGATAGTACAATTATTAATTGTATTGAGAAAGCAATAATAACAATATTCACGCACACACTCAGGTTTCATGCATACATGTAAGACTAGTGAATAAAATAGGAAGGACTGGGATGGAGGAATAGAGATAGAAGGTTGTTTTGGGGTGATTCTCTACCAATCAGAGAGTTGAGCTCATGGAGGAAACCAGCAGAGTGGGGGTCCCGAAGCCAGAACAGTGACACAGTCTGACGTGGAGTCCAGGAGCAAGGAAACTGTGCAAACTTGAGTGGGGCTTGAAGGGGGTTTATATACTCAATACCCTTCAGGGGATGGGATTTAGAGTGAAAAACAATGCTTCTCAGGTGTTCTCAAGGTAAGATATGCTAATGACCCTTAATGTGTGGATACCAGAAATATTTCTGTTGAACATGACAAATATTCTGGAAAAGAATGCTTGCTGGACATTCTCTACCTTGCTTACAATGTCATTTAATCTCTGCAGTATAAGAATCAATGTTTCTACAGACAGTTGGCAGAATTCATAGAAGGGCTGAGTAGTGTTATTGTAAGATATACTGCCAGCAAGTTCCAGGAGTTTATCTCTGTTTTCTCCCTGTCCCAGAGAATAGTTTACATTTAGATTTTTAGGAACTGGGGAGGCTATTTTGTTTACTTCAGATTTCTGTGGTGTCTTAGGGAGTAAAGAAGCTGCCATTGCTGCCACTGGGAAAAGTGAGTCAATTTTCTTTCTTTCTTTTTTTTTTTCTGCTTTGAAAGATCCCTGGGTTCTAGTGTTGTTGCTGGGGATGGTCTGAATTCTTTTCTTGCCATTGGGTGGCATTTTTGGGTTATATGAAGTGATAATACCAGATAGTGATGGGAGGACAGTTCAGAAGTTATTAGTCTGTCACCATCTTGCCCCTTCTTTCTTCAGTGTAATGTAAGGCGGGGGTTGCCATTGGCCCTATCAGGTTGTTGTCTCCCAGGGAATCTAACACTGGCTTTAATTTATTGGCCAATTTTCTAATTACCAGAACTTTGGCTTGGGATCGCTTGGCATTATTCTTTTTAACCACTGGGGAGACTCATGGACCACTGTATCTCCTGAGTCAATGTAGGGGAACTGATTTGGATGTTCTGGGTCACCAACATTTACAGAATACACATGACAAATTTTATCTAACTTCAAAGACCCCTCACTGGTCCACCCAACCCCAAAGGAGGGCCATTCTATCTCACAAAGGGATTGAACCCCTTTTTTAAATTCTTTAACATACAGCTCAAGGGGTTGCAAACTTCTTTGCTCCCCTCTCCACCCATGTCCTCCCTCCTAAAATAGACACAGACAAGAGACACAAGGGAAAAACAAAAAAATGTGTGGACAATAAGTAAGGGGTCCTATTGCCCGAACCAAGAGGAAATGGACACCCCCGGACACTCAACGGCAAGTATCAAGAACCGCAGCAGCCATGCATGCAAACACACACACACACATTGCATATATTCAATTCACAGGCATTTGTTCCTACCTCCCACTTTTTCCAAATTGCCCCAAATTACAATATTACCACTTTCTCAAAGCTTCAATGGTACAACGGTTTCACCAGTGCGCCCTCACTGCGTCTTATCCAGGTACTCGGGTTGCCCTTTAGGGAGTGATCAAGCCCCTCTTCCACACAATAGTTCCCTTGTTTACTTGCCTGTTTTCTTTGGAGGTAGGGCTCAGTTTCCTTCTCCGTTTACTGGGTTCTCCTTGTGCACATTGCTGTTCAGGCAGCCATGGCACAGACTCCCGTTCTTCCAACAAATGGTTGGTGGTGCCCAGAATGAGTGTGCATGCTCATGGCCCCTTCCCAGCCACGGGAGTTAGAGCAGGCAAATGCCACCTCCTGTTCCATCACCTGCTGCTTCTTTCCCGGCCAACACACCATTTATGTTGCAAAAATCATGGAACAGCAGACCCACGGATTGGAAAGTGAGTTTTATTACACCGGTGGGCCTGACTGACTGGAATACCTTCCAAAGAGTCAGAGCCAAGAGCTATAGTTACAAAATAATTTTATACTGTAATGACACTATGCAAAAATCCATTCCCTCCTCCTTCTCTCTGGTGTCTTTGGTGTCAGCAATTTCTCTTCCTTGAGACAATTGTTTAGTTCAAGGCAATATAGCTTAGGAACATTTGGGTACAGTTTGACCATTATTAGAGAAAGAATTTGTTTACATCAGCATATCATATGTTTATGGAACATAGGGTTGATTAGTAAGGAACATTGACTAGGCCTGAGAGTTAAAGGAAAAAGACTTTGCAGACTCCCAGAGTCTCATGGGCTATCTAGTCTGACCCAGAATAGTGATTGTAAGGTGACAGCATTCAGCAAATAGACATTAGAGTCCAAATGGCTACTACATCTGTTCATGGGGATGAGGTTCCTTTCCCCTCCCCCACCGTGCCTTTCTGCCCCCATGTTGCTGCTGTGCATGTGTGTATGTGTGTGTGTGTGCGTGTCTCAGCTTCCTGGCTCCATATGCTGTGTAGCTCCTCTGTAGCCCAGGCTGGATCCATCACTGCAGGTCCCCCTTCAACCGACACACACGCACCCCGGCCCTTCTGCCTCGCTGGTGCTGGTGGGCCTCTGAGGAGAGTTGCAAGCAGCCGTAGCAGGGAGAAGCTGGGAGGTACCAGGCTGGTTGGGTGGAAAGAGTTGGGTGGTGGTGGTGTGGGGTCGCCCGGTGTGGGGTTGGACTCTTTGGACTTCTGTGGGGAGGACACCCTGCAGAATCCCAGCCCGCATGGCGGCACACTGGCCAACTGGGCTAGGGGTCATGCGGAGTTGAGGGGTGACTTACAAACCATGTAGGCAGTTCACATCCTTGTGAACGACTGCCTTTTCGGACCTGTTCGGATTCCCCTCCCCTCATATAGACAGGGCCATAGCGCCTTTACTTTGACTTGATGTTGTGTTCTTCCTTCAGCTGTCCTTGAAGGACACTATAGGAAAAATCCATATCTGGAAAGATGCTGCCCATGTGACTCTGGCCAAACTGAATCTGTAGAACATGTGTTTCTTCAGTGCTTGTTCTATAGAGACATATGATCTGATCATATACTGCCAATACTCTGAAAATATCCTGGATGTTCTGTACAGTTCTATGCCACCCTGCAACTTTCTGATACTAATCCTACTATAACATATAAGGTGGCTACATTTTGCACAGCAACAATCAAAGTGAGACGAGTGATGATTAGCACCAAGGATTAGTACATAATGGATTGCTTTTCTGATAGTTAAATATCTACCAGAATTGGGTTGGGTTTTTAAAAAAATAATCAATATGTAATATGTTATTCTTTTCTGTTTACTTCACTTTTAAATATTTTAAATGTTTTTAAATGTTTGTATTTGCATTTATTGTTGGTTCTTATGTACTTGTCTATGACCGTAAAAATGTTTACTACTACTACACTGAAGAGTTGTACTTTATATGGTGTCAGCAGCAAGGCTAGTCATAGCCCAGGAGTGGAAAAACATGGACATACAAACCACGAATGACTGGCTTTTGAAATTGTCTGATATGATGGTTATGGATTAATTAACATCAGAATGACATGGAACAGGTCATGAATGAGTGGCTCCCATTAATTGAATTTTGGATTAAATACTGGATAGATAAAAAAATGTAAATTTACTTGTTGAAATGTTGTTTTAAATGATGTCCCAAGTCAACTTAGTCAGTTGTGAATATATTGTATATATTGTGTTACTCAAGGCAATGACAATTAAGAGGCAGAATAAGATTCAGAAGAAATAGTAGATCAAACAAGACACATTAACATGTATGAGAAGTCAAAAACATAAGGGAAGATATTCTTAGAAACTGGGACAAACTAAAGAAAGTAAAATAGAAAAGAAAAATCTTGGGATAAAACTATCTATTTGTAATAGATACAGATTGATAACAAAAATGGAAAGATATGATAGAATTCATGGACAAAATGCAATGTTTTTTTTTGTTTTGTTTTCACTTTTCAATAAAAATAAAATGAAATAAACACATACACCACACGTTAGGGGCAGGAGCTCCCCAGTTACAGTTACATAGGGTGTAACAAGCAGAACCTCATAGCCATGATTTTGTGTGGCCTGTGAGCCACCATTTCATTTGTCTCTTATTGTATTTAAAAAAAAAAAAACAAGAACTACACAGCCATCAGTAACATTTATTCTGTCTGCAGGCCCATCATCTGTTGACTCAAATTTGCTTCCTGCCCTAATGCTGAGAGACTGGGTATGGGGAGAATGTATTAAATGTGAAGTCAAAGGCTTTCAAGGCCAACATCCATAGGTTTTCTGTGGATTTTTTTCTGGGCTGTGAGGCCCAGAAAAAACTCTGGAAGAGTTTATTTCTGACGTTTTGCCTGTATCTGTGGGTGGCATCTTCAGAGAATGGTTGGGTAGGAGTGTGTGTGTGGGGGTTATCCACAAACACCTGGACAACTTCAACAGGAATGCTAAAAGTAAACAAAATCTGGCTACCAGGCCTGAAAAATACTAAAATCAAAACTCAGCACATGCAAATGAACTCCACTCAGGGACAGGGTGATTTCCAGCAAACAATGGGCTATTAGCCAAACAGACACTAATCCTCCTTGCATATCTCCCCCAGGAACTACCCATTCAAATACACAAATTTACATATCCTCTCCAACAGGAGCTCACAGTATCTAACCCCCCCACACACACACTCCTACCCAACCATTCTCCGAAGATGCCAGCCACAGAGGCAGGCGAAACATCAGAAATAAACTCTTCCAGAACATGGCCTCACAGCCCGGAAAAAAACCATGGAAAACCTATAGTATATTAAATGCTTACTGCATGGGAGACCACAGCAAAGCTTGGAAAAATGATAAATTTAAATATTTAGATTGTGTTCATGTGTTGCAGATGTTTCACAAGAAGAATCAGTTTGATGAGGAAAGCCACTCAATTATCCCAGAACCTCGGAAAAACCGGGCTCAGCTGATGAGCTGCTTCTTGCTTCTTCTGTGTGCCTTCATCCTGTACCTCACTGGACAATGTCTTGACCTTGCTCTCCAGTGTCTTATGATCCATTTCACAACGTTGCAGGTTGGAACACTGTTGAAGGGGATTTGCAACTTCACAGAAGAGGTGCATCATATGACATCCAGGTAACTGGGTTGACAGAAGCCAAGGTATAATTCTGGTGGATGGTGACATGATATAGTAATGACAGATAATGTTTTGCCATGCCCAAAGCTCGCTGATTGGAAGTACCATGGCCCAGTAAACTAGGGCTCATCCAGACCGGCAGCTAGTGCCAATTTGGTCAACTTCATTTAGTGTCACTTCCTATTTCCACATCTACACACTCTTTTTTTTTTAATTGTGGTCTACTCTTCCTTACTGATTATTGTGCTGAATGAGTTCACACAGGGTGCAGCTACACGGGAGAATTTGTAGCGAAAAAATAGCGGCTTACCTCCCTTTCACTGCAATGTCCATTTGTGCCCACGGCTCATTTGCAAGCTTGGAAGGGAATTTTTTGCAATTTACATCCACGGGGGGGGGGGGGGAAGTGGCTACAAGTGAGTTGAGTCTGGAAGATCTCCCTCCGTTCGCCCCTTTTTTTCTGTTAAAGTGACAGATACGGAAGAACTGTTTTCCGCTTAAATAAAACTTCATACTTTTGCTCTGCTGCTTTGCTGGCTGAATGATAGTGCCGGCAAAAACAACAACAATGGTGGCTCTGGCATTCCAAGCCTTCCCTTGCAAGCCCTCCCCCTCCAAGGTCCAACTAATCAGCTTTCAGCTCTGCTGTGTTCCTTTTTTGAATTGGTTGTACAGATGACCAATTATGCACATTTATGCAATTATGCAGATCACAAGAAAAAGCGAAAGCTGTTATCGCGGTCTATGTGGAGATTTCAATCCCCCTCCTTCCGAATATAGCAAATCCCAGCAGCAGTTCATGTAAACTAAAGGTATTCTGCCCGCATTCTTGCCTGATTTTATTCATTGTGTAGATGACTCCACAGACTCCAATCCCATCCACACAAGAGAATCTTCCAACAGCTTAAACTAAACAAGGAACTCTGGTTATCTCTTTCTGCACCCCCCTTTTCTCTTTCCACTGCTTCCTCTCCACACACAGAGGAGTTTTCCACAACAATGGGGAGAGATGAAGTGAGTCTCTTCATCTCACTCAGGGGAGTGATATAGTGAGTCTCTTCTCTCACTATACTCTTAGGAGTATACAGGTCTGGTTTAAGGAACTTTTTGGGGGGCTTCAATGCTTTATTTTGCGGGGCCCATATGTTTATCTCAGGTCAACGTAACCTAACCTAACCTATTCACAGTACAGGATATTCAAATTATTACTACCGTAATAATGTTTTTGCAGGAGGAGGGTTACGTCGCTCCCCCCTCCCCCATGACAGGGCTCCCTGTGGCTGTAGGTGCTGCAGGGCCCTTAAATTGGCCCTGGGAGTATAGTGTCTAGATCAAGGGAAGTAATAGTACCACTCTATTCTGCTTTGGTCAGATCTCACCAGGAATACTGTGTCCAGTTCTGGACACCACAATTCAGGAAGGATATTGAGAAGCTGGAATGTGTCCAGAGGAGGGCAACCAGGATGGTGGGAGGTTTGGAAACCATGCCCTTTGAGGAGCAGCTTAGGGAGCTGGGCCTGTTTAGTCTGGAGAAGAGAACGCTGAGAGGGGACATGATAGCCATGTTTAAATATTTGAAGGGATGTCGTACTGAGGATGGAGCAAGCCTGTTTTCTGCTGCTCCAGAGACTAGGACACAGAGCAGTGGGTTCAAGCTACTGGAAAAGAGATTCCACCTAAACATTAGGAGGAACTTCTTGACAGTAAGAGCTGTTCGGAAGTGGAATACACTGCCTCGGAGTGTGGTGGAGTCTTCTTTGGAGGTTTTTAAGCAGAGGCTGGATGGCCATCTGTTGGGAATGATTTGATTGTGTATTCCTGCATGGAAGGGGGTTGAACTGGATGGCCCTTGTGGCCCTTGTGAACAAAAAAGAGAATTTTGGAGGATTAGAAAGTAATGTGTGTGAGTGTGTGTGTTTTAAAAAATCCCATTTTGCTAGCAGAAACAAAAAGACTCAGGAAAGGAGGAAGGAAAGGCTGAAATGTCTAAAAATTACCAAAACTTTGTCTGAGTCTCAGAAACAGAAGTGGTCAAACCCATGATCTCCAGATATACTGGGCTAGTCTGGGTGAGCTGTTTGATTAGGATAAAAGAGTTAAAACAAAAAGAGACACTGAAGGAGCAGAGAAAGAGCATAGCATGATGAGCCCAAAATTCACCCAAAGAAGAATGGTGTGTCTTTTGTCTTATCCTGCAGCCAAGATTTATTTATTTATTTATTTATATTTCATTTATATGCTACCTTTCTCTCAAGATGGGACCCAGGGCAGCCAAGATTCCATATATCCTCCAAGGAAAAAGGGTTGAGCCCTTGGGGCAAGGTGAACAAATAAATATTGTAAATAAAGGAAAGTAAGACATATAGTTTTAATTTTTCAAAGCTGGATTTGGTGTGTTACCCTAAATGCTCTGGGGTTGTAAAGGCCCTCTGAATATTCATATTAATTTGGGGAATTAATGTACATGACTTGGCAATGCAAGAGGGGATTAAGTTGGACCTTGTGATCAACTATACCAGTACTAAGGAGGAGACATAATCTGGATAGTACAATAGTGATCTTTATTTGGAAAGTAATAATAACAACATTCTCACACACACATTCAGGCTTCAAGCATTCATGCAAGACTAGTCATTAAAGTGGAGGAAATTGAGATACAGGAATAGTGAAGGGAGTTTCCAGTGGGTGATATGACACCTGTCTTGCAGAGATGAGGTTGCAGAAGAAACCAGCAGAGTGGGGGTCCCGATCTGGAGTAGCTGCACAGTCTGACATGGCATCAAGACAAAAGCAAACTGTGAGCGCTTGAGTGGAGTTTTGGAAGGGTTTTTATAGTCAATATTTGCCTTCTGGGGGTGGGATGTAGAGTAGAAGACAGTGCTTCTTCACTGTTGTGAAGTTGTTCAGGGTGAAACAAGGGCACTTCAGATATGTTAATAGTGTTTTAATGGTTGAATACTTTGTGACTGAAAGAGAGGAAGCACTTTCCTTTGTTTAGGTGCAGGTAAACTAATGAGAGTTGTTTACAGGTTTGAGTTTGCCAGCCTGGGCAGATGGGATTAGCCAGGTGTACATGCCTTCAATTGCCTTGCAAATTAACAGTTCTTTTAGAATTTAGATGGCCTCTCCTTAAGTGCATTCCTGACTGAGCAATGTTTGTCTTTGGGTTTCCTAGTTAGGGAATCTCTAAAGTTTATTTTACTGGCCTTCATTAAGACTTAAGAAAGTCAGTATAAAAAACTCTAAATCTAGGGACCTTGTGCGTGGACAGTTTGTCCCATAACATACCAATGGAATCCTGAATTTAGTGAGCCATGAATTTTGAAATGAGCATGAGCACAATTTCAGGGGAGAGGCTGAAAGTTCATGTGTGACCTAACTTTGATCCTTAGGATGGCACATTCCTCCAGCTTAAGTGTTGCTGTTTGGGATTCTGTCTTGATGAGCACTGCTTTGCTGCTGAGTGCATAGGGAATATTATTTTGCTAACCCATATACACCAGCCTGAGGACTAGGGCTGAATCTGCACCTGAAAAATAATTCATCTCCAGTGTGCAGTATCCTGCCCTGGTTTGACCCCGTGAATACCACACTCACCCATTTTAATCTGAAATCAAATTGGTCTTGAAATCTACACATTTCTCCCACCCAACGTCACAGTGGCTGCATTCCTGGCATGCATATCCATATCAGCCAATAACTTTTCTTGTTTTTCTGTCATTCTTACCACCCACCTGCTCTCCCATTGGATGGCTCCCTTTCCAAGTTTCCTCACCTGGGAGAATTAAACACTTCCTCATTTAGTTGACACTCTGGAGCTGATAGCATTATAATAAAACAAATGCAGTTTAAAACATAAAACCAATTAAAGGCACTAATATAGACATGGGGAAGAGGGGGGAAAAGCAGGACCCACCAGTTAAAACCTCCTTCCAGCACATCCCAACTTAACAGCCAAAACCCTCCCTGAGTAAAATGATCTTTGTCTGCCAGAAGTAAAACTGGAATGGCAGAGCATTAATTGGGACTGTTCCTGCCAAACTGGGACAGCTGGAAAGTATGACAATGTGAATTTTCTTCTTTCACACTGGAAGGAGCAGGGCAGAAGCGCTGTCGGGGGTGCTTGGGGGTCCTTCAGGTAGTGGAGGGGATCAATCCCTGATTGTTCACAACTTGAGCCTGGCTAGATCGGAGGTTCATGATGGTAAGGGTCTCAAAGGGGTTTTACTTGGCATCCACACCCAGCAAGTGTAGTGTTGCCTTTTTTAAAAAAAAAAGTTCAGTGTACAGTCAGCCCTCAACTTTTGTGTGTTTTTCTTCCACAGATTTGATTATTTGTGAGTTTGTAGCTGCCGCCAGCACCAGTCTCCAAGCCTTTCCCCCTCTGCCTCCTAGAATGGCAAAATCTCCTGCAAAATCTCCTGCAGCATTGTTGTCCTTCTCCTCACACTTTTCCTCCTCTCCATCTCCTTTTCCACCAATGGCTTCACAACACCTCCACCTTGCTCCGAGGCCACCTTGGAAAGGAGGAAGGAAGGAAGGAAGGAAGGAAGGAAGGAAGGAAGGAGAGAGGAATGGGGGGAGTTTGATGGTGGGCCTCCCTTTCACCCCTGAGGGGCCGTTCTTCTCCCAGTCTGTGCCTGCCTCTTGGACAAGGTCTTCTCCTCAGTGGCCTCTTTTCTTTCCTGGATGGGCAGAGGGAGCAGAAAAACAGTCCCAACAAGCCGGTTGGAGGCAGATCTCCAATCCTTCTGCCCTAATTCCAAGCAAGGCTCCCAATACCAAGAGCAGGGCTCTTCTCACAGTCCCAGGCCACGAAAGGTGGCACCAGTGGAGGCAGGCAGGCAGGCGGGCATGGCTGGGGAGGCAGAGGGGTTTGCCTACTGTTTGCCATTATGAGACCCAGTGTGATGTAGTGATTTTGAGCGTTTGACTAGGGCACTGGGGAGCTAGGGTTCAAATCCCCACTTGACCATGGAAACCCACTGGACAACCCACTGACCTTGGACAAGTCACACCCTCTCAGTCTCAGAGGAAAAGAGAACTAACCCCCTTTGAACAAATTCTGCTAAGAAAACCTTGTAATAGGGTCACCTTAGGATCGCCATAAGTCAGAAATGACTTGAAGGCACACAACAAAACTGCTTGCCATGACATCCTGACTTGTTCAGACACAGATGTGGGGAGTCAGCACACAGAAAACTGAAGTGTTTAGGGTCAGGGTGGTCATGGCAGGCAAAAAGGTTCATCTCATCTCTACTGAGCACAAAAGTCTATGATAGGAGGATACTCAGAATGGTCTTATATCATGTCGTCATTCTCTTTCCTACAGGTATCATGGGAACTATTTCAGGGCCCTGGGTGCCTGCCTGGACTTACGGCGGCATGCTCTCCTCTTTCTGCTGTTGTGTGGAGCAGTCTATTTGTGGCTTCTCAAGGAAACTGAGCTGCCACCATGTTTGAATTTGAGCCTTATATGCCTTTGCCAGCTTTTGAACATCATCTTTGGCCTTCAGGTGGGGTGGCCAGCAAATTACATAATGATTTGAATACTGCTAACCTCCTGTTTAAGCTTTAAGCTTTGTAGGAATCCTTATGTTCACTATTTCATTTTATGACATCAGAAGAAATATCAGGGAATAACTGAAATGGGAGCAAATGAAGAGGTGATCCCATGGACATAGATAGGGGGACTATTATGACTCCAGGCATTGAGAATCTATGCAGCTTCTGTCTATAAAGCCTTGCTATGGTTTCCACTTCTTTAACACATAACTTTTTATCATTTAGGTACAGTGTTAGTGTGTCCCACTGTAACTCTTGCCTCATCCTTCTGAAGTAAGTTGCTTCTGAACTTGTCAATCTGTAACTTCTCTAAGGCTACCCAACAGCTCTGTTACTGAACAGAGATTTGGAAATGGATATTCCATGCCAAGGTACAGCATCACCATAACAAAATCACCATAACAAAAGTCAGTCAAGGTGGAAAAAGAGACAGCCCAGCCCTCCCATTCAAGAAAGTGAGGCATGAATCTCAGGCAGCAAATGCTGGGAGACAGGGAGTGTTAGTTAGCTGTAAGAGGTCAGGACAATGTGTGTCATGCTACCCAGACTGTGGCTGAATCCACACCAGGGCTATATCCCAACTCCAGTGTACAGTATCCTGCCCCAGTTTAACCACACTAACATCACACACACACACCCATTATAATCTGAATGCAATTTAGTATTGATAGCCACACATTTCCCCACACCAGTACAAATGGATATTTCCTACCATGTTCATGTTTTCACTGTATCAGATTATTTTAGGTCACATAATGGCAGTGGCTGCAGGTTTTTTTTTTTCTGGCATGCATGTGCATAAATCTATCAACCAATACCCTTTCTTCTTTTCCTGACAATCTTACCACCCCCCTGCACTCCCATTGGATGGCTCCCCATCCCATCCCCTACCTCCTCCCACCCAAGTGGTTGACTGAGCACGGGAACTTTAAATATCATGGCCTAAACTGTCTAAGGACGTGTTTAATTCTCCCAGCGGACATGCACATACACACATACAAACACAGAGGATAGAGGGAAAGTGGTGTGCAGGTCAATGGTACAAGGGCAGTGGGAATGGGCTTCAGTCACTCTCTCCTCATCCCCTCCCCCTGTCCTGCTGCCTCCATCCAATCCTTGTCCCCTGCCCCAGTGAGTGACTGAGGGTCTGATTGAGGGAGTGTGCATACCCTCACCCCTTCCTCCCGCCTCTGATCCCCTCCACTGTCCACCAGCCCAATGAGTGTGCACCCTCCCTTCTTCCTCCCCATCCGATCCCCTTCTCCTCCTCCTGTCCCAGTGAGTGACTGACTGATTGAGGGAGCACATGTGTAGATGGGCCCCCCTAATCCCCATAAATGTTGAGGAATTACTGTATTTAATAAAATTTAAGAAAATTAAAAATATTTAATAAAATGTAACACACACAACCCCTTTGGAACCCTTCCCGCTGTGAACTTAGCCCACCTCCCACCCATACATGCACTGAATGTTTCAGAAGCCCTCCTAGTCTTCTGTTATTCAAATATTCACTGGATATTTTTAGAAAATGGTGAAACCACACTTGCCGGACCTAGCTAACCTCCCACCAAACTGTCCTGCCCTTTTAAACCCTACCCTGATCAAGATTCAGAGCACAGGGCACATATCTAAAAAGCCAGTTTTTCCACAAAAGTGTAGAGTGAAAAGGATTGTTCTTAAATCATATTAAAACCTAAAAGAAGCACTTTCACTTTGAAAATGAAAATGAAAATGTTGTGTGTTCAAACTTCACCAGGAGGGAGGCAAAGATGAATTATTTTGCAGGTGTGGATTCAGCCTGTGTCTCCTAAGCTTGCTTTCTCCTTTTTTGATGTAGGTATTTGTGCCATTGCCAGGGCTGAAATAAGAATCAAGTACCAGTCTAGTCAGCTTTTGTGCATGGAGCAAAAGGAGGTGCCATCTCTTCTTTTGCCCCAGGCAGCAAAACGTCTTGGCTGTTACTTTGGTGAGAGCTGCAATATGCCTAGGGAAATGATTCCCCCCCTCCTTTCTATTTTCAGCGGCCCTCAGCTGCAGAGATTTCTCAAATACATGAACAAAACAACTGCAATGTAGCACAAGGACTTGCTTGGTCATACTACATTGGGTACTTGAAGTTCGTTTTGCCTTGTAAGTAATAATATGTAAGCAATCTTCTCTATTAGCTGCTAATATAAAATTAGGGGAGTTTTTTTTTGGGGGGGCGGGGGAGAATGCCAGGTTGTAGGAGGTTGCTACACATGGTTTGAGACTGAAGTAAGTCAGTTTCTTTACACTTTCATTTTCTTTTGCCTCCTTTGTAGGGATGGTACTTCAACTGTGGAGAAAAGCAATTTGGAAATCTCCCCAATAATGAAATAGCATTATTTGTGAGCTGCCTTGGGGCTCACTCCAAGAGAAAAATGACATATAAATGAAATAAATAAATAAATAGCAATAAAATCTGACCCCTGATGCTAACATTCTTCTGTAGCCCCTAACCTCATGTTCTAACACAGTTGCCCCATAGTGCTAATGACGTGCAAAATCCAGAGCCAAATTATCAGGAAGCTGAACTAGCAAACCTGAGTAATACAACAGAGCATTAAGGATGTATTTGCCTTTCTTTGCCCATGGCATGGGTGAGAACTGGGACAATGGAACTGGATATTTCACTATATATATTATTTATTTAAGATATTTAAGATACTTCTTTGTTGCTTTCTAGCCCACAAGGGCTCCTGAGGCAATGAACAAATAAAAGCAACAAAAACAATACAAAGATAAAAACATTTTAAAATACATTGAAATACTCTTTTAAAACTTTTAAAAGCAGTCCAAAAATAATTCTAAAATACAATTTTAAAACAGCAACATCAGATGTTAAAGGCCATGCAGAACAGCACTGTTTTGGCTGCCCGCCAGAAGCTCAAAAGAGATGGAGCCAGTCTAACTTCTTTAAGTAAGGAGTGCCACATTCAGAGTAATGCTACAGAAAAGGGCCTGTTATGTGTACGTAGAAACCTAAGCACACAAGGTGTTGGGACACCCAACAGGGTCTCCTCTGAGGATCTCAAAGTTTGGGCAGGCTCATATGGGAAGAGGCAACCTTTCAGACATTGTGGCTGCAAACCATTAGGGTTCTGAAGATCAAAACCAACACCTTGAATTGAGCCTGGAAGTAAATTGGAAGCTAGTACAGTTCTTGTAAAACTGGTGTTATATGGTCTCTAATATGCACTAGCAGCAGCTCCTGAACACTTTTCAGCAGCAGCCCCACATAGGGTGCATGACAATAGTCTAATCTGGAGGTAACTAGGGCATGACCCACAGTGGCCAGATCTGCCTTCCCCAGAAAAGCTCACAGCTGGCACATCAGCCAAAGCTGGGCAAAGGCACTCCTGGCCACCACAGCAACCTAGCCTTCCAGGAGCAGCACTGGGTCCAAGAGCACCCCCAAGCTATGAACCTGATCTTTCAGCAGGAGTGCGAGCACATCCAGAACAGGTTTTACTTTACTTTACTTCTGATTATACTTGTATACTGATGGTGCTTTATAAATAATTATACTGGCAATACATCCTTGTTGTCTCTCTTTCATGCATTTTTCTTTAAAGGCCTCAAAAGCTCAATTAAAGAGTTCAATTCTATTCAGTTAAAGAAAAGAAGTGGTGAATTGCTGATATGTGAGAAGACTTGGAAATTGCACATATTGATTCCCTTAACCTGTGATATGTACGATGACCTGCAGAAAGCTGATAGCCATATTCATTTCGTAAATAATCTCCCAGAAATTACAGTGGATCGAGCTGGCATTAAAAAAAGAAGCTATAAAAATAGTGTTTATGGAATACTGGGAGCAGACCAAAAGGTATGTTTTTCAATATCCTTCTCTCTCTTCAGTCTGTTTATTGAAATTCATTTCCTACCTTAATGAAGATCCTTAAGTGTTTCAGTCTGTAAAAATAAAAGCTGAATTTCTCAGGATTCCACAGCAGCTGCTTCCTGAATAGGAAAGAAAGGTATGTTTCTCTTGAAAGAGTATCACTGATGACAACAGAACAAGCAATGATACACCATATATGGTTAGAAGCTAGAAAAATGCTTCAGAACTTCACGCAGCAATGGAATAAACTGATTCTCTTTCCCAAAATTTTTTCAAAGATGCCTTCTTGCTTTGATTTAACTCATACATCTGCAGGCACTGCCCAGTGATGCTTTCAGATAAGACTGTTATATGCAGGCATTACATGGCTATGTTGTCTGGTTTTTCATACACGTTTTGCAAAATATCCTTGTCACTTGTATATGAAGTGAAATTGAATTGTTGTCCCATCACATATTTTAACAAGGAAAATCAGCCTTTTTTTCCCTTGTAAAGCTTCAGCTTTGCAAGCTGAGAATGACATTCCTTTGATCAGGCTTTGGAAGCTGGCGATGCAATATCGTTTGCTATGTTTGAGGGGCCTGCTAGTTTGTGCCCTCTCAGTTTCTCCTAGCCAGCATTTGCTGTTCCAGGAACAGCCATATGACAAAACTTTAGTAATCAGCTAATGCCCTCAGCATGCAAATGTACTGGTGCAAGTAGGGGAGAGGTTAGCAGAAACTTCTACTTGCCATTCAAAAGACCTCAGTTTCAAAGACCTTGGATCATTGTCAGAAGGGTGATGGCAGGCCCTCAGTGCTGTGCTGGGGAGAGATCAGTGAAAGCAATAAGATGGGTGGACTGAATATCCCACTGGAAAAAAGGGGTTCAGGGCAAGCAGACAGAGATGCAAAATTGTTACTAGGAAGAAAGTTTTCAGTTCCAAACACACAGGACTGCAATCCTGCTTGAACTCATCTGGAAGTAACTCTCATTGACCTCGACAGGACTAGCATCTTAGTAGACGTGCATAAGACTATTCTTTTGCTGGAAAGAAACCCGATTGGAACACAGGACAGAGAAGTAAAGTGCCTCTGAGCACATACAAAGAAAATTATCTTTGCAGCCTTTCAGCTTTTGAAGAGGATAAGATGGAAGTGAAAGGGTGGTAAAGAGTAGTGGCTGAACATAGAAACATCCAGGTTAAACCCTATGAAAGATGTTGAAAACAGAAAAGTGGATTTTATTTTAAATAAAGCAATTTTTAATATATATTTTTTAATGAGGTAGGTGCCACCATACAGGATACAAATAATCCTTCATGCATTTGAAATTTGCATACTAATAAATGCATTACACTGCTATCTGGTATCATCTTTCAGATAAGAGCTAACCTAAAAGAATTCTAGTTGTTGATCCTTAGTCTACACAGGTGAGATCCTGTCCCATCAAATGAGAGAACTTTCCCCTGGTGTCCTACAGTTCTTCAGTCCAAATAATTAGCATAATCCAGAACCACGTAGAGCCCTGGTGGCGCAGTGGTTAAATGCCAGTACTGCAAGTCACCACGTTGCAAGTTCAATTCCAGCGGGCTCCAAGGATCACTCAGCCTCCCATCCTTCTGTAGGTCGGTAAAATGAGTACCCAGCTTGTGGGGGCAATTAGCTTAACACACAAGGGAAACTGCTTAATGCAGTGTAGATGTGTAAATAGCTATTGCTTAAAACAATTTGTAAGCCGCTCTGATAGCCTTGTGGCTGATGAGCGGGGGTATAAATAAATAAATAAATAAATAATAAAAATAATAATAATTGCCATCCTACCTAAAAATAACCACCTTGCATCCTGTACAAGGGGAAAGGCAGACTATAAATGAGAGAGAGAGACTGAGAGCAAGGTCTGTAAAATTAGGGACATATCTTTATCAGTAAATCCCAAGCTGTCATGATGGAGTCCCATCATACTGCCTCAAGGTTGATTGCAACTCCCATCATTCTGCCAGAAATTACAGTGTGAAGCCATTTTTGTAGAACAAGACTGGCTACGTGGCTTTGAGGACTGAAGTGTGGCTCCCAGCTTGCCTTTATACCATCTGGAGGCAATGAATTGCAAGTATTGAGTAGGAATTAGGGCCTGTTTAGTTGTGTTAGGGAATTTTTTTAAATTTCTCTACTTTGGTTGGATGTAGTCAAATTAGTAACTGAATGTAACTTTGAATAATTGAATGCTTTAATTTTAATACTCTGTGCTTCCTACAACTTTAAGCCTGCCTGAGGTATGGGAGAATCCTGCCTCATGTGAGATTGCATGACTTGAACTCACTTGAATAAAGCAAACTTATTAATCTTCCTATCATTGATGCCTACATGTGCCTATCTCTTGATCGCCAGTCTTTCTCTGGGGATAGGAGAAAGGAGTTAGTTGATTCTATAGTGTTAAGGATTTACACTAGTTATTGGAGACCTTGCACAGCTTCCCACTGTGCTGTGTGTGAGAAAGGGCGGGGGGTTCCGAGGTGAAAGCACCCCCAGTCTTAACTCAGTGGCTGCAGTGTTGTTTTGGAGCCTGTAGGGGGCAACCTGGAGTGTAGGGTTACCTCTACAGGGGAGCTAATCTGGGGTCCAGGGTGAGTGAGACCCAAGTTTAGCTCTTCACAGAAGCCATAGGTCTTCTCCTTATGTGATATTTCCATCTTCTGGGATGTTTTGCACCACAGTCCCTACAGGTTAAACTTCAGCAGGATTATATTGCACTGGTGAAAATAATTTGAGAGAAGAGAAGGCAGTACAGTGTCCCTACCGTCTGCTAAGTGTATACTTTTTATCTATACCAGACTACCCATCCCTGATGACTTGTAAATGTGCTGTACTACATCCCTCATTATCCTCAGAGTTGTAGTCAAACATATCTGGAGGCACCAGGCCGAGAACACTTTATTTAGGCTATGCTAAATGCAAAATTTGGAAATGTTGTTTTTGGACTACAAATGCCAGAATCCCCAGTCAACATGGCTACTGGATTCTTGGACCTGTACAAACATATATATGTCCTACTTTTCTCCTGACATGGTACCCAAGGTGGCTTACAAGAATGTGAAAGCAAGATAGAGCTAAAAACCTGATGATTTAAAAAAAAAGATAAAACACAATTTAAAAACTATCATACCATTAATGTTAAAACTACTATATAACAATTTCATTGAATCATAGAGTTAGAAACGACCACAAGGGCCATCCAGTCCAACCCCCTGCCATGCAGGAATACACAATCAAATCATTCCCAACGGATGGCCATCCAGCCTCTGCTTAAAAACATCCAAAGAAGGAGACTCCACTACATTCCCAGGCAGTGCATTCCACTTCCAAACAGCTCTTACTGTCAGGAAGTTCCTCCTAATGTTTAGGTGCAATCTCTCTTCCTGTAGTTTGAACCCATTGCTCCATTTCCGGAGCAGCAGAAAACAAGCTTGCCCCATCCTCAGTATGACATCCCTTCAAATCAAGTATTTAAACATGGCTATCATGTCCTCTCTCAACCTTCTCTTCTCCTGGTTAAACATGCCCAGCTTGCTAAGCCACTCCTCATAGGGCATGGCCTCCAGACCTCCCACCATCCTGGTTGGCCTCCTCTGGACATGTTCCAGCTTCTCAATTTCCTTCCTGAATTGTGGTGCCCAGAACTGGACACAGTATTTCAGGTGAGCTCTGACCAAAGCAGAATAGAATGGCACTATTACTTACCTTGATCTAGACACTATACTATTAATGCAGCCTAGAATTGCATTGGCTTTTTTAGCTGCTGCATCACAGTGCTGATTCACGTTCAACTTGTGATCCACTAAGACTCCTAGATCACTTTCTTATGTACTGCCATTAAGCTAAGTGTCACCCATCCTGTATCTGTCCGTTTCATTTTTACTGCCCAAGTGTAGTAATCTACATTTTTCCCTGTTGAAATTCATTTTGTTAGTTTTGGCCCAGCTTTCTAATCTGTTACGGTCATTTTGGATTCTGATCCTGCTTAAAAACATACAAGAGAAAAATGCAGGGTACATTCCCCGTAAAAAGAATCTCCTGCAACCAATTAATCATCAAATGCCTGTTTAAATAAAACGGTCTTCACCTGCCAGCCAAATGGGAACAAAGGGGGGACAACCTTATTCTGCTTTGCTTTGAGTGGAAGGGAACTCCACAGCCTGGAGCAGCTACCAAGGCCTCTCCTGTGTCCTCACAGACCTCCTTCTGATGGTGGAGGGCCCAAGATAAAGCCCTCCCCTCAGGATCTTAGAACTTGCGTAGGCTCGTATACAAGATACAGTCTTTCAGATAGTCTGGGCCTTGCAGATAATCTAGATGCTTTCTAGCCGTAGCTCTCGGTTAATCTGATAAATTTGTTGTCTCTTTTCCTCCTCCTTCTAGATTGAATATTGTGTCTTGGAATATGCCACTCCTTTGCAATCCCTTTATGCCATGTCCCAAGATGAAAATGCTGCCTTTAGCCGTCAAGATCGTATAGAACAAGCCAAACTTTTCTGCAGGACACTCGAAGAAATCTTACAGAGAAATAAAGAATGTTCTGACTGTTACCGACTCATTGTGTTTGATGGTAAGGGATAGCCAACAGTCCAGTTACTAGTTTGGGAACCAAGAGGGCCAATGGAATTAAGTTTGCTTTGACATTTAAGACACACCTTTCTTTTCCACCCAAAGCAGGAGGAGGTATAGGGGCATAGCCTTTGAATAGATTCTTTCTCTCCTTTGGCAAAAAGTCTCCCATATATTCTACTACAGGGTTTGGACTAAAATGTAGTGAATTGTAATGGTGATAACAATGTTACAGAAGAACAGGGGGTTGGACTTAAGCAGTCATCCAGATGTTTGTTGGACTGCAGCTCCCAGTAATTCTCACCACTGGGAGTGCTGGTTTGGGTTACTGGGAGCTATAGTCCAACACCATGTACAGGGCCACATGATTTCCACCAGGTTCCCTCCAGATCTTCTAAAATTCCCAAGCTTCTGTTTGCTTCAGTTTAGATGTTGCCCTACATTTTCATAGGAAGCTTTAAAATCAGGGCAGTGATGGAAACATGTGCCAGCAACCAGTCTCTGTGTATTGATGCAATGATTATGACTTTTCTGGCAGACCAATACATTCATATCTGGCTTTGTTTTTCCAGATTCAGAAGAAAGTGACAAGCATTTTTTATCCAAGACAATAACACGGGACATAAGACAGCAGCAGCAGGAGGAATACACTGTTTGTGAAGCAGAACAAAACTGTATCCAGCCACCAAACCTTCTGTCTAGTGGGACTGAGCTCCTGATAAGTGGTTCAGATCAGCCTCTGCCTTTGCACAGTGGTGGCTACTGAAATAAGCGAGGTTTTAATGCTCTCATCCCACAACCTCTCTTCCTGGGGGTCAGTTACATGACCATTTTTAATGTGGAAAATGCCAGCTAACCTCCCTTTCACTCGAGCGCCAAGCTGTTTACATGATTTTGGCAGAAAGTAGTTCTTCCAATAAACTCTGATAAATTAGTGATTTTGCTGTTCACAAAAGGGAGCATGGCCTCTGTGACTGACAGTCCCATAGGCTCACCTCTCTGCCCCCACAGCTGGCGAACAGTGAAGGGGGGCACAGGGAGGAACAAACGGCAGTGGCAGAGTGATGGGCCTCCATGACTGGCAGTCCTGTAGGCTCATCTCTCTGCCCCCACAGCCGGTGAACGGGGAAGGCAGGGCGCAGGGAAGAATAGGCTGCAGTAGCAGAGAGATGGGCCTCTGTGACTGACAGTCCCATAGGCTAATCTCTCTGCCCCACAGCAGGCAAACAGGGAAGGGGGGCACAGGGAGGAACAGGCTGCAGCAGTGAAGAGATGGGCCTCCGGGACTGCAACAGTCATGGACGCCCATCTCTCCACTGCTTCAGCCTGTGATTGGGGTCGTGGAGTTAGTGCTACAGTTGTCCGGTCTGTTGTTAAAAAAAATGGCAGATCCAGTATTGCAAAGCATCTCTTGCAAGTCCACCCTTTCCGAGGTCCGACCAATCACAGCTCAGCTCTGCTGTGAGCCCATGTTTTGGGGAGATTGCTGGTAGATCACATAGTCAATAGTGTGCAACTGTATGAAACTTTCCAAAAAAACTTGGGGAAAATATCAAAAGCTTATATCACGCATCTTGTGAGTATTTTGCCCACCCTCCTTCTGAATATGGCAACATTGGCCCGAAATGCATGGAGACCATTAGCATTCTGAGCGAATTAGTTGAGGATTTTTTTTGCCGTGTTACTGACCCCCTGGAAACCACTAGGGCTTTTGCCAGAGAATGAAGCCAAATGGCACCAGATTGTAAGTTGTAAGGCCAGACTCCAGCCACATCTAAAACCATTGTAGACAATACAGTATTTCTTTATTTTTTTTTATTTAGTTAGTTATTTATACCCCACTATTCAGCCACAAGGCTATCAGAGTGGCTTACAAATTGTTTTAAGCGATAGTTATTTACACATCTACACTGCATTAAACAGTTTCCAATGTGTGTTAGCTAATTGCCCCCACAAGCTGGGTACTCATTTTACCGACCTACGAAAGGATGGAAGGCTGAGTGAACCTTGGAGCCCGCTTTTCTCTCTCTCTATGTATGGGGGAAAATCGGGTCCAAAGATATAACATTTACATAGTGTAGCATTTTAAAGAAACCTATATAAGATTATGTATAGATGATACCTTATCTCCAATAAGCTATCAAAAATGTGTAAGAAAGTTACAAATCAATATTGGAGGATGTCAAGAGATGGGGGCTCTTTTGTCAATATGTGGTGGACTTGTAGGAAAGCAAAAAGTTTATTGAGCTAAGATTTATAAATTAATCCAAAAAAATGTAAAGGTAGATGTTGTAATGTCACAAGAAATCTTTTTGTTGGGCATTATAGGTAAAGAATTGGACAGTAAATATGGATTGCTTCTTTGATATATGATAACAGCAGCAAGAATATTGTTTGCTGAAACCTGAAAATGGACTGAAACCACAATGACAGAGGAATGGATTGCTATGGTTGCTGAGTTAGCTCAAATTGCCAAATTAACCTGGGTTTTAAAAGATAAGCCAATTGAAGACTTTGTGAAAGACTGGAAATTGTTTCCAGTCTTTCACAAAGTCTTCAATTGTCTTATCTGTATCCATCTGTAGCCACCTGTATCCATGGGTTCCGCCATCCACAGCTTGAAAATATTCCTGAAAAAATATATATTCCAAAAAGCAAACCATGACTTTGCCATTTTATATAAGGGACATCATTTTACTATGCCATTGCAACCGGACCTGTTTATCTCGGATTGGCCTTTTTAGTCATCAGCGCGCTTGCAGAAAGCGCGGGATGAGTCCTTCCTGAATCTTCGTTTGCGAAGAAAAGCCAGAGAGAGTATATAATGGGACTTGAGCATCCATGGGTTTTGGTATCCACAGGGGGTCCTGCAACCAAATCCCAGTGGATACCAAGGGCCCACTGTATGGACTTTTTCATCAATAGGAAACCTAACAATGTAATAATCTGTGATTATGGTTACTATAATCTAAGTACAGTAGTAGGATCTGTAATGGTAGAACAATAGATATATATAACAATATATATATTCTTTTTTATTCTTTTTATTTTTAAATGTATTACAGTTAGTATATTCCTCCTTTAATGTTACAGTTTATTTACCTTCTTTACCTTTGAAAGATTCTCTACATATCAATCTTTGTATTCCATCGTTTTTAGGAGTAAAGGATGAATTACAATTAGAGAAAAAGAACATTAGGAAGAAGGAAGAGAAGGTACATATAGTATTAACAGAACTGGGAAGATAAAATAAAACTACTTTTAGAAAAAAACTCTTTAGGTCATTTATACAGAGGAAGTCAGTATTTTAGGATTAAATAATGTAATTACTATAATTGTAGTTAAAATGTACTTGTAAGAATGCAATTATGTATAACGAGTGTAAAAGATATAATAATAAAAAAATGTATTACAGTTAGGCTTGGGGGCATCAGCACTCAATTGTGTTTTTGTTATATGATGGTTGTTGTTGCTATGTGCCTTCAAGTAGTTTCTGACTTATGGTGACCCTATCATAGGGTTTTCTGAGGTTGAGAGTATGACTTACCCAAGGTCACCCAGTGGGTTTTCATGGTATCACTACCTCTCTCTCTCTCTCTCTCTCTTCTCTCTCTCTCTCTCTCTCTCTCTCTCACACACACACACACAGACAGAGTTATATTTTTTTCTCTTTTCCTTCTTTCTTTTTTATTCCCCCCCCTTTAATCTGGTTTCTTTTTCTTTTCTTTATGAATGTATTCTTTGAATGTATATTACTTTTATTCTGACTGCAAATTAGATAGTGTTAAAAACTAACAAATTAAAAAATAAGTTTTTTTTTAAAGCAGGTTCCCCATATCTGAGATGGAGAAAGGCATTTTTGTCTCTGATCCCTTGCCACAGCTTGTAGCTTCCAAATAGTAATGACAGGGCAATACAAAAGGTAGGGGCCATGATCTCCTTGGGCCTCCTCTCATTTGAACACTGGACCTCCAACCCACCAAATGTTTTCCTGGAGACACTAGCCAGGAGGATTCTATGTAGAACGGGGATGCAGGGGGGGGGGCAATGTTGTGGCCCTCCAGATATTGTTGGGCTGCTGGGACTTGTAGGCTACATGAATCCCATCTATAGTTGTCCCTCCGTATCCATGGATTTAATATTCACGGCTTGAAAATAATCTTTAAAAAATAATAATCCAAAAAGCAAATCTGGATTTTGCCATCTTATTTAAGGGACACCATTTTGCTATGCCATTGCATATAACGGGACTTGAGTATTCACGGATTTTGGTATCCACGGGGGTCCTAGAACCAAACCCCAGAGAATATGAAGGGACAACTGTATGCTGCAGAGGCTGTTATAGCCTCCTGAGAGCACTGCTTTGTTTAAAATTTGCATTATACAGCAATGTACTTCAGCCACATCCAGTCATCTTTATATAATGTTTATTCACGAGAAAGTCTCATTCAGCAAAATTCTATAGCAACTTCAATTGAAGCTTTTTCTTTTCTTAGTAGAGCTAGAACAATGCTATTTTACTATTGGCAGGGGTGGGAGAGGCAAAAATAAGAAAATATTGTTCCTTTAAGCCCCTTCTCACCCCATGAGAGCAGAAATTCATTTGGGGCAATTCAGTGGAACTATTCAAGGATCAAATAATCACCCAGTCATAACTAATAGCTCAGCTGGGTGCAAAAGGAAGCAATAACATTGCTCAACTTTGCAAGATGGCTTTATTATAAAGGCAAGGAGCTCCTACAGCTATATTAGCAATTTATCTACCCATATTTGTATAGGCTGGTGTTCTAACTGTATTGTATTACAATAAATATCACCACTAATCTAGTCTGGATTAAACAGCTGCATTTTTAAAAAGGACACTCTGACAGCGACATCATCTGGAGGTTTCATATAAAGCAAGTGAACAAAAGATGCTAACTACAGAAAACAGGTCTAATGTCTAAACAACTAGAAAGAGAATATGGTCTGTGCATAACTGTGTGGTGTAGAGGAGAATTGACAGGAAAGGCAAAACAAAGGAAATCCCTCCCACTCTGTAATTTTCTCACAGATCCCAAGTGGAAAGACTTAAAGACTATATACTTCTGAGTAACATGCCAATAGTTGCAAAACAGGTTCTATAGAAACCAGACACCTCTGGTTTGGAATAGTATCAACATGAGAAAGATAACACACTTGATTCATCTATGACAAGAAACACCAAGAGGACAATCAATTTACTGGGTGTGGAAACATTGTATTGATTAATTAATATGCATAATGTTAAAATGAAATTACAGGAACATGTAGATTGTACAGCAAGTACAAACAGGTATTTTTGTTATGATGGTGTCTACTGGGAGGGAAAAAGCATATGCAGTTCCCAAGCCAAACTTGTTTCAGACAGCTTTTTAGGATTCTTATTTGAATCTCATTATTTTTAATCTATGTGTCACCTCCTGTGCTGGTTTTGATGAGTGGTTATAAGAATCCCTGGGTTGATATTCAAAAGCACAATGACAGATGTCTCTTGGGGCATCTCTAATCAATCTCTGAAAGGTGAAAAATCAATGTTCAAAAATGAACTTACTTGCATTGCAATGTATTTCAAAGCACACATCTATTTTACTGCACTGGAACTTTGTCTTGCTAATACCTTACACACTAGCAGAAGCTGACAGAAGGCACTTTGAGTCATGGACACATAGACATACATCTGCAGGGCTGGATTTAACAGCTCTCCATTTGAAGGAATGCAATCCCATCCAAAACAGTTTCCCTGGTCAACATTGCCTTCTAACAAAATAACCTCCGTTTTGTCTAGATTGAACTTTAGTTTATTCATCTGCCTCCAGCTACTAGAAACCAATGGTGAATATATCTATATATTAGAATAGGCTTAGAAAATTAATTCCCTCCAGGTAAACCTGGATAACCATCATGGTCTGAGCATCTTGCCCAAGAAGGGGAGATTATTTAAGTGAGAAAAACAAGTGAGGTGCAGGAAGGACTATTCAAAGTGGTAGTCACAGCTGTCACCTTCAAAAAATACTGGGATCACTCCCCCTCAAGGATAAGGATGCAATAACTACCTCATCGAGCGACTCAATCACACATACAACCAGTTGATCTTATTAGCCATGATGGGTACAAATTGTGCATACAGGTCACACTGTGGCATCACTAAGGCCGGTGTCACCCCTCTCCCCAATGGTGTCACTTGATGGGGTTCAGCCTCTCTGCACTCCCCTAATGCCATCACTGAAGTCATACCTTTACAGGCACGCTGTCAGCTGATAGGACATCTCATACCAGTACTACATATAATGATGGTGTTCAAGCTGGAATGGATGTGAGTGATTTTATCTATGAAACACTTCACAAATAAGCCTTAACAGGCTAACAAAAGGTTCTAGACAGACACACTGGGAATGCAAATGGAAAAGTCACTAGACACATTGCACAGGCACAGTAGTAATGGCAATAGTTTTTCCTCAATGCCACCACTGCTATAGAGTAGGCCCTAAGGTGTTGTCCATATCTGAATATGTTCACTCTTGAGTTTTCCTTCACTTTAACTTCCATCTCTGTTGTTTCATCATTCTTTCTCCCAAGGTAAATCAGGGAGCCAACCGGAAACATGCTAGTGAAAGAGATGATTGATCATGTAAATTGCTTGAATCATTTCTGTGTATCAGAGGCCAACTAGGGATTTGACAAGAGCATCAGCCATATTTGAAGAACCTCCACAGAGACCAGGAGGACACTTCAAACTCTCCAAAGGCTTTTCACAAAGAAGTGATTTCTATGATGGTTGGCTTTGCACTCCCATACTGAACATTAAGGGCAGTAGCATTATTATTCTCCAATGTCAGAGCAGACTGCATGTTGCATTTTTTCTGGGAACCAAGTTTCTTCCAGTACGTTAAGTGGACCCCGTTTTCCATGTCTTGGGGCATAGGGTCATGGTACAGGGTGATCTGGAGTTTGCGTAGCTGTGGACCATAATGAACTATCACAATAATAATAAAAGCTAGGAGAACAAAAATGGTCACAATTATGAAGATCATGGCAAGGCCATCCCCTTTCCTTGTTGAGGCAGAACCTGGGGTGAAGTCAACCAAACCTGGGACATCATATTGCTTCAGATGACTGTTTGCAACAGAAGAATTCATAGCTGAGTGTTAGGAAAAGTGTTCACCTGTAAAAAATTTAAATGATTTTTAAATGTATGCAATACAGTGGGGACAATGTTAACAGATTGCTTTAGTAACTGTGAGATTATTTCCAAGCTGTAATGTTCGCCTTATTGCCTGTAGAACATCTACCTCATCATGGATCAGAAGGAATTACATAGATTTCAGCAACCAATAGGGCCTGCAATAATTTTTTTAAAAGTTCTACAGACAACAGATGTTTGTGTATAGATTACAGTGTCATAGATACATAAGATAAAAGTTTACCAGATTTATGTTGTTTCCTATAGTTAATAAAATATGCCCAGTTTTGGAAAGGGGTGTACTGAATTTATCTTCTCATCCTATAACAATCTGTAACTAGTAGTTTTATTCATTTACATACCTGTCTGTATCTTCTTTTTCACTTGAGCAATGAAAGCATATCAAGTATTTCAACTCTTTCATTAACATAATATGTGCTGAAATTGATACTTAATTTACCATTATGATATAATCTCTTGCTACCTGTCCCATAACATTCCTAGAAATATTGTTACAAGGGTAAATGGTAACACAAAACCCATGATATCATTAATATCTCTAACAATCTCTTCCTAATATTCCTTGACTGAGTTACAATGCTATTGGATAAAAGTGTCTCTTACTCTCCCACATTTCAAACATTAATCCATTGCAGCTAGAAACATAAATAATTTACAGCAATGCTTCTCAAATAACTGGATGTGATGGAATGGCAATTATTTTTCCTACTTTGCAGTGATTGGTACCATATTTACACCATGTTATTATTGTATCCACACAGTTCCTTAGAAGTAGAGTAGCAGTAACATACAACACAAGCCTGTCCCTGTCTACTCAGAAGTAAGTACCGCTGAGGTCTATCTATGGGGCTTATTCCCAAGTGAATAGGTACTGGATTACAGCCTTCATGAGTTTTCCTCTGGAGTTAATTTGTTGTTGTTGTTGTTGTGTGCCTTCAAAACATTTCTGACTTATGGCAACCCTAAGGCAAACCTATCATGGCAAGATTTGTTCAGAGGGGGTTTGCCTTTGCCTTCTTATGAGGCTGAGAGGGTGTGACTTGTCCAAGGTCACTCAGTGGGTTTCCAAGGCTGAATAGGGATTCGAACCCTGGTCTCCAGTCACACTCCAACACACAAATCACTACACCATGCTGGCTCTGGCAGAGTTAATATCTAGCACACATCTAACAGAGTCTCTACAACCAAATGGCTCACCCAATACAGTTAGAGAGCTCCTTCACTTTTCAACCCATAAAAGAGGGAGGGAGGGGGAGACAGAGAGAGAGAATGCTATGATAATAATGGGGACATCATATCCCATAAGGAAGACCAACAAATGTTCTTCCAGGAGGTGGGAAAACCCAGATGTCATTCCTTGCTTGTCATCCATCCCATAGCATGGGCCCATCAAAGTTCACACTCACTGGTATTTAAGGAGGGGCTTTCCTTTACCTGGATTTCTGAAGAAGTAGCATCTGAGCCTCATAGAGCTGGTCTGTCTGGCATGGAATTAGTAAAGGTGAGGAGTAGGACACAGTCTTCTAATACTCAGCCTGTCTCTGTCATAGCAGCTGAGAGACCAGATGCTGATAGTTGCCTTGGAAAGCTAGAGCTTGGCTGGCAGCTCTATCCTCCATCGAGCCAAGGAAACTCCCAGCAATAAGTGAAAACTGGGGAAGCACAGAGAATACACTGATCATTTAGCTGGAGTTAGCTGAATGGATGTGCAGCATTACCTGGAGTTTTGATGTAATCCCTCACTACCTGCCCTGCTAAACTGGTGTGCAGCTTTGGAACTAATGGCTGACGTTGCTTCCTGGGAATCTGACAGGTGGTTACTGGTTGTGCTATTTACTTATAGGAGTGCCTATTTGTTTCCATTACACTCTGTATAGCTGTAAATAAGCCAATATGACAAAGTTACTGTAAGTCTCTTGCCCTAAAGGAAATTCAATCCTGTAGCACTCCCTCTGGAGGTTTTCAAAGCATGTAACACAATCTGCAGCACTCAAAACTATCTACAACTGTTTACTGGGACCTTAGGTGAATGTACAAAACCAGGTTGCAAATATATAAAAAAAAGTGATACCAGTACATGGCAAGTTACAGTGCCTTTCTCTTCTATTTCCTTTATAAACAAGATTAGCTTCTCATAAATTTTGAACAGTGCAGTTTGGGCTTGCATGTTAAGGAAATACTGTAAATGAAAATAAATATTGAAAAAAAAGTAGATCCTGCAACAATGTCTTGCCACGTGGAGGATTTCCAATTCAGCTTTCTAACCATTCCACCCTACTTCACCTCTCTTGGTTTTCCAGTTCACACCCAACACCCCATCAGCTCTCCATGTCCACTGAGAATGATCAGTCTTATTTGACTGTTTTGACACCTCCATCAACCCCAGGGTTTTATTTTCCTAAAGTTCCTTATACTACTAGAAATGGTGGGATTCCTCCAAGTCTGCTGAGCTTCCTGTTTTGTGTTGGGCTGCCATTTTTTCTACATAGCATTAACATTCAGACATAATGGCTTGGATCTTATTGTTACTCCCAGCTAGAGTAGAACCATTGAACCAGTGGGATTGACATAAGTGTTGCCCCATTATTCAGTCATTGAGTCTATGGGTCCACTTTAGCTGAAAGTACCAACAAGATTTGGTTCAATGTTTTCTTCAGCTCAAATTGAAGTCAAATTGAGAATGAACTTTTTTCTATTTGGTTTTATTGACCACATTTTAACCCTACTACAGCATGGGAAAGTTAATAGAAAGGGGCTAACACATTGAGTTAATTGGTAATAAGTTAAAAAATTAATTCAATTATATTATATTGAAAGAGGAATATTTTTAACAATTAAATTAGTTTTAAACTGATGCTTAAATTTACATTACTACACTAAAAGTCTTATCAAAATTAAGGTGAAAAAACCCATTCATTATTTTAGTCTATCCACCCACATACCTTCTCCCTGTTTTGAGTTTGAGCAAGGAGAAAACAAGTTTAAAATCCCATTTCTCAGCCACTCAAAAAATCCTTATTTTGCTTTTCCTTTTTTCCTCCCTTTATATCATTGTATTACTCTTCCATTTTCTTTATTTCACTGGTCCCTGCATGGATTCCAGAAAAATCCCCAGAGTTCAGAGATGAAAATTTCAATTTCCTGGGACAAATGAAGTCAGTTGTTTCAAATTAAGTTGTATCTTATAGTTAATTCATTTCTTAACTGATATTAATCCACTGGTTCTTACTTATCACTGCCTCCAAGGGGCTCAGGGTGGTATACCTGAGACTGAATTCTGTTTTAGCTCAATACTGAAGGTTGTGCTGTGAGATGGTCCAAGCTTACATGCAAAATGTGAATGAACAACATAGGTGAAAATGAAACTGAATTTGAGAGTTGCCAATCTGTCCATGATCACCACACCAGACTGGGTCCCTCACCTTTTCTCATTAAATAAAATAAGTACAGAACCTGATGATGAAGTTGGTTTCAGACTGGAAGTATGGTCTTGAGTCTTATTTACTCTTGGCCCATAAATACTATCATGCTGCAATCTTAGCTACAATTGCTTAAGAGTAAGCACAACTGGACACAATGGGACTTACCTCAAATTGTCATGCACAGGACTACACTGTAAGTGTCTCTAGGACATGCCCTGAAGATAATGGAAGCCTGTAAAGTGTGACTTTCTTAGGGGAAAAAAAAGCTAAAATGTGAAGGTATCCCTTTTAAAACATATTGACTTCTTAAAAAAAACCCTCTAAAAATAATTGTCTAATGTCCATGCAGTTAAAACTGGGAATCTCAAATACATTTTTGATGCTCAAATGCAATAATAAAAGGCAATATGTGTATATTTTCCTTGTCTATTTCTGTACACACCAGGCTAAGAATTTAGACTTTAGAATTAAAGATGGTACCAATCACCAGGAATTTTCTTTTGGGATGTAAAGTAATGATCAATACAAATTCTATAGCACACACCCACTTTCATTCCACTCACCTGCTTCATTCCTTACCTTGAGTTTGGCTTCCAAGGTGATGGGCAGTTAAAGTAATATTTTTATACATATGTAAAAGCTTCAGTCAAAAGAATATCTGGTCCTCTTCAGCTCGAAAGGCTTAATGGAGAGATTTGGCTGTACTTGTGATCAGCAGTGACTGGGAATTTGTCTTTCAATCAGAGTAAAACCTTAATCTAGAAATCTACAGATTAACCTTCCATCTGTGAGGGAAAAGTCAATATTGTACCATTTATAAACTCAAAAACGCTCGGGAATGTTCTGGTCTTGCAGTTCAGTATATTCTGACAGGCTTATCAATGGTCATTGAAATGCAATGGACTCACACCACTGTCTAATTAGTTGGTGTCTAGCACTTGTATGTGACAATTTTGAGCAGCATATTTTTTTTACTGCCAATGAAGACGATATAAATATTCCTTCACTGAAGATGGTGATCTGAAGTCTTGTATATTACACAACAACTATTGATGGAAGTCAGAGTGAATTTCACAGTTTTATTGGAGCAAATTGTCTTCTATAACTGACTGAATTTGCAACTGTTTTGAGTTATAGGGTGCCCTCAAATGAATATTGCCTCCCGTGCTGCCTTATCACACAATATTTGCATGCTTCAGCTGTCCTTCCATTCTGATCCCATGAGAGATGGTAGTGAACACAACTCTTTTTTTTTCTAACAGGAGAAATCCATTAGAAAAAAGACTAGCTTTTACCACCATCTCCCATGGGACTGGAACGGAAGAACAGCTGTTGACACCAACGTCATGCAATAAGGCAGTACGGGAGGCACTATTATTGGGGTGCACTGCCACTTCCCTTCCCTTGTGCAATAAACCTGTTTGTGTTATCATCCATATCATCTGTCGGGAATGATTTGATTGTGTATTCCTGCATGGCAGGGGGTTGGACTATATGGCCCATGAGGTTTCTTCCAACTCTATGATTCTGTGATCCATAGTAAACTCATCCATAGCATTTTGTGTCTGTTCTGTCTTCCTTTTTAAAAGATGCTTTCCTACTACAAAAAACACAGGGGGGAAAACAACCAAAAAAGACAGGAGGAAAACAATATCATCTGGATCTCCCATTAAATTCCATCTTTGAAGCAAGGCAGAAGTGGAATTACATTATGGCATCCAGCTTACCTAAATGGTGTCATCAATGAGAGCCAATCAAGCAAATCACTGTGCCTTTCCCTTCCAAAGGGAGGATGTGAAGGAAAGTATGTGGAGGAACACATATCTCCATTTCTGAGGAAATGGAGCCAAAATATAACTGCCTTTAATCCCATCTCAGGAGGAAGGTAGGATAAAAATTCAATAAATACATACATATAGAGAGATAAATAAAATATAGCCAAGCAGCCAAAATGCACCACCTTTCCCCCACTGTTTTCCAAAGTGATCTTGAAAGTGTGTTGCATAAGGAACTGTTACATAGGAATGCCTTTTACCACCTTTGGCTGGTGTGGTCAGCAGTGCCTTTTCTTTGTTTGGACCTGGCCACAGTTATTCATGTCCTTATCAAGTCCAGACTGCAGTACTGTAACGCTGGGATCTCCAGGATCTGTTTAGGTGTAGCAGCACATGAAGGAACTCAGATTTGTTGGAACAATCGGCACACATCCAGGCTATCCAACTGGGCCGCCATGTCATAACTCACCCCCTGGATGACTCAGATGAGGAGGAGGAGGAGGAGGAGGCAGAATGCCAGGAAGCTTATAGTGGATAGTGATAGTGGAACTCTCTCTGAGTCTAAAGAGGTAGGGGCTGGGGATCCTGTTCCCCAGCAGGAGTTGGCAGAGGCTGCAGCCGCTGAAGACAACACCCCGTGTCTTTTGTTGAGTGAAAGAGGGAGAAACACCAAGCCCAGCACCGGTTAAGTAACAGACACTGACTAACTAGGCACCTGTGGCCTTGAAGCAGCTGCCCATACATATCCTGGCTGTTCTCTCTCAGGCTTAGTGCTGACAATTCTCTTATCAGTTTGGCTGGCAGTACTCTCATTTTAGTTTTTTCATGACTTTGGACTGGCTATGTTTTGGGCTATTTTGTTAACTCCTTGCTATCTCTTATACCTGGACTTCTGACCTGCTGACATGACCTCAGGACCAGCTATCAACCACCCTTGTGCTTCATCTTGCTTAGACAGCCTATGACTGAACTAGACTGGACTGACTACTTACTTGACAGTTCCTACACACCATCCACCCGCTCCAGCATTTGCTGACTCATGTTCAGGACACTTCAGCAAGCATGTCAGGAATTCTGAGAGTTGTAAATCCAACTACAGACACATTGATTTTTAGTTAAGGTCACAGCAAAGATATATGACTTGTTAGGAGTAGGCATTCCTGAAAAGATAACATATTAAATAGCTTAAAAGGAGGGCAAGCATTGAAAGCTTTTGATTCAGAAGTATATTTCTAAGCTACTGTACATACAGTATCTGTGTAGTGTGTGCATGTGTTCCAGGGGTGATCTATGAGGACTGGGCACGGAGTAAAGTGTGCCTGCTCACAGCAAGCACCATGTGCAGAATGATTGTACTTCCAAAAAACTGGACTTCTAACTTGGTCTGCATGCTAACACTCCTGACCCCAAAGCAGGGGCTAGGACTAGAAATAAAGTTAAGAATTATTCTGCAGGCTTCTCATTAACTAAGCAACAAAGTCGGATAACAGTAGTAAATTCTGTCTCATATCCTTTGAAACGACAGTGGCCACAAACAGAATTCCACGGCGTCAGTCCCCCTGTTGATTCAGTCTGCTTCCTTCCATTATTCAACAGGAAGCCCAGGACAATCAACACATGCAGACAAACCTCTCTCCTGCTTTTTTCCCATCACTGAATGAACAGAACTGCAGGGCTCTGACGAGTGGCAAGTGGAAAACACGATGATTACTCTGAAAATTCTGGTGCTTTTGTGGATTTGTCACTGTGTTTTTCTTCAAGGTAAGATTCTTTTTATCACACAATCCTAGCCATGTCTACTCAGATGGAAGTCCCACTGTGTCACTGGTAAACGTGGTGTTAATCATGTCAATTGGAAGGCCACAGAGATCTACACTCCATTTCTTGGGATCTACAATTCTTTACTGGCAGTTGGATTGGGAGAGCCTTCTCTATGCTTGAGACCCTGGAGAGCTAGGCAGACAATGTTGGATTAGATGCACCTATGAATTCAGTATAAGGGAGGGCCATACATTCATCAGAAAACAAACCAAAGCAGCCCTTGGTGTTTGAGTAAACATGGCATTTACAGTTTGGTTAATGAAAGAGAAGTGGAGCTTTTGACAAATCGGACTGTAAAATGCTGCAACTCCAGATGTCTCTTGGTGCTGTATTGTGCTATAAATAGATTTTGATGCTTGAGGATTACAGATTAACCACTAGGGCTCTGTGTATACAAATAATATACTATAAACATTGGCATCAAGGGAGTGGTTGTTTAGCAATGTGATGATGGCATAGTAACCACATTTAATTTTTCCTAGAACAAAAAGTGATATTGCTATTTAAAAAGCTGAATACATAGAGAGCAACAGCCTTCTTAATAATTTTTGAAAGTGCAATATACATTATGCTGAGTGTAAACATGGCTAGTTTTGAGGTATAAACAATGCTTTCTTTTTGCCGTAATCAGGATATATTGATGGTCATAAGACATACAGTCAAAAAGCAGGCTCTAATATACGTAGCTTTGGTTTTAAAAAAGCAGTTCCCAAACTTGAAATTGGGTTTTTGTTCACATTGGTCACATTGCAACTTCTGAAACTATCACTTCATCTCTCTTGCACCCATTTGCTCACACATACTCACATGTAATTTCTCACTCAGCATCTGTAATGAGTTCCAGGAAGTCTTCCCAAGTTTAGGAATTACAATATGATGTGTAGGAATACAAGCAGCTATACTATGCAATTGTTAGGATAAAAAAGTACTAATAGATCTGGGGAGAGGTTAGTCCAGGAACTGTCATTGCCATTTCCTAGGAAGAAGACATAGAACCCATTTGGATAAATCCCATCTGGGGAACATCTGGCTGCTGGGCTAGGAACCCAGCAGGCACCTTCGGGAAGAGAGGTTTTCTTCCACAACTTCTGAGGATGGTGAGGTCCTGGCAGTGTGATGCTGCAAAGGGAATTGTCCCTTTGGCAATATTTTTAGGGATGAGTGAGAGCAAGGTCACACACGCATTCTACTGCCTCCCTCCTTTATGTTCACATAGGTTGCCTTTTTTCCTTTTCATTTATGGTCCTCTTGTTAGAACTATGTTGCCATTTCTCTCAGGAACTGTTATTTCTTGGAGGTTTCAGCAAATACCTATTTGAGGGAGGGAGGGAAGTATACAGAGAGAGGGGGAGACACAGCAAGACTAGGCAAACTAGGGAAAGGGAGACCGAACACTAACTTTTCCCGTTGTTTGCTTCCTGTCTTTCTGTTAAGGGGAACAGGAGGCAGCATAGATGGTTCCACGCATTTTATCCTTGCAACCATCTCTCCTTGTTGAGAGATGGTTACTGCTTCAAAGTCAGCTAGTAAGCTTCATGGCTGAGTGGGATTTATATCTAATTCTCCTGTTGTAATCTAACACAATGCTATACCGCACTGGGCCTTCTTCCAGCCAATGAGGGAGAGGGTCTTCTCAGTGGCTGCTCCTAGGCTTTGGAACTCCCTCCCTAGAGAGGCCAGGATGGCCCCATCTCTGCTCTCCTTTCAGAAACAAGTAAAAACATTGTTATGTCATGAGGCATTCACAATTTGATAGGGATTGTGCTTGTATGTGCTATGTAGTTTTGTTTTTAAGATGTATGTGGTTTTATTGCATTTTAATATTTTACATGTTTTTAAATGTTTTAACATTCTATATTGTTTAATTCATTTTAAAAATTTCGTATTTATATTTATATTTTAATGTTTATGTATTTTTTTAAAAAAATCATTGTTAGCCACCTTGAGTCCCTATATCGGGAGAAAGACAGGATATAAATAAATATAACAAATAATTAATTAAATAAATAATCCCTGCTGCCATGTCACCAGCCCATCCAATATTAGGCTACTGACCGTTAATACCAGAAGAATTAATGGGAAGGCAGATGCTGCTAAGTGTTTAATACTGGATGAACAAACCAAGCAGGCGTACAGTACCAAAACCAGATACATTGAAGTGAGGTTGGTTAATTTCTCTTTCTGTGTCTATCTCTATAGTATGTTAATGTTCTCAGTCTATTACCAGACTAAAACCAATGAATATTGTGGTGGTGTGCCTTCAAGTCATTTCCGACTTATGGCAACCCTATCACAGGGTTTTCTGAGGCCCAAGGTCACCCACAAATGGGTTTTCATAGCCAAGTGAGGATTCGAACCTTGGTCTCTAAAGTCATAGTCCAACACTCAAACCATTACACCATTCTGGCTACTAGATTCAAATGTCTAACACACATTGGAAACAGTTTAATGTGGTGTAGATGTGTAAAGTGCTATTGCTTAAACAATTTGTAAGCCACTCTGGGAGCCTTTGTGGCTGAAGAGTGGGGTATAAATACCTAAATAAATAAATAAATAAATGTTACCCTAATCGCTCTGGGGTCTTAAGGACTCTCTGAATATTGATACTAACTTGTGGAATTTATATACTTGGCTTGGCAATATGAGAGGTGGGTAACAGCAGGACATTGTGACCAGCTATACCACTATTATGGAGGAGACATAAGCTAGATAGAATAACAATAATCTTTATTAGGAAAATCAGTAACCACACTCATGGACGCATTCAGGCATCAAGCATTCATGCAAGGCTAGCAAAATAAAGTGGGAGAGACTGAGAAAAGAGGATAGAGAGGGGAATTTCCAGCAGGCAATATAACACCTTTTCCTGAAGAGATGAAGCTGTGGAGGGAACAGCAGTGCGGGGGTCCCAGTCTGGAATGGCTGCACAGTTTGACGTCAAGTCAAGAGGAAGATGGACTGTGCACATTTGAGTAGAGATTTCAAGGGTTTTTTATAGGAAATATTTGCCTTCTAGGCTAGGGATGGAGTTTTGAGTAGAAGACAATAGCTTAAGCTGTTGCTCTGAGAGTGACAAAGACATTCTGGATATGCTAATAGCATTTTGATGAGTTTATATTTTGCAAATCAAAGAGAGGAAGCAACATCCCTTTGTTTAGTTGAGGTATAGAGATAGAGGGTTGTTGGCCAGCCTTAGAAAATAGGATTAGCCTGGGGCAATTGAATTGACAATTCCTCGGAATTTAGGCTTGGCCCCTCCTTAAGTGCATACCTAATTAAGGAGATTATCAGACATCCCAAATATCACACCACAGAGACGACAGGAGATTGCGAAAGGGCTTCCCTTTCAGATGACGTCGTACCTGTGGCGTTATGCTCCCATGCCCTTTCCGCCTCCCCCCGCATTCCTTTCTATTCATGGGCTAAGCCGTGAATTGATCCATCATTCCGTTTCTGTGACGGAATGACGGGTGAGCAAAAAGGTGCCCCGTTATGCTGGCACAATGCCAGCCACAGTGGGAGGTCCCTGCCAAACACTTCCGGTTGAGATCAGGACATTGAGGTAAGTAACACACTTTTTCTTACCCTCCCTGGGTTATTTGGGGTTTTAAAAATGTGTTTAGATGCTTTGTTTTACTTTTTGACATGTATCTTGCTTTTACTTTTTGAATTTCCCATGTGATTGTTCTCTCAGGAGAACAGCTGGGATTTCCTTTCCAGGAAGTGAATGAGATTCTGTGAGAGCTCCATTCAATCCTGGACTCCCGAAGGGGAGGGGAGCACTTTTTACAGTGTTTTTTAAGGTAAGGAAATTTTCAGATGGGCTTTTAATTCCATTGGAGACACGGAATAGGGTCGGGAAAAAGTCTTCCTTTCAGAAGATGTCAACCCTTTTCTGTGCCTCCCCTGTCCTCATTCCAGATTTCCCCATGATGTTTTCATCATGGGGAAACATCATTTTTGGACCACCTGTTCCGTTTCTGTGATGGAACCAGGGCGGTCTGAAAGGTGTCCCATTCCTCTCCTGTGATGACCGATGTAGGGGGGAGGTCCATTCTGGACACTTCCGGGCACAGATCAGGACACCCAGGTAAGTGGCACCCTTCCCCCCCCGGATTACTTGTTTTTTAAAAATGTTTTTGGTGCTTGTCGTGGTATTTTGACAGCTGGGGGGGTATTTTTAAAATTCCCTCACAGCCGTTCTCTCATGAGAACAAGTGGGATTTCAGTTGTCAGTCGTAAAAGCAGCCTTACGACAGCTGCATTTATGATCGGCCAATGAGGGGAGAGGGAGGGCGTTCCTGCCACAGAATTAAGGTACGGTAAGTGTTGTGAACAGTTTCCTTTATTCCACAGCAGGAATGGGATTGGGGCTTACGGGGCAGGAATGGGGCATTTGGCCCCGCCTGAAAAAGTCCTAAATCTGTAAAACATTTTTTAAAGTGCTATAGGGATGGGAGTGGAGCGGGAAATAGCTGGCGAGACGGGGACGCTTTATTTGTTCCCCATCTGATAATCGCCTAAGTAATGTTTGTCTTTGGGTCTTTCCTAGTTCCCCAGTTTATGTTAAGGGCTGCACTGTGTGGAAGACTGTGTTTGACCTAATTAATAAACATTTCCAATTATTATGAGGGGATTCCCAGAGAATAGGGCAGAGGGGGTGTCAAGGCTAGTAATAGTGAAATGAAGTGCATGGGTATCTGATCAATGGGCAAATATGCAGACATTTTAGTTGAGGAGCAAGAAGGAGAATTTTATCTAAGTAGAACTATTACTTTGGCAGCTGAGGTGTGGGAAGCTGTGGGAAGCAATACAAGTGGTTCATTGGGAATTAAAATGGAGAACAGATAAGTGGGAAGCAGCTAAACGGGATTGGATTTAAGCATCTTTATTTCAGTTAGTGGACAATTTAAGAAAATTAACAAAATTCAGGTAGATTAACACAGAAATATTTTCTAACAGCTTTTGTATTTTCAAACTTTGCTTGCAGGTTCTGAGCTCATGAAAAATGAAAGCATTGCACTTCCGTCCTTGACAGGTAGAACACCCTACTAATATTTATTAAATAGACAGCATTATCTTTTAAAATAAGTTCTTGAAACAAAACAAAACTGTTGTGTGATCCTGTTGAGAGTGCTGTATCAGACACAGGATGAAAACATATGCATTCTTAGTCCTCCCTGCAATAAAAAAAATGTAATACAAAGTTATAGAACCTTCCCAATTGGCAGATGATTTGGTAGGGAAGTGCTTTCGGACTTTATCACACTACATTGTTATAGTGCTATTATTCCACTTTAACTGATATGACTTCCTCCTGTGGATTTCTAGGGTTTGTAATTTAGTGAGGCCTAAGAGTTCTCTGGCTGAGAAAGCTAAATGCCTTTCCCTAAACTGCAAATCCCAGGATTCCACAGGAGGCAGACAGAGCAGTTAAAGTGGAATAATAGCACTATAAGAGTGTAGTGTGATAAAGTCCTTTGTATCATGTCTCACCTCAGCATGCTCATGAGTATGCATAATATTCAATTGACTATGCATTAATATTCAATTCTATGGAAATAAATGTTCCTGGGTGTCCAAAAATGATTGCTGACTGATTTATGTGCGAAAGAGAACATGAACCCATTTTGGTGGGTGGGATATAGTCTGTTTATATGCAATCTCTTCTAACACAGCTAAATTTTGGGTAGTCTTGTTTGTTCTTTGTTGTGATGTAAAGCACAACTGTACCAAAATCTATGACATTGAGCAAGTTGAAAATGTTGCAAGGGAACAAAGGGAATGATTGAGGATGGAGTCTGAAATAGGTAAACACCAATAATTCTTTATTAATTTGAAACCTGACTCTCCATGGCTTAAGGCAGTGTGCAGCATTTTAAAATACAGGTTCAGCCCAAGATGTTTTGATGCCTGAGGTGATGGACAAAATGGTGTTCCCTTCCATTTTGTATACAGAAGTACATTACCACACTTCTAGGCTGCAATCCAGTTTAGGGGCAGAGGGCAGCTGTGTGTGCACACACAACTAAAAAAAACCCTCATTACTTGTCGTCTCCTGTCATCTCCGTAACTTTAAAGTTCAGCATTTCAAAACGTACCTTAAAGTTCAAAATATATATAGACTGACTGGTACAGCTGAAATTTTGCAGAAAGGTTATGCTATACCAGGTACTGGTTAGCTGGATTCTCCCACATAAGCCAGCCAGCACCAGATCCTCTAACTCTGCTGCTGCCCAAGCAGGCAGGCCCATTCTTTTTACCGCCTGGGTAAAAAGATGGTGCAGAGCTTTGCTATGATTTCCTGTCTCTTCATTTAGCAAATAGAAATTTTCCTCCCTATTTTTCAACATCCTCCTCTTTTTAGTCTCTACAGGTACATCCAAATTGATTACTCTCGTAGCTGGATTTCAGGATGCAAAGACAGATTTTCTCAGTCCCCCTTCCCCTACAGAAGAGAAATCAGCAGCCTTAACAGTGGCAGCATCAGGTAAGTAGAGACGTCAGGATGAGGTGTCACAGTCTGAAGTGACGGATACCACAATATTAGAGATGTTTGGTACGAATTAGTATTTTAGTTTTTAGTGTCATAAAAATCCTATGAGGCTCTAAGGATTTTATCAGACAAGCCCCTTTAAACGTTCTTTTGCTGGCATTAAAAAATCCATTTTTATTCCAGCAAAAGAATGCCCTCTGCCACACTTACCTTCTCTCCTGGCAGAAGGCTCCCCTGGTAATGAAGAGGAAGTGAATGAAGCCCTGTTCACTTTCTCCTTTGAAATCCCGCGAGACTTCATCACGCGGGAAATTTAAAAATAAAACAAAAAAAATAGCACACGAAAAGTTACACTAAGCACATAAATACACTTTAAAACTTCCAAGTAAACTGTAATAAAAAGTGTGTCACCTACCTGGATGTCACGATCTCACCCAGAAGTGTTCTGGCTGGTCCAGCCATTCAGAAGGTAAGTACATGGGGAAAAAGATGTGAGGTTAAACATGCCGACTATGCCGGCAAAAAAATGGCAGAGCCAATCTATTAATGGCTTGGGCTGTCAATAAAATAGATCAGCTTATAGACAAGACATAAACGCAAAAGGGCAACATCGTCTGATATCATAGAATCAGAGTTGGAAGAGACCACAAGGGCCATCCAGTCCAACCCCTGCCATGCAGGAATAAACAATCAATGCAGGCCCTTTTGTATTTATGTGGCATCGTTATGACATCGCATTTGGTGCATCTGATAAAGTCCTAAGCGCCTTTTCACACTACACAAATATAGCACTATGATTCCATTTTAACTGCCATGGTTCCATCCATGATTTGTGGTTTAGGGAGGGACATTTAGAATTCTCAGCCAGAGATCCCCAGTGCCTCCTCAAACTACAAACCCCAGGAATCCATGGGATGAAGCCATGATAGTTAAAGTGGAATAACAGAGCTGTAATTGTATCATGGGAAAGGATCCTAATGTTCAAACTGACAAACAATTAAGCATAAAATGCCAATCATAAATGTGGTTGAGAAAAAGAAAGCCTGAACTATAATGCAATCCCAGGGGACAGCAGAATCAAAGACAAAGATTATATAATATCAAGACCTGCAAATTTAGATTTAACAGCCCCGGGAAAAGAAAACAGCCGTGGTTCCAGGAGGCATATGTGCTCTGGGAACAATTCCAAATGGACTGACAAAACGTCTGAATGAAATCGCCATACAGGGTCACATTAGCTGAATTACAAAAAGCGACACTGCTTGGAATGTGCCACATTATCCAAAAATACTTCACTGATTCCTAGGGCCTGTCTATACGAGCCCCCCCCCCCAATGGAGTGACCCGCAGTAAAGACAAGTCGCAGCAGCTGCAACTTGTCTTAATGGTCTTACATCCCCCATACATTTCCCATGCCCTCTATTCAAGATGGCGACTGCAAGTTAATTACTCGTGTTTTTAAATCTGCTGCCACTGACCTTATTTTTTTTTTAAAAAAAACCTATTACCACAGTGTGCATAAGCAATATTTTGTCTTTACCAAAAGAGAGAGAGAGAGAGAGAGAAAAAAACAACACCTTATTTTATCACCTTAGCAATCATTCATTAAGGCAAAAATCCAATATGGCGGCAACAGGTGCTTGCCCAGTTAGCAAGCCCTGCCCCCCGACTCATCCAGCCAAACATCAGGTTTACACTTCCTGTCATATGGGAAAGTGATTCATATTGAATTGCTTGTCCCAATGAGTGGGAATTCACATTCCCCTTGCTCTTTTTAAAAAAACTCAGGGAAAAGCTACGAAGGCTTTTCCTGCAGAGTTTTTGCCAACTTTTGCTCCCCTTCTTTACAATATAAGAAACAGTCCAGATTGCCATTAGGACAGGTCGTCCTCTCCTCGCATTCCATGAGGAATATTTTTCCCATTTAGACAACCCTCTAGATTCTTGGATAAAATTCAAATCAATGATGGTCCAAAACTCCAGTCAGTAACATCTGGTAGACTGTGGAGGAGGAGGAGGAGGAATGTCCATGTCCATAACATGGATATTATTTATTCTTTATAGTTCCTAAAGCTTATTAGATACCCTGTAAGCAATGAACCAAGTTAATTAAAACATAGCAGTAATACAATTTATTAAAAAAACAATCATAAATCTTAAAAATCAAACCAAGCCAAAAAAACCCATACCTCATAATATACAAATATCAACTCAGTGGGTTGGATTCAAAGTCTGCCTTCCATAGAAAGAAGGGTTCTGCTCACACAACACTTGAGGTAGGGGAGAATCCTTCCCTGTCTATGTACCACCTTTCAGCAGGTTCTCCTGGACTTCCTATGTAACATTTTCAAGGATTGGAGGGGCTGCCATGGAGACGACAGCATGGAGGAGTCCGATTCTGCCAGTCTATATGTTTGTGCCTCTTGATCCAGCCCAATAAAAAATACTATGAAAACTGCAAGAGCTAAAAACAATCAGACTCTGTATTTTATGGCCACCTTCTGAATTTCAGATTAGTGAGAGCCTGGGAGAAGGCCCCCATAGATTGCATTTAGGCAAAGGTGGGTACATTTGAGAACAGGTGGACCATCAGATGCCAAAGTACCAAGTCAAGTTATATAGCTCAAATCAGCCTCTGAATTGACCCCAGGAATGAATTAAAAGCTGATGGAGGTAAGAAGGGACTGCTGTATTAGGTTCATAATACCAGGTCCATTTAAAATTCTTACTGCCATATTTTACACCAGTTGAAAGGTGTACCTACACTACACTGTTATGGCAGTTGGATAGCACTTTAACTGCCATGGTTCTGTCCTATGGAATCCTAGAATTTTTAGTTTTGTGAGGTACTTAGAATTCTCTACTAAGAAACTCTGGAGATTATCAAACGGGGACAAATACAGCGTCCCCCGTCTTGCAATCTCCTCTCCCCCCGCCACTCCTGTCCCTGTAACGTGTTAAATTTTTTTCCAAACCTACATTTTTCGCATGGCAAAAACTGCTCCGCTCCCCTCTGGCAGTCCAGGAGTGAATGGAGCTCTCATGGAGCCCCATTCACTTCCTGGAAAGGAAACCCGAGCCGTTCATGCAAGAGAACAATCACATGTGAAATTTAAAAATAAACATCAAAATATACATCAAAAAGAACAACCAAGCCCCAAAACACACTTTCAAACCCCCAAGTAACCCGAGGAGGTGAAATAAATGTACCACTTTCCTCGATGTCCCAATCTCGACCGGAAGTGTTCGGCAAGGACCTCCCACTGTGGCTGGCATCACGCCAGCATAACAGGGCACCTTTTCACTCACCCATCATTTTGTTACAGAAACAGAATGATGGGTCAATTCATGGTTTAGCCCATGAATAGAAAGGAGTGCGGAGGTGGTGGTGGAAAGGGCACGGGGGCATAACACCTCAGGGATGATGTTGTCTGAAAGGGAAGCCCTTTTGCGATCTCCTGTCATCCCTGTGGCGGGATATTAAGGTTGTCTGATAATCTCCTCTGACACTGTTGTTCAGGGGGTGCACTAAAGCATTTCAGGTCCTTCAACAAACGACAAATCCCAGATTCAACAAAATGGAGCCATGGCAGTTAAAGTGTCATCAAAATACTTTGACTGTGTGGCATGGCTGCACCTGAAGTTTCAGACCAGCATGAACAGCAGCCTCAAATATTTAAACAGTTCTAGCACTGTTCTAAACATTTAGACCCCATGGAAACGATAATTATGACAATACGTTCATCCCTGAGTCATAAAGAACAGTATATCAATAGTGATGTTCAGAAGATAGCATTTTGTGCTCAGAGAGTCATACTCATGTTGTTTTTTAATTTCAAATTTGTCATATTTAAGATCAAATATTAGAAAACTACTGGTGTCCCATACTGTCGTATAAGACGCCCTAAGGGTGCAATTCTGTGAAGATTAACCAGGAAGTAAGCTTTAATGAATGCAGTGGGATTTAATTTTGGATAAAAAATGCTCAGGACAGCACTGTGATTATAGGTTGCGCCCCCCCCCCCCGTTTATGTGGGATCAGTATCTGTGGTTTCACTTACCTGTGATTGGAGAAAAGGGTCTCTCTAGGCATCTGAAGGGTCATAGAATCACACTGGAGGTGGTTTTGCTAGGCATCGGGAGGCCCTCCAGCCAGACGTTGATCATAGAATTGCACCACATGCCTAAAGAGGCATCCTCCCTAGGCATTTTCTATGTCCTCCAGCACAATTCTATGGTTGAATATGGCAGTTCACTATTATACACGGCTTCACATATCTGCAGTAAGTCCAGGAACGTACCGTGCCCCAGGTAAAGGTGGTGGGTGAGCTGTATATGTGTTCTGCCCTTCATCTGAAAAACTAGGTATAAGGTGTATTTTATATTTAGCTGTTTGTGTGTAGGCTCTCATTGCAACTGGAAGCACAATTATAGTACTGATCACAAAGCAGGCATCCATGTTCTTATGTATCTGTGCTCTCATTAATAAATGTCCCACTGAGCACATGGCCATGCATGGATGGAGCACTCAAAGCAATGGAGCAATCACTATCATTTAATGACTCTTCACAATGCTATGAAGTCCAATAATGACAGCAGTGTCAGAGAAAAGATGAACCAGCCTTGTGTTATGAAACTGGTATGACATCTTGATCATCTTTCAGTATTAAAAAAAAGATGATGCTATCACCTCATCAGCAGAGCCATTTTTGCCCTCCCTGAATTTTGCCTGCTGAATTACTTTGAGGGCATTTGCCACTATGGCTTAAGAGGATTTCTGGCTATCTAATATATCTATTTTCATTTTAAAATTAGGAATAGAGAATAGTAATCAGTGTATTATGCCATAAGGTACACATGGCAGAGTTCATTGATTTCTACTCGTTTCTGTTTTTATTTTTAATCCTTAAACTTTTATATGTTTTAGGTAATTTTAGCTTTTTACATTGTGATGTTTTTAATGGTTTTAAACTGTATTTTATGTGGTATTTTGTGAGCCGCCTTGGGTCCCTTCTGAGACATGCGGCATATAAATTAAATAAATACACAATAAATAAATAATACAGGAACTCAGGAGCTGAATTTGGAGAAGTGGATAGTCTCTCAACAGTGGATAACTACAATCATGGCTTGGGGAGCTGCTGTCTGCCTTGGATTGTACTCCTTTTCCTTAGCTTGGCAATTTGGCCTTCTGGTCACCATTGGCACTTCTGCCATCTGTTGTAACTGAGCCCAACAAATGTTCAGTAGAAACCTAGGCATGGCAGTGATTACGGTTGTTTTCTCCACCCATTACTCAGGTGTCATCAGCTTCATTGTCATTTTGGTGGTGATAGTGGTCATCCTGGTCTGTGTGGTCAGCTTAAGATTCAAATGCCATCACTGCAAAGATGCAAAAGGTATTTAATAAAATTTACTGCTGTTTTGAGAGCTCTGAAGTGGTTGTAGTGATATCTGATTATTCATGTCACTTTATCCATTTAATGTTTACCTTGCAGTTGTCTACCATAATCATCATTTCTATATAAAATGTTCTTGAGCCCTGGTGGCACAGTGGTTAAATGCTGGTTGTGAGTTCAATCCTGCAGGGCTCCCAGGTTGACTCAGCCTTCCATCCTTCTGTAGGTTGGTAAAATGAGTACCCAGCTTGTTGGGGGCAATTGGCTAACACATTGTAAACTGCTTAGGGAGTGCTTTGGCAATGATAAGAGGCATAGAAATAGAAGTGCTATTGGTTTTTGTGGCTTTTTTTCTGGGCTATGAGGCCGTGTTCTAAAGAGTTTATTCCTGATGTTTTGCCTGCATCTGTGGCTGGCATCTTCAGAGAATGGTGGCGTCACCATTCTCTGAAGATGCCAGCCACAGATGCAGGTGAAACATCAGGAATAAACTCTTCTAGAACATGGCCTCATAGCCCAGAAAAAAAGCCACAAAAAACCTATGGATGCCAACCATGAAAGTCTTCAACTTCACACAGAAGTGCTATTGCTATTGCTATTGACTTTGATTTGAAATATCTGCTCAATATTCTTTAATGCCTTTCATAATATGAAGTGGATAACTTAACAGAATCAACATTGTCTGCCAATTTACCATTCTTCTTGCTTTCTACACTCAGTGAGTACTGAATATACAGTAGTCAATTCATGCAGAAATTATATACTTGAATTCTCAGCTCTTCCAGCATATTTTTGGTTTCAGATATTCTCATTTTTCTTCCCCTCCTGTTTTCAGGCTTTTAAAAATGTACGTATAGTCATTTTTCCATGCTTTCTTTATTCTTTTAAAATCCATTTTGCTTTTCAGTCTCATTTTTTTTCTTACCACTGCACACTTTTATTTGTTAGATCAGTGGTTCCTAACCTGTGGTCCACATATCCCAGGGGACTGCAATATCCTCACAGGGGGTCTGTGAAGGCTTGAAGGCTGCTCAGAAGCCATGGCAAAGGCTGGCTGGCTTGGCCTGCACATTGCTCTTCAATACACTCCAGCCACAAATTTGCAGGAAGTAGGAGAATAGTCTTCCGTACCTCCAGTGCCTCTGAGGGAAGGGTTAATGCATGGTGAACATTATTATTATTATTATTATTATTATTACTACTACTGCTACTGTTAGGGTTTTAAATCTTAAGTCTTGGGGGTCTGTGACAACAAAATATATTTAAATGGGTCCCTGGTGAAGAAAAGTTTAAGAGCTACTGTCTTAGAATAGACTAATAGTATATTATCATATTGCATTATTGTTTAAAAAATACATATACATACAGTATATATGTGTGTGTATGTGTACACACACACACACACACAGAGAGAGAGAGAGAGAGAGAGAGAGAGAGAGAGAGAGAGAGAGAGAGAGAGAGATACTGTATATAGTTTGTTCTTTATCCAGTACATTTATTCTTTAATTTCCTGTCTTCTCTTAAGGATTTATTTCCCATATTAATTAATCTTTTAAGTGTTCAGAAACAATACTGGTCTGTCTGGAGTCTTGGAGCTTTCTTTCCAATGTAAATAGCAGATCTAGAGGAGTAATTTTCACTAGGACTTCAGCAGGGGAAGAATATATTAAACTCTTCCACCTGCTTGCCATGATTCCTGTCCTAGCTATTATTATGTACTTAATGTAATGTCTAGCTTGGCGGTCTGAATATTCTTCCTGTATCTCTGCTAGTTCTTCCTCTTCCTCTATTCGTTTCACTGCTGGCATTCCTCAAAGTTCTGCATTGTGTTTCTTTTTCACTCTTTACATTATTCTTAAATCAGTCATGTAGTTTTATTTTTATGGGGACAACAGGCAGTTCTCTTTCACTCTCGAGCCTGAATGCTTACTAATGTAATTTTGTCTTCTGTGATTCTGTGCATCTAATTTGATCCTCATCTAAATCTTCTTTAAAACAAAATTCTTGATCAACCTCACTCAACATTCTTCTGTCTCCCTGTATTTTAAAAGTTCTTGCAAATTTTCCTTTTATCTGTACTGTTCCCATTTCTGATTAGATGTATTTCCTTGCTAGATCATCCTGTTTCATGATTCTCAAAATTGCAAAGGTACCCATTTCTCTCCACTGATGTGTCCTTCCACATTTCCAATCATTCCTACCTCCATGCTCTATTACCCCATTCCTCTTCTCTTATTTTCCTTCTCCTTTCACCAACTTTGCTGGCTACCCAAGGCACTGAAAATTCATTACAGTTATTACTACTACTGTTTAAATCTCATTAGTTACTCCTCCTTATAAGTCTCGCTGTCTGACATAATATACGTTGTTCTGTGCTCTTCTCTCACATCTAGAATTTCCTCATTGGTCATTATTCCTGTCCATTAACAGTCCCTTACTCTCTCTCTCTCTTTTTTTAAAAATCATTTGAGAGTTCCTTACTCTCAAGGTTAAATGACTCCTTTTATTAAGCCAATTTCCTTGTTCCACCCTTTAAATTAAGATGCTAAAGAATTGCCAGGGATTTTTCCTACCTTATATTCTTCTCTCCCACACATCTTTTCTTTCCCCTCAGAGGTCAAAATTATAATGCATAGATAGCTCCTTGTCTTTTTCTAATTTCTTCTGAGCAGCGCCAAACAGTCTACAACAACTGAAAAACCATGCTTTCTCTGTGGTCAATGAACTAATCTTGAAGTTTGAAAATTATAGACCACATTTCATTTTTATTCCTAATACAAGTTATTCCTGACTATACAAGTTTCCATTTAAAAACTTTTCAGGTAGAGTCCCAGTTTACAATCCTTTCTGTACATATGCCATGTTAAAAAGTAGGTGCATAATGGAAATCTTTCCCTTACTGTCATTCACCCAGCAGTTGTTACCTGCCCTGATAACCCCACCCTTCCAATAATTTATACATTTCATAAATATATTTCATAAATTGTCTTATTTATTAGCCTTCCACATGGCTGGCAGTAGATCAGGGCCTCCCAAATACAAGGATTCAAGGTGTGCTCAGAAAACCTAAGAAAGAGGCCATCCCAAATTCCTAAAAGGCACGCCTGGGTAGTAATTATGTGGACCCCCCCCCTTTGGACTGGTAGTTAGAGTGGAAATGGGTTAAGTCTCCTGGACGTACATGGAAGTGCGTCATTCACTAATTCAATCAAAGTGGCCAGATACCCTTTGCCCTGAAAAACTGGTTTTCCTTCACACCTCTCCTGGGACAATAGAAAGTCACCTGACACACATCAATTTTAATGTCTCAGACATGAGCGATTCTTGACACAACCAGAGCTTCCATTGTCTAACTATGGAAAACTCCAGCAAGCATCATAGAATCATAGAATACACCCCTGTCCAAGTGTGCACAGCTTCCATCATCTTATCACTCTGTCAGTCTCTATAACAACGTGCACAGCCTTCATTTTTCCCATTACTCTTTCCTCATGCTGTGTGGCCCTCAGAATGCCATCTAGTATCATCTGCTGCATGAATCTCTGCTCTTCGGATAGGTACAGTATCGCCCATCATGTCAAAATCTATTCCTCTATCCCAATACTTTCTATTTTTTTCAATAACCTTGTGTGAGTGTTTGAAGTCTGAGTGTTGGTGTGAATGCTTCCCAGATTATTTTTCAATATACAACATTTTTATTTTATTTCCTGGTTGTGAGTCTCATCAGTTAGTATCAGTATACATAGGTCAAAAGATCCTGCAGTTACCCAGCTTCTCGCTGCCATACTGAGCTAATTAAAATTCCCCATATTAATAGCTGAACATGTGTGGGGTTCCCACAAAGCCTCTGTAATTCAGGTAACAGTTACCTATGGGAGTGTTTACTTAAAAAATGACTTCAGAAAACTGATACAGGTATTGACATTTGTGAAAGATTAGAAGAAATGATGATCTGAAACATGGAGCATGGCCACAGTCTCACAAAGGATACCAATCCAACATTAGTTAACAGTTATCTCTCCCCTTTACTTAGAGAGGCTAATGCACGCAGTAAGGGGGAATTTTTCATTCTTATGGACCAAAAGATACAATATGTGGCATTTGTTGAAGACATATAGATATTTAACTGTTGGTATTCTGGTTAAATAATACTCAAACAGTGTGATCCAGAGGCTATCACCCCAAATCCCCAATACAGATATGAATAATCCTTTCCATTCCATTTTAGTTTCCTAATTCCAGCATTGGGTGTTGCCATGAGAAATGCTTAGTAAAAACAATATCTACCAATATGGGGACTACTTTGATTTATGGTTGACAATACATTCCTCTTTTGACTCGGTTGGCCAAGGCTAGAAACACATGCATGCCAAAGTTCTGATTTTTCGCATCTAAGGATCCCCAAGGTAAACTGAAAAATTGATTGGTTTCCTTCCTGAGGAAATCTCTTTTGGGCTGTGAGGATTGTTTTTCTGCACATTCTGTTCTCTCCCTAAATGTATCTAAGTACTGAGTTGCTATTGAACAGTGTGTTATTTACTGTCACTTCATATACTCTGGTTTCTCTTCAGATTGTATAAATCTTTTTACTGTCATAATATGTACTAGAGCTGCTGGGAACACTTGCAGCCTGAGGCATTAGGTGACCTCAAGTGTTCCCTGAAAGCACCATCCAGCCTCCCTCCTAAGAACACACTTGCACAGACTGATATACGAATTTCTTTCACACTAGTTTGAACATATTTATCTCCCAAATCAGTTGCTGTCATGGCATAGTTTTGTTTATATGTCATCAGATGACATCAAAGTCCCCCGTCCACCCCACTGGTTAATTTTGTTTAAAAGGGCATGACTCACTAAAAAATATAACAACACTAGGAAAGATGGAGGGCAGTAGAAAGAGAGGAAGGCCGCATACCAGGTGGATAAACTCAATCAAGGAGGCCATAGCCCTGAGCCTTCCTGACCTGAGCAGAGCACTTGAGGATAGGGGGTCTTGGAGGTGTCTCATTCAAGGGGTTGAGGTCAACTCAAAGGCAGTTAACAACAACAACAAAGTTCACTCTCTGAGCTGGTCTGCACTTTCTAGAAAAGCAAAGTAAATGGAATTAGGTGCTAGTAGGAAGCTTATTTAAAGTTCTACAGCTTGAATAGTCTACTCTTTGTAACTAATGCTAACTTTGTTCTTAGTACCCTATGAATTAGGTGTGTAATACATCCAGCGTGGTGATGGAATCTAAGTGAAAAGATATTCATATTCTAATACCTAAAAAGGCTTTTTCTATCTCCCAATTTTATTTCCTACTTTCAGATACATAATTATATTCTCTTGAAATATAGTTTTTGCTATCTGAAGCCACCTTGGTATGACTGGTTCCTAATTTCTGGTTGTAGCATTTTACAGTGGTTAAAATGTAGTTTGATTAGATGGTGCTGTTGTACCAGCCAATATTCTTGGAAGGTTCAGGGTGGCCACATTTATAAATCAGCTTTTTGCATGCCACTGAAAATCTACCCAGCAATCATTAATTGTAAATATGCAAAAGGCCACTCCAAAGAACTGCCTAGGCACTGCATGTTTAGATAGATATGATGGTCATGCATTTGCCTGGTCATGATTGCTCCACCACATGCCTACTTTGCAGCCTAACTGGTCTTTAATACACTGCTTGCTGTTTTGTGGAAGAGCATGTAACATTTTGGCTGAGATGTGAAATAATTATGTAATTGTTTTATAAGAAGCTCAGAGTCAACCCACATCTTCTCCATCTGTTCTGGCAATCCTCTTTGGTCACTAGACAGCTGAACTCTGATAGATAATACAAATCCACAGTTAAGAGAAAATCTACAATGTTATATTGACAGCTTATGTAGAGCTTATCTGTACACATTTTCAGCTTCTAATGTATAATAATAATTGACTTTTCTTTTCTTAGCAGATAAACAGAAACCTCAGCATCCAATAGTAACCTACAGGTAATAGTACTATTTGCCTGCTTGTTAAAAATGAAGTATTTATTTTTGCTGCTAACTGGGTTAGTTTCCATTTGCTTTCTTACACTGTTTCTGAACTAGGTTCTATTCAACTCTTAGAAGAATCCCATTTGGGGAGAAAGGCAGGATATTAATCCAATAAAAATAATTAATTAATAAATTAATAAACTCTAATGTGTTGTTCCAAAGAAGGCTCTACCAAGATTGCATAACTTTGTCTCGTAAGTGGGTGTACATTGATCAAAACTAGTCCACTCAGGTTGGCAGCCAAACCTTTCCCTTTCTCTCCATTGTGCAGCCACTGATACTGATATGAAAGGAGTTTTTTCTTAATGAAAAAGTAGCCCAGTAAATCAAACTTCGCCTTCTTAAAAGTTAGATTTCTGGATTACTCCAAACTGTTGAAGAATGGCCTGTCCATTAAGGACCGCACAGAAGTTAGAAGTTGTACTGGCCCCATCCCCACCTTTTATATTCAGCTTCTTTCAGTGTCCCTTTTCAGCCACTCACTTCCAAGGTGGGTAACCATTCCTGTTTTTCTTCCTGTAGTTTTCCTTTTCAGAAGCTTTTCAGATCCTTAAGTGTGTGTGTGTGCGGGGGGGGGTTGCTTTGGGCTTTAATATGGGGGGGACACCAGTCAATGTGTAGTCATATATTCTGAAGATGGCTATAATGAGCTTCCCTTCTCTATACTGCCTTCAAGTGCTGAACACTTATCATGGCACTGAATTCCAGGGGTGGTGGTGTGTGTGTGTGTGTGTGTGTGTGTAATAGTAATTACTGTATTGAATAGCAGTGTGCACTTGCATGCTTTTAAAGAAAAGGGATGGATAAGTTGACTACTTTGAGAGAGAAGCCAGTAGGAAATTTTGTGAAGGAGTGGGAGCCCTTCTTGCAGGAGAAAAGACATGCTTGTTTTGAGAATTGTGTATTATTTCTTTAAGTTCAAAGTACTGTAACTGTTTATATTATCTTTGGGTTCTCAAGTGGAGGGATAACTTTGTATTACATTGATGCCAATGAGGGGAAAACAGGAAATCAGTCTTTTGTCTTCTTTGTGTTGTTTTTCCTTGTAGTTTTTGTGTGGACTTTTAGTTTTGTGGGATTTTTTTTTATGTTGATCCTTGTTGGTGATGTATAATTAATAAAAATTTTCACACACAAAAGAAAAGGGGTGGAAGAAGGGGCTTTACACTGAAAAAAGATGATCAATTACCTACTTCTTTGGCAGAACAGACAGTATTGAGAATGTGAAGTCAAAGGCTTTCACGGCTGGCATCCATAGATTTTCCTTGGTTTTTTTCCCCCCCGGGTTGTGAGGCCGTGTTCTGGAAGACTTTATTTCTGATGTTTCGCCTGCATCTGTGGCTGGCATCTTCAGAGAATGGTTGGGTAGGTGTGTGTGTGTGTGTGTAGGGGGTTATATACTGTGAACCCCTGTTGGGGAGGATATATAAATTTGTGTATTTGAATGGCTAGTTCCTGGATGGAGGTATGCAAGGAGGATTAGTGTCTGTTTGGCTAATGGTTGGTTGATGGCCCATTATCTGCTGGAAATTCTGCTGTCCCCGGGTGGAGTTCAGAATATTGAGAATCCTTTTAGCTTTTTGGTTAAATGACAGAGAGAGAGAGAGAGAGAGAGAGAGAGAGAGAGAGAGAGAACTGATCCCAGTTACTGAGACTATTGAAGCGTGTTATTGCATATGCCTCGGGACATGGCCCCAATATATTCCTTACTTCTTAAAACAATTCAGAAACTCCTTAATTTGGATCAAAGTTCCTGATCTGAACCTCAAAAACTGGGTTTGAAGAAATGAAAGCTTTCCCCCTAATTTGGAAGTATTGAAGAATACTCTTGAGGGCTTTGATTACAGTATTAGAAGAATGGAGCAAAAACAGCAAATTATCCCATAAATGATTCCCAGGGATATCTTTTCTTAGCTATTTGTAACAGGGAGAAACACATTTAATCATAAAGGAACCAGACAAAGTAACATGCCATGCTTCCTTTTTTCTGGCAGCTGCTCTGATGCGGAAACTACAGCTGGCACAAAGAATGTCTTGCTGGTCTCCATGAAGGACTTAAACGCAAGCAACAGCAAAGGTAAAGAGAAGGCCATAAAGATATTTCTGCTTTGTGTGCAAGTATTTATAGAACAAACCAGTCCTCTATAGCTTGAATAGTCCAGCGACATACCAGAAAGTAAAAAACCTGCTATAAACTGAGCATACTGTTCTCCATGTAGAAATTAGTTACATTATAAAATACAGTACACGTGCTTTTGAAGCGTTAGTCTTCTCAGCCTTCTATGATGCAACATAAAGCACGCTATGTTTAACCATGAGTAATCTTGCATCTGAAGCAGTGGCTGTAGTCAAAATGAAAGCTTATGCCAAATAAAACTTGTTAGTCTTTAATGTGCCATACGACAGTTTATGACTAACAGTTGTTTCTCATTTTGAGCACTTATGGGGCTTGCTTACACCACCAAATCCCCATGCAAATGCCCCCAAAGCTGCTGTGATCAGGCCAAACATGGCATGGGCTTTCCTGTGAATCTGGAGCTATCAAGCAACATGGAACATAGCCCAGATTTGCAGCATTTCGGGGTATCTTATCAGGATGTGCGGTATGTGGGATTCAGGGTTTTCTGTGTATTTTCATCCGCCACTGCTGCTGCTGCTGCTGACACCATGACCAATTTTAAAGCTCCAGAGGCAGTTCCCAGCTGAAGGGAGAGGTTTTCTCCCTTCCCCTGGCTCAGCAGTGCTGCCTCTGCCTGTTCTCCCATCACAGGAAGTGGTGCTTGAAGAAAGTGATAGAAGCACTTGAAGGAAGCAACGGGCAAGCAGGTGGAGGCAGTGCTGCTGAGCCAGAGGAAGGGAGAAAGCCTTTCCCTTCAGCTGCGAACTGCCTCTGGAGCTTTAAAATTGGTCGTGGTGGTGGACGAAACTCCTCAGGATGGTGAAGACAAGGTACTCCACGTCCCTGTGGAGAATAATAATGTGCAGGGCTTTGAGGAGAATGTGGGGGCATGTGGGCAAAACTCCTTTCAGAGTTTTTGCCACACGTGTAGACAAGCCCTTAGTTTTAAATGGCCATATCAATCAAATCAAAATCATAATCAATCATGATGGCAAAGTCAAATGCCTAGAGCAAAGAGTTAGTGGGCCTTAATAAATAATCTTTCTTAAGATTTCTCCTCATATTGTCCAAATAAGTGTGCTTTTGGAATTTGATACCCATATTTAACTCCAGCAAACTATTACTGTCATTTATAAAGTGAAAAAAAAAATTTGTACCGTATATTCCGGCGTATAAGACGACTTTTGAGCACTCAAAAGTGCCCTCCAAAATCAACAGTCGTCTTATACGCCGGATACACTTTGCTTCACCTGCCTGCCTATCTCCTGCCTCTTCGCAAACTGAGCGAAGAGGCAGGAGATCAGGCAGGGGGTGAAGCAAAGTGCTCCTCCCTGCCACCTGCCCACCCCCGCGCTTCCACCCCGCCTCCCGAAAGTCGCGGAACCGCGGCTTTGGGGGGGTGGCTAGGAAGCCCCCTCCTCCCTTCCCCCCGCCCACTCCCCGTGCATCCACCCCCCTCCCTGAAAGCCGCGAAAGCGCGGCTTTCAGGGAGGGGGGTGGCGGAGAAGCCCCCTCCTCTCTTCCCCCCGCCCACTCCCCATGCATCCACCCCCCTCCCTGAAAGCCGCAGAACCGCGGCTTTCAGAGAGGGGGGGTGGCGGAGAAGCCCCCTCCTCCCTTCCCCCCGCCCACTCCCCATGCATCCACCCCCCCTCCCTGAAAGCCGCGGAACCGCGGCTTGCTTTCAGGGAGGGGTGGTGGCGGAGAAGCCCCCTCCTCCCTTCCCCCCCACCCCCCCGTGCATTCACCCCCCCTCCCAAAAGGGAGGGGGGCTGGGAAGCCCCCTACTCCCTGCCACCCGCCCACCCTCCGCCCAGCCACCCCCCTTCCCCAAAGGCTCGCTTTGGAGAGGGGGGGTGGATGCGAAGCCCCCTCCCCCCAGCCACCCTGCCACCCTCCGCCCAGCCTCCCCCCTTCCCCAAAGCCCCGTTTGGCCGCACAGCCTGCGGATCCCCCTCCTGCGCTCCCTCCTGGAAGGGAGCGCAGGAGGGGCATGCGGAGGCTGCGCGGCCAAACCGCGATTCGCCCCTTCTCCCCACCTTCCTGGAAGGTGGGGAGAAGGGGCGAACGTGCCCCGTTTGGCCGCACAGCCTCTGGATCCCCCTCCTGCGCTCCCTCCTGGAAGGGAGCGCAGGAGGGGGATCCGGAGGCTATGTGGCCAAACCCGCAATTCGCCCCTTCTCCCCACCTTCCTGGAAGGTGGGGAGAAGGGGCGAACGTGCCCCTTTTGGGCGCACAGCCTCCGCATCCTCCTCCTGCGCTCCCTCCTGGAAGGGAGCGCAGGAGGGGCATGCGGGGGCTATGCGTTGGAAGAGGGGGGTCGTCTTATAGGGCGAATATATCACAAACTCTGCATTTTACCTTAAAAATTGGGGGGGAGTCGTCTTATACGCCGGGTCGTCTTATACGCCGGAATATACGGTACTAAATGTTGTACATTGGTTGTACATTGATTAAAACAAGATTGAGCAACCAATCTCTTCTAGAGACATATCATCTAAAATGACACAAAAGGAAAAAAGGGATGGGAAAGAAACAGTAAAGCGAGTAAGTTTTAGCACAGTTGTTCTTATAATAGCAAGCATGAATGAAAACAGTATAGGAGAGGAGCCAAATGGCAGCTAATCTCTTAGCTATACCAACCGAACAGGTCCCATTGCTCCATCTCCCCCAAAATGTAAACAGGAAAATGTACACATTAAATACTTATGTGTTGTGGCTGAATAGTTACTACTGTTATTTCATTATTTCCTTATCAACCATGGTCCCTTATAAATTATAGATTCTTTCTTCTATCCTTTAGACAAGATTAATTACCACCTCCATCCTCAACTGTTTGAAACACTGGGCTGATCACAGAATCTAAAGAGTAGGGATATTTGTGTTCTGTACTTAGACCACTGATGTCTACTAATTTTTCCTTGTTTTTCTAGATGTTGTGAAGACAGTGGTTACATACGAAGAATAAGGAAACATTTGAAAACTTGCATCATATTAAATCATAATGGGAAGATGAAGTCTCTTTAATTATTGTTTCCACCTGGGACACAGACATATAAAGCTGTCTTACAAATGGAACCACTGTTCAATCTAGTTTAGTATTGGTTACTCTGGCTGGTAGTGGCTCTCCAAGATCTAAGACAGAGGTCTTTCCCAGAATTTTTTACCTGAACCTTTAACTGGAGAGTCACCTGCAGAATGCAAAACATACACTTATTGTTATACCTTACAATTCATTGGCTGGTGAATAAGAATCTGGGTTATATGTTGAGTAAAATGTGCTAATGGGACCCTGGCCCGTGGCTCCCTGAAAACATTCCCCAAGGTATCCTGCTGAATGGTGCAGGGGGTGGTGTAATGAGTGGGGCTAGTGCCAGGACAGGAGGATGTGGGGGGAGTTAGCTTCTGCCACCCCATAATGGGCACTTTTCTCTGACTCAAAACTGGTATTCTTAATTTCTTGGAGGGAAAACACATTGCAGTGTAGTCTTCCCCAACCTGGTAGCCTCCAGATGTGTTAGATTTCAGCTCCCACAACCCCTCACATCTGGTGGATATGATGGCAGGTGCAGGCTAAAAGATCTGGAAAACACAAGGTTGGAGGAAGCTGGTCTTTCCACCAGTCCCTCTGGGGAAAATGCCTCTAGCACTACTTCCTTATCCTTACTCTGCCAGCCACTTCACAGATAATGTGCCTCTACAATTTCCTTTTCCCTTTAACAGAGTACACAGAAGCCTGTCTCAAGAATGTAAAGGTATCATAATTTGCTGTACAAGCTCCTTTTACTTTACTTACCTGTACTGAGAATGTTGCCCTTGCAGGCCCAGCAGGCGTGACTTGAAATGGTGGGCGTTCCTCTCAGAAGGGCTGTAAAGGCTGTAAAGAGGAGCTGAAAAGACAGTTGCTGTTCATCTGTCCTTTATTTTTTTGTATTCTCCCTGTTGTAGTGTTTCTTATTAAATTATAGAACTGGGGGCAGGAAGAAGGCCTACATGCCCCTCATATATGAGAACAGAGCACCCTGACTTTTTTTTTAAAGGCTACTGGACATTTGCAGCAAATGGCCATCATTGACTGCAATAAAAATATTTAATTTCTGCCACCTCTTTTTACAGGGGTAGATTTACAAAATTGTTGGGAACAGGACCAACCTCTAAGTGAGCATAATATTCTGACGAGCTTCCACTTCCACCTGGTTTCCACTTTTGCATGTGTAGAGTTGTGAGAATGCCCAAGTTATATCAGTGGTAGCTTCCTCCCTGCATCAAGATTGCTCCAGCAGCACACAGAGATATGAAAACAACTGTATCTCACCAAAGTGGCATGCCAAAGAGGATCACAGAATATAAATTAATCTATCTGTTACACTAATTTCATCTTTTTCTTTTGAATAAATTTATTCTTTCTGTTACATGCTGAACTGCTATCAATGTCCAGCAACTGCTGCTTAAAAACCTAATCATCTGAGCTTACAATTTTTCACTTATACTACTTAAGGATTTTTCACATATTTTGTCCTGGATTTTTAATTCCACTGTATAAAACATTTTTTCCTTCAGGGTGACACATATAAACAAAAATTAATAATCAATGTGTGGTCTGTTTCATCCACAATACTTTCTAGACATTGGTTTCTTATTGTCTTCTTTTATGCAGCAAAAAACACAGAAGTCTTTTGTGATTGCTAATATATTCCATCTTTCAACAAGAAAGGCATGATTTTAATATTCTTTAACAATATGTTAAAATTAGCCAGGTAGTCCTCAGTGTTAATGCAGTTATACAATTTTACTGATTTGATACATGAGTATGAATACTCTTGCTTTGTTAACCTTCTTCTGCAAGTGTTTTTACACAAGCTGGCTATAAATGAGAAATCAAAACACAAACAGCTTAACTTGGAACATTCTTAACAGTAGACTGTGGAAAACAAAGGCAAATGCTTGTCCCAAAGGAGTATGCTTTCCCGTGACTCTTTGCTTGGAGAAGTCTAGAGCAGAAAAAATGCAGAATTGGTTGGCTTTGTTGCACTGTCTGATGGACAAGCCATAGTCTAATGGCCACAGCAGCTGAGGCAAATGAGCCTATTTTCAGCAGTGCTGCTTAAAATTTCTGAGGCCAAAAGCTTCTCAAAAAACTGGAAACGTGCTATTTTTCCAATTCCAACAACTTCAGGCTACAGTCAGATTAAGTCTCATTCACAGATTTCAGTCCCAAACTAGTAAATGCAAGGAGAAAGCAGCAATTTTTCAGTCTTCTAGAATAATCTGGGAAAAGGCTACATAATCAGCGAGGATCCACACAGCATGACAAATGGAGTTATGTCTCAAGGCCACAACAGTTCTCAGTATAGGAGAAGGTGAGGTTAGTCATTAAAATTCCATAGTATTCATATCCCATACTGTGTATTTTAGTGAGCCGCAAAGGTGGCTTTCTTCAAGCTAAAGTTTGACCAATTGATAGAAAGTCGTTGTCTTGTCTGTCTGGCAGAATCCAAGCAGAATCTGAAGGGGAAATACATGGAAAGAACTATCACTCATCAAAGCAGGACATTGTTATCTTTAGTATCTCTCTGATTTGCTATGGACTATTTAATAAATTGTACAGTCAGCCCTGCATATCCATGGATTCTGCATCCATGGATTCAACCAACCATGGTTAAAAAATATTTTTTAAAAAAGTAAATTCCAAAAAGCAAATATTGATTTTGCCATTTTACATAAGGGATGCCATTTTACTACACCACTGTCTATAATGGGACTTGAGCATCCAAGGATTTTGGTATCCAGGAGGGTCCTGGAACCAAATCCCAGTGGATACGAAGGGCCATTGTATTCTAAATACTGTAACTACAGTATTAACATTTGAACAGAGTTGCTTTTGACTTAAAAGAAAAAGATAATGAGAAAATATTACTATTACTCCAGACAGATAAAAAAAAATTAACATACTAACTTTGTTGAGTATTTTAAAAACAAAGATTTCTAAATTAGGGGTCTTCAAGTAGCACTGCAGCCCCTACAGCTATCAAGCTTGCTACCACGTCATCAAATTTCAATAGTATAGTGAGAAAGAGCCACATTTCCCTTTGAAAACAAGGCATGTGGGGAACACATGACTTGTTTATTTAAAGAAAATGTTTGGGTTTTTTGAGGCACAGGAATGGCTAATTCAGCACCACAATGCAGGTGGGGACCAAACCTTACCCCATCACTGCACATGGCCCACCCTTGGCTTAAATCTTAGCCTTAACAGAACTAATCAGCCAATATCCATTGTCATTCACTTGCTTGCTCACCAGGAAACATGCAAACGATTGTAGCCTGTAAATTTAGTTTAAAATATATTATTTTTAATATAAAAATTGACTGACTGGTTAACTTAATACACATCCAGTTGTTCCCATTTTAAAAATAATCAGCCTAATGGCCTGAAGAGATAAGCAAACTGTTCACCAAGGGGCTACATTTCTTATCTGTTTCCTAATAGCTTCTTTATCTTAGGATCCCCCACTCTTATTAACCTCTGTAGATATTTCCTCCTACCGAGAGGTTGAAACATAAGGCTCTTTTAACTTGTTTCTCGATAGAAACAATGGAGATTTTGACAGAGCACCCTCCCCTTTACTACAAAGCTGCCACCAAACATTTCTTTTCCATTTCCTTGAATTTGCTTAACTTTGTCAATTTCTCTAATAAGTACCATTAAAAAAATTTTTTTAGAAATTCATAGGCTACATTAAAGGCTTTATTCCATAGCTTAAAACTATGCAGCACTGAAATGCATTTTTAAAATCATGACAGGAGATTCAGTGTGCGTTTCTTGAACAGTATTAACTAAAGAAATACATTTGTTTTGATGCTACACTAAAAATGACACCAAGATGGAAGATGCAACACAAATAATCACTAAACAATGATAAATGACAGTTTTGTTCTTATTTCAAAACTAGAATTTTATTTTGTAGAAACAAAGAAGTCTCAATGTTACAGCTATCCTTTCATGAACTAAATTCTATGTATAAAGCATGATTTTGTTTTTGAGAATACAGGATAGTAATACTGTGGCAGGAGTGGACTTTACAGCAGTCTAGCAGAAATAATGTCTGCCTACTAAGTCCAACCAGTCACAATTTGCTGATACCTGCCCAAAATATTCACATACGCAAATCAACTGAAACTGGTTCCAGTTTGTTGGAAATCACAAATTACCCAGTTGCAAGAAGAAATCAGTCAGCTTCTCCATAATAAAATAATGTTGTCACACACAGTATTATTATATTATGGTTTTGCTGTTAACAACCACTATACTATGTTATGACTCTGAAATTAAATATTAAAAAAAAAACAACACAAATACTGTAGGTATATTATGGAATCTCTGTATGTATTACTACATTGCACTTGTGCTGTCTTGCTTCTCTACTCATTTCTATAAATGTAAAATATCTTCTTGCAGCAACAGCTCAAAAATCAGATTATATGAGTATCTTAATCACATTTTCTCTGACTTTTGACCAATTTCCCCAATTTCCCCTCTTTCCTAACTTTTCAGGAAGTGGTAACCTTGTATTATGTGTCTTGGGGTTTTTTCCTATACAGTAGGACCCCCGTACCCATGAGGGACTAGTTCTGGGCCCTACTGCAGATAATGAAATCCATGGATAATTTTTTCAAACCCAATCTAGTAACCATCCTGGACGATGCGAAGCACCCATCGGTCCCATGTTATCTTGGACCAGGTGTCTCAGAACGCAGACAGGCAGTTTCCGAACAGATGGTTCCCAAGGAAAGGAATGAGCAGATTGAGAGTGAGGGCAGTTTAAAATCTCCTTCTGTCCTGTTCTTTTAGCACTTTGCTTTGTCGGTAGCCGGTACCAGGATGTGGAGGCCTGGCTCCCCACCTAAAAGGCGGACGAAGTGGGTTGCTGGTACCGTGAGCGCCTGGAGGATTGCGGAGTGTATCCCCTCTGAAAGGACTGGGTGTAAGAGGAGGAGTGTCAACCAGATCGACCCCTTGATCAGTACGCATAAGACTAAGACGACAGCATACCATTCTTCTGTGTGGTGGTCCTCACCTTCTGCGTGAATTCAAGTGTTTCATCAGTCAAGCTATTGAAGAATGGTCAAATGGCATATCCTCAATGGTTAAGGAAGCCCATGGAGCAAGGCCAGATGAACAGAACCATGCACGCTGCAAATTTCCACAGAACCGGCCACCGTTTTCACTGCAAGCCATTGCTGAGAAGCCTCTACCACCACCGAATTCGGGTGAGGGTGTTCTTGGGGTCAGTCGATACCATCCCCCAACACATGATAGTGCCGATCTATCCTTTTTGAGGTCAATGGAATGGATGATGGATTTTCCCACGAGCCTTGAATGAGCTTCAATAGCAAAGGTAGCACCAGTATGACAGCAGTGGGAGGAGCGTTTGAGTTGATCCTACAATAGATTGGATTCACAGACTCAGACTCCCTCTTGGTGATCTTCAAGTCCAAGGCGTGGGTCATCTGGACCATCTGCTCTGAAAATGCTTGAACATCATCCATTGCGAACGAGGACTCATCATCGATAAAACCCGGTGGTGGAGAGGGAGCTCTCGGTATGTACGATACAGAAGAATCTGACAATACCAAAGAGGATGACGAAGGCGAGGGGCTACAGCCCCGAGGCGAAGGGCTGTGCTAACCTTGGTGCAGAGAAGTCACATGCACAGGAGGTGGAGGAGGCAGCGAGAATCTTGATGCCCAGGTGAGACTGACTGCCGGCATCCCTCAGTACGGGTTCGGCCGGCCGGATCCCCTCTAGATGAGCCCGTTCCATCCCATGGAGGGAAAGGTGAGGGAGAGAGTAATAACCCCCACGGCCAGCACTGTCAGCAAAACGAAACTGAGGCCACTGTGCAAAAATCAGGCCATGTCTCCAGGAGGAGAGAGGAAGGGAAGGTCGAAGGCCAACCGGGCCACATCATAAGCTCCATATGAATGCTCGACATCCAAGACTTGATGCGACGGAGTCGAAAGAGCCTTCCCTGTTGCCTCCTGTGATGTAGTTTCAACATCGACCATAACAGTGTCTGTACCGAAGAGCTCATCTCAGGAGACCAGAAGCACAGGGGATTGAGCCTGAACCATAGGGGAGGAAGCCCTTACACCTTCAAAGATCTCTCATTTTCTGGTTTGAACAATCACCAAGGAAGGAGTAGGAGTCACCTCATGCGATGGATCGCGGACAGTGGTGACATCTGGTTTCTGTAGGAGGAATCAGTACCGACGTCTGGTTTGGATCCAAAACAGCCGTAGTGGCAGTAGCCGGTTGTTGTTGCTCCTCAGGCTCCTGCGCCAAAGTAGCCACCGCAGTGGACAAAGGTCGCTCTGTGCCTTAGTGGCAATAGCCAGCTGTTGTTCCTTGGACTCTTGCGCCAAAGTAGCCACCTCAGTGGACAAGGGGCGCTCTGTGCCATAGTGGCAGTAGCCAGCTGTTGTTGCTCCTTGGGCTCCTACGCCAAAGTAGCCACCACAGTGGACAAGGGGCATGCTGTTGGTCTCGGAGAAGAGTGTCTTCTTTTTCCTCTTCTTTGTCCTGGCCTGGAGGAGGCAGAGGAATCATGGTCTCGACTGGACCCAGATGGTCCTGAGTCGAGGTTGATGGTTTTGAAGAGCCATGGCCTTTACTCAATCCCGAAGCGGTAGTATGCTTATGGGACTGATGCATGGCCTCCAGATCTGACACCACCGATTGATGATGGGATGGACTCATGGACCCATGTCTTCTCTTCACCAATGGACCGACCGACAGAGAGAGACCTCTCTTCTGTGGCAGTGGAACCCTAACCTGAGCACCTGGGGTAGAAGCAGAGGGTGGGAACAGCTCCTTCTCATAGAAAAGGGACTTCAGCCTCGAAGAGCAATCTTTACACGCCTGAGGGGTGAAGTTCTGACAATATATACAAGAATCCACATAGTGGGCTTCACCCAGGCAGATGAGGCATTCAGAGCACTCGTCAGAGGCAGGAAGCTTCACCTGACAAATGGAGCACTGTTTGAAGGCCACAGAATCGAGGCCAGAATCACAGAAACAGAAAAGACGAAAGAAGAGTCAAACCAGTCTGAAGTTGTACAGAGTCGGAGTCTGAATCTGAATCCAAGGGCAATTGAGAGAGAGAAGCCAAAAAACAGTCCAAAAGCCGAAAGGGCCAGAAATCACAACAAGAATCAAAAGGAAAAGCCAAAAAAAAAAAAAAAAATGAAGTCAATAAGCAGTCCGAGTCAATCCATGAGGTAAAATAGAAAGCGAAAGAAACTAGCAAATGAAGGGTTCCTATGTGCTGCTCGCGCAGCAGATAAAAAGGAAGTGAGGGGAATTAGGTGAGAGTGCCTCAGAGAGACTGTTGGGGTGGGTGGAGTTACAGCTAAAATGTATCAAAAACTATTCTGCCTAGCGATTCCAGAAGGTTTCAAGTGCTCTGTGCAGGCACAGGAATTACCCACTGTGTGTATTCACAGAGACCACAAAGAAGATCGGGAGATTTTACGATGGGAAAATGGTGGAAGAGGTTCTGGAATATTTGGTTAATGGAAAAGCTTAAGGAACAAACTAAGATATCTCAAGGATACCCCATAAAGACACCCTTTGCAGAAAAATGGCTTCCGATGATTGATTACATAAACTGCAGTATAGCCCAGCAGGCCCCACCTGCCCACCATGAGAAATTGTAGAATGGTGTCCTAACTGAATGAAATACAAACCCTTTCAAAGACCATTACATAACTACATTGCATAAAACTGCCTATCTCTATTTTCATGACCAAATGGAACTGTTTACTAGGAGAGTATATTTAATTTGTTCTATGTATAATGGATTATTTTTTCCCTTCTTTTCTTCTGTTTCTCCTTTTTATGTATAAAAATACTGTTACTGTCTGACATTTTGTAGTGACTTGTAACTACAAAATGGACGTGTTCAATTATATTCTACTGTTTTTTGATAAATAAAAAGGAATTATATATAAAAAGAAAATAATGGAACTTCCTGCTTCATGCTAATTGTGTGTGTGTGTGTGTGTGTGGAGGGGGAGAGATGGGATACATGGTTAACACATGTCTGTCTGTATGTATAAATTTATGCCCCCCCCCGTCACAGTACCAGAATTACAACAACGCAAAGTTAGAACAGTATAACAGTGGCCTTATGGACTTGTCCTTCCCTTTGTTGCAATCTGTAAAAACAGTGCGTGGCTAAAGAAACTTTGTTTTCAAAAGGCTGCTATGTAATGGCTGCTCTACTGGCAACATTTTCCTAGTTTAATCAAAAGTAGGAAACCTGGCAAGAGTTCTGTAAGATACTGATTCAATTTTTTAAATTAAAAAAAAACCCCTGCTGCTGATGTAATAAAATAATGAGAAAATAACAAGAAAGCATTCCACTTAGTAGTGTGTGCTGGGTGGGGCAAAACCTATAGCTTAATGAGAAGTGTATGAGAAAAAGTCTAGGAATCTTTTCTCAATCTTCCACATTAATTCACCTACTAGATTCTAGCAAGTGGAATCAATTAAGAAAACTATAAAAAAGAGTACTTTTAAAACCAAAGTTATAATTTGCATACACATTAAAATTGGCACTGTACTTTGTGACTTGGCTCAGCACTTGAATCTGAAATGCACGCAGATCTTCTGTGTGGGCCTGAAATCATGTATGGATGCATTGCTTGAATGCAGGAATACATTTTTGGGCACACAGAAAAGTGAAGTTCAAAGGAGATCTCATCTCTTGAGAAGTTCAAAACAACTGGCATAAACAATTAAATTCATCTGCAGAGTCAATTTTATTCCGTGTTAACTTCCAGGTTTTTTGAGTCTTTGGGAAAAACACAAGGTGCTGCTACCTTCTCCTTGCCATTTTTTCCCCGCCCAGTCTATATTACTACTCACAAAAAGACTGAAAAATAGGCCGAGGGTGCTCTCCTTACTCTCTCCTCTAATGGCTTATTTGCTGACAGATGACGGGGTAGCAACAGCAAAAAGAAGCAGTAGACCTAAATACCCTAAAGGCACCTGATCTCTCTGATTTAGGAAGCTAAGCAGGGTCAGCTCTGGTTAGTACTTGGATGGGAGATGGCCATGGCTTTATTTATTTAAATTTTATCTTGCCTTTCTCCCAATACAGGATCCAAAGTGGTATACAACATTTTAAAAACACAATACAATTTTTAAAAATGTGAATTTAAAAGTTAAAACACAATTTAACTAAATTTCTATTTTAAAAACACAATAGTATGCAATGGTCATATAAGATTCCAGCAAGCATTCAAAACAATAGCATTAAAAGGTGTTTTAAAACATAATAAAATAAAAACACTGCAGCCCCATAAAAAGGTGTATCTGCCACATATACTAAAACTGCTCAAACCTGAGATTTCAGGGGGAGTGTAATGCAATCTTACAGAGGCTGAATCTCTATTCCCTGATTTGCCTTTTGACTGACGAGAAGTTTCTCAGTCTCGTCAGGATTAAGTTATGATTTGTTTGCCCTCATTCAGTCCATTACCAACAGCAGACACTGATTTAGTATGGAGATAGCTTCATTGGAATTGCATGGAAAGGAGAGATAGAGTTGGGTGTCATGAGCATACTGGTGACATCCAACCCCAAAACACTACATAACTTCTTCCAGCAGTTTCATGTAGATGTTAAATAATACAGAAGACCCTGCAGGCCAATGGATATGGGGGTTGAACAGGAATCCCCCAGCACCACCTTGAGTTTGCTCTTCCAAGGACTGGAACCAGTGCAGAACAGTGCCTCCAAGTCCCATCCCAGAGAGGCAACTCAGGATACCATGGTCAATGGGATCAAAAGACGTTGAAAAGTCCAGCAGAACCAACAGAGGCATATTCCCCCTGTCTATTTCTCTGAGTAGGTAATCCACCAAAGCAACCAAAACAATCTGTCCCATAGCCACTGCTGAAGCCAGACTGAAATGGATCTAAACAATCCCTTTCATCCAGGAACTGCTGGAGCTGGGAAGGCACCACATGGTCTAGAACCTTGCCCCAAAAAAGAATATTGGAAACTGGCCTGTAGTTATCTAGTGTAGTTCAGGGATTTTTTTTTTTTAAAGGAGGGCCTCACCACAGCTTCTTTTAGGCAGGTAGGGACTCTGTCTTGCTGAAGCGAGGCATTCACCACTCCTGTTACCCACTCAGCCTATATTTCAGAGGAAGGAAGGACAGGTTGCTTACCTCTAACCATAGATCTTCGAGTGGTCTTCTGTGAATTCACACAGTGCGTTACTCCTGCGTCTGTGCAGAACGTTCAGAACCATCTAGAATCGCTAGGCAGAATTGACTTTGCAACATTTTGGCGGTAACTCCGCCCACTCCTAACGGTCCCTATATAGGCGCTCCCGCCTAAATCCCCTCAGTTCCATAAAGGACGCCGCAATGAGCAACATCAGGAACATTAAGCATATAAACCATGCAGGACACAGAGGGGAGGATGGGTGGGTCTGTGTGAATTCACAGAAGACCACTCGAAGATCTATGGTTACAGGTCCGCCTAGAAGGCAGGGGCTTCCGGGTGAGTTCATAGCATAGGGATATAGAAGAAACAACCCACTTGGACAGTCTCTGACCCACAACAATAGACCCCTGAGGAGATGACTCGACATCAATCACTGTCTCCGAATCCAAAAGTTCCTCGCGAGACACAATCAAGGCCGGGGAGTCAGGGCAACCTTGGAACTGCACTTGTCCTTCTTCGTAAAGCTCACCCTCCTCTAGTTGCACCATGTCGAGGGATGTATGGCCCGACGGTTGGTGCTGTTCTTGGATTCCAGGAGTAACAGAGGAACCCTCAATAAGCTGCGAAGTGGGCCGTGGAGAAGTATGTTCGGCCATTGAGGTCTAAGGAGTCGCAGCTGGTGACTGTGACGCATCCGTCAGCATCGGGACGGAGGTAGGTACAAATGAAGAAGAGGCCTTATGTTTAACCGAAGTATGTTTGGCCTTCTTCTTTTTGGTTTTCTCCTTAGAGGAGGTGGAGGCTGTATGATCCCGTCTGGCCGTCAATGTTGAGGGTCGGTCCCGACCCGATGTCGAGGATTTCTCGGTGTCTCTCCTCGAACCCGTTGACTGTTTATGAGACCTCTGCACCGCCTCAGGATCAGAAGCCACGGCCTCTCGGTACTTAGGACTCGAGGCGCAATGGCGTTTCTTTGAAGAACTGGTCTCTGGAGAATGTGCACGTCTTGGACTTGATTGTTTCTCCGGGGGCACAGGGGATGGAGACCAGGCCCTCTTAGTGGGAGAGGCTGCCATCGTTGATGTTGTGGCAGCCGGGCATAAAGTTTTCTCATATAGGAAAGACTTCAGCCTAGAAAGGTGTTGCTTACGGGCCTGCGGCGTGAAGTTACAGCAGTGGACACACGCATCAACATTGGTGTGAGAAGTCAGACCTGTACCAGTCGTCAGAGATCAGAACGGTCACACACGAAGAATCGCCAAACACAGTCATCAGAGATCAGAACGGTCACACACGAACAATCGCCAAACACGGGTCAGCACAGTAAGACGCAAAGCCAAATCGAGATCCAAAATCATAGTCAGAAGCTGCCTGAGTCAAAGTCTGAGAAGACAAAATTACTGAGAAGCACTAGCGAAGACGGTTCCTCACAAGCTGCTCGCGCGGCAGACGAAAGGAACTGAGCAGATTTAGGCGGGAGCGCCTATATAGGGACCATTAGGAGTGGGCGGAGTTACCGCCAAAATGTTGCAAAGTCAATTCTGCCTAGCGATTCTAGATGGTTCCGAACGCTCTGCACAGGTGCAGGAGTAACCCACTGTGTGGATTCACAGAGACCATGAAGATCTGGCAAAACCACCTCTGAGTACTTCTTGCCTAAAAAAACCCTATGGAATTCATGGGATCGGCATAAGTGAACAGGCAACTTGAAGGCACAAATGTATGCACACAGAGCTAAAAAGCTCTAGAGGTTTGTAGTAGATCTCCTCCTGGAATGAGGTCCTTGGCAGATACCCAAGAATTCTGACTTTACACTGGCCCTGAGACACTGACATGGTGCAGGATTTTTGAATTTCAGAGCCTCAGCCAAAATGTTCAGTACTCTCTGAGGGAGCAAGAACATCAAGCTCAAATTCTAGTATTACTGTACTTATTACTGTACTCAAGCAGTAGTAATATTTTGCAGTGTCTGAAAACAGATACAGAGGTTTCTGTTTTGGCCGTAACAGCAGAAAGTGCTGTTTATATGATCCAAATACAAATATAACATTAGTTCAACTTGTTTTGTTGTTGTTGTCTAATGGAGCATCTAACATGTTTGCCTCATGCCAGCCAGTCCCCACAGCCCCTGCTCTATAATATAATATAGTATTTATACAATAGTAATATTTTGCCATATCCCAAAGCAGAGAATAGATATTTACATTCTGCCCAATACAGCAAAAATAATATTGGCTTACCTTTTAAAATATTCCACTTCTCGCTCTGTCTCATCCATTTCCACATTGTCCAGGTCAACGTCTTTAGGCAAAAATACGTCATCTGCAAAATTATATTGTATGAACAAAATTAATTTCAGATAGCCTTTTCTTTGGAAAACAAATGAATATATGCACTGACTAAAACTAGAGAATAAACATATTAGCTGGCATCCTGTTAGGTAATTACATCATTGTAAATCAACTTACAATCATTTAGTTGAAATGTGCCATTGCACAACATTTGTATTCTCAGGAGGGGAGTCAAGCCATAGCTATGTCTTTGGGATGACTGTGCAAGTGGAGCCACCACAGTGCAACATGGGTCCCTTTGCACAATGAATATCATAATGCTATGGGTCCTATTGAGTAACAGGGCTCTCATTGCATATTGAGGCATCTCCTGCAGTGCAGGACATCCCAATACTTGTTGTCACAATTCAGATTCACAAGTCAGAGACAAAACTACATCACTTTAAATTAACAAATCATAGCCTCTGATCTTGGCCATCTTTTCCACTAAATGAAACTACTAATTTTTAAACTACACACATTTAATTTAGTGCTATACATTTTAGAACTTTAATTGCTCATTACCCTTACAAAAACTTGTGGGTCCTATGCTACAGGCTTTTACAATATAACACTTTTCATACTGGAGCTGTAACCTGCAAACAACATATAAAACTGTTTTGGTTTTTTTGGTCATCATCTTTATTAAATGTGAACATCACGGTCATAACCAGTATTACATTTTCTAGTACACACATTTTCCTTTACATTCTTTTTACATTTTCTCCTTATAAAGTTTGTCTGTTTATATCCTTATATTTAACAAAAATTAAAAAAAAAACAAAACAAATTTCCCTATTGTTACCCCCCAAAAACCAGAGAACTAAATTGACATTTTATAGCCCTTGGTTTATCCTATCTCTTCTTATAACCCATCACTCCACCTTTAATCCACTTCAGTATTTTCTTTTTCTTTCTTCTATTTCCATCTCAACTAATATATTACAATAATGTTATCTGTTTATCTATTACATATCCATTATTTTCCCAATATTTTATCACATCCATCCATTCTTAACATGTAAAACTTTTCACTTGGTGGACATATACTAGTCTCTCTATACAGCTGTGAAATGATGCCACTAAAACATATTATTGAGGACTACTTAAGCATGCAGAAAAATACACTATCATTTAAAAAAAAGGATACAACATAACTCCAGCACTTTAGAAATGGCAGTTGTGCACAAGATACTCCCTACAGGAACATGTATTTGTCAGCACTTAAATGTCCAGACAATGATCAAAGCCCACTGCGCAATTGCACCACACTCATTCAATGAAGACAAGAAAGCAGGAAAACCTACTGCTGGGACAAGTTCTTCATTTCCATATCAACAACGGAAAAATAGAATGCTTACAGAAAGCACCAGGAGGGACGGAATGTGATGCTGATCACCTTACAGCCTAATTATATAGTCAACTGCACATTAAACATCAAATTATCTCATACAGCACAGGAAGGAGATTAGATTTAATTTTCCAAAATTATTATTACTCAATTAGGGGAAACTGCTACTCTGCTTTCCCCTTTGGGGTGATGGAAGGCTGATTTCCCTCTTGCAAAAATACTCGTAGGATTACCAGCTTGCAATCTCCCAAATGTAAGCAAGAAATTGAAGCTGTGGGAATTAAGGAGTTTAGATTTCCCTAATTGTCCTTAAAAAATACAATGCATTTTCATATTTGTTTTACACTTCAACTGGTTCCCAGGTTGGTTTGTTTAAGATGACTTACGGACAGGGATGTACCAACCACTCTCAGTCCATCCTGGGAGTCTGCTGCTGGATAAGTACCTTCTTCTGTTCTGCTGTCCACCAGGTGAGCTTACTAGCTCCTTTTCCCCCCTATGAATTTTATCCATACAGTTTTTAAAATTCCTGTATGCGTAATAATCAAAATGTACCAATGAAGCAAGTATTTTATGGCCTGCTTTACAGTGAAAGGCACACTAAAAGGTACATTTGCTTCCTGCTTCCTGCATCTGAGTTTTGTTCATTTCTAGAGAAGTCTCAAAGAGACAAACTTTTCTGAAAGCAGTATGTACCGCTTTCACACCACAGACAACTAAGAGCCTTTCTCAGCTGACAGAGGCTCTTGTGCTAAACTAGCCCTTTCAGTGTTTATCTCAGTGTTATATCTGTACTTTTTCTCTATCTGATTACAACTGTTGCATGTTTTATGACACTGTTTGGGCATTTTTTTCTATTTAAAAGATGTAAAAAGTTTAAAATTATGTATACATTAGCATTTAAGATGAGTCAATGAGGCCCAAAGGCTTTGATGAACAGCCAGGCTTTCACTAGGTACCTAAATGACATCAGTGTTAGCTTAGCACCAATCAGTTCTCCAAGAGGAGGGCATTCCATAATTGAGGTGCCACAGCCAAGAAGGCCCTCTCCTGTTTTCCAACACAGTGTACTGACCTCACTGGTGGGATACAGAGAATCCCCTCCCCCATACCAGCAGACCTCAATCCTCACTCATGCACATAACAGGATTTTCCCCCTAACTGTAATTTTTACATCAACTTCAATTTATAATGTGTAAGTTATCTCTCGTCTTTTCACTTAGTCCAGGCAAAGACTTCTCTATCATACTTATATTTATTTTCTTATCTACTAGCTGGACCTGGCATACCATATGCCATTAAAAAACTCTCCCAAAAACTCACAACAACCCTATAAGGTATGCCGGTGGGTTTAAATCCCCCCCTTCCCAGCATGCCACACTTTTCCTGGAATTGCTGAGGATGACTTGCCCTGTTATCCTGCTGCAGACACCACCAGTTGACTGCCTGGGTCCCATCACAGCCTGTGACTGGTGAGTGGCTGAGGGAGTGAGAGGAGGGAGGGGCCCTTGTAAGGCAGTGATGCAGAGTCAGTGGATTGTGAAGTGGAGAGGGAATTTGCATGTGGGTGGCGATTGGTTGGGTGTGCTTCCTTTGTAGCCAATCAGCACACTGGGAAAGGCAACATACCCAAGACAATAGATGCTTGGATGTATTTGTCACCCACCCATGCTTTTTTAAAAACGGTTTACCACCACCAAGATCTGTACTTGCCATCTCAACACCATGCTAGCCTGTTTTGCATTTCTATTACGTTCTATATCCTACTGCCTTGCTCCCGTGCATATGTTTATCTATTGAGGATGCATTTCATGCATCTGAAGAAGTAGGCAACAGGCCACAAAAGCTTATCCTGAAACGAAATAGATACTTTTAAATGTACCACCAAGATGTTCTCTTTTTGAACACTTATTTGTTACATTTATATCCAATTTTTCCTCCTTGTTTTGTCATAACAACCCTGGCTGAGAGAGAGTGACTGATTCAAGGTCACTTATTGAGATTCATGGTTGAATAAAGCTTTAAACCTGGATCTCAATCTGGCACTGTAACCACTATACCGCACAATGTGTTTCATTTCAAACATTCACCCTCTACCTGTCCTTCAACATCCAAATGTTTCTCTAGTATCTGACAGGCTGCTATTTGACTACTTTTTTTTAAGGGGTTGTTTGTTCACTGAAGAATGGAATATTTATTTATTGCATAAGGGGGCTTGCCGCTTTCCAGCGGGCCCATCTGCGGCCCAGCCGGTGCCCCCGTGATCCTCCCGGCGCCCCCCTCACCTCCTAGCGACCGCATGGCCGGTTGCTTTGGAGGCCGCCATATCTTCCCCGTCTCCTTCCCAGCATGCCTAGAAGGCCGGGAGGAGCCAGGCAAGCAGGAACCAATCGGGAAGGGTACACCCTTCCCTGATTGGCTCCCAATTGTAACGAAGGCGGGACATCTGGCTGTGCTCAGGGCGTGGCCGGATGACGTAATAGGAGCTGCGACTGAGCTGATAAAAGCCCAGTCCCAATTGTAACGAAGGCGGGACATCTGGCTGTGCTCAGGGCGTGGCCGGATGACGTAATAGGAGCTGCGACTGAGCTGATAAAAGCCAGCTCTGCCGCAGCTCCTCCCGCATTTGGCTCAGGAGAGCCAAAGACCCACCCACCCTCCCTTAGGTGCTCCAGTATTTACTGTCGCAATTTGTAGGCGGATGGCATGGGTCATGATCAAGGTTAAGGGGGCTCCAACAAGTTTAAGTACAAGTTCAAGTTTAAGTACAAGTTCAAGTTCACAGAGATCCCCCTCCTCCTATGATTAATGGTACTTTGTTTGCAGGGGAGGAGAGAGCGTCAGGCAGGGTGGCTTGGCCATTACCTCTCTCCTCTATAGGAATTGGAAGGGTCTGATTAGCAGCCATTGACCAACATGGGTTGGGTCAATAATGGTATGACCCATGCCTAGTTGCCAACCACTGGGCAGCCATCTGCAAGTTGCGGCCATTTTACTGCCAACAATGTTTATCTACTAACCTGTGTTTAACCAATTTTCTGAATATGTACCCAATACAATGTGAAAAACTACTTCTTGCGTATGTCTTACTGGAAGGAGGAGAGTGGGGCTGGTACGGTCTGGGTCTGCAAGATAGATTTTCATTTTAAAAAAATGCTATTATAAAAGAAAGAACATAGGAAGTTGACTGAAGCAGACTACTGGTCCATCTAGCTCAGTGCTGGATGTATTAGATTATATCTCCACGGGTTGGGGGGTTGATGAGAGGTGCAGTCCAACCAAATCTAGAGGACCACAATTTGCCCACCCTTGATCTAACACACTGCGCTGCCTGGCAGCAGCATTATAAGCTTTTATGTAATGGTGTTTCTAAGCCAAACTGGAGATGCTAGGGGCTGAACCTCAAACTTTCTGTATGCAAAGCTATGCACCCACCCCAGTGACATTTGTATGCAAGTTTTAGTTTGGTGGTATGACAATTCTTCTCACTTCTGGTATTATTTTTGAGAGTTATCAGAGTAATTGGAGATACTTTAGAAATCAGTGGATTTATTTAGACCAATCTGGTTAAACAGGCTTACCGATTGATGAACTTCCTTTGTCACTTTTCTTTTTGTTTTTCTTGCTTTTGCCTTTTGGTTGAGGAGAATCTTGTAATAGCAGCTTATTATGAAGTTGTTCACTTGGAAAAAAGGAGCTTCTCACAAAAGATGACTTTGCTACTGGATTCATTTGTTTAGATTTCTTAGTGCTTACTTTTTTCTCTTCTTTTTGGGAGATAGCAAGTGACTGCAGTTCCGAGACTTTTAATTTAGATTTCATTTTATTCTTTATTCTAGGCTGACTATCTGTTCCTTTGGAAGGCTTTTTCAACTGCTGAGCAAACAACTTACTTATCTGTGTTATTTGCTCTTTGTTTTTATCTTCTGTGTGATTATGCATTATATTAAGGAGCAAAGAAAGGGGCTCATGTGATTTCACTGTCATCTCAGTCTTGAAGAGCAACTGTGAGTCTCTATCACTGACTGGGGTACATGGCTTGCAGAAATTTTCAGAAGCTGGCACCTGCTCAATGGCATCTGCTTGTTTTGATAGGGAATCAGATGGTGTCTCTCTTTTTTCCAGTAGCCCACTCTGAACGCTTTCCACAGTGCCTGAGGAAAGCTTTGTTATTACTTCACAATTCTGAGTAACCATTTTAACTTTCTCACAATTGGTGCTTGTTCTTTTTTTCTTTTTCTTTATGGCTTGTAGCTGTTGTGCCTCATCTCCTTGGTGTTGCTGTTCAAGCTGCTGCTGCTGCTGTGTTCCAGATTCTGTTCCAACTTGGGATTTTTCTTTTAACTGTGAAGACAACCATTTACTTTTCTTTTAACAAACTTAAAAATGACAATGGAGATTCTAAAATTAAATGATATAAAACAATCTGAAGTAACTCTTTCCATAGTATTAATAATACACACGACAGTTGCATAGTGTTACAACATGAAAGCAGTTTCTCGTGTATTTTCTCACACAAAAGATTGTGCGGAAAACAGGTCACATGATTTAAAGCCTTTACTTTCTTTGGAATATTATCTTTATTAAAGTTTTTTCCCAAAATATATAAAATGACAAAAACGTAACATGACATAACATAACATAACATAGATCCTAAAGCATACAAACTAAACACCAAAACATAAACATAATATAACCATAATCAACTTCCATCATTCCGTCTTCCTGTTGAGCTTCATAACTTCAAATTAAATTCCTCTCCATCAAATACCTACTAGATTTTCTCTTAGTTCATTCGTTTCTCATTACTTCCCCTTATTAATTCTTCCTTCAACTATTACTCTCTTACAACATCCAATTGTTCCCCAATATTCTTTCCATAATTTATTCATTTTTTCCCAATCTTGTAAATCCTTCAATGTTTTCCCTTCCTCTATTATGATAGATAATTTATCCATCTCATACATTTCAAAAAGCTTTTCGATCCATTCCTCTACTGTGGGAACTTCCTTCCCTTTCCATTTTTTTGCAATTACTAATCTGGCGGCCGTAATCGCATATAATAATACCTTTCTATATTTTTTCCTTATATCTCCGTCCACTTTATCCAACATATTTAGCAGATATATCTCTGGTTGTAGTGGGTACTCAGTCTCTAATGTCCTGTTTATTAACCTATGAACCTTCCCCCATTTTTTTTTTATTTTCTTACATTCCCACCAAACATGGTAATATGTACCTTTCAAGTTGCCACATTTCCAACAGTTATTCGATATATTCTAAAGCCTTTACTTTCAACATGCATCACAAATCCCTACCAAAAAATTTTTTTTCTGGGCAGATTTCCTCTTTCTTTGCTATTTACAAGTATACAAAACTAAGGTCTAAATTCTGTTCTTCGTCCTGACTAGAGCAGACTCAATAAATCAATTGGATTTACCTATGTGTTGACTCAGCATTCAACAATGGACCGAATGGTTCTACTCTAGCTGGGACTAACCAACAGGATACTAGCCAAAACCACCTACAGGATACTGAAGAAAGAGCATGTGGAAATAGCCCAAATAAATGAATAATCAGTAAATACTCTGGAAACTCCTTGGGTTTTTTCTGGGCTGTGAGGCCGTGTTCCGGAAGAGTTTACTTCTGATGTTTCGCCTGCATCTGTGGCTGGCATCTTCAGAGAATGGTTGGGTAGGAGTGTGTGTGGAGTTTATATACTGTGAACCCCTGGGGAGTATATGCACATTTGTGAATTTGAATGGTTAGTTTCTGGGTGTAGAAATACAGGAGGATTAGTGTCTGTTTGGCTAATGGTTGGTTGATGGACCATTATCTGCTGGAAATCCCCCTGACCCTGGCTGGAATTCTTTTGTAAGTGTTGAGTTTTGATTCTATTGTTTTTCAAAACTGGAAGCCAGATTTTGTTACTTTTAGAGTTTCTTCTTTCCTGTTGAAGTTGTCCGGGTGTTTGTGGATTTCAATAGCTTCTCTGTGCATCAGAATGCATGGTAGTTGTTGGCCTGGTCCAGAATTTTGGTGTTGTTAAATAACATTTTGTGTCCAGGTTGGTTTATAACATGTTCTGCTATTGCTGATTTTTCTGGCTGGCCCAGTCTGCAGTGTCTCTCATGTTCCTTGATTCGTGTTGGCACACTGCGTTTAGTGGTCCCTATGTAAACTTGTCCACAGCTGCATGGTATGCGGTAAACTCCTGCAGCTGTGAGAGGGTCTCTTTTGTCCTTCGCTGAGTGTAGCATTTCTTGGATTTTCTTGGTTGGTCTGTAGATTGTTTGGAGGTTGTGTTTCCTCACCAGTTTCCCTATTCTGTCTGTGACTCCTTTGATGTATGGTAAAAATACCTCCCCTTTGGGTGGCTGTTTTTCTTCTTCATTTCTGTTTTTTTTTTTTCTGGGTCTGGCTGCTCTTGCGATGTCTGATCTGGAGTAACCATTAGCCTGTAAGGCCCAGTTTAGGTGCTTCAGTTCATCCTCCAGGTAGTGGGGTTCGCTGATCCTTTTTAAACGGTCTACCAATGTTTTTATTGTGCTTCTTTTTTGTCCTGGGTGATGATTGGAGTTCTGGTGTAGGTATCTGTCTGTGTGTATGGGTTTTCTGTATATCTTGTGGCCTAACCGTTGGTTTGTGGATGACTAGGACATCTAAGAATGGCAGTGTTCCTTCCTTTTCTTTTTCCATCATGAATTGAATATTTGGGTGGATGCTGTTTAGGTGGTTGAGGAATGAGACCAAATCTTCTTCTCTGTGGCTCCAAATGGTAAAAGTGTCATCCACATATCGGAAACATGTTGTGGGCTTTTTTGGTGCTGTTTCCAGGGCTTGCTTTTCAAAATGTTCCATATAAAAGTTTGCTATCACAGGGTCAGGGGGCTGCCCATGGCTACCCCATCTATCTGTTCATAGAATTCGTTATCGCACTGCAAGTAGCTTGTGGTGAGGCAATGTTTGAACAAGGCTGTGACGTCCTCAAAAAATATTTGTTGGATGAGTGCCATGGTGTCCATTATGGGGATTTTGGTAAACAAGGAGACAACATCAAAGCTGATCAGTCTGTCTCTAGTTTTCAGTTCAATTTTGTTGATTTTTTCTATGAAGTGAGCTGAGTCTTTGATGTAGTGAGGGGTTTGTCCTATGTGGGTTTGTAATTGTGTGGCCAGAAACTAGGCCATGGGGGATACAATGGTGCTCACTATGGGTCGGAGTGGAATGGAATCATTGCAGACAAGTTTACATAGGGACCACTAAACGCAAGGTGCAAACACGAATCAAGGAACATGAGAGACACTGCAGACTGGGCCAGCCAGAAAAATCAGCAATAGCAGAACATGTTATAAACCAACCTGGACACAAAATGTTATTTAACAACACCAAAATTCTGGACCAGGCCAACAACTATCATGTCAGAATGCACAGAGAGGTTATTGAAATCCACAAACACCCAGACAACTTCAACAGGAAAGAAGAAACCCTAAAAGTAAACAATATCTGGCTTCCAGTTTTGAAAAACAATAGAATCAAAACTCAACACTTACAAAGGAATTCCAGCCAGGGTCAGGAGGATTTCCAGCAGATAATGACCCATCAACCAACCATTAGCCAAACAGACACTAATCCTCTTTGCATTTCTACACCCAGAAACCAACCATTCAAATACACAAATGTACATATACAGTCTCCCCTCCACATTCGCGAACCTGACATTTGCGGTTTTGATTATTCACGGTTTTGGGAGGGCCCCCCGGACCCCCCCAAAACTGCAACAAGGGGCCTCCGGAGGCCCCGTGAAAGACCTGGGAGGGAGCGGGGAGGGCCGGGGAGACCTCCACGGGGCCTTCGGAGACCCTCCGGAGGCCCCGCGAAGGCCTTGGAAGGGAGGGGGGAGGGCTGGGGAGGCATCCGTGGGGCCTTCGGAGACTGTCCGGAGGCCCCCCGAAGGCCTTGGGAAGGAGGGGGGAGGGCCGGGGAGGCCTTCACAGGGCCCCCGGAGACGCTCCCAAGGCCCCATGAAGGCCCGGGGAGGGGGTGGGAAGGGCTGGGGAGGCAAACATGGGGCCACCGGAGACGCTCCGGAGGCCCCATGAAGGCCTGGGGAAGGGCCAGGGAGGCCCCCATGGGGCCTCCGGAGACACTCCGGAGGCCCCATGAAGGCCTGGGAGGGAGCGGGGAGGCCTCCATGGGGCCTCCGGAGATGCTCCGGAGGCCCCATGAAGGCCCAGGGAGGGGGAGGGGAGGGCCAAGAGAGGCCTCCGCCGGGCCTTGCTAGGCCCCACGAAGGCTCGTGGAGGGAGTGGGGAGGGCCGGGGAGGCCCCACGAAGGCCTGGGGAGGGAGGGGGGAGGGCCGGGAGAGGCCTCTGCGGGGCCCCGCAAAGGCCTTGGGGGGGAGTGGGGAGGGCTGGGGAGGCCTCCGCGGGGCCTCCGGAGACTCTCCGGAGGCTCCGTTGAGGGCTTGGGCGGGAGGGGGGAGGGCTGGGGAGGCATCCACAGGGCCTCGGGAGGGTCTCCGGAGGCCCCGGGAAGGCCTAGGAAGGGAGTGGGGAGGCTGGGGAAAGCGACTATGGGGCCTCCGGAGGCCCCATGGTCGCTATGGTGGGGGAGGGGGAGGGCAGTCATTATTCGCGGATTTTTCACATTCGCGGGGGTCCGTGGAATGTAACCCCCGCGAATGTGAAGGGACAACTGTACTCCCCAACAGGGGTTCACAGTATATAAACTTCACACACACTCCTACCCAACCATTCTCTGAAGATGCCAGCCACAGACGCAGACAAAACGTCAGAAGTAAACTCTTCTGGAACACGGCCTCACAGCCCGGAAAAAAACCAAGGAAAATTGATGGATGCTGGCTGTGAAAGCCTTTGACTTCACTCTGGAAACTCTCTGACAAATCAGCACTCACTAGGTGGGAAGGTATTCTTCTTTCCTCATGTAAGTAAAAAGAAAAAGTTAAGCTAAGACTATTTAGCATGTCAATTTCAGTGCCATTTATCTACCTATTTCCTTTAAAATAATTTCATCTTGAGCCAACTGATATACTGCAGTTTCATCATTGCTATTCTCTTCATATTGGAGTAACCTAGCAGAATTGTCACTGAATTTCTGTCTTTCGATTAATTTATCACTAAATCCAGCTCTTTTCACCTCAAAATAATATTTTGCATTGTTGAGGATGGGTGTAGAAATACAAACATTCAATGCAATTAAAGCCATACAAATCCCTGGAGCTTATTCTATCAATTATAAAACTATACAGGTTGGGGGTACCACCAAAAGCCACAACTGTAGGTAGATCAATAGCAGTACCCCATGGAAAAGAAAGAGGTGAGGAACATCATTGTACACATATGTGATAAGCACAGAAACAGCATCATGCATTCAATATTTCCTACTATGGCAGTAAATTATATGCAGATTGTAGCTGAAGCACACTAAACAACATCTTCTGACTACTGGCAACAATATAAAATACCTAGGCATGTGGGTTTATATTGTTGTATCACATGAAAAAGTACTAATGGAAATAAAATGAGATCACACTATAAACTATAATATCAATTTGACATTTTACTAAAAGATGGTTTTGTGTTACGGGCATAAGGCTCAAGCTCCCTCTCTTTCTGATATTAGGTGTCTAACATGGAATGCTTCCATTGTCCTCTAATAGCAATTTAGTATTTATGCCCAAGCCAAAAACTGTCATAATGATGGCTTAGTGAAGCAAGTTGACTCATAAACTGTTTTGAAGGTGGCTTGTTAGTTAAAAACCAACCACCATTTGACTGGTGTCAGACATAACATTACATTGCAATTAAAAATAGAAGTGAAAGCCACCAATCTCATACTTGCAGGCATGCTGGAGCTCAGGAGAGGGGCACTGAGAAGTTGAAGGCACATTGTAAATAATACTGAACTATACTTTGGCATTATGCTCCAATGCAGCCCTAGTCTCAGTCTCAAAGCTCTGTTTGCCTAGATATACAGCTTTAAAGGAACAATGGCTTAATTAGCTAAGCAGCAGAGCAAACTGCAACCATAGTACCTCTGAGAGCCATACCTCCATACCTATAATTTTTGCCAGCTGCTTACCTCCACTTGGATTCCACATGTATCTGGAAATCTGGAACTGTACCAGAGATGTGCAGTTTTGAGCAGAAAATTTTCAGTGAGGAAAGGGTTGAACACCCATCCTGCTGCTGCTCTGCTCAAAGCACACTGCTGAAACTTCACTATGTACACATGTGTTATTATAGGTGTTTGCTCCTCAGTAGGCATTCCTTAATTTTAGATACCAACAAAGCCATTTAATTAATTGATTGAGCAAATAAAAACATTTTGGTCCCATCTTCCTTCCAAAGACATTCAAAGCAATGTAAAATTAATAAAATGGGAAAACCTCAATATAATATTTATGTCAGAACTCAGTACATAATAATTTAAAAAACCCTCCTGCCCATTAATTCAATTTCCAGAAGAGTTGGACTCCCAAAGGCTTCCTAAAAAGGAGGGTTTTCATTATGCCACAAACATTTCTACATTCTTTAATGAGGGAAAACAAATGGAATGTAAAGTATATCATAATTAGAATATAAAGATATCTTTAATAGCTCACTGCCTTCTTACATTGTATGGACTCTTCAAATACAGATTTAAGCTTACCTTTTTTTGCTTATGCCTTGCTCTTTTAGCTGTCCGTGTACTGCTAACTGGCTTAGCCTCAGGGCTGTTTATAAACTGTAGCAAGTCCTCTACTTTTCGATGATCAACAACACTTTCTCTATCTGAGATCAGCTCTGGTTTCCTAGGTTGTCCTTCTTTCCTTTTTGTTAAACGTAAACGGAGTTTTTCTCTCATTTCAGCATAGTTTCTACTAGTTGGTGCTGCTGGTGGCTGTTGAAATTTTTTTTTTTTAAAAAAAGTAGTATTAAATAGAGCTCCAAAATTCTATGTCTCCTCAAAAGTCAACATTCAAATTCAAAAATACATATCACATATTCATATCAGCTAGTACAACAATCACAAGTGCAATGAGAAAAAAAACCCAGGACAGACATAAAACTTCAATTTAATTGATTTATTTCTGCTAAAATTACAGTGAACACAACATGACTGTCTACTGGAAGCATAGTCTGTCCTAATAATGCACTCATCAACAGTCCTAAAAGTATAGATAGCTAAAAATTAGAGACATTCAAGAATGCCTACAAGAAAGAGAACAATTATCCAAAGTAAAATGGTGAGGTTCAGCAATCATGAGAAACTTTATATAAATAAAATAAAGTTCTGTTGTGAATTACTATTCTATTATTACTTTTGAAGGGAAAAAATTCACAAACCCTAAATCAGAGACAGAAATCACATAGCCTCCCAAATGTGATTGTGTTGCCATTTCTAGTATTCCTTGCCATGGGATATAGTGAGATATGACTGCTAGGAGTTAAGTATCTCCTTGGAAAAAAAGAGTACTAGGGGACCTAGGCTTCTTTCCCTTTTTAGCACAGCACTGTTACCAGGCCTCTGCCATATGTTTGCTACTGTTAATGCTATAGAACTTCCAATGCTGGGAACAAAGCCCCCACGTATCTTCCCCAAGTAGGAGCCACTGAATACATCCAGGCTGTTTTAGGTAAGTGTGATGGGGCCCTTTCACTATGATTAAACTTGAATTGCCATAGTTCTACCTTTGCAATCTACAATTTGCAGGTGGGGGGGGGGTAGCACACTCAGCAAGATATCACTTATATCTCACTTATGCCCCAAGATTACCTAGGATTCAAATGGAGTTAAAATGGAATCATAGTCTCTATTTGTTTAGTATGAAAGGGACTATGGTCTCCTAGGAACAGGGCAGGGAAAAATAGATGGGGAAGAAGAGACACCTCTCCCCTGCCCCATCCTTGAGGGATTCACTGAGATTTCAGTTAATTTATTTATGCTCTTAGAGATTTAGGAAGTAGTGCGGAAATAATGATGTATAGGAACTTTCAAAAAGTTCTATATGATAAGTATTCAGGCTTCAACAATTATGGCCAAAACAGTAAATGTATAATTCCTCTCTAGGGATTGTAAAGAGTGACCAATCTTCCTCCTAGTTTTGAAGCATTAGTGGCTGTGCAGTGATCTTAGCTCATTCTGCAGCCTCCCGTCTGGGTGAAAGGATAGGGATGGTTTGGGAGCTGGAATACCTTGCCACCCAGCAAACTGCCAAACCCACCCTGTCTTGCTCCAGGTTGCTGCTTGGTAGAGGTGTTCTAAGTATCACTCTTTAGCATCAGATGAAGAGAGAAAGAGAGGAGGAAAGGTTGAATTCTTCCTGCACAAGAAAGTGGGGTGGGTGGTACTGTTGTCCAGATGAAGAGCTTAAACCCCCCCTCCCACCCACCCACCACCCATCCCACCATCATTTGGAAGCAAATTCTTCCATCCTACCTTTCCCACCAGGCTGGGGGGAAGTGCTTGCCTCTTACCTAATTCATGGTGCACATAAAGAATGTATAATAATAATAATAATATTACAAAATAATTAAATGTGCATATAGTCATAAAGGGGACAGCTTCTTTTAAATATAAGAACACAAATCTTATTGCATACGATCTGAGGAACACTAATTAGTTTAGATCAAGTATTTCCCAGATCTGCCTGAGAAGGACAGGTTGCTTACCTGTAACCATAGATCTTTTAGTGGTCTTCTGTGAATTCACACAGTGGGTTACTCCTGCGCCTGTGCAGAGCGTTTGTTACCATCTAGAATCACTAGGCAGAATTTACTTTGCAACATTTTGGCAGTAACTTGGCCCATCCTAATGGTCCCTTTAAAGGTGCTCCCGCCTAAATCCCCTCAGTTCCTTAAAGGATGCCGCAATGAGCAGCATCAGGAACATTAAAGCACATATACCATAGCAGGACACAGAGGGGAGGATGGGCGGGTCTGTGTGAATTCATAGAAGACCACTTGAAGATTTATGGTTACAGGTAAGCAACCTGTCCATCTTCTTCGTGGTCTCTGTGAATACACACAGTGGGTAGATTAGCAAGCTTCACCTGCAGGAGGAGGGTGTCATGCTAGAGGATTAGATGAGGACACTAAAGCCACAAGGGACAAGTGCTCTAAACAAAATAATGGATTTAATCACCATAAACCTCAGGAGCAACAGGCTACACAGGAACATTTCTTAACATGTCAAGTTGCAAAGAAACGACATATGCACATTCATTGAGCATGTGATTAATAGTAAGCAATGCATTCATTGAATAGAGGATAGCAACACTGCCCTCCCAAAGGCCGCCTCATTATGGGACCAAGTATCCAGTCTATAATGTGAAATAAAAGTCAATGGCATTGAACAACGTAGCTGCTTGACAAACATCCTCCAGAGGTACCCTGAGAGGAAGGCAGCTGAGGTTGAAACAGACCTGGTGGAATGTCCTCGAACCCGAGAAGGCAGGGGCTTCCGAGCCAGTTCATACATAGGGATATAGTGGAGACTACCCATTTGGACAAGCGCTGCGGAGAGATAGGCGACCCTAGCTTGGCATCAACATAGGAAACAAATAGTTTCGGAGACTTCCGAAACAGAGCTGTCCATTGCACACAGAAAGCCAGTGCTCTCTGAGCGTCCAAAGAATGCAGAGTCCGTTCAAAGTCATATTTAGGGTCCTGCATCAAAGCAGGCAGGACAACCGATTGATTAAAGTGGAAACCACTTTTGGAAGGAAGGAAATGTCGGGTTTCAGTACCACCTTGTGCTTATGGAATACCAGGTACGGAGCATCTGACCTGAGAGCACAGAGTTCACCAGCTCGACAAGCAGACGTGATGGCCACCAAGAAGGCAGTCTTCCACGATAAGAGTCTCAAGTCCGAGGTGGTCATGGGCTTGGACAGCTTCCTAGTAAGCTGAGACAGCACGAGGTCGAGACTCCAAGCCGGAGTGGGCTCGACCACCCGAGGATGGAGGTTGTTGTAGCCTCTGAGAAATTTCTTAACTACTAGATCCTTGAAGGGTGATGGCTGACCTCGTGCCTGAAACTCGACCAAAATAGCAGCCAGGTAGCACCCTATAGATGACACAAAGAGTCCTGAACAGGACAGGTGTAACAGGAACTGGAAAATAGTCAATGTCAAAGAGGAGTCGACCAAAAGGCCATGGTCTGACAAATATGACTCGAAATACTTCCATTTGTAGCCATAGGAGCAATGAGTGGAGGGCTGCAGTGAGGCGTTGAGAACGGCTTGTACATTAGGTAGAAGCGATGAGCTCGAACCCTGAACTGGAACAGGAAACTGATTCAGGGCAGGATCCTCCAGGCCGTCATGTGGAACGTCTCAAAGTCCGGATGCCTGACCTTGCCATCCTGTACCATCAAGAGATCTGGACAGTACTGAAAATGTAGGAAGCGTCGACGGGCCAGTCGAAGCAGAGGGTCAAACCAGGCCTGACGGGGCCACCACAGTGTGAGAAGGATCGCATTCGACGAATCCCAGCGGAGTTGTCCACCACTCGGGTTAACAAAGGAAATGATGGGAACAGGTACAGAAGACCAGTCCACTGAAACAAGAATGTGTCCCCCTTTGATCCTCGCATCCACAACCTGGAACAGAAGTGGCAACACTGTTTGTTGGAGAGCATTGCAAACAGGTCAATCAAAGGGCTGCACCAGCGTCAAAACAGTTGGCGCGCTACCGACTGGTGGGGCGTCCACTTGTGCATGGACAAATTCGAGTGGCTCGGTCCATCGGCAAGAATATTCTCCTCACCTAGAAGATGGATGGAATGGAGCAGTGTATTCCGTTTGATGCAACAGTCCCAGATTTCCATGGTGAGGGAGAGAAGGGGTGGGGACTGTGTATCCCCATTTTTTGAGGTAATACATCACCGATGTATTGTCCGTTACCACCAGAACGGTCCTTCCTGTCACCAGCTCTTCGAAAGCCCGGTGTGCCTTCTGGACTGCAAGAAACTCGAGGACGTTGATATGGAGCGTCCGTTCTTTGGCTGACCACGTCCCCTGTACCACATATCTGTCAAGGTGAACTCCCAAGCATGGATGCGTCCGTGGTGAGGTAGACTGCAGTTGCGGGGGCTCAAACAGCATGCTCGACAGAACCATTCCCAGGTTCAACCACCAGTCCAGGGAACGCAGAACCAATCACAGTATGGTCAAGAGCGTCTGAGGGGGGTCCCGGAAAGGGTCGAAGGCATGCAGGAACCAGGACTGGAGGAGCCAGAGACGGAGCCTTGCAAACTGAGTGACTGTAGTTGTGGCAGACATGTGGCCCAGGATGATCTGTACTGACCAGGCAGAGACCCTCTGGGATCAGCGGCATCGATGGATGGTTCTGCAAAGAGTAGTGAAGTGGCCTGGAGGCAAGCGGGTGGTTGCAGTCACTGAATCCAAGTACGCCCTGATTAACTGGAGGGAGCGGATGGGCTGGAGGTGGGACTTCTCAAGGTTTACAATTAGACCCAGCATGGCCAGCAAGTCTAGAGTCACGCTGACATTGTGGAGGAGCTGCTACCGAGAGTCTGCCACTAGTAGCCAGTCATCGCTGTAAGGGAAGACGACTGCCTCCAATTGTCTCAGATAGGCCGCTACCGGTGCCATGTACTTTGTGAATACCCTTGGAGCGGTGGAGAGTCCGAAGCATAGGATACAGAATTGGAAGGACTTGTCTCCGATCTGGAACGCCAGGAATCGTCTGTCAGCCTGGTGAATTCCGAAGTGAAATTATGTGTCTTTGAGATTGACGGACACGAACCAGGTGTTCTGCAGCAACAAGGGCACGATTGTACCTAGGGTGACCATCCTGAATCTTTTTGGAGCTATAAATTCGTTCATCCTCTGAAGATCGAGGATCGGTTGAAGTCCGCCTCCCCTCTTGGTGACTAGGAAGTACCCCGAAAAGAAGCAGAGGTGTTGATGGGACAGAGGCACCGGTTCGATGGCACCTTTCTGGAGCAATGTCTGCACCTCCTCGAGGAGGGGAGGGGAAGGCGGTGTTATTCGGATGTGGCCTGTTGGTAGTAAAGTATCGAATTCGATCCAATAACCTTCCTGGACGATCCGGAGCACCCAGAAGTCTGATGTTATCAGTGACCAAGCGTTCAGGAACACAGACAGGTGGCTTCTGAAGACAAGGTTGAAGAAAGAACGAAGAATTTTAGGTGAAGGCAGTTCAGAATCTATGTCTGCCATGATCTTTAGCTCTCTGCTTCGACAGGGGGTGGAATCGAGAGACGGAGGCTTGGGTCCTCAGCGAAGAGGCTGCTGGGGAGGGCTGCTGGTATCAAGACCGGCGTGACACGTGCTGGGTGTAACCCCTCTGGGCCGTGTAAGAGGATTGCCAGCTGGACCGACTCTTAGAACAGCACGTGGAAGATGGGGGCATACTGTATTTCTTCGCCATCCTCATCTTCTGAGTAAACTCGAGCTTCTTGTCCGCCAACCGTTCCCACAGGACGTGCTGATAAGCACCCATGCAGGCTGAATAGTTTGCAATTTGGAAACTTAGTCCTGCAGCTGAGTAAATCTTATGTCTAACTTACATCCTTTGGGCTCTGCAGGACTGGCCAGTGTGCGCCGCTGGCGACGATGTTGGGAGGCCTCCACAACAACAGACTTTGGATGGGGATGTTCTCGCAACCAGTCAATGTTTTCCCCTGAGACTTTGTACAGACTGTCGATCCATTTTGAAGTAGACAGGTTGGAAGAGAGATTCCCCCATGAGCTCTGTGTCAACTTGAGCAGCGAGGGGAGCACAGGAATCTCTGCAACTTGATTCGGCAATATATTGGATCCATCAGATCAGAGTCCCGTTCAGCAATGCGCAGCTCCAAAGCATGGGCCATGTGGACCATCTGCTTGGAGAACGCCTTCACACTGTCAGTTGGGAATGACGAACCGTCATCCAGCAGCTCAGGAGGTGGAGACGGTGCCCTCGCCACGTAAGGGGATGACGGGCCCGATGAGCCAGAGGAAGAGATGGAAGATGGCGAGAGGCTACGGCTCCCCGCAGATGGACTCTGGTGGCCACGGTGGAAAGAGGCTGTCCGAGCCAGTGGCGCTGGAGGAAGAAGCGGCAGAGGTTTAGAGTCCTGATGAGTGGGCGACACTTAACTACCTGTGTCCACCAGCAGAGGCTTAGCAGGTAGAGGCACTTCAGTGTGAGAATGGCCGAGGCCATGAAATGAGAGGCGAGGGGACGAGTAGTAGGCTCCACACATCAAAGACTCCTCGAATTCGAAGTGCAGTCGGTGAGACAAAGACAGGCCCTGAGTTCCAGGGGGAGAGGACTACGAATGAAACTCCAGTGCAAACTGGGCTATGTCAAAGGCACCATAGGTGTGTTCAACCTTCAACACCTGCCTGGATGGAGTAGGCATAGGTGTGTGGGCCCTCAAGGCAGCTTCCTGAGATGTCAATTCCACATCCACCACCACCGCCTCGGAACTCAACAGCTCATCCCTGGTGACTATCATTACAGGGGACCGAGCTCGAACCTGATCAACCGCCTCATCCTCTGACAGTTCACCTTCTTCAACCTGAACCACCTCCAGAGAGGGGGTTCAAGACATCTGCTGATGCTGGGTTTGAGTCGCCGGGGCTTTGTCGGTCAAGAGGGCCACTGGTACAGAGGTCAGAGAAGTATCCGACATCGAAGGAATGGCAGCAGGAAGTTGTTCTTCCACCTCTGGTCTCTGAGCCCCGGTCGAGGCTGGCACAGCAGCTGGATGCTCCTTGTTTTTAGGCAAGCCATGCTTCGCCTTCTTTTTCTTAGGCCTGTCCCGTGAAGATGTGGACGAGGCTCGATCCTGACTGGAACCCGATGGTTTCGAGAATCCACGATCCCGACTCAACGTCGAGGGCTTTGCCTGAATCCTTTGAGCCCAAGACAGAAGTATGTTTGTGCGAGCAGTGGACAGCCTCAGGACAGCGCTTCATGGTGCTTTGGGCTAGAAGGTCAGTGCCGCTTTTTCGTCGAGCTAACCGAAGGGGAACGACCCCTCATCGGGCTAGAATGCTGGTGCCGCTCTTTTGTTGGGCTAACCGAGGGGGACCGATCCCTTTTTGGAGGAGACGGTGCTAGAACAACCGACGCTGGGGCAGGCAGGAACAGCGTCTTTTCATAGAGGAATGATTATAACCTTGACAGACGCTGTTTGCGGATCTGAGGGGTGAAGTTGTGGCAATGTACGCATGCATCAACATTATGGCCCTCTCCAAGACAGATAAGGCACTTGGAATGCCCGTCAGAAGCAGACAGTTTCGCCTGACAAACTGAACACCTTTTAAACTCGGAAGACTTTGAGGCCATTTTGAGGGAAGAAGCAAGGAAGAAGTCAGACCAGTCCGAAGCCAAAGCCTGATGCCAAATCCAAGCGGAGAGATGAAGAAGAGTCAAGAACAGTCCGAATCAAACACAGCCAGATCAGAACAACAGCCCAGGAAAATCCAAAATCGAAGTCTGAGAAAAAATCAGTCTGAGTCAATCCAAGAAAGGAAAGTGAAACTGAAAGGTACTAGCGACAGAGGTAACTAACGTGCTGCTCGCGCGGCAGACAAAAGGAACTGAGGGGATTTAGGCAGGAGTGCCTTTAAAGGGACCGTTAGGATGGGCGGAGTTATTGCCAAAATGTTCAAAGTATATTCTGCCTAGCGATTCTAGATGGTTCCAAACGCTCTGCGGAGGAGTAACCCACTGTGTGTATTCACAGAGACCACAAAGAAGATTCCTCTCTTCCCAACTCTCTCTTTTAATCACCACAGAACTGTCAAGCGAAGGGGTGGGAAAGAACCCAACTGCTATATCAAGCCTGTTGATGACATCAAGTGCATCGAAGAAAATTAACTAATTAAGTGTGGTAGCTCTAGTTCATTCAGTATGTTTTGCAAACACAGTTCAAATAGAATATAAAATAGAAAAGGACTACTTACTCCTCCATGTCCAAAGAATTCACAGTAGCAACAGTCACAGTATTTTCCTTCTTTTTGGTTTGTAGATGTTGAGGTGCTTGAGCTGTGTTCTGAACAGCTATCTTCATCTTGGCTCTCCTCACCATCGTACTGTGGATGATCATATATATCACTATGCTCACAATGCTGTCCTTCACAGTCAGGGTCACTATATTAAAGCAGAAAACACTTATTTTGACATATTCTAGAAAACAGGAATGGAAGATTAACTGAAGCCAACATGCCATGTATCTGATTAAGTGGGCTCTATGCTGCAGAAATGGGCACTATGCTGCAGAAGTATATGCCTCAATAAATGTGTGATTCTTTATTGTTTTAAGTCATTTCATAGCTACTGCTCTGGCACAAAAGAACAGCAACTGATTTCAATATGAAGGTGGTGTAATCTCACTGAGTCTTAAAACCTTGATTAAGAGACTAAGATAAGATGGAAGATAAATTTTGGAGGGTGTTTTTAGGGATTAGGATACCAGATGAAAAACATCTGATTCCATTCCCGTCCATTAGAACATTTTGTACAAGGAAAAAAGACAAAACAAGAGAAAAACACTCAGGGAACAGAACTAGGAGCCAGGTCAACAAATACCCACATAGAAGATGGAAATAAGGAGTAAGACAAGCTTACTCCTTGTAAGACAAGCGAAACATATCTCTTACTTTATAGAAAAGTGAAAAGAAACCTTTTACCTGCTTCACACTTTTTTCACATTCGCTGACCACTGTGATTACATGGTTTCAATGCATCTGCTACAAATATTTTTATTTTTTCTCAGTTGCCTTAAAGGCCAATACGTGTAGCCTGATCTGACACGTGTCTATTTGGAAGCATGTCTTACCAAATTGCATTTATTCTCAAGAAAAGTATGCAGAAACTGCAGACTTGGAGTTCAAAACATGAACAACACCAAAAATTTCAGGGAACATCATAAAACCTGAGCCAATTCTTCATGGTTTCTTGGTTTGTAATTACTGATTTTCATTTATTTTGCCTTCAGATATTCTCTCTCTCTCTCTCTCTGCATAGAGAGAAATGGAGAGGGAGGGAGGGAGAGAATTATATTTTTGTTTAAAGCAGTCCATATTTATTCACTCAACAATCATTTTTGAAGTAGACTTATCCTACTAGAATTTGATAAATATTGCGATACTTTTCTTTCTGTACAAAAAAATGAGATGAATGTTTTAAGACTTAGATTGAACCCATTTACTTTTACATTTGTAACTTGTGACTTTTAATGGTACTCATGGGCTCAGTAGTATAGCAGAGAGGTTAAGGATTATTACCTGGCATGTATAAATTGCAAACAAGTCTACATCAGGTCTACGAGAAAGTTACATGTAGGCTGTAGCCTTGGGAAGTCCCTGCTTTATTGGGAGAAGTGGAGTCAAGATACAGGGTTTCCAACAAGCATAATCACTTACGAAGGAAGGTGCAGATGTCCTCTTTTTATTTGCCATTCTACTAGAGAGGGTTGTACAGGCAACCCTCTCTGCTAAGAAAAGTTAACTATGGGAATTTCCTTTTCTTTTTTTTTTAGTTTACAAAGATTGCCCCAAGTGGGTCTTTGAATCAAACTAGTAGGAAATTCAGATATACTGAGCTGAAAAGCACCACCAGACAGACAATATACATAAAGAAGGTGCAGATTTTTAACGAAGCCTTAACATGGAAAATATGGCAGCTGTAGTTGCTTCCTTAGCTACTTATTTCTAAAATCCAGACTGAGTTTCATAGTTAACCTTCACCCACATTTCAAACCAAAAAAACTTGATTTAAGTGGCGTACAAGAGAAAGAAAATTAACAAGACAAGGGGAAATGCCAAAAATGAACAGAAAAAGTAAAGGTAGTGGTGAACAACAAAATCTCACCTGCAAACACTTGATGCAGCACTAACCAAGCTCTCTTTGGTTGAAGGAGAGGCAGCTGTTGTTGGATAAAGGCCTAAATTTGTATCCACAAAGCTGGGAGCAGTAGTGATAGCTCTGGAAAATGGTGAAATACTGGAGCCTGGGAGATGGGAGGCAGAAGCTGGAGAAAGCACCACAGGAGAAAGAGAAGATAGTGGTGCTAAAGCAGTGGGACTGTTTTGTGGTGCAGCTGATGCAGAACATCTGTGATCTTCTGAACTGATACTATGGAACACATCACCTAATGTGAGAAAGGAAAGTTACTCAGATTGTCTAAATTAAAATTGTGAGTTATCTTGGTATGACAGTGGCATACTAAAAATTTCACCTTCCTGAATTTTTTAAAAAACCACAAGAACACATTCTAATTAAGTGTCTGGGCCAGATATTTACACTTGGATGTTATCAGTTTACAAGTCCATGAAATTCAATAAGGACACTTAAGAACAGAATCAGAAGGTAGTAGCAGACTCCAGATTTACACCAGATTTTTCCTGCTTCTTTTTTCTTTTGATAGACTTGTTGTAATGACTGTATTTTAGCTTGATTTTTTACAAATTACATCAGGGATTTTCAAAAATAAGAATTTATAATGAACAGAACCAACTGTTTGTTTCTTCAGAAATTTAACAGTACGCCAGCATAAAGGTACACATCTGATGAAGGAGGAACCCACACCTGGTGATTATAAGAACAAAGAATTTGCTAGTTGAGCAGGAAAATGAGTGTTCAGAGTCAGTTGAAAGAGAAGGCATCAATATTAGAGAGAAAGAAAAAAAGAAAACAGACAATTACTTCAGAAAAACTGATGAATCAAAAAGACTGCAAGCCACAAAGAAGGAAGAGACCATTTCAGCCTGTACTGGTTCCATCATGTCGCTTTCTGTGTATCAGGTTTCCAACACAACTACCTGTGTATAAGACTGCTTTTTAACCCTTGAAAATCTCCTCAAAAGTGGGGGGTCGCCTTATATGCCCAGCAGATCTTTTCCCCTGCTGTGAGAATGATTGCCTTGTCTTTGAAGTGGTAAATTCCCTGGGCAGTTTCCCCAGCAGAAACTTCCCCCTGCTGTGAGAATGACTGCTTTGCCTTTGAAGTGTTAATTGCCCACCATTTAGGGATTGCATTTCGGTAAACTTGCCAGGAAGGTTTCCATTTGCATAGTTTTGAGGATTTCCTCTCCAGGAGTTTGTAAGTCTGCCAATGTGGCTCTAAAATCATTAATGTGCTCATTCAAAAATTTGGGATTTGATAGCTTCATATTAAGCAACTTCATTATGAATGAAACTTTACTTACCAAAGATTGAACACCACAGAGATTTTTCAAAGTATCCCATACTTTTTTAGCTGTTCTCAGTCCTTTAATTTCACAGACTATTCCAACATGGCAGGGGGTTGGACTGGATGGCCCTCGTGGTCTCTTCCAACTCTACAATTCTATGATTCTATAATTCTATGATCATCTACAGCCACTGAGCTGGCCGGCCGGTAGGGGGCAGGTTTTCCAGCCAGGTGGCTGGCTGGATGGCAGGGGGGCAAAGTCTATATTTTAACTTAAAAATTGGGGGGATCGCCTTATGCGCCCAGTTGTCTTATACGCCGGAATATATGGTATATTTGTGGCACAATCTGCCCTATCTTCTCCTTCATAAAATGAGGCCTATTATCACAGAAACCTGACAAGGTAGTAAGGTCATCCTCAGAGGCCTTCGTCTACTTGAACAGTGGGAATTACAACACCAACAGCACTAGCTAGCATAGTCAATGGTGCGGAATGATGGGGAGTTGCAGTTCAACAATATCTGGAGGGCCAGAATTGTATCTGAACTGCTGACTACTAATGTCCATATAACTTTTGTGATTTCTAACAGAACTTGAACCAGAAGGCCAAAAAAAAACAGGGCACAAAACAGAAAAGATGGAGCTTGTTTTCAGCTACATATAAAAGAGATACTCTAATCCTGACAGTTTCAACCTTTTGGCTGAAAAAAGCTTACCCATGCCTTTTATATTTGATCAGTTTAATTTAGTTTTGCATTTTTTGTATTGTTTGCTTGTGTGTCTGTGGCCTTCTCTATACTGACAATTTTTTCAGACACCTTTTCATGACACTTCTTGCTGCTTCCCCGTCCAAACCCTATCTCTTTTGGCAAGAAATAGAGAGATGACCGAAGGGGTTGAGTAAGATAAAAATAGATTTCTTCTGTCCTCACTTTTCCCAACCCCCATACTTTCTTTCCTTTCTCTTCCCCACAAAATACACCAAAACAAACAATAGCAGTTTAAAAGAACAAATAACACCAGTACACATTAATTTATTATTTATTTATTTTAGGTATTTATACCCAGGCTCTTAAGGAGTGGCTTACAAATTGTTTTAAGCAATAGCAATTTACACATCTACACTGCAAGTAGCAGTTTCCAATGTGTGTTAGCTAATTGCCCCCACAAGCTGGGTACTCATTTTACTGACCTACGAAAGGATGGAAGGCTGAGTGAACCTTGGAGCGCTCTGGAATCAAACTTGCAACATGGTGGCTTGCAGTACTGGCATTTAACTACTGCGCCGCCAGGGCTTTCCTAAATGCCAGTACTGTAAGTCACCATGTTGCAAGTTTGATCCCAGAGGGCTCCAAGGTTGACTCAGCCTTCCATCCTTTCGTAAGTCGGTAAAGTGAGGACCCGGCTTGTGGGGGCAATTAGCTAACACACATTGGAAACTGCTTAATGCAGTGTAGATGTGTAAATTGCTATTGCTTAAAACAATTTGTAAGCCGCTCTGATAGCCTTGTGGCTGAAAAGCGGGATATAAATAAATAAAATAAATAAAAATAAAATAAATATTAAAACAGTTTAAAAGCCGTCTGGATAAGCCTGCCGGAAGAGATTTGTCTTTAATGCTCTTTTAAATTCAGACAGCAAACGCAACTGTCAAATCTCTTCCGGCAGGCTATTCCAAAGGTTAGGAGCAGATGAAGAAAAAAGTCCTGTGGGTGACCATTGCAAGCCTGGTCCTGGCTGACTGGAACAAATGTCCCAAAGAAGACCTGAGTGTATGGGGCAGATTGTATAGGAGAAGGCAATCCCATAGGTAACCTGGACCCAAATCATGTAGGGCTTTAAAGGAAACAGCCAACGCTTTGTATCTTGCCCGGAAACTAATTGGCAGCCAGTGGAGTGCTTTCAATATTGGTTAATGTGATCACTCCTAGGTGTGCCAGTAACCAATCTGGTTGCCATGTTTTGAACTAACTGAAGTTTCCTAACTTGGTACAGAGGTAGCCCAATGTACAGCACATTGCAGAAATCCAGCCTTGAGGTGTGTGTGCACTACCATCTTTAGGTCCTCCAACTCTAGGAAGGGGCGTAGCTGGCATAACAGCTGAAGCTGGTAGTAAGCACTCCTGGCCATCACATCTATCTGAGCTGACATCTGGAGTGATTGATACAGAAGCACTCCCAGGCTGCGAACACATTCTTTCAGAGGGAGCGTAATCCCATCCAGGATTGGTTGACACACCTCCAGACCCAGGTTAGGACCCTTGACAGTAAAATACCTCTGTCTTATCTGGATTCAGCTTCAGTTTGTTTTTCCTCATCCAGCCCATTACCTCCTTCAGGCATTCATTCAGAGGAGACACACTATCCTTAGCTGAGGCTATTTTTGAAGGCATGGAGAAATACATCTGGGTGTCATCAGCATACTGATAGCACCCTGCCCCATGTGTCCAGATGATCTCTCGCAGCGGTTTCATGTAGATATTGAACAGCATTGGGGACAGAATGGCACCTTGCATGCCATATAATTATAACAGCTCCTTTTTTGAGGAGCAGCTATTCCCAAGCACCACCATCTGGAACCTACCCGAGAGATAGTTCTGGAACCACTGAAGAACAGTTCCTCCAATTCCCAGATCCCCCAGGCATTCCAGAAGGATTCCATGATTGATGGTATTGAATGCCCTGAGACGTCCAAGAGCACCAGCAGTGACACACTCCCCATCAATGCTCAGGCAAAGATCTAATATAGTCAATGTTTTGCTTTGTTTTTAAAAGCACCTCCCTCTAGAGTTTTACAGCATTAGAGTATATGCTCTGAAAGGGCACTCCTCTGCACTAGTCAAAGTGAGAAATTAAGTAGAGACAGCTTCCAACACCCCCTCTCCTCTGGTTCCCACTCTTGTACTTTTAATGCAGGAATGAGTAAATATGCAGGGGCAATTTTTCTCCCTCACCCCCCCCCCATGAGCTGTACCTTCCCCCACCCAGCACACCAAAATACCTTGCTTTTTTTCTTCAGGGTCCTTCTCAAAATGGCAACCAGAGGTGACACTATCACTTTCTGTCACAATTTTGAGGATTCTAACAAAAACAGAGGTATGGTGGGTTGGTGGGGTGGGGAGTTTGTTGATTTTTTGCATGTTTGGTGGTGCTTTCTGTTTTATTTTTGGGTGAAAATTCCCTGAAAATCAAATTGATTTTTTTTAACGGGGGATAGTTGTAGGGTTTTGAGAAACTGAGAGGAGACTTCAGGGGTTGCAAAATTGGGGTCCAGGTGTTGTACGTAGCCAGCAGGCTGCAGTTTCTCCACACTTGTTTTAATGTTTTTAATTACAATTGGCCCTCAACTTTTGTTGGGGTTAGGGGTCCAGAATCCCCATGAAAGTGGAAAAACTTTGAATATAAGCCCACTATTTTTTTTAACCTAAGAAAACACTTCTCTATACATTTGTAGGTCCTCCAGCGTAATTCTATGGTCAACTTTCAGCAGAAGTTGACCACAGAATTGTGCTGGAGGACCTACAGATGCCTAGAGATAACTTTTTTGGTCATGTAGAGGGCAGTAGCAGAGACTGGGCAAATACAGTAATCCACAAATAATTAAATCTGTGAATGCTTAACCCGCAAATGGGGAAGGATAACTATATTTAAAAAAACTATCTAGAGCCTTCTGCAATAGATCAACCTCCCACACGAGTCAATTTTAACTGAGGTTGGAAGTGGGAGGAAGGAACACCATTGGAAGCTTTCCTCCACTTGATTAATCAGTTTGACTAGTGTATGGGGCAGGAAGGGGTTGATCTGTCCAAGCATAGGAACCTACTACTTTTGTGTTAAGCTTCTAGAGTGAGTTTTAAAAATTAAAAGCATTAAAAGAAGGCATGGGAAGGGAAGAGATATCAGGCAGAGGGTGGAAACATGATAAAAATATGGTGGCATGAGGTCCTGGACACACTCACTTTGTCAGAATCCATGTAACAATTAAATGTATACAAATTTTTAAAACTGCTTTTTCAACAAGTCTGAAATATTTCAGAGTACTATGGAAAATAAGTAGAAAATACAGCAACAAATATTGCCATCTTTTGAAACATTTGCCACATCTGGAAGAACTCTGTAATTTTGAAATTTTATTTAAACTGCTTTGGAAATTTAGTTAGCAAAAAACAGCATAACAGGTGCACTGAAGAAATAATTACCTAGTGATGATGATCTTTTAGATGAAACTTTAAACTGGTTGGTGCTTGACTGTACCGTAGTAGCAGTGCATGAGACTGAGGACGTTGCTGAAGATGTTGCCATAACTACTTTGTTATTGTGCATAAAAGCATCTTGAAAGTGATAAAGACATTTTTTCTTTAACATATTTTCCTTCTTCTTGCTATCAGTCACTGTCATTCCTTCATTTCCAGTTGTTACAGGAAGTGTGTTAGGACTCAGTTCTGCAGCAGATGATGCTACTATATCATTCCCTTAAAATGGAAAAAAAACATAAGCTAGCTAAATAATTTAGCATGCTCAGAGCTGCTGTGATGTCATTTAAATTAAAACACTGCATTGTGATTACCAATGAACTTTCGTAATCTAGGATTATAAAGCAGTTCACATATGAAAGGTAAGGTAAGGACAGCCTGCTTACCTGTAACCATAGATCTTCGAGTGGTCTTCTGTGAACTCACACAGTTGGGTTATTCCTGCGCCTGCGCAGAGCATTCGGAACCTTCTGGAATTGCTAGGCAGAATGTGCATTGATACATTTTTGGCGGTAACTCCACCCACCCTAACGGTCCCTTTTAAGGCGCTCCCGCGTAATTCCCCTCAGTTCCTTGAATGACGACACAACCAGCAGCATCAGGAACATTAAGCATGTTTATATGATGTAGTAGGACATAGAGGGGAGGATGGGCGGGTCTGTGTGAATTCACAGAAGACCACTCAAAGATCTATTGTTACAGGTAAGCAACCTGTCCATCTTCTTCGTGGTCTCTGTGAATCACACAGTTGGGTAGACTGGCAAACTTTACTCCAGGAGGAGGATATGTCCTATACATATTGATAGTAGGACCATGCTGCACAGTCAAACATCAATTGGATTTATTTACAGCACATTCTTAAGCAAAACTGATGAACTATGTATACTTATCATATCAAGGAACTTGGCAACACATTAACACTCACTCATTGAATAGAAGACAAAAAGTACAGCTTTCCCAAAGGCAGCCTCATTCCTGGAACGAGTGTCAAGTCTGTAATGGGAAATGAGTCAAAGGTGATGACCAAGTTGCTGTTCTGCAAACGTCCTCTAGAGGCACCCCAGAGAGGAAAGCTGTCGAGGTGGAGACAGCCCTCGTTGAGTGCCCTCGAATCCATGGCAGCAATGGCTTTTTCGCCAGTTCATAGCAGAGAGTTATGGTCGATGTCACCCACTTTGACAGACATTGTGGAGAAATAGGTTCTCCAAGTCTCAAGTCGGCATAGGAAACAAACAGTTTAGTTGACTTCCTGAAGGGAGCAATTCTCTGGATGTAAAAGGTGAGCGCCCTCCTAACGTCCATGAGTGGAGGGTACGCTCGAATTCGTCCTTCGGGTCCTGCATCAAAGCAGGGAGAATGATAGACTGATTCAGATGGAAGCTCGACACCACCTTTGGGAGGAAGATGTCGAGATGGAGCACTACCTTATGTTTGGCGGAAGGCAGTGTCTGGCAGATCCGAGCGCAAGGCACAGAGTTCTCCAGCTTGATGCGCCAAAGTAATAGCAATAAGGAAAGCAGTTTTCCAAGTCAGGAGTCTCAAGTCAGTCGATGCCATGGGTTCGAAGGGACATCAAATCAGTTGTGAGAGGACCAGTTCGAGGCTCCACATTGGAGTAGGCACGAGTACCGAAGGATGAAGGTTGGCGTAGCCTCTTAAGAACTTCTTGACTGTTGGATCTGTAAAAGGAGACTGGTGACCTCTAGCCTGGAATTCAACAGAAATGGCTGCCAAGTAGCACCGGATCGACGAAAGCGAAAGCCCTGTGGCAGACAGGTGGAGAAGGAATTCCAAGACCGTCGGAATGGAGTACAGTTCCGTAGCCACTCCCCGATCAGCCAGAAAGGCTTCAAACTTTTTCCACTTGTAGTGATACGATTTACGGGTAGCAGGTCGTCGGGCAGCGTCGATGATGGCCTGAACCTCTGGAGGTAGAGATGGAGAGACCCGGCCCCTTGGAACCGAGGACGAATCCGAGGACACAGTGATTCTGGGCCTCTGAACTGTGGATGAGTTGAAGGCCGTAGTCTCCATGCTGTTAGTTGTAGAGCTTGTACGTCTGGGTGTCTGACCTTCCCGTTCTGAATTTTGAGATCGGGACGGGTTGGAAGTCGGATGAATTGGCGCCTGGTTAGACACAAGAGGGTTGCAAACCAAGGTTGACGGGGCCATCACAGGGTGATGAGAATGGCATCCGCTAGGTCCTGTCGTAGTTTGGCGATCACCCTCGTCAGCAGTGGAAACGGAGGGAAGAGGTAGAGAAGAGGACCCGTCCACTGGAAGAGGAACGAATCACCCCTTGAGCCTGAAGCGTGACATCTGGAGCAGAACTGGTGGCACTGATTGTTTTCTGGTGACACAAAGAGGTCTGCTTGGGGACTACCCCACTGTCGGAACAGGTCTCATGTTACTGACTTGTGTAGCATCCATTCGTGGATGGAGAGGCTGGAACGGCTGCGTCCGTCTGCAAGTGTTCTCCTTCCAGTGTAGATAGATGGATTGAAGGTAAATGTTTCTGTATACCCACCAGTCCCAGATGTCCAGCGTGAGTTGGAGAAGCTGAGGGGATCTCGTTCCACCTTGCTTGTTTAGATAGTACATCACTGATGTGTTGTCTGTTATCACCAGGACGGTCTTGTCTGTTACCAGGGCTTTGAATGCACGTAGTACCTTCTGGATGCTGAGGAGCTGTAGGACGTTGATATGTCATGTCCGTTCGTTGGCATCGCAAACACCCATGATCTCGTAGGAGTTGAGGTGGGCTCCCCATCTGAGCATCGAGGCGTCTGTCGTCAGAGAGATGTCTGGTTGAGGGGGGGTCAAATGGCATACCCGACAGAACGTTGTCCGGAACCAACCACCATCCCAGAGACCGTTGAACTGCTCGTAGCATCATGAGCAGTTTGTTTGTAGAGTCGCGTAAGGGGTCGAACACCTGTAGGAACCAGTGTTGGAGCGGACAGAACCGGAGTCTGGCGATGCGGGTCACATAGGTAGTAGTTACCAGTACCTGGACCGCATGGGCGGGAAGTCTCCGGGATTGGCGGCAGGTACGGATTAGTGACCGAAGGGTGTCGAATCGGTCTCGAGGCAGGTAAGCTGAGGCTGTACATGAATCCAGCCGAGCTCTGATGAACTGGATGGATTGCGATAGTTGTAGTTGTGACTTTTCTATGCTGACAACAAGTCCCAGGCAGGCTAATACATCTAAGGTGAGATAAATATCGAGTTCAAGCTAACATTGAGAGTTTGCCACAATCAGCCAGTTGTCAATGTAAGGGAAGATCACCACTCCGCGCTGATGCAGAAAGGCTGGTACCACAGCCATACACTTCATGAAGACCCTCGGAGCGGTCAAAAGTCCAAATGGCAGGACCCAGAATTGGAACGCCTCGCTCCCGATCTGGAATGCCAGGAACCGTCTGTGGGCTGGATGGATCCCAATGTGGAAATAGGCATCCTTGAGGTCTACTGAGGCGAACCAGTCGTACTGTTGCAGGAGCGGAAGGATGAAGGCCAAGGTGACCATCCTGAATTTCTTTGGTTCTAGGTATCTGTTCACTCCGCGAAGGTCAAGAATGGGACGGAGACCGCTGTCCTTCGTGACCAGGAAGTACCTTGAGAAGAAGCAGAGGTGGTGAAGCGTGGAGTCCACAGGTTTGATAGCCCCCTTGTGGAGCAGCGTCTGCACCTCTTCGAGGAGGGGAGGGAAGGGCAGTGTTGATCGAACCCGGCCTGTTGGAGGTAGAGAGTCAAATTCGATCCAATAGCCGCTCTGGATGATTTGAAGTACCCAGCAGTCTGATGTTATTAAAGACCAGGCTTCTTGGAAGTTCGACAGTCGATCTCCAAACGGTAGGATCTAGAGGGAAGAGAGAAACAGAGTGAGGTGGAAATTCAGAATTTTCTCCTGGCTTGATCCTTAGACCGCTACCTTGTAGGGGGTCAGTATCGCGATGCTGACCCCTGGCTCCTCACCGATGAAACTGGCGAAGGAGACAGTAAGTATCGGGAGCGTCTATAAGATTGCAGTAAACCCCCATCTAAACTGGTAGCCAGATGTAGCGGTCTGCCAGTTGGTACGGCTCCTGGAGCGGTATTGAGAAAATGAGGAAGTGGCCATACCATACTTTTTGGCAGTGGTCCTCAACTTCTGGGTGAGCTCCAGTTTTTCGTCTGTGGAACCGTTGAAAAGCCCTGATTCATCAAAGGGCAAGTCCTCGATGGTAGCTGAGGCCTGGGGAATGAGACCCAAAGAACAGAGCCAAGCATGATGACGGAGGGTGATGGATCCAGCGATCATCTTAGCAGCGCAATCTGCAACATGTCAGGCAGAATTCATTTGTTGCCCCGCCAGTAATTGTGCCTCTGACTAGATTGCTTCAGCCATTCATCGTTGTTCCTCTGGGAGATCTTGGATGAGGGGCATCATCCTTTCCCAGAGTACCTGTTGGTATGCCCCCATACAGGCAGAGTAATTTGCCATGCAAAAACTCAGGCCTGCTGCAGAGTAGATCTTTTTCCCCATTATGTCAAGCTTCTGCTCTTCTGGGTCAGGTGGCGTTGATTGAGGATGGCGTTGCTTTCTATTCTGGGAAGCTTCGACCACCACAGAATTCGGTCAAGGGTGAGTCTGAAGCCATTTGATGTGTCACCTCCCACCCGATACAGCCTGTCAATTTTCTTTGAGGTAGACTGGATCGAGGAAGGGTTCTCCCATGAACCTTGAGTGGGCTTCAGAAGGGACGGCAGGACAGGGAGACTAGCCATAGGAGGAGCCTTCTATTGAATCCGATGGAAGATGGGGTCCACTGGTTCTGACTCTTTCTCAACGACCTTGAGATCCAAAGCGTGGGACATATGGGCCATCTGCTCCGAAAAAGCACGGATGTCGTCCGTTGGCGATGCAGTCATCCTCCACAAGATCAGGCTGTGGAGATGGCAGATAGGGCAGGTATGGATCCCATGAGCCCGATGAAGACAACGTTGAATCGGCAAGTGATGGACTGCAATCGCCATGGAGCAGAGGTGGTACGTGGCGGTGGTGTGGGTGGAGTCGGTGGCAGACGATGTCAGTCAGGACATGGAGATATCTCACTCTCTGCATCTTTTTTTGGAATGTCCCATGGCTCCTCGGGATGGAGGCCCTGAGGGGAATGGCGTCCACTCCAAGCCGCATACATCTCCCTGAAGTCAAATGCTCGGGAGGTCAGAATCTGAGAGCCAGTAGGCGACATGAATCCAGCCTGGTAGACAGAGCGTGCCAGGTCATGGGCCGTGTAAGCAGGTTCATGTTAATGGATGCCGGATTGGAACGGTCTGGTTCGGGTGGCGCCCTCAGGTTTGATGACCTCAACCTTGACGTCTGAGAGGGAACATTCAAGAAGTTGGGCTCTCGAGATGACAAGGGTTGGTGATTGGCCCTTCCGCTGGGGTGACACATCTGTCGGCACCCAATGGTACTTCCACTGAAACAATCTCCAGCGAGCCCATAGGAGTTGGAGCACAGCATGGCACATTTCCCTCAGCAGCTGTCACTGGGGATGGGTGGGTGGGAACAGCCTCGGCTTCAACAGCGAGTTGCGATTCAGCGGTACTGACAGGCCTTGCAGCCTTATCAGTAGAGACCGCAGGTGGAATGTCCGTCAGCTTTGACTTTTTCGAAGTTTCCTTCGGCTTGCTCTTAGACCTAGAGCTGTCATCATGCCAAGAAGAGTGTTTGTCCTTCCTTTTCTTCTTTAAGGACTTTGCGGCCTCTCCAGGAACACCAACCCGACTGGTGGTTTCAGAAGGCGCTTGGTCCTGAGGGACAGACTTCGAAGTTAAGGGTTCCTGGTCCTGTGCCAAAGTTGAAGGTGTCGAGTGTGCTCGATCCCGAGCTGAATCTGAGGAAGAAACATGTTTGTGCGAACCATGCACTGCCTCCGGATCTGAAGCAACCAAATGGCATCAGGAAGGGCTACGGGAGCAATGACGTTATTGGATCTTGGTCTTCGGAGACGGCGGATGCCGAAGCAGAAGCCGGAGTCGAAATAGAGGTCGGAATCAGAGCCCTCTCATATAAGAAGGACTTCAAACGGGATATCCTGTGCTTGTGTGCCTGAGGTATGAAGGCCCTACAGTGCAAGCAAGAGTCAACATTATGGGTATCTCGAAGACAAATCAAGCAGCGGGAATGGCCATCCGCACTTCGGAGTTTAGTCTGACAAACAGCACACCTTTTAAAGGCCGCTCTCCAAGAGATTTTACTCACAAAGTCACCAAACCCGAAGGGAAAAACCGTCAAGAGTAAAGAAATGCCAAATCCAGAACAGTGAGGAAAAACCATAGTCAAAAATCCAAGCCAAGTCAAGATCCAATCAGTCGAAAGTGAAAGAGAAAAAACTAGCGAACGAAGGTTACTTCAAGAATTAGGCGGGAGTGCCTTAAAAGGGACCGTTAGGGTGGGCGGAGTTACCACCAAAAATGTATCAATGCACATTCTTCCTAGAGATTCCAGAAGGTTCCGAATGCTCTGCGCAGGTGCAGGAATAACCCAACTGTGTGATTCACAGAGACCATGAAGAAGATCCTTTTTATCCAACGTGCTGTGAAGGTATTTAAGATTATGGAAATAAATTTATAATTTATATTATTTGCATAATTGTATTTTAAAAGCCTGAGAAATAAAGTCATAATATTCACTACATTCCCAGAAATTCAAAAAGCAATTCAAGTTTATAATTTTTTTTTCTTTTTTAACAAGAGATACTGCCAACTCATAGGTAGGCTACATTGGCCTGGTTTTGCTGTACTAAAGAATAACACATTTGATCAGGTGAAACATGCTCATGGAAAGAAAACAAAACTGGGGATTGAGAAGCACTCTACAGCCAGTAAAAACTGGACTGGCACCATGAATTCTAGTAGAGGTGATACCATTTGGAACAAAGTGAACTTGTAAGGTTGACTTGAACGTGTAAGGTTGGGGGTTTTGTTTTGTTTTGTTTTTAAAATTTCATTAATGGGTTACCTCTCTAATCATCATATTTAGTAGTGAATGATCCAGTACAGCTTCTTATCTGTGTCAGACACCTCTCCCATCCCTATACTGATTTATGACAGACTGAGATCCAAGCTGGGAAGAGGTTCTTCAATTTCACTTCTTTGGATGTATTTGTAATCCACCAACTGGGGTCAAGAGACATTAACTTAGCATTTAAAAAATACAGTGTCCCTGGGCAGTTGTTTTCAGTGTCAGAACCAAGTTAAATTCACAGACAAAAATTCCTAATTATCCATAATTAGTCATTTTGTTGCTGAGATTGCTAAAATGGCAGGGGTTCAGAAATTCCTACTGCAAATCACAGAGAGATCTAGTAGAATCCAATCTATTTTCTGCCTATCCTTGCCCTAATACATATCGCTGCAACTAGTCTTGGGTTAAAATGTGATTTATTTGCTTTGCAAGGGTGCAAATGGATGTGATTATAAGAGACACATGATTAGACTCTTTTGTGGTTTGAAATAAATTAATGGCAGCCACAAGGGGGAGAGACTTCAATCAGAACCATGGTGCTGGGGCAAAATTATTAACTCTTTGCCCTCCCCCCTACAATTTTCCTGATGGAAATATCTTTATTTCTCACTCACAGCTGCCTCTTGAGTCAAGAAAGCGCACACACACCTAGCTCTGGTCAATTTCAACTTCACCTCCACAACTGCTATTGCCTTCATTTTTCAGAACTACACAGGAGATCCTAACCATGACTCATACATACCCTATCTCAGTTAGACCAAAAGCTATACTAGAAAACAAAAATTTAAGATTTTCAAAGGAAATGGAACTGATATATATGGATAATCAACAAATTTTTAAACAATTCTATTAGATATTTTATTCCTCTTTTGTAATTGCGTTGACATGGAAGTGAACACTATAATTAATAATTTCGCATTTTCACATGCCACATTTTGCATTTGTCTTGCCAATGATGATAGTAGGTAAGCAAACAGCATATTCTCATGAGGTCTGTGAGGATTCAAAACTATGGAAGGAATATTCCACTTACTTTTCTATGCATTTTCTGCGATCTTACATCCTTTACTCCTTTTTTAAAAAAAAAACACGACTGACCTCTGTGCGTGTTATGTATACACCTATTTTAGATTATATGCCTTTGACAGGGCCCAATTTTTCAGAGGGGGGGTTGTTTTACTGTAAAACGCCATGTACATAGATGGTGTGATATAAATAAAGATAATAATAATAACAGCACTACTGGCCTTACACTTTCCAACTTATGGGGAAAGGAGGGTGAGAGGGATAGAAAATTGGGCTTGACATAGCAAGACTCAATGTTTCCATATCAGAGGTACTTATTGACTCCTGGAGTCTTTTTGTACTATCACGTGTTCATGATTTTGTACATATAAGCTAAAATATGGGAACTTTCATGGAATAAGATAAATTGCAGCAGAGTACAGATACTGCACTCTTGACAACACAAGAGCAAGAGGCCTAGCTCTCCATATGTATCCTAGAGATGTTACATCCATGTTACAGGGCCCAAGTTGCCCTTATGCTTTGTGAGCCTAAAGAGCCTTGAGCAGTCCGTATCAGTTGACTATGCTAAGTCTTTATTTCAAACCTCAACTTTCCAACGGACAAATTCTGTAGTCCATTTCTCGATTTCATTGTTCATTCACTGAATTCTGTGATAACTCATATTGAAATGAATAAATTAGTCACTTATTGTAAGACGGGATTTGGATGTGAATACAGATTTCAATTCTAGCTGGAATGGAGCTTTTCCATAGCAGGAAATATCTTTATTTGCCACACTTTTCATTATTACTCTGCTGATCATAAAGACTCATCAATAATACAGTAATGTGGCCCTGGATTTCCAATTTACTCAGTTAAACAGAAATGAATACAGAAAGGTTTTAAGGACTATTCCTACCCAGTCCTTTTAATCTTCCTCATTTCTGCTTTTCAGCACTGCACAATTGGTGTATATTTCTAACACTGGAGGCATGTTACCCCTAGAGCCATAACTTTACTGAGTGTGATGTACAGCTGGACAGTTCCAGCGCATACGTATTCAGAGCAACTCTTGTTCTAATATAGCAATCTGGAAAGTGACAACAAATGGCACTACTGATGTCCTGGATATTCCACAACAAAGCATCCTAGAAAATGACCCTGGACTAATTTAGCATTGGCAACTGGTTGCTGGATTATGGCCATTCTTTATAAGACTTAATTTTAGAAAGTCTTATTTCCTTATACAGTTCACTAGCACTGTACAATATTCTTACTGAAGAATATGTGTAAAAAATAGTGTGAGCTTTTTGTATTTTTTGCATATTGACTGAATATATTCTGTTTATAGAACTGAAGATAATTCATCATCATTCCAAAAAACTTAATCTCTACAACCCAGAAGGAACAAAAGGTAGTGGGCAGGACACAGCTAACCATTTTTCTACAATTTGTATTTGCTGGTAAAGTTTATATTTATCTATATAAACCTGCATCCTGTCAAGTGTATCTGTAAATATCCTAAACCAAATGGGAAGCTGGATTTGATTCTCCCTTTTCATACACTATACTGGTATAAAGGAATCCTTGCAGCTGTCAGGAACAGAAGGGTTTACTACAATATCCAGAATAGCAACATCATTTTTCAGAATGAAACAGAATTATACCCTCACCAGGAAGTTCATCTTGCATAAAGTTGGAAGCATACCAATTCTTCTCATTCATGACTTCTGATTCCCAAATGCTTAGAAATTCAGAACTCTTCCAGTCTGTAGTACTCCCAAAACCACTTGAATAGATATGATCTTGGAATGATGTATTCAGTATCTGCTGATTATTTGTATGATTCGGAACCAAAGCCTGCACAACAAGAGTATTTTCTAATTAGAAATCTGCTTGTTCCCATCTACCCCAAAATTATTAGGCCTAATAAGGGGAAATGTTGCAACTGAAATAAAAATGCTCATATGTACTTTATACTCAACATGCCACTAAGGCAACAACTGTCCAATGGCCATTCTAGCTGGGTGATTTTGAGAGTATGTAAGCTATGTTTCTGATGTGGTTGTTGCAATGTATGGCTAGAAGGGAGGTTTTATGTGGGGCAAGTCTTCTCAATGTGGTGTTTCTTTCATATTCTGCAATCTGCAATAGGCACTCACACACCATTTACTAAGAGAGTGGTGAAGTACTTCCTTCATTTTTACAGTCTGTAATATATATGCCTACATAGGGCTAAATAAATTTTTGCAAGAATATTTTGGAAGAAAAAGATAGTTGTACATTGTACTCTTGAATAATACAGTAATCCCAATAAAATGCAGTATTACTAAAAATCTAATTCTCTACCTTTTTAGCACTTTGTTTAAGAAATTCACATACCTCTAATTTTAAAAGTGCTGAAGTAACTGATTTTTGTAAAAACCATAAAAGGTTACCTGCCAATGACCACAAAATCTGTCTCACTGACAACATTTAATAACATCTACTCTATGAATTATGTATTTTTATGATCAAATGAAGTTCCAGGACATTTCCTGGAAATATGACGACAAATGCTTTGGATGTCTTACCTTATTCTGTGCTAATGGTGGAGCAGTATAAAAGGAAGCATGGAGTGTAGGAGATAAATGAGGAACAGCAGGAAGTGGTATTTGTCCATGAATGTGAGGATAAAGATGAAGGCCAGGATGGGCAGGCTTTTCTGGTATCTTAAACTGATGCCCAGCAGGAAGACATCTCTGTTCAATATCTGAGGAAGAGGGGCCTGGGGTTTCTTGTTTGCAGATGTGGCACTCACAACAAGTCGCTACTTGATCAACCTGCCAGAAATGAAAAATGACAGGTTGCATACATGTAACTGTAGTTCTTTGAGTGATCATCGAAACTCATACAAATGGGTTATCCTATGCCTGCACAATGCATATTTTGGGACCTTCTGGAGTGTTACATACGCATTTTTTTGGCAGTAGCACCACCCACCACCAGTGCCACTATATAAGGGCCTTCCCACTGAAACCTCCTTGATGCAGCAGTCAAGACACAATGAGGCTAAGATCACAGGTAGCCATTGGTTTGAAAGGCTTCCTAGAAAGTTGGGACAGCACCAGATCTAGCCTTCTGTTGCAGCCTGGGCCCTGGAGCCCAGACTTGTCCCTATGATCTAAATCCTTTATGTTGGGAGCAACTTCCCTTGGCTCAGAATGAGGCCCAGGTGGGCCAAGAAGGCCCAAGGTACGATCAATGTCCAACAGAAGCTGCTGCTTGATATGAGCAAAATCAATCAAACGTCGATATATGGATAGAGGATGACACCTTGCTGCTGTAAGAAAGCCGCTATCACTGCCATGACCTTCATGAACACGCACAAGAGCACTGCTGAGGTTGAGGGGTAGAACTTGGAACCAGTAAGCCCTGTGGCCTATCACAAAAAAGATAAGCCTCCAATGGGATGGACAGATTGACATGTGGAAATAAGCATTCTACAAATCCAGGGTGGCAAACTGGCCTCCTTCTTGTATCAGAGGAAGGGTGGAGGCAAAGTCACCATCCTGAAGCTTCTTGGATGGATGTAATAATTCACATCCCAATTATCCAGTATTGGATGGGGGCCCCCGTTCTTGCACTGCCAGGTCATGAACTCCATCTCGACCGCTAGAGAATGGCCCAGTGTAGCCTGACTGTCGGATTCAGGCAGTGAAGAAGTCTCTTTCACCTTTGAAAGGACGGAAGCCAACTCAGCCAGAGAACATTTGACTGGAGGGTGGGAGGTCAAGGCCAGTACAGACTTCAAAGACAAATCCAAGACTGGTATAGACTTGGAGGAACCTGAAGTTGGTATGGGCTTTGAGAAAGAACTTCTATCTGACAGGTCCTTCCCAACAGAAGTAGAATGCTGAGGAGATGGCATTTGAGGCCTCAGAGACTGTATAAGAATGCTTTCAAATGTAACTCTCTTTTCCGTTTCACTTGAGCCATGAAAACTCTACAGTGGTCACAAGAGGCAACTACACAAGCTTCTCCGAGGCAGAGAAGGCACTTCAAGTGTCCATCCTTCTCTAGGATCTTAGCAACACATGAGAAGCATTTCTTAAAGGACACCAGTGGGGCAGTGAGCCTGAAGGGCAAGCACAGCCTTGAAAGCAAGCACAATCTAACAGATCAACAAAGTACCACAAATCTGTCCTGTTTTATAGAAGCCACAATCTGCTAACTTGAAGAGAAACAGCAAAGTCAAGAGGCCAAACCAAAGAAAGAATGCAGTTTCTATCGATGCTGCTGCAACAGAGGACAAAAAGGAACTGGCAGTTTCGGCTGGAAGGCCCCTATATAGTGGCACAGGAGTTGGGTGGAGCTACCATCAAAATGCTTCTGTAACAATCTAGAAGGTTCCAAAAGATGCACTGCACAGGTGAAGGATAACCTATTTGTGTGAGTCATAGAGACCACAAAGTCATGTAAATCATCAGTGGTCATTATTTTTGTCTTCGTAATGTTCAACTATAACCCTGCTTTTTGCAATTTCTTCTTAAACTTTCCTCAATACTCATTCCAAGTCCTATTAGTACCATGGTGTCATCTGCATATCTTAAATTTTTGATGTTCCTTCCTCTATTTTCATATCTCCCAGAAGTAAGGCCCACTGCATTTGATGGCTCTCAGTCTCAGACATGTGCATTACATTGAACTGGATGTCTTGTTTAGCAGATGATACATGCTTAGAAGAATTACATATATGAATTCTATATATTTCATTTTCTCCTATTAGAGGTTGCTTGTATGCCTAAACGACCTTATTGACTTTTGTCTTCACTATTATATGGTGCTTTACAGCAGGAATGGAGACCTTTATTTAGGTGGGGGAAGGCAGAAGGCTGACCATCACGACATTCTCTGTGGGCTAAATGATGTCAGGTTGTATCCTCAGAAAGCCAGCCTCCTGCAAATGAGCCTTCCCTGGCAAAATTGTTTTCCTCTTGTTGTTGTTAGGTGTCTTCAACTTGACTTCACCTATGGTAATCCTATCATAGGGTTTTCATGGCAGAATTTATTCAGAGGAGGTTTGCCATTGCCTTCCTCTTCAGGTGAGAGAATGTCACTTGCCGAAGGTCACCCAGTAGGCTTCCATGGCTGAGTAGGGAGTTGAACCCTGGTCTCCCAGAGTCGTAGTACAACACTCAAACCACTATTTCATGGAGGCTTCCCTTTTTCTATTTCTTCTTATTGCCTGGTCACTGAATTCCTATAAGCCACCTTGAGATATTTTTCAAATAGGCACAGTGTACATTTTTCTTAATAAATGAATAAAAGCCACCAGATGTTTGTGGCTACGGGGTGGCCTTTGAGAGTAAGGAATTTGTTCTTAGTACAGGAATGGATGGCACTATGGCAGTACTTTTCCATGGTAGTAGGACTGCATGTTCCAGTGAGGCAAGAGGCTATGCTCACAGTAGCAGTGCTGCTGGTAGGGTCTTCCATGTCTGACAGGGTTTTGCTGAGGAGCCAAACTAAATGTGTCAAACAGGTATTGGGCAGAAGCAGTAGTGGGGGTGACACTGGAGGAGGATACCTCAGAGATAACAGCAGTGGCACCATAGCTAACTCTTGTTAATATTGAGCAGAAGGAGGCATGAAAACCTCCTACTGAAAGTCTTTTACCATGAAAACCCTATGATGAGACAATTCAAAATAAAACAAGAAATAATCTCAGAAGATGACACTATCAAGTTGGAAGGCACTCAACTTCTGGGGTAGAGCAGAGGACAACTATGAGTAGCACCGTGGCTAATGACACAACTAGATTCAAGCTGAAAGAAAGTTCAGCTGTTGACATGCCCAAAGGTAAAAAGGAAAGTCTGAAGCTGCACAACACATATTATAGGAACACAAAATGTAAGAAGTGTGAATCAGGGGAAGATAAGAAATAGTAAAACAAGAAATGGAACGTATAAATGTTGTAATACTCCAGGTGAGCAAGCTAAAGTGGACAGGAATGAGACATTCCGAGTCAGATAATTACAGTGTTTAACTCAGGAAATGATAATCTAAGAAGAATTGGGATGGCATTAACAATGAGGAGAGATGTAGCGAAAACAGTCAAACAATATAATGTAAAGTCTGACTGAATCATATCAATAAGACTTCAGGGAAAACCCATCAATATAACCATAAGCCAAGTTTATGCTCCAACTACAGAAGCAAAAGAAGAAGAAACTGAAAGATTCTGGGCTGAAGTCGAGGAGGAAACTGACCATACACCAAAACAAAACTTCTTGTTAATCATAGGCAACTGGAATGCAAAAGTAGGAAACACAGCAGAATCAGATTATAGGGAAGTTTGGCCTAGGAACAAGAAATGAAACAGGAGAGAGATTTTATGTGCCAACAGCTGGTTAACTGCAAACACATTCTTCAAGCAGCCAAAGAGGCAACTATATATCTGGACATCATCTGATGGCGAATACAGACATCAAATAGACTATATAATCAGAAGCAGGTGGAAGCTCCATTCCCACTGCTAAAACAATACCAGGAGCAGACTGTGGCAGAGACCATGAACTATTAATATAAAAAATTAGAGTAAAGCTGAAGAACACTAAACCAACCATTGTGCCAAAATACAAGCTGAAAAACTTCCCCGTAGAATTCAAAGATAATGTAAAAACAAAACAAAAAACCCTTTTAAGCCTAATTGACTGTGAGCCAGAAAAATCCTGGACTGAAGCCAAGGACATTGTCAGGGAGGAATGCAAAAAGAAACTATCTGCTGCCAAAGAAAGAGAAACCTCAATGGATGACAGATAAAACTCTTCAAGCGTTTTTTAAGTTAAGTACAGACGAGAAGAAAAAGTAAAAGGTGACAGAAACAGAGTCAGAATCCTGAATGCAACTATTCAGTGACTTATGCACAGGGACAAAGAGAACTACTATAATAATCAATGCAGAGAAACAGAAGATGACAACAAAAAATGAAGAAAAAGAGACTTCTTCCACAAGATCTGAGAAATCAAAGGGAAATTTAAACCAAAAATGGTGATGCTCTACAATCATCAGGGAAACACATTAAGGATCAAAGGGATCAAAAGGGACTGAATGGTAAATATTAAGAGGTGTAGAAACAATTACTAGATCAAAACCTGAAAAAAACTGCTTTATAAAATTTTAAAAGAAACATAAAATAATGTTACTTCAAAGTTCAAGTACAATAGTCCTATAAACTGAATGATTTGTACCTGCTGAATGGGGTATGATGTCACAGGACTGTCCATTTTGCTTTCATCCTTTCTAATCACATTACTTCCAACCATTAAATCACCTTGAATTCTTGGCAGATTACTAGTCTTCACACTGAGTTTGTCAACATCTCCTTCTGATGAACTGCTACTAATGCTGCTACCCTGGGGAGACTGATACAGAGTTTAAAGGGGAAATAATCATATTCCACCAACTTTCACCAAGTTATTGTTTGATAAAATACATTTATGAAACATATTTCAAAACAGGAGTACCTTCAACTTTACTGCTGTGTTCTTGACGCCACTATTTAACTGTCTGTGGATTCCACTGGCATTTTCTTCTATGTCAGCATTATCACAGTGATTAAGGGAGTAAAAATTCTCAAGTTTTTCTGATACTGGGTCCACATCTTCATTTTCACTATTACTGTAAAGAAAAAGCCTTATTTCTCTAACATGTACAATAAGCCATGTAACATGAAACTCTGAAATGAAATTGAAATGTACAATTTCCACTGTTTAGACTTGAAAATCTTCCATCTAGAGATAGGTTCTCAATGGTTTTTTAGTTTTGTTTTTAAGGTATAATTTCAGTGGAATTTGTATAAGAAACTTCCATTTAGCCTAAAAGAAGCTTCTATGTACAACTCTCCATTCAAAGATGGACATTTAGGGCATATCCAGATTTTCCCTTTAAAAATGATGCCATACTACATTTTAGCTCTGACAGGGCTGATTCAAATACATAAAGCATATTGCCTGTATACTGGATAATTATGCTGTGAAATAGGATAGCTGTGATAGTGTGCAGGTACCTTTCTTTTTAGAAGGCTTATTGATATATTCTGGTGTATATTTTGTGTGTGTGTGCACATGCACGCACACAGGCGCTGTCTCTCCTTATGGGAATTGCAACACAGATCAGTAAATTACAGATTAAAAGCAACGTCTTTATAATTGCTCCTGGATACAAAACTAACACAGGGTTTTGTCACAAAATGCACTGAGATCCAAATGTTTCAGCTCACACGTAAGTAAAGTTTCTGAGGGATAAATCTGTCATTCTGCCTGTTATTGAATACACCAGAATAGACCACATACCCTTTGCATTGCCTTTTAGATACTGGTGCCAACAGTTCATATCTTGCTTTGATCAAAAGAATACCAAGACTTACAAACTCTGTCCAGAGCTGTTATCATTCAGAATGGGTTTTGGTCTCTCTCTCTGCTGAACAGTGAAAGGAGAACTGGAACTGGATCCTGAGCTTCCTGATGACATACTAGATAGGTGGATTTCAGATAGACAATCTGGAGCAGAATCAATTTGCAGTGGCAGGTGATTATTATGAATGTCATCCGTAACTGGTGAATCCATGATTCCACACATCAGAATATGAGAAAGACTGCAGTCATCACAAGTACATCTGTTCATGGATTTAAAGTATCATAATGTTATTAGCACCACAGATCTTATTCAAAGCCATTAAATATACAGTCCCTGATCCAGCTCTGTTAGTGATTAACTGGAAACAGAAGGCATCCCTATTTTCATCAGAGGCCCTTCATGAGCACCTGATCCTGTGGTTATGGATATTTTTCAAGTTGTGCATTCTGAAGATGACAGGCTTCCTTGAGGATGCCAGTTATACAGATACCTGTTCCTCCTGGTTAATGATGTCTGCTAGCGCTGGGCTTACAATTATGGGCATCAGAAGCAATCAAAGTCTACTATGGAAGGAAACAACAGCAAACCCACTGTTGAAGAAGACAGGTTTAGATCCCTTGGCTATGGTGAATTCTTGCCTAGTTTCAAACTCACTATTTCCCAGTAAGGTTGTGAAGCGGATAGTATCATGTCAGCCCCCAGCCGTTTTGGCTGACCCTGATTATTTGGACCCATTCCAGCCTGGTTTACAGCTTGGGTTCCAAAGAGGATTTGTATTTTCCTGGTGAATTTCCCCCTGGACTCATGGGGGAGAATGGATGTCTATGTGACTCTACAGTTCCCCTAGATCTTTCAGGGTCTTTTAGCAGTACAGTATGACCCTTGGGGATTGGTTCTGGGAGGCTCCATGGATACTGAAAACTGTGGATAACAGTCAACACCACTGAAAATAATGGGACTTCCAGTTTAAAATATAAGAGAGTTCCCTTGGAGGGCCTAGAAAATGGCTAGAGAGGACACATTTTCTAGGAAGACTCTATGGTAGGTGTGCTGTTTTGTGTCCCATGGATAATTGAATCAGTCGATAATGAATCAGTGGATACGGGGGTCCTACTGTAGTTTCCTTTGGGACCCTCTCTCTGTAATGAAACTTGGGGGCATAGTGTTACCTATTAAGTTCCCTGTCCCAGCTGAAGATTCTAGTTCTGACCATTAAACCCTTTAAAGGTTTGGGACCACATAATTATGAATAACTGCCTATCCCCGTACCAAACATTAACACCGGCACTGGAGGTCCTACTCTCTGGCCTACCATTGAGAGTCATTATGCTGACAATAGTTAGGATTACAGTTGCCTCTCCACATTTGCTGCTTTCACTTTCACGGTTCCACCTAGTCGCGGTTTGCTCAGCAAGCATCCCAGCAAGCATCTCTCGAGCCCCATCACCGCTTTGGGAAGCCCGGGGGGGGGGGGCTGGCAAACCTCCCAGCCACCCGGCCTCCACCCCTGGTCCTTCCTGGTCCTTCTTTCCTTTGGGAAGCGCGGGGGTGCCTGGCAAACCTCCTGCCCACCCAGCCTCACTCCCCGGTCCTTCCCGAAGCGGCTATGGGTCTCGAGAGCCCCATCGCCACTTTGGGAAGCACAGGAGGTGGCTGGTAAACCTCCCACCTGCCACCCCGGCTCCCCACTTCCTCCTTTATACATGCATGCTCCAGCTCAGCTATTCTCTTCAGTTCCCAGTCTGCTGCTTAATGAAATTAGAAAGACAGAAAGGAGGAGGGTGGATTATGTGAATTCCCAGATGACCACTTGAAGAACCAAAGCTACAGGCAAGCAATTTGTCCTTCTTTGTGGTCTCTGTGAATTGCACAATTGGGTGACTAGGTTGTTGGTTTACTGGAGACATCACACCAATACAGAAGAGAGCACCACTCTGCCGAATGTTGCATGTGCTCTGATTTAAAAATCTAGTCTGTCGTGGCTAATAAACAATAGAAGGCTGTGACTAAGTGGTGGCTTTAGAAAGATCCAGTAATGATATACTTCTGTCAAGAGTTTGTTCCCCATTGCAAAACATAGGAACCTGTGATAATCTGGATGAATGGCAATATGGAAGTATGTATACTTGAAATGCATCACAACATACCAATCCCCTCTGAAAAGAAGCAAGAGAATTAACACCAGTGTCACTATGGGAAACTTCTTTACTTCAATGTAAGAATTTACTCTATGAAGATCCAGGATGAGTTGTAGCTCCCATCACTCTTCATGAACAGAGTAGCAGGAAAAGAAGCCAGTGTGTTTCCGGCAAGGTGACACCTATTCTATGGCATCCTTCTCCAGAAATGTGGCAACCTTTTCTCAGTGCTGTGTTCTGGAACCACCCCTAATGGAGGAATAGAATGAAATCTGATTGCATACCCTCTCTTTATGATGAAGAGGACCCATACATCAGCAGTGATATTGTGCCAGATGTTGGTATAGCGCTGAATATGACCTGCTTATGATGGGAGAGGCAGAACTGGGTGACAGACCTTGTCACAGTGGCATCCATGAGTAAAAGGTGATGTCATGAAGAACCAGATGATTTCCTGTTGAAAGAAGACCTGTATTTGGAAGAGCAGAATATTTTCGTTTGAGATGAGGACTGTGATGGGGTCTTAGAAGAATATGTGGGGGAGTGTCATCAAACATATGGCTTGGTGCCACAAAGACGATCGACATCTAAGATGTGACTGAGACCCTATGCCCATTTTCTCTGCAGCAGTGTAGGCCTTACAGAAGTGATCAAGAGCTTCAACAGTTTTGGAGTTAAAAGGTCATCCCCATCAAAGGGAAGATCCTCTACCCTGGATCTTGTGTCTTCAGAAACCACTGAAGCTAGTTTGTAGACCTCTGAATGAAACAGTACTGTGACATTCTTACAGTCTTCAGGCACCTGAGGCAAAAAGAGGGCAAGCTTTTCCTAAAGGAACTGCTGACATGTCTCCATACAAGCTTGGTAATTACTCACTCTGATGGCCAAAACTGCTGAAGAGTATAATTGATGGCCCATAATATCCAGCTTCCTGCCTTCTCTGTTGTGTGAGGAGGGGTGTAGAATAAGTCTTTTTATCCCCTTTTGTTTGATCAGCTTCTACTAAGATGGAGTTTGGGGATGGGAACAAGAATGCGGCACCTTCCATTGGAATACTATAGAGGTTTTCTATTCTGTGAGACATGTGAGGCATTGATTAAGGCTTGGATCACAATCTCTTGATAAATTTAGTCAGAGCTGGTAGTAACAGAAGTATAACAGGTTGTATACTATTAAAGTCCATGTGTTGAAAGACCAGGCCAAGCACCTGGGCAGGAACAGTTTTAACATCCAGTCCCAATGATTTAGGCATCCTGAGGACTGTTAAGCATATGGCTTAACACCTGCTGCTGGCAATAAAGGAGTGGGATCAGCAACATTTGGATATGGAGAGGAAGCCATGGGAGAAGATACCTGTGGAGCTGACATATGGTTTAGCATTGAGCACCATTATCATGGAGATCACTTGAATCTGTGGTAGAGTGGTGCTGAATTATCAAGGTTGAAAATGTTGATACCACAATAAAAGATAGCACCAATGAGGTGTCTGGCTGAGCAGGGCCTAGGCAGTCCAGGAGCCAGCATAAAGGGAGATAAAATGCTGGTAAGTATATAGGGAGGGGAAGTAATTGTTGATGGTAGAGGAAGTGTGGAGAACTGCTGAGAAGTCAATAAAGTGCAGGCTACTGTCATTGTCAAAGGAACTGTGGATAGTTGTTGAGAGGTTATTGGCACTGTAGTGGAAACAGGTCCTGATCCTGAAAGGCCAGCTGCAAAAAGTCTTATGGTAGTTTGGAGACTGTAGAGATCAGCATCATCTTCATTCTATCATAATGACTGGGGTTAGAGATTGATACTGACAGTCATGATAAGGTCAGAAATATTCCCTGTGTCCTCCATTCTCAATAATGAAGGGATTGAGATCAAGGTGGTTTATGTGATATAGAACAGCAGCTTGTAGAGCAAGCATAACAACTATGAAGTTCTCTCCATGATGGTTCACAGGAATGGTGATCTCGTGGAGAGCAGTATTCCATAGATCAATGGTAGGATTCACAAGCCCAGTCCTGGGAGGAATGTGGAAGAGGTCTAGGAGGAGACTTCTCTACAATTTTTCCTTCTGAACATGACTCAACAAACAAGATCTCATCTGTGGATCTCTGCTCCATCCATCCTCTCCAAAATAGGCACAGGTGATCTTAAGGAAATAAAAGCCAGTGTAGTTACACCAAGCCACAGGAGATACCAAGGTGCTGGATGTGTTGCTTATTGGTCATTTAGGGGATAGAGGTTATAGTGAGGTATCAGTCCAGTTGATTTTTTCCTTCATCCATTTCAGATGTGCTGGATCTGGAGATGTGTGACATTTCTTAGTGTGCTTCTGGCCAGTCACAGAGTGGACCAAAACTGACTTGCCTGGGGTAGGTGACTGGGATCATTCAAAGCAGAAGGCTAAGTAGACAATGAAGACTGGACTACAGAAACTGCAACCCTGGTAGTTCAGGCAACCATGGTTAATATCCTAGGTAGGAGGAATTTGTTGGACAAGATTTCCCACTGACTCAATCAATTATGTCAGTATCACTGGTGATGTCAGTACCAAGGGCATTGATCTCAAAAATAGTACTTGGAAACTGAACAACCACTAATCCACACTTTCAACTCCCTAGAAAGTGAAGCATTTTTGCAAATGGGTTTAGAAGTGGTGTCAAAAGGATTATTTTAAGCGTGGATTCCCAGGGTGCAATCTTAAGAGGAAAATAAAATATCTTTTTAAGATATTGGTAAATCTTCTACAGATAGCAGCAGCCTAAATTTTGTGTGCTTCACCAAGGGAAAAAGAGCACTCAGAACGGACATTTGAAAGTAGGATGTTACCCTCTGCAAGAGGTACACTTTTTAAACAAGGCCTTAGAGGCCATAAGATGAAAATGAGGCAGAAGAAGTAGAAAAGCAAAGAAAAGGGTAAAAAGCTACTTAATCTGACTGTCGAAGAATGTCTCAAACACTCCTGCTCACATGGTGGACAAAAAAGAACTGAGGAGAATGGGTGAGTGCACCAGAGCATACACATAAGAGGGAGGGGTCTACTCGGCTCAGGAATGCTAAGAGCAAGGGTACTGCGCAGGCACAAGCCCATGTATGTGACTCACAGAGACCATGAAGAACTGTTGGTTCATGGTTCTGTATTCTTGTGTGGCACCTTGTGAGGGCACTGTGCCCTGAACACTGGTTAAAAATAAAGCAATATGCATAGATCTCACTGGATTGTGGCTCATATGTTTTATGCTAATTTAATAACCTTATTATTCAAAGTTAAAAGGATAATATTTGCTTATGAAATCATAATAAATAATATTTAACTTATATAATATCTACTCACCTGCGTCTGTAATTACAGTTGGGACAGTCTGAAATATTTAGTTGTGATGACAACAGATGCCTCATTGTATCTGTAAAGTTATTTTCTCCAGATACTGCTTTCTTGCCATTTAGCTAGAATTAGCAAGAATTTACATAAGTATTGCAAACTACTTTAATACAATTTTAATTATACTTGACACATCAATAGAAATAAAATAATCTGATAAAACACTTTGATAATACATATACCAAATAAAAAAATGAAGTTAGAAACAGCTAATACTAGTCAATATCCCCCCGCACCATATTGTACCCATGCTGTGTTTAGAGGCTTACAAATCACCATTCACCTATAAAATTGCCACCAGATAACAAAGATGAATGAAGATTCCTATGCTTAATTTCAGCATGAGTTTGGTATTTTAAATAAAAAAGAAATTTATTATACATGCTAAGTTCAGCACTTACAGAACATTCAGTAACTAGCTGCAAATGACTGAACACAGACTGAAACATGGGTTTTTGGTTTCTTTAGTCACACTATACAAATCCACAATGAATCACCAAACTTGTGCTGTAATCTAATGAGACCAAAATAAGACCATAAGTAAGGTTTTGAACCCAATCTGTCAACTAATTTATCTCCCAAATAAACACTTCAGATTTCTGTATTTTTCACTCTGCAATGAACAAATTTTGACCAAATCTGACACTTCCATTTAGGTCAACATTCTGAATATTTTAATGCAAGTTTGGAACCAATCAGCTTCAGCTTTTTTGGGGGGGGGCTTGCTGGCTTTGGTCCATTTTTCATGGAATAGTATGAAACAAAGGACTACAGGCTTAACATTAAAAAAAATCATTTAAATCATAAACAAAATCATTAGTATCAGCCATGGGAATACTGGATAAACTTCCTAGTATATAATACATCACATGCAACTACTATCAAATATAATTTTCAAGCATTCTTTGTTAGGACTGCATATTGAATCTATAAATCCAGGAAGAGTTTGGAGAAGGGATGGGGGTGGGACTGGACTTGAGTTTAGCCGTGGGAGGAGGAAGAATAATTGTCTATTTGATTGACAGGCCATTCCTTACTTAGAGTCAATCCCCAACCTTAAACAGTTAGCGGTACCTACCAGCTACAAAACAGCATATCAGAGAGTACAAACATAAGAACCAGATGCTGTGACAGAACCAGAAGCAAATCTCTCCTGATGTCTACTTAGGCAACATTATTACAGGACCTAACCACAATATGAATAGGATAATGTTACCCGCTCATTTTTTCATTGTAGTCCAAAGTATCTAGGGGGCACTGGTTTAGGAAAGGCAGTTCAGTGATATGTGCTATCACACATCAGAATTGGCCCCTACTTTCTACATATGACAAACAAGTCCATCCCTACAGAACAGAACATATGCATAGAAATTAAAGTATTTTGAAACCAGTAGATCCTTTAAACCTATCAAGACACCCAGATAATGTTCTTAAAGTGGTCTTCCTAGAGCAAAGGAATGTCAAATAGAGGCTCCAGTGTCAAATTCCTGAATAAAAATTACCCAAAAAATTTCCAGGAGATGGCTGTGTTAAGTCTGTTTTGTGCCAAAATAATACGGTTGTCCATTCAAATTTGCTGGGGGTTGGTTCCCGTGGATACCAAAATCCGTGAATACTCAAGTTCCATTATATGCAATGGCATAGCAAAATGGTGTCCCTTATATATGATGGCAAAATCAAGGTTTGCTTTTTGGATTATTATTATTTAAATATTTTTAATATTTAATATTAAACTAATAATATTTATAAAAATATTTTCAAGCCGTGAATACTTAAATCCATGGATACCAAATCCGTGGATACGAAGGGGTTGGACTGGATGGCCCTTGTGGTCTCTTCCAACTCTACAATTCTATGATTCTTCCCACCTGCATTTCCATATGTATGTATTTATTTATTTGCAACTGACAATAACATTGCATGAATCTGATGAATTGGACTTTAGTTCACAAAACCTTGTATCACAATGTATCTGTTAATCTTTACACTGTTGCAATCCTTGTCATTCTTTTCCAAAATTACCTCAAGATAGAACTACAAAAAACACTACTTATTTCTTCAAATATATCATAATATATCTGTTAATGTTTACAGTGTCACCAAAATATTTCATCATTTCTTCAAAATCACCAGAGACAGAAATACTACTACTTACTTTTCTACCCTGAGAGTGGTTAGTGTGACAATTATATTTGAATTTATTATATTAAAGCATTTTTGAAAGAGTTTTTAAAACTGTAGATTTGTTATTTTTTTAAAAAAAAACCACACCAATATTTGCATATTTATTTGGAAAGCTCAAGAGCTCCATCGCTTTGTGCTACTTGTTTTAATTTTATGAATATGAGTTTTTTAAAAGCCTTTCAATGAATAACATGGACAGGAAAAGTATGGTATATTTAAACAGATGGAGTGAAGTATAGTGGGGGAAATTCTGCCCCTGGGCACAGCCCCTCAATATACTAGTTTATTCCACCTATTCTGGTGAAGAAGTGGGAGAGAGCACCTAGGAGTCCACAGCATGTGACAACCCACTGATCTACTGGACCTCATGTAGATGTGATAATCACATAATATCATAAACTGTATAGAGCTTGAGCCAAGAATCCTGAAAGACAAGTACTAATTCCCCTTTTCAACTGGGCTGCTGGTCAGAAGAGGCAGATGCAAGCAGTTTGTCAGGACACTATCAGAATAGCCAAGAATTTCCCTGCTCCTGGAAATCAAGTACCACCAGTAATCCTGTGCTGCTGACCATGAAGCTCCCAGATCTGTTGGCCTTCTCTAGCCAAGGACACCAAGCTTCATGCTTCTGTGCTACATGCTTGCCTATAAATTTCAGGGCCTAAATCCAATTGTTAGTCCCAACTGGAATAAACCAACTCAATCAACTGCTGAAAAGTCAACACTTACATAAATTCCATTTACTCAAGGGGTGTACTCTAGCTGGGATTAGCAATTGGATTTAGGCCTAGAGCATGTGGAATTCAATCAGCTCAATACAATGGTCTGAGTGGGCCCCTCTAACCACCCCCAGGAGCACTGACCTGCTTGGAATGGAATGATCTAAGCTTGGAAATAATGACCCACATACTCCTGATAACTATAGCACCCATTTTCAAATTAGTGTGTAACAGTAAATCTGTGATGGAGCCTAATGTTCTGGACAGAAACACCAGTATCTCCTAAGAGTGTCTTTATTTCATTCTACCCTATGTTCCTACCCCTGTTGTTCTTGTGTACCTTCAAGTTGTTTCCAACTTATGGTGACCTTAAAGCAGGGATGTCCAACCCGTGGCCCACAGGCCGCATGAGGCACAGGACAGCTACTAATGCAGCCCCAACTAAGCATAGCCAGGAAATAAAAGATCCCAGTGTACGTATCTAAGTGTGGAGAATCTCTTAGCAAAATGCTCTTTTCACGACATAAAGTGGATTAGCACATGCACGTTGATAAACAGTAAGCCTCCTCATGCTTCCTGCCCTGCCTTTCCTCACTCACTGCCTATACTCCCACCCTCGCTTCTTCACGAGGATATCAAGAAGTTTGGCAGCTCGGAGGATTTGGCTGCTCAGTCAGCTTTGGCAGGAAGGAGCTGCGTCTGGGCTGAAGGGGAAGCAGTTAGTGCTAGCAGCAGTGGTGGCTTTGGGGTGTCCAGCCTCCATCTCGCTGCAAGGCTGTTCCAGCCTGGGATGAGTAATGACATGGATTGCCTCTGGTTTGGCTTTCCTGACCAAGCTCCAGGTCCTCCTCCTCCTCCTCTGGACACGCTGAACTGCAAACCTCCAGTGGCCGCAGAGAGGTGGCTCTCTCCATCGCACCAAGCTGCTCCCACCCCCCTCCGCATGGCTCAGAGCGGACACAATGCCTTTCCCCCACTCCCCCAGGATCTTCCATCCCCCACTCTAACAGGGCCTTGTGGCAAAAGGCGAGACCAATAAAGGCAGGTACTGTGCCAACAGGGGGCCCTTACAATGATAGCCCACCAAAAACCGCTCAACCCACCAGGCCCAGACACAGGCATATCCCTGCCACTAGAGGACACAGCCCCAATGAAGTGAGAGGCGAGAGGCCAAATGGGCAGAGCAGAGCACAGGCACTCACAAACCCATCTGACAAGCCCTAACACAGGTACTGAGAATTTAATTGGCAATCATGCACACCTCCCTCCCGTGAACCAAATTCCCAGCCTGCTCTGGTGATCGCCAATTAAAAGACTGAGCAGTGTGGACAAACCACCTGCACTGCCCAGTCCAATCCCCCAACAATCAGGCACCCCATTCAAAGACAGAGCAGCGCAGGCAAACTGCCCACACTGCCCAGCCCAGTCCCTGGCTACCGCCTAACAGACAGCCATCCCATTCAAAGGCAGAGCAGCGCAGGCAAACCACCCGCATCTGAAACTACACTCTCCTCACTCAATCTGTGCATTTGAAGCAGCGGGCAGGTCTCCCCACAGGCACCCTCCAAGCCACCAGGCCAGTGAGGGGCAGTGGAGGCTCTCATTCTCTTCATCCCTCTCCCGTACTCCTTGCCAGACACTGAGTTGGGACTGGTGGGAGGAGCTGTGGAGGGAAGCGGGCAGCTCCACAGGGGCACCCACATGGCGGTGGAGAGTCCCTCCAGACTTCCGCCTCCTCCTCCCTCAGCAAGCAGCTCTTGCTCCATGGCCTCCTACAGGCACCTGCTGTGAGGAAGGATCAGCTTCCCCAGTTTCTTTCTCTGGGTATGTGTGTTTTTTCTCACATACACCCCATCCAGCATCAGTGCCTGATTCCACCTTCCCTTCCCCCAAATTGTAAGTCTTACGAAGCAGCCATTCAGCAGCGTCAGGGACTTCAGCTAATTCAGTGTTGTCTGGGGTGCATTTAGGCCAAGGCATTTAATTGCCTTCAGTTCTTATGTTCTGAGGGTGGCTGTCAGTAAATCAATAAAATAAAACACATACCCACAATAAAATCATGATCAGTAACCAGATTATAGATTCTATTTATGCCTGAAAGTATGCAGCTGAAAGCAATTTGTGTGGAAATGTACCAAAAGAATATGAAATCTGATGATATTTTACTATACGCTCCATAAGAATATGAAGTCTGGCAATATCTGAGGAGAGCTTTCACCCGTCAGATATTATTTTCACATAAAAGAAAGGCCCTTTCCTCACTCATCTTAACATACATAACTGAAAGTGTTCTTAGAAAGGTATGAGGGCCCTGTTGGGACTCAACATGTGAGCAAATAGGAAACAAGGTTATAACCCACCTAGACAGATAGTTATGTCTTACATTGCAAGCTTGGCTTAAGGTAAAAGAAGGTGAGGATTTATTTAAGTACCCATTCATATCTGGTGATGTCAAACCTACTGAATAATTTTGATAACAGAAAATCTCTCTAACAATAATAAGGACAAATTCACAGAACATCACAGCTGGGTATATGAAAGTCCTATGACCTATGAAAGCCATATAATCACCATGTGCCTTTGCAACTGTAGAACACTGACCATCAGTACACAAGTAAAATAAATCCTACCCTTTGACATTCTCTTCATCTAACTTAGAGAATTTACATTGAATTACTTCAAAGAGTTGGGGAATTGTCTTCAACAAGGCAGCAGATCCTATGTATGCACAGAATCTGGGACTCTGGCTATAGGATTGCTGAACTAATGTATATCAAGGTTGAATATCAACCAATCTGCATCAAATGCTACCATTCTGAAATGTTGCATTTTGAAAAGTACTTTAAGAGCAAAGACCCCATACCTGATGTGGTCTTCAGACAACTGGCAGCTTTTCTTGATACATCAAATGTACTGAGTGAACATTCTTCAGTGCTGCAGGAGATTCTTGTAGGATATGAAGAGTTCTGCAAGGCAACTGAAGAAGGTGTTCAGTTGGAGATACAGTGAAGTCCTGTATCATAAACATAAATTCCTTACATTTCCCTTATGTATTTTCAAGGATCATTGTGAGAATTTTACATATATATCTACTGACTATTAAGTCTTGCAAATATACTGTTGCATTCAATCAGAATATTTATGTAAGAGGAATGATATGTTTTTATGGCAACTTGTTGAAAATGAAGGAATCACATTCAGGAAACAAAGGTGAATTTTTTTAACTTCACCTTTATAACATAAGAACATGTTATTGAAAGAAATTGCTGATGATCTTTTTTGATCTAACTCTGGCATGGTCAATGTTGATACCATATCAAGGCCTAACTACATCACTTACTTCATTTCAACAAGACAATGATTGGCTTAAGCTGTGTAATAAGCAACTGTCCACATTTGTACCTAACCAACAAGGGCTTTTATTTTCTGCTCTTCCCTCTCCCCCCTCCCCCCACCAACGGCTTTCCATTTCTAAGAACTTAAAGGACATGAGAGCAGAGATTAAAGGAGCCTCACACTCTCTAACAGAAGAGTGAACATGTAAAAACTCTCTAATATCAGCTCCAGGAAGGCTGCAAAGACTGCAATCAGCCTTTCTCCCTGAACACTGAAGAAAGTGGTAAGCACTGTCAGGAAGCACTCACTACTAAGTAACAGATTATTGTACAGTATACACTAATACTAATCTTCAGCTGAGAGTGTCCATATTGATGTATCCAAAATAACAACAACAATTTGCAAGAGTGAGGTATCAGCAGGCTGACTGTAGCCAAAATACAAGAAACCTTAATGTGGGAAATGCCTCAAAGGCAGCCCCTATGGGATCTGTGTGTTCACTGGCTGTGGAATAGCAACTGACTATTGAGAGGAATTGCCTGTAGAGGAAGAGGGAATGGAATGGGATGGCTAGAACCTTCAATGAAAAGCGCTCTGTGATGCAATGTTTTGTTGCAGGTCCCATTTCTATACAAGAAGAGCAATTTCAATTTTCCAAGTACTGTTTCTTTTGCAGCCAAAATAGCACTGCATAGAGACAAGAGGAATGCATCAGCAGGTCTGCAGCAAAAGTACAAAAAAGGATCTTTTTGGAGAGAAAAAAACAAAAAGTCAGGAGACAACTGGAACAGAAAAAAAATAAAAAGTCAGGAGAGAACTGGAACAGAAAGAAATGTACAAAATGAAAACCTATCATACAGAAGATGTATATTTTCATTTCCAGATGTAGGAAGACAAAGAAAAAAACCCAGAATACTCTTCAATGAAACTGGAAAGAAACCTGATGTGGATAATTCTGTACAATGAACTTTAAAGAAAAAAATTGACAAAGCGTAAGCGTTCATACCCAGTAACTTTTTTAATGTCTTCAGGACTAAATATGACAAGTTAGTTAAGTTATCCCACTTAGAAAACTGTGTGACAAGGGCTCCACCAATTACTGTAGTTTATGTTACCGTAGAGGGCTTTTCTTTTTCTTTCTTTTTTTGTTGGAATACTGCCAATTAACTTGGGCAGCTTTCTTTCCACATTTAATGAAAACAGCAGTATAGCAGCTGAATAATTTGATGCTGCATTATGTAGAGATATTTTGCCATCTAACTGGAGTGTTAGAACAAGACAAAAATGGAACATGGATAATCTTTGATGCAAGTTATCAAAGATTTTGTAACTTTCTCAAAATACAAGAGAATGATAACTTTAGTCAATGGTTTCCTACATGACTAAGTGATGGTAGGATGATACCATTCAATTCCAAGGTGGCTTATTTTCCATGTACAGTAGTCACTTTGGAGCAAAGATGGGAGAATGCAATGGATAACATACCTGACCAATGAATATGGAAGCGTGTCACCATTTGTCTACCATGAACTTAGGTATGGCCTTAAGTAAACCACTTTTTCTCAACCTGAACTCTACCCCTTCCCCCAAGAAGACTACTAAACTAATTAACAAGGGATATGAACAAATTACAATACATATATAAAGTATAGAAAAGTTAAATAAATGCCGTGGGGGGAAAAATACTTGGAAATGGAGGAAAATCCCCAGAGGCACAAATGTGTTCCTAGAAGTCACATTCTAATATAATGAGGTAACAGTTCTCAATAACCGCTTGGGCTTATTGTTTTAGCACATAATTCCTGCTTCTCTTGCAGTTATGAGCTATGATCATTTTATTTATTTATTTATTTATTTATTTATGCCACCTTTCTCCCATGGTTGGACCCAAGGTGGCTCAACAAAACAACAACACCCCATCAATTAAAGTCTACTAATACAGTTTTTTTTAAAACAATGAAAATCATCACAATCCAAAAATTATTTAAAATGCACAAAAGTTAAAACACATATACCAATAAAAAAGTATCTGAGAGAATAGTTACATATTAAAAGACTGTTTAAATAAAACATCTTTGCCTGCCAGTGAAAGGAAGGCCGGGGGTGTGGGGGAAATCAGCCTAACCTTCCATGAAAGGGGGTTCCAGAGGGTGGGAGCAGCCCTAAGAAGGTTCACTCTCATGTCCTCACCAAGCGAGCCTGTCATGGTGGCAGGACTGAGAGAAAGCCTTCCCAGAAGATCTTAGAGCCCTTGCAGGTTTGTATGGGGAGATACGGGCTTTCAGATAGTCTGGACCTAAGCTATGATTATTTTACCTCATTGTAACAAACAAACACACACACAAACACACAAACTGAAGGTGAAGTTTCTTGCCATCCTTAGAATTTACAGTTATAAAAATGACCTCAAAAAACAAGACACCTAGAGTAGAAAATTAATCTGTCCTACATATGGTTACAAATGGAATTGTGATAACAGATAATAAACCCCATCTGAAGTTTTCCATTAAATATAACATTACTGCTACAGTTGTAATCAAAATTATTCAATCCCCATTGCAATTCAGGTTTATTGTCAAAATTTACAGACATTCAGCTCTTTGCAATGAACAAATCAAACAAAAGCTGGAACACATGAAATATCTGACACTTTGTTGAGTGTCATGTTTGACTGCATGTTAGAAATATGGCTAAGTCAAAAGAATGGTCCAAAAAGTTAAGAGAAGAGATCACAGAATTGGAAGAGACCACAAGGGCCATCCAGTCCAACCCCCTGACATGCAGGAAATCACGATTCAAAGCATCCCCGACAGATAGCCATCCAGCCTCTAAAAGACCTCCAAGGAAGGAGACCCTACCACGCTCCGAGGGAGTGTGTTCCACTGCCAAACAGCTCTTACTGTCAGAAAGTTCCTCCTAATGTTGAGGTAGAATCTCTGTTCCTGGAGCTTGCATCCATTGTTCCATGTTCTAGTCTCTGGAGCAGCAGAAAACAATCTTGCTCCATCCTCAATGTGACACCCCTTCAAATACTTAAACAGGGCTATCATATCGCCTCTTAACCGTCTTTTTTCCAGGCTAAACATAACCAGCTCCCTAAGTCTTTTCTCATAAGACATGGTTTCCAGACCTTTCACCATTTTAGTCGCCCACCTCTGGACACGCTCCAATTTGTCAATATCCTTTTTGAATTGTGGTGCCCAGGACTGGATGCAGTATTCTAGGTGAGGCCTGACCAAGGCAGAATAGAGTGGCACTATTACTTCCCTTGATCTGGACACTATACTTCTATTGATGCAGCCCAAAATCGCATTGGTCTTTTTAGCTGCCGCATCACACGGTTGACTCATGTTCAACTTGTGGTCTACTAGGACTCCTAGATCCCTTTCGCACGTAGTCTTGTTCAGCCAGGTATCCCCCAACCTATATCTATGCATTTTGTTTTTCCGCCCTAAGTGCAGTACCTTAAATTTCTCCGTATTGAATTTCATTTTGTTCGTTTTGGCCTAGCTTTCTAGTCTATTCAGGTCATTTTGAATTTTGATCCTGTCCTTTAGGGTATTAGCTACTCCTCCTAATTTGGTGTCATCTGCAAATTTGATAAGTATGCCCTCTATTTCCTCATCCAAGTCATTGATAAAGATGTTGAATAGCACTGTGACCAGGACAGAACCCTGTGGCACCCCACTGGTCACATCTTTCCAAGACAAAGAGGAGCAACTGCTGAGGACCCTTTGGTTTCAGCCAATCAACCAATTACAAATCAATTTAACAGTTAACTTGATCATTGCCCTTCACAAACAAGGAACAGGATACAAAAAGATAGCAAAGGCACTGAGTGTTCCTAGAGACACCGTTGGAAGCATTAAGCATAGTCCTCAATTTCAAATTTAAAGGAACAGTGATTATAGTACCTGAACCAACCAGAAAAAGGAAGCTTTCAATAGCTACAACCAGATTTCTGAGAAGACAGATTGAGAAAAACCCTTGAGTGACTGCAAAAGACCAGCAGCAAGACCTGGTGGCAACAGGCACTGAGGTTTCAGTGAGCACAAAAAGGCACATACTAAATGCAGGTTTCCATGCCAGAAGTCCACTACTAACCCAAAAGCACAAGAAAAGTCAGCTCCAATATACTCAAAATCACATAAATAAGCCACAGAAGTTTTGAGATTCTGTTCTGTGGAGCGATGAAACAAAACTGCAACTTTTCAGCTCAATGGATTAGCAGTATGTCTGGAGGAAGAAGAATGAACCATACACTGAAAAGACTAGTCTGCCTACAGTTAAGCATGGTGGTGGCTCGATGATGATCTGGGGCTGCTTTGCATCCTCTGGCACTGGAAACCTGCAGTGTGTGGAAGACAAGATGGATTCATTGAAGTATCAGGAAATCCTAGGCAAAAACATCATGCCATCTGTGAGGAAGCTGAAGCTTGGGTATCATTGGACCTTCCAATAGGACAATGATCCCAAGCAGACCTCAAATTTCACCAAGGCTCGGTTGCAGAAGAAGTCCTGGAAGATTCTAAAGTGATAATCAGACACCTGACTTAAACCCTATAGAAAAATCTCGGGTGAGATTTGAAGAAGGCGGCTGCAGCACGCAAACCCAAGAATATTACTAAACTGGAGGCCATTGTTCATTATGAATTGACTAAGATTCCTCAGGAACACTGCTAGAAGTTGGTGTCTGGCTATGTATCTCATCTGCAGTTGGACTTGCAGTAGACTTACTGCCTTTGCTATATAGCAATCATGTCTAATAGTCCCTGACTACTGGACTATCTTCCATCAGTTTGTCCAATCCCCCTTTAAAGCCAATACAGGATGCGTGCAAATTCAACCTTCACTTGAGGATACTAGTCTTAGAATTGAGACAGAACTTGGGGAGGGTAAGAACAGTAGAGTGGAAAAAAGAAAATCTGCCAGTGATGGTCACATAGGAAAAGATTATAGCACGGTCAAGTGAATTTGTTTTGACCACTTATGCCATAAGGTTCTTCCTTCTTATCAGTATGAAGAATCCAGATACCATTCTTACAGCTCTGTTGCTTTGATGTTGTTGTGTGCCTTCAAGTCATTTCTGACTCATGGTGACCCTAAGGCAAACCTATAATGGGGTTTTCTTGGCAGAATTTGTTCAGAGAAGGTTTGCCTTCCTCTAAGGCTGAGAGGGTGTGACGTGCCCAGGGTCACCCAGCAGGTTTCCATGGTTGAGCAGGGATTCATAGAATCATAGAATTGCAGAGTTGGAAGAGACCACAAGGGCCATCCAGTCCAACCCCCTGACATGCAGGAAATCACGATTCAAAGCATCCCCGACAGATGGCCATCCAGCCTCTGTTTAAAGACCTCCAAGGAAGGAGACCCCACCACACTCCGAGGGAGTGTGTTCCAATGCCGAACAGCTCTTACTGTCAAAAAGTTCCTCCTAATGTTGAGGTGGAATCTCTGTTCCTGGAGCTTGTATCCATTGCTCCGTGTTCCAGTCTCTGGAGCAGCAGAAAACAAGCCTGCTCCATCCTCAAGGTGACACCCCTTCAAATACTTAAACAGGAATATCATATCACCTCTTAACCGTCTTTTTTCCAGGCTAAACATAACCAGCTCCCTGAGTCTCTCCTCATAAGGCATTGTTTCCAGACCTTTCACTATTTTAGTCACCCTTCTTTGGACATGCTCCAATTTGTCCATATCCTTTTTGAATTGTGGTGCCCAGAACTGGACGCAATATTCTAAGTGAGGTCTGACCAAGGCAGAATAGAGTGGCACTATTACTTCCCTTGATCTGGACACTATACTTCTATTGATGCAGCCCAAAATCGCATTGGCCTTTTTAGCTGCCGCATCACACGGTTGACTCATGTTCAACTTGTGGTCTACTAGGACTCCTAGATCCCTTTCGCACGTAGTAGTCTCATTCAGCCAGGTCTCCCCCATCCTATATCTATGCATTTCATTTTTTCGCCCTAAGTGCAGCACCTTACATTTCTCCGTATTGAATTTCATTTTGTTCGCTTTGGCCCAGCTCTCCAGTCTATCCAGGTCATATTGAATTTTGATCCTGTCCTCTAGAGTATTAGCTACTCCTCCTATTTTGGTGTCATCTGCAAATTTGATAAGTATGCCCCTAATTCCCTCATCCAAGTCATTGATAAAGATGTTGAATAGCACTGGGCCCAGGACCAAACCTTGTGGCTCCCCACTGGTCACATCTTTCCAAGATGAAGAGGAGCCCCTGCTGAGCACCCTTTGGGTTCGGCCGGTCAACCAATTATAAATCCATTGAACAGTTAACTTGTCTAGCTTGTCAAACTCTGGTCTTCCAGTATCCTAATCTAACAATCAAACTAGTATACCACGCTAGCTCTGTACTATTGCTTTACTGTCATAAAACATATAACACATATCTGAATAAATTAGTTGGGACAGTCAGGAAATACAATTAGACTCATTATGCCTCATACAAGACCTATATTTTACACTGTAAACAACCATATTAATTATATCTATTTGATTGACTAGCTTTGGAAATATTTTCATACAAAATGGTACAGATTACAAACATGTGCTTCTGAGATGAGCACCCTTAAGTCTGACCTTAAGCCCAACACTGCAAGGATGTCTGAAAGGGGGAAGGACCCCTAAACAAAATCAAAATGCATACATTGGAGCACATTCCATATAAGCATTTGCCAAAAGATACAGAGCTAAATATGCTATCTGAATTTAAAGTAGCATTAAACACCAATCTCTTCTAGCAGGTCTATCCAGATGATTTTAAATTGTGAATTGTAAATTGTGTATTGATTGTTTTAAAATGTCTTGGTCTCACTTGTTCTTTTAAATTGCTATATGTTTTTAACTGATATGTGATTTTAACCAACTTTATGTTTATATGTTAATTTGTAGTTCCCCACCTCGATCCATAGGGAGAGATGGGTAAGAAATAAATATAATGATGATGATGATGATGATGATGATGATGAAAGAAAATACTGAGGTAGGATACCCTGAGCATATCTAATTTAGTTAACTGCCATTAAAATATTATTAGGACATATTTCTAAACAAAAGCAGCATACATTCAGTGTACAATATGAAAAATCAAATGCTCCTTGGGTTGCTCTATAGCTTGCAGTCACAAGTTTTATGAGACAAATGTCCCCTGGGCCCATCCTGGGCTCTAAATTCAATAAATAAAATAAATATGCCCACATAAGAGCTCAATTTCTTGCTTTTACAAACAGGTTGGAAATATGTTTTTATATGTTTTTAAGTGAACAACGCCTTCCAATGGCTGCGCTGAGGTTACTACACTCAGGAAAACATGAAGACCACTTCTTTCAGAGAGTGGGGAGGGAGAAGGAAGTGTCTTAATCCACTCAGGGAATGTTAAGGAAGTTAGCAAATAGCCAGGGCTTGAATTAGTCCTTGATGTAAAAGATCTTATTGAAAATAACATTGATTCATGGACACAGGTGATGGGTTACAGCAGAGAAAAAAGCTTTCACATCATCCCACCTGTTATGAGGGCTGTTATGATGGAATCTCTCCCTGGCCCCAGTTTTCTAGGTCTGTTCCATGGCCTGGATAGGAGCCAGTATAACACAGCAAAGCTGTTCATGTGGTTACTGCCTACATTATAGATAAACTGTAATACACATAACAGCAATATAACACAGTATTTCTTATTCTTTATGCTTTGAGTAACACTTGCTCTAAGATTTAAACACAAGCTAGCTGATAGAATTAGCAAAATCAAACTCCTACTCCTGTGGGATTAAGTACAATGAATCCAAGGCCATATCAAAACTAAATTTCAGTAATCAGCAGATATCCCACTCTCAGTTATTTGGGACTCCTTCATGGTCATGATATCTGTCAGTTATTATTCAATTCCCTTGATTAAATATCAATATAGATGAAAAGATAAGTATATAATCACCTCCCTGAGGCCAAATGATCAGTAAAATATAAGGTCTGGTGAAAAGAAACTTTATTATTTATGGTACATTTAAGATGAACCCCACTGCTGAATGCATCATTAGAAAATATGGTGTCTTATTAGAAATACTGTACATCTTTCCACATACCGTAGCTGCTTTAATGGCACACAAAAGGAAGCAAACAACACCAACAACTTTTCTGACAAATTGCTAAAGTTTCACTGTCAATTTGACAATTTGAAACCCAGCATCTCACAATAAGTTTCCTAAGTGTGTCTGGGTGGTTGTCTTGGCTTCATTGATTAAGATAGCTATCAATGAACCTTGCCTAAGGCACATGCATGGAGATCTTGTTCCCTTGGGCATTTCACAGGACCAAAGCTGCTAAGCAGTACAGTAATATATATAATCCACTAAGAAGTATACTCCAACAACAGCAGTAATCTAGGATGTCAGACTTGTTCTACAGTGCAGACGGGCAAAGTGCGGTCCAATACAGTAGGATACTGGCTATTCTAGCTAAGTTTGCTTCGACAATTTCTGGATGGCCACACATTCCCCAATCCGTCCACACTGAACTGAATTGATTTTCACTCTGGATAACAGTATCTTTTTCATGAATTCTTGCTCTCAGTCAAACAAATGATAAAATAACTTCAAAGAGAGGCTTGAATTCTTTAGGACACAGTAAGCTAAAGTTCAACAGTAGCAAGAATAACTTTTAAAATAAAGTTTAAAGTCAAGCACATGATTTCTATATCCAATTTCTGCATTGGGGGTTTGATGAGTAGGAGCTTTCTTGAAAGTCAAACGTTTCACCTTACAGTAAAAGGGAGGGTTCTTAGCAGCATTTAGCAATAAATTCTTCTTCCAGGACTTGAATATTAATTGTAATTCCCCTTCCCAAATAACTCTTACCAGTTTTCTATTGTTTCTACAATCCCTTTCTGTACCTCACTGGTATCTAATCAAGAGAAGGACGTTCTGGGTATACAGTAATTATTCCCTTACCAACCAAGACACCTACCAAAAGGTACTGCTCTTTGCTATAATATGAGGCACTTATTTATTATCTCTCAACCCACCAGAGCCTCCTGAAGTGATGCACAATGAGCAAAAACACTTTTAAAGCATTAAATAACTAAAAACCAATTAAACTTTTTTTAAAAAGAATAGTTCTAGAACCAGACAAAGAATTTAGAAAACAGCCACAGCGGACACCTCTAATTTTAAGATCTGAAGGCCAAGTAAAATACCATTTTCACTTCCTGTTAGAAGCTCAAAAGGGATGGAGCCACCCTGACCTCACTTGGGAGGGAATTCCACAAGTGAGGTGCCCCTACCAAGAAAGCCCTGTCACGAGCACTCACCAGCCTAGCCTCACAGTATGGTGGGACATCTAAAAGGCCTCTGGTGATACCTCAGATTTTGGGCAGGCACTCTTTCACAGATGTTGGCCCCCAGCAGTTACCCCTATCATTTTATAAAGTGAGCAACTGCTTATGATCCCCGTGCCTCTGCCTTCTTGCTCTTGGTTAATCTCATGAGGATACCCACTCTTCATCCTTTGTAATGGGGATGGCAAGGTGTCATATGCAGCTCTTGGAACCCATATTTTGTAGTACATAAAACCCTCCAAGAAATTGCAGGATCCCATTTTTTAAAAAGAGGCTGAATTATGCTCTAAGCCCACCTAAATGGCTATAAAAATGTGGTGCTTTGTGTCCCCCTTTCCCGCACTACCCCCCCCCTCACCGTCTGGCCCAAAATGGTAAAGTGGAGTCCTGGAACTGACAGGGCATCACTTCCACTTGCATTGGGAGCACCAGTGCAGCCCATGGAGGTACCGGAGGAAAATGGCCCCTACCACCTTTGCAGTTGCCTACTTTCTGCCCTTAACATTCCTCTGAAACTGCTGTTACTGAAATCCCAAGTATTTCTCCTACAATCTCTTTTGCCTTTGTCCTTTCTATTTAATATTTTGGATACAGTGTACCATAACAATAACAACTTTACAACCCTCTCCTGCTTAACTCTTCCTTAGTGACTATGTTTCAGTGGCTGTTCTCATCTAGTTATCTTCCGATTAAAGTTGCTTCCACAGTGAGGAACAAGCACCTAAGCCTCTCTCTCTCTGGTGTTAGGGTCCTTCAGGAATCTGCACTTATTCCCCCCCCCCATTCTCCCTCCACCTCTGTTTTGGGGTAATCTGAATAACTTCCATGGCTTCCACTTAGATTTTGGGATATTGTTTTAAAGAAGTAACATGTTAGATGTACAGTTGTCCCTCTGTATCCACGGATTTGGTACCCACGGATTTAAGTATTCACGGCTTGAAAATATTCTTTAAAAAATAATAATCCAAAAAGCAAACCTTGATTTTGCCATCTTATCTCTCTCTCTCTCTCTCTCTCTCTCTCTCTCTCTGGCTTTTCTTCGCAAACAAAGATTCAGGAAGGACTCATCCCACGCTTTCTGCAAGCGTGCTGATGACTAAAAAAGCCAATCTGAGATAAACAAATCCAGTTGCAGAAAGCACAGCAGAAGGTCTCCTTGGGTGATGATTCCGGGTTGTGATTCTTTCTGCGTTGTCGTTTCTCTTCAAGACTTGTTCGGTGTGACTTTCAAATAAGGCTGCAGCATTGTGGATAGTGCATCTCCAAGCCTCCCGATGAGAGGCCAGGGCAGACCATTGTCGGTGATCAATTTGGCCGAGCCTGAGATGTTGTTTGAGGAAGTCCTTGTATCACTTTTTGGAGCGCCCCTCTTACGCTGACCCATGGCGAGTTCACCGTAGAGTACTATTTTTGGGAGGCGATGGTCCTCCATCCTAGAAACGTGCCCTGCCCAGCGCAGCTGTGTTCTCAATATCATGGCCTCAATGCTGGTGATCTCTGCTTGCTCAAGGACAGCAACATTCGTCACATAGTCAGTCGAGTTTATATTTAGGATTGTGTGTATACAGCACTGATGAAAACATTCGAGGAGTCGTAAGTGTTGGCGACAGATGACCCATGTTTCAGACCCGTAAAGGAGAATAGACAGTACAATGGCTCTATATACACTGATTTTTGTGCTTCGCCTCAGGTGTTTGTTTGTTACTTATATAAGGGACACCATTTTGCTATGCCATTGCATATAATGGGACTTAAGTATTCACGAATTTTGGTATCCACGGGGGGACCTGGAACCAAACCCCAGTGAATATGAAGGAACAACTGTAATTTATTACATTTTTGGATCGGCATGTTGGCTCATCACTTTAGACAAAACACATTCCTTTTTACTTTCTTTTTAAGAACAAAATGCCTTTTGAAAATAAAAGCCCCCTCCCACCTCAAGAACCGTTTAGAAATAAAATACATATACTAGTAATTACATTAAAAAAAAAAACTAACAATGTTGTTGTTATATGACAGCTTCTGGCAACTCTATGAATGAGAGACCCCCAAGAGACCCTGTTACTAACAACCCTGCTCAGGTCTTGTAAACTCAGGGATGCGATTTCTTTCCTTGATTGAGTCTAGCCACCTGTAATGTCTGTCTTACCCTTTTCCTACTGCCTTCCACTTTACTGAGTGTTGGCATCTTTTCCAATGAGTCAAACAAATGTTATTTTGAAAAAAGAGCATGTGCTATTTTCTTGTTAGCATCAAAACATCATTACATCTAACAACTGCTAACACACAAGGTATAACAAACTTCGCCACAAACCCAGAAATCAACTCTGCCCACACATCTACTCAGGAAATGTCACCACAGGGCCTAATCACATTTTTATAGACAATATTAAAGGTACTTCACTTGCTCATCCTCTAATGTGAAATGTGCCGTCCTCTGTCAACAATGCCCTCAGCACTCTACATTGGGCAAACAGGGCACTCTGAACCACAGAATAAAAGGACACACACCAGACATTAGGAGTGGGAATACACAAAAACCAGTGGCAGAACCGTCAGCCTACTTGGGCATTTCATCTTAGACCTCAGAATAGCAGTCCTTGAACAAAATAAAACACTTCAAGGAGAGACTGGAAAAAGAAACAGCAGAGTTTAGATATATCCATAAATTCTAGTCCATCAACAGTAGGTTAAACAGGGACAATAGTTTCCTGGCACACTACAACATTAGTTAATACTCTAGATTTGTGAGGGCTACTTGCCCATTTTATCACATCTCCTTTCTGGTTCCCAGCCAACAACATACTATAGGCCAAGAACTCCTTCCACCATTCACATGGACATCTACTCATCTTGGCTTTAGGCATATCTTTCCTCCCAGCTGTCCCCCAACGACAATCAACAATCATTAAAACTGAACTTGTCACCCCATCACCATACCCACAGGCTTTGTATTTCTATTACTATACATATATGCAACCTGCTCATCCATGGGTATAAATTGTCAGGGTGTATGAGTTCCTCTAGAGTATGCACAGAGGGATAAGAGGAGAAATAGTAATCTCCAGTCATTGCGTGCATCATGTTGTTGAAATGAGCACTCAGACACATTGCTTGTGTCTAAACTACTCAGCTTTACTTAACCATAGTAAATTTATATTTATAGTGAGTCAGAGACTCCAAATACATAAGCTACATCATTCAGGAACATGTAAAGATGAGTGAGTGCACAGGACTCAGCTCACTTCAGCTCAGAGCAATACAGAGCAGAGAACAGAAGGTGGGACAAAGGGTTGTGCTATTATATACATACATTTGGCATCATGGACCTTGCAGTGGCCCATTCCCATACACATGGTTTATTCGACCCTTCCCATGGAGATAAATGCTTACAGACACAGCAATTCTCTCCCACACTTTCTGTTCTTCTTGCATGAAAAGTCAGTAACAGCTGTGCCGGTCAGGCCCTCACTACTGACCCCTGCTGGCAGCAGCTCTTTTTACTATTAAATTCTCATTGATATTCAGCCTAATTAATGAAATCCCTGACATAAATGTGGATAAATCCATAGGCACTTCACTCCATCATATGATTTAGTAGACTCAGTCTATGAAAGCTTATGCTACAAACTTCTTTCTCTCACTCTCAATGGTGCTACAATATTCTTCTGCACACTGCTTCCATGTTTTCCTTCCATTACTACTTGCATATTAGGCTTCTCTCCAGTCACATCCCTTTCCTGACTTTTCAATATACTCACTAAAATGCCTTCTCAATCTCAACATATGAATGTTTGCTTATGAAATCTGCTGCTAATACAATGAGTGTGACTGCTTCTTGTATTGCAATTCATTTCTGTTATGAATTAAAACCTTTCAATGTATTTGTATCAGTTTCAGTTGTTGTTAACCACTTTGAATTTTCTTGTATAGTGCATGGTTTGACTTTTTACAAAAACCTTTCTCATGTTATATTGCTTATCTTTCTTTCCCTCTTTTCCTCCCCTTGATCTCTTTTAATGTCTGCTTACAACAAACCTATCCATCCAGCTTTGCAGCCTTTGCTTTATCTTCAACTCTTCCCTCTCCTTTGCTCCTCACTTTTATTGTTGCCGTATCATGTCAGTTCTTTCTGTAACACACTGCAAGAGTTCACACAGATCTACGTCACTGGCAAAACTTTGATAATCTCCTGCCTTGATTTCTGCCAGATTTTTCTCTTTGACCTTCCAAAATAGCATCTCAATTCTGTCACTTCTACTGAAAACTGCAGTGCCAAAATAATTTTTCATCCCCATTGCTGTAGCATAGGTCCCATGCCTTTTTTCTAAATGTCTCCATGACTTGCCCCACTGTCTTTTTCTGCCCTGGTTTTTCCATTTCCCCCCTCTTTGTGATCCTCACAAGCCCTTTTGATTAAAGTTAGAACTATATACATTATTTGTTTCTCTCATCTATGTGGGAAAATTCTACAGCTTAGTAATAGTACATGCTTAACATGAAAATTTTTCAGGTTCAATTCAAAGCACCACCAATTCAAGAGAATCTCAAGTAGCAGGAGTGGGATATCTGGGTTCAAGTCCAACTGACCTAATCCAATTTTTTTCCACCAGCACTGTTGACAACTCATATGAAAGTTATTATATTGCTGAATAGCACTACACTGACAATTATGAAGTTTCTGTCAAAGGATGTAATTCATTTAAGTCAGTCTGTTGGTATACAGGAATTTGAAAGAGGAAATCAGAAACATTAAGAAAAGCAAGTTTTCAGGTTCTGATGACTTACTGGTGGAATACTTTAATACAGTCATTCCTTCCCATTCACGGGGCTTAGGAGGGGAGCGCAACCTCAAAACTGAAAAAAATGTAAGTTAAGCCTCCCCACAGGGAACGCGTGGCTTTGCAGTGAGTGCAGGGGTTTGCTTGGCCTTCGGCTCTGCCCCCAACGGGAACAAAGGCCGAGGAAAACCCTGGTGCTCGCCACAAAGCTGTGTGTTCCCTGAGGGGGGGGGCTGAAGGCCGAGCACACCCTCAGCGGCTTTGTGGTGAGCACAAGGGTTTGCTCAGCCTTTGGCTCCCCCCCGGAAAAGGGAACGAAGGCCAGGGAAACCCCCAGCACTGGCCGCAAGGCTGTCTGTTCTCGGGGGGGGGGAGCTGAAGGCCGAGCATACCCCCCGGCACTGGCTGCAAAGCTGCGCATTCCTTTGTGTGTGGGGGGAAGCCGAAGGCCAAGCATGTCAGCCAGCACAGGGGTTTGTTTGGCCTGCAGCTTCCCCCTCCCACAGGGAACAAAGGCTGAGAAAAACCCCGACGCTGGCCACAAAGCCATGCGTTCCCTGTGGTGGTGGTGGTGGTGGTGGAAGCCGAAGGCTGAGCAAACTCCCAGAGGCTTTCCGCAAATACACAAAACCATGAAAGGGAAAGCCGCGAATAGGAAGTGATGACTGTGCATTTGTAGCTATCTAGAAAGAAACACACAAGTTAAAGAAATCTTAACGACATCACTGGATCCCAATGAATGTGCTACTTAATTCTTTATAAAGCAGTCTTGCATTTAACAACTTGCCTGGTAGACACAGGCAATCAGGAATTCCATGCAGTGAATGTACTTGCAGACTGGGGGATAGGCTACTGAAGGAGTGACAAGATCACTCCATCCCTCTTTCACCAGTCCACCTGTAGAGCACACTTCATTTACTCTATAACTAACAGGCTAGTTGACTGCATCTCCCTGCTGGCTGTGGCTGAGGAGACATCCCTTCCTCTGCACCCAGAATAAAAATGCAAAGCTGATAACCTTTTAGTAATCTCATTAACATTTTTGTAGACTTTAATTTGTAGGCTTATTTTATTAATTATATACACTTATTTTGCACCAATACAGGAATCTGTACATGTTGCAGGTTTTTAGTTGATTCCAAATAATATAAAATAACACCAGCATTGGCTATTTGTATAGCACACAAAACGAGTTGGGATGGGAGGGGGGAGATTCCCACCAAACAACATACTTAAAATCTTCATAATAAATTAAGGCAACAACCATGTGTATGTTTGCCTGGATACAGGCCACACTGATCACAGGGGAACTTTCTTCTGATTACAGGATTATATATATGTATAGGACATAGCTGTTTTACCTGTTCTATGATATGCCTCTGTTTAAAAACTTCCCAGTCTTCCTTCAGAAAGCGCTGCTTTGTTCTCATTGCCACCTGGAACACAAATTAAGCCACGTTCACTTATTAAATACTCTCTAATTTGTATCTCATCTATTTCAGAATATATATGCTTTCTTGTAAGCAAGAATAATATATTTTATTCATATTTTAATTAGAGTTAACATTTGAAATATTTGCAATATTCCCAACTTTTGTAGTATAATGTTCCCAATGGTGACAAATATGTACAGTATTGGAGATCCAGGAGCAGAATTTGGCTTTTTGCTCGTTTGGTGGCTCTGTAACCTGATAAAAGATTATTGATATGTGGAAACAGAGAAATTACAGATTCTGAGTTAAAGATAATTCCTGCAATTATATTTTGGGGAGATATTAAAGATCCTACACATTATGTTGTGCTAGTTAATTATGTTAACTGGACTAAAAATTATGTTTGAAAAGCCTGACAGATAACTGTTTTAATACTAGTTCATAATGAAAAAAGATAATATGGATTAGTGTATTGATAAATAAAATTACAAGCTACAAATTGTGATTAGATGGGAAAATGAAGTCCATATAGATGTTTCGAAATAAAATCAGATTCCATTTATTAGCTACTGAATTAGACATCAGATGAACTACCAATTCTGTATTTACTGTACCAAATATGTCAAAAACATTATGTTTATATTTATGTGTATACAAATATTTGTATGACTGCTGACGGCAACTTAAAGAAAAGAGAAACAGAGTGATTTCAGATATAATAATTCACCATCTTAATGATATAACTACTTTATCACAGAAATTTACAGCATAGTTGCAATATTTGGAAACGGAGGAAAAGATGGATGAATTGCTGAGTTGCATGCAATTTAACTGATTTCTCCCTTTTTCTAATGTGGAAGGCTATTCACATAACACTAAAACTTTGAAAAGTAAGCTATGAATACCCCAAGCAAAACAAATAAAAATATGCAGCTGCTACAATTAGATAAAACTGACAGCAATCACAATAAAATAGAAATATAGTAGGATCCCCGTATCCGCAGGGGATTGGTTCCATTGGGCCCTGCAGATAATGAAATCTACCGATAAGAGCGAACACAGGATGGGAGAAGGGAGGCAAGTTCTTTACTCCTCCTCTCTCTTCCCCTTTCACACACACCTGTTGCCACTGCCGCTACTGGAGCCATCAAGGGAGAAGGGAGGCGAGCTCTCCCCTCCTCCTTTTCCTTTTGCCCCCCCCCATTGCCACTGCCACCACTGGAGCCATCATGAGGAAAGGGAGAAGGAAGGCGAGATCTCCTCTCCTCCTCTCCCTTCGCCCCCTCCCCACATTGCCACTGCTGCCACAGGAATCATCATGGGAGAAGGGAGGCAAGATCTCCCCTCCTCCGTTTCCCTTTACCTCCCTGTTGCCACCGCCACCACCAGAGCCATCACGGGGGAAGGGAGAAGGGAGGTGAGATCCCTCCTCCTCCTTTCCCTTTCCTTTCCCCCACCCCCGCCATCGCCAACCATGGATAACTGAATCAGCAGATACGGGGGTCCTACTGTACCTGTATGAATAACTTAATAAACAAATGTGTTTTGTATTGAAAGGTATAGATTGAGCTCAGAAGCAGCACAACAAGGAAATATTATCTGAAGTGCAATGGAACCCTGACTATTATTAACAAGTACTCAAGCAAAATGAGCATTTACTTAGTCCACAAAATTTTCTACAGGTCTTATACTTAGCTAATGGAAAGCCAAGGGTACATTCAGTTGTTTCCACTTCATACTATCACAATCTCTTCAGGCCTTGTCTAGGATAGGGGTGGGCAGCTTGTGGCTCTCCAAATATATTTGGACTGCTATTCAGAGTTGTAGTTCCGCAATGTCTGGATGGTCACAAGTTGTCCACCCTTGGCTCAACAGCCTGATTTTTTTGGAGTTTATTTATCTCCAGAATCAGGAATGTGATTCCCACCTGACCAGAAGCAGTGTCACCTCCTCTTTCATTTTTGGCCCTTTTTTTAGCTTGAGGGAGTTGCAGAGGGAAGGAAAAGACAAAACAGTGCATTTAGGGGTCGTTTAGAGGCATGGGGGGGGGGCAAATATCAGCCAGTATTTTTTTAAAAAAGGGAAATCTAGGGGCTTTGGTGTTCCTGGGGCTGCAAAACTGGGGCTAAGGGAAGTGTGCACCTGCACTTTCCCCATACCTGGTTTACCTCTTATTTATGAGTCACTGGGTGTCCTTCATTTCACAGGTAACATCAAATTTCTTTCAAGACAGTTTTTTGTTGATTCCTAAGAACAAATTAAACAGTTGCTCATTTTTTTCTACTTTAGCATGGAATACTTAGTGATGTCAACACTTGCTGTTCTTAATGTCCTTTTAATTGTTTTAATCTATTGAATTCCTGTTTTAATTTGATTATCTTCACCATTATCCTCTCTAAAAATACTTTAGAATTAAAGAGCTGTCACCAAACACCACATCATTCCTGAGTGGGATTAATTCACCAGAAGAGCTTTCTGGATAACAATGTGGTCTCAACCCTCTATGTTTGTTCAACACTAGCATTTGGATTTTTGTGGGCACAACCTTCAAATGTGGAGTTTTACCTTCTGTCTTGATATGACATTGACTTGCTTTGAGTAAATTAGCTTGGTAATGTACTCATTTATTTATTTATTGAATTTATATCCAGCATTTCTCCCAAGAAAGAATCCGTATGTCCCATCCAACATACTCTGTAAGATGGAGTAATAGAGACCATGGAGGAGGAAGATGGACAGCTTTCCAGTAACTTTATTTCTTCAAGGGGATTATCTGCATATCCATATAACCCACCTGAAGTGAGAGAACAGTTAGATGTGTTCAGTACTAAGGCAATGCACTCTGTCAAAACTTTGTTCTCCTCTAGAATGCTCTAAACCAAGGTCTGTACAGGTGAAGAGCCCTTCACCTACACAGAGGTATCCATGTTTTGTAAAAGAAACAGGATCTGCCAGTTTGTTCTCACACACAACCACTTCACTTTTGGTAATAACATATAACTTCAGGTTAACGTTACTGCCGTGGGCACACACATGGCACCATATGTCAGGGGATGACAGGACACTCAATTCCCAGCAGAAGCCATTCCCAAGAATACCCATTCCCAAGAATACTCACACACAGAGTGTTTGATGTCCAAATAAGCAGGAGGCACTTTTATCTTCAAAGTCAAACAGTTGCAATATATACAAATATTTACAATTGAAGGAGAAACTGCTTCACCAGGCCTCGGCATTCACAGGAAGGAAGTGAGTTCTGTTCTGAACTCACTCTCTCTCTCTCTCTCTCTCTCTCTCACACACACACACACACACACACACACAATATTGCACCCTAGTGGTCTGACTAGGCATGACTTGGTAGTTCATGCCGTCAGCCACTATGACTCAGCATGGTTCTGCAGTTGTTCGGTCATTTTATAAAGGAGTTCAGTCTCTAATTCCTGACAATCCCCTCCAAAATGGTCAAACTACTGCGCAGGACACATGTTATAATCACAACATAACATCATTAACATACATTATTGGACATCAATCATCTGTTGGTTGACCTTCCATTTTGACTCCTTTGACTTTACACACTAGTGACAAGGCCCAGCCTCTTTGCCATCTCCTCCTGGCTTCCTGCTGGAAGGGCTTTTGTGAGCAGGTCTGCAACATTGTCCTCAGATGGACAATGCCTCAGACACAAGGCACCTTGTATTAACTGCCTCACATTTTGGCAGTGTACCGCAATGTACTTTGTCCTGCATTTCAGATTTTCTGCTTCTGCCATAGCTATGCAGGCTTGTGAGTCCTCATGCACCTCAACAGGCATTTGGCATAGCTCCCCAAGGTCTGCAAGAATCTGCCTTACCCATTGTACCTCACTTGCAATCTCAGACAAGGCTGCAAATTCAGCTTCAGTGGTACTAATAGCCACACAGTTCTGCTTTCTTGGGGGCTCTCTGCATACCTGACCACCATCGCGGTCACTGGCTTCCTGTCTGAAGTCTCAGTAGCAAAAGAGCTGTCCACATAGCACTTCAGGATCACCTGACTTCCTGTCAGCTTCAAACACATGTCCCTGGTCCCCTTGAGAAACCTAACTACCCTCTTCAGGGCTTCCCAATCTGCCCTCCTTGGCTTGGAGATTCTTCTGTTGAGCACCCCAACTTCAAACCTGATGTCAGGCCTTGTGCTGTTTGCAATAAACAATAGAGTGCCTACCACTGAGTGGTACAGATCAGTACTTTCAAATTCCTGTTCTGCCTCCAAGTTCACAAAATCAGTGGTCATTGGTGTCCTGACCACTTTTGCTTCACTAAGCCCACACTTGGCCACAAGACTGTCAATTTTCTTCTTCTGGCTTAGGAAAAATTCTCCAAAACCAGTTCTTTCTACCTCTACTCCTAGATAGAATCTCAGCCTGCCTAAGTCCTTTAACTCGAACCGGCTTTCTAACTCCACCTGCGCTTTCTTGACATCACTGGCACTCTTTGCTGCCACACAAAGGTCATCCACATAGATAACTAGCATGACAGCACTATCACCTGCCCCCTTGGTGTACACACACGCGTGTGCAACACTCCTTGTGTAACCTAGTGACACCAAAACTTGGTGTATGTACTTGTTCCAGCAACATGCACTTTGTTTCAAACTGTAGAGCACTTTGTGCAATAAGTACACCTTGCTCTCACCTACACTGTCATACCCTTGGGCCTGTTCCATGAACACTGTCTCTTCAAGATCAGCATTCAGGTATGCTGTTTCAAAGTCAAAGTGTTGCACAACCATCTGCCTCTTGGCTGCTACAGCTAACACTAACCTAAGACTTTCTGGCTTTGCTGTGGGCAAAAAGGTTTTGTCAAAATTGGTGTAGCGCTCCTGTGAAAAACCTTTCATAATTAAGTATGCTTTACACTTTTGTGTTCTATCAGGCATGTCCTTAAGCTTGTATACCCACCTGCAACCAACAACCTTTTGGTCTTTGGGCCTGTCAACTACCTGGAACACTTTCCTCTCAACTAGTGACTCAAACACAAAGTCCATGGCTGTATTCCACTTCTCCTGCTCTTCCTGGGGAAGTTTTAGGGGATCCTGAAAACTTGCAGGCTCCTCTGCCATGACACTGCATAGCCTGGATTCCTGAACAACAAATCTGTCAGGAGCCTTTCTGGCCCTCATTGACCTTCTGGGGATGAGCACCCTAGTTCTGTCTGACGCATCCTCACTTGCACTGCTGCTGCTATCTCGCCCTGTGTCAGGCTCACTGCTTGTTTGTGGTGGTATGTGGGTTGGAGTGGCATCTGAAATGTCAGGCTTTTCTTCTTGTACCTCCCCTTCATCATCAGGCATTACCACCCCTCCATTTGTGGGACTTTCGGGAGTTGTTAAGACATCCCTCCCCAAGGGAACAAACACCTCCTAACTGCAGTGAAATCTGTCCCACCCTGAGTGCATTTCAAAGTTTGCACTCCTGGAGAACACCACCTTTCCAGGATGGAGAGAAAACACGTACTTATTACTGTCATAGCCTAGGAAATGTAGCCTCCTGGTTTTAGGCTGTCCAGGCTTCCTTAGGCTTGGGTGAATCAGTACATTTGTAGACTATCAAAAACCCCTCAGGTACTTGAAGTTTGGTGCTCTACCTTACAATAGACAATATGGGGTCTGGTTGATGCTAGACATCCACAGTCTATTTAAATTGTATGTAGCAGTCTTCACTGACTCCCCTCACAGCCCAGCTGGGGCTTGTGCATCTTCCATGCACTTCAACATCACAATTTTCCTTTCTGCAAGCCCATCCTCCCCTGCAGACGCTAGGTTTGTGGTCTTGTGTCTAATGCTCCTCCTACGCATCCAGGTCTGCAGACTATTGGATAAGAATTCCCCTCCCGTATCCGTTACTAGACTGGAAACCTTATGAGAAGGAAATATGTGTTCCACTGTGTTCACCCACTCACGGAACCTGTCTTCAGCCTGATTTTTCTCCTTCAGTAAGTATACGTAGGTGTACCTAGTGTATCTGTCCACTATCACAAATAAACAGCGGTTATCCCCTTCAGTGGGCTTATAGGGGTCTGCTAAATCAGCATGGACGACTTCAAAGGGTCCCTTGGTGACACATTTGGGTTTTTTTGGCAATAGGGAAAGCCTTCATCTTAACTTTCCTGCACACAGTACGTTCTAAGAATCTTGGGCAGTGTTTTATGCTTAGACGAGGGCAAACTTTTGCTAGCTCCTTTAACCCTTTGTAACTAGCATGGCCCATTAGCCTGTGGTAGTCATGAACACACTTCTCATGTAGGGGCACACTGTCTGCAGGATTCACATTTGCCACCTTCCCTTTAGGCAACATGTAATACAACCCATGTTTCTTTATCCCTTTTGCACAGACATTATTCATGTTATGCCCTTCTGTTACTGTACATTGTTCCCCCTCAAATATCACTTATAACCATCAGTAGTCATTTGGGACACACTTAATATACAATTCTCTAGTTTGTTAACACATAACATATTTTCAAAATCTTTACCAAAAGATGGCACATATGCAATACCCATTTTCTGCACCTTGCTGGGAGCCCCATCTGCAAGGGTAATACTGGTTATTGAAGCACTTTTAACATTGCTTAACAACTGTAAATCATTAACCATATTGTGTGTGGCCCCACTATCAAGTAATCAAATTCTTTCCTCAGTACCATCAGGATGATGCTGTGCTACAAAGGCATGGCTTGCAGCCTGAGAGGATGCACCCCTCCTATCCAGTGCAAGCATCTTAGTCCTTCTGAAAATGTCCAGGCTTTTTGCATCTGAAACAGCGTTTCACGTAGCTGCAGGCTCCCTCCTCCACAGGTGCCTCTGTTTCAGTGCTATAGTAATTTGTGGTTGTTTATTCCCCTCCATCTGGGAATCAAACTGCTTACGTTGGACCTCTTCCAGAATACGCCCAACTTACCAGGTCTATAGACAAATCATTCTCCCTGATGGTCTGCAGACTGTACATTAGGAAATCCCATTCCCTTGGCAAACTGCCCAATAAAATAAAATACTTGTGGGCTTCTGGAATGTCCACCACTCTATTGGCCACCTCTTGAAAAAGCTGCCTCATTTCCTCCAAATGGGCTTTCACACAGCCTCCAGTAGACAGCTTTGTGTTATAAAGTCTCTTAGTCCATATCATCTTTGAGAGGAAGGACGAATTCTGATGAACCGTTTTCAAAGCTGTCCAAAGCTGAAAGGTTGTATTTGCTGCGGCCATGTGTATTAACTGGGAGGGGCTGAGCAATAAGAGAATTGCAGCTCTAGCCTTCTGGTCTGCTAGTCTGAATGCTGCTATTTCATCTTCTGAACCCTCTGGGATCAAACTTCATTCTCCAAAACGTGCCACAAATTGCTACATTGGGTACTTACCCGTGAAGATAATTTCTGTAGGGTAGATGGCAGGAGCGATCCTTTAACTTTGGGAAGCTAGGACTGCCCGGAAAAGCAGGAAGTTGAACTGCCCAAATGGAAGTCAAAGTTCTTTGTTCTCTCTTTTCCTCCACGAGGCCAGTTCTCTGACTAGCAAAGCTCTTCAGGAAAAAACAATGATCGTAGCCTCCCATATATGGGAAGAAAACACACAAGTTAATAATATATACCACTGCACAGAACCCATATTGGTGAACTGGTAGAAGCTGGGCCTCCTTCCTTGTTGCAGTCACGGGGAGGGCCGGATCCTTCCTGCCATCTACCCTACAGAAAGTACCTTCACGGGTAAGTACCCAATGTAGCATTCTGTAGGGTGAGATGGCAGGAGGAATCCTTTAACATTGGGACATACCTAAACCCTCCGATTCCCGGGTGGGAGTGACTGCCTTTGAGGGGTTCATTCGTGGACTACTTCCTGGAGAACCCTTCTACCAAAGAAGGCATCTGCCGACCGGAATTTGTCCAGCTTATAGTGTCTCACAAAGGTGGATGGTGTGCTTCAGGTCGCCGCTCTGCAGATTTCAATCAGGGGGGCACTGGTGGAGAACACCGCCGAGGTGGCTGCTGATTGCGTGGAGCATGACACTAACCCCGAGGGGCAGGGGATGTGGGCTGCGTCGTAGGCCACGAAAATGCAGACCTTGATCCATGTCGCTAGGGTCTGTCTCGAGGCCCATGAGCCTATTGAAGTCAGGCTGAATGAGACAAAGAGGGAGTCACATCTCCTAAAGAAAGCCGTGCGTCTGATGTAGATTTTCAGTGCTCTCTTAACACCTAGCTTGTGCCACTGCTTCTCGGTAGGGTGTGATGGATTGGGGCAGAACGATGGCAGAATTATCTGTTGTGTCACATGAAAGTTAGATAGGACCTTTGGTTGGAATGACGGGTCAGGTTGTAGGACACGGAGCCCTCCCCAAAGGAGCATAGGTGCTTCCTAACCGTAAGGGCCGTGAACTCTGAGACCCTCCTGGCCGAAGTAATGACCACCAGGAAGGCCACCTTCAGCGTTAACAGGCGCAGGGATACTTTCCTGAGCAGTTCGAAAGGCTGGCAAGTCAGTTGACACAGCACCAGGGGGAGATTCCATGATGGGAATCTGTGGTGTACTGGGGGTGAAATCAGTGTTGCGCCTCTTAGGAATCTTCTGACATGTGGGTGAGTTGACAGCCTTTCAACCTCCCGGGCACTGGATGAAGGCTGACAGAGCATCCACCTGTCTTTTCAGTGTGTTGGGGCGAAGACTGCTTTCCAAGCCCTTCTGCATGAAGGTTAGGACGTGTCTCACTGAGGCCTCAAGTGGGAGTGATCTGCTAGGATACACACCATTGGGAGAAGACTTTCCAGGTGTCCTGGTAAATCCTTCTTGTCGATGGGTGTCTGGATGCCATCAGTGTGGTTATTACTCCGTTGTCATATCCGTATTCCCTCAGCACTTCCCGCTCAATCTCCATGCTGTCAGTTGGAACCCGGCTACTTCTGGACGACTGATGGGGCCTTGGCGAAGTAGGTCCGGATGTGGAGGAAGTCTCATAGGTTGCTGTGTCGTCATATCCTTGAGATCCGAGAACCAAGGGCATTATGGCCAGTAGGGGGGCCACAAGAATCACCTGTGTGCCTTCCTGTCTCATCCTTCTGCATACCTTCCCTATTAGCGGGAGTGGAGGGAAGAGGTATAGGAGCCCTCTGGGCCATGGTGCGCTTAGAGTGTCCAACGCTTCCACTCCTGGTGCCGGGAACCTGGAGAAGAATCTCCTTACCTTGGCATTCTGAGTTGTTGCGAAGAAGTCCGCCAGCACCTTCCCGAACCTCTGTTGGATCTGGTTAAATTTCCTGATTCAGCTCCCATTCATCTGGGAACACCGTGTGTCTGCTTGGGTAGTCCACCTGGAGGTTTGCCTCCCCTTGCAAGCAGTGGGCGGCAAGTGATGCTACCGTCCCTTCTGCCCACTTTAAAGGGCTTCCGCCTCCAGGTGTAGGGATTTTGACCTGGATCCACCTTGTTTCGCTATGTACAAGCGCACTGTGTTGTTGTCTGTCCTCAAGAGAACAACTGGGGAGAAGTGAGTGAGAGCCAGATGCGCTGCCCTCAGTTCTAGCCAGTTTATGCTGTGCTGCAATTCCTCTGTTGACCATGTTCCCTGTACTACCTGATCCTGGCAGTGTGCTCCCCACCCTCGTAGGCTGGCGTCCGAAGTGACTGTCACCTGGTGGCTGATTTTCAGTGCAGATCCTCTGGCCAGATGGCGCGGATGGGTCCACCACTGAAGTTCTTCCTTGACCCAACTTGGAATGGTGAGGGGAATGTTTTCCCATCAGGTTATCTGCTCCTGGAGTGGTTTGAGGAAGACTTAAAGAAGTCTGGAATGGAATCTGGCCCAGGGTACCGCTTGAACCACCGAGATCATCAGTCCGAAAAGGCGAGCCAGGTTGGTCAGCATAGACTTTTCCCTTCCTCTTACCAACTCTGACTCGCTGAGAATGGTTTGTTGTCTTTCTTCTGATAGGGATATCTGGTATCCCACTGTGTCCAGCCAGGTGTATGATTGTCTGGGATGGAACGAGGCTGCTTTTCCCAAAGTTTACCAGGAATCCGTGGTCCTGCGGGCAATTGATTGTGACCTGGAAGTCCCTCTCCGCCGCCTGTCTGGATGGGGCTCTGAGAAGGATGTTGTCCAGGTATGGGTATAGGTGTATTCCCTTGGTTCTTAGGTGTGCTATCAGGGTTATTAGCACTTTTGTGAAGACCATTGGAGCTGACGAGAGCCCGAATGGGAGTGCTCTGAACTGGAAGTGTTTGGTGCCGAAGGCAAACCTGAGGAACTGTCTGCTGTCTTGATGCATCTTGATGTGCAGGTAGGCTTCCGCCAGGTCGAGGGATGCTAGGAAGTCCCCTTCCTGAATCACTTCCCTTACTGAGGAGAGTGTTTCCATCTGAAAACACTTGTAGGTGATGCACGTGTTTGTGTACTTCAGGTCTAATACCGACCTGAGGTTTCCGTCCTTTTTTGGGTACCGTAAAGAAGTAGGAGTACACCCCAGAAAATGCTGGGATGTGGGGACCCTCTCGATTGCCTTTATCTCCAGCAGGTGGCGTATGGATGTTCTTAGGTACGATGCTTTTTTGGGGTTGGAGGGGATGGGAGCTGGGATGTACCTGTTTCCTGGTTTTATGTCAAATTCCACTTTGTAATCATGTTCTATGGTGTCTAATACCCATCTGTCTGTGGTGGAGTTGGACCAAATCTCCAGGAAGCTGGACAGCCTTCCCCCTACTGGAGTTATTTTTGAGTCAGGATTGTTGGTGGGTGGATCCCCTCTGGGATGAGGATCCCCCCCTGTGCGCGGTGGAGGCATTGGAGAAGGGAGCGTGGCATATGATGTAGTTGGTTTTGGACCAAGCTGGTCTGGATTGGAGAAAATCGTCTCTCTGGCTTCCATTGCCGCGATAGGTACGAAAGGAGCTAGTGAACTGAAAGGGTCTTTGGCTGCTCTTGTCATGCTTTCTGCTTGCTGAGGGCATGGCCTGTTTCTTATCTTTTGTTTCCACAAGGATGTCCTTGAGCGCCTCCTCACCTAACAGTTTGGTTCTCTTGAACGCTGCTGTGCCAAGGCATTTCTTGACTGGTTATCTGCGTCCTGGTGTTTCACCCAGAGCGACCTTCTTGCCAGGTTGGCAGCTCCTGATGCCCTGGCGAAAAAGTTAGCAGGTCTTGAGATGCGTCCGCCATGAAGTTCAGGGTGAAACGCAGCCTTTGGTATGTCTTGTCTAGGGTTCTGGTGTCCAGGTCCTCTGTCTGCATTACCTCCTGCAGCCAGATGATTGCAGCTCTGGAGATAATTGCTGATGCTAAGGAGGCCCTAATGGCCAGGGCTGATGCCTCATGCGACTTCTTGAGGGCACTATCTGCCCTCTTCTCATCGGCGTCTTTCAGGGAGCCTTCTCCCTCCTTGGGCGCTAGCGAATTGGAGACCATGGAGATCATTGGTCAGTCGACCACCAGGTTCTTCAGTACCTCTAGAATCTCCTTAGGGAAGTTGTAGAATTTCTGTGCCGCTAGGCTGCCCTTCCATCTGCACACTGGCCCATCCCATTCCTCCTCCACCAGGTTCCAGAAGGCCCTTGGGAACGGGAACAGGTGTCTGTTAGGTTTAGATGAGGGCATGAGCACTGCCACCCTCTCACTTTTAGGGGACTACGTTTCCCCCACTGGATCTTGGGATGAGCTAGGTGGTATAATCTCCAGGGCTGATAGTGCCTTACTCAGTAGGTAGGTGAGCTTGTCGCCTTTGAAGATTCTGTCTGAGAACTCCGGTTCCGAGGCCTCGGAATCCGGAAGTTCCCTGTCCTCTCTGTTGGAGTTGGGGTTCCCATCTGGGTCCCTCAAGTGGTTTCGGGACCCCCCCACCGTGGGCCAATGCCAGTGCCTCCCCGGACTCCTCCGAGGAGTGCCTCGAAGGGGGTGCCTTCCTTTTCCTAGGCGGGGGCTTGTTGAGGGTTTTTTCCCTCTTTACCGACGTGGGTGGTTGGGATGCCCCCTGATGTTGCCCCTTTTTGGTTCCGGACAGTTTGGATGAGACCTGTAGGCCTCTGTGCCTCTTAGCACTGGGCCGGGACCCCTTCCCCTTGGTGGCTCTGGGGAGGGCACCTTGGAGGTTCCACCTTTGACTGGCAGCAAAGCCTCCATCAGGATTCTGAGGGCCGTATCGATTGCCTCCCTCCTGGAGTCTTCGTCATTCCCCCTCGCCTCATCTCTGGAACCCTCTGAGGAGAGGGACCCCACGGATAGCACCTCCACCTTCCCTTCTGCCAATGCCGTGGCCTTGGCTCCAGCCCCCCCTTCTTCCTCCCCCAAAAGGTCCTCCTCGCTTGAGGAGAAATCCCCTGCCTTGATCCTGGCCACCCTGCTTGCAGCTACCGCTGTCATAATCGCCTGCTTGTCCTTAGGGGCACATTTGAAAATCAGGCGCTCTATGTCCTCCTCGGTGGGTTCCCTTACCTTTGTTGGTGCACCCTATGTGTGGCGCGCGTCCAACATGGCTCCGTTGGACCCTTCGGAGCGAATCTTGGTCCCGTCGTCCTGCACCTGCTCTCCGTCGCTCGCCTGCAGGGTCCGCTCCCTCCTTTGAGGTTGCTTGCCCCCTTTGTACCGCTTAGGCGCACTCCTCGAGCTGCCCGCAGTCAGGGCCCTCTCGGTCTCCTTGGCTGCCCTCCTCTGTGGGATCAGCAAAGTCGCATGGTCCAAAGAGGAAAGGGGGTCAGGCTGGCTGCCTCCCTCCAAGCCGCCTGAAAGGGAGCTCTGGGGATCAGCTGTTGCTGCTTCCTGGCAGCTCTAATCCGGCTGCTTTCCCTTCACTGCAGCCGCGGCTCCTCTGCTGGCCCCCATGGTGGAGCGTAGGAGCGCTGGATTCTCCACCGAGAGAGAGAGGTAGGGAAGGTTTGCAGGCTGGGGTGGCGGGGCGGAGGAGAAGGTGGGGGGTTTTTAAAGAAAATTTTTTGAGGCAGGGGTAGGAAGGGTATAAGGAGCAAGTAAGGTGGGTGGGTATAGAGAAAATTAGCAAAAGGGAGAGATTAAGAGAAAAAGATGGAGGAGAAGAATCCTGTGCCTTCCTGGGTGAAGCAGGAAGCTGAACTGGCCTCGTGGAGAAGAGAGAACAAAGAACTTTGAATTCCACTTGGGCAGTTCAACTTCCTGCTTTTCCGGGCGGTCCTAGCTTCCCAATGTTAAAGGATCCCTCCTGCCATCTCACCCTACAGAATGTCCTTAATTAATAAAGCCTCCACGTATAAACTCCATGGTGAATAATTTCCATCAGCCAGCTTTTCAAAGTGGACGAGACTATTATCTGCCATTCTGCTGATTGAGTCAACAATTCTCCAGCTATGAAAGCGCAAATAGCTGGCAACACTTCAAGGTTACTTGAAGATATTACAGGGCCTGGCTGAAACTTAACTGCTTCTCAGCCAACTAGCCAAAAACACTCAAGACAAAAGAGTTGCTGGGAATTTTTCTGGGTGCACCTTATCTAATCTGAGATCAATCAGCTGGGCCCATAACCACTGTCAGGGGATGATAGGACACTCAATCCCTAGCAGAAGCCGAAAAACTATCTCAGAAGACTCAGTAGCAACCCGTTCCCAAGAATACTCACATACAAAGTGTTTGATGTCCAAATAAGCAGGAGGCACTTTTATCTTCAAACTCAAACAGTTGCAATATATACAAATATTTACAATAGAGGGAGAAACTGCTTCACCAGGCCTCAACATTCACAGGAACAGAAGAGAGGAGGAAGAAAGCTCTGTTCTGAGCTTTCCCATATATACATCTACAGGACATTGCCCTCTAGTGGCCTGATGAGGCATGACTTGGTAGTTCATGCAGTCAGCCATTATGACTCAGCATGGTTCTGCAGTTGTTCAGCCATTTTATAATGCAGTTCAGTCTCTAACTCCTGACACCATATGCCAACATCTTTATGGCTGACCTAGAACAGCACTTCATTAACTTCTGCATCCAGAAACCTTTCCTGTATTTGTGGGTACACTGATATCTTTATAATTTGGACTCACAGGGTGGACTCATTCAAGATATTCCACCAGAGTTTCAACAACTTCCACCCTACTATCAATCTCAGCCTGGAACTATCAACAGAACAAGTTACCTTTCTGGACACCACCATACAGCTACACAACAGACATCTAAGCACTACATTATATCTCAAACCCACTGACTGATACACATACTTACATGTCTCCAGTTTCCACCCTGAATACATTACCAAATCCATAGTTTACAGCCAAGCCCCCAATACACTCACATCTGCTCAGACTCACAAGACAGGGCCGCCAAACTCATGGAATTACAATAAGCATTCCTCAAGCTACAGTACCCACCATATGAAGTAAAAAAACAAATGAACCAAAAATCAACAAGGCACGGCTTGTACCCAGCATTAATCTATTACAGAACAGACTGCAGACAGGAAATGGCAGAATCCCACTAGTGGTCACATACAGCTTACAAGCGAGATCTCTCAGACATATAATCAATGAACTACAACCTATTCCAGATAATAATGCTGCCTTCTCAAAGGCTCTTGGTGGAAGGCCTTTACTTGCCTACAGACAACCTCCAAATCTCAAACAATTACTTACGTACAGGAAGACACACAAAACAGATGGGGAGATGGGTACAATGCCTTGCCACAAACCCAGATGCCAACTCTGCCCTCACATCTGCTCAGGAAATGTCATCACAGAGCCTAATCACATCACCCACAATATTAGAGATACTTTTACTTGCTTATCCTCTAATGTGATATGTGCCATGCTTTGTTAACAATGCACTTCAGCACTCTACATTGGGGAAACAGGCCAGTCTCTGTGCCAGAGGATAAACAGATGTAAATCAGACATTAGAATCATAGAATCATAGAGCTGGAAGAGACCACGAGGGCCATCCAGTCCAACCCCCTGCCATGCAGGAATACTCAATCAAAGCATTCCCAACAGATGGCCATCCAGCCTGTTTAAAAACCTCCAAAGGAGACTCCACCACACTTCGAGCAGTGCATTCCACTGAGTGCATTCCACTGCTGAACAGATATTACTGTCAGGAAGGTCTTCCAAATGTTTAGGTGGAATCTCTTTTCCTGTAGTTTGAGTCCATTGTTCCATGTCCTAGTCTCTGGAGCAGCACAAAACAAGCTTGCACCATCCTCAGTATGACATCCCTTCAAATATTTAAACATGGCTATCATATCATCTCTTAACCTTCTCTTCTCCAAGCTAAACATACCCAGCTCCCTATGCCACTCCTCATACAGCATGGCTTCCAGACCTCCTACCATCCTGGTCACCCTCCTCTGGACATGTTCCAGCTTCTCAATATCCTTCCTGAATTGTGGTGCCCAGAACTGGACACAGTATTCCAGGTGAGGTCTGACCAAAGCAGAATAGAGTGGCACTATTACTTCCTTTGATCCAGACACTATATTCCTATTGATGCAGCCTAGAACCACAGTGGCTTTTCTAGCTGCCACATCACACTGCTGACTCATGTTCAGCCTGTGGTCCACTAAGACTCCTAGATCCCATTGGCATATACTGCTATCAAGCCAGGTGTCACCCATCCTATATCTGTGCATTTCATTTTGACTGCCCAAGTGTAGTACTCTACATTTCTCCCTGCTGAAATTAATTTTGCTAGTTTTGGCCAAGCTTATTAATCTGTTAAGGTCATTTTGAATTCTGATCCTGTCCTCTGGAGTATTAGCTAATTTGGTAGCTGCAAACTTGATAAGAATACCCTCTATTCCCTCATCCAAGTCACTGATAAAGATGTTGTATAGCACAGGGCCCAGGAGAGAATCTGTGGCACACCACTAGTCACTTCTCTCCAAGATGAAGCGGAATCATTGGTGACCACCCTTTGAACCAATTGCAAATTCTCCTAACAGTCGCATTGTCTAGCCCACAGGTTACTAGCTTTTTTGCAAGGATATCATGGGGGACTTTGTCAAAGGCCTTACTGAAATCAAGATACACTATATCCACATCATTCCCTTCATCTACCAAGTCTGTAACTCTTATCGAAAAAAGGTAAGATTAGTCTGGCACGACCTGTTTTTGAGAAACTCATGTTAACTTTAACTTTTACTGATCATGACATTACTTTCTAAGTGCTTACAGACTGTCTGTTTAATGATCTGCTGTAGAATCTTTCCTAGTATTGATGTCAGACTGACTGGGTGGTAATTATTCGCGTCTTCTTTTTTCTCCTTTTTGAAGATGGGGACAACATTTGCCCTCCTCCAGTAAGCTGGGACCTCTCCTGTTCTCCAGGAATTCTCAAAGATTATTGACAGTGGCTCTGAGATTACTTCTGCCAGTTCTTTTAATACCCTTGGATGTAGTTCATGTGGCTCTGGAGACTTGAACTCATTTATACTGGCCAGGTGTTCCTGAACACCTCTTTACCTATTCTGTGCTGCATTTCCCCTACTGCATGATCTGCTCCATTTTCCCCAGGTTGAGCACTGTTCTCTTTTTGAGAGAAGACCGAGGCCAAGAAGGAATGGCAATACACAAAAAACAGTGGCAGAATCTTCAATTTTCCTGAGCATTCCATCTCGGACCTCAGAACAACAGTCCTTCAAAAAAAAAACTATAAAGGAAGATTGCAAAGGGAAATAGCAGAATTAGAATATAGCCACAAACTCCAGTCCACTAACAGTGGATTGAATAAAGACAATGGTTTCCTGGCACACTGCACATATTATAACACTAATTAACACCCCAGCCTCATGAGGGCTCTGCTGCCCAGTTTATCACAATTCCTTCCTGGTTCCCAGCCAACATCACATTACATTCCAATAACTGCCTCCATCCACCATTCCTCTGGTTATCTACTTACCTGGTTTTAGGTAACTTCTTTCCTCCTACCTTTGTCCTCCTTAAAACTGAACTTCTCACCTCATCACCATACACACAAGTTTTGCATCTCTATTGCTATTCACACACATAAAGGTTTGTTCCTAGGCCCTTCACTCCATGCGTCTGATAAAGTAGACTTACCGTAAATCTATGAAAGCTTATGCTACCAACTTATGTCCGTGGCCTGGCCCAAATTCACAAAAGTTTAACCTGCACATGTGGAGGGATGACTGTTAAGTGGTGAATGGAGAGAACTTAGTCTATCCCGGGAGAACCTAAAAGAAGTACCGACCCCCTTTACTCTCTTGGTGCTCCTTTGAGGGGAAGCACCAAAGAGTTGCTGCCATTTTCCTGCCCAGGCATTCAAAAAGGCCAGAAGGTGGTGGAGCAAGTTGGAAGGGGGCGATGCTTCTTTTAGGTTCTCCCAGGATGGACTAAGCTCTTGGCTTTCACCACTCTACTCACAGAAGGGGGTGGTTCCTTTTTTAATATTGTAATTTAACTTTTGTCAAAAAAAGAACCATCCCCTTCTCTGAGCAGAGTGGCAAAAGGCCTTTTTGAACGCCCAGGTGGGAAAATGTCAGTGGCTCCCTGAGGCAGCGCTGGTGCTTTCGCCTCTCCAAGAAATGGATGTGGGAAGCCCTGTGTTGAGCCCCAAAGTTTTACCCTTGACATCCATGGGTCATATCAAAATCCATAATTTTGGCCCCAAAACCTGCCCTTGTCTTATACATGAGGTAATCCTGGTTCAACAACCACAACCTCACAGAGCAAGGAAGAAATTCGCTGGGAGTTCAGAGATAGCTCAGGCAGGGGCAATAGAGCTCAGAAAGCATCCTTGCCTGAGGGGGTCCATTTGAAGGAAGCGTAGTCAAAGCCAGCCCAGTTTCGGGAAAATAAGCAAGCAGTGCAGTCAGCCAGTCTGGGGTTGAATAATCCAGTAAGAGCTGTCTGAAAGTCAGAGGTCCAAATTGCAGCAGTCAAGGAACAGGAATGTCAGCCAGAAAGCAGACGAGTTGCTTTCAGTGAACAGCTCTAGATAGGGTCAACTGGCTGGTGCCAGTTGGCTCTAATCAGAGCCCCCTCCTTTACTGCTTTGCACAGAACTTCGTTGAGTGTCATTGTTCTGCTTTACGCTCAATGCACCAAACCCAAAGATTTGGAGTCTTGCTGTCTTCCCAGATGCGTCCTCCAAATCAGCCACAGGTGAGTTCTGACTTTGTTGCTTCTCTGGCTGAGACTCCTCTTCAACTGGGAGAGCTGTCTGAGTCTCTTCTTCAGACTCAGAATCCAAGTCCGGATCCTGGCCCATGACAGAGGTCAACTTATACACGGGCGTGAAGCCAGACCTCTTCCTAGTGGCACAGGGGCCTTTCCTATCCTACCACTGCCACCACTTTGCAACGCCCAACCTCCACGTCACAGCCAAGCTACGTCTCCCAGTGGTATAGCACAAGCACTCAGGTGTGACTATGTATTCTGGCTGTGTCTCCTTCCCTGAGAATCACTCATGCCAGGCTGGATGTTTCATTAACAAAAGAATGTTTATTGTCAAACAAATAAAACATGTAATTGTAGAACGACGTTATTGGCCTGCACAAACATTCACTCTTTATCTAAGCCTCTAACTGTCTTGGATCACTGAAAGCCTCATCTCATCCATCTAAACTGAAAACCCAACTTAAACTCAAACTTAAACTAACTTAAACTGAAACTTTCCTCATTCACTCCCCCTTTATCTCCTCCAGAAGCCCCTCCTCCTTCCACCTCCTCACAGAGGATTGGTTCCTGGAGTACCATGTCCTCATTGGCTCACTAGGTGTCCGTCACAATGAGTATATACAGTAAGTGAGTGGAAGTATCCTACTACTCATCTTTCCCCTCCTCCCCATACACACACTCAGCCTTCCCCTCTAACTTTCCTCCCCACCATTGCCAAGCAACAGAAAAGAAGGAGAGAGGGAAGGAAGGAAAGAAGGAGTCTCTCCCTCTCCCCCAGATGCCATATTCCAGTTCCCCAACTCTAGGGATCCCCATTTGGCTATTATTTGCTCATTATGCAAAACATGTGGTAGATCAAGAAAAGGTCAAATAGCAAACACACAAACCAGTAATTCCTTCCCTAAGAAGCTTTACAAATAAGAAACACATCACTGACTTTTCTTAGCAGGATACACAATCTGCAGCTTATGATGTTCTTTTAATCCTTCTGAACTAGCCTCCAGTTGATGGATCTCAGGCTAGAGGAAAAAACAAGCTGTTCCTATATACCTGAAGTCTTCCCACCTCTACTCTACCCCTGCTCTTCCCCCAGCCTCTACCTTTGGAACAAGCTATGATCGGAACAAGCTATGATCATCTTGCTGCAGTGGATGAAAATGAACTGTGCAGGAACAGTGGGAGCCATTCCCTTTGAATGAGCACAGCACTTCGTGGCCATGAGCACTTGCCAAAACCTTGCTTAGCTCTAGAAGGTTCCACACCTTGTGCACAGGTGCAGAATCCTTTTGTGTGACCCAGAAAGAACATGAAGAACCAGTGTTCCCTCTTTCTTTCAAACTGAAAAATCACAAAAGGGCTGCAATGTGGAAAAAAAGTTTGTATGCAGGCAAAGGTAAAATCATCACCCAAACTAGCTAATTGAAGGCAACTTCAAGCAGGGTTAATTTGGTAAAATAAAGCATGTGAATTAAACATTAAAATGTTCTAATATAACTCAGAAGTGTTGTTTCCTAGTACAGTTGCCCCACTCCATTGGCACATTAAGCATTAGTGGATTTGCTTATTCATGGATGACTGTATTTGCCAGTGCCCTATGCCATTTTTAACATAGGCTTCGATAGCTGGAAGGAAATCAAACTGGCAGAATGGCTGGGCTGCAAGTGGGTGGGGGAGAAGGAGATGGGATGGGATGAGGTGAGTGTGAGGAGGGAGGGCATGTGCATTCCCTTGCATGGGTGATGGGGATGAAGGGAGTGCGAGGAGGGAGGACACATGCATTCACTCGTGCAGGTGGGGGAATGGGATGCGGGAGGGGGAGGACGCATGCATTCACTTGTGCTTGTGGGATGGGGAAGAACGAGGAGGAAGGGCGCGTGCATTCACTCACTCACTTGTGTGGTTGGGAAGGGGGAAGGGGATGGGTCAAGTGTCCCCTTTCTCCCACCTCTCATTCCCTCCCCTGTCCCATCCTACTCCCCCTTCCCTGCATGCCCAAGTGTGTAAGTGAGCGAGGGAACATGTGCGCAGCTGGCCTAGCCACCTCACCAGTGCAGGTTTATTTGTGTGTGTTGTGGGGGGGCTGGAGATAATCACTGTTTTCCCACTTTCACAAAGGAGGGCTGCACCTCTAACCTATGCAAAACTTGAGGGTCGACTATATGTCCACTAAAAGTTAAGAATAGTTTTACTGGGTAAAATCCTAGACTGCAACCACAAACAAGTGACAGAGAAGGTGATGGTGCTGTTGGTTCTCTACTCTGGACTGACATAATTTTAAGGTGAAACCTTTTAACACTGGGTTGGGAACTGTGCAGCTTTGCAGACACTGCAACTTCCAGCAGCCCTAGCCAGCACAACTAGCCATGAGGAATGCTTGAGCTGCAGTTCAATAACATCTGGAGGGCCACAATGTTTCCATCCCTGTTGTTTTGTTTTTGTATTGTTGTTACTGTTGTGTGCCTTCAAGTTGTTTCCAACTTACGGCATGTAGCAAACCCTGATAATGTGGGAGCAACAGGATATCTGCATGGATACTCAGCAAACACAGGAATACATGTGTACCCCCATTTCCACATATTCTAAGCCTTCTAAGCAGAGCTGACCTGAGACAGCTGAAAAATTCCATGGCAACTTTCCACTACCAAGCTATGAAGTGGCAGGAATTGCAGGAGTAGCATCCCAACTCTTCCACCAACTTGAAGCCAGCTCCTGACTCCCTTCTGCCCAGCAGGCTGCCACCTGCTGACCTTTCACAAAGAGTAAATTATACAAGGGGAGCCAGTGTGGTACAGTGGTTTGAGTGTTGGTTTAGAACTCTGGGAGACCAGAGCTGAAATCCCCATTCAGCCATTGATGACTGTATTTGCCAGTGCCTTGGGCACATCACACTCTCTCATCCTCAGAGGAAGGCAGTAGCAAGCCTCCTCTGAACAAATCTTGCCAAGGAACCCTTAGGGTTGTCATAAGTCAGAAATAACTTGAAGGCACACAACAACAAGAAGTTATACAAGAACAGGAAGCAAAATAAATGTATATATGTACATATACAAACAAATCTCATTTTAACATATCTTTACACAAATATACTCTTTATGTGAACCTCTACAACTTCTGATAAGACCAAACAAGCAAAAAGCAAAAAAAAGTATAATCTCCTTACCTCTTCATCAACATAATCATCTATTCTTTTCTGGCATTCAAGCCATGCTTCAGCAACTTGCCCCATCTCCTGTTCCAACTGATGATACTGTTCAAACAAGGTTCTACACGTATCTTCAGTATAGGAATCAGTGTTATTCCAAGCCTAAAAAAAAGCAATAGGTATATAGTCTTCACTAAAACATATAAAAATATTTGGTAATATCTGCTAGCATTGTACTACATCCAAGATGCCTAGAAATGCCAGGAAATTACCTAGCAAAAAAGTCAGAAATCCTGGTGCATTGGTCCATTTTTGCCAGAAAAAAACCCAGAAAATTTTCTGATGCTGTTTTTCCTTGGAAAAAAAATCCTAACATGCTTATCTATACTTGTTTGGGCTGTTGTACTGCAATCAGTCATTTTAGTTGGGCCAAATGTCCTCTAGACATGTTTGTTAGACTGTAAAGTATTTTACATTGCCTTTAGTTGTCAGACAAACATTTTCACAAGTAAAATAACCAAATGTATTTTATTTTAAATCTTGTCATACATTATTGTATGAATAACATATTCAATATTGCTTTTCATACTTTATTGTTTAATTCAGTTAAGAAATATATCCATCAAGTTACCTTTTACCATAACAAGATCATTTTTTCTTATCTCTGTTCATGTTTAAAAACACTTAGCCACTTTTCCCTGCAACAGAACTAATAATTCCTTTAAAATTAAAGCATATGAACTTTATTGATCCTTTTAAAATAAATGAACAAAGAAGCAAAAACGAGAAAAACAATAAAGTAAGCACAGGGTATAAAGAACTGGTTGTGATTTTTCCCCTGAAAAACTGTATTTCATTGAAACTGATTCCCTTCTCTGAATATTTGACTGCTGTTTCTCTCCAGAAACTATGGGCAGGATCCGATAGCGTTGTTCTAGATGGAGCTAATTCTGTCAGCAAATCAGTGGGGAGTCTCCCTCCTCCCTTACATCCTCCTATGCACCTTCAAACCTGTTCGAAAAGACAGGGAAGATAAGTCCCATCATATTCCTCGGCAACTGTTATTGAGAGACATTGTCGCTGCATGCCTTCAACTTGTTCCCGACCTATGGTGACGCTAAGGCAATACAGTAGGACCCCCAAATCTACTGGGGATTGGTTCTGGGGGCACCCCATGGATACAGAAAACTATGGATAATAGCGAACACCATTGAAAATAATGGAACTTCCGGTTTAAAATACCATCAAGTTGCCTCGGAGGACCTAGAAAATGGCTAGAGAGGATAATTTTCTAGGAAGACTCTATGGTGGGTGTGCTGTTTTGTGTCCCATGGATAATTGAATCAGTGGATAATGAATCAGTAGATGCAGGGGTCCTAATATATGCGCCTCAAATATTGGCATAATTCAGTTCTTGAAAAATGCCTGCATGAATAAGAGCAAAACTGAAACCTAGGCTGTTAGATACATACTCAATACTAAGAAACTATTCAAGCTTCCACTGAAATTATGCTACATGCTGTAATATGAGGCAACTCATTGATAGATTCTCATCTTATCCACAAGTTTTCATAAAAGAGTATGCTTCATCTCCTCCTCCTCTGCAATGGTATATGGTGTTTGTGATCTATCATATGAGTAAAAGATGCCTGTCTACCTAATTTATATAGCAGTATCTTCACTACAGCATCAGTAGACAACACAAATTAATATTTTAGCTCAATAGAAGCAACAGGCTCCTTCTATGGGACAGCAATCCCGCAAATGCACTATCAACTCATCAATGCACCAAGAAAGTTTATTTTAAAGTCAAAAACATGGTACAATTACATGAATTGAACATTACATATTCATGTAATGCTTGTGAACTGCATCATGCTTGTAGCACTGGATCACATTTGTACATAAGAATGTCATTTAACAACAACACCAACTGCTGTACACCATGAACTGTGGAATTTCATGTTTTCTGTAAAGAAATAAGTTCTTAACAAAAAAAAAAATATGGCTATAAGAATTCCTCAAGCTCTACCCCTGTACTAATGAGCAGCTAGTAAAGGCATAAACCCTACACTGAAAGGCGTTGCTGTCATTGTTTTGTGATAACTGCATATAGCAGTGTTAATCAATAGTGGATGTTATTAAGAATGTTGTGCCTAAATACCCTAAAGGCATCAGATCCTGTGTTGGAAGCTAAGCAGGGTCAGCCCTAATTAGTACTTGGATGCGAGACTGCCAACATATACCAGGTGATGTACACTGTATTTCTGAGGGAGGAACTGTCAAAACTACCTGAGTATTCCTTGTCTAAGAAAACCCTATCGAATTCATGGGGTCACCATAAGTTGACAGGTGACTTGAAGATACATACACACACATTAAGAATGTTGTCAACATTGAATGATGAACAAATACCATCAATAACCTTGGACATGTCCATGTCAGCATCTGTTAAACAATTCAATGAAAGTTACCTCGGAAGTGTAACGGAGACAAATTTCTCATTCTTTTTGGCTTTCACATATAGATAACTGCTAGAGAAACTGCAAGAAGTGGCTGAATGGAAACTCTGGCAGAAACAAATACAGTAGAACCCCCGTATCCACTGATTCAATTATCCGCAGGACACAAAACAACACATCTACCATAGAGTCTTCCTAGAAAATGTATCCTCTCTAGCCATTTGCTAGGTCCTCCAAGGCAACTCTATGGTATTTTAAACTGGAAGTCTCATTATTTTCAATGGTGTTAGCTATTATCCACAGTTTTCGGTATCTACGCCCCCCCCCCACTGTTGAACCAATCCCCAGAGGATACGGGGTCCTACTTTATTGCTAAATCTGGAAAACCAGAATACATCTTTAAAAGCATCTCCATCAACCCATACATAGAATCATAGAATCATAGAGTTGGAAGAGACCACGAGGGCCATCCAGTCCAACCCCCTGCCACGCAGGAAATCTTGATCAAAGCATCCCCGACAGATGGCAATCCAGCCTCTGCTCAAAGACCTCCAAGGAAGGAGACCCCATCACACTCCGAGGGAGTGTGTTCCACTGCCGAACAGCTCCTACTGTCAAAAAGTTCCCCCCAATGCTGAGGTGGAATCTCTGTTCCTGGAGCCTGCATCCATTGCTTCGTGTTCCAGTCTCTGGAGCAGCAGAAAACAAGCCTGCTCCATTCTCAACGTGACATCCCTTCAAATACTGAAACAGGGCTATCATATCGCCTCTCAACCGTCTCTTCTCCAGGCTAAACATACCCAGCTCCCTAAGTCTCTCCTCATAAGGCATTGTTTCCAGACCTTTCACCATTTTAGTTACCCTTCTCTGGACACGCTCCAATTTGTCAATATCCTTTTTGAATTGTGGTACCCAGAACTGGACTCAGTATTCTAGGTGAGGTCCGACCAAGGCAGAATAGAGTGGCACTATTACTTCCCTTGATCTAGACACTATACTTCTATTGATACAGCCCAAAATCGCATTGGCCTTTTTAGCTGCCGCATCACATTGTTGACTCATGTTCAACTTGTGGTCTACTAGGACTCCTAGATCCCTCTCGCATGTAGTCTCGTTCAGCCAGGTCTCTCCTATCCTATATCTATGCATTTCATTTTTCATGCTGGACGATAGCTCAGTTACTAGAATGATGAACTTGAACTTGAGGATGTACAGCACCAAAATAAGATGGAGACTGACACACATCATTATGATCAAACACCAAGCATATAAAAAGGATTTGAAGATGTCCACTCTTATAGACAGGTTTCAGAAATTTGGTAATCCTTTTTATCTTTCATTTCCACTGACAGGTGTTTGGAGCATACTGACTACTGGATCTTATTTGAAAGAATGAAAAATACAGAAACTACCTTGGGTGAAAAATACAAAAACTACCTTACTGTCTTATACTATACAAGCACTATTTCTAAAAGGGTTCCCCAGAAACGATGTAATCTGAATAAGCTAATGGACACATTACATAACACAGTCATTGTATACTGGCCTACAGCCACAAAGGCACATTAGAATGACTACTAAATAGGAAGCATTTAAACTCTTCTATTGGCAATATGAACTTCCCTGAATGAGATTAGACCAAATGATGGAATTAAGAATCCAAGTACTCTGCTGCCATAGCACTGCAGATGCAAAAAAACAAATCACCATTTGCTGAATATTGTACATGTCAAATGTAAACTAGCATCTGTAACCAGCATTTTCTGTCTTCAGGCGGGGGGGGGGGCAAGAATAATTCTGAGAAATATAAAACATTCATTGCTCCTTTCCTCTATTCTGTTTCTATCATCATTCTCTCACTATTATCATGTTCTTCTTACCTGCCCCAAAGCAGGGTTACTAAAAATCAATGTATTTTTTAAATTTGATTTTTAATTTAGATTTGATTTTTTTAATTAAGTCAGATTTTAAGTTTGATTTTAATTTTTAAATTTAAATTTCAATATTTTCTTGAAACAATTGGTAAGAAAAAACCTTAAATCAACAATAGCATTATCTATATTACACTTCTAATTATATTATATTATATTACATTATATTATATTACATTATATTATATTATATTAATATGTCAACAGTTTATGGAGATAGGTGATAATTCTGCCGGTATGTGCTCATTCAGGTGTACATGAAGTGCACATTCTCCTTCTTTTTCTCAAACTCTTCCCCAGGCCCTCTCTAACTGCAAAGACAGAGAAAGTGAATTAACTTGAGGAAAATTTAAAGAGATGGAGTAGATTTGAGCAAGGAGGAGGAATATGGATATAAATTCATGGGATATATATTTAAATCAACTGGATTTAAATCAAACATACAGCTCACCTCCTATATCTGCTGGGGATACATTCTTAGACTTACTGAATATAAGTGAAACAGATTAACAGTATAACCTATTAAAATAAAGGACTTCCTGTACAAACATACCATGGAGTTGCACTGGAGGACCTAACAATTCATAGAGAGGACACCTCTCTAGGCATTTCCAGTGCAACTCTATGGTATGCATCCCCTAATTTGTGTCTCTCGGGTAACTGAAACCACAGATATTTGTTCCAAAGACATGGGGGGCAACCTGTACTCTGACTGAAGATCACATAGTCCACACTGATGTTTTCAACTTAGAAACATGGCAGGTTACCAGAATTTACTCTTTTCAATATACATGTAGACAATATTCTGAAGAATGTGTCTCCTGGCCCAAATACACATGTATGTATACTGTTTTAAATTGTTTTAACCTTTAGCTTACTTCAGCTTTTTAAACTTTTAATTTTTTATTTTTATCATTTCAAATTCTAAATTGTTTTAAATTGCCTAAATTGATTTTACTTCCAAATTACTCTGCGCTCCCATGATACACATCAGGATATACACATTTTAATTATTAAATAAAAATAAATGAAAGTACAAGTACTATAATAGGACAGAGTCCCCAAGAAGCTGGAGGTTAGCATCCCTAACCTTGCCATGGTTTGGATCAAAACCATGATATAATTTTCCTATTGCCAGGTCAACTGATGCTACAGTTGCAGCCAAGCCACTCTACTCATATTTTCTTGACCCAAGCCAACTTGTCATTTCAGGAACTGGAGGTACAGAAGCTTACACCTCTCACCATCACAAAGTAAGCGGGGGATCCTTGGCAAAATTGCTGGCCCCAACTCAAGCAGACCTGCTGAATCAACTGTGGAATGTAAGTAATTATTTAACTTCCATTGATTCAATGGGGCTAGCAATTGTGTTTCCGCCATTATCTGCCCCCAAAATGTTTACATTCGCTTTGCACAAATCACTGATTTGGCCACACCAGCCGATTAAGAGAAACTCTTGAATGATTAATTACTCAATTACTTATGCAGAGGCTGAAACAGCAAATACAGTATACGGTACACTTATGGAGTTTTGCTATGTGACTACATTACAGTCACATCCAATGCAGAAGCACAAGAAAAGTTCCTTTGACCCAGAAGAGGCCAGCTGAAAGGAGGCAAGGAAAATGTTGTACAGCCTACAGAGATGCAGCAGAGCGCATCCTCCCAGAGGAGCTTTTCTGTCTTACAGCAATCAAGGAACTTCTCCATAAACATTTGATTTCTCTAGACACATTCTTCTCAGAACTATCAAAACATTAACTTGTACAAGGCTTTCTACCTATGAATTAGCACATTTGCTTTGTTGTTGTTTGTATGCCTGCAAGTCAACTGATAAAAAACACACCCCTTATTTTATTTGAGCAGGATTTCCACAGCAGAGCTCAACACTGCTTTAAGCAGAAATGTACCTCTACCATCTTGAAACTTTAATCCACACTATACAAATAATCCAGTTTGAAACTGGATTATTTACTATGGTTCCTTCCTATTGAATCTTGGGGTTTGTAGAATCATAGAGTTGGAAGAGACCACAAGGGCCATCTAGTCCAACCCCCTGCCATGCAGGAGTACTCAAAGCATTCCCAACAGATGGCCATCCAGCCTCTGTTTAAAAACCTCCAAAGGAGGAGACTCCACCATGCTGGAGGCAGTGCATTCCACTGCTGAATAGCTCTTACTGTCAGGAAGTTCTTCCTAATGTTTAGATGGAATGTCTTTTCCTGTGGTTTGAACCCATTTTTCCGTGTTCTAGTCTTTGGAGCAGCAGAAACCAAGTTTGCTCCATTCTCAGTATGACATCCCTTCCAATATTTAACCATGGCTATCATGTAACTAAACATGCCCAACTCACTAAGGTGGAATCTCTTTTCCTGTACAATTGTCCCCTCCGTATCCACGGATTTGGTATCCACAGATTTAAGTATTCACAGCTTGAAAATATGCTTAAAAATAGTAATCCAAAAAAAGCAAACCTTGATTTTGCCATCTAAATATAAGGGACACCATTTTGCTATGCCATTGCATATAATAGGACTTGAGTATTCACAGATTTTGGTATCCATGGGGGTCCTGGAACCAAACCCCAGCGAATATGAAGGGACAACTGTTTTACAAGGCCTTTAGCCTTCTCTGCCAAAGAGTCCTGGTGCCTCACTAAACTACAAATCCCAAGATTCCACAGGAAGGAGCCATGGCAAATAACCCAGTTTCAAACTGGAATATTTGTGCAGTCTGGATGCATCCGGGGGGAGGGAAATCTTTTGATGAAAAGCTTTCTAAGGCTCAGAATATGAACCCAAACTGAAGACCCCAACTGCTGAGGGGTCACTGAGGGGCCCAGAACCCCTAACACCCCCTCTCTACTGCTTTTTAAAGCCCAGGCCTGCAGAAACGGCAGCGCCCAAGCAGGAAAGCCACCAACTTCCAGGCCAGGAGGGAAAGAACCGTCGGCCTTCTTTCTTGGCGAGGCTGCACGGAAGCGTCAAGAGAAGCGAATCTGAAGCTGTAGAAAAACGCCCATGAGGAGGAGGAGGAGAAGGAGGATACAAAGGGGACACTGGAGGACTCGAAACGAAGAAGAGGTGGGAGAAGGGAAAGAGGCGGCCGCACCCCACCACCCCCGGCAGGCTCCAGGGGGGAGACCCAAAGGGAAAGGGTGGGGAAAGCGCTGCCGCAGGGCCGCCTTGAAAATGGCCCTCGTCGCCCAAGCTGCGGGGGAAGGAAGTCGCCGCGAGAGAGGGAAGGAAGGAGGGAGGGAGGGAGAGAGAGAGAAAGAAAGAAAGGCCCGCTTGGTGGCCTCTTCAGGCACTGCGGCCGGTTCGTGGGAGCCAAAAATAAAAAAAAGCCTTCAGCACCGGCACGTCTCACCTCAGGAATTGTCCTCCGTGCCGCTCGCGAGTACTACTAGTAGGCCAGGCTGCGGAGGAAGGCCAAGCGGCGCAGGAGGCGGTGGCAGTGGCGACGACGGGGAGGAGGAGGAGGAGCAATAATCCCTGACGGGCCCCCTTGCGACACAGCGCCGCTCCTCTTTTTCCAGACTAGACGAGGCTGAGGTGCTCTCGGCCCGCGACAAGTTTGGTATATTGAGGTTGCCCCCCTCCCCGCAGCCGCCACAGACTTCTCTTCTTTTCCTCCTCCTCCATTAAAAGGAAGGAGCTGCAGCCACAAGCCAAGGTTCACTCAGCCTTCCACCCTTTCTTAGGTCGGTAAAATTAGAAGCCCGGCTTGTGGGAGCAATTAGCTAACACACGTTGGAAACCGCTTCTTAGAGAGTGCCTAGCGCGCTATAAAAGCGGTGTAGATGTGTAAAGTGCTGTTGCTTAACAATTTGTAAGCTGCTCTGAGAGCTTTGCCTTGGGTTTTTTTCTGGGCTGTGAGGTCATATTCTAGAAGAGTTTCTTTCAGATGTTTCTCCTGCATCTGTGCTGGCATCTACAGAGAATTATTATTATTATTATTATTATTATCATTATGATTATTATTTAGGTATTTATACCCTGCTTTTCAGCCACAAAGGCTATCAGAACGGCTTACAAATTGTTAAGCAATAGCAATTTACACATCTACACTGCATTAAGCAGTTTCCAATCTGTGTTAGCTAGAATGGCTGGGTAGGAGAGTATATAGGGTTTATATACTGTGAAATACATATACGTACTGTACTGTGATATACATTTCCTCCCCAACAGGGGTTCAGTTGTCCCTTCACATTCACTGGGGTTCCAGGACCCCCCCCCCATACCCAAATCTGTGAATACTCAGGTCCCATTATATGCAATGGCATAGCAACATGGTGTCTCTTATATAAGATGGCAAAATCAAGATTTGCTTTTTGGATTATTATTTTTAAAGAATATTTTCAAGCCGTGAATACTTAAATCCGTGAATATGGAGGGACAACTGTATATAAACCCCACACACACTCCTACCCAACCATTCTCTCAAGATGCCAGCCACAGATGCAAGTGAAATGTCAGAAGTAAATTCTTCCAGAACACAGAAAAAAACCCAAGGAAAATCTATGGATGCCAGCCGTGAAAGCCTTCAACTTCACACTCTGAGAGCCTTTGTGGCTGAAGAGGAGGGTATAAATACCCAAGTAAATAAGACTGTTGTTATTATTGCCTTTTATTTCTATAGCACCATCAATGTACATGGCCCTTTACAAGAAAAAGAACAACAAAACAGTTCTCTGCCCTCAAGTTTACAATCTAATGAAAACATACAAAAGGAAGGGATGGCAGTAGGATGGCCTCCTTGGCCAGGGCAATGGCAGTTGGGATGGAGGGCCATTCTGCTTCTGTCTGCTAGGTGGATGGCAATTCAGCCAACACTGCGTGCAAGTCAACTGATAATGCCCAATATATTGGTAGGACACAAAATACAGACATCACATAATTCCTTACACCTCTAGGAGAAAAACACATTCCTTATTTTATTTGAGCAGGGCTTTCACAGCAAGAGCTCAACACTGCTTTAAGCGGAAATTTCTTTATTGAGGTGGAGCGGTACATAAGGTGTATTTTTTCCTATATCATTTATTGTTATTTTGTTTCCAAGAGTTCTTTCAAAACTATACAGACATTATCATGTTTCTTCATTCTTTGGACTGGTTTAAGAACATAAGAGTAGCCACACTGGATTAGACTGTGGAACTAATGCTGGGCCAAAACTAACAAAATGAATTTCAACAGGGAGAAATGTAGGATACTTGGGAAGTAAAAATGAAAAGCACAGATACAGGATGGGTGACACTTGGCTTGATGGTAGTACATGCGAAAGGGATCTAGGAGTCCTAGTGGACCACAAGCTGAGCATGAGTCAGCAGTGTGATACAGCAGCTAAAAAAGCCAATGCGATTCTAGGCTGCATTAATAGGAGTATAGTGTCTAGAATGATGGAAGTAATAGTGCCACTCTATTCTGTGTTGGTCAGACCTCACCTGGAATACTGTGTCCAGTTCTGGGAACCACAATTCAGGAAGGATATTGAGAAGCTGGAACATGTCCAGAGGCGGGCGACCAGGATGGTGGGAGGTCAAGAAGCCATGCCCTATGAGGAGTGACTTATGGAGCTGGGCATGTTTAGTCTGGAGAAGAGAAGGTTGAGAGGGGACATGATAGCCATGTTTAAATATTTGAAGGGATGTCATACTGAGGATGGAGCAAGCTTGTTTTCTGCTGCTCCAGAGGCTACAACACGGAGCAATGGACTCAAACTACAGGAAAAGACATTCCATCTAAACATTAGGAAGAACTTCCTGACAGTAAGAGCTGTTAGGAAGTGGAATACACTGCCTTGTAGTGCGATGGAGTCATCTCCTTTATGGTTTTTTAAACAGAGGCTGGATGGCCATCTGTCGGGAATGATTTGATTGTGTATTCCTGCATGGCAGGGGGTTGGACTGGATGGCCCTTGTGGTCTCTTTCAACTCTATTGTTCTATGATTCTGTTATTCTAAATAGGACAACTTTTTGATCACTCAGTAGCCAACCAGCTAGTTCTCTATGGAAAGACTACTAGTAGGACATAAGCAGCTTCTGCCGACTGATGTCAGAAACAAGTCAGCAGAAGAATAATCTGGCTCAACTGTTCTGCTTCCTGAGATCAGTCAGCAGAAAAAAACAAAAAAGTGCACAGAAAGTGTGGAATGAGGAACACTGATCACCACAGCTTCTTCCTTGAAAGCAAAGGGAGAGGCAGGAGAAGAGTCTTCAAAGAATATGAGTCTCCAATGTTGGATTTTTGGTGTTCACTGGGAACTTTGATTTCACTCACTTTTCTGAAAGACTGTTTCTTGTAAAATGCTACAAAATGACTGCAAATGGTGGCCTTGGAGATTGTTCAGATTTGGTCAGTCTCAAGAAAACCTTTGCTGAATTTGCTCACTTTGCTGAGCTTGCTGAGTTTGCTCTCGCTCACTTTGCTGGGTGTTACAAAAGATATGGTTTTAATTTAAAAAGATTGCAAAACTTTAACACAGATTTAGAGTCAATTGGGCAGTGTTTGATTTTAGGATATTTACTAGCACCCCCAAACTGATGTGTCTGTTTCTCAGTTTAGGGGGCATTGTTTAAGATGATAATATTCCTCTATATGTTAACTGTAGAGAAGCCTGTTAAAAAGATGTGGATTATATAAAGGTTCAGTCCCTATGAAAGTGTAACACCTTACCTGCAATGTGCCTAGACACTGACATGTCTATGTTTCTCCCTAAGGGGAGTGTGTATGTTTGTGTATCTATCCCTGCTTATAATATGTAGTCAAAAAGACTATCAGCCTGCTCATTCTCCCATAGGAATATCCTGAGATTCCAATACAGGCATACCTCAGTTCATAGAATCATAGAATCATAGTTCATAATGCCTCTGATAAAGAAGCTCCCTTTTACAAAGTCTCTTTATGGGAGTCTAGCCCAGCCCTCCCTTCTGTCTAGGAATTGTTTTTGTTTTCTTTGCAGCATTGGCATTTGGATGGTGAAGGAGGGCTGGAGAAAGACAGACTTTCAGTGTTGGGTTGCAACAGTATGTCTGCAGTAACCAATGCAGCAAATCTTGACCTTGGAAAGAATGGGTATATAGTCTAGGGTGCCAGTTAGACACTAGTTAGTGTCGTGGGGTGTCCAGGGACTTCTTGATCCCGTATCCATCCCTCACTGTTTACACGATTTTTGTCTCTCTTTGGGAGATCCCGGGTCATTGTTTACACGGTATCATGTCCCGTGATATGTCTCTTCTCCCACTATATACTATCCTGTATTTTGTTTGTTTGTTTGTTTACATGCATTTATGGTCCTGGGATTTTTTTATTTTATTTTTTGCTGTCAATCAAGGATGCGATTACTCGTTTTTTCACAACCTCAGTGACTACTTCCTTTAGAGTTTCCCACCACGAGCAATGCTATTGGCTGGAACAATATTTGTTCAAGCTTCTGCATTGGTAAGAGAAGGAGGACGAAGGCAACCCCCCCCTGCACAATTTGAATTAAAAAAATCCCTGCCCAAACAATGTTAAACTCTATGAAAAAGGAGAATGCCAGTACAGGCACACAAGCCATTTTAAAAGACAAACCTTGGTTGGTGCTGGAGACAGTGAGAGAAGTCAAAAGCAGAGCCGAGTGGAGCCGCGGCGCGCATGCACACACAAGCCCCAAGCCGAGTATGCTCTCAGCTGGGAAGCCCCGATGCAAGTATGCGTTCATCTGGCTTGCATTTTGACTGTACAGTATGCGTTCATCTGGGAAGCCGAGTGAAGGGAATAAGGCTGAGATGGGGAGGGATTGAAGGAGGCGATCAGGAGCACACAGGCTTGCATTTTGACTGTGCCTTTAAAATTTAAACACACACACACAAGCCCTGATGTGAGTATGAGTTCATCTGGGAAGCCCAGTGAAGGGGATAAGGCTGAGATGGGGAGGGATCGAAGGAGGCGATCAGGAGCACACAGGCTTGCATTGTGACTGCCTTTAAAATTTATACACACCCTGCAGGGGAGGGACAGGTTGAAGCTGAAGGCTTTGCAGTATAAAAATCCATTAAACAGGCTGACTTAGTGCACAGACAGACACACACACAAACCTTCGTGCAGCTGGAAGGGAAGCCTTTGTTTTCAGCTGGTGAGGCTGAATCTATTGAACGAGTGACTGAGCCCTCCTTCTCTGAGCCTGCCCCCGGTCACCATTTCCGGTCATCACCTAGTACTGAGGTATCTTATTCCTGACTGTTTACATTTCCGATTTTCTGAATCCTCCCGTGACTTTTAAAAAAATCGTTACAAACTGCGGGACGGAAAGTCCCGCTAGTTGAGGGATAAAAGGTGGTCCCCCTTCCCAAAAGGTCAGGACCGTCACGATGTAAACAACCAGGGTTCGACACGAATTCTTCCCACTACATTTTCATCATGTAAACGGCACCTAGGTGATCCTAGTGTAGCTGTGTGTGCTTACATACATCAGGCAAGGTAAACAGCTGTCTCCACAGTCAGGTACTGAGCATGTGTGAAGAGCAAAACAGAAAAAAAACAAGGGGACAAATTTAGCCTGCTTCACCAGCTACCTTGGCATGTTGAAAAACTATAGATCTATAACCCTCCAAAATGGAAATCATTAGAAAAATGGAGGCGGTTGAAAGAAAGAAAATATAATCGTGGGATGCATTTTGGAAGAAGCTTTTCAAGTGGTGTCTAGAAGATTAAAACTGTTTTTGTTTACTGATGCAAGGCTTTCCTGCCCTGGGTGTTTAATTTCATGCATTCATATTGTTAGTATCAGATAAAAAGTTTGCTGTGTGTGTATGTGTTTTTGTGGTATAGGAACCTGTCAAGGGTGACACACCAGCAGAACCTATCCCTATTCTCATGTTATTTATACCTCTGGTACCCAAGTTGCTGTTGAAGAAATAAAGCCCAGGTCATATCTACTCCATTAACTGAGGTGTGTTGTTGTTGTGTGCCTTCAGGTCATTTCTGACTTATGGTAAATCTAAGGCAAACCTATAAAAGGGTTTTCTGAGGGGTGAGAGTACGTGACTTGTCTAAGGTCACCTAGTGGGTTTTTATGGCTGAGTGGGGTTTCAAACCTTGATCTCCAGAGTTGTAGTCCAACACTCAAACCACCACTCCACACTGGATTTTTAACTAAGGTATACCTGTATTTAAGAATACTTGAGTGGAATGTTGATGTTAACTTTGTCTGAATTTTACTGCTGGTCACAAGTTGGACACCCAGGCAGCCAGAAGGTGATAAAAACAATCCCAGACAGATTACGTGTGTGTATGTGTGCACACTTTCAAGTTGCCTGTCGACTTATGGCAACCCCATGAATTTCATAGCGTTTTCTTGGGCAAGGAATATTCAGAGGTAGTTTTGCCAGTTTCTGTGTCTGAAATAACCCACAGTACCTGGTATTTGTTGATGGTCTCCCATCTAAATACTAACTAGGGCTGACCCTGCTTAGCTTCTAAGATTAGACAGGATCTGGTGACTTTAGGGTATTTAGGCCCTTTAACTGATAAATGGCAAAAAAAACCCTCCGTCCTACAGTCTAAAGAGTTAGAGGTGGGGAACCACACCTGTTTCACAGGAAGACTCACGATACAGGAAAGGAAGGAAAGAAACATTAATCTTCTATGGAAAAAATTCAGATATATAATATTACAGTAACTAAAACAGAATGAAAACTACCAACAGCATTTTGTAGAAAACAGTTTTACATAAATTATTTAACAAAAGTTACTTTATATAATTATAAAAGTTTTATAAATATTGAATTTCTGTTTCACTATTGGTCTTCTGTACACGTTCTGACTGTACCTTACAGTGCAATTCTAATCATCCTCATGCTGTTCTAGCTGGAAGTGGCTAGAATTTCCTGTTGGTGCCTCTCTTCTGGTGGTGGAAACTTCACTAAAATGGTGGCAGATGGAGGTGGGGGTTTAGTGTAAGAAGAACTACTGATATTGTATTTAAAATATTTGATTTGATTATTAAATCAACATAATTAAAAAAGACAAACATGATATCTGGATGGATGGATAGAAGGGCCAAAGGGTTTTCATGGCTGAGTGGGGATTTGAACCCTGGTTTCCAGAGTTGTAGTCCAACACTCAAACTACTACACCACCTTGTTAACAACAAATGGCTATACTAACACTAAGGTGTTTTGATGTCAACACATTGAATATTGCTATTCTATTAGTAACCCAACCTGAGAAATAAGAGGAGTAGGGCTGAAGGATTAAGGGAAAGCAGAGGTGCATGGACACTGAGGGTGCATCTACACCATAGAGATAATTCGGTTTGACACCACGTTAACTGTCATGGCTCCATTCTACAGAATACTGGGATTTGTAGTTTTGCAAGGCACTAGCACTCCTTGGCAGAGAAGGCTAAAACCCTTATAAAATTACAAATCCCAGAATTCCAAAGGGTGGTGTCAAACTGCATTACTTCTACAGTGTAGACACACCCTAAGATATCAGTAAATATAGCATGTAAGAACATGCTTACTAAATTTGCACAGAAATTTAGCCCAAGTGCCTTAATTTATATTCCCATGCTTTTTTGTACGTTAATAAATGTACAAGTGACTTAACTTGCACAAGCAAGATCAGTAGTTTTAAGAAAAGATTTTGGACTTAATATTCATGTTGAAAGGACTAAATGGAAGCATAGTCAGAGAGAGAAAGACGGCAAATCATGTATCTCGATTCAGATCACAGGTTGAAGGTACATGAGGCAGCAGACTCGCTGAAGTCAGGATGATCTGAGTCTTGTCAGTAGCTGAGGGGAGACTGTATGATGCTTTGAGTTTTATCATGAAAGGAAAGTAGGATATAAACCAGGAGCCAGTGTGGTTTGTCACTTTGAATGTTCCAGGAGGATTTCAAGAGACTAGGCTCCTAATCCCTGCTCAGCCAAGGAAAACCACAGGATGACCTTGGCCAAGTCACATGGGGCCTCAGAGGAAGGAAATGGGAATCCCTGTCACCAAATAATTTTTTGTCCAGAAAACCTATGATAAATTTGCCTTAGGTTCACCATAAGTTGGAAACAACTTGAAGGCACACAAGGTTGTAACTTTACAAACAAACACTGATAAATATTCAGGAGCTAATATGGGAAAGCAATGCAGATTAGAGTACTGAATTAACTCTAATTTCTTCTTAAAATCAAGGTGGGATTGATATAATTTAATCGGTGATATTGACTGCAAGATTAATTTAACCTTTGCTGGCATATCTTCCATCTAGTCATCTATAGAAACAATAGATGGTTTGTTAAGCCCAAACTCCAAAGAGTAGAGCAATGATTTCTCTTATAAATCAGGTATTCTGATATTTATGGACTGTGTTGTTTTGCATAGTTGTATTTTACTGAAGGGAATTAATTACATAAAATCCTTCTGAAAAGAACTCAGAAAGGATGACAACTCCTCATAAATAGCTAGAAACATTATTGAATACAGTATAGCAAAAAAGCTGTTATCTACTGAAAGTGTCAAGCAGACGAGCTACCTAAAAAACAGCACCTTTGTTTGGATGATGTTCAATTGCTTTATTATAACATGTACCAGCGCTTCAGTGTGAGGGGGGAAAAAATGAAGGCTAACTCTCAGGACAGAATGTAAAACTGAGGAATTCACAGACCCTGCAAGTGTTTGTCACACTGCACTGTTATAGTGCTATTATTCCACTTTAACTGCTATGGCTGCCTCCTGTGGAATCCTGGGGTTTGTAGTTTATTCAGGCCTAAGAGCTCTCTAGCTGGGAATTCTAAATGCCCCTCCCTGAACTGCAAATCCCAGGATTCCACAGGAGGAAGCCAAAGCAGTTGAATTGGAACAGTGCTATAACAGTGTACAGTTTTCCCTTCATATTTGCTGGGGTTTGGTTCCAGGACCCCCGTGGATACCCAAATCCGTGAATAATCAACTCCCATGATATGCAATGGCATAGCAACATGGTGTCCCTTATTTAAGATGGCACAATCAAGGTTTGCTTTTTGGATTATTATTTTTTTAAAGAATATTTTCAAGGCGTGAATATTTAAATCTGTGGATACCCAATCCGTGGATATGGAGGGACAACTGGTAGTGTGATAAGTGTGCCCCATACTTACCACAGTGTGGGGAGGGGCATTTAGAAGTCTCAGCCAGAGACCTCTTAGGCTTCACACCTCCCACTCCTCCCTCACTCCCTCCCTCCCGGCCAGAGGGAGCCCTTTAAGGAGAGGGATAAGGCCTTCGCCTTGCGCTGGAGGCACCGCCTTCCCCAGCGACGGCGCCACAACTACTGTACCTTCGCCTCCCTCCGAGCGGAAGGATACGGGGCGGAGCCAAGAGGCCACTCTCCGCATGCGCAGTGGAGGGAGAGGGCGCCCCGCCCATCCCGCTGTCCCTCCCCTCGGCGGGGCCGGAGCCGGTTTACGTAACGCCTCTCCGGGCAAATTCCGGCTCGGTCCCGCCGCCTGACTCGGGACGGGTCGCCAGAGGCCCCGGCAGGTAAGGGCGACCTTGGGGGAGGCCGGGACGGGAGGGGGGATTCTGGTGGTGGGGTGGGGGCGTCGTCGTCGTCGTCCCCTCCTCCTCCTCGCCCGCCCGGCTGGCTGGCTGGCTGGGGTGAGGCCTGCAGCGCGGCAGGGCCCCGGACGGGCCAGGCCAGGAAGGCCCGGACAGGCCTGGCCCGGCGCCCGAGTCGGGTGGTCACCGGGCAGCCCGGCCGCGCTCGGTGGCCGACCTTCCCTTCTTTCGGTGCCTCACCTGGGCCGGCGGTTGAGCGGGAGAGGCGCCGTTAGAGGGGCCGTTGAGCCGCCTCGGCCGATTTTGGCAGCCGCGACGGGAGGCCGAGGCGTTGTGGTCCCGGCGGGTCCGGCGAAGGGCCGACTCTCCTCCCCTCACAGGAGGAAGAGGAGGAGGCGGCCTCCATTCTGGGTTGTCGGGGAGAGTCGGCTTCATTTCGGGGTGCTTCCCCCACTTTTCCAGCGACGCCCCTTGTGGTTTCGTTCCTCAGCCCCGTCCTTTGGTAGGTTTTGCACTGAGGTCCTTAACTGGAAGAAAGGTGGCGGAGGAAGGCTTGCTTTCCTTAGGAGAGGCGGCGCTCCCGTGGACTGTATGGGCCACCCCCCGCGCTTGCCTTTTTGCTCCCCTCTTCTTGGCCCTGATGCGTTTGCCATTGAGGATTGTGTGGCTCCATAAGTAGTAGCGATACAGCGAGGCGGTTAATGAGTTTGGGATTTAATTTATTTCCAGTATTAAGATCACTCAAGTCAGGTGAGGTGTCGAGTTCCAATATAAGTAAAGAATAGATTTTCCTTGGGCTGTGAGGCCGTGTTCTGGGATAGTTTCTTTCTGACGTTTCGCCTGCATCTGTGGCTGGCATCCTCAGAGAATGGTTGGGTAGGTGTGTATGTGGAGTTTATATGCTGTGAAACACATATACTGTGATATACATATCCTCCCCAACAGGGGTTCACAGTATATAAACTCCACACACACTCCTACCCAACCATTCTCTGAAGATGCCAGCCACAGATGCAGGCGAAACGTCAGAAAGAAACTATTCCAAAACAGGGCCTCACAGCTCGGAAAAAAACAACCAAGGAAAATCTATGGATGCTGGCCATGAAAGCCTTCGGCTTCACATTACGTAAAAAAATATTTAAAGTTTGAAGGGACCTACTACTATTCTTCATTATCTTGTTTCACTTTCTCTTTATGGCTTTCCTTGGAATTTAAGTAGATCATTGAAGATGGTGGCATCAATCTCTAGATTAAACAAGTCATTTATTAAAATAATGTTAGTCTTATTTTTAGCTAGAAGCATATTTTACCGATTGGCCAAATGTACTTGTGTGTTTAATGCAGTCTTTCATGTAAATATGAAATTATGTCTGTCACAAGTTTGCATACTTACACACACAAATCTGTATTTACTAATTTGTGGCATGCCAGAGGTGTGATGAGGTTAGGCATAAGCCCTAAATTGCAGACCATTTACCCAAACTAAAAACAAATATCTGAATGGAATATTTATGGTTCAGTATTTATATATTGCTTCCCTGTTTACCAAGGCCCCAGGGTGATACAGATCAGGTAAAAACATTTAAAACAATAACGAGTTTAAAAATGTAAACCAAATTAAAGTACTCTCCAAGAACTTTTTAGGAACTTTTAAAAACAAGCTAAAAATAGCTCTTAAAATAATTTTAAAAGTAACAAAATGAATGTAATGTTGATGTAATGTTAATGCAGGCTTGGAAGTGGTGGAAATACACACAGAGAAGTCCTAATGCTATTGTTGGGGTGCACATTTTTGAGTCATGTGGCAGATCTTTAACACACCACTAGAATGTGGATGTTAGTTACAAGGATAGCAGAGGTTGCTCTGCTGAAGATTGTGCAAAGGCCAAAGGGGTTTCTTTAAAAAATTATTTAGTCTCATAATTCTAAATAGGTGGGGAAAGCTTGGGACTATACAGGGTTGAGAAGAACGAAGAGAGAATACATGACATTTGATGTATCTACTGTAGAATTTCAAAGGAATAATTATTCTCCATGACCCTAAAGTGTTTTTTTTAAACCAGCTGACACTTTTTTATAATCATTGTTCAGATCTGGGCTTTAGAAATGAAGATGAGTGTATACTTAGAACCATGGTACCTGTATACATTGTAAATTTAGATAATAAGGTGTCTGGTGGATGAACTTGTTCTAGGGTTCAGCGTCAGTTTTCAGTATTGGGGCTAGAAATTTGGAATATATTAAGTACTAGGTAAGAAAAACATATCTGAGTTAATGGAAGCCCATTTTTAAAAGACCAAGTAACCACCTGTAGATATATCCCAACAAACAGGATCACATTGAGAGCAAGGTATCTAGTGGCAGATGGTATTGATTTGAGGTAATAATGAACATTGCTGCTCTTTTTCATAGTAATTTAGCACTGGTATCTGAGCATATGCAGAATCTCATACCACATGAAAGTAATACTGGTTTGAAGTTCACATTAGAAACAGTTAGATGTGGTTGTGGTACATATAGAATTTTAAGAAGGCAAAATGTTCTGCATCTTCTTTTTGTCTTGAAGTAACTAGATTTTAAGGGGAAATTACCACCTGTGAAGTACTTAATTTATTGTGTGAAGTAAAGTATACTGTTATTTGGAAGAAATCAGCTCACTCTTCAGCCCACTCTTCAAACGTAATTGATCCAGCTCTTGGCTGGACCAATGCCATACATATTTAAAGTTCATTTGAGCTCCTGTGGTGCTGTTGGTGTGCATCTATGAGAGACAGAAATGCAATTTAAAATGCAAAAGTGTACTGTCTCTAAAATGTTAACACAGTGAGATGGATTTGCAATCACATTTCAAGTTTCCTGCCATTTTATTATGGTAAAGAGATGCATTTTATTTGAAGTGCTTTTTGTCCTGTCACTTCCAGTATATGTGTTAGAAAATGATACTTTTCAGACTTCAATATATTTTTCTATTGAGAAATTATATTGGTCAATAGGTTAGTGTTGGTTGTTTGCCTAATTTCTTTTCCCATGAGTCTGAATAACTGCCATATACTGTACTGTTCATTTTGCCATCTCCTCTCTGCAGACAGGGTTGGGTATAACCTTGTCAATTCCATTCAATGTCTTCAAAAAGTATTTGTATGCTGTACTATGCCCTCTTAAAGTGTTGAGGAGGAATACCACCATTGAAAGAAATTTCTTCCTCAGCCCTCAATGCTGTTGTTGCCACTGGACACTAGCAATAGGGAATGATCAAGGAAATGGTGGTGAGGCAGGTAAGCAAGGAATGAAAGAAGAGGCTTTACACACTACTAGGTCTACATGTTGTGAGGCTGTGCATGGTGGGAATTACATCCAATTCTAATTGTTGCACCTATGATCCAGCATCCAGAGTAATTTGGTCTAGAAGTATTTTCTTTGGCACAAGTTAGAGAGGTGTGATGACATTTTAAATCTGGAAAAACATAATTAATGAATGTTGATAACATACCTTAAGTTGAAGGAGATTCATGAGTTATATTTAACTCTTGACTATACAGCTTTGGCTTTAGATGTGCTCAGACCCAGCACTAGTTTTGAATAACAAAGAATGAACGAACTTAGAAAACTTAACATCTATATAGATTACCTTTCCTCAGAATCATAAGTCTGCACACATGTAACACTAGAAAACTGTGTTGAGGAGTAAATGGAATGAGCCAGCATTGTGTGCTGAAATAGCTTAGTATTTAATTTTTACAGTTGATTTGCTGCATGCACATTATCAGCAATGACTGGCAGCCTTAGCCAGAAAAAGATCAGAATGAGATAAGTCTTTCTAAGTCCAAGATAACACACAGTTGCTTAGCTTCTTACTGTACTGAAGAAAAATAGTGTTTTGTCAGAGAAAGAGAAATTCTGGAAGAAAGGGAAATACATTATTTGTCAAACCTAAACTTTAAAAAAATACTCTAAGACTATATAATATTATAACTTGAAATTCCTTTTCATTGGCATAAAGCAGCGTGAAAGGACAAATGCCTTGAGCCTGAACCCTATTACGGTATGTGTTCCAGCTAAAGTAGAACCATGCTCTCAGTGGGATTTACATAACTAATTCAGTGGTTGATTCAGTGGATCTACCATACTCTAGTTGGGCCAACAGAATTCAGGTCTTAGTCTTATTCAGACTCTTAAAAGGTATGCACTGTGTGAGAGAGTTGTAGGCTGCTGAACCATATATTAATTAAAGAAGTGATCCAATACCCATTTAACTGGGAGTATGCCTCATGTTTGCGAATGGAGAAAACAAAGTTGGAAAAAGAAAGATTATAGTAAACACACCCAACATTTTAGTACCATTTTAAAGGCATAAGGTCAGTGTTTATACCTTGACATTTTCATGCAGAAAAGAAAGTATAGGTTTTAATGTTATATTTGTGGTCGTTAGTAACATTTTAAGTTGTATATTTTTTTTTACAAAATAGTTGTAATGGTGCCAAAGGATATGGTAAATGAATTTATTTAAAATATACACAGGAGTAACTCATATTTTAGAAATAGAAATATTAAATCCCTGTAATGTAACTAAGTAAAATATTTGTGCATTCAGTACATTGTTTTGAAATTAAATTCTTCAGAAGTTCCTCCTCCTCTACAGTAAAGCTGGCGTAAGCTACTTATGCATACTTACCCAGCAGTAAACCAGTGAATTTGGAGGAACTTCTAAATATACATTCATTAGGACCAGGCTGCCAAGTGTCCTCTAATAATTGTATAGAAACATTAGCTGTCCTCAGTATTTATGCCATTCTCCATTTCTGTTCAAGGTTTGTGTGTAACTGGTCTAACTCAGGTTTAATTATAATTGGTGTCTGAAAGACACTATTGCTTTTAATAACAATAATAATAATAATAATAATAAAATTTATTTGTATCCCGCCCCTCTACAAAATGCAGTCGGGGCTTAAACTTGCATTTTCACTTTTGAGCTTTATGAACTTGAGAAAATTGAAGGCATTCATAAATAGAAAAATGCTTCTCAATCTCTTTCTAAACTTCTGTATGTTATTATGGTCCTTGATTGCACATACTGTCTGTTGGAATAATCTTTCAGTTAATTTCACTTCATGTGGAGGAGTCAAGTGAGAAACAATAGTTGGACATGTTGTCATATAAAGATTTTGAGCATTATCCATTACTGAACATCTGCTGGCAGAATGGCAGATTTTGGCAGAATTGGGTAGGTTGGAGATCACCCGTCCGAGCCTCTGTTCATCTTCCAGACTGCCTTTGGTGGACTAGTAAACCATTTTTGGGGAGGGGGGCAGCACAAAGCTTTGTAGCAGGAAGGGGATGGGAAGAAAGTTCTGTCTGAAGATTTTGGGATTTAATCTCTACCATCTCTCTGTACAAGCAGTGTATGTGGTAGACTTCCAGATCATGTTTCTGTACCAAATACTTGAATATGCATGGTAGTGTTTGTAGTGCTTAAAATGTCATACCTGAAGAGTGTTGCTGATGCAGTCATATTTAGAGGCAATATTATAACCCAGAGATCAGCATTTTGATACACCAAGCAGGGGAGCCAACATGGTGTAGTGGTTTGGGTGTTGGACTAGGACTTTGAGAGACCAGGGTTTGAATCCCTGCTTGGCCATAGAAACCCACTGGGTGGGTGACCTCTGGCAAATCACAGTCTGTCAGCCTTAAAGGAAAGCAGTGGCAAACCTTTGAATCAGTCTTGCCAAGAAGAACCTATAATAGGGTTGCCATACGTTGGAGTAAACTTGCAGTCACACAAGAACAACAAACATCTCCCAAATCTTTTTGGTGTAGTCAGCATTATTGATGTTTAGGGATTATGAGAATTGCTAATATTGGGACCTTTGACTCTTGAGAGATTGATAGCAGTCATTGCAGCATTGCTATTTTAAATACTGTTTTTAAAAGTATTTCACTTATTCTGTAAGGAGTTATTTTGAAAGATATCCTCATATCCATTTCTAATATTTCCATTTTGCTCTTGTCAGGGAACTTAGCTTATACAGAAACAAATCCAGAAATTTCCTTTTGAGTTGTGAATCTGGAGAGAAGGCACCACTTGTATCAAAAAGAACTAAAATCTAATATTTTTCTCCTGTGAAATGTTGATTGCTGAGAGGGAGCTTTTGGAATGTCTGTGAAATGCAATGTGGAGTGTACGCTTTCTGTGTTGCACATTTTAAAAGACCTGATTTCTTTTGAAGCTCTGCCCAGTACGCTTGCTTACGGACAGTGTCTACCTTTCTCTTTAAGAGGCTATATTTATCAAGATAGTTTTAAGACAGGTTTGCAGTGTTGCCTAGCACTTAACTGCAGATAACCTTTAAAATAATATAACATTTTACAAAGTGTTATATAAGTAAGCGGTTTGGAACCTGTGGAACTTGGTCAACTTTTCTCTCACCCTCCATGTCATCCATCTTCTCTTAAAATGTCTTCTTTTTCTAGCAGAACTGGGGACAAATTCATGTCATATAAAATAGAATATGTACCTGAATTGATTGCTCCAAAAGTAAGAGGAATGAAACAGTCACAATGCTTCAGACTGATAGAAATCTATTTAAAGTCTGTGTACACCTCTCCTACATACTGGCTATGAAACCACAAAAGAGCTAATCTGTGGAGTGGGATTCAGATTCAGATGTTTTACACCAAGTAATAGATGTTCCCTACAATCCAATAATTGTTTTTGATGGTATCTTAAAGTGTTAGGAACAGTGCAAATGATATCAACTAATGCCTCATATATATAGCATGCAAAAGTCTACCACTTCACTAACAATATTTCTCTGGCTTTTCTTCGCAAACGAAGATTCAGGAAGGACTCATCCTGCGCTTTCTGCAAGCGCGCTGATGACTAAAAAGGCCAATCCGAGATAAGCAGGTCCGGTTGCAAAAAGCACAGCAGAAGGTCTCCTTGGGTGATGTTTTTGGGTTGTGATTCTTTCTGCGTTGTCGTTTCTCTTCAAGACTTGTTCGTCGTGAGTTCTCAAATAAGGCTGCAGCATTGTGGATAGTGCGTCTCCATGCCTCCCGATGTGAGGCCAGGGCGGACCACTGTTGGTGATCAATTTGGCCAAGCCTGAGATGTTGTTTCAGGGAGTCTTTGTATCGCTTTTTTGGAGCGCCCCTCTTACGCTGACCCGTGGTGAGTTCACCGTAGAGTAGTATTTTTGGGAGGCGATGGTCCTCCATCCTAGAAACGTGCCCTGCCCAGCGCAGCTGTGTTCTCAATATCATGGCCTCAATGCTGGTGATCCCTGCTTGCTCAAGGACAGCAACATTCGTCACATAGTCAGTCCAGTGTATATTTAGGATTGTGCGTAGACAGCGCTGATGAAAGCGCTCGAGGTTAGCAAAGGCATATAGTGCATTTGGAAGACTTCACAAAAGAGTCTGGAGCAATAAACACCTGAGGCAAAGCACAAAAATCAGTGTGTATAGAGCCATCGTACTGTCTATCCTCCTTTATGGATCTGAAACATGGGTCACCTATCTGAAACACTAACAATATACTGGAAGGTAAAATGATGGCCATGAAATGCATGTATGAAATCGATTTCTGACAAGGTTTAAAGAAGGAACAGACAAAATTAATATAAACTCATTCCCCCATATTACTGGAACAATAAATAAATATTACTATCAGGGAGATAAGATTTAATTATGTTGTGATAAAAAATAGATTGTTGGAATGTTAGAATAAGATATGATACTACAATATAGTATGCATTAACTGTACAAATAATCTATTAGTTCTAGAATGCACTGTGCAAAATGACATGGCACATCAGAAAAATGTTTCCAAGTGAAATCACAGCCTGGAAGGAAGAGTATGGTCTCCAATTTTTGCCAGTTTCCCCTCCCATTTTCTGCCTTGTATACATTGCTAAAAAGCTGCTCCAGTTGGTCAGAGATTCTCCAAAACACTCCATCTTTTGTTTAACAGATACCAGATATTTCTTTTTTGCTTTTATAAAACATCTGCCTCAAAAATGCTAGTAAAGATAACTATTAATGGAAGTCCAGCAAAGACTGTTGTACTATCTTTGGAATGACCTAACAGTTTAAGATAACCTTACTTTCTGTAGAACAAGAATACTGTAACTCCTTTCTGTTCCTGCTAAGAAATAAGGTAATTTTGTATTACTAGAGGACCCTAGTTATCAATTTCAATGTCTCCACAATAGTAAAGTCAATTTGTTCCCTAGCTTGCAAAAAGAAAATAAAAAATGTACTATGCCTTGTAAAGTACTATGAGATTTCCTTTGCACTTGCAGCAACTAACTATATGAGCCTTACTGTTCATCTGTCTTCATAATCTTTTATGAGGGACAGAAACCTAATTTATTTTATGCTCATATTCTAATTCCAACAAAATGAGGACATGACTTGCATAAGATTTTAAATTAATCACTACAGTATATTAACTGCCTGGGCATATTTGGACATCAATAAGAATACCTGCTCACCGCATTCTGGCTCTTCCACTGTAACTGTTCCTGCTTGCAGAAGGACTGGCTAATATTGCTTCCAATCCCGTTAGGGATCTACCTCAAACAGTACATCTATTTGAGTTCTTCCAATATTTTATAAACATTTAATTTACAACTGATTTTGATTCCAATTTAGCTACGGAACTACTATTAATTCTTGCACTTATAGTTAAATGTTTTAAAACTCATAATGGGCCTAAATACCCTAAATGCACCAGATCTTATCTGATCTTGGAAGCTAAACAGGGTCAGCTCTAGTTCGTATTTGGATTGAACAATGCCAATGGATAGCAGATGCTGTGGGGTATATTTAAGAGAAAGGAACTGGCAAAACCACCTCTGAGTATTCCTTTCCTAAGAAAACCCTAGGAAATTCATTGGTGGCAATAAGTCAGCAGGTGACTTGAAGGCACGCGCACACGCACACACACATTGCTTATACTGTAGATGACTTTTTCTTCAGCCACCCCAAATTGTGGAATCACCTCCTGGAAGAGATTCAACAGCTGGATACACTGTATCTGTTTAAAATAACACTAAAGACTAATCTCTTCTGGCAGACTTAGCCATATGATTTTTAAGTTAAGTATGAGTTGATTATTTTAACATGCATGCTTTTTTAACTGGTTATATATTTTGTGTTCTGTATTTTTAGCTGTTACCTTTTGTTGTATTTTAATCTATTGTTCCCCACCTCAGTATAATGATGATGATGCTATTTTATATTGCAGGAGTAGGGAATCTTTTTCAGCTCAAAAGCTCTCATTTACAAGAAACTTTTAAAGAGGCCACACCAGAGACAGATAGCCCACAAAAAGTAGAAAAATTTAAAATAGACAATGCAAATCTGTATTCTCTCTCTCATACTCAGAAAAGGAACGTTGGTCTTACCTGTGATATGTTCTTTTCCAGTGGTGAGGCGAAGAGCATCTGTCAGCTTTGGGTTGTCCCTCCCCATTGCTCTTGGTAGGCAGGAAACAAAAGACTTTTGGGACTGCCCCCGGTGAGGTCATCCACCAGGGATGAACCCCGGCTGGTCAGTCTATTGAAAAGCCTCGCACACCTCCTTGTGCACTTGATTCACACCGATAAGTCTCAGAATCAGGATATCCATCCTTGTCCATCACTGAAGAACCTTCTACCAGACCCTCATCATCCACCCTGGTAGTCTGCTGACCTCCATATGCCAGTGGGTGGGTCTGGATGCTCTTTGCCTCCCCACTGGAAAAGAATGTATCACAGGTAAGACCAACATTCCTGTTCCCAGTGGGGAGGGCTCCAGAGCATCCATCAGCTTTGGGATGTACAAAAGCATCTTTCTAGGGTGGGTCTGGCGAGCGAATATCCTCTAGACTTGCACCACCTGTTGCAGGACTCTTCTGCCAAATGTCGCCTTGGCAGATTGTATCCTGTCCAATCTGTAGTGTCGTATAAAGGTGGAAGAAGACTTCCAGGTCGCGGCTCTGCATATCTCCTCCAGGCGCATCTTTCTCCCAGGCTGCCGAGGTTGCCACACTCCGAGTCGAATGTGGTAGAATACTTTCGGGCACTTCCAGGTGCAAGTACTGGTAACACCCTGCAATGCAGTTGCGTATTCAACGACCCAGTGTGGATGGTGATACCTTTCGTCCCAGGTACTTGGCATGTGGTGACACAAACAATGCTTCAGAGACCCTGAAGGGTCTTGTCCTGCTGATGTAGGTGCGCAGAGCCCTGCGTACATTGAGGGTGTGCCATATCTTCTCCAATTCCCTTACATGGTTAGGGCAGAAGGATGGTAACACCACTTCCTGCGTCCTGTGGAAAGTTGAATTGACCTTCGGTCTGAAGTCTGGTCGTAGACGTAGGACTACTGAATCCAGTCTGAAGATGCACAGGTCCCACCTGATCGAGAGGGCTGCCAGTTCTGAGACCCTGCGTGCAGATGTTCTGGCTACCAAGAACAGTACCTTCCAGGTCAGGAACTTTAAAGAAGTATTCTTCGAAGGTTCAAACAGATGTACCATTAATGCCTTCAGGACCGTGTGGAGGTCCCACATTGGAAACCTGTGCACCGTGGGCGGTGCCAGGTTTGATAGCACTTTGACAAATCGAAGCACGTGAGGGTGATTGGCCACCTGTGCCGCTTTCTCTGGTGGCAGAAAGGATGTAATGGCCGCTATTTGTCTCTAAATAGTATTCTTTGGGGGGGGGGGAATCCAAGATGCCGCTGGCCACGTGGAGGGAGGGTAAACAGAGAAAATCAAACCACATCCTACCAGGAGTGTAGGCAGGAAACAGACTGGCCAGCCGGGGGTCGTCCCTGGTGGATGACCTCACCAGGGGCAGTCTCAAAAGTCTTTTGTTTCTTGCCTACCGGGAGCAATGGGGAGGGACAACCCAAAGCTGATGGATGCTCTGGAGCCCTCCCCACTGGGAAATGTGCATGCACACATGCATAGAATGAAAGAAACCTGTGAAATAAAGTACAGTATTTCTGTCTTTCTGGAGGAGAAGCAGCCAGAATCCCCACTTCTAGAACATACACTTGTGTAAAACAAAGCTACCTTTCAGAAATTGAACATAGGGTTATTTATCCTTCCAGCCTCCAAACCTCAGTTCTGAGATGGGATGGACAAGAGATTTTCATGTATAATTCTTACCCAAATTTCTTGCTCTTTGACCCTCTAACTGGCATTACTGATGCTAGCAGCTGCTTTGGTGCCCTGCTGTGTTTACAAGCTAAGCATCATAACAGCAAACTTGGATATCTGCCCAGTATACCTCCCTCACAACTCTGTCACTATGGTCTAGACTATACAGGCAAGGAGAGTGGCACACATAAGCAAACAGTTGCCCAAGTGTCCAACCATGTACCCTCAGCTGTCCACTTTCCAGTGCTGAGAGTGACAGAGAAGGGACAGCTGCGGGATATATGGCATTCAGGCAGCTGCTCTCCTCAGAAAAGCAACAGTTCTAGTTGGGACTCTTGGTACTTTTAAGTTCAGGCTGGAAGGCACGATCTTCATGTCTTTCCGCCTTGACCTGAAATTACATAGCACACCAATGAGGGTTGCTACTGCTCAGAGGCTAGCAGCTGCCTAAGCACGGGCCATGCTCTCTACAGCTGTACTTCCCCACTGCCAATTCTCAACAGAGATGGAAGACAGACAGCTGCAGAGTTTATGGTATGTGCTCAGGTGGCACTGTTTCATTGAGGATGGCAGCTCCTGTTGTGTACACCACAACTTTTATCTTTTCGCCCCTTCCCAACAGGCCTGTGAAGGATATATGACGAAAGAAATTGAGATGTATAGGTATTATCATGGAAGTGGGGACAAACACAGTTAATACCATCTTATTTACATATCACTTGACAATAAGAAAGTAACATTTTGTTTTACATTCTTAAGGACTTTCATGGGGAGGGGAACGATGCACGATTTTTTAAGTTGGTTTTTATAGGACAGATCCACAGTCCAGGATTTGCCCTGGTATCTCCAATTAAAGTAAATCAATTACTGAATGGTGAGTCAATCCATATACAGATCTAACTGAGTCAATGAGACCAACTGTTGGGACTACAAATAGGATTCAGGCCAATGAATCTACTCTAGCTGAGATGACCAATAGGGCTCAGACCAGTTATTCCCTTTACCCCCTAGTTTACCTCCAGGGCTCATAATGGACTATATCATATCTTTACAACAGTCCTGCCAAGAAAGTTGCAGTCCAGTTTTAATCATACATATAGAAGTAAGCTACCAAATTTATTTAAGTCTACTCCTCACAGACTAAGTAAATTGTATTTTTTGAAAACGTGTTATTAATTATCCTCTATAATAAATAGCAGCACACTAGAATCTTCTCGACAGGCACACACAAGATTACAATCCTGCAGCCAGACAGTGAATTTTTTAGCAGAAGCAAGTCCACTCTGCTAAGATCAATGCGGTATATTCTAAAAAGTTCCAAGAAAAGTTGATATCCATTGACAAAACAGTACTTCTATCTAGACACCTCCATGCTGTTTCATGGTTCTTAACATAATAAATCACACCATACAGACTATCAAAGATGGGACACTTTTTTTCTTTGAATGGTTGCTAGCCCATGGAAAGTCAGGCAGGAGCCAAAGCCAATGACAGGAAGAGCTAGGATTCAAACTGGCAGCACTGCATAGTTCTTTCTCTCTTGGTCAATACATCCCTTCTCTACTCATGTGTGCATGTGTGCACATACGCAGTAGAATTTGATATATTCAGCCTAAAATTCCCTTATCCATTATAATTGTTTCAAAATTTGTTTCCTTTCTTAATTTTTTCCTTAAGCTTCGTTTGGACTCAACTTCTCAAGTGTAAGTAATGATACATAGGAAATAGAACATTATTTATTTCTTCCATTAATGTCTAATAAAAGCAAATTCCACTGTGATGTTACTCATGCTTCAGTATAGTAATCTACTACTGTTGACAATCAAGCCTGACTGTATTCATATAAAGAGTCTCATTGACTATGTATTTGAACTTTTATTTTACTTTATTCCAAACCAGTAACCTCTCTAATTTGATCTGTGTTCTTTCATATCTGCTAGCAGTAGATATTTCACCGGTATTTTAATATCTTAATGCTCTTGAAATAGCCAAGACACTTCCTCCCCTTATGTAATCTACTCTACCATGGCCTATATTTGTTCAGGTTGATAGTAACAAACTTGGTATGGGAATACTAAGCCAGATTCTGTTTCCCCATTTGGACAAAATTATATAAGTTTAACTTCAAAAATCAAGTTTTGAGAGAGAAAAACAGTACTACATAAACCTTTATTAGCATTGCCTTATCAAACCAAGAAGATTCCCCTCTTCTTCCAAAATTGAATTTTCTTTTGCATTTTATTCACAACATAGACTTAGTTGATGTCTACTCTTTCACTCTAATTTGATGTCATAATTTCTAAGTATCTACAGCATCTACAGTAAACTTTTTCCATTGAGCTCTGAAGATTTCCTATAGCCATTAAATTTAGTTTTACCTGGGTTAATTTTGTATCCAGAAAGAAGCACTAAATCATTTATAAGGGCTTTGATTTGCTTGTAAGGATTGTGCTAGGTCCACTACACTTGTACCATTCTCACTGAGAATTACTCAGGAGTTCCACAAATTTGGTGGCTTCAGTAGCCAGTCATAAATTTGTTCTTGTAGTGATCCTACTTTTTCTGCAGAGGGACAAGCAGAGTTGCTTGACATCACGCTATACTTTGGTCCCGGTGAAACGGGGTCAGTTCTTGCCTCTTATGCTGAGTTTTAGAGACACTCTTAATCTCCCACCAATAACTTGTCAAATACAGTTGTCCCTCCACATTCGCGAACTTGACATTCGCGGTATTGGTTATTCGCGGTTTTGGGAGGGCCCCCCCGGGCCCCCCCAAAACCGCGACACGGGGCCTCCAGAGGCCCAGTGAAAAGACCTGGAGGGAGCGGGGAGGCCCGGGGAGGCCTCCACGGGGGCCCCGGAGGCGCTCCGTAGGCCCCATGAAGGCCTGGGGAGGGGTGGGGAGGCCTTCGCGGATCCCCCGGAGGCCCTCCGGAGGCCCCGCGAAGGCTTGGGGAGGGGTGGGGAGGCCTTCACGGGATGCCCGGAGGCCCTCCGGAGGCCCCGCAAAGGCCTGAGGAGGGGTGGGGAGGCCTTCGCGGGTCCCCCGGAGGCCCTCCGGAGGCCCCGCGAAGGCCTGGAGAGGGAGGGAGGGAGGGAGGGCCGGGGAGACCTCCGCGGGGCGTAGCAAGGCCCCGCGAAGGCCTGGAGAGGGAGGGAGGGAGGGAGGGCCGGGGAGACCTCCGCGGGGCCTAGCAAGGCCCCGCGAAGGCCTGGGGAGGGGGTGAGGGAGGGCCGGGGAGACCTTCGCGGGGCCTAGGAAGGCCCCGCAAAGGCCTGGGGAGGGGGGAGGGAGGGCCGGGGAGACCTCCGCGGGGCCTAGGAAGGCCCCGCGAAGGCCTGGAGAGGGAGGGAGGGAGGGCCGGGGAGTCCTCCGCGGGGCCTAGGAATGCCCCGCGAAGGTCTGGAGAGGGAGGGAGGAAGGCCTGGGGAGGGGGGAGGGAGGGCCAGGGAGACCTCCGCGGGGCCTAGGAAGGCCCCGCGAAGGCCTGGGGAGGGAGGGGGAGGGGAGTCGTTATTCGCGGATTTTTCACATTCGTGGGGGTCCGCGGAACGGAACCCCCGCGAATGTGAAGGGACGACTGTATTGTATTTAAAAATTCCTTTCAACATCCAAACAAGCAGATAGTGTAGGTTGCCACTCTTCAGTTCTTCCATGTATCCGTTTAAAGGGCTTCTGCCATATTCTAAATTTCTTCCAACTTGAGCACTGTTCAGTTGACTTGTTTCCCATTAGAATAGATACATGGCTGCATACTTTCGTTTAAGAATCAAACCTCTCTTTACTCATGTTTCAAGTGTATTCTTATGACTCTTCATTTATTTGGTCCCCTTTGAAGATCTAATAATTTATCAGGTGACTTATCAAATCTTGTAGTCTTTTTTTTGTTTGTTTGTTTAATTTTCTTTGAATTTCCTCTGTAGCTCAAACTCCCACCAGACTCTTTTCATTTTCACCCATTTTGGGAAAGTTAATTTTACTCAAGGATTTCAATATGTATTACATCTTCTTAACTGTTATCCCAGTGGAATTGTTTTGTTGATGGTAACAAAAGGTTTTCTTTGTTTAATCATATGAACCAATGATTTCCCAAATTGCAGCCAGCTAAGGCTTACCCTAAGAGAGCCAAAGATGGACTTGGCTACCTCAGACATCTTTAATTGCTCTTGCCATATTTAATTCCCTCCATTCTTCATGATTATAAAATTTCTTGTTTTATCTTCTAGATTTTTATATTTTCAAATGATACTCTTCACTTCATTCCTTTCCTAGATTCCGAAGTTGTTTACAGTATATTCTCATGAAAGCTTTATTCTTTTGTCATGTTTCTGTAAAGGTGTACTTCAAAAAGTTTGCACTTTGGGGACAAAAACAATTCAACCTCCCTATTCAGTTTATCTAGTATTCCTTTTACTAGAAGTTATTGGCTTAATTTCTACATCTTGTTGACTTTTCCCTATTACTCTTGCCATGCTGTATAAAGACACATCTTCTGTTATTTTAATATTACAATGTTAATCTTTATTCTGAAAGTAAATTTAAATCTGTTTTTGAGTAAGGTTGATGCACTGTCAAGGAAGGCATAATCCATTTGACCTGGATGTGAAATATGCTGTATCTGAACTGTGATGCATCAGTCACTTTCCTTAAGTTATTGACATTCACTGCATCTTGTGGCTGTGAATTTCATAAATTACATATTGTCTGAAGATGTACTCTTTTCTCTCTTTTAATCTGCTGATCAGTTTCATTCGCTATCATTCAGTTAATGTGTTAAGGCAGTGGTAGAGCTAGGTCAGTGGCTCTTAATCTTTTCTCTACCAGGGACCCCCTTTAAATATCTTTTGTTGTTAAGGACCTCCAAGACTTAACTCAAGATTTAAAACCCTAATCGTCATAATCCCTGAGAATAATAATACAATTGCACCATTCATTAAACTTTCCCTCAGAGGCACTGGAAGGGAAGGAAGACTTTTCTCCTGCTTCTTCCTGCAAGTTTGTGGCTGGAGCAGATTAAAAGGCAATGCCCAGGCCCAGCCAGCCAGCCAGCTTTCCTTTGCCTTGGCTCTTGTCACGTGGCCACTCCTCTGCAGGGAGGAGGTGGGCCGAGCAGCCTGCAAGCCTTTGCGGACCCCCTGTGAGGACATTGCAGACCCCTGGGGGGGGGTCTGTGGACCATAGGTTAAGAACCACTGAGCTAGGTAATTTTAGACTGTACTTAGTAGTCTTTTGTTCTTTAGCTGGCTATATATATTATTTTATTGGAAATCAAGTAAATACTATAGTTGTCCCTCCGTATCCATGGATTTAAGTATTCACGGCTTAAAAATATTCATAAAAAATAATAATCCAAAAAGCAAACCTTGATTTTGCCATGTTATATAAGGGACACCATGTTGCTATGCCGTTACATATAATGGGACTTGAGTATTCATGGATTTTGGTATCCATGGAGAGTCCTGGAACCAAACCCCAGTGAATATGAAGGCACAACTGTATTTTTTTTCCATGGTTTACAATTGCTTCTACATTATTTACATGTCTGGAGTGGGTGGGAGGGCAAATAGAACTGATTACCAGTTCTTATTAAGAGAAGAGAAATATTCTGAGTACCTGTACCTGTATATACAGTTTCATATTTTAAAATTAAATCATGGCACGAGAAATAATACAGAAATAAAATAGGGCTTGTTTTTGCTGCCCTGTTGCTAAGCACATTTAGTTGCGAAAAAGTTTCATATTTTAAAATTAAATCATGGCACGAGAAATAATACAGAAATAAAATAGGGCTTGTTTTTGCTGCCCTGTTGCTAAGCACATTTAGTTGCGAATTATCCCTGTTTTGTTGTAGAAAAAAAACACGATATATGTGGTGTGTCTATTAAATAACGAGACTGATAAATAACCCATCTTTATTTATATGTATTACAATTGTTATGCTTGTCACCTTCAATATACTCCCCGTTCACATCACACACTGATGCAGTCTTGTTTTCCACTGACCGAAGGTGTGGAGCAGATCAGTTTCTGTTGCCTGTTTCAACACATCTGCCATTTTCTACTTTACTGTGTCAGTTGACTCCAAAATATTTCCAGTAGGAATGACCCTGGGTAACTGAAACAGCAGAAAGCAACCCTACAGATAAGGATATCTTACTGTATTTTTAAAGTAAAAATAATAAAATGAATATATCCATCACCAGGTTCATATCTGGTTGCTCATCCCTTAACATATTTTTTTAAACCAGATTCTGCACACACCAGAATCAGCCCTGGCTTGCCCATCCTACTACTGATTCTGGGCCTGTCTGCTGCTTCAATACGGAGAAATGTAAGGTACTGCACTTAGGGCGGAAAAATGAAATGGATAGATATAGGATGGGAGAGACCTGGCTGGACGAGACTATGTGCAAAAGGGATTTAGGAGTCCTAGTAGACTACAAGTTGAACATGAGTCAGTGTGATGCGGCAGCTAAAAAGTCCAATGCGATTTTGGTCTGCATCAATAGAAGTATACAGTTGACCCTTCACATTCGCGGGGGTTACGGCCGCCAGACCCCCGCGAATGTGAAAAAACCCGCGAATAACAATCACCCCAGGGAGTGAGGGAAAATCTCTCAAACCGGCTATCAGCTATCTGCTGGGTTTTCGCCCTCCCTGGTTTAAGGAGGTTTTGCCTTACCCCCGCGCTTTCCTGGCTCTTCGTTCCCTTTGTGAAGAGAAGGGAAGACCCAGGAGACAGGCAGTGGGTGAGGGAAAACCGCGAATAATCAAAACCGCGAGTGTCAAAGCCGCGAATGCAAAGGGACAACTGTAGTGTCTAGAACAAGGGAAGTAATAGTGCTGCTCTATTCTGCCTTGGTCAGACCTCACCTAGAATACTGTGTCCAGTTCTGGGCACTGCAATTCAAAAAGGATATTGACAAACTGGAGCATGTCCAGAGAAGGGCAACTAAAATGGTGAAAGGTCTGGAAACAATGCCTTATGAGGAGAGACTTAGGCAGCTGGGTATGTTTAGCCTGGAAAAAAGATGGTTAAGAGGTGATATGATAGCCCTGTTTCAGTATTTGAAGGGGTGTCACCTTGAGGATGGAGCTGGCTTGTTTTCTGCTGCTCCAGAGACTGGAACACGGAGCAATGGATGCAAGCTCCAGGAACAGAGGTTCCACCTCAACATTAGGAGGAACTTTTTGACAGTAAGAGCTGTTCGGCAGTGGAACACACTCCCTCGGAGCGTGGTGGGGTCTCCTTCCTTGGAGGTCTTTAAACAGAGGCTGGATGGCCATTTATCGGGGATTGTGATTTCCTGCCTGGCAGGGGGTTGGACTGGATGGCCCTTGTGGTCTCTTCCAACTCTACAATTCTATGATTCTCCCATCACTTATTGTGTTGTGTGCTCCCCCTGCCCCCAGTCCTTGCTGCACTCCTGCCTAAAGGGGAGGGGGAATCTTCCTCTGCACCATTTTGAATGTTAATTGTTTAATTGTTTTTCTAAACCAAAAAGCATCAAGAATATGAATCTTTCCCTATAGTAAATGTTTTCCAAACTCTTAACGATTTTCATTGTTCTATTTTGTTTTATGGTACCTTTTCTGATGGTGTGACCAGAGCTATGCACAGGATGGCCACATAATTTTCTCTTATACACATACCCTCTATTACTTGCTTTATATCCCACTCCACGTGGATGGATGGTGTATATTCCTCTGAAATACTGTTGCATTTTAAGTTCCTTTCTTAATTATTGATTTTATTTAATGTAGTGAATTTATTAAAGTACAATAAGAATTTCAGTTGTTATGTCTTGGAAACTCACAAGGAGAATAGACAATAAAAACAGTCTGAACACACATGCACAGAAAAGTCTCCTCAAGCTGCTGCAATAATAATTATAATAACTTTATTCATTTATATCCTGCCTTTCCCCAATAATGATATTCAAGGTGGCTTACAACATATTTAAAAAGATTACAGATTAAAAACTGTACAGAAACTTCAAAGGAATATAAATATAAAAATTAAACCATTTATAAAGTTAGAAACACTAAAATTCATTAGAAGACTGTATGTATAAACCATAAAAACAGTACCACACATTACTGGCCTCTCTAAGGAGGGAGTTCCAAAGTCTGGGAGCAACTAACAAGAAGACTCTTGTTCCCTCCAAACAAGCCTGACTAGTTGATGGGGGGGGGAGACCTTTCTTGAACACTATAGGTTTGCTTTTGGGTCGCCATAAGTCACAGACTTATGGAGTTCTAATGTGCTCATAAAGGGAGATCTGGTCCTGCAAATTGCCTGAACCCAAGCTGTATAGGGCTTTTCAGGTTGTCACCAGCACTTTGAATTGTGCCTGGACCCAACCCGCAGAGACTGGAGCTGTTGCAGCAAGGGAGTTGTGTGTGCCCTGAATCCAGCCTTAGTTAACAATCTGGCTGCAGTTTTCAGGGCCAGTTGAAGTATCTGAGCACTTTTCAAAAGCAGTGCCATGTAGAGCATGCAACAGTAATCTGAATGGAAAGTTGTTGTTGTTTGCCTTCAAGTCGTTTCTGACTTATGGCGATCCAAAAGCAAACCTATAATATTTTTTTCTTGGCAAGATTTGTTCAGAGGGGATTTTATCAGGGTGCACGCTAGTCCCTCTGAGCATGTGAAGAGGAACAAGCAGTGTGTAATGCCGTTGACAGTCACAGCAGACATCAGGCTGACGAAATGAGCACTCAGACACATTGGTTGTGTCTAAAACTGATGAACTTTACTCAGACATAATAAAGATGTAATTACAGTGAGTTGTAGACTCTTTAAGTACAGAGACTACATAGTACAGCACTTTGAGCAGCACAGCACAGTACTGCAAAGGAAGGAGAAATGGTACAGACTGAGAGAATAGAGGGTGGGACAAAGGGTTATACTAATGTATACAGTATGTATGTTACGCTCATGGGTCTTGTAGTTGCCTGTTCCCACACACGGTTTGTACAACCTTTTCCCAGGGGAATAGACACTCTATCTCTTCTCCCATGAATTCTGTTCTTTTCACACTGAACAAATGTCAAAAATGGCTGTGCCTTGCAGGCCCTCACTACTGACCCCTGCTGGCAGCAGTTCTTTACAATATAAAATTCACGTTGATTTGGGATATACAGTATAATCAAATACCTGAGAGATTTGGCTTTGCATTCCTTTGAAGCTGAGAGAGTGTGACTTGTCCAAGGTCACCCAGTGGGTTTCTGTGTCTGAACAGAGATTTGAACCCTGGCTCTCATGTAAACCAAGGCAAGAGCTAAAAGGGCAGTGTGGTGGAAATAGTCTTTGCCTGGCATTATAAGCATGAACACAGACACCAGGCACTCTACTCTGGGGAAAGATATTCTCTAAGTGTGGTGATACAGTTGAGAAATCCCTCTCACCAATCACCATGCACTTCACATGACATGATGGCTGCATTGAGAAGAAAGTCTCCAGAGATGCTCCCTGTACACAGACAGGCCAGTGTTGGAGTAAACAGTGTTTCCCAATCCATTAACCCCAGGACTTTGACTTGTGCTCAGAAATAGACAGGGAACCAATATTTGAATATCAGGTTATTTGGTTTGTAGAATAAGGACATAGTTGTCTAGTAAGGGATGCAGTTGGTATACCAGCTTCAGTTGAAAGATTTCCTATACCTCTGATGCTGCTTCAGGCTTCTGTGACAAACCTGTATCTTTGTCTCCAGATGGCCTTTGCCTTTCAGACCATTTTCTGGATCTTTCTTTGCCATTTTGTTTCTAAATTGCTGCTTTGTGAACTCTTCTATTTTCATTGTCAGATGTAGTTGTCTGTTAGCAATGGGAGTACATTACCAAGAAATGCTTAGTCATTAGTTTACTAAAGGCCTGTCAAATTGGTGTGTGTGTAATGAAAGGTTGCAGTATTTTCTCTAATTATTCCACATCTATCCAAGGCTATTGTCTTTAGTAGAGCAAAACGGTAGGGCCAGATGTGTTTCCCCTAAACCTTATCTGTGCTTTCACGTGCAAATGAAACATAGCCTCCAGCATAGACCCTGAGGAGAAAGAAAATAATATTCTAGTCTCCAGGCCCAGGTGAACTGTACTTGGAGTAGGGAAAAATATATCTGTATTAGTTCCTCTCTTCCCATCTTCCTTGAAAGGAGAGGAGAGTCAAACATTGCATCTCCCCATTCTCTGTAGGAAAAAAGACATGATAGCCTACTACCCAGATTCCTTTTGAATGATTAGCTACCTGCTGGAGATGCTATAACTGGGGATCCTGCATTGAGCATGCAATTGGACCTTATGGCCCATATGGTCCCTTCCGATTCTATGATATCTGAGTTGCCACAGTTTTGGGCATTTTTCTTATAAAATAAATATCTACTACTCGCCCACCTAGATGGTAGAAAATAAAGATGTGACTCAGCAACACTGGTGTGAAGTGCTAAATTTGCTGATGATTAAAATAGCTGTAATGGGAAGGAATTACTGTATATACTCATGTATACATTCAGGGCAGGTTTTGGGGCCAAAATTGTGGATTTTGATATTGTTATTATTTATTCATTTATATCCCACCTTTCTCCCATGAGTGGGACCCAAGGCAGCTCACAGCATCTTTAAAACAATGTAAATTAAAAACAGTACAAAAGTAAAAATTACATTCAAAATGAAAAAAAATTAATTAAACAGTATGTAGGTTAAAAGCATTAAATAATAAAAATATTAAAACACATTAAAAGCAGTATAAAAGACCCATTCACAATCTTAAAAACCATACCACGCAGCCTTATAAGTCCAGTCCTTGTCAGTTCATAAAAACCTGGTGGCATAAAAATGTCTTCATTGCTGCTGGAAGGAGAGCAAGGATGAGGCCATCCTAGCCTCTCTGGTAAGGAAGTTCCAAAGTCTGGGAGCAGCCACTGAGAATTCCCTCCCTTGTACCGAGCAAATGAGCTTGAGAAGGTGGGTAAGTTGAGGATAAGACTTTGGGATTCAGCACGGGGGTCCTCAGACCTGCTCTGCAGAGAGGTGAAAGCACAGGTGCTGCCCCATGAGGCCAGCTGCCTCTGGCTGCTACCACTACCATTTTCCCACCCAATCAAGAAGGACTCTTGACACTCTACTCAGAGAAGGGGATGGTTCCTCTTTTTGGTAAGGGTTAATACTGGAATTAACTTTTATCAAGAAAGGAACCATCCCCTTCTCTGAGTAGAGTGATGATAGGCAAGAGAGTGTAGTCCCTGCCAGGAGAACCTAAAAGAAGCACTGACCTCTTCTACTCTCTCTACCATGGCACCAATCCTTGCCTTTTTGAATTCTGAGACAGGAAAATGGTGGCAGCGGTGGCTGTTTGGTGCATCCCTGTCTTGGCGAGGATAGTAAAGCCCATCATTGTTTCTGTTATGGTAGATTCTCTTTGGATGGACTCTTCATCGCCTGCCCTTGGTTGTTCACAGCTGACCTTGTAGTCTCCTCTCCACCTTTGCTGAGGAGACAGTCTGGCTGCAGGCAACCAAGGGTGTGTGTGTCAAGGAACCCCCAAAATCTTCTTAATCACCTTTGCTGTTTCTTAGCTCACTGCTTTCTCCAGATCACTCTGCCATGGCTGGAGGGGTGGCTGGTTTCTTTTGCCTACCTTCTCCAGCTCTCCACTAACCAACCACCCTTGGTTGTTTGCAGCCAGCCCATTTAGCATGCTGAGAGAGACAGAAATAAACACCCACCTCATTTGCTCTCTCCACTGCACTGGGAAAGCCCCCAAAGAACCGGCAGAGAGAGAGCAGAGGAGGCCGTTGCTTCTTTCAGGCCCAACACTAAGTTCTTGGAACTTAGTTTGTGCTGTGCTGAGAGAGCCAGAAAGAAGCACAGGTATCCCGTGCTCTCTTCATCACAGTGGGGAAGCCCCAAAAGAGTCACCACCATTTTTTTCAAGCGGGCATTACAAAGGCCCAGAATTGGTGGCACAGCAGACAGAGGTACCACATGGACCCATGTATAAGTTGACACTTTTTTTGCGTTGATTTTTTATACAGTATATACGCAGTATTCTTTTAGCTGCCCCCCAGTGTTCCCCATTACTTTAGTTCTCCTGAGTTTATAAGGAATATTTTGAGAACTGAGCTCAGCTCTCTGCCCAGCTGTTCCATGTTTTGCTTTTTAAAAAACCATGCTCTGCTGCAGAGGTTACTGAACTTTCTTGGTTAATAGCTCCCTTGGTTTTTCAGTAAATTTTTCACTGCTCCCTAGAGCAAAAGAAATAACCTAACTGGTGATTGACTAAATAGATATAGTTAGGTCCAAACATCTTAGTAAGTATTTAGGAATTGATTTTAAATGAGCAAAACTGTTCTCCAGCAGAGTGGTGAGGTACTTCTTTATGCTGGGTTGGCTTCTCCCACACGAGCTAACAGGCAGGGCAAACAGCGAATAGAAAGCAAGAGACCTAGCACCCAAGGAGGAGGAGCCATCCCCCACTCCCCAGTTCTGTCCTGCCTCGCGTGCAGAATGGACCAGGGCAAAAGAGATCTGACGGACTTTTCTTCTGTGCCTTTCTGCTGCTTTTCTCTCTCTCTCCCCTTCTCTCCGGTGATCTATCATCTGTCTGCTCTGCCTGTATTGACCTTTCCCCTTGAAGGATGACAAGCCGGGCGATGCTGGGGGAGTGGAGCCCTGAACTCTCCTCAGGCGAGGAGACTAGAAGGGAGAATGAAGCTGCTCAGGCGGAGGAGCAGGGCTTCTTGGACCCCTCTGGGGGATCCCCGTTAAGCCGGGAGAGCTCAGGGATGCTGGGCAGGGCTTGTGATGGGGACCCGGGTGCCGTGTCAGACTACAAGGCCCACATGGTGGACATGGAGGAACGCCAAACCATGAGTGAGAGGGAGCCACATGCCCCCCTGCCCCTTCTGGTCATTGATAGGGAGGAATTACCACAACAGCTGGCAGAATGGATAGCCCTCATAGCGCACCAGGCTGTGGCAACCAGTGGGTTTGCAGAGGGGGAGGAGGAGGCAGGGCCATCTTCCTTGGCCTCCAGGGCTGGGACGTTTTCACACCATTATGCAGGGGGAAGAGTGACCCGGCCCACCAGGAACCTAGCCTCCCAGTCCTTGCTGCGTGAACCCCGCAAATAGCCCTGAACTGGAGTCCCTTCAAAAGGTGGGGGGGGGAGGATGCCTTTACCTCCTGGGCCCTTATCCCCACTGAATCCCTCGGAGCCATTGCAAAAGGCGCCAAAGAAGTCCAACTGACAATCTCTTTCCAGATGGGATGAGGAAGGGGAGGAGGGAGATGAGGTGGGTGAGTCTGAGCGGGAGGAGGGGGAACTTTCTTCCGAAGTGGAGTCCCCATCTACCAACAGCTCTTCCCACAGCTGTTTGAAGCCCAATTTTTTAAAGTTTTATTGAGGAAGGCAGAGAAATCCCTGGGGCTCCAGGGCGATCCCAAGGCCTCCGAACAAAAGCGGGGGGATGCCGGAGATCAGATTACATATCTAAATCTGATCAGGCTGTTGTACCCTTCCCTGAGGTATTTGCTGATGCTTTGGAGGGAAAATGGCTGTCCCCGGGGGCAGTTAGAGCAACTCCCAACTTGGCCAAAGGTTTTTATACTCTCCCTAGTCAAGTCATGGATAAACTTAAACTGCCCCCCGTGGATGCTTCAGTGGTAGGGCTTATTTCGGGCTCGCTGTTTCCTCATGATGGTGATGACAATCTAAAAAGCCCAGAGGACAAGAGGGTGGATACCTTCCTAAGACGGGCACATGAGGCCTCCACCCTAGCTATTAGGGCGGCAGCAATGATGATGTCCTTGTTTGCTAGGGCCACTATTCATTGGACTAAGGACATCTTGGAAGTTTTACCCAAAGGGGATCCCAAAATTAAACAAGGGATTAACAAGATAGCTAGAGCTGCTGCCTTCATGGCAGATGCGAGTTTGTACTCTGTGCCGTTTGTATCCAGGTCCTTAGCTGCTAAAGTGGTGGCCAGGTGACAGTTACGGTTAAAATATTGGAATGCAGACACAAAAGCCAAGTCAAATCTGGTGATCTGTCCTTTTAAAGGGACTAAGTTGTTTGGTGAGGCCCTTGAGGAAGTGCTAGTGGAAACCAAAGATAAGAAGAAGGCACCTTCTTCTTTGCCCAAAAGAGAGGAGAAGAAAGGGTTCCACTCTGGATCTCAACAATCTCATGGCTTCACGTCTCAGTATGAGCAAAGGGATTTCTGCCCCCAATGAGGGACGCCCGGAAATCAATTCAAAGCACAGTCATCTGGCTCTCAGAGAGGTTTTGCTGGCTGGTCACAAAAGCAGGGGGCAAATGCCAGTCGGCCTCTTTGACTGGGCATCCGCCCTGGTGGGGGCTTACCTCTTGCTGTTCGCCCATTGTTGGAAGACTATATCTTCCAATGCTTGGGTGGTCAGAACAATGTCAAGAGGCTACACAGTCGATTTTGTGCAATGGCCGCCCCCTCCGTTTCACCAGTCATACACATCCAGAGTGAAGGAAAACCTTCAGCTAATGTGGGAAGCGATAACACATCTCTGTCAGATTCAGACCATAGAACCGGTACCCTTGGGGCAGAGGTTTCAGGGGGTCTACTCTCACTTGTTTCTGATACCCAAGAAGAACAAAGAATGGAGGGCCATCCTCAATCTCAGGAGACAAAACCGTTGGGTGACCAGAAATAAGTTTCAAATGGAAACACTACGCTCCATCCTTGAATGTATACAGGAGACGGATTTTTTGGCGCTGCTGGATTTGCGGGAGGCATAACTCCACGTTCCCATTCATCCAGCTCATTGTTGTTTCCTCTGGTTTGCATTTCGGGAGGAATGTTACCAATACAGAGCCCTTCCCATCGGGCTGTTGGCCTCCCCAAGGATGTTCACAAAGGTCCTAGTGGCATTAATGGCGCACCTCCGCAGAAGAGGGGTTCAGGTTCATCCTTACCTGGATGACTTTCTCATCAGAGCGCCCTCCCAACAACTAGCATGCCAGCATGTACTTGTGACCATCAGGTGCCTGGAACGTTTCAGATTCATGGTCAATCGGCAAAAGAGCCAATTGGAACCAATCCAGAAGATACAACTCCTGGGGAGTGTAATAGACACTTGGGCCTGCAAGGTGTTCCTCCTAGACGACAGAAAGGAGAACCTTCAACAAACGATTCAGCAAATCTTAAAGCAGAGGTCCTTTCCACTGTTGAGTTTGGTGAAACTATTAGATCTTCTGGTGCCGTGTATTGACTTGGTGCCCTGGGCAAGGTTTCACCTCCGACCACTGCAGTGGTTCCTCCTTCCTCATCAGGACCAAATAGCATCCAAACAAGCTGTCCAGGTCACATTAGATCAAAATGTGAGACTGTCCCTGGGTTGGTGGTTGAGGGACATTCTCAAGGAGGGGATGCCCATCTGGTAACTCAGGAGGATTCTGGTGACAACAGACACCAGTCTGAGGGGTTGGGGAGCCTACTGCAGGGGTCGGATGGCTCAGGGTCTCTGGTCAAGTCAGGAGTCCTCTTGCAGCATCAATTGGCTGGAACTACGTGCAGTCTGCCTGCCTCTCCTACAGTTCAAATTCTTGGTACAGGGCCACCATGTTCTAGTCCTCATGGACAACATATCCACGAGGGCCCACATCAACAGACAGTGGGGGAATCAGTCTCACTTACTCATGGCAGAGACACGATCTTGTTCAATTGGGCAGAAATGCACCTGCTCTCCTTCAGAGCAGAGTATCTACAAGATGCCTGCAATTTGCAAGCTGATTGGTTAAGCAGACTGAGAGTATGGACCCAGGTGAGTGGGGTCTGAATCCCCTAGTCTTCCAAATGATTGTTCAACGTTTCGGATGTCCCTGGCTGGACCTGTTTGCATCTTGGGAGAGTCGCAAGCTCCCAAGATTTGTATCCAGGTTCTGGACTCCGGAAGCATTAGCATTCGATGCTCTGACGACCAAATGGCCGAGGGTGTTCTGCTGCGCCTTTCCTCCCACGATCCTTCTGTCCAGGGTAATGTGCAAGGCCAGGATGGAGAAGGTGGAGATCATTCTAAAAGCGACAAACTGGCCTCGAAGGCCTTGGTTCCCTGACATAGGTCATCTAAAAGTGGGGAGTCCTGGCAGCTCCCTCCTTGGGAGGACCTCCTTTACCAGAATGGGTTGCTACATCCGGATCCAAGCTGGTTGCAACTTGACACTTGGAGGTTGAGCGGGTGAGATTGTTAGTGAAAGGATGTATGATGGAAGTTGTTGAGACCATCCTTGCAGCTCCTTGTCCTTCTACCATATTATATGAGACAACTTGGAGGGCTTTTTGCAGATGGAGTAAGCGTAAAGCGATCCATCCTGAAAAGGCTTCAGTAGGGTCTGTTCTAGCCTTTTGCCAAGTAGGACTACAAAATGGTTTCTCTGCTGACACCCTGAAGAGGCACACTGCTGCCTTAGGTTCTATTCTGAAGGGGGACGCTAGGGTTTCATTAGCATCTTACCTGCATGGGAGGAGTTTTCTCAAAGGGGTGTCTCTCTTAAGACCTCTGACCGTGCATAGATTTCCCACTTGGGACTTAAATGTTGTTTTAAATGCAATCACCAAAGAACCATTTGAACCCTTAAGGTTGGTGGATCTGAAGTTCCTGACCTTCAAGGTGCTGTTTTTAGTTGCTATCATGTCAGCTCGGAGAATTTTCGAGTTAGGTGCCTTGTCCGTAAGAGAGGAACTGTGCATTTTTCATAAGGATTTTGTTTCTCTCCGCTTAGACCCTTCATTTATTCCGAAGGTCAAATCTGTTTTCCACCGTTCACAAGAATTGTAGTTGCCATCTTTTTGTCCTCATCCGTCTACACCATTGGAAATGGAGTGGCACAAGCTGGATGTTAGGCGGGCGCTAAAATTTTATTTGGAATAACAAGAGAGTTTTGGAAATCTGACAGTCTGTTTGTTTCTTTCTTGGAAATATACAAGTGGGAAAAGGTTTCCGCTAGCACTCTGGTGAGGTGGCTAAGGCTGTGCATTCAATTGGAATACACACATAGTTTTTTGCCAGTCCTGGAGGGGATTCTGGCTCATTCTACAAGAAGTGTGGCTACTTCCGTGGCCTTAGCCACTTCGGCTTCCTTGCTAGAGATCTGTCAGGCTGCGACTTGGTCTTCTGCATCTTCATTCTTGAGACATTACAAGACTGACAAGTTTGCATCGGCTGAGGCGTCCTTTGGACGTCGGGTCTTGCAACAGGTGTTAAAAAAAGTAATTCCCATTCCTTCTGAGGACCGCTTGGGAAGCTCCCAGCATAAAGGAGTACCTCCCCACTCTGCTGGAGAACAGAACATTACTGTGAAGGTTCTTTCTCAGCAGAAGTGGGGAGGGAATCCTTTCCCACCTTATGGTTATTTTGTGTTTTTTTATATGATGTTAAGTTATCCTATATTGGTTGAGTTGTTTGGTGGTGGGTCCCCACTTTTTCTTCGTGTCCGTGGGAGCTCGCTTTTCTATCACTGGGGAGTAGGGAATGGCTCCTCCTCCTTGGGTGCTAGGTCTCTTGCTTTCTCTTTGTTGTTTGCCCCAAATGGAGCCAAGCCCCAGGAGAGCAGGGAGTTGAGTGCCTGGTTTGCTCAGCAAGCACTCCGTTTAAATCGGCTGCTCTCCCTTGCGTGCGTGGGAGACAAGCTGATTTCAGTGGGGTGCTTGATGAGCAAACAGTGAATAATCAAAACCGTGAGAGTGAAAGCCGCGAATGTGGAGGGCCAACTGTAGTTGAAGTCATGCATCACTACTACATCTCTCCTTTCTCTGTGTGTGGACATCTGTTCTAGAAAGGCATCATCCAATTCCTCTGTCTGACTTGGGGGTCTGTAGCATAGTCCCACAATAACATCCCTGTTGTTTCCCTTCCCTTTAATTTTATCCAGATGCTCTCTACCTAGCTTCCAGTAGCTGGCTTTCAGCTGTTGCCATTTGTATATACCATTTGTATACATGCTTTGGCATTCCAAGATCAATGAACAATTGATTGATCCAAATCATTTATTTCAGAAGTCAAATTAGATAAAGCAGCTTGATCCAAATCATTTATTTCAGAAATCAAATTAGATAAAGCGACAAATTCACTTTCTGCAGAAGATAAAGATACTGTTGTCTGTTTCTTTGCCTTCCAGAAAATGGGTGAATTTGCATATGGAGATTACCATTTGAGACGTAGACTTTCTGTCTGAAACATTTTATGCAAAATCACTATCTACATAGCATTGCATTTCATGTCATCCTTGTGATGTAATCAACAACCCATAATCCATGGTACCTTTCAGATATCTCAACACTCTTCCTTAATCCTTGCCAATCATTTTGTGTTGATCTGATATTTACTGCATATGCTATATTAGGGCGTGTCCAGTTTGATAAATAAACTTCCAACAGTAGAATGATACAACCCAGTATCCTGAAATAATGTTTCCCCAGTGGTACTTACAAAATACAGTCACCATGGGTGTTGGAGCACTTTTACAGTTATACATGTTGCAGTCACATAACACTTTTACTATTTTTTGCTCTTGGCTAAGCAGAAAACTCCCATCTTCATGTCTTTTTCACATTTACGCCCAAATATTATTGCACCTCACCCAAATCTTTAATTTGAAACTTTTTACCAAGTGCTTGACTGAATGCGTTCACCTGTTCATCTGTTTTGGTGATCAAACACAGATCATCCACAAACACAATCAGGATTTCATAACTTTGATGTGTTCCTCTTGTGTACATATAGGGATCAGCAATACATTGTTTAAAACCAACATTTAACAACGCATTATTCAAACATTCATGCCAATTTTTCATGGCTTGTTTTAACCCATAGATCACCTTTTTAAACCTGTACACTTGATTTGGCTTCTCATTTTGAAATCCATGTCCTGCTACATATAAATGGTTTCTTTCAAATCAGCATTCAGATATGCTGTACCAATATCAAAACGTTGCACTTTAAAATCATTCAGACTAGCCACAGACAATGCTATTCTAATACTTTGAGATTTGGCAGTGGGTCCAAATGTCTCATTGGAATTAGTGTATTTGACCTGTGACAACCCTTATGCAACTAATCTGGCTTTGTGCTTGGTTTCACCAGAATGCGGCTTTTTCTTAAATACCTGTTTGCATCCAACAGTTGGTTGCCCTGCTGGCAAATCAACTACATCAAACACATAATGCAGACTCATAGAATTCATCTCAGAACACATTGCAGGTTGCCAAAGTTTCCTCTCCTCTTGAGGCAATTGTAATACTTCATTGTAATTGTTAGGTTCACTTGTGACTTGGTAAACTCTTACAGCATTTTGCACTGTATATCTCTGAGGTGATGTGCCTTTTATCTTACAACTTGACCTTCTAGATGTAAAAAAATGTATAACCTCCTCTTCTTCACTGCTCTCTGCCTGTTTAGGAGTTATCCATTCCTGCTACGCCTGTTTTAACTGCCACAGGACTTCTAACACCAGTTGAAACTTGCCCTGGCATCTGTTGTAGCTCTTGAGCATTGTCATTAACAGGCAGAAGCACTTCAGGATTAGAATGCACTTGGCACCAATAACTGTGCTCCTGAAACTGAGCATTTCTGGAAATAGGCACCTTTCCATTTCCCAGTGCAAACCTATACGCTTTTAAGGTTGTCTCATAACCCACGAACCTCAATTTTTGCACTTTAGGAGACCCCTTTCTTGTTGTAGGTTTGGGAATGTTCACCCAAGCATGGCTTCCAAAAATTCCCAGATGTTTGACTGATGGCTTCCTGCCATACAACAAAAAATAAGTAGTGTCCTGGACTATGGAATTCCACAGTCTGTTATGCAAATAATTAGCTATGAGCATTGCTTCACCCCAGAAGTTTTGATCTATTCCAGAATCAAACATCAAAGAGACTTCCATGGTTTGCAACACACCAAATCTGCGTTCTGCTACGCCATTGTGGGCTGGTGTAAATGGAGCAGAACATCTATGAAATATGTCCCTCTGTCTTAACCATTTCTGAAATTTGTCAGACATAAAATCTCCCCCTCTATCAGATTGTAGAGAAGAAACTTTCACATTATATTTTCTTTCCACAAAATTGCACCGATTCTGAAATACTTCACAAGCTTCTGATTTGTTTTTCAATAAATAGGAAAAACCAAACTTGATCATAGCAAATCTGGCTCCCCCCAAAGATGGAGAAAGAGTTCCAGCTAGATCTGTGTGCACCAGTTCAAAAATTCTTTTTGACACTCTGGACTTTTTCGGACAATCCAAAAATAACACTAGCAGCGTCGCCAGGTTGCGATGCTGCAGCGCTAGAGGGCGTCAGTTTCGCATGACGCTCCTTCCCAGCGGTACTGTTGCAGTACCGCTGGGACATTTGACCGTGATATTTTTGATTTTACCGTCATATTTTACTCACGATCTTTTACTTACCGCTGGGAAGGAGCGTCATGCGAAACTGACGCCCTCTAGCGCTGCAGCGTCACAACCTGGTGACGCTGCTAGTGTTATTTTTGGATTGTCCGAAAAAGTCCTCTGTCACTGAACTTAGGAATAGGTGACACCTGGCTTTTAGCTTGTTTCCAAACTGAACAGTCTAAGAAAACATCACTGTGATTCACTTGCATATGGTACACTTCATGCTTTTCTCTTAACACTTTTTAACTTGCATGTCTTAATCTCCTGTGCATTACATGGATACACTGGTTGTATATGGGCGTATTTGCCTTTACAGCCTTGACTGAACTCTCAGTTTTAAGCATCATATAATACAGCTGATTTTTAAATTCCCCCTCAGCACATATCTGCCCACTCTTATATACATAACATCTGTTACCAGTAAAATTGATTTCATACCCATCAGCAGCTAGTACGCTCACAGACAGCAACGACAGACATCTCGAGTGATGGGACATAAAGAACATTGTCAACATTGTGGCCAAAACAAGGAATAAAACATGTGCTCTCAGCCTTCACAACCAATTTACGTATGTTAGCAAGTTTCACATTACAAATCTATGGTTCTGACATTTTAACAAACATAAGAGTCACTGTTAGCTATATGTACAGAACACCCAGAGTCAAGCACCTAATGAGTTAATTCTGTGGAATTTTCTTTTCTCACCACAATTGAAGCAACTTGCTGAGTTCCCTGCCTATCTTTCTTCTTTGATTTACTGCTGTCTTGTTGATCTTTCTTCAGACACTGTTTAGCCAAATGATTTGTAGATCCACAGCTCCAGCATTTTCTGGCTAAAACGCTGACTCAGTAGCCTCATTATTGTTCACTTTAGAATTGGAATTAGAGTTGGAATTACAACTGTTTTTACTTTTTGGACTGATCTGCTTCTCTTTCTCTTTACGAGCTTGCCGTCTCTGCTCCTCTTCCAGCAATCACCCAGAGGTAAAATTCACCAACAATTCTCACTCAGGAATCACCTCCATGCTGTTGATTAATGCATCCCAACTCGCATCCAAATTACTGAGAATAATATAAACTTTCACTGCTTCTTTGTAATACAGCCCAGACTCATGCAATTTCATGAACAAATTTCTAATATTCTGCAAATGCAGACTCACATCATTACCTGGTTTGCGCTGAGCTTTGTAGAGCATCCTTGTGAGTAGGATTTTCGATCCAGTTGTCTCATGAACATAAATATCTTGCAAAGTGTCCCAGGATTCTTTAGCTTTGTAGCTCTCTTACATAGACCAGCTGGGCAGAGACCTGGAGGATTTATTGAGGTCAATGGGACACCCAGAGTTAAAAGACTGAAAATCAAGCTAGCAAGGTCTGTCCTCCCCGCTTGTCTTCCTCTCCACACCAGTACATCATTTTATCAAAAGCGTTAATATTTGGATATTTAGCTCAATTTGTTTTTGTTTTACTGATCTGGAGGGGGGTGGAACACATAGATGTTAATCCTAATCTGTGTTAACCCTAAATGTTTTGGAATGGAGATCTACATCCCCCATATATCTACATAGATAGACTATGGAGGAGGGGGATAGCTAGCATAGCATAGCATAGCAGAAAAGGGAGGCATGGAATTCCATTCCAAATACTTTGTTTAGCATAGATTATGGTTAACAATAACACACAGTGTTAGGGTTTCTCCACACTGATGTGGGAGACCTCTGATGGAGTGGACTGGTGTGGAGAAGAAGAGGACTGGGGAGAAGAGATTATGTTAGCATGTTACCTTGCAAATCCCAGTGATGTCAATAAATCCTCTAGGTCTCTGTGTCACTCCTGTCCCGCTCCTCTGGCATATAGATGTTTTCCCAGAACAGGTACAAGAAGGAGAATTGCAGATGAGGACAAGGAGGAGAAGTTATACAGATTTACATGATTTATTGAGGGATTTGCAAAGTTAAAATGCTGAGAATCAAGTTGACATCATCCCTCCTCCTTCTCTTCCTCCTCCTCCACACTAGTCCATGTATGCAGAAGTATCCCTAATCAGTGCACTGAAAACCCTAGTATCTGGATGTCAACCTCCAACCATGTTAACTCCAAAATAACCCCAATCCATGTTAATCCCTATTCTCTCCCTCACCAGTCCACACCATGCAGAGGTCTCGGACATCAGTGTACTGGAAATCCTTATCCATGCTATTGCTGACCCTAATCCATGCTAAACAAAGTATTTCTAATTGAATTCCACCCCCTTGCTCTTCTCTTCCACCACCATAAAAAGAAAGCAGAAGCAAAGGTAGGGAGGCTGGGAGGCCACTGAAAGACCAGACAAGGAGGAAGGGAAGTGCTCGTGCACACACAGGAACTGAAGGGTCGCCTTCATGTCTAGCCTGTTTCCCCTTCTCAACTCGGCAACTCCAGCATGCATCTTAGTCGCTTCCTAACCAGTCCCAGCTATCAACCATTCTTCTTTGGGTCTTCTCCAGCCCTTCTTCCTGCTAGGGCCAGGCAGCCTGAGATGGAGCTGCTGCTGCCAGCTACTTCTACTTTCCACTTACACTGCAAATCAAAGTGTATCCACAAGGAAGAGGAGGAGGCAGCGACAGCAGCAGCAGCAGCAGCAACAGCAGCAACAGCAACGACCCTGATCGCTGGTGTGCACCAGCAACAATATTTTGCTCAGGGCCAAGTCGCTGCAGCAGTGATTGTGACGATGGAGGCTGCCTCCTCCTCCTCCTCTTGTGGGTGCAAGATGAGAAGGGGGCTTGCAACCTGCTGCTAGAAAGGCAGCTGCTGCCCTCTGCACTGCAGCCTTCTGTGGCTCAGGGCTAGTTCCATATGGTGGGGGGAGCGGCTATGGAAGTAACATTGAGCCAAGGGTGTGTGTGTAAATGGCAGCAGCCCTTATAGCAGCAGGGCTCCAGCCACTTGTATCTTGCCTCACACCCCAGGAGGAGGAGGAGGAGGAGGAAAAAGAAGTGGCAGTGGCAGCCTCCATCATGACAGTCATTGCTATACAGCAGCACACCATCTTGCTCAACGTTAAGTTGCTGCAACAGTGAACAAATGAACAGAACTGAGCCAGGTGAAAAAGCAGGAGGGAGAATGAACTTTCAGAAACACTGCTCTAGTGTATGACAGAATGGGATGGAAATCTGGGAGCTGGTTCTTAGAAATAGATCTTGGAACTATTTCTAGATTTGCACCAAGTATGACAAGGTCACATGGGACGTAGGGTCCAGTTCTTGGTATAGGATAGAATAAAAGATCAGAAAGACATATAACTTGGTGAAGCTGAATACCTGTGAGTTGCACAACTCCTATTGTAATGCCAGCTCTCTGCTATATAGGGTTATGGTATGGCTGCCAACTCTGTGCCCACAACAAGGTTTATACACAGAGAAACTCTTAACTCATTTCTATATGTTCTGTAGAGTGCCAACAAATTAGCTTGGGTTAAAAGAGGATTCTCATGTTAGTTTCATTAGTTGATGTTAACAATTGCTTTTCAGTCTCTGATAGGCTGCAGGTGAACTCTAAAACAAGAAAAGAGTTGGGAACCTAAAGATTTAAGTTAATACCAGTGGACCAGAAAATGCATTAGACTTGAATGACTCTGGAGAATGTACTACTGTCTTTTTCTTTAAATATTAAAATCCACTAGTGTGCATGACCATAATTAAATTTCATTTCCCTTTATTGAACTTAAAAGTTTAGGATTGTATGGTTTAAACAAAAGTAAAACCAAACACTTGTCTTTCCTTATTTTAAAAGTGATGGGCAACTACAGAGGGAGCAGGAACCATTTCCTCCTATGCCTCCCCGCCCCCAGGAGGCTGCACTGTTGTGTTTTGCTGTAATGGAAGTGATATCACATCACTTCTGGCCACCATTTTGGCTGATTTTTGACCTTTGGGGTTTGTTTTTCAGGACTCTGGGTGGATGAAATATTCTGCCACATTTGCAGTCAGTTTGTGATCAACTTGGCTAGTTTTCAGGTGAAAAATTGCCCCCAAATCAGCACAAGCTTTTTAAAAAGAAATGAGTGTCTTAGGGGTGTTGCGGAGCTTCAGGGGTACCAAAGGCCACCCTGTTTTAAAATAAAATAAAATGACTCTCGATTTGATATTTTCTGCAAACCAAAAAAAGAACATGAATATACAGTTGAAAGACTTATATATACAATTCTGACATTTCATCATGCTACTTTTCCAGTGTGTGATATGTGCCCAAGTCTATTGATTTCACTCCCCAAATTGAGAGGCCATATTATCAGGAGAGGGAAACTTCTTGTCCTTCAAGGGCTTCATTCCCTCATAAGTAATCTGTGTATTTGGGAGCGTGTTGGTGGTGGGTGAACCTCCAACAGTGGTATTGTGCCACCTCCTTTCTCTTTCTGTTATTCCCTTTCTTGCTCTTTCTTGCATTTTTCTCTCTATGGACTCCCAGAAAAAGGACAGATCACTCTTGCTAGATTTCTAAACTGATCACTTACAAGAAGGCTTTTGAAATTAAGCTGGAGGCTACATACAGCCCTAGAGCCCAAGGCTGTCCCACTCTTCCCTCCTTCTACAAGCCTGCTCACTGTGTTTACCATTTTGCCTCTCTCTGCCCTTTTTACTGCCTATGTTTCAAGATCTTGGTGTTCACAGCAGATGCATGTCTCAGTGCTTTCTTTGCTGAGATGCAGCTTTTTATTTCAAAGTCCAGTTACTAGTCCAGTTTATGCATATATTTATGTGTGTGTGTGTTTTGTTTAATATGTGCTATTTGTGTTTTTGAAGCACATCACAACTTCTTTTTTTCCCCTCTTATAGGTCCTGCTGGGGATTTACATCTGGCTTCAATGTGAAATTAAGGTAGAAAAATGCACATAAACATGTGTTTCCTGTTAAGATTTAGTGTACTCAGTGGTTATGCCTGAAGAGTGGGGTCTTGTCTCTAGACTGATAACTGCCAGGAAATATAAATGATTGTTCTTGAAGTCAAGCGTGTCTCCTCCTTAATGGAGTGAAAAAAAATCCACCTCCAGGTTCCCACGGAATATCATCTTCGGAAAATGCATCACGTTCTAAGGATGACATCCACCTAGATTCATGCACCCAATCTATACAGTTGTTGTGGATGGTTTGCCATCTGAAAGCTCCTCAAGCTCCTGTCTGGGTCCTGTACCTGTTTCAGAAATGTCTCTGCTTCATGCTTTGGGCCCTGTGCAGACCTGGCTGGGACAAGAGCTAGAAAAATGTGGCATTGATGCCATGATTTATACTCGCTATGTCCTCAGTCTTCTGCTGCATGATAGTTATGACTACGACCTGCAGGAACAGGTATTTACTTATTTTAGATGTGTTTGACTGAAATATGAGTGTGTGTTTTATGTAACACGTTTGAAAGATTTTGACATTCTTTGTATTTTACTGGTTTCAAATCCTTACTTAAATAGTAAATCTTAGATACAAATAAAAAGGAACACATGGGAACTTACAAGTGTTCCCAAGTGTTTAGGCATGCCCAATGGGATGTCTGATTTATTTTTGATTAACTGTTAACGTTAATGGAAGGGCTTTGTTTATAAAGTAGTTTACCATGAGGTTTGGAGGATATAAACATTTATTCTATGATTCTATGATTTGACAACATGGAGTGGATTGCACATATCTTTAGGTTCCAGGTGTGGTTTCTGGTCTAGTCAGCTGTAAAGAACATGGTGAAGAAGGGGAAAGTCTCATTTTCTTTGTCTCACAGATGGAAGTCGCCATCTTTAATGAAGATAAGTGAATTTGGATACTATAGTTCAGACATGGGCAACTTACAGCCCTTCAAGATGTTATTAAGTCACAGTGCCCATCATCCATCACCATTGGCTAAAACGTGATTGCCACTTGTAAATTCATTGCAGTAGGACCCCTGTATCCAATGAGGATTGATTCGGTGGAGGGGAGATGTGGATACTGAAAACCGTGGATAATAGTGAATGCCATTGAAAATAATAAGACTTCTGGTTTAAAATACCATAGAGTTGCTTTGGAGGACCTAGAAAATGGCTGGAGAGGACACATTTTCTAGACAGACTCTATTGTAGGTGTGCTGTTTTGTGTCCCGTGGATAATTGAATCAGTGGATACGGGGGTCCTACTGTATAGATTTATACTGATAGAACAGGTCTCAGCAATCAAGCTTTGTCATTATGTGAATATATTCTTGATTATTATTTTGCTACCTTTCCACATATGATTAAATTCTTATCAGAGCTCTTTAGTGTTCCTGGACTTTTCCAATATCCTTCCGTACCCTCTCTTGTGACTCTCATTCTGACTTCTCTTTGAGCTATGACTTAAAGTGATGAGGGCCAGAGAGAGATGAACTTTGCACCTTCCCAGTGATGGCTTTTGATTGGGAATAGATGGATATTGAGGCATTAAAGACAAAAACGTACCATGCTGTTGACTGTGGAAACATTGCTCCCATTGTTGTGCACTATCAGATTACTCAAGTCAGCTTTGCTGTTCACTTCCTTCTTTTTCCCCTCTTTGTGTCTCTTTCCCTTGTCATTTTTTTCCTTTTCCAATTTTTCCCTGCCAGTTTGAATATCATGTCAAACCATGATTGAGCTTTCTTGGCTTGTTATTTCTACATTGAATTCTTAAGGAACAGTTAGTTCACAAGTACCCAAAATTTTGGTTTGTTTCAGTTTGAGATCTCTGGCCAGATACTTACTGAATTTATCAGCTCCATGCAGATCAGTGGAAGAACAGAGGTCCATCAGGATTGGAGAGCCTAGCTGACTTGAATTTTTACAAATTATACTACTATCTCTATATAACACAACTTGTATATATAATTTTTTTGATCCTGGGTTTGTAGTCAGCTGCAAGCATGGTACTATAAGTTATGGAAACAATACAAAGAAAGAATCCACAGCCTGGGCAGCAACTGTTAGAAGTGTGCCACAGCTCAAGTGCAATAGGAATAGCATTCTTTTGCTGAATGCAGACCCTGCAGTTATTTAAAAAGTTAACTATATGGTCAGAAATGTGCCTTTTCTCCACTATATCTTTCCTCTAATATCTTCTTAAGTCTTGGAAGAATAGGTTGAGGATCCTCCTTTCACTGGGATTCAGTGGCTGTAGTATGTGTGATAACAAAATTGGATTGCTTACCAGAAACGGCCTGTTGCAAAACGACATAGCTGACCACTGCAATAATTTTTAAACTTGTTTCGACACAGTTATCCATAAGCACCTTCTCTTTCCTCATTTACCTCTTTTTGGCTGCTCTGTGTTGTTACTCTGAACTACAGTGCAGGCACACTTGTATGAGCCCTGAACACAATACAACCCTGAGTACCAGTCTCAACTGATAACGGAAGCAAAGTTTGGTCAAGTCTGGTTAATATTTGGATAGGAGACTACCACATAATATGGGGTATTTCCATCTAGTGCTAATAAAGAATCTGGCCTGAATTCCTAGTGAGCTATTTCTTCCAGTCAGTGTTAGCAGTACTGGGATAGATGGGCCAATCATCTCACTTGATATAAGGCAGTTTCCTATATACCATAGTCTTCTACTGTACATGTCACAATTTCTTCCTGGATATGTAGGCTAACAGTAATGAAATGGTGACGAATAATAGCAAATGGACCTCTGTCACAAACAAAGCATTGGAATATGGCCAGAGTCATACTGTTGGGGAAGCACTCATGTTCAGTTTGGGATAAAAGTGACATATGTCACAGAAGGATGGTGTGTATGTGTGTGTGTGTGTGTAAGCAAAATGTAATACCATTTGAACATTAAATGTGCTTTAATAGTGAACGTTCTTTTCCCCTTCAGAGTGCTAATAATCTTCTATCTTTTTGAAGACTGTTTAAGAGCTATGGCTGATATACAATGCCAGATTAAGAACTATATAGCTTCACTATGTTGTATCTGAAAATGTCTTCTACCATTTCTGCAAGCCATTGGGATCTGCTCTGTGTCTTTTCTGTTCGTGAAATAAGATCTGAGCCTTTTCATCAGTACTGGTGCTTCTGTTCAGAGATGTGAAGTTCTGGGGAAAATCGTTCCCCCCAAACCTTATTTTTCTTGAAAATGGAAAGCATGGAATGGGGACTAGCTTCTTCTGTAGGTGTAGATGGCAGGACCAATCCGGAAGCACTGGGAACCTAGGACCGCCCAGCTTGAACAGGAAGTAGAGCAAAGCATCTTGGGAGTTTGAGTTCTTTGTTCTCCTCTCCTCCTTTCCCACGAGGCCATTTCTACTTCCTGCTTCACCCAGCACGGACAGGTTTTCAACTCCTCCGGATTTTCTTTCAGCTACTCCCATTCTTAGCCCTCCCCAACCCAATCCCTCTTCATTGTCTCTTTCTGAACTCCCTCTATACTTTATTTTAAAAAAAACACTGTCACCCTCCTGCTTTCCTCTGTCAATTCCCCCCCTCTTCCCCCCCTCTCAGCCCGCGGCTGCTTTGTTCTTTTCCTCCCCCACTTCCCCATCACCCAGCTGGTGCAGCTTGTTCTTTCCTCCCTAGTGCTTCGCTCCTCGTCGTTCCCCCTTCTCACCCACCTGGCTGCCTTTTAGCCTCACTCTTCGAGCGATCAGCTTCTGAGCCCTGAGCTTCGCTCCTCCCCTGCTCTGCTGAGGCATGGGAGGCTCTGGAGGACCCGCGACCAGCGGCAGTCAAGGCGCCACGTGGCAACAGCAGGGGGCAGCCGAGGAGCTCTCTGGTCCCCATAATGGCGGCTGCAACTCCATTAATGCCTCTGCTGGCCACATGGTTCCTCCAGTGGCCCAACGGAAGGCAGCCAAGGAGGCTGAAAAGGCCCTGGCTAGCAGCCGCTCATGGAGCATGCCCAAGCCAAAGACCAACCAGCCGCCGCAGAGGACTGCACGGTGAGAGGGCCTGGGAACTGCGGGGGCTGAGGTGTCCTCCCTGCCCCCCCGCAGAGCACCGATGAGGGTGAGGATTACCTGGCAGAGACGAACAAGGCTACTCAAAGTAAGGCAAAAGGGGCCCTGCCGGGGGAGGTGTCCAAATCCAAGCAGCTCCTAGACAGCTTGGACTTCTCCAGTGGGGAGGAGGGGGACATCTCAATGGAGATGGATGAGGAGTTCAGTTCAGACTCTGGTGGGGAGGATGCAGGGCAGCCCCGGGATCAAAATGACAAGGGGTGTTCGGGAGACAACGAAGGGGGAGAGGAAGATAAAGAAGAAAAAAGGGGGGATAGCAACAAGGCCAAAAAGGAATCCATAAGGCTTGCCTTACAATTGCTTTGGGAGGCCCTCCTCTCTGACCAAGAGGAGCCTCAGGAGCCAGTCCCATGTACATCTGGGAACCAGGGGAAGAAAGGGAGCAAGAAGAAGGCCCCACCTAAGAAAGGCAAGGCCCATATCAAGGCAAAGAGGCCTGTGCAAGTTAACAAGGATAAAGCACAGAGCTTAGTCCAGATCTTACAGAGTGGAAAAAAGATGAAACAACCCCCCTCAAGGCACTCATCTGAGGAGTCGTATGGGACCTCAGAGGGGGGAGGACCTGCCGCGACGAACTGCGCTGGATCCCGACATCATGGGGGGTGATGGGCGGGAAACACCCCCAGACAGGGAGCCTGGGGTGCTATCTGACTCAGAAACCTCAGATCCAGAAGTGGCGGATAAGATATTTTCTGGAGATAAATTCTCCTATCTCCGGAGCAGGGCATTGTTGGCCCTAGAGATCCCTCTTCCCACGTCCCAACAAGACAATGCTGAGGACCTTCACGCCCCAAAAGAATGAGAAGGTGGCGGCCCTAATGCCCTCAAACAAACCTAAAAGGCCCCTCTTCCCATTCCCGAGAGCCTTCTGGAACTTGATGGCAGAAGAGTGGGGCAAGCCAGCCTCGGGCAGACGAGGCATGTCCGCGGCCCAAAGGTTTTACAGTTTCCCCAAGGAGGTGTTAGACAGGCTGAAGACCCCAGTGGTCGACCGGCCGGTGGTCTCGATGGTGTCCAACTCACTGGCGCCACGGGAAGGGGAAGGATCCCTCAAGGATCCAGACGAAAACAGAATCGTAGAATCATAGAATTGTAGAGTTGGAAGAGACCACAAGGGCCATCCAGTCCAACCCCCTGCCACGCAGGAAATCACAATCCCTGATAGATGGCCATCCAGCCTCTGTTTAAAGACCTTCAAGGAAGGAGCCCCCACCACGCTCCGAGGGAGTGTGTTCTACTGCCGAACAGCTCTTACTGTCAAAAAGTTCCTCTTCATGTTGAGGTGGAATCTGTTCCTGGAGCTTGCATCTATTGCTCCGTGTTCCAGTCTCTGGAGCAGCAGAAAACAAGCCTGCTCCATCCTCAAGGTGACACCCCTTCAAATACTTAAACAGGGCTATCATATCGCCTCTTAACCATCTTTTTTCCAGGCTAAACATACCCAGCTCCCTAAGTCTCTCCTCATAAGTCATTGTTTCCAGACCTTTCACCATTTTAGTTGCCCTTCTCTGGACATGCTCCAGTTTGTCAATATCCTTTTTGAATTGCAGTGCCCAGAACTGGACACAGTATTCTAGGTGAGGTCTGACAAAGGCAGAATAGAACAGCACTATTACTTCCCTTGATCTAGACACTACTGTTGTCCCTTTGCATTCGCAGCTTTGACACTCGCGGTTTTGATTATTCGCGGTTTTCCCTCACCCACTGCCTGTCTCCTGGGTCTTCCCTTCTCTTCACAAAGGGAACGAAGAGCCAGGAAAGCCCGGGGTGAGGCAAAACTTCTTAAAACCTCTCCTCTGCTGAGCTTTGGCTGCCTTTTCAGGGAGGGTGAAAGTCAAGTAGACAGCCAGCCTGAGAGAGAAAGGAGAGCCAAGGAAGCCCAGGGAATGAGGGAAAATCTCCCAAAGCGCTCCTCTGCTGAGCTTCGGCTAAGGGCAGACAGTGCCCTCAAGAAGTCCTATGAAGCCTCGGCCCTGGGAATCAGGGCCTCGCTGGCTACTGCTCTGATCTCGAGGGCAGCAATTATCTGGCTCCAAGAGGTTATGGAATCCAAGGACTTTGATACCAGATCTCTGGACAGAGCCTTCAATAGAATCCAGCATGCACTGCATTTCATCGCCGACGCGTCACATTGATGTTCGCCGCCAGAGCTTCAGGGGCAACCAATCTGGCATGAAGGTCCTTCTGGGTCAAGCACCGGGACGCAGATGCCCAGTCAAGAAATGCCCTGGCCACTGCGGCATTCAAGGGTCCCAGACTGTTCGGCGAGAAAGCCTTAGAAGACATTCTGGTGGAGACAAAGGACAAGAAGCAGGCAATGCCCTCGACTGGCCGGAAACAAGACAAGAAGACTTACAGGCGTACCTCACAGTACAACAGTTCCTTTCATTACTACAGAGGCAATGGCAGAAGGACGAACTATCGATCCACCAGGCCAGCATGGGCACGAACTAATTACGCCATTCGCCACACACCCTTCTCTAACCTGGCCTCCAGCTGAAGAGGAGGAGCCCAGTCACAGAGGGGCTCCTCCCACCAACAGTCCTGACTCGAAGACAACTCCAGTAGGAGGCAGGCTCTCAAGGTTCCTGAACGCCTGGCTGGCCTCCACCACAGACAGGTGGGTGCTGGAAACCATCACCCACGGGTACAAGGTGGAGTTCAACTTGGAACCCAGGAACCGATTCCTTCCTGCACCCGTTCCAGCAAACCAACAGAAGGCAAGGAATCTCAGAACAGCTATAAACCACCTACTGGAGATAGAGGCCATACAACAGGTGCCAAGCACGCAACGTTTCTCAGGGGTATACTCCTACTTCTTCACAGTGCCCAAGAAGGACGGGAACTTGAGGTCGGTCTTAGACCTGAAGTTCATGAACTCTTTCATCAGATACAAGCATTTCAAGATGGAGACGCTGTCGTCAATATGGGAAGCAGTACAGGAAGGAGACTTCCTGGCCTCCCTCGACTTATCAGAAGCCTACCTACACATCAAGATGCACCAGGAAAGCAGACGATTCCTCAGATTCGCATTCGGGGAAGAGCATTTTCAGTTCAAAGCCCTCCCATTCGGCCTAGCAACAGCACCAAGGGTGTTCACCAAGGTACTGGTAGTGGTGATTGCACACCTACGAACCAAGGGGATACATCTGTACTCTTACCTGGACGACATTCTGTTAAAGGCCCCACAAAGGCCAAGGTGCAAAGGGACGTGAAGGAAACAATCACATGCCTGCAAGAACACGGCTTCATGGTAAACTTCAAAAAGAGCATGCTAGTCCCATCGCAAAGCTTAGTGCACCTGGGGATAAGGATAGACACGGTAAATTACTCCGTCTCCCTATCAGACTTTCCATACAAAAAGAAGCCGAGGAAGCAAGGAAGAAACAAAAAGCACCGATCGCATCCCTAGCGTGCCTATTCAGTCTGATGATATCAGCGATTCAAATAATTCCCTGGGCCAGGTTCCACTCCAGACCACTGCAGACGTTGCTTCTTCCACATCAGAAAAAGATAACGCGCAAGGAATTCCTCTTGCTGGAAATCAAGACCACAGTGAAGGATTCCCTGCTGTGGTGGACACATAAGCTCAATATCTCCAGGGGTTCCCCCCTGGTGGTCAACAACCAAGTAGTAGTCACGTCAGGTGCAAGCCTCCAGGGATGGGGGGCATATTGCCAGAGAAAAGTGGTACAAGGGATTTGGTCAAAGGAAGAGCAAGGCCACAGCATCAACTGGAGCACTTCTCGCACATGCTGAAGGATCAGCATGTACTACTGCTAACAGACAACACAACAACACAATCCTACATAGCAAGACAGGGAGGATCCAGGTCCAGGTCACTTACACACAGAGGCAGTGACTCTTCTCCTTTGGGCGGAAAGAACAGTTCAGTCTCTGAAAGCTCAACATCTGCAAGGGAAAGAGAACAGAGAACACGCAGGCGGACATCCTAAGCAGACACACAGTGCTACCAGGAGAGTGGGAACTACACCAGGAAACCTTCACCCACATTCAGAACAGGTTCGGGAAGATGTCAGTGGACATGTTTGCGTCACACCGGAATGCCAAGCTGTGATGATTCTTCACTCAGTTCCACCACCAGGGGCAGAGGGAGTCAATGCACTACACTCCTCATGGGCGAGAGGACTTCTGTACCTGTTTCCCCCATTTCCCCTAATAGGGAAGACGTGCAGGAAAATCCGCACAGAAAAGGCACAAGTCGTTCTAATTGCACGCCACTGGCCGAGACGTCTATAGTTCTCAGACCTGACAGAGATGTCGGTCGAGGCACCCATGAGGCTCTATTCACGCCCAGATCTGCTGCTACAGGGATCAATTACACATCCAGATGTCACGTGGCTACAGCTGACAGCATGGAGATTGAGCGGAAAGCATTAAAGGAATGCTGATATGAGGACAAGGTGATAGCAACGCTGTTGGCCTCGCGCAGGCCATCGACAAAGAGAATATACCAGTGTTGCCCTCCTTCTGCCCCAAGCCGTCTCATCCCACAGAAAAACTATGGCATAAGCTGGACGTCAGGAGGGCACTAAGAATCTACATCAAACGCACAGCAGCGTTCAGGCGCTGTGACTCTCTCTTCGTGTGCTTCACCCCAGCCTCAATAGGCGCCCGGGTATCTCGACAGACACTAGCAACATGGGTTAAGGTGTGCATCTTCATGGCCTATGGTGCCGCGAACACACCGTGGCCTTCAGGAGTTGTAGCTCATTCAACCAGATCAGCGGCCATGTCGGCCGTGTTCTCGACAAACGCACCCATAGCAGAAATATGCAGGGCAGCAACTTGAAGTACACCGTCCACCTTCATCAGACACTACAAGGTGGACAAATTCAGGTCAATGGATGCCACGTTCGGAAGACGAGTTCTTCACGAGGTGGTGCGCCCATAGGGGAAAATAGCACACAGTCACTCCCACCCTAGGGGAGCAAGGAGCTTGGGTATGTCCCAATGCTTCCGGATTGGTCCTGCCATCTAGACCTACATAATGTTACATTGGGTACTTACCGTGAAGGTACTTTCTGTAGGATAGATGGCAGGAACAATCCGACCCACCCTGCGACTGTGCTATATAAAGGTTCTTATACATAGGTGGCGTATTAATAACGTGTTTATACACAGATTGGAATGTTCTAACCTTTTTCCTACAGGGCTATACTAGTCAGTGAACTGGCCTCATAGGAGAGGAGGAGAGGAGAACAAAGAACTCAAACTCCCAAGAGGCTCTGCTCTACTTCCTCCTTCAAACTGGGCGGTCCTAGGTTCCCAATGCTTCCAGATTGTTCCTGCCATCTATCCTACAGAAAGTACCTTCACGGTAAGTACCCAATGTAACATTTTAGAAGAATGAATAAAATGTTTGAGACAAGGTGTTCATATATTAATTGCCACCATATCATTTCTGGAAACTATGTAACAGGCAAACTTTTATGTGAGACTTGGGTACAGTGATATACCCCAAAGTACAATAGCACCCCTGCATCCTCTGATTCACCAACCATGGATAGTATGTAAATCATTGCTGGTGCATAAGCCATCATCTGCCAGTATGTGATGAGTTCCAAGAAAAGGAAAGAACAGTTGTATCCAATGGTCACAGATACAGCACTAGTTCCTGACAAATAAATTGGGGGGGGGCAGTTCCCCCACATCAGATTGCCTGAGAAGCACTGAGGTACAGTACCAGGTCATTATAGTTCCTGGTTCTAGTTTCCTTTTCTTGGTTATTTTTATAGGAATGAATGTTTTATGCCTGTTTACACTTGTGGACCACTAGAGGAGACAAAATAATCATCTTTGTTTTCTTAATTATGGTTTCTTCTGGGTTTTTTCTCCCTTGACTGGCAGAACCATTGGTTCCTTCCAGTTCACATGTTTCTTACAGTTCAGTCTAGGTTTGCATCATCATGTATATTTATACCCTGCCTGTGCGCGGAATGCGTCCTTCCTGAATCTTCGTTTGCGAAGAAAAGCCAGAGAGGGAGGGAGTGTTTCCCAAAACCGGGATTCAAGATGACTTTCCTTTTTATATAGCAAACACAATGATTTTGTGCCAAATGAACACAGTGTATGTTCCTAAAGTAATAGAATGAATTTTCCCTCTGCAAAGGGTCCCAGTATTGCACTTTTCAATTTTTCAGAAAATATCCACCCCTCCCCCCGAAAATGGGCATAGAAACTTGCGTGGCTTCAAAATTTCTGGTAATTTTTATTTCTCTATATATGTTATGGGATAGCCTCCCTAGTGAAGTCTTCATGTTGTTTCTCTGCTTTTTGCCAGTTGGTTAAAGAAATTGCCAAAACTATAATACTGATTTTTATCATCTGTTGCTGTATGACATATATAAGTAGAGAGAAGCTTGTTTGCATTAGTCAGTAGCCACTGCAATAGATATGTACAAAATAGCGACTATACAGATAATAATAATGTTTGTGTGTAACACCTTTTTCACCAAAGATAAATTTACCTGATGCAAATTCTAAAAAGGATTTTCTCTTAATAGCAGCCTCTGAACTTTTTTTTGCAGACCTCACTATCACCAGATTTTTCTGATTTATGAAGAAAAAAGACACACAAAAAAACAGAAGATATAAATTTAATGCATGCAAAATTGGGGAGGTAGTTCTCTGTAGAGCAAAGTAGCCAGTGTTTCATTGTGCCATCTTCACATGGGCATAAACGTATACCTCAATTAACAAAGCAGATATGTTCCTTGGCATTACCATATATTCCTGCATACAAGACTACTTTTTAACACTTGAAAATCTCCTCAAAAGTGTGGGGGGGGTGGTCTTATACCCCAGTAGATGTTTCCCCCTGCTGTGAGAATGATTGAAGTGTTAAATGGTCTGGGCAGTTTTCCCAGCAGATCCTTCCTCCTGCTGTGAGAATGACTGCTTTGCCTTTGAAGAGTTAAATGGCCCTCCATTTAGCTCAGGAGAGTCAAAAAATGTTTCTTTTCAGGACAAATTAGCCTAAAATTAGAATTTCTGGATTCAAACCTATCATTTTGCATCAAGTTTTGTCTATCGCAGTGATGGTGAACCTATGACACACGTGTCAGCACTGACACATGTAGCCATTTCTGATGACACGCGGCTGTAGGCCTCCTCCCCCCCCCCCCCGCCCGCAACCTCACCACTCTCCCTAAAGTGGCTTGGGGCTTCGAAGCCCTGGTCACCACTTTCCTCCCCCTTCCCACCCTCCCTAAAGTGGCAATTGGGGATTCCCACTTTGGGGAAGGTGGGAGGGGGAGGAAAGTGGCAACCGGGGCTTCGAAGCCCCGATCGCTACTTTAGGCAGGCGGGGTGGTGGTGGTTTTTGGTTTATTAAATACAATTATATATAACAATTATACATTTATGTTATTTAAACAATAAATACCGTGAAATAATGTTTTTTTATGTGACACACCACCCGAGTTATGCTCAGTTTTTTGGCGAAGTTTGACACACCAAGCTCAAAAGGTTGCCCATCACTGGTTTATGGTGAAATTCTCTTGTCTGCCAATGTGTCTCTGAAATCATTAATGTGCTCATTCATTAATGTGCTCATTCAAAAATTTGGTATTTGATAGCTTCATATTAACCAACTTACAGTATTAATCATAGAATCATAGAATTACAGAGTTGGAAGAGACCACGAGGGCCATCCAGTCCAACCCCCTGCCACGCAATGCAATCTTACTTTCCAAAGATTGAACACCAAAGAGATTTTTCAAAGTATCCTATGCTTGTTTAGCTGTTCTCAGTCCATTAATTTCACAGACTATTCATTCCATCATCTACAGCCGCTGACCTGGCTGGCTGGTGGGGGACAGGCTTTCCAGCCAGGTGGCTGGCTGGCTGAGGGGGGGGGGGGAAACAAACTCTATATTTTAACTTAAAAATTGGGGGGTTGCCTTATGCGCCCAGTCGTCTTATACGCCGGAATATACGGTACTTCTTTAACCAAAAAAAAGAACACCCCAACTTAGTACCAGAGGCAGAAATAAAATGGAAATAATAGGTATAGGTTCTTCCTTGTGGTCTCTCTGAACTTACACAGATGGGTTATCCTATGCCTGTGCAGTGCATCCTTCAGAATCTTCTAGAGTGTTACATTAGCATTTTGGTTGTAGCCACACCCACCTTCAGTGCCACTATGTAGGGCCCTTCTTGCTGAAACTGCCAGTTCCTTTTCACCTACCACTGCATCAGCATCAGCAGGTACAATGATCTTTCTTCACTTTAGCCTTTCAGCTTTATTGTTTCTCTTCCAGTTGGCCATTTTTGGCTTCTCCATACTGGGATCAATTCCTGGTGCTTCATTGATTTGTCAGAATGTGTTGGTGTTCGAGGCTGTGCTCACCATCCTGCTGGCATCCTTTAAGAAATGAGTCTAAGATCCCAGAGAAGGATGGACAATTGAAGTGTATTCTTTGCCTTCTGTTCAGAGAAGCTCATGTGGTTGCCTCTTGTGACCACTGTAGAGCTTTCATGCCTCAAGTGAGTGGGAACAGAATTTTGTTTGAAAGCACTCTTGTACGAACAGGCTCTAAGGCCTCAAATGCGATACTCTTGGCGTTCTTCTTCTGTTGGGATGGACCTGTCAGACAGAGCTTCTTCCTCAAAGTCCGTACCAGCCTTGGGCTCCTCAAAGTATCTACCAGAGTCAATCTCCTCTCATCCAGTCAACTGTTCTCTGGCTGGACCAGCTTCCATCCCTTCCAAGGTGAAGGAGACATCTTCACTGACTGAATTTAACAGTCTTCATGCCAGCATCTGGATGGTCTCTAGAGGTAAAGAGAGAGTCTGTGGCCTGGCAGTGCAAGCACAAGAAAAAAAGAAGTACAACATCTCCCTGAAGCTTCTGGTGTACAAGTGTTTCTGGTTTCCCAGTCGGTCCCAGGTACGATTAAACTGACAACCTTCTCTACTGAAATTGAACCTCTTCTTCAAGAGTCTGAAGTGCCACATGTGTCCTTGGAGGATTTAGAGGTGACTTCACGTACACAGCAACCCCCCAGGTCACTTCAGCTAATGTTTCTAAAGGTGAAATCCCGGAATCCTCACCAATTGTGAGAGTATCTCTTACACTTCCCCCTGCCCAGCCTTCTCTTGCAGGGATTCCTGCCTTAAGACCTCTCCCTCCTTTTCCCTCTCCTCCACGCAGATGGTTTTGCCAGGTTTGTTCCAGGTCACAGTCTTCCTCTTCTCAGTATGAATCTTCTTTCACTTCAAGAGTCTGTGCTCGGAGGTCATTTTGGCCTTGACATCATGGCCATTGATATCATTGCCAACATACCCATCATGATTGGAGACGTTCAATGTTGAGTTTAACTGATTCATCCTGTTATCAGTATTGAAGCTCCCTGTCCTGTCCTCTCAACTATGCTGGGGGTTGTTTTCTTGATACTTTATCATAACTAAAAAGGATGGAGGCTTCCATCCAGTACTGAACCTTTGGGGTGTGAATTATTACATCCATCCAAGACACTTCAGCATGGTAACTTTTGCCTCCATTCTTCCTGTGGTACAAGAAGGAGATTGGTTTGCCACCTTGACTTGAAGGATGCTTACTTCCATGTGTTGATCCATCCATCCCATTGGAGATTCCTCTTTTTTGCAGTAGGCCACAGGGCTTATCAGTTACCCTGGCCTTAGCACTAGTCCTCGTGTGTTCATGAAGGTCATGGCAGTGGTGGCAGCCTACTTATGGCAGCAACGTGTTGTCCTTGATCCGCATATAGACAATTGGTTGATTGTGGCTCATATCAAACAGCAGCTTCTGTTGGATATGGACCATACCTTGTGCCTTCTTGACTGTCAGGGCCTCATTCTAAACTGAGAGACGTTTTTGTTGCTCCCAAGTCAAAGGATTCTGTTCATTGGAGTGATTCTGGACTCCTGGTCCCAGGCTGGCTTTCTCCCTGATGACAGATTCTTAGCTCTCTGTTGGTCTGTCCTCTGCTGCCTCAGTTACAGAAGGCTTAGGGCCAGGGACATACTGGTAGCTCTAGCTACATGGTGTCCACTATACTTGTGACTCTCTACATGAGACTCGGTATGAGGCCTCTACAAAATTGATTCTTCTCTTGGTTTTGTCTGCTTCGATACTCCCCCAGAAAGTGACTCACCGTATTGAAGACTGTTCAGTACTCTCTGCAGTGGTGGCTGAATGCAGCTTATGTTCAAGGGGGAATCCCTTTCCTTCCTCCTCAGCCTTAGGTTGTCGTCACCATGGATGCCTTGATGATGGGATGGTTAGTCCATCTCAATAGCCTCTCCGTATAGGGCATTTGGTTTTCTGTAGAACATACCTTTCATATTAGTGTGTATGAAATGGTGGTGGTGGAAAAAGCTTTCAATTCCTTTGAGATTTCTTTAAAGCAAGGCAGTATAGCTGTTGACTGACAACACAATGGTCATGTATTACCTCAACAAGGAAAGGGGTCCTAGATTCACAACGCTCATCCACCTCACCCTATGGCTGTAGGAGTGGTGCATCAAGAGAAATCTCATCTCAGCAGTGCATCTTCCTGGGAAAGAAAATACCCTGGCAGACATTCTAAGCAGGATGTCGAATTCATCCCATGAGTAGATGCTCCATCCTGAGGTATTACTACCAACCTTCTGTTGTTGGGGCAAACAGGTGTGGGATCTGTTCACATCCGAGGTGAACATTCAGTGCGTAGAGTTCTGCTCTCACACTCATTGGAGCAGATCAAAAGGCTAAGCCTGCCTTTTTCACTGGGCCTGGGTTGCTGTGTGTGCTTTTCAACCCTTTCCACTCCTCACAAGAACCATAGCTAAGCTTCGTTGGGACAGGATGAACTGTATCCTGATTGACTCGTGGTGGCCCAGGCAGCTGTGATTCACTTCTTTCCACCTGTCTTGAGGAGTATACATTCAACTTCCTCACAGACTGGATCTCCTCACTCTGTACTGAGCTCTCGTCAGGCATCCTGACCTCAAAACCCTCAATATCATGGTATGGGGTGGGGGGTGTTCATTAGCTGCCTTGCCCAGTGCTGTGAAATGCCTCATCTCTGTAGCATATTGACTATCTCTGTAGCATATTGTACCTTATCTCTGTACCTCATCTCTGTAGCATATTGAGACACTCCTATCATTACAAGTGAAAAAAGTTCCAAGAATTCTTAACTCCACTTCTCATTTCTCCTTCCAGGGCAGAGACTAAGTGTGTTCTGCAGTTTTTGTTGGCGTTATCTCACAAGGGTTGTCCCTTTCACATCCACTGTTACTTGGTGTCAATCTCTACAAACTTTCAGTTGTTCAGCAAAATTTCCTGCTTTCATGATTGCGTGATGAAGAGTTTTCTGAAAGGCTATAAAAACCTCCATCCAATGGTGTTGGGCCCAACACCGCAATGGAGCCTAGATCTGTGCTGTCCTAACTTTTTAGGAAGCCTTTTGAGCCGATGGCTACCTGTGATCTTCGCCTGCTCTCCTGGAAGATAGCCTTCCTGATCATCATTGTTTCTGCTCATCGAGCTGGTGAATTTGTGCTCTCAATGTGGACCATCCATATCTGAGCTTCCATCTTGACCAGGCTGTCCTGACACTACCTTCTTGTCAAAGGTTGTGTTGGTCTTCCATATCATCCAGGACATTGTTCTACCTGCTTTTATGAAGAATCTGACTTCTGCATTTGAGGGGACGTTGGACTGCCTTGATGTCCAGAGGGCCTTACCCTTCTTTGTTGACAGGACTTCCCAAAGATTCTTTTTTGTTACTCTTCAACAAAGAAGGGACTTTCTGTTTCCTCTCACCGTTTTTCGAAGTGGGTTGCTTTGGCTACCCGTCTTGCCTGTGAACTGGGCCACAAGGATCTTCTGGCTTGGATCTGGACCCATTCCACATGAGCAGTGGCTGTTTCTTCTGCCTTGCTGGCTGATGTGTCACTCGAGGACATTTGTTGGGTGGCTACCTGGGCACAGTCTTTGAGTTTTATCACTCTCTACAGAGTGGACTCCAAGTCCAGGGCTGGTACTGCTTTTGGAAGATCTGTACTTTACTCTTCTATAACTTGATGGTATTGTTAAGGTTTCAGGTTCAGTATGTTTTTTGAAACTTGCTCTGTATTTGAATTTCTTGGTCAGTTTCAAGAGTGTGATGCTCATGTTGAATGTGTATGTACTTGCACTTATTGATGTTCTGTGAACTTCTGGTTGGTTTGCACTGACACTCCTGCGTCCTGCTTGTGTAGCTTACTAGTCTTCCATTTGTGTGAATCACAGAGACCATGAAGAAGGACAAGTTGCATACCTGTAGTTTTTCAAGTGGTAATCTGTGAACTCACACAACCCCCCCGCCATCCTCCCCTTGTTGTGTCTTGCTTGTCCTTGGACTGCTGCATCAGCATCCATGGAACTGGAGGCTTTGGCAGAAAGGCCTCTATATAGTGACACTGGAGGTGGAGGTGGCTATGGCTAAAATACTTATGTAACACTCCAGAAGGTTCCGAAAGATGCACTGTGAGGGAACAGAATAACCCATTTGTGTGAGTTTACAGACAGCCACACAAAGAACTACAGTTACAGGTATGCAACCTGTCCTTCCTTTACTACAAAAAAAGAACAACATGTTTCAGCAAACTTTTATCCAAAACTTAATATACACATGTGAAATGAAACAACCAGGTCAGGTAAGCCTTGCATAAGTAAATAAAAACATTCCAAAACTTCTGAAATCCACTTGAAAGTTTCTTCCAAAATTCATCCATGGATGATTATTTTTCTTTTACCAGCCTAAATTTTTATGATTTCCATTTTGGTTACCAAACTTATAGATTTAAGTTTTTTAAACATGCTAGTGAGGTAGGCTTTCACCTAGTTCAAGCTTTATTGCATTGTTTACTGCAGACACAATGCTGGAACTTGGCACTGAAAGGCTGTTTCTCCAGCCCTTCCTCACCATCCTTTCATTCCCAATGCTGCTAAAAAATTCCAGATAGACAGAAGAGAAAACAAACATTCTGTGTCTGGGCTGGCATAAAAAGCCTTTGTAAAAAGGAGCTTCTTTGTTAGACTTTGTTAACTGAGGTATGCTTATGATATTGCAATGCAGGTATCTTAAAACAATCAAGGAAAAATTAAGGTAGTCCATTCAGTCACAACTAGCAGGCTTTGTTTGAAATGGCAGACTGATCCTTGCCAACCCTGTTCATAGTCTTATTTTTTGTACTGGACATGCAGAATTGAGCCTTGCCTTCCTGTACATCTTGTCTAAAAATATGGCTGATTAAAAAGGGATAGAATGATTGATATCACTGCTGGGTCAAAGTCCTTTCCTGCCTAGAAATAAAACAGGCTGGTGGCAGAGGCATGGATTGCTTTCTCCTCTGCAACCATATCACTGTAGGCCTATCATGGATGCTTGGAAAACAAATCTTCCTCTACACATAATCCATAAGGGCTAATAGAAGAAGCAGGGAGAGCTATTTCCTAGCCCCCAAAATGATAACCTATCCTGCTTTGTCCTCATAACAGAGGTTCTGTGATATTTATAAAAGCCATCTTTCTTAGAAGACTTACATGATTTTACATAAGAAACGAACTTATGAAAATAAGCAAGGGGATCTTGTAGCACCCTTGAGACTGAGAGAGAGAAAATACTCTTAGTTGGTTTCAAAGGTGCTACCAGATCCCCTTGCCTACTGATACTCCAGACTAACATGGCTATGGCTTTGAATTCTAACTCGTGAAAATTCTTCTACTTCTAAGGAAAATGGCTTCAGCGCAGGATGATTTGAAGGTGAAAGTGTCCAGAATTGTGTTACTTTTCTCTAAATTGGTCCCAATTTACCACTCCATATACAGTTGTCCCTTCATATTCACAGGGGTTTGGTTCCAGGACCCCCTGTGGATACCAAAATCCATGAATACTCAAGTCCTATTATATGTAATGACATAGCAAAATGGTGTCCCTTATATAAGATGACAAAATCAAGGTTTGCTTTTTGGATTATTATTTTTTTATGAATATTTTCAAACCGTGAATACTTAAATCTGTAGATACAAAATCCGTGGATACGGAGGGACAACTGTATTTGTGAGAACAAAACACGAAACAATGCAGGCTGTATTGTTAGTGACTCTTTGTTAAGGGCTTTGGAACACCCCATCAGTGTGGATTTCCCTGGGTGTCTCCCTGTAATGCACCCACCATCCTAATCAGCAGTGTTGCTCCAGCCAGATCCTGGTTGTGGTTCAAGACAGCAGCACATTGCCAGAGTATTGTGTCTAGGAGTATAAGTGTCTAGATCAAGGGAAGTAATAGTGCCACTCTGTTCTGCTTTAATTAGACCTCACCTGGAATACTGTGTCCAGTTCTGGGCACCACAGTTCAAGAAGGATATGGACAACCTGGAAGGTGTCCAGAGGAGGGCAACCAGAATGGTGGGAGGTCTGGAAGCCATTATGTCCTATGAGGAGTGGCTTAGGGAGCTTGGTATATGTTTAGACTGGAGAAGAGAAGGTTAAGAGGGGACATGATGGCCATGTTTAAATATTTGAAGGGATGTCATACTGAGGATGGAGCAAGCTTGTTTGCTGTTGCTCCAGAGACTAGGATACGGAGCAGTGGACTCAAACTACAGGAAAAGAGATTCCACCTAAACAATAGGACAGTAAGGGCTGTTTGGCAGTGGAATGCACTGCCTTGGAGTGTGCTGGAGTCTCCTTCTTTGGAAGTTTTTAAATAGAGGCTGGATGGCCATCTGTCAGGAATGATTTGATTGTGTGTTCCTGCAGGATAGGGGGTTGGCCTAGGTGACCCTTTTGGGCTTTTCCAACTCAGTGATTCTATGATCCTATAGATCATAGAGTGAGGATCCTTCTTGATTCGTATTATTGAGCAGGGTGGGATTGATCAACTGGGTCCAAGAGGTAAGAATGCCTCACTTCACTTGTTAAGTAGCCACGCCTTAAGATCTCTTTAGATCCTGATATTTATAATGTTTGTTGCTAACATTTCTTTACTGGGCAAGATGTTCAAGCAAGAAGTTACCACAGAGTTCTAGGTACCCTTAGATGAGCCGTATAATCAGATTTCAGATCTAGTTTTTGGCACAAAGATAGTTTGCCATAACAAATGATGTATGGAGTGGAAAGTGTAATTATGTTTATCCCTGGGGGGCCCCTCCACACTTTCAGTACCATTTACTCTTATAGCCTTCAGAATGTGCTTGTATGGCCTGGAAATTTGTAGCACTGAATTATGGTAATTTTGAACTTACCTGGAAGATGGATTGTAAAAGGTGGTACTGGGAACTACTGCATAGCTCTGTGCCATTTGTGATGTGGGGTTTCACAGGGTTACATCTTGTCCCTGAAGCTGTTTCAGTTACAGCTGTTACATGAAGTGGCCAACTGAAATGGAGTGAATGACCAGCAGTGCATTAAAGACACCCAGTGCTACTGCTCATTTTTATTATTTTTAGGGAGGTGGTAGAAATGCTGAGCTTCACAACACACAGATGAAAGCTAGATAAGATGATGGGTGATTGGTTAGTCCAGAATGGTAGTCTTTGATCAGCTTGAAGATGAGGTTTCTCTCCACCTAACAGAGCAGGCTCACTGGGAGTGTTTTCAGATCCAGAATTATTGGAGACACAAATGGCTTCCTTGGCAAAATGAGCCTTCACCTTTTTCTTTTTTCTTTCTTTTTTCTTTTTTTTTTTGCAGGTGGGGGGGCGGTCAGGTTTGCCAGCCACAAGTCTTTTGTACAGTAATTGGTACAACTCTGGTTCAGCTTAGGTTATGAAATGACTTGAGCACTGTGGTCATATCTTTGGTGGTCCTCTGGTGCTCCTGCTGTCACATATACATCAAGTAGTGGTCATGAAAAGGGCCTTTCTTGGTAGTGATATCCCAGTTATAGAATACTTTTTCAGTAAATCTTTCCTGGAAGGATCTACTTGGTGGTTACTTGGACACCAAGTGAAAATCTTTTTGTAGGGGATTTATCAATGTCATGATTTTTTAAATGCAACCCTGCCATCTCTTGTTTCAGATGCTGATGCTCTTGGTTAGTGTGTATGTTTTATTACTTTTGTTGTATTGTATTTTTTGTTCCTATTGTAAAGCTGTCTTGTTTTGGGAAAATTTCTTTCAACGATGGGGTATAAAATGCCTATAATAAAATCTAATCAGGAGGATATAGATTTGTGAGATGCATGTGTATAAGTTGCTTCCCTGTTATTTTTCCTCATATGGTATTTAAACATTTCATTAAAAAAAAATCCTGAGCATTGTGTGAGCAATATACAGGAAAAGTATTGCAGTTAATTTGACTCTCCTTTATTTTAGGAGAATGACATCTTCCTGGGTTGGGAAAAAGGAGCTTACAAGAAATGGGGGAAAAGTAAGAAGAAATGCTCTGATCTAACACTAGAAGAAATGAAAAAACAGGCTGCTGTTCAGTGTCTTCGTTCTGCTTCTGATGAAGTAAGCACTATTTAATTGTATTTAATATTTTATTCTTAATTGTGATGCTGGATTAGATAGAATTTATTTTGATTTTTCTGTAAATCATGTTTTTATATTTGCTTAAGACTTCAGTAATATTCATAAAAAGCATCTCATCTTCAAAATAACCTAGTTTACAATGAAATCTGAGTGTGGTAAAAACATAACAAAGCCTGAATTTAGCAGTCACTTAACATGCATTAGTGATCCTCTGTAAGCATGAATGATCTTCTGTAAAGCAGGAGTAGAAAGGAGCATAAATGAAGCTGTGGATTTTCAAATTTCCCTCTTTACTGTTGTTGCTGGGAAGAAGGATGATCCAAGATTTAATTTTAATTTAGCAGATTCTTTACTTGTTAACTTGATTTTTGTGCACGCATTGTAGATTTCATAGAATATAATTTGCATTTGTTCTGAATAGGTAACAACACCTAGCTGTAAGATATAGAAACTGGTAAATTAGCACAAGATTAGAATCCAGGAAATGCCATGCTGCACAGGGATCAACCATTGAATTATATTTTTTTAGTATGACTTTCAGCCGCATTAACTAAATATGTTCAGTTATCAAATGATGAATATTTATGATTCTACAGAATAAACAACATGGCAATGTACTTTCCTGCCTTGTAGTGAAGTAACCACCGTATATTCTGGTGTATAAGACGACTGGGCACAAAAGACGACCCCCCCCCCAATTTTTAAGTTAAAATATAGAGTTTGCCCCCCCCCCCCAGCCAGCCACCTGGCTGGAAAGCCTGTCCCCCACCAGCCAGCCAGCTCAGTGGCTATAGATGATGGAATAGTCTGTGAAATTAAAGGACTGAGAACAGCTAAAAAAGCGTGGGATACTTTGAAAAATCTCTGTGGTGTTCAATCTTTGGAAAGTAAGGTTGCATTAATACTGTAAGTTGGTTAATATGAAGCTATCAAATCCCAAATTTTTGAATGAGCACATTAATGAATGAGCACATTAATGATTTTAGAGCCACAGTGGTAGACAAGAGAATTTCACCATAGACAAAACTTGATGCAGAATGATACATCTGAATCCAGAAATTCTAATTTTAGGCTAACTTGTCCTGAAAAGAAACATTATTTTGACTCTCCTGAGCTAAATGGGGGGCCATTTAACTCTTCAAAGGCAAAGCAGTCATTCTCACAGCAGGAGGAAGGATCTGCTGGGAAAACTGCCCAGGCCATTTTACACTTCAATCATTGTCACAGCAGGGGAGTATAATTACTGGGCTATAAGACCACCCCCCCACTTTTGAGGAGATTTTCAAGTGTTATAAAGTAGTCTTGTATGCAGCAATATACGGTACTGGTTTTTTCTTCTTCTGGAAAGTGGCCTTGAGTCATTAAGGAATACATATTTTTAAGTATGTATCTCCTCCCTTTTTCTTCTGTCTGTATTCTGACTCCACCCCCTTGACCCTGGGACTGACCCAGCGGATAGGAAAGAAAAAAGCAGTAGGCTCCCAAGGAGAAGGCTGCACAGGACCGCTTCTCCTGCGAACCTCTGGCAAAGGCCAAAAAGCTACACCTGCTGCTGGAATCCGTCCAGCAGGTGCAGGAGGGCAAGAGGCCACAGACCAGAGTTCCCCTGTCACTGAAGCCTCTTCTGCAGGCGAGGCAGGAGCACAGAGGATCGAGTGGAGCAGGGCAGCACCAGGGAGCGACAGGGATGGCCTTGACCAGGAAAGTAACTGCAGGGTCCAGTCGATCGGGGTGGGGGTGGGGAAGCCAAATGGGCGGAATTTCACTAGCCCATCCCAGATCCTCTACTGTGCTGTGGCTCCACCACGTCACGGTTGGCCGTCTTGGCAGAGACTCTCCACACGTGGCAGCTCATGGATGCGAGGAAGCAAGCATCTCGCACCATTTTCAGCCTCAAAGGGGGAAGGAGGTGGAAGAAGCTGGTCACGTGGTTGACGTGACTAGTGCCTGCCATCTTGAAAGCCCCCCCCCCTGAGCCCTTACCGGAGGCTGCAGAAGTCACAGAGGAGACCGTTCTCCCTGCGCCCACCACAAATTTATGAGGCACGGTCTTGTTTTTATTGCTGCCACTACTTGGGCAATTCCAGACCTGTGGAGACCAGGGCAGGGGACCTCAGATCTTTTTGATCACAGGGACTCCTCCACCCACTGCCAGGTGGCCAAAACAATGATGGTGACATAGGCACCTTTCTTGCGCAGGTGGTGTGGCTCTTAGAAGCAAGGCCCCTCCACACTAGTCAAGGGAACTTTTCCACAAAGGCCACTGGGGGCACCAAGGGGACCTCAGCACCACCACCACTCAGACCAGGCAAGCCAAAAGAAAGGCCATTCCGTCCACCCACTCCTCGTGTAAGTCTGAGGGCAAAGCAGAGGAGGAACCTCTTCCCAGGCTCCCCATGGGCATGCTGGTGCAGAACTGAGTGAAAGGGGAGCCTCAGTCTTGAGACCTCCCCCCCAAGTTGGAAGGAAAGGAAATGCCCTTTCCATCTATTTTCATAGACATAGGGCAGAGTGGGAGAAACCATTGCAAGGAAACGGGGATCCCTGCTAGCACAGAAATATTACAACCCGTGAACATATCCATGATTTAAATCCTGGGAGTCAGGTTGAGAGCATCTGGGTAAAAATTTAGGGAGAGAGAAACAGCAGGGGTCTACTACAGGCTTCCAAGCCAAACTGAGGACTGTGATTATGCCTTCCTGGAACAGATGACCACACATTCGGAAAGGAGAGATGTAGTAGTAATGGGGGAGTTCAACTATCCTGATATTTGCTGGAAGTCCAACTCTGCCAAGAGTTTAAGGTCCAACAAATTCCTCACTTGCCTTGCAGATAATTTCATCGTCCGGAAGGTAGAAGAGGCATCAAGGAGATCAACTATTTTAGATCTGATCCTAATCACTGGGGATGACCTGTTAATGGAGTGGAAGTAGCAGGATCCTTAGGGAAGATTGATCATGTTCTCCTGGAGTTTGTTAGATAGAGGAAGGGGGAAGCCAAGCATAGTCAGACATGCATTCTAGACTTTAAGAAAGCTGATTTCAGAAAACTTAGGGAATTACTGGGGGTGATTACATGGTCAGGAATACTAAAAGAGAAGGTAGTTCATGAGGGATGGGAGTTTCTTAAAAGTGAGATATTGAAGTTACAATTTCAAACAGTTCCATTGGGGAGGAAACATGGTAGGTGTTTAAAGAAACCAGGATGGATGTTGAAAGAACTCTCAACTGAGCTAAATCTTTAAAAGGACATGTACAAGAAATGGAAAAAGGGAGAAATCACCAAAGAAGAATTAAGACAAATAGCCAGCTCATGTAGGGGGGCAGTCAGAAAAGCTAAAGCACAGATGGAGCTCAGGTTTGCTAGAGAGGTTAAAAAAAATAAAAAGGGTTTGTTTGTTTTTTGTTATGTCCGTAGCAAAAGGAGGAACAAGGAAATGGTAGGGCCGCTGCGTGGAGAAGATGATGAAAGGCTAACGGGACAGAGAAAAGGCAGAACTGCTTAACACCTTCTTTACTTCAGTCTTCTCCGAAAGGGTAACAGTGCTCAACTTGAGAAAAATGGAACAGATGATACAGTAGGGGAAATACAGCACAGAATTGCTAAAGAGGTAGTTCAGGAATACCTGGACAGTATAAATGAGTTCAAGTCTCCAGGGCCAGATGAACTTCATCCAAGGGTATTAAAAGAACTGGCAGAAGTAATCTCAGAACCACTGTCAATAATCTTTGAGAATTCCTGGAGAATAAGAGAGGTCTCACCAAACTGGAGGAGGGCAAATGTTGTCCCTATCTTTAAAAAGGGAGGGCGGAAGAAGACCCAAATAATTACTGCCCAGTCAGCCTGATAGCAATACTACGAAAGATTCTAAAGCATATGATTAAACAGTCTGTAAGCACTTAGAAAAGAATGCCATGATCACAAAAAGGCAACATGGATTTCTCAAAAACAAGTCATGTCAGACAAATCCTATCTCTTATTTTGGTAGAGTTACCAACTTGATAGATGAAGAGAATGCTGTGGATGTAATGTATCTTGATTTCAGTAAGGCTTTTGACAAGGTCCCCCATGATATTCTTGCAAAAAAGCTAGTAACCTGTGGGCTAGACAATGCAACTGTTAGGTGGATTTGTAATTGGTTGACTGACCAAACCCAAAGGGTAGTCTCCAATGGCTCCTTTTCATTCTGGAGAGAAGTGACTAGTGGGGTGCCACATGGTTCTGTCCTGGGCCTGATGTTTTTCAACATCTTTATCAATGACTTGGATGAGGGGATAGAGGTATGCTTATCAAGTTTCAGATGACACCAAATTAAGATGGGAAGCTAATATGTCAGAGGACAGGCTCAGAATCCAAAATGACTTGAACAGATTAGAAAGCTGGGCCAAAACTAACAAAATGAATTTCAACAGGGAGAAATGTAGAGTACTACACTTGGGCAGTAAAAATGAATTGCACAGATATAGGATGGGTGACACCTGGCTTGAGAGCAATACATGCGGAAGGGATCCAGGAGTTCTAGTGGACCACAAGCTGAAGATGAGTCAGCAGTGTGATGCAGCAGCTAAAAAAGCCAATGCAATTCTAGGCTGAATTAATTGGACTACAGTTGTCCCTCCATATCCACGGATTTAAGTATTCATAGCTTAAAAAATAATAATCCAAAAAGTAAACCTTGATTTTGCCGTTTTATATAACGGACACCATTTTGCCATGCTATTGCATTTAATGGGACTTGAATATTCATGGATTTTGGTATCCACGGGGGGTCCTGGAACCAAACCCTGGCGAATATGATGGGGCAACTGTATAGTGTCTATATCAAGGGAAGTAATAGAACCACTCTATTCTGCTTTGGTCTGACCTCACCTGGAATAATGTGTCCAGTTCTAGGCACCACAATTCAAGAAGGATATTGAGAAGCTGGAATGTGTCCAGAGGAGGGCAACCAAAATGGTTAAAGTTATGGCAGTCATGCCCTATGAGGGAGCAGCTTAGGGAGCTCGGTATGTTTAGTCTGGAGAAGAGAAGGTTGAGAAGTGACATGATAGCCATGTTTAAATATTTGAAGGGATGTCATACTGAGGATGGAGCATGCTTGTTTTCTGCTGCTGCACAGACCAGGACATGGAGCAATGGATTCAAACTACAAGAAAAGAGATTCCACCTAAACATTACAAAGAACTTCCTGACTGTAAGAGCTGTTTGGAAGTGGAAAACACTGCCTCTGAGTGTGGTGGAGTCTCCTTCTTTGGAGGTTTTTAAACAGAGGCTGGATGGCTATCTGTCAGGAATGATTTGATTGTGTATTCCTGCATGGCAGGAGGTTGGGCTGGATGACCCTTGTGGTCTCTTCCAACTCTGTGATTCTAACCCGCCCAAACAGGTCCTTGACACCCTGTAGGTCCCCACAGTAGACCCTCCACTGGCTTCCCTTGTTTCTGGCTCGCTGACACCCAGGGAAGGTGACAGCTTCCTTATGGACTCTGAGGAGAAAAGATCCAAGGGAGCCTTAATTGAAACCCATGAGGCGCAGCTCTAGCCATAAGAACTTTGGCAGCGAGATCCCTGTTCTTCAGAGCAGGGCTCCTGTGGGTAGCAGACATTCTTCGCGGAGAGGAACTAGATATCTCTGTCCTTCACAGATCCCTGTGGAAGATGTATAAGACACTGCAGTATATCGCAGACACCACACAAGATGCCATGGTCTTTTTGACCCATTCTATAGGATTGCAATCATGGCAAGACACTCCACGTGGTTAAAGCACTGGGATGTGGATGTGCCCTATAGGGCCAACCTGTCTACCACACCCTTCAATGGGTCAAGATTATTTGGGGTGGAGGCTCTGAAGGACATCTTGGTAGAGAGAAAAGACAAAAAACAAGCCATGTCTAGTTTGTTATAAGAGGAGACAGGAGGGGTACTAATATACCCTTTCGGCTGAACCCCCTTCAGGTTATCTAGAAGATTTGGAAGGCAAAGGGATTTTCGTCCTGCCTGGGCGAGAGCCTTTTTTCCTCCCAGACAACCCGCCCCCTCACAGGGAAATGCAGGTTGTAGAGGAGGGCTCCAGCCCCAGAAGGCAGCAGCCCAACAGCAGTTCTGATGCCCCGCTAACCCCAGTAGGGAGCAGGCTGCAGCTCTTCAGGGAATCCTGGAAAGACACCTCAAGAGACAAGTGGGTCTTAACCACCGTCTCCCAGGGTTACAGCCTAGAATTCAACAGGAAATCTGTAAGCTGGTTTCCAGTCCCAAACAGTGGACCATCTATTGCGTGTCAGGGCGATAGAGGAGGTCCCCTCCTCTCAGCGCTTCTCGGGTGTATATTCCTACTTCTTCACCGTTCCAAAGAAGGGTGGAAAAGCCCAATTGATCTTGGTTCTCAAGAACACCAATTCACTCATTACATATAAACATTTTCGCATGGGGACCCTGTCTTCCATACAAGAAGTACTCCAGAAGGGAGATTTTCCATTCTCCCTGGACCTAGCAGAAGCCTACATGCACATTTTGGTGTCCAGGGACAACTGAAGGTTCCTACGCTTCACCTTCGGGCAGAAACTAGCATCCACCTTGGAGTAGTCTTCCTCCTGATATTAGTCATGCTCCAATAACTTCTATTTTTAAGTGCATTTTGAAAATGTGCCTATCTTTGCAAGCCTTTCCACCATAAGTAATCCTATTATGTATTTGAGGGATAATGTGCAGTATAATTGTTGTATACCACTTTTGAAATCTTGAAATGTAAGCATTTATAAATACATGTAAATGCATAACGTAAACATGCGGCCACTTCCAAACTGATAACATTGTGCAGCAGTACATCAGTTTGCAAAAAATTCCTTTACTTCTCCATCTTGTTGAGTTTGAAACACCAACAACAAAAGCTTAAATGTGGTTTGTTTATCATGTCATCCAAATGTGGGCACTTTCTCTCTTCTGTTTTGTTTCTCTGCCATGTGAGAGAAGGAATCCAGGACTTGTTTTAGTTCTGTTTATCTTGTTTTCTGGCAGACAAACAAACCAGAGAAGACACCTGTGTTCTAGTGGCACAATAAAACAAATTGTGGGGAGAAACTCTTTAGAATGGATAAGCTAAGTTTTATAGTTCTTTGTCTTACTGTGTTCTGACAGTGTGCACTTGTTTTGGTTGTACATGCTTAGTTTTAATTATAGGCTTATTTATTGTAAGGCATGACTGCTAGGGCACTGGCTTGATGGAATATTTCACATTTGCTCTGGGGCAAAAATATGAAGGAAATAATTAGGGGATAAAGACGTATAAGAATTGAGTGAAATAAAACTTGTTATTTTTCACTGTGTTTTCGTTATGTTTCTACATCTAGAGTTTGAAATCTGAAATATTTTCAATATTTCAAAATTCAGGTGGGGGGAGTTGAGGGAACAGTGGTTGTTTTTGGTTAAATTGAAATAGAGTTCAAACAAATTTTGAATTTACATTTTTGTGGGTCATTGAGCATCTTTTGGATGGAGAACATACCCTTCCAACAAACAAACAAAAAACCCACTGAAGTCATACTGTTTTTTAAAAATGTATTTTTATTTTATTGATTATGTCAGCAATAGCAAACAAATTGTTCACCTCCAAGTACATAAATCTGTGAAAAGATGTATTATCTTGAAGTAATATTTGGCTTGCAGTATATTATTCATTCTTGAATTTGTTTCCTTATTTGGATGCTTGATGCACTGAACAGTTTTCTGGCTCTGTAGATTGGATGCTATTCATTATGTAAGTTTATTTGTATTGAAAATAATAAATATATTTTAAAATTAACTAGAAGAGCTGCCTAGAAGAAAGGCCTGCATAATCTCACTGCAATCACAAATTCTTTAGCCTCCTAGAATGAAACAACTATCCTCTTCATCCCAATTTATGCACCAAATGTTGGATAATTCTGTCATTTCTTAGGCATTTCTTAGGCAGCTGTTATACAAGGATTCTGAGAGAAGGCATGTGGACCTCTTTAAACAATTAAACCACATTGTAAATAAGTACTAAGGTATAATCAGGTTTTGTTCTTGTATAGAGCTCTGGAATTGAAACTCTAGTGGAGGAGCTCTGCTGCAGGCTGAAAGATCTCCAGAGTAAACAAGGTGAGAATGTCCTTTGAAATAACCAGTTTTGGTGATTATACCTGTTTGGGGCATACTAAGATGGCACCGTATGATTGTTGTGTTGATCATGGTAAGTTAAAATAAGATTTAGTTCTTACAAAATGTGAAGGAGTAAATCTGTGTGAGGACTGCACCATTTCAGACTGGCAGTTGGAGTTCATGTAATACAGTGCACCTGCTCACTCCAGTCCAAGAGCTTGAAAAGTTACCTTTTGAACTACAGCTCCCAAGCGCTGGCTGGGGGATTCTGGGAGTTGCAATCCAAATGTACGGGTAGCTTTTCCAAGTTGTGCCAAACCTACACATTGAAGCTGAGCCTTCTCCTTGACATCTAGTGTTCTGTGCAGAGGAATTGATTTCACATGCAGAACCTTCATTCATGAGTCCTTACCCATTTCGTTGGATATTTGTGAGAACCAGGCCTCCATTTTTTTCAGAACTGTAGCTGTAAATTTTTTCTGATCATTCGTCATATTTCATAGTAACCTTTTGATCCTTGGCAGATTACAAGGAAAAATGTATATCCATATGAGAAGACTGTAACTAGTCAGGCTTTGGGCTTTTTAGTGGAGATTATTAAAGTCTGACAAAGAATGTTTTGAAAAAGGTTTATATAGAAATGAAGAAGCCAAGTTTATTTTAATCCAAGTTAGTTTTCTCTATGTGTCTTTCAGAGGCTGTTCTGGTAGGAAATCTGGATTTGACTTATTGAATAGCTCCAGAATTGCTGGGCACTGAAGTAATTTAAATTATGACTATCTTGCTTAGAGATGTGAAGTCCTGAAAAATATTTTCCATTTTTTTCAGAAGCCTTATTTTTCTGGAAAATATGGATAGTGGAATGTTTGCTTTTAGAATTTTGAAAATACTTGAGACAAGGTGTATATTTATATCCCATACATTATTTCTATAAACTATGTAGAAGGTAAACATTTAGGTAAGAATGTGTACAGCAGTGGTACTCAAAGTGAGCTCTACAGACTATGGTAGGTTTCCAGCGAAGAGAAAAAAAAGTTGCAACCAGTGGTCACTGATATGGTACTGATCACTAACACATTAGTTAAAAAAAGCCAGTTCCTCCACGTCAGATTGCCTGAGAATCACTGATGTACAGTATCAGGACATTATAATTCTTGGTCCATAGGCTGGTGCTGGTGTGCCAATCACCAGCTGCCAAGATATGGTGAGTTTGCATTTTGTTTTTCTGTGTTCCACAAACTTACCAGCTTTTTCACACACAAACCCTGAAAAAACTGCCCCCCTCCCCATGGCTTTAAGCATTTGAAAAATTTTACATCTCAACATTGCCATGAAAAGAAAGTACAGTGGTGTTGGTGGATTGGATCCAGAATAGGTTAGTCATGCTAACTATGTGCGTATTTAAATCATTATTATAAAAGCGACCCAGTAAATTGTGTCATTACATTATTTTAACTATAATTATTTAGTATTGGTTTTGTTTCCCTTTCTAATAGATTTAAAATAACAAAGACCACATTTTCAGGTTGGCTGTCTTGTTTTTACAGCAGGCGAGAAGATTCACAAAAAGCTCGAGGGCTCTTTGCCTCCTGAAGTAGATTTATCTCCTGCAGCAAAGGATCAAGTGGAAATGTATGTCTCCCTTTTTAAAATATGATTCTTCCATCTGTGTAGATATAAATGCAAGAATTATTTTGAATTGGCACTGTCCTTGAAATAAGGTTATGAAGCCATTATTTTTGTATTGAAACATTTCCTGTTTCATATGAATAATTTCATTAAAATCTAAATTTTATTTTTTACTTAAGTGAACAGAATTCTGCCACATCATCTGAGCTTGACAGTTACACGGATGTTCTTGCAGTATAGCCTTCTTTTCCTCTTAGTGAAATACAGTATTAATTTTCATCCTTAAACAGTAAAATTTGCTTCTCCAAAATGCAGTAGTTATTAAATAAGACTACCTTAGGATGCAATTTGCTATCAGCTCTACCAAAGAAGGTGCTCAAGCTGAAAGAACTAGATAGGAACAAGTTACTGACCTGCTGAACCACATGGTTTTTGTGCTTGAGGAATTACTTTCTGTCATCTCAGAAAGGATATATGCAGTGACACTACTGGAAGGTTTTCATATGATATATACTGATAGATGGACACTCAAAGAAAAATCAAGAAAAAACAGACTACAGGTCACACACACACGGTATCCTCAGGGGATACATTCCTGGACTTATTGTTTATAAATGAAACTACAGAGAATAGCAAATTCTATTAAAATAAAGGATTCCAGTACAAACAGACCATAGAGTTGCATTGGAGGACCTAGTGAGTTGCATTTTTCTGCACGTCTCTATAGTATGTGTCCCTATTGGTTCAGCCACTGATAACTGAAACTGTGGATATTGGTTCCACAGATATGGGAGGGCCCCCTGACCTGTACTTAATTAGCCATCTCGTTGAATCAATTACAGATTAGCCTGATTGAATAAGAATTTGCTCCTTTTTATGTCTGATGGTATCACTGGACGTACAGGGGCTTTCGTGGTCGTCTTCTGCCTCTAGCATAGACTTTATGCTGTTTTTCAAAAGGCTGGTGGCACAATGGTCATTTGATAAGACTTGGGAAACTCCTTGGCATGTATGATACATCCAGGATGCCAAAGTATAATTAGAGTCTTGTTCTCATGATGTTCAGATACTTCAGGCGCACCATATATGGCAGTGCCTCTAAACCTTCCAGCGTCTCTTCTGTGCCATTATCCTTTTTCTGGTAAATGGTGAAGATGGTCAGAAAGGTCACATCCATGTCTGAGAGTACACTGAAATGTGTCAGAGCCTATCAGGTTCAGAAATGTATATAAGAAGTGTAGGAGCCTCTCAGCTTCAGTTACCTCCGCCATCACCCATGTTTACCATCTTTGTGCCAGAGACTAGAGATTATATTGTCCCTTTATTGGACTATACCTGGGTTTAAAAATGGGCCAAATCTCCCTTCTAAGAAACAAAAAACAGCATCTAAACCCAGTATTTCTTAAAGCTTGACACCAATTCTAATGCAGTATTGAAGCTCTGAAGTCATAGAAAACATGGAGAGTGCAACAGAAAATAAATGATCTTGGCAATACCAATGCCTTCCCAACCTTAAATACTTCAGTGAAGTGCAGAATTATACTTATCTGTTAATGATAATAATTGAGTTTGATAGCTTAGGGCTACAACCCTACACACCTATAACCTGAGAGTGAGACCCATTCAGCGCAGTAGGATTTCCTTCCAAATTAAAAAAAATGCGTATACAGTACTTGTACTATAAGTTGATAAAAGATCTTAGCTCTGCATCATTGTATTGACTGAAGAAATGCTACAGCAATATTTTCTTGTGTTTTCAAGTAGTTATCAAACCTACCCTGTCAGCTACATATGCTATTTGAGACAATAAATTATTTTTTCAGAAATGAACTGAGCATAATAGTTTGTGTGATGAGTGGTTGACTTTCAAATAATATATATCCATTACGGTTGTCCCTTCATATTCACTGGGGTTTGGTTCCAGCGTGGATATCAAAATCTGTGAATATGCAATTCCCATTATATACAATGGCATAGCAAAACAATATCCCTTATATAAGATGGCAAAATCAAGGTTTGCTTTTTGGATTATTATTTTTAGCTGTGAATACTTAAATCCATGGATAACAAATCCATGAATACGGAGGGACAACTGTAATTTGCATAGATATGCGTAGTAAAAATGTAAATGCCCAACAAAGATTAAATAGGGCATGTTCCTCTGTGTGCAGTTGAACATCAATTGATCAGGTATAGTTAAATGTTGCCCTTGTTTTATACCCTTAATACCAAATTTCCATTTTTTCTTAGGTATTATGAAGCATTTCCACCTCTTTCCAAGAAACCAGTTTGCCTGCAAGAAATTATGACTGTTTGGAATAAATCCAAAATCTGTTCTTACTCCAGTTCCTCCTCATCTTCTACTGTCCCAGCAACTAGCACAGATACATCATCTCCAAAGGACTGCATTAGTGAAACTGAAGTATCCAAAGAACGAAATAACAACAGAGTTCCTGCCACTGTACATGAGAGAGCCACACAGAAAAAAGATAAAGATGAAAAAGAGAACAAGTTTGAGAATAGCAGTATTGAAGAGAAACCTGCTTTATACAAAAAGCAAGTCCGACACAAATCTGAGGGAAAGATTCGTCCTCGATCTTGGTCTTCTGGCTCCAGTGAAGAGGGTTCTAATTCTAGTGGTAATCAAAGTGAATTAAAAGCAGCTACAAAATGTGTTAAAGTAAGGCATAAAACAAGGGAGCTTCGGAGCAAAAAAGGACGAAACGGACAAAGCAGGCATTTAACAAAAGCTGGCGAAAAAGCGGAAAGAAAAAATCATGGCAGCAGCAGCAGCAGCAATGGATCCATCAAACAATTGTATAAAAGGGGCAAACGGCCATTAAAAGAAATCAGAAGAAAAGAAGCGGGCAGCTATGAGAGGAAAGAGCTATATTATGATAACAGAAATGAAAAGGAATATAAGGAAGAGCCTTTATGGTATACTGAGCCAATTACAGAGTACTTTGTTCCCCTGAGCAGAAAAAGTAAACTTGAGACAACATACCGCAACAGGCAAGATGCATGTGATATGACATCAGAGGCTGTAGAAGAATTAGGTGAATCAGTGCAAGGTCTTTGCATTAGCAACAATAATATTAATAAAACATACCTCGCAGCAGGTACTTTCATCGATGGCCGTTTTGTGGAAATGCCTGCAGTTCTAAATGAGGATATTGGCCTCACTAGGACCTCAATGTGTTCTCAACCAGAGGACGATACACACTCAGATGGTGTTCATCTTTCAGAACTAACACACTTCTATGAAGTGGATATTGACCAATCCATGTTGGATTCTGGTGCCTCAGGCAAGATGGAAGGCGAGAGTCGGATTTTGAATATGATTCGGCAGAAAAGTAAAGAGGGGACAGACTTTGAGGCAGAATGTTGCATAGTGTTTGATGGAATGGAGTTGCAAGGGGAAAGTGCAATATGGGCAGATTCAGCCACCTCTGGTGCTGAAGGGTGGTTCTTGCAAGATCTTAGTAATTTAGCTCAATTTTGGGAGTGCTGTTCATCTTCTAGCTCTGGCGATGCAGATGGGGAAAGCTTTGGGGGAGATTCTCCTATTAGACTTTCCCCCACCTTAGACAGCACAATGCTTAATTCACATATGCTTGCAGGCAATCAAGAGCTGTTTTCAGATACTAATGAAGGGTCTGGTTTAAATTCTTTTTCAGTGTTTGAAGTGCAATGCAGTAATTCTGTCTTACCATTTCCTTTTGAAAAACTCAGCTTGGGAAATGAAAATACAGATTCTAGTAGCAATGTTGGTATGTTTGGGAAAACACAGTCTAGATTGTTAATATGGACCAAAAATAGTGCCTTTGATGAAAATGAACACTGTTCTAATTTGTCAACAAGAACTTGTAGTCCATGGTCATACTCTGAAGAAACACGTTCAGACAATGAGACTTTAAATATTCCATTTGAAGAATCCCCTCAGTTTAACTCGGATGATATTAATTATGTAGTTCCTAGAGTATCTTCAAGTTATGTAGATGAAGAAATAGATTTTTTGCAGGAGGAAGCCTGCCAGGAACAGACTAGTTCCTTAGGAGAAACACCTACCTTAATTTTTACAAAAAAATCTAAACTAGAATCTGTCTGTGGTATTCAGCTGGAACAAAAAGCTGAGGATAAAGAATACAAAACAACACAGGTGTGTAGTGACAGCAGTCCACATGAAGATGACTATGGCTCAGGGGTTATTAAAGACATCTGGACAAGTATGACAGATGGGAATTCTGCAGCAATTGTAGAAATAGATGGAATAGAAGAGGAGTTATTTTCATCTGATGTAAATCATTACTGCTGCTGCTTAAGTGATGCAAAGTTAGAAATTCTTCAGGATCCTAAAAAGGCAGTGCAGAGATCAGAATATCATCTTTGGGAAGGTCAGAGAGAAAATTTGGAGAAAAGAGCTTTTGCATCAAGCAATTTATCGAAAGTGGATTGTGGAGATTATACTACACCTTCCAAACCATGGAATATTAACCAAGATAAAGAAAATTCTTTTATTCTTGGGGGAGTGTATGGGGAGCTCAAAACATTTAACAGTGATGGAGAGTGGGCAGTGGTGCCACCCAGTCACCCCAAAGGAAACTTATTACAGTGTGCAGCTTCTGATGTAGTTACAATAGCTGGTACAGATGTCTTCATGACACCAGGAAACAGCTTTGCCCCTGGTCATAGACAATTATGGAGACCCTTTGTGTCATTTGAGCAGAGTGAGCAGTTGAAGTGTGGTGATCATGGATTAAATCGGGGCTTTTCATTTATCTTCCATGAAGACTTGTTAGAAGCTTGTGGTAATTTTCAAGGTGAAGAGTCTGCTCTTGAATATTCATTCTCTTCCTTTGACTTGAATAATCCATTTTCACAAGTTCTTCATGTAGAATGTACATTTGAACCCGAAGGAATTACATCCTTCAGCCCTTGCTTTAAACCCAAATCTATCCTTTGCTCTGATTCTGATAGGGAAGTTTTTCATCCTAGAATATGTGGTGCTGGGAGGACACAGTACAGAGCCATACGGATTTCTCCTAGGACTCACTTTCGTCCCATCTCTGCATCTGAACTTTCTCCATGTGGTGGAAGTGAGTCTGACTTTGAATCAGAGAAAGATGAGGGGAGTATTCCTGCCCCTTCTCAAACTGAAGTGTTTGATGATCCACAAGCAGATCTCAAACCACTGGAAGAGGATGCAGAAAAAGATGGGCATTACTATGGCAAATCAGAACTAGAGTCTGGGAAGTTCCTCCCTAGACTAAAAAAATGTGGAATGGAAAAGAGTGCACAGACATCTCTGGATTCCCAGGAAGAATCATCTGGAATATTGTTAGAAAATGAGAATTCTTGTTCACAGTGCATTATGAAAGACCTGCAAGATGTGATGGCTGTACAAAATTCTGAAGCTAATTGCAGTGTTGTGGAACCACAAGAAGAGGAAGACAAATCTTGCAGTTGTAAAGATCATTTGTATGAAGATAATCTTATTTCTTCAGCACAGCTAAAAGAGGTATGCTCTTAAGAGAGGCAAAATGTACTACATTTTTTATTTGTAATTTAAAGATATAAAGTGGTTCCCTAAAATGAAATGTAATTTAATCAACTCTTAATCTTATTACAAAAATAAGATTAAGATTGACTTGGGCAGAAGTCAAATAAGAGTATAAATGTCATGATTAAGAGAATTTGCATGTATTGAAATCCAGTGGTAATCAGCGAACTGGAAAATATGCTAGAACATAGTGTAGATTAATTTTTACCTTTTGTTACTGTATTTTCTACCTTCACTTTTTGAAAAGCCCAGATAAACATAGTGTGCATACTGATATGCATAGGATGTTCTGAATTAAGTAATCCTAAATAAAATGTCTGAATTTATATAGGCTTAATGTGTAATGGTTACAAATGTACTTTGAAAGAGTAGAAAAAAGTTAATTGATCCATTTTTAAAGCTGGCACTGTACCCTCAAATGTAAAGGAAGGACCTTCTTCAACTTGTGTTGGAGGATTAAAAGTTTATGAAGGGTAAAAGATAATGGCTTTTAAAACATGGCCTCCAACCCTTCCATATCTAGTAAATGAAAGAATTTTAGACTCTCAGAATTTAAAATGTAAACTTTGCTAGCCACACATTTGAAATGGTCCCTTGTGTCCGTATGATGTAACAATTTTGCAGAACAGAAAATAGCGAAGCAGCTCCATATGTGATTTCCCCATCCTCACCCTCCTCAAATTAGCTTTATGAGAGCTAGGAATCAGCTCTTTTGTCTGTACTCATCTTGGAACTGAGAACAAGTACTTTCTTCTGATTGTACCTCCTGCTGTCTCAATAAATCTATATCCCAGCTACAAATTTCACTGAGTGGCTCTTAACCAGCCATCATATCTCAGCCTGACTTTCCTGACAGTGGGAGAAAATAGTATGAAGAAGAGACAATGTGTGCGACCCTGAAATACGTAAGGGGATGGATAGGATAAAAATAAAACAACTATTTTGAAAACAATACGCAGCATCTGGTACTGCTGGAAAGTTTGTCTCAATAAAAGGACAGTGGAGCTTAGACTCAAGAGTTCTTGTTGCATATTTGTTGTATAACTGTTGGTTACCTCTTAATCCCCTTTAGTGACCTGGTTTTAGTCCAAGTCTAATTTTAGGGCATCTTCCCCCTAATCAGATACACATGTTCATTCTCATAAGTTTTCATGTTTGAAATTAACGAGTTAGTGTTGCTTTGACCCCCAAATGGAATAAGGTTGTCATTAATCTTTTTTCATATGTTGCTTTAAGCAGTGGAAGGGCATGGAATGGGAAAATACATATGGAGAAATTAAATATATAACAACTAAGTAAACAGCCTTGAATAGAGTTGTTATTGGTACTAGATACCAGAGTTCTCATGCTGGCTACAAAGTTGCTAGATTCAGATGTTGATTATCATACTTCATTGTTTCTGTGCAAAAGATGTATATTCAAACCCAGTGGTGTCTAGACATACAATTTCTCAGGGTCACCATAGTAGAAGGGTTTTGAGTCCTCCAAACTTATACAAATCTTACAACTTGATATCTTTTGAGTGATGTCACTGTCTTTTCAGATTACAAAACAACTATAGATCTGAGCAGGATGAAATTAAAACATTCTCTGTGTCTAGAGTCTGTTCTGTTGTATGATCTGCCCCACATAAATCACGTATGTTTTGTGATTATAAAACTGCATTTGACAGTAGAAACAGTGACCCACTCGACTTTATTTGATGTCTTTCAAAGGTTGGAGAATATTTAATTGTGGTGATCATCTCCATTAGCTCATAGAATCTGTATGCATTCATTTTCCTGCAGTGGGGGGAGGCAGTCCTTATTCTGGGTCTTGCTCCTCCCAGGCACCTTCAAGGCAGGGCTTTAAAAGCTGTCAATCAACTTCACCACCCTAAGTGGGAGAACTTGTCCCTTCCCCCACTTCTTTCCTACCTCTCACCTATGTAGGACAGGGTTTCACTTTGCTCTGACCTTGAGATTGCAGCCCCAAATTCTCCTCAGACAAGGAATCTGGGGATGGCTGGACAAAGTCACCCGCTGGAGGGTGCCTGTTGGTGGACCGACCTACTCTGACTGGGGGATCGGATCCTGCTTTGTTTTATGCCATGGGGGAATGACAATTCATTTACCAGAGCTGAACGTGCACATGTGCCTGTGAGTGTGGCTTTGGCCATGCAGGTGAGTGAACTTGACACCCCTGTTCCCTCCCACGCCTTGTTAGAGGGTCAGACCCTGCCTCTGGAGTTATGCTGATGTATTTCATTAATGGTTCAACAGGCTGTAGGCACCCAGGGGTCAGAGGTGAGGTGGAGAAATGGTGGCTTTGGAAGCCTCATGAAATGGTGGGAATGAACGTGCTGGACGGCACTTGTGTTGCTCCAGATGGACAACATGTTCAACAAAACTGCTACATCAAAGAGGTCTTCTGCATCCTGACCCAGGCTGGTTACAGTTACACATCTCGAGGTTGAATGGGAAAGATTAGTGGTTGAAGGGTATGACGAAGGGTAATTCAGACCATTCGGATGGCTAGGAGATCATCCACTAAGCACCTGCATGAATCCACTTGGAGGGGTTTTTTTGCAGCTGGTACAGATGCAAGGTGGTGCATCCTCAACCTGCCTTAGTGAGTTCTATCGTGGCCTTTCTGCAGGTGATGTTGAATAAGGGCCTGAATACCAGTACACTCAAGAGGACGTGTCAGCTTTGGGGTCCATATTGAGTGGGAAACAAGGCAAGCTACTTGCATCCCATCCTTATGTACAAAGTTTTCTGAAGGGAGTTTCCTTGATTTGCCCAGGGATGGTTCATAATATTCTTCTTGAAATCTACATGTGGTGTTGCAGGCCTTGTTGAAGGCTCCCTTTGAACTTTTGAGATCAGTGGATTTGAAGTTTCTTACTTTGAAGGTGTTGTGTTTGGTTGCTATTATGTCTGCTCACAGGGTCTCTGAGCTTAAGGTTCTGTCAGTGTATAAAGAGTTGTGTGTTTTTTGTAAAAGTTTATTAGTTCTTTGTTTAGATTGTTTATTCCTAAGGTGAATTCAACTGTTTGTCAATCTCATAAGATTGATTGTTCTTCCTTCATTTTGCCCAGATCCCAGGGCACAGGAAAAAAATGGCACAGGTTCGGTGTGCGTAAATCTCTTAAGTTCTGTTTAGAGAAAACCAAGGATTCTTGCAAGTCAGATTACGTTTTTGTTTCCTTTCAGGAGGCTACTGAAGGACAGCTGGTGTCCTCTTCCACTTTGTCTCAGTGATTGAGGCTTTGTGTTAAATTGGCTTATGTTCACAGTTCTTTGATGGTTCCTGATGGGACTCAGGCATATTCCACTTGTAGTGTAGCCACCTCTGCAGCTTTGGGTACAGCAGCAGGGTGACCATTTGGGCATCCCTGTTGTCCTTCATCAGACATTATAAGATTGGCAAGTTTGTTTCTGCAGATGTGTCTTTTGGCAGGCATGTTTTTACAGCAGGTTGTTTCTTTGTAGTTTTGGTTTAGGAAGAGTTATGTGCCCACTGGGTATTGTGACTGCTTGGGTAGATCCCAGCACAAGGATTGTATCCCCACACTGCAGGAAAACTGAACCTTGGTACTTGCTGTGAAGGTTCCTTTTCTACAATAGTGAGGAGGGAATCCTTCCCGCCCTTTTGTGGTGGGTGTTACTGGTTTTGAGCTGTTGGTAGTATTTTTTGTCAGTCTGGAGCTTGTGGTAGGTCTAGCTCTCCCACTTAGGGTGGTGAAGTTGATTGACAGTTTTTAAAACCCTGTCAGTTTTTAAAGCCTTCCGACACACTCGAAGGTGGGTGGGAAGAGCAATACCCAGCAATAAGGATTCCCTCCCCACTACAGAAGAAAAGGAACCGTCAAGGTAAGTCCAATGTTCAGTTCCATGAACTAGTCTGAATATCTGCAAGTTCAGCTGCTGTAAAAATGTTCTCTTTTGAAAGTATGTGATGCATGCTTTTATTTTTGCCTGCTTTCCAGTTAGGTATTAATCAAAGATGTTCAGGCAGCACAGCAGTATTTCCCTTTGTCTCTACTTCCATCTATATGAGCTAAGAAGACAAAACCTCCAAGCCTCTTTCTGTGCCCTTCAACTTTTGCTTCCTCTGCTTTTCTTCTCCCAGTCTGTCACTTGACCCTAATTTCTCCTAGCTACCAGAATGCACCATTTTCTCTAGTTTAACAAATTCTGTTTAACAATCCTGCTTAGCTTCATTCTCTCAAGCAAAATAGGCAATGATCAAGCTGGGCCTTTACCCAGTGTTACATACTTCTTTGCAAATTGTTCAGTTATATGGGAAAGTGATATAATGTTTTTGAACAATTAAGCATTCCCTGTCTCAGACTTTTGCTGAGTTACAATCCAGTAAAGTACAGTACAGTAAAATAAGCATTCAGTTTCAGTTTCCAGATAAAGGAAGGAAAAACAGTGTGGCCATCTGTAAAAACAAAAAAATATGCAATTGCAGACGTCCTTGTATTTTTTGGTGGTGTGGGGAATCATAGCTAGTATTGTTTCATGTGCTGAATTGTTTAAAAATATACCCTGTACTCTCTGTATCCATGGATTCTTTATCCACAGATCCAACCATCCACAGTTTGAAAATATCCCCCTCCCAGCAAAAAAAATCCAAAAAGCAAACCATTTTATTATGCCATTGTATATAATAGGACTTGAACATTCATGGATTTTGGTATCTACAGGCGGTCCTGGAGCCAAACCCCAGTAGATACCAGGGGCCCACTGTATCTGCAATCCTATGCTGCACATTTTACCCAAGAATAGGCCTTACATGTTTTAGTAGGATCAGCTCTGCCACTCTGTGGAATAGCCACTCTGGAATAGCTTAGTAACTTTTCCACTGCATCAGAAGTTGCTTTGGCTACAGGCCACGCTGTAATCATAAGTATATTGTACTGTAGTGGCTTCTTTTGAACTAAAATAGAGTTGTTTTCAAAACAGTTTCCTGTATTGAATAATGATCTCCAGAAAATTAGCTACAATCAAGCAAAGCAGTGCTGGTGGGAAAAAGCTCTTTATACACCACTCTTTCCTGCATCACAGTATGAAGGTAGTAACACCTTTAACTTCTTTATAATATAACACTTTACAGCTGAGTTGAAATATAAGATGAATGCAGATGATGTTGTGCCTTGTGAATTGTAGCTATGTCTGGAAAACATTTCTACTCATCTGGTTCCTGTTCTTTCTGATCAGTATAGTAATGTGGTTAAGTCCTCAGTGCTTGGCTGGGTGATACATGTATACCAAGTGGTTACATATACAGTATGGTAAGCTGCTAATTCACTTAGGGCCATGCATATCTGATTTTGGCTACTAATTAATAATTACATACTCACTACCCCCTCTAATAGTAAGCTGAGGTAGTGAGTATTGACTGAAATGGAACCAGAGTAAGGCTACTGAGAAACAAGAGGGAGATAATGGGATAATGCAGATAGGGACTGGGCTTTGGGTAAGTATTAGGTCCCTCTTGCTAGCTCTTAAGTCTAATTCTACCAGCTTATTGTATCAATACTATTTACATTTATAGATGTAGATATTGCATTTATAGATGTAGATAATGAAGTTACATGTCTCAGGCTGTAATATGCTGATAAACACATGGAATTTCTTAATTTTAAACCTATGATTCATTCCATAGCTTTTGACTGTAAATGTAGTTTGTATAAGCTCAGATGTTTAAACAATGTCTACATTGTTTTCTGGTATAAACTTCAAAATATGGAACAAGTGGGTTTTTGACAATAAGATGCCTACTTTCATTTCATGTCTAAGAAATTTTACTGTCAGAAATGAAAAATAGCCAGTGTTTCAAGCAGCTGTAGTGCCTTAAAGATTATTAAACTTTTTGTGACATGTCTGCATTTGTTGAAAGTCGGAAAATAGTTGGAAGTAATCCTCTGTTGAATGTAATGGCTATTTACTTCTGCCTGCTAGATTCAGTTTGTTAAATACATTTAGTTTTAACAAAGGTTCTTCTTCAGCTAGTTAAAATTCAACCTTTAGCTTCTACTTAAATATACAAACACATTTCCAGGGAAGTGTTACTGTTTAAACTGCTAGGCTGCAGCCGAAAACTATTAAAGACAATAATAATATTATTACAACAACTACTAGTACTACTAGTATACCACTACTGGCTGTACCGGGTGTAACATACACTGTTAAAAAAACTCCCCAAAACACGTGTGGTAGACTTCACAATAACCCTGTAAGGTAGGCTGGTGAATTTTTAATTTCCTCCTCCCCCTTCTCAGTGTTCCACACTTTTCCCGGAATTGCTGAGGATGAATCATTCTGTTGCCCTGCCGTAGCTGCCACCAGTTGACTGCCTGGGTCCCATCATAGGCAGTCCACCACCACCACCAGTTGACTGTCTGGGTCCCAATCTGGGCCACAGATTGAGTGACAGGAGTGGATTGTGAGGGGGAGAGGGAATTTGCATGTGGGTGGTGATTAATTGGGTGTAGTTCCTGAGCAGCCAATCGGCGCACTGGGAAAGGCAACATACCATATATATATATATATATATGATGCAGATAAAGATGATGTTGATTATCCCGCCTTTCTCCCAATAAAGGGACTCAAGAAGAGAAATCCTCTTTGATTTATTAAAAACATACTTAGCCCACTCAGCCAAAAAAAACCCAAAGACTCAGAGAGTGGCTTACAATTATTAATAATAAGCCCTTCCCTTCCCTTCCCTTGAGTTTACAATTTAAGACTTGACACACACAAAAGGATTGGGAGGCAGGAGGGAAGGCTATCTAAGGTATTGGTTTCTTAATATTTTATTTTTTAATAACTGATGTTTCTGTGAACTAAGGGAAAGCAAGTTGGTCTCCTAATTGATCGTTTTCCTTGAATGCAAGAGGAGAAAGCCTCCCATTGCTCCATGGTTCTCTGATGGATGGATTTTTGTGTGATTTGCCATTATTTAAGACTCCTATAATCATAGAGTTGGAAGAGACCACAAGGGCCATCTGGTCCAACTCCCTGCCATGCAGGAATACACAATCAAAGCATTCCCAACAGATGACCATCCAGCCTCTAATTAAAATCCTCCAAAGAAGGAGACTCCACCATACTCCAAGGCAGCACATTCCACTGCTAAACAGCTCTTACTTGTCAGGAAGTTCTTCCTAATGTTTAGGTGGAATCTCTTTTCCTGTAGTTTGAACCCATTGCTCCATGTCCTAGTCTCTGGAGCAGCAGTAAACAAGCTTGCTCCATTCTCACTGACATCCCTTCAAATATTTAAACACAGCTGTCATGTCACTGCTCAGCCTTCTCTTCTCCAGACTAAACATGTCCAGCTCCCTTAGCCACTCCTCATAGGGCATGGCTTCCAGACCTCCCACCATCCTGGTCATCCTCATCTGGACATGTTTCAGCTTGTCAATATCCTTCTGGAATTGTGGTGCCCAGAACTGGACACAGTATTACAGGTGAGGTCTGAATAAAGCAGAATAGAGTGGCACTATTACTTCCCTCAATCTAGACACCATACTCCTATTGATGCAGCCTAGAATCACATTGGCTTTTTTAGCTGCTGCATCACACTGCTGGCTCAAGTTCAGTTTGTGATCAACTTAGATTCCTAGATCCCTTTCTCATGTACTGTCACCCATCCTATATGTGTGCCTCAGACGCTCTTGACCATGCCACGAGTGGTTCTGTGTTTCCTGGACTGGTGGCTGAACCTGGGAACGGTTCTGTCGGGCATGCCGTTTGAACCCCCACAACTGCAGGTCTTCCTCACCACGGACTCATCCATGCTCGGTCGGGGAGCTCACCTCGACAGATATGTGGTACAGGGGACGTGGTCTGCCAAAGAACGGATGCTCCATATCAACGTCCTCGAGCTTCTTGCGGTCCAGAAGGCACTCCAGGCTTTCGAAGAGCTGGTGACAGGAAGGACCATTCTGGTGGTAACGGACAATACATTGGTGATGTATTACCTCAAAAAACAGGGGGATACACAGTCCCCACCCCTTCTATCTCTCACCATGGAAATCTGGGACGGGTGCATCAAATGGAATATACTGTTCCATTCCATCCATCTTCCAGGTGATGAGAATATTCTTGTCGATGGACTGAGCTGCTCGAATTTGTCCGTGCATGAGTGGACGCTCCACCATTCGGTAGCGAGTCAACTGTTTCAACGCTGGGGCACCCCTTTGATCAACCTGTTTGCAACACCCTCCAACAAACAGTGTTGCCACTTCTGTTCCAGGTCCTAGATGTGAAGATCAAAGGGGGACGTGTTCTTGTTTCAGTGGACTGGTCTTCTATACCTGTTCCCATCATTTTCTCTGTTAACCCGAGTGGTGGCCAAACTGTGCCGGGATCAAACACAATCCTTCTCACACCATGGTGGCCCCGTCAAGTCTGGTTCGCCCCTCTGCTTCGACTGGCCCGTCGACACTACATCTTCAGCACTGTCCAGATGTCTTCACGGTATAGAACGGCAAGGTCAGGCATCCGGACCTCGGCATGCACTGCATGACGGCCTGGAGGATCCTGTCCTGAATCAGTTTCCTGTTCGAGTTCAGGCTTCAAGCTCATCGCTTCCACCTGATGTACAAGCTGTTCTTGACGCCTCGCTCCAGGCCTCCACTCGTCACTCCTATGGCTACAAATGGAAGTGTTTCGAGTCGTACTTGTCAGACCGTTGCCTTTCGGTCAACTCCTCTTCAACATTGACTATTCTCCAGTTCCTGCTACACCTATCCAGCTCGGGACTCACTGTGTCATGTATAAGGTGCTACCTGGCCACTATTTCAGTTGAGTTTCAGACACGAGGTCGGCCATCACCCCTTCAGGGATCCAGTAGTCAAGAAATTTCTCAGAGGCTACAATAACCTCTATCCTCCGGTGGTCAAGCCCACTCCGGCTTGGAGTCTCAGCTTACTAGGAAGCCATTCGAGCCCATAGCCACCTTGGACTTGAGACTCCTATCATGGAAGACTGCCTTCTTGGTGGACATCACATCTGCTCGTCGAGCCGGTGAACTTTGTGCTCTCAAGTCCGATGCTCCATACCTGATACTCCATAAGCACAAGGTGGTACTGAAACCTGACATTTCCTTCCTTCCAAAGGTGGTATCCAGTTTCCACTTGAATAAATTGGTCGTCCTGCCTGCTTTGATGCAGGACCCTAAAGATGACTTTGAAAGGACTCTGCATTCTTTGGATGCTTAGAGAGCTCTGGCTTTCTATGTATAACAGACAGCTCCATTTCGGAAGTCCCCGAGACTGTTTGTTTCCTATGCTGATACCAAGCTAGTGTCACCTATGTTATGAACTGGCCCCAAAGTTCATACCTTCCCGGGTTCGAGGACATTCCACCAGGTCTGTTTCGACCTCAGCCGCCTTCCTCTCAGGGGTACTTCTGAAAGATGTTTATCGAGTAGCTACGTGGTCAATGCCATTGACTTTTATTTCACATTATAGATTGGACACTCGGTCCCGTAATGAGATGGCCTTTGAGAGGGCAGTGTTGCTATTCTCCATTCAATGAATGCATTGCTTGCTATTAATCACATGTTCAATGAATGTGCATATGTCGTTCTTTGCAACTTAACATGTTAAGAAATGTGCCTGTGTAGCCTGTCGCTTCTGAGGTTTATGGTGATTAAATACATTGTTTGTTTAGAGGACTTGTCCCTTGCGGCTTTAGTGTCCTCGCCTAATCCTCTAGCATTACACCTCCCCCTGCAGGTGAAGCTTGCTAATCTACCCACTGTGTATTCACAGAGACCACAAAGAAGATGGACAGGTTGCTTACCTGTAACCATAGATCTTCAAGTGGTCTTCTGTGAATTCACACAGACCCGCTCATCCTTCCCTCTATGTCCTGCTATGGCATATGTGCTTTAATGTTCCTGATGCTGCTCATTGCGGCATCCTTTAAGGAACTGAGGGGATTTAGGCGGGAGCGCCTTTAAAGGGACCATTAGGATGGGCAGAGTTACCATAAAAATATTGCAAAGTAAATTCTGCCTAGCGATTCTAGATGGTTCCGAACGCTCTGTGCAGGCGCAGGAGTAATCCACTGTGTGAATTCACAGAAGACCACTCAAAGATCTATGGTTACAGGTAAGCAACCTGTCCATTCTGGTGACAAATTGGACCAAGCTTCCAGATGACTTCTCTTAGTGGTTTCAGGTAGGTGTTAATTATTATGATAGAATGCAACACTGAGGAATCCAAATGCATGGTTGTGAAGAGGTCACTTATTCACCTCCCAAACGTCTCCACCTGGAACCAGCTATCAAAGGAGTAGAGTCACTGCTTTGTAAGCCCTCACACCCAACACAGAGAGCCTATCCCAAAGGTGCCATGGTCAGTATTACTAAGAGCCACTAAAAGTCTGAGAACTGACAGAGCTGTCTTCCATGAACAGAATGCAAGGTAAACATGGTGTCTTTGCCTCAACAAAGGTTTACAGGAGGATAAAGAGAGTTTCTGCTTCAAAACCAGTTCAAAACCTGATTGAAATGGACCTGGATAATCTTATTTAATCAGATTAAGCTGGTTGACCACCACTCTCTTTTGTCTTCTCCACATGTTGCATTCCCCCATAGGCCTCCTTTTTCATTGGAATGTACACCTAGAAGGGGCACTTGGATGTGGAGGAGGAATGCTTGTCATTTCCCCTGCTAACCCATTGTCCCCAGATAGTTTCATCTTCTAAACTGCTTTTACCACTTTTGGCATTCCAAAATCATATTTGTAAATTAAAAGATGAATCCAGACCACTGACAGAGATTGAAACAGCGCTTTGGTGGCAGGATGTTAATCTTTAAAAAAGCCAACAAGAGAAGGTTTACCCATTCCCTCCTTTAAAGTGCTACATCCATCTACAGTGACAAAGGAATTGTTGGGCAAAGTATAACATGTAGTTTGCCTGTGGAGAAAATATAGCAAAATTAGACATCACTGCTTTGTTAATGTTCTTCTAGAACACAATGTCCAAATTTCTTTTTTTCCCCCTTTTAATCCTAAATTCATTCTTCTTTCCAAATACGTTTCTTGAGCTATTAAGCTATAATTGGGAAATGGGGCTTTAAGAATGAAGGAGAAAAAAAATGTAGCATGTAGAAGTAAAATTTCTTAAGGCCCAATGTATTCCAGTTCAAGATTAACCAAGGTTAACGGAATCGTTTCATCAGTGGACAATTGTACATGTTATCTGTTTCACATTGTGTTGCGTGGTTGGCAAAGTGTGGACCCCTCAGGATGTTTTTGTGGCCCCTTGACCCCTTTGGATAAAAAAAATATATTTTGCTCCAGAATATCCCCAAATGCACTCTAGGGGGTATACTAGTAGAGGGCTTTTCCACCACATTTTGCACCCTCCAGGAGCCAAAAACGATTTTTGCATTTTTTTAAAATTATGCCTCAAAATATCAACTGGGGGAAGGGGCATATTTCTACTACATATTGCATCCCCATCCTGCCAATTTTGGCTCAGGAGAAGGCTTTTTTGAAACAGGAAGTGAACAGGAAATGACTTCTGCTTGCTTCCTCTTGTTAAAAAAAGCCTCCAAAACATATTGAAAATGTCCCCAGAGAGGTTTGGAGGCGCATTATATATATATAAGTTTCTTGCAGTAATAGGTAGGTACAGTCTACTGGAGAGCTAATATGGCTCCCTAACCTTCCACAGTTGTGCCCGTGGAACTGATTCCTTTCTTAGATGTCAGAACTGTGACCAAAAATGTCCTGTTGGGCTAGGAAAGGGACAGCAAAGTCAATTTTAGATGCGTTCACAATGCAGTCTAAATATCCTGAAGGCACCAGATCCCATCAGATCTTGGAAGCTAAGCAAGGTCAGCCCTGGTTAGTACTTGGATGGGAGATTGCCGAGGAATTCTAGGTACTGTAGGCTATATTTCAGAGGAGGGAACTGGCAAAACCACCTTGCCTAAAAAAAACTTATGAAATTCCTTGCCTAAAAAACCTTATGAAATTCATGAGGTTACTGTAAGTCAACAGACAACTTGAAGGCATATGTGCACATGCACACACACACTGAAGCAGCATTGTGAGGATCCAGAAGACAATCTTTAACCACCTGGTAGTGCTTGGTGGCACAAGTTCGCTTTCTCTTTTATTCTTTCCACAATGTTCCCTCCTCCAGTTATTCACTTTTTCTTCCCTGTCTAGTAGAGAAATTCATTAGTGAGAAACTTCATGTTTCAGATTTAAGGCATATGGTTAAGACAGTACAAGCACAACTGGCAAGCAAGTAAATGGAAAACTTTTTTTTAACCATCTATGTCCAAAATAATGATGGCCTTAATTCACTGTTGTGATGCAATTTAGTAGAATCAGTATAATCTGCAAAACTAATAGAGTAGTTGAATCCCTGGGTTATTTTGTTTGGATATGAGTGGTACAAAATTCTCCTACGTCTTCACATGGAAAGACGATATTGTGCAGTGCTATTGCACATTATTAATTACCATGGCACCATCAGGATAAGGGGAAGAAGTGGCCAGGGTTGAGAAGGAGAAGTGGGGCTTCAATGGACTCCTTTGCTTAGTTAGAGTGTGCTGTTACTCCCTGTACCTCTAAAACTGAGCATTTCACAAACCTGTTGAAAAGGGATTTTGTAGCAACAACAGAAAGCCCGTGCAAGCAGTAATTACAGTAAGGGTAGCTAGATAACTGTTGTGCTCTCAGACCCCTTACAGGTACTCTGCTTCTGGACTCCAGACACACACATGCACCAGGAGCCTCAACACCACTGCTCCAACTGGGGATTAAAAGACAAGGCATATTGCATAGGTAATTGGGGGGGCAAGGAATTCACAGTGGGGGAGGGATCCATACTTCAGCTGATGACTCCTGAGCATCTCACACCAGTCCTTCCTGAGGATCCAAGATGTGCTAATCAGATACACCCATAGCCAGAAGATCTTTACCTCTTACCTCTATTAACTCTGGAATAAACAAAAACTATACTGGCTGAGTAGATTATGTAGCTATGTCTTCCATGAATAGAATGCAAAGTAAGCATGGTGTGTGCACAAGGGAGGCTTCCTTTTTGCAGGGATTGGGCCCAAACTTCAGTGAGCTCATACCACACATTGGGAAAGATAATGGGACATGTACAGCTCCCTCCACCTGTTGTTGGTGCAACAAACTCCTGTTCTGTATTCTTTTTCTTACAGACTCTGAGCCAGGAGATAGTTCAGCAGAACAGAAACTGGAGAGAGAATTCCAATGCAATTCCCAACATGTGATGAGTGAGTATTGTATCTGGAGCAGTGTTATCTTTCCAGATATGTAATCTAGGAAGGCTGCTAGGTGAGTGTATACTTGTTTGGGAAAGTAGGGAGACCAGCTGAGATCTGTGCAATGGGAAGTTCCTGAGTAAGGAATCCTTTCTCATCAGTGCTCCTTGTTTGGTTCCCATGTAATATCTGCATCTGCGGTAGATGGACATCACCTCCCCATATTTATCTTCCGTCCTCTCCTCTCTCTACAGGTAACCAAGCTGCCATCAAGCATGCAGAGAAGCAAGGATGTTCCCCACACGCCATATCATGCAAGTCACAAGATAGTTCTACAGAATCACCAGCCACCAGTGAGAAGCCAACTGTTTGTATATCACTTGCCACTGATTTGTTTCTGTAGGGTTTTTGTGTTCTTGAAAGTTGTGTAACTAGCAGAGGGACAATGGGGGCAACAGTAGCGATATAGAGACCTAAGACGAATAAGAAATTGTATTTCTAAATCATGATTCTCTTTAGACATTGATGACTAATAGAACTGACTGCAAAGACCTATTTTCTTTATTAGCTTATGTTATACTCCTGCTTGTCTTTTGACATGAACTAGCCTAACCTAAGGATTTTTATTTAGCACCTCTTAAATTTCTTTTGCTTTTTAATTTTTGAAACGTATGTAATGGTATTCTTGTCCCCTCAATTTTCTGAAAACATTTAAAGAATGCTGTACGAACATCAAGAGGGAGAATGGTGTCAGAGAATTCACAGATACAAAAGGAATACTACGCACTGAGGAACATCTTTTAGATTTTAATATGGTAAGTTTTAGCATCTGTTTCTACCATCTATTTCATCATATCCATCATTACTAGAGGCAAAGTAAAATCTGGAATAGAACTTTTCCCCTCTTCATACTAATCCATTTAATTCACAGACTTTTTATTACCTGAATATAATAGGTTAATCTGAAATAAATCTGACTTGTGCAGAGTAAAGCCACAGCATGTCATAATTTCTTGTAAGGAGGTGGTGAGATTTTGGTTTGATTGGATTTCTTTAATCTGAAAACTTTTGATGGAACCATACCTTTAAAATATATAAAGACTAGAACTAAAGAAGCACCTCTAGTTGCCAAGGGAAATGTTACTGATTTCCCTTTCTCACCATAATTCTTCACATCACATTGATCTTGTTATAGAATTTCAGATCCCAAGAAGTAGTAGGGGGGAGACGGAAAGTCCTGTTGTAGAATTCTTGCTAGAGGGAGGGGGCAAGCAGCAATTTTCTCTGAAGTTTCTTTCCTCAGTGCCTCTTCCCAAAAGGTTTGGGGAGATCCTGTATTCCTATGGAAGAGGGTATAAGGGGGTGTACACATGTGTACAAGCTAGAGGCTTCAGGCAAAAATGCTGCTCCATCCCCTGAACAGTTCATTCAGTGTGGCTGCTGTAAGTAGGGATTAACAATTAGAATTAAGCCTTTGTTTATAAACTGGGATTCTTGTATTGAAACCTGTTTGTTTGTTTGAATGATTGATCAATTTCCTGCCTTTCTGCCAGAAAAAAATATAACATTAAAACACTATTAGATCAAAAAGCTTTTTTAAAAAAGTGTAAAATATGTGATTTTCTGCTTTTGTACTATCTCTGCAATATGTTACGCTTTTCTCCTGCAAAACACTGACATAAGTTTTCTCATGAAAATCCTTAGGTTGCTTCTGTTCATGAAGCAAGATGTGCAGATCCTAGTTCTGAAACAAAATCAAATGGCTTTAGGAAGAAGCTATACTCCAGTGATAGCTCCAGCTCTGAGGGCACAGCATCAGAAGGTGGAAATGGATGGACAGATCCTTGTGAAGAGGAGCTTTTCTCTCGAACTCACCTATAAAATTCAGAGTATAAGTAGATGATCTAGGAACAGCATGAGATGGGAAACTCTTCTAGAAGGCCTGCAACTCAATACTGAATTGAGTTCCCCCTTCAATTAATGGATTCAGAAATGTATTTATCTTTCTCTTCTTATATTTTATTTTCAATAGTTGGGATCCCGGTCCCATTGAAGGCTTTCCCCCCCTCCCTCCAAAATGTTAGCTCCCTGGCTATTTGGACCTAGAGTAGATTGTGTTGTTGAATCAAGAATGGATGTGCATGTGATTGTCTTGGTAGTATCACTGCTATTTTGCATCCTAGCTGCAGTTATTTTTATTTTTAACTGTAGCCCTATCAGTATTACTATCTTACTAGCATTGCAGTGTCTACAGTTATTCAGAGATTTTATCTTTTGGCACATTTAGGCTTTTAAGATTTGGGAGATAAATACTTAACACTGTAATCTATCAGTGCCTTTCTGAATGTGAGAGGAAAGCATGTATGGCTTGTCCTGTCTTTTAAGATCTCATAACTTTGGAGTAGGAATACTAGGGCTGTGCTTTAGAGACTTTCAGAAACTGTGTTTTCTATTCTAGGATCTCTTAACTCACATATAAATTAACACAGTTGAAACTATTGTTTGTTTCCTTCTTGCTAAGAGATTTTTTGCAGGCCTGAGGAAAAGAAACATGATTTTCTTTTCCCTCCCTTTGTTTTCAGGGCTCAGTGTTTCCGATTTTTCAGGGTTCAGTGTTGTAAATTAGATAATTAAACAAATGACACTACAAGCCTGGTCCAAAGCACACTTAACTTCAATGGTACATACTTGGAGGTCTACTTAAGGTTGTATCATTAATTCCCCTGGAGAAATTACAAACAGTGAGCTTTGTCACAAGCTGCAAAGGTTTGACTGAAACAATCTTAAGAGTCTACGTTCAATATTTTTTATGCAGAGGGTTAGTATATCACTCAAAATAAATCCAGTGGCTCCTACAGTTAGCTACTATTGTGGTTCTAATTTAGTAAAACTTGTAGCTAACTTTGTGTTCTGAGAGAATGTTAGGAGTAAGTTGTGTATTGTGGGTGCGAGTGAGGAAAATGACTTAACGTGTGTGATTGCAGTAGTGATTGTTGCTTTATGTGACCTGCTCTTAAAGTTTATTTTAACATAGTCAATGCATCTGTCAAGTTGTAACTGTGCAAGACTATCAATTCCCTGTGCTACTAATGTATTATGCAAATCATAAGAGCCAGGAGGAGCAATATAGGTTTATACCATTTCATAGTTTTAAAAAATGATCTATACAATAACAGCATGTTCAAGACATCAGAAAGTGCAGAAAGTTTACTTATTCAAAAATGCTAAGCCATTAATTTTGATAGGCAAACTCCTAACAATTATAGTTGTTTGAAATGAAAAGCTGAACTGGCTTTGAAATTTTATTCTGTGCTAGTGAGCTGAACTGAATTTGAGTTTTGTTGCCTTTTCTTAACTAGTACATGGATTTAAGATCTATGATATCAGCAACTTCTAAGATTGCATGTATTCTTTCTGTTGAAACTTCGACTCCATCGGCTTGGTTTGTACTTTTCCAGGGAAATGTTATTATTAACTGCTTTTAAGCTACATTATTTTAGCTTTCATACAACGAATCTTTACAGTGTTCAGTTTGTTTTTTCTTATTTGAGATTCTGGCTAGATTTTTAAATATTTACTTTCTTCTGGAGCTTCCTTAAAAATGTTGTATAGCACATGCACTGAGAATATTGTCTGTCAACATGAAAGCAAAAAGAACGAAACTGATGAATTCTAATGATTTAACTTAACTAGTGAGTCATTGTTAGAATAATGAATGACCAAATGGGAATATTGGGGCGGGGGGAGGGACCCACACCTTTTAACCTTGGCTTATTTAGATAGATATCTCAGTGAAAGGGTGGTTCATTATATTATGATTTAATATTTTAACACCTTTGAAAATGTACATGTTACATGTGTGGGCAATAACAAATAATATTTATTTGTTTCATAACTGAATGGATAAAATTCTGAAGCTTTCCAGTGAGAAGGTTGATGTGTGAGTTTGTGTTTTTGTTTCTCTGCAAGGATAATTTAAAAGTGGAGATGCTAAAATGCACTGTGGTATGAAGCGCATTGCATATCCATAGCACTGAAGTATCAGTTTTTCATTCCTGGGCTGAATTTGTTTCTACTTTTTTGCTTCAAGTGGTTGTATTGTTCTGATTTCACATACACCAGGGTAACTGAATTTGTTTTTTGTGGAGTTACTAAACACCAAATAAAAGATAAAAGGATAGTTGCATTGTTTTGTCTGTATTTATCATACAAAATGTACATGTACAGTAGCATCAATCTAGTATTTCATCCATCTAGTATGTTGAAGGCACACAGCTAAAGAACACAAAGCCCTGCTCTAAAAGATAAAAGTTTCCAGTATTATTTATCTCTCCATTTACTTGGAAAATGGAGCTTTGTTCAAGGTAAGGATGATATACACCTTTTAATCTGAGGTCCACCAGTAAACATTGCTGAAAGCTCTGGATTACATGTGTAGATGTGTGTAATCAACAGATGTGCACATGTGTAGACCCAAAGGGAGGAGGTTACTCATATTGGGTGTGCCAGGTACAGCCTTTCCTCGATAGAAATAACCTAGTTGAAGTAGTGCATGCACTGGTAATCTCCCGATTAGACTTCTGTAATGCGCTCTATGTGAAACTGCCCTTGAACAAGACTTGGAAGCTGTAGCTAGTGTAAAATGCCGTAGCTGACTAGAATACCATATGGACAGCATATCATGCCAGTCTTAAAAGAATGGCACTGGCTGCCAGTATGTTTCCAGTCTGAATTCAGTGTGCTTGTGCTGATATTTAAAGCCCTATGGCTTTGGACCTTGATGCATGAGCTTCTCTCCATATGTGCCAGCCCAAGGATTAAGGTCTGCTGGGGGCGAGCACTTCCCCATGTTCCACTATTGAGATCAATATGTTGTTGGGACACAAGAGAGGGCTTTCTCAGCCACGGTACCCCAACTGTGGGAGGCCTAACTGTTGCCCACACTCATGTAATTTAAGTACCAAGCTAAAACTTAGCTATTCACCAAAGCCTTTGGGCCTCATTAATTAAACCCAGATACAAGTGTGCATAGATTTAAAAGCTTTTAAATATATCTAACATATTGTTGGTGTTAAATGTTTTCAGCAAGTCTGAAGGATGAAATAAATTTGTCCAAAGCCACAGCTAGGAGAATGGAATTCAGAACCACAGAGGAACCAGATGTGTTCTCTTCCTTCCCTTGGCTTTTCTTAAGCCCCTTCCCACAATCCTGGAAAACTTAATATACCTTGTATAGTACAGGACTATTGAGCCCTAGACGCCTTTTGAGAAAGGATTTTTCTCCCCCAGAAATCCAGGACCAACCGTAGGCCATATCTGAGATGAAAATGTGCCCCCCTCAACCAGAAGTGTCAAACGTTTTTACTCCCAACTTAAAGATAATGTAGAAAAAGTCATCTTTTTTGAAATGGCCCTGACTCTTGCTTTAAAGAACTGCTGCTTCTGGAAACTTTTCTAATTCTTATTGACAGCCAGCAATCACCATTTTTGTTTTTACCCACCTTCAATTTTTTTGCTGCAATTCAGAGTCTGGAGACTGCATACAAGTCACTGGCAGCATGAGGACCACCTCTATAGTAGGCAAGGAGCAAAGGGATTGGCAGTTTGAAGTCTTCCTCAATGGAAGTATAATGCTCTCCACAAGACTTTAAAACACATTTTTAAAATTGAGGCTGATTAAAGTATACTGTCAGTGTTGTGGTAGTTGTAGGTTGATATTGTGTTGGTATTGCACCAGACAGGGTGCCTAGTCTACATCTAATAGCTTGAAAAGTAAAATGTGAAGTTCCCTGACGTCTGAGTACATACTACTGTACAAAATTATATTTCTTCAGTAATGGTCTCACCTTTGAGGTGGTGGTGGTACATTTGGTTCACTTGCTGGTCTGTCCCTTCAAGTCCAAAGTATAGAGACTTCCCAAGATACCGTCTCTGAAGTTAGAAAGATCAAAGTGCTTCCAACACAGAAATCTTACACCATGGTTTAGGGACAAAATAGAAGCATAACTTTTGTTAAAGTGCTAGCACATGTGGTTACTAGGGAGAAACAGATCTCCCCACCAGAATCATGAACAAGATTCAACTATTAGGAGTGCATATTTCATTACAATAACGTTCTTAAGCCTATGCTTACTGTGGACAACAGTTTCTTGAAAACACGCAAGTAATCTAATTAGCGTGCTTCACTAGGGCTCGTTACTTTCTCAGTTTCAAACATGAAAAGAATTTAATTGTGTAATTTGCGGTCACTATCTTCTGCCAAGTGATGCTAGAATATTAATATTAGTGATACTGGAATATTAAATGCCTTCTGTATCATTGCAACTTGTAATTTGGTTGAGATGATTATAGAGTTTACTCATTATGGGTGATTACAAGTTTAAATGGGAAGTGTGTGTGTATGTGTCTTTCAGTCTCTCTCTCTCTCTCTCTGGTTTTTCTTTGCAAACGAAGATTCAGGAAGGACTCATCCCACGCTTTCTGCAAGCGCGCTGATGACTAAAAAGGCCAATCCGAGATAAACAAGTCCGGTTGCAGAAAGCACAGCAGAAGGTCTCCTTGGATGATGTTTCTGGGTTGTGATTCTTTCTGCATTGTCGTTTCTCTTCAAGACTTGTTCGGCGTGAGTTCTCAAATAAGGCTGCAGCATTGTGGATAGTGCATCTCCATGCCTCCCCAATGTGAGGCCATGGCAGACCATTGTTGGTGATCAATTTGGCCGAGCCTGAGATGTTGTTTCAGGGAGTCCTTGTATCGCTTTTTGGGAGCGCCCCTCTTACGCTGACCCCTGGCGAGTTCACCATAGAGTACTATTTTTGGGAGGTGATGGTCCTGCATCCTAGAAACATGCCTTGCCCAGCGCAGCTGTGTTCTCAATATCATGGCTTCAATGCTGGTGATCCCTGTTTGCTCAAGGACAGCAACATTCATCACATAGTCAGTCCAGTGTGTATTTAGGATTGTGCATATACAGCACTGATGAAAGCATTCGAGGAGTCGCAAGTGGTGGCGATAGGTGAGCCATGTTTCAGAGCCATAAAGGAGAATTGACAGTTACAGAGAAATTTAGTGAAAAATACATATACTTTCTAAGTGTCTTTGAGTTACTTACAAAGTATATGTATTTCTTTCTTAATTTCTCTGTAAATAGTTGTAGTGGATTGCACTTCTGTAATGTTTTTGCACTTAATTCCAAATGCATTTGGCTCTGGAGCCTTTATATTCCACAACTTTCAGATTGGTAAATCTCTTTATGGCCTGGGCTTCCCTGAACAGTGCACAAACCTTATTTGTGTCTTCCGTATGGCACAGTGGTTTGAGTGTTTAGTATGGCTCTGGAAACCAGGGTTTGAATCCCTGCTTGGCCATGAAAACCCACTGAGTGACCTTTGGCAAGTCACACACTCGCAGCCCTCAGAAAATCCTGTGATAGGTTCACCATGATCTCTAAATGTGGCCCAAGTGCTCTCTGCACATCTTCATAATCTGCACTTATCACCTACAGTTCCAGGCACGCTTTGCTTGGGCAAGTGATAAAGAAGGTGATTGTCTCCCCTTTCATCTCACTTTGCAAGTTAGCAGATATGATCAACCAAATACCACATTTTATAATACTCCCTACCTTAGTCTAGAGTTCCATGATCACTCAAAAAAATTTTTTAAGCCTGCACTCGAGGTCTGTCCTGAGAGATCCATGGCTTTTCCAGATGTTTTCACCATGCTAGTCAATTTTTCTAAAACGACAGTTAATTTCACGTAAAGCAGTTCCAGTGCAATGGACCAATCCTTCTGGACATCAACCGTGTAACTGCTAGGGGAGCTGCTTCAACGTATCAGTTTCTGTAGCATCTTCCCACACTTCTGTTCCCTTAGCAACTTTTGAGTTCCGCTGCATTCTGTTTGATAGGTTTGTGCTGATCTTGTTCACTGCTTTTATCAAATCCCCATATCATACTGCTTCATGGATTTATAAACTGATAGTTCTACCATTATTAAATTTGATGTTTGAAGTGGTAAAAAACTGAACTGTGAACACACATTCCTTGCCAGTAAGCCCTCCTGAAACCACCTTAAAGGTAGTGAGAAATGCATAGCCTAATGTATAAAGCAGCCACATAAATCTTTCCTCCAAAATAAGGGGAAAATAAAATTCTGTATTTTGAGACTAAAATACCACATCCCTGTAAATAACCTGTATACCTCAGTTAGGTGCAACTGATGGTACTTCCATGGATTTGTTACCAATTAGCTTTTTAATATTATGCCCAGCATTGTCCCCACTCAGTTCTTACAAGTACAACTCAGCGAGAAAGTTTCCCTAACCTACAAAAAGGTAAATTCTCAGTATTTTATTAATTGTCTTCACTGAGTTTTCTCTGGAAGACCAAAAGAAGGCATCAAGTAACCATTGCTCTACATTTGAACACTACAACGTACACTTACTTTTCTTGAGGCATCAAAACATAATATATTGTTGACACAATAGATCCTTATCAGAAAAGAGACCATTTTTAGACACTATTAAAGGAGCAAGAGAAGTAGGGGAAAGGTGTCAATCTACCACAGTGCTTGGTGGAAATGTATAGAAGGAAGGATGACACAGAAATAAATTATTATTACATCACATTGTTTCAAAGTTTCTTGAACACAATCCCCTTTAAAATTCAGTCCACAAAGAATTTAGTATTTTATGTTTGTTCTTTAGCACTTTTGATAGCTGTAAACCAACTGGATAAGGCAGATTTTACATTAAGGCACAATTATCTTTTGAACATAAATTCTGTCGACAAACAAGCATGTGTTACTTAACAGCTCATTTGCACACCCCTCACAACTCGTCTTTTTTTTTTTACATTTAACCCAAAGTAATTTACAATGGTAGAAAAGATGTCACCCCTTGGAGTTTCTTCTTGACTCCTTTGCATGTAAGGGTGAGTACAGCATGACGACGTTTCAGTATATCCAACTTCTCTTTCAGTGCCTCAACAGCACTCACCTTGTTTTCAAAGTCCCTCAACAACAGTGTATGCCCAAGTAAACCACATTTTTGCTGAAGTTTCTGATTGTCCATTCGTAATTTATCCCGAGCCTGTTTAGTCTTAGTTAGAATCTCTCTCTGTTGTGCCACTAAAGCCTCAACTGCCATTAGCTGAGCTTTTTGACCTAGATTTTCTGCTTCCACAAACTGCAGCTTTTCTTTTACTTGAGATATGATTTGTACTGTGTTAGTGATCTTTCTCCGGAGCTTCAAAAGCTCCTCATTGCGCTCTTCAATCTTCTCATTGTAGGTCTGGTTCTCAATCTTCAGCTGCTCAAAGTCTATTAAATGCAGACCTTCTGCCAGCTCCTCCTGAGCTTTTAGGCTTGCTTCAAGTTTTTGGATCCTGTGTTTTAATTTTATATATTCTAGACGAACCTAGAATTAAAAAAAAATGAAGTGAGGCTACTGAAGTACTACCAAAAATTACCACCCAGCCCATTTTATCCTCACCACCTCAAATTCCAAAGCAGTGCAAATGTCTTGCAGCATGCTTCTGATAAAAAATCTCAACATGATGATACTGAATTAAATTTTTCTCATATTCATTGTGTTGTAGTTTCAGTTTTTAAGAACTTGGCTTGTTCTGTTACTTGATCACATCTGCGAGTGAATGAATACAGTACGACTTCCATATTCATGGGGGATACATTCCCAGACTTACATTAGTTGCCAGCATTGACCCATCTCCACCGATTTAAATTCAAAACATTGTCCTGCAACTAACTGCCAACTTCCTAACACCAACTGAACCTAAACCTTAAACTTTTTCTTTAATGTCTCAGAAATGTTCTGCAAAGAAGCTGATACTGAATACACTGTTTGTTGCCATTGAGTGAATTGAATGAACTGACATGTGCTCCAGTCTTGGCACTCTCACATAATCCTAACACAAGAAAATGCAGGCTTTAAGCCAACATGCAACCATCTGTTACCATGCTCTATTACCATCATGCCAGGATGAAATGACAGAAATACAGGCTCTGAACACCTAAAACCTTCAATTCTCCTAATATATACTCTAACTGCCCTTCTAACATTTAACTTATGCCACTTTCTTTCCAAATGATGCACTGGCTTTGGGCAAAAATTAGTTAAACTTGTATCTTGGGACTTCAAATTTTGGTAAGAACGTTGGATCCAGCGACAAAGTTAATTTGTCATGGTCAAATCTACATAAATTTGGTTTACTGAAAGAGCCGACGACTCTGAAACACATCTTGCTGATGTACAATAATTGCAACAAGGAAGGTGGCTGTAAATGAGAGCAGTCTCAATGATGCCTCTCTGACTGGCTCAAATTGTGATTTGGTCAACTCTCCTAAAACTAAATTTAACTTAAATCCCAAGTGGGAAATCTGTAATGAGAGACAAGAGGCAAGAGAGGAATGCCAGTGGAGCTGCAGCCTCAAGAAAGTCATGTCCTAGTTGAAAAGAGTGGGACTTCCCCTGAGGCTCAACTGGCAGGCCAATTCAACTCATGACACTCCCCCATTCCTACTTTAACAGATGCTCTAGGGAAGCTATCACCAGTCAGGAACCCTGAAGATATTTTGAATTGCAACTCACATTGTTCCTGGGCATTAACTGTGTTGGCTGAATTGACAGGACTTATAATCCAAAACATATGGAGGGTACTGATACCTTCCATATGCTGGGGAAGGCTTTTGTACCATGAGGGTTATTAACAAAACTCACATAGGCCATTCTGGTCTGAATAAATCCTTTAAAGTTCTCCCGTTCGTGTGTAGTGACAGTCTATATCCAAGTATTTTCTGATGCGGCGGGGGGACACTGGCTGGTTAAGGAACCTTGATCACTAAGGCAACTATCTAAATTAAGGTGAAGAATGGGGTGAGGGGGAAAGCATCCCTGTCGGTTCCTCTAAATCTCTCCACAGCTTCTGATACCATCAGCCTTGATAGACTTCTTGGACTCCTTGCTGAGGTGAACTTGAGAGATACAGCTGTGCACTGACTTTGAACATTCCTGAAGGGGTGGGCAGTGTTGGGAGATTATTCTGCAGTTTGCACCCTGTCCTCCCTGCCTTCCTTTTAAATGTGAGGTGACCTCACCTGTTGTCTACAGTCTCTTTGTAAAACTACTGGTGGGGAACATCAATTGCAAGAGAGTTGTGGGCTTGATGAGTCCCAGTAGCAAGCAGATACTATAAAGGCAAGAGACGGGGATCGTGAGAGAAGGCTCACCTCTGTCATTTCATTTTCCTTGCCCTGCTCCCTGGCTTGGATCTGGTCCACCTCCTTGATGGCCGCATGCTTGCCCCCCAAGCGCCGCCCCATGGTGAACACGGCCACCTCCTTCTTGACCGCCTGGTAGGCTTTCCACTCGGCATTGACCTTGCCCAGTTTTTCGTTGCAGGAGCCGTGGAGGGCATCGATCTGCTTCTGGTACCAGGCCATCTCCGCGGCCTGCTGGTTCCGCAGCTCCTCCAGCATCGCCAGGTAGCGGTTGTAGCGCTGTTCCCGGTCCGAGATGTGCTGCTCCAGCTCGGCCCGGGGCGGCTCCTTGGCCTTGCCCTTGTTGAGCAGCTCGCCCAGCTTGCCCTGCAGCGTCGTGTTGTACTGGCGGAGGCGGCGCCGCTCCGACTGCAGCTGCCGGTACTGCTCGGTGAGCTCCTCCCGCCGCCGCCGCTCTTCGGCCAAGCGCTGCTCCAGCTGCTCCTCGCTCTCGCCTCCCGCCGCATCCGAGTCCTCGCTGCCCGAGGGGGAGCCCTGCTCCAGCACCGCGCCGCTTAAGCGCTCCAGCTCCCAGAGGCTCACGCTGATGCGGCGCTCCAGGTCCACCGACACCTGCAGCGGCGGAGGCTCCGAAAGCTCCCCCTCCGCGAAGGAGGCCGACGTGGGCAGCTCGGGGGCCTCCAGCGACACCTCGGAAGGAGGAGCCCCCGCCGACGCCGCCGACGCCTCCTCGCCGACGCCGTGGCCCTCCTCCTCCTCCTCCTCGGCCGGCCCTTCTTCGCCCGGGGCCGCTTCCTCCGAAGGCGGCGGCGGCTCCTCCTCCGTTGGGGGCTCTTCGGGAGCGACCTCCGGCTTCTCTTCGACCTCTGCCTGGGCTCCACCCACGGCCTCTGCCGTCCCCTCATCCCCCGGGGCCTCGGTGGGGGCGGCGGCCGCCTCTTCTCCTCCCGCCGGTGGGGGGCTGGTGGTGGCAGCCTTCGCCGCCGCCGCCGGCTCCTCCTGGAGCTCAGGAGCTGCGGGTGGCGCCGCCTCAGCCGCCTCGGCCTCCGGGGCAGTCGGAGCCTCGGCCTCTCCCTCCTCCTCCATCCTCTTCTCGCTACCCGAATGAAGGCGGCCTGTCTGGGCCGGGCGTCGGTCGCTCTCCGTCGCTAGGCAACGAGGCTGCGGCTCCTCCAAGCGGAGGGAGGGGAGGAAGACGGAGAGCGAGGCTCCGTTGGCGGTTGTGAAGGGAAACGCATCTCCCACCTCGACGCTGATTGGCCGTTTCCGCTCTCAGCCCTCTGATTGGGCGCGAGCCCTCCCCCGTCGCCACGTCTGACGTCAGATGTGCGCCGGTCCAGTTTTCCTTCGAGAGGGTAGGGGGGGGTAAAAAAAAAAAAACCCAAGATGGCGGAGCTGGGGAAAAAGTATTGCGTGTATTGCTTGGCCGAGGTGAGCTCGCTCCGGTTCCGCTGCACCGAGTGTGCCGACATCGAGCTCTGTCCTGAGTGCTTCTCGGCCGGGGCTGAGATCGGCCCGCACCGGCGCTGGCATGGCTACCAGCTGGTGGACGGCGGGCGCTTCACGCTCTGGGGCGCGGAGGCCGAGGGCGGCTGGAGCAGCCGCGAAGAGCAGCTCCTGCTGGACGCCATCGAGCAGTTCGGCTTCGGCAATTGGGTAAGAAGGAAGGGCGGGTGCAGCAGGTCTGTTGCTGAGCCCTTGGTCCCATGGTCCCAGTCTTCATCCATAGCTGTTGCTGGAAGTGGCGGCCTCGTCCTTTGGAAATGACACCCTTCCAAGAGTCACAGCTGTCCCCCTCGTCCCGCCCAAATGTTTTATTCATATGCCATGGGAAATAGAGCAGTTAAAACTGTCATGCAGCCGCTGACCTGAGAACACAACTATAATCTGGAGTACTTTTTAGTCAACCAATCAATCAATTTGGTCATACAGTCCATACCCAACAAACAACAGACATGATGTGCATTAATAGAGAAAAGCATAATACAAAACCAATAAAATTAGGATACTTATTGATAGACTTTTTTGATAGATTTTTGGAGCTCATCCAACTTAAGTACTGTACTTTTTAGTACTTCCAGACACATCTGGCTCGTTGGCACATTTGATGTGCTGCATTTTGGAACTACAGCTGACATCAGTGCTGACAGGCTTGCTTTTGAAACTGTCATGCAGCCACTGACCTGAGAGCACAACTATAATCTGGAGTACTTTTAAGTACTTCCAGACACATCTGGCTCGTTGCCACACTTATCTTAATGTGCTGCTTTTTGGAACTACAACTAGCACAGGACACTGAGGTCAGTGCTAAGGTTTCCTTTTGAAGGAAACCTTTTGTTTGTCAAATGACAATCATAATTAGTTTTCACTTCATTCTGAAGTGTACCTTTAGACTAAGTCATTCGAGATAGGAGTATTTACAGGAGTTCTACCTTGGGCCCCATTATTAGGAGAAAGGTGAAATATAAAGGAATATAATCTGATTGATTGATTTGCAGGTGTCCCAATGCTGAAATAGGTTTGGGTTGTTTGCCTGCAGTATTGCATGTCAGTAAATGTGGGGATTTGTAGCTTTTGAATTTATATTAATAATTATAATAATAATAATAAATAAAATTTTATTTCTATCCCGCCCCTCTGCAACGCAATCTGGGCGGCTTACAATATAAAAGCTCCATAATCACAATACCCTAGCCCACCCACCCCTTAAAATAATATCAAATTATGAAGGATTAAAAACAGACAATAATTAAATATATATATAAATTAGAAGAAAAAAATTAAAACATACAATCACAGCCTAGAAAGGACAGCTGAGTCTTGGGCTGGGATAATTATTCAGGAAAGGCCTGCTGGAAAAGATCCGTCTTGACAGCTTTTTTAAAGCTGTCTAAGGTGATAATAAGACGGATCTCGTCTGGCAGGCCATTCCATAATCTGGGAGCAGCAGTAGAGAAGGCCCTCTGGGAGGTCACCAACAGCCTTGTTTTCATAGGCTGTAACAGATTCCTCCCAGAGGACCGAAGTGCGTGGGGAGGGTCGTACGGAAGGAGGCGGTCCTGGAGGTAAGTTGGACCCAAGCCATGTAGGGCTTTAAAGGTCATAACCAACACCTTGTACTGTGCCCGGAAACTAATAGGCAGCCAGTGGAGAGCTTTTAGCACAGGTGTTATATACTCTCTTCTGGAAACGCCAGAAATCAACCTGGCTGCCATGTTCTGGACTAGTTGAAGTTTCCGAGTCAAGCACAAGGGTAGCCCCATGTAGAGCGCATTACAGAAATCCAGACGGGAGGTTACCAGTGCATGTACCACAGTTTCGAGGTCCCTAGTTTCCAGGAAAGGGCGCAGCTGACGTATCAGCCTAAGTTGATAATCAGTAAAACTGATACGCTGGCTCTGTAAGAAGAAAATACTTGAGACAGCTTAGGTTGACATCTCAGGAATCTAATTTATTACTTTGTTGTGCAAATTAGAACTTAACCTTTATGTGAATGCAATAAACTAAAATTGCTACTTGAAGATAGAGTCTGTTCAAATGGATGTATCCCAGTATTGTAAAATCTGCATCAACTATCGATGTATGTATGTATGTATTGCACTTGCATGCTGCCTTTCTCCTAAAATGGGGCAGGGTAGCTCCCAAAGACAATTAAAAAAATATTCACCATAAAATTAAAACAGTAAAACCACATAAAACAGTATAAGAACATTTAAAATAACAAGTTAAGTAAGCTAAATGTGGGATGTTATTATCATTTTAACATACCACACTTTGAACTCTGATAAAGCCTGGTCAGCTGAAGAACATGCTGGAAAAATGCTTTGTGGAAAAAGAATGAGTAATACCAATTGTAAGTGCATCTAGGGCTTGGAAGAGGATTTAGCAATCTTTACCTCTCCAAGTGACAGGTAGGGAAGTGACCTAGAAATGTGTGGAAGGCTGCCACAAGTGAAGGAGTTGCTGCCAACCACTGTTTGTAAGTTAATTATGGAGAATCCCATCCTGCCTTTGTGGAAGAGAGATCTATTTGGCTTTGATTATAGCATATTCTCATTGTTGTGTTAGACTTATTCCCTGTTCAGTTTTAATATGTTGGATTTAGTTAGGTTATTTATAACTGCTATATTTTGTATTAATAGATATTATCCTTATGTATTTACCTGTTGGTACAGTGATTGTGTACTTGCTACTATTCTTGAATTGTTATGTTAATTGCTGTTCATTTGATCTATTATGAGTCTCTTTGGGCACAATCATGTGGGCAACTGGCATGCAAATCAACAGATGATGCTAATGAGGAAATAGTGCTGCATTTCCATCCATATTTCATACATGTATGGAATGTTCTTGTCAACCAGGGGTAGGGAACCTGTGGCTTTTCATGTGCTATTGTCCCTGACCACTTGGGATATTGGCTGGGGCTGGCTGGAGTCTTACATCTGAAGGATCACAGGTTCCCTTCTCCTTGGGTAAACAGTTATCTTGAGGGCTCTTATATTAATAGTTTAATATAATTGTTTCATTCTGTTCTAGGAAGATATGGCTGCTCATGTTGGAGCATCACGAACACCTCAGGAAGTGATGGAACACTATGTTAGCATGTATATACATGGTAACCTTGGAAAAGCCTGTATCCCTGACATTATTCCAAACAGAGTGACTGATCATACCTGTCCAAGTGGTGGTCCACTTTCTCCTAGCCTAACAATGCCTCTGCCACCCCTAGACATATCAGTGGCTGAACAACAACAGCTAGGTTACATGCCACTTCGTGATGATTATGAGATTGAGTATGACCAAAATGCTGAGACTCTGATTAGTGGCCTTTCAGTTAATTATGATGATGACGATGTGGAAATAGAATTAAAAAGAGCCCATGTAGATATGTATGTAAGAAAACTGAAGGAAAGGCAGCGCCGAAAGAACATTGCCCGTGACTACAACCTGGTTCCTGCTTTTCTGGGGAAAGACAGAAGAGACAAAGAAAAACCTTTGAAACGAAAAATCACAAAAGAAGAAAAAGAGCTGAGGTTAAAACTGCGGTCTCTCTATCAGTTTATGTCTTGTAAAGAATTTGATGACTTTTTTGAAAACCTACACAAGGAAAAGATACTTCGAACCAAGATTAGGGAACTACAGCGGTATCGACGGAATGGTATAACAAAAATGGAAGAGTCTGCAGAATATGAGGCAGCCAGACACAAGCGAGAAAAAAGGAAAGAAAATAAAAATATTAGTACTTCTAAGAGAGGGAAGGAAGATGGTAAAGATGGGGAATTTGCTACAATTGAAAATCTACCTGGCTTTGAACTGTTATCTGACCGAGAGAAAGTACTTTGTAGCTCTATTAATCTGAGTCCTGCACGTTATGTGACTGTTAAAACCATCATCATTAAAGATCATCTTCAAAAAAGACAGGGCATTCCATCAAAAAGTCGCCTTCCTAGTTACTTGGATAAAGTACTAAAGAAAAGGATTTTGAATTTCTTAACAGAAAGTGGTTGGATATCAAGGGATGCTTCCTAAATCTTGTCTGCTTTGGAATAGCATTATTATAAACAAAGGACCCATTGTTGTCGAGGATAGTCTGTTTACCTGCCTCCGTAAAACACACAAAACACATCTAGGCTATATCTTGTAATATGTCAAGACTTCAATAGCTTTTTCTGAATTAGATCATGCAAATGGTAAATCTTACTTTGTGCCCTACACTTGGAAGTCATCTTTAAAAACAGGATGAAGTAGCTCACAGATCTGTTGACTAGTGTTTCAATAGTTTTTGAGCATTTCTGCTATACAAGCTATTTTTGTAGGGGGTAGGGGAAACCTTCAGTTTTGTTTTGTTTTTGATATAGTGCTGGCTGAGGATGCTATTTTCTGCACATTTACATGGAAGTGAGTTGCATTGAATCCTCTGGTCTTTTTGTTGAATAAGCCTGCATGTGCTGCATGTCCCTCTTACTAAATCTTGGATACTGAATTACAAAAGCACAACAAAATTAGGATTGCTTAGTGAACCTGTTTTGTTATTCATTAGCAAAGCAATGTGTCCTGCTAGACTGGCAGGAAAATATCAGGAAAGAGGGCATTAAAAATGAAGTACTTCATGGTGATCAGTTTTAATAGTAACTTTGCTTAATCATCTGAGTGAATTCCAGGAGCCAATTTTGCCTCCTGGAGATCTGCCAAGCACCACACCCATATCAAAATGTGATTATATTTTGCCCCAAGGGGGAGTTGACCAGAGGTTCACTTCCAGTTTTGAGAAAACCACTGGAAACAGACCCCCACCCTCAATGCAAAAGCAGGATTGGAAATCAGTTTTGCCCTTCTGATGATATTGAATTGCAACTCTTAGCATTGCTCATCATTGGAAATGCTGACTAGGACTTCTGGGAGTTGCTGTTAGGAAGCATTTGGAGGGCTGAATAATTCTGTCACCCTGAGCTAAAGCAAGGCTTCTCTTTGATGCTTCTGTCATTAGCAGTTTTCTGTTCCAGCCATTTGGACTTGGGCAAGCTGTGTGACTTCCACCCATGATCTTGTTAAATATAGACCACCTGCAGCTGGAAGTCTTGGCAAACATGTAGTCCTCCAATTCTAAATACAGTGGTGGTGAGTCAAGAACTCAAGTGTGCCACTGCTCTTTTCTACAGTGAGTTTCATTTGATTCAAGGGCAAATTTGTGTCATCCAAACTATGTGTTTTTGTTTTTTGTTTTTAAAAAAAACCCTACTACATTGCACTGTAGTGGGCTTAAGGTAAGACTACACCGGTTGTGACTGACCAAGCCACACATAGGTCACCAGGCATGTAATGTAGCCTGGAAGAGACTTGAGAGCCTCCTTGGGTTTTTCAGTCTTGACAGAGAATAAAGTGGGAGGCTGTCTGGGCATCATTTGGGAATCAATTGGAAGTAATGAAAGTTCAGTTTAAGAAAGGATGCCTCATGCTATTTTAACTGGTAGTAAAGCAGACAGAAATCAAAAGATAAAAGTCAGGACTGTTGCTGTGAAAGGTGCTGTATTCACTCATCCATTGCCATTTCATTGGCTGTTGCAACATATAGAACTTTATGTAGCCATAGTCCAGGAATCTGCAGAATTTGCCCAGTGCCTTCTTTATAAAGAACAGTGCTTCTTGCATCTCTCCAAGCAGTTTTTAAAACGTAGACTAATGTTGGCTTTAGAAGCAATTTTGCTATTTTGTGTAAAAGAAAAAGGTTGAAAGCACCCTGGATTGGATGTGTGCAAGGTGTCCAACATCAGCAGAGGTTGTGGTGATTATGTCTGATGCTACTGTGATGCCTCTCATCTACTCACTTTGCTGGAGACTGAGCCTTGCTGCTTGTTACTAACTTTATTACTACTTATTACTTATTATAACTTTATTAACTACAAATGGTTCAGAGCTTTCTCAGCCTTGAAAACACAGGTCTGTGTATAACAGGGGCAGCACTATTGTAAGTTTTCAACAGTCATTTTGATTCCGGTAGGACTTTATCCACAGTAAATGTGCTTAAAATTACAGCCTTAAAAGTTCCTGTTTTCTTAAACTCTTTGTGAATACAGTGCTGTTATACACATGTAGAATTCTGGACTTTTGCAATTCGGATTTGAGTGGTGGATTGTACTTTAAATGTTCTTTTCATTTAATAAACTAGCACATCAGAGGGCAGTTTAGGGAAGCATTAAAAATAACATGCCACTTGCTGTCAATGATAGCATATTCTACCATCTCAATCTGCTGTAGATCTGGCTTGTCACAAGTAGCCTGTTACTGCATATACTAATGTTTAATCACTAACCTGCAACTCTGCATAGCTGCTACTTGGTTGGTAACTTTGGCACATTCCAACATCCAGCAGTTCGTGAAATAGTAATGGTACAAAGGCCAGTGTGCCCAAGAAAATTTCAGTTTCTGTGATCCTTATTTGGTTCCTTCTCAGATCAGATTATGAGTTTCATTATTTACTGTTTTGCCTTGAGAACTCTGCTAACAAGCTTTGAGGTTTTATATCAGGGGTGGGAATCATGTGGCTCTCCAGATGGTGTTGGACTGCAAGTCTCATCAGCCTTAACCAGCATAGCTAATGGTGAGGAATGCTGAGTAGGACTCCAAACGGAGAGTCATGTGATTCCCAGCCATGTTATAGATTAGATACGTAGCTTTAGATTTTGGCCTTAGCCGAGAGCACAAATGAAGCACAACTAACTCTCAAGAGTGACAGAGTTCTTCCAGGTAATCCTGGTCTTTTTACATGTCCTAAACATTGTTACATGTGTGCTATTATCTAGATAATTATTTAGGTCTAGAAGATCCATCAGAAATTGATTGTTTGTCTGTATGCTATCAATACATCTGACAGATCATTTCAAAGAATCTCACAGATGGGAGAGGTTTATTTAGCCTTACATTTTGTTAGCCCTTTACTGATGTCTGAGAAATGCAACTGGTGCTAAACGTAACTTATTGATATTCTGAACAAGTTTTCAGTGTGTGCATTTATTACGCATCTGCAAAGGCTTTTACAGTGAGCACTTTCACAAGAAATGTGTGTTCCTGCAAAGCCTCTTCAAAAATTTGCAAATAAACACTTTAATATCACTAATGTTTCATTAACATTATTTAGAAGTAAATTGCTGGAGTAGATCTCTGAGTTAGTGCCTGAAATCTGCTTTAGAAATACAAGTAGTAGAATTATTTCCTAACATGCATGCACATAAATAGCACTGGGACTATTTGCATTGTTCAGGAAAGACAAATTGTACTATTCACTGCATGTTGTGTCACATTATGGTATCAACCAGATGATAACAATTAAATTTTCCTCATTTTATTATTTAATACTGCACTTAAAAGTAATCTAATTTGATCACTTTTACAGTATCTAGACATAATTGAGGGGAACATTCAAGCAATCTATGCTGCTCCCCAATTCTGCATATCACTTTCCCTTCTACATTAGAATGAAATTACTGTAAAGGATCCATTTTACATGCCATATCTTTAGTGAGTATGACTATGGTGCCTGCTCTGCTGTAGATACAGGTAACTTCTAGCCAGTTCTGTGCATCATTAGGATTGCAGAAAGGGGAGTGGTAAACCCTCTCCCCCCAAACAAAGTACATTTTGGCTTTATACTTGCCCTAGTGTTCAGCGCACTTTTACAGAACCAACACAAGTCTCTCACTGTAAGGCAGAAAGAGCATGCAAAACTAAGTCTGCATCTCCCCACTTGGCAGGCATTCCAAGCACCTGACAAGTGCAAACAAGTCCACAGCCATGCTCAGCCAGGGGTGGGGTAGGTGGAGAGTTTTCATGTTGCACAAGGAATGTCTTTACAATTGTTCTTGGCCACTTAAGCCAGCTCAGATTTGTGGACTCTTGCTAATAGATACTTCAAATTCCCTTTTGTGATGTGAGGATATGCTAATACAGTGGTTCTTGATTTGTGGTCTGTGGACCCCCAGGGGGCTGTGATGGCTTCACAGGGGGTCTGCTAAGGATTGAAGAGTGCTCAGCCCACATGACAGGAGCAAAGGTTGGCTGGCTTGGCCTGTATGTTGCCATTCAATCTGCTCCAGCCAAAAACTTGCAGGAAGAAGCAGGAGAAATGGCTTCCCTCCCTCAGTGCCTCTGAGGGAAGGTTTAATCAATGGTGTAGTTGTATTGTTATCTGGTATTATTGTTATTGTTAGAGTTTTAAATCTTGAGTTGAATCTTGGGGGTCCATGGCAACAAAAGATATTTAAAAAGGATTCCTGCTAAAGTAAATATTAAGAGCCACTATGCTAGTACACAGTTTTGATGAACAACTATTGTAAAGAGTATAGCAAAACTTAACTAGTTGGATTTTGTGTGCACTAGGTTGTATATTTAGTGTTTTAAAATAGGCCCCTGCTGAGCTGTAGGCATAGCTGTATGGCAACAGCTACAAGGGGAAGGCATCACATTTACATTACGTGTACATCTGGGAAGTTGAGACTTGGCTGAGCACCATGATATGCTGGATGGAAGTTTATGCAAATAGTTCCATAGACACAGATTAGGCCAATCAGCATAGCCAAATCAGTGTAAAAAAATGCAGAATGACGGCTTAGAACTAACTGGGGGCATTTTTGTTTAAACAAGCATCTACGTTTACACATCAAGAAAATCAAATTAGAGATTGGTACTTCACTATGTTGCAAATTATTTCTGTAACCCAAAGAAGTCACATTACTCTCCTTGAATTTAAAAAATGAGGAAAACAATAGCCATATTAAAATAGCCTGAGCTAGGACCTTTCGTAGCATTTCAGTACAAGTGAACAAAATAAAAAAAAATGTCCCAAACATATAGTTACAGGGAAAAATAAAATATTTTTATAAGTGGTGTGGGATATCACCATTGTATGCCCTCCAGTTTTGGTACCAGGATATTGCAAAGAAAATTTACTTTCTTGTTTCAGGACTAACAGTTGCAGCTTTATAAGACGCAATAGCTAAGAGTAAATCCCACACCAGCAAAATCAGGACTTTTTCTCCTTCAATCATTTTACCTCAGCACAAAAATAAATATCCTTTTCCCAATCAGGGAGCTTCTTGCAGGTATGTATATATAGCTGTGTGTATGTGCCTTTAAGTCACTTGTCAATTTATGATGACTCCATGAATTTCACTTAGGCAGAGAGGTGGTTTTGCCATTTCCTTCCTCTGAAATATACCCTACCTACATAGCATCTAGCCTTCACCAGCAATCTCATCCAAGTACTAATCAGGGCTGACCCTGCTTAGTTTCCAAGCTCAGAAGGGATCTGATGTCTTTAGGGTATTTAGGCAATAAATGTTTAACACCTAAATACAGAAGATGTTTCTTTAGTTGCTGAGTGCATGGTATGACTGGTGTAATTTTTAGAGGTATGAACTCTCACTTGGGACAGGCTCCAGATAAAGCAGTGTGGGTCTGCAGCTGACAGATGAACAGAAAATGGATGTCTGAATCATTTGCAATCCCACTGAGTTCTTTTCTTGTGAACATGGTATATTAGATGCTGACTAAGAACATTTTTACTTAAAATTAGCCACAGGAATTTGCTTTCCTTTTGTATGTCCAATGTTTTGACAAGACTACAGCTAACACAGTTGCCTGTATGATTCAGCTATTGATGAGAGATGTCTGAATATAGGTGGGGGGGGCAGAGGGGAGTATGATATACATTTTCTTAAGGGAAAAATTAATGTTGTTACATGCTTAGTAGAACATCCAATATAGCCTCTACAAAGGCAGAAACAACATATGGATGACCCACCATCCAAATCATGTACCTACCTAACAGGTTATGGTGCTGCTCCTGCCAGAACATCCGTTATTCTTACTCTTTAAGTCATGGATAAGAATCAGGTGGGCTCTCCATGTTATGCAATGCAAGTCACAGCACTTGCTAAGCTATTGGAACTTGCAGTTCAACATCATCTGGAGAGCCATGGTTCTCCAAATGCAAAGCTTTACATCTCCCAGGGCAAGGAAGGCAGGGTTGTTGGGTTTTTTCACTTCCTCTCCAGCTTTGAAAGTAAAGCCAGGATAGTGTCATATAGATTGAATAGTAAGGCTATAGACAGGTAAGTAAATGGACATTTAAATAAAAACAAGCTTGTTTTCATCTGCAGTATTTATCACTGCTGCTACAGAATTAGTGAAGATAAGTAATCGGTGGCTATGCAGGAGAACACGTACAATGTGACTTCAGCACAAAACAAGCATTTTTAAGTTTGCTATACTCTGATACATATAGCAATATGGTTTAAATATGACAATATGACTTCAACTCCAGTATAAATCAGTGCAGATACTGAAAAAGAAATGCTTCCAAGAATTAAGCAGAAGCATGGTTCATTCAAAATACATACATTGTTAGCCATCAGGGTTCCATGAACAGTCATCACCAGCATGTGTTTTTTTTTTAGCTAACTGCACTTGTGGACAAGCACTGACCTGTTGTCCCTGACCTGCAGGGTTGTTTCCATGCATCAACACAACACTAAGTGTTTTACACCTGAAAGAGCACAGCCCTAGCCCTCCCCCACTCTGCATGCTAAAGGAATGAAGCATGAACAGGGAGAACAGCTTGGTTATAACCCCAAATACCATTTTCTACAGAAGTCCATCAGCTTCTGTGCATTATTTACAGAATGAGCTGTGTACAGATGCTTAGTTAGCTCACCTATTTTCTTTGAAATTATTTCAGTAAAATTTGTAAAGCAAATGGCATTTCAAAGTGCTTAGTATTCACCAGTAAGATACTGTGGAAAAGCTTGATGCCACTTGTTATTACGTGCATTCCCTGAAACAAAGGAAATCAAGCAGATTCTACACTGATGTGTAACCTCCTCTTTATAAAGGAATGAGCAAGAAACAGTGTTTTAAGATATAAATATAAATGACACTGAAATGTTCAAAGCCTTTCATCTTGGACAATGTTCTACAGTTCATTATTTTTGTTGATAAGCTACCTAATTACAATGCAGAATACCTCTGAATAATCATTGTAAGGATACATGTGACTTGTACTTAAAATTTATACCCCCCCCTTACTCATCTCTCCACATTATCTGTGTTCATTTTAAAAAAAAGTTTTTAACATTGCTTCATCTCCACTCCTGCTCCATCCATCTTTTGCTTTAGCTTCCCACATCTTCTATGTTTACTGGAGCATTATTCAGGAATCATAACAAGTTGTGAGATGCTTTGATATTTCAGGTAATATTGTTAAGGTTCTTTCACAACACCTACTAAAGCAGGCCTCAAAGTACGGCCATGCAGCTTATAGCCAACCTTGGATACTAAAGCAACAGTGCCAGGCTCTTTCTCTTCCATGGGAACATGGAACAAAGCTTCATGTTCATAAGGGTCAAATTTGGCTCCAAGAGGATTCAGTTTAATCAAGCCATGCTTTTTGAACACTTTCTGTATTTGAGCTTCTGTCATGGCAAGACCCTCATAAAGGTTCTTCAGATGAGGATTTTCATCCTTGAGTTCCTCTTTGGGAACTGACTCAGTTGCTTTTTCCAAAACATCAGCAACTTCCAGTAAGTCCTTGCAGAAACTCTGAATTCCTAAAATGGAAAACCACAGTAAAATTTCAATCACTCCATAAAGATACACTATAATTTCAACTGACAGTAAGATGAAAGTATCACTTTAGATTTGCTTTTGAGATTTAAAATGGAAGGAAATGAAGACCTGGGCCAAGATGCTATTTCTCTGCAGCTGTAGCTACACTCATGGTACAGGCAGTGATGGCAAAAATAACAAGTTAATGTCAGCAAGACAGTATTTTTATAATAATAAAAAGATGTGGAGGAGAGTTTGCTAGTTCCAACTACTTACTTCTCAAATCCCTGGCTTTGGGTTATACTTTTGGGTAGGCGTGAACAACTTCTGGCAGGTTTACTTGCCCCTCCTGGAGACTTCCACAGAGGGAATTTAGAGAGGCCAAGGACCACAAGAATAGTCTTGGAAGGCAAACACAGCCACAGTGCTACATTCTGAGTAATTTACATACTACAGTAGGACCCCAGTATCTGTGGGGGATTGGTTCCAGGCCCCACCATGGATAATGAAACCCGTGGATAATAGCAAATGCCATTGAAAATTATGGGACTTCTGGTTTAAATACAATAGAGTTGCCTTGGAGGACCTAGAAAATGGTTAGAGAGGATGCATTTTCTAGGAAGACTCTGGTATCTGTGCTGAAACTGAAACCATGGATAAATTGAATCAGTGGATAATGAATAACCAGATACAGGGGTCCTACTGTACTGATTTCATTACTCTCTCTTTGTTTGGATTTAACTCAGTCTGTACATTTTTACATATGTGGAATATGACATTTACAGTTGCAGTATTACCAGCACCATCATTTTCAAACCCACATTTAACACCACCATGTAATATAAAGTTATTATCTATATAACAACATTATGTTAATTTCCTTCATTCTCTCCAACACAGAGATGCTAAGCATCTGCTGTACATTCACTCTGTATAAGAACATTTAGCAGGTGTAGTTTGTTAGGAATGCAAAGCTTTACATCTCCTTGAATTGTTTTTTATAGTGACTTAAGAAAAAGAAACCGTCCTCCTCTGCACCCAGCCTCTCTTCACATGTTTACAAATAGTAAACAAAATAAAATTACAGTTCTACCCCAAAACACACCATGCTAACAGATAACGGAAGACTTAGAACCTCCAGCACTCTTAAAGCAGAACTGCAGAATCATTTCTGAGTTTCCATTTTCCAGTATTCATTTATGTTTATAATGATGTTTTGGTTCCAGTACCAACAAGCTAGTCCTACACCCACCATATAACTTTGCTTCTTCTACTAATTTCTGAGTTCTTTGCCGCAGATTTTCAGCATCTGCCAAGGCACGTTTATACTTGTCCTGTAAAAGAGAAACAAAAGAGGCAATGTCAGATTAGATGCCATGTGTTAAGCAGGCCAGCAAAACATACTATTTCATGTCTCCTCCTGGTTCAACCTAAATCAACTCTTTCCTCACTGTCCATTTATCTACTTAATTTATAAAGGGTACAAATAACACAGTGGGAGGAGGAACACTAGTCAAAAGCAGGAAATAATATAAATATGTTGAATTTTGCTATTCTGCCAAATCCTACAGTCATCTGCCACCTTTAGGATGGATTTGTTTTATTCTAAGCCTTTTTTTAACTCAAGCTTTGCAGTATGAACACATAATAAGCAGCTATGCAGTCTGTTTTGTAAAACAAAGGTACACTCCTTTTTGTACTCATTGATCAATTTATATAAATACAGCAAAAGATCAGAATTCTCTTTGGAAGCCAGGCTTGTTTATTAGTTCATGGCAAATCCTAACTACTATACCCTTGTAGTATAGTAGTTACTACACAATGAGGAGCTACAACTTCAACTGACTAACAAGGAAAAAAACTGGGCCACATGCAAAGAGTTCAGAATCTTCAAGGTAGTCTCAACTGATTTATATATCACTTTATTTTATACCTCTCCTATGTCGATGCTATTATTTCAAGTCTTAATTTCTAAATACATTACCAAAAAGGTTATTGGAGCATTCCTATCCACTAAAGTCACAGCTGAGCAACTTGTGGTCTCCGTGTGTTATGCACACAAGAGCAGTTCAGCATCTGGAGGTGACAAATTGCCTGTTCCCACACTAATTAACTTTAGCAGTGTAGTGGACAAACAGACAAACCCAAATGATCCTTACAGTAATTTCTTTTAACTGTTCTTCCAGTTTGTTCTTTTCCTCCATTGATATCTTTGTGGCAGATTCAGAATTAGGCTTTTGTTCACCATGGTTCTGGTTTGTGTCCTCTTCTAAGTTTGGTCCAGTGCTTTTCTCCTGTGTCACTGTGCACAGCAGTTGAGAAGGCCTGAAACAAAGTCCAACATAACTAAAGCAACTTCCTGAGAGTAAAAGAGAGTACAGTAGGACCCCTATATCTGTGGGGCTTGGTTCCAGGGCCCCCTGCAGATAATGAAATCTACAGATAATAGTGAATGCCCCCCATGTCGCCATTGCTGCCACAGAAACCATCCTGGGAGGAGAAGGGAAGTGAGACCTTTCCTCCCCCCCTCTTTGCCTCTGTCACCACTGCCGCCAAGGGAACCATCCTGGGAGCAGAAGAGAGACGAGACCTCTCCTCCCCTCCTTTTGCTTCCCCCATTGCCATTGCCACCATGGGAGACATGCCGGGAGGTGAAGGCAAGTGAGACCTCTCCTCCCCTCTCTCCCCCCACCAATGCCACTGCTGCCACGGAAGCCATCTGGGGGGGGGGGGCGAACGGAGAAGGGAGGTGAGATCTCTCCTCCTCCCCTCCCTCCCCCATCCACCCCCCTCTGTCGCCAACCATGGATAATTGAATCAGTGAATGGTGAATCAGTGGATACAGGGTGCTACTGTACCTTAATCTAATCTCACGGAGATAACAGAATATCTTGTGCCAGATAACCATTTAGCATATTGCTTAAAAGAATCTGCTTTAGAACTGCTGCAAATTAAGTCAAAATATCCTTGCAATATAGGTGAAATTATACTACCTCCTGAGAGGGAAGCCTCAGTAAACCAACTACTGATTGGCATGCAGCATGATGAGACTTTAAATTAGTAGTTTGCTGCCAAACTCTGGCGGTGGGGGGGTGTTATATTTTTTATTTAAGGCAATTAAGTGTTTTGGGGTAGTCCTGTTCAGGACACACCACTGTTGAGGCTGGAAAATTGTATCTCTCATCTGACTTTCAAAACCACAACTCTATGAACAGTGGAAATGCATTTTGATAATACAGGGCAGTGGCTCTTAGCCTTTTCTTTACCAGGAACCCACTTTAAATATCTTTTGTTGCCACTAACCCCCAAGACTTAGCTCAAGATTTAAAATAATAATGGAATTGCACCATCCATTAAACCTTCTCTCAGAGGCACTGGAGGGGGAGGGAAGACTGATCTCCTGCTTCTTCCTGCAAGTTTGTGGCTTGAGCAGGTTGAATGGCAATGCGCAGGCCAAGCCAGCTTGCCTTTACCTTGGCTCGTGTCATGGGTTGAGCAGACTTCAAGCCTTTGTGAACCCTCTGTTAGGACATGGCGGTCCACTGGGATTCCCTGGACCACAGGTTAAGAACCACTGAGATAGGTTATCTGCACACATGGATCTCAAGAAATTCATACTGACATACAGTGAGGCAGACCCCTTAAAAGAAGCTGGGGCTGGGGCTGCCTCACTCAAATCCAGGAAAGTTATTGCTTATCAGTTCCATTCCTTTAGTATCATTCTGCACACCGTCCTGAGTTCCGCCAAGATGCTGAGCAGAAAGGGATTAACCACTGAAAGAGGGAAATGTGAGGATGAGGGGAGGGAGAAGAGAACAAGCAGGCCCTCTCTCCAACGTATTATCCCACTACAGTATTCTGTTATAGCGCTATTATTCCACTTTAGCTGTTATGGCTGTCTCCTGTGGAATTCTGGGATTTGTAGCTTAGTGAGGCCTAAGAGCTCTCTGGCTGAGAGTTCTAAATGTCTCTCCCTAAACTGCAAATCCAGGATTACAAAGGAGGCAGCCATAGCAGTTAAAGTAGAACAGCAGCACTATAAAAGCATAGTGCGATAAGGCCCTTAAGACTGCCTTTCTCAACCTTTTCCCCCTGGTGGAACCCTTGAAACTATTTTCTGGTCTCAGGGAACCCTTGCCTAAAAATTACTATATCTACATCTAAAAAAAAATGTTTATTTTCCCCCCAGTCTCAGTATTTTGCAGAACCCCTAGCAACCTCTTGAGGTTTAAAAGTTTTTAAAAGAGCAGTACCCATCTCTAACACAGGAATGGGGACAGTGTGGTGTATGGCATACATGCATCCCCCCATTTATTTATTTATTTATTTATTTTGCAAGCAGTGCTTCAGTTTCATCATATTCCCCCTCCCTGAAGTATTTTAGTATTTAGACTTGTCAAAGTGGAAATGATTCAGTTTTGAATCAAAAGTCCAACAAAGACACAAAACATAGAAAAATCTGAAGTCCAAGGCTTTCATGGCCGGCGTCCATAGATTTTCCTTGGTTTTCTTCCAGGCTGTGAGGCCGTGTTCTGGAATAGTTTCTTTCTGATGTTTCTCCTGCATCTGCGGCTGGCATCTTCAGAGAGGAATGTGGGTGGGATTTATATACTGTGAACCCCTGTTGGGGAGTATATGTACATTTGTGTATTTGTATGGTTAGTTTCTGGGTATAGAAATGCAAGGAGGATTAGTCTCTGTTTGGCTAATAGTCAGTTGATGGCCCATTGTCTGCTGGAAATCCTCCTGTCCTTGGGTGGAATTCCTTTGTAAGTGTTGAGTTTTGATTCTATTGTTTTTCATGACTGGCAACCAGATGTTGTTTACTTTTAAGGTTTCTTCTGTCCTGTTGAAGTTGTCCAGGTGTTTCTGGATTTCAATAGCTTCTCTGTGCATTCTGACATGATAGTTGTTGGCCTAGTCCAGAATTTCTATGTTTTTAAACAACATTTTGTGTCCAGGTTAGTTTATAACATGTTCTGCTACTGCTGATTTTTCTGGCTGGCCCAGTCTGCAGTGTCTCTCATGTTCCTTTGATTCGTGTTTGCACACTGCGTTTAGTGGTCCCTATGTAAACCTGCCCACAGCTGCATGGTATGCGGTAAACTCCTGCAGCTGTGAGAGGTCTCTTTTCTCCTTTGCTGAGCATAGCATTTCTTGGATTTTCTTGGTTGGTCTGTAGATCGTTTGGAGGTTGTATTTCCTCATCAGTTTCCCTATTCTGTCTGTGACTCTTTTGTTGTATGGTGAAAATATCTTCCCTAAACTAACCACTTGAATACACAAATTTACATATCCTCCCCACCAGGGGTTCACAGTATATAAATCCCACCCACATTCCTACCCAGCCATTCTCTGAAGATGCCAGCCACAGATACAGGTGAAACATCAGAAGTAAACTCTTCCAGAACACAGCCTTACAGCCCGAAAAAAAACCAAGGAAAATCTATGGATACCGGCTGTGAAAGCCTTCGACTTCAGATTTTGCTATGTTTTGGGTCTCTCTTGAACTTCTGATTCGAAACTGAATCATTTCCAGTTTGACAAGTCTAAATACTAAAATACTTCAGGGAGGGGGAAATATGACGAAACTGAAGCACTGCTTGCAAAATAAATAAATAAATAAATGGGGAGATGCATGCATGCCATACACCACCCTGTCCCCACTCCTGTGTTAGAGATGGGTACTGCTCCTTTTAAAACTTTTAAACCTCCACAAGAGGCTGCTAGGGGTTCTGCAAAATACTGAGATGGGGGGGGGGAATAAACATATTTTTTTTTAGATGTAGATATAGTAATTTTTAGGCAAGGGTTCCCTGAGACCAGAAAATAGTTTCAAAGGTTCCACCAGGGGGAAAAGGTGTTCCACTTTAACTGCTATGGCTGCCTCCTCTGTAATCCTGGATTTGCAGAGACTGGGGGGAAACGTCAAAAGTAAACTCTTCCAGAACATGGCCTCACAGCCCGGGGGTTAAAACCCCAAGGGAAATCCATACCAAAACCATTCCTCGTGGCCCCTAGGAAGCGTAAATGAACTGATTCCTGGCTGAGGAACCCTGAGCTTTGAGGAAAAGGCCTTCGGAAGACTAATTTCCCAACAACTGTAAAGCAACAAGGGAGAGCGCAGGCTCTTTCCCGCCCGGCCCCCGGGGCCCCTGGCTGTCGCTCCCAAAGGCCCTTCTCTCCCTACAGACACGCCAGACCCGAGGCGGTCAGCCTTCTTCCTCTCAGGCAGAGCGTTCCTCAGCGGCGCCCAGGTCCCCTAAAGGAGAGGGAGCCTCCTCAGCCTTACCTCCGCGGAGGTCCCGGGAAGAGGAAGAGGTTTCGCCCGGCCAGGCCCGCCAGCCGTTGCACGCCCCTCAGCGCCGCCATAGCGCCACTTTCAGCTTCTCCCCCCCTTAACGCTCAACGTTAACCTCCGCCCAATCAGCGGGCAGGTTAAGCGAGCTGGCAGTTGGACGTAGCCAATCAGCAGCGCCGCTGGGGCGGGGGACGTGTGCTAGGGGCGGGATATTGGCCTCTAAGGCTAAAGGGAAAGGGGCCGAACTCCTTCCCGCTGCTGCAGAGCTCGACGAAGTTGGCGCAGGCGCAGACGGATATATTACGGAGGGTGGGTGCGCAGTCGCGAGGAGGTCCAGTGGTGCGACCAAAGACTTAATAACTATACAGTATAGAGTCAAGACTGAATCACAGTATAGATTCATACAAAGGAAGGAATTCCGGGTTCCGTGGAGTTGTTGTTTTCTCCTTGAAGTGACAGCTTCTGATGGAACACAATGGAGGAATCTAGCAGAGCCTTTAGTTTTAAAACTGATTTATTTCAGCACGAGTTTTCATGGATTTCAATCCCGTTTCTTCGTATGCACTGATGGAATGGTTTTTTTTAAAAAAAATCATCATTATTAGATTTTTAAAATTTCTAAAAATACAGTCAATAATGCCCTCAGTAACCCCAAATAAAGTCGCAGTAATGAGAGTTATCAATTAGATTTTTTTAAGTGAATGTTTACCTTATTCTCATTCAAACATGGATATAATAATTATTAGCGTTTGGGGTTCTTTATGAGAAGAAATATATTTAAAAAATGTAAACAGGTGTGAGATTTTTCTCCCCTGCACAAAGTTAAAAAAAAATGCCAGTATGTTTTTCATCAGCAGCAACAAGAGCAAAAGAAGTAATCCTAGATCCAATTAATTCAAAATAGTGTAGACCATTAAATCAATAGGAATATGCAATACTTAAGTTCCACTGATTCAGTGGGTGTACCTTAGTGGGGGCAAATACTGTATTTAAGTCATCCTAAACAAAAACAACTGTTGCAAAACCCATGCTTTTTTCCCCACAAGGAAACCTTCACAAAGTTGTTGCAAAAGGTTCTACAATGCAAAAAACATGCAAAATAAACACACTCTACCATGATTTTCTTGTAAGAATGCTTGGAAAACGGGAGGGGGGACTGCTTTTGAAAATTTTAATTCTTGCATGCATAATTGAAATAAGCAAATATTTTCATTCCTATGTTACAACACTTAAAAGTAACATTGTCCGTCACTGACACAGAAGTAGCAACAATGTTACCTGTAATGAATTGCTTTCAAGCTCTGGTTAATCCAACCTGAATAAGCAAAATAAAATTAAAACAACACTTTTAATACACTTAGAATCTCTTTCATCTCTCTTGCTATGGGTACACTTGTATGGATACACAGAAAAGTACTACAAGGGCCTGTTTGATCTTGGACTAGATCTCTGCTGCTCTAGAGACTAGGACACGGAGCAATGGGTTCAAACTACAGGAAAAGAGATACCACCTAAACATTAGGAAGAACTTCCTGACAGTAAGAGCTGTTCGGAATTGGAATACACTGCCTCGGAATGTGGTGGAGTCTCCTTCGTTGGGGTTTTTTAAACTGGATGGCCATCTGTCCGGGGTGCTTTGATTGTGTATTCCTGCATGGCAGGGTGTTGGACTGGATGGCCCTTGTGGTCTCTTCCAGCTCTATGATTCTATGATCTCTATGATCTCATATCAACATCAAAACATTATAAAACATAATGTGACAGGATGTATTTCCCCTTGCACAAATCTATAGTACAGTAAAGAAATGTATCAGTGAGCAGAGTCCCTCAGAGCATCCTGGAGGTTCAAAAGGGTCATCTATAGGAGGTCATCAGATGTCGCATCCCTTGTCCAGTACATCGTCTGACAGTGTGTCCCACCAGAAGAGATGCTGTGATGATGGCAGAGGGAATTCGAGCACTTCATTTATTTATGTAATCAATAAACATGTGCCAAGTGGAGTGGAAGGAGTCTCTTTTTCTTTGGTTCATTGATATATTCATTCTGAAAGATAATTTGTCTAACAAACATAAAGTCCATACATGGGCTTGCCAGGCATCTACTGAGAACCACCCAGATTTCCAATTCTTAGCTATTTGATGGAATGCACTATTCAAGCCACAGATGTTTAAGCACAAATAGTTATGGGGTGGGATCACAGTGTAATACTAATGACACACACTAATGAGTGCACTAATGAGTGCACTTTGAAGCTAACACTGAAGCAACTGTGAGTAGAGGGTTGTGGAAAGATGCAGAGTTCTCTTTTTCCCCCTCCAGAAATGGTTTTTGGTTCCAGACATGTTAGGCCCTATCATACTACACAGTTATAGTGTTATTATTCCACTTTAACTGCCATGGCAACTTCATATGGAATAATGGGATTTGCAGTTTAGGGAGAATTTGCCACCAGAATTTGTCACCAGAATTATCTGGTCTTTAGAATTTGCCACCAGAATTATTGATTCCCATTAAACTACAATCTCAGAATTCCACAGGATGTTGCCATGGCAATTAAACTGGAACAATAGTGCTATAGCAGTACAATGTGAAAGGACCCTTGACACCCTGCTTGCTGTAATGGAAACTGCTGCCCTGAAGTCTCCAGTGCTGTAAATGCAGCCTTTCTCACTGTGCTAATCTATATCATTACCCTTTATTCTTCCTGCACCTCCTGGTAGTCATTTTTTGGCAAGCTGGCTTCTTATACAATCCTTATTCTTATAGACTGGATGGTATTGCAGGTCAGAGTTTCTCAGCCTTTGGCCTTCCAATTTCTGGAACTTCAGTTTCCAGAATCCCTGAGGACTGGCCACAATGACTAGAGCTTCTGGGAACTAAAGTCCACAAATCTAAAGGACAACAGATTGAGAATTAGTCCTATAGGTTACACAGGAACAAAAGGTATTTAAAGGGGGTCCCTGCTAAAGAAAAGGTTAGGAGTCACTGAACAGGTGCAGACTTTTGGTAGGAAATTCATTTAAACAGAAATCAATGAATGGTGCAACTCTGTGCATATCTCATCAGAGGTTCAATGTGGCTTGCTCCTGGATACAGAATGAATTGCAGCCTGAAAGACAGAATGACTCCCACCCTCCCCTTCCCTGCTCCAAATAGTAAAGTGCAACATTCAATTAATTTTGGGTTTTAAAAATTAAAAATTAAAATTAAAAGAGCAGTACCCATCACAGGAGTGAGGACAGGGTGATGTATGGCATGCATGCACCCCCCCCCAGCATCCCCCCCAATTTATTTATTTATTTTGCAAGCAGTGCTTCAGTTTCTTCATATTCCCCCTCCCTGAAGTATTTCAGTATTTAGACTTGTCAAACTGGAAATGATTCAGTTTCAAATCAAAACTCCAAGAAGGCCCCAAAACATAGCAAAATCATTTCTCTGAGGATGCCAACCACAGATGCAGGTGAAACGTCAGAAAGAAACTATTCCAGAACACGGCCTCACAGCCCAGAAAAACCCAAGGAAAATCTATAGATGCCAGCCATGAAAGCCTCCAACTTCACATAGCAAAATCATTCACTGTGGCCCCTAGGAAGTGTAAAAGAATTTATTTAATTGATCTGAGAGAAGTGATTGAGAGAATTTGAGAGATTTGAGGCGATTTATTGATTGAATTGATTGAAAGAAAATAAGTTAGTTAAAAATTTTAAACGTTGGGGTGTAGGGTAGGTAGCCCTCCAAGGTTTGACAATGTGGCCCCTCAGCCTCTCCCTGCAGTTGCCTACCCATGCTGTAACACATCCTAAGCTGCTCTAGCATTCACAGTTGTGGGGTGTCACTTTAACCCAGGGGTGGGATCATGTGGTCCTCCAGATGTTGTTGAACTGCACCTTCCATCACCTCTTGCTATTAAATATGCTGGCAAAGGCTGATGGCACACGCAGTCTAACACTATCTGAAGAGTCCCATGATTTCCACCCCTGGTTTTTATACCAAGGCCATTTGGTATATACAGTATGTGTGAGTGGAGTGCAGTGCAGATATCAGTGGGTCACTCTACACTTTTTAGGCTCCCCGAATGGGCTCTAATCCATAATTATGGCTTCATGCATTGTCTAAACATCTGTAACAGATTTGTTCCTGAAAAACAATTGGGCTATTTTGCCTGATATTCCAGTTCATGCAAACCTAATTGAGGTGCATCTGCACTACACAATTATACCACTTTCGTACCACTTTGACATGACACTGTCTCAAGGAAATCTGAGACTTTATGTTTGGTGATGTATGAGTATAATTATTTGCAAAAGCACTCTAGTCCAGCTCCTTGAACTACAGATCCCAAGATATTCTAAATCCCTGTCTTCACTACATTATTAAACTGATTTCATCCTCAGTCCCTCTCTTCTTAAGAGGACGTGTAGTACCTTCTGTTTTCAGGAGAATAAACTTTTCTAAAAGCAGGATGTATTGCATTAAAAATGGGTGGGCATTGCACAGTTTGTACTCTGCATGTGGCTCTTGGGTCCCCCAATTTTTTTAAAAAGAAAAATGCTTTCTATAGCCAATGGTTGACTCCAGGAACTAACCATAACTTTGAAGGTTTCTGACCAGTAATAATAAAATACAGTACTTATCATTTTCCATCTCCCATTTCACTCTTATCCCACACCAACTACGTAATTTTGGAAAGACACATATACATTAGGGAATCTATGAAAGGTCAAGCTAAAATAAGCCTGTTAGTTTTAAAGATGCCACAAGAGTAATTTCCCCCCTCTTTTAGACTGAAAAAGACTAATACCTATCTGATGTGTTTGCTTGTTTATTATTCTTATTCTTATTTTAGAATTTCATAATTCTAAATTCTATTTTTCAATTAAATCCAATTTTTAAATGGAGACACTAAGAGAAAATACTACCACTCAAAATTTAAATATAAATCATTTTTTAAAATTTACTAAACAACATTCATATGGTGTCCCATAAGATAAGGTCTTTTGGTTGCCTGCGTTCAACAACAACAAAAAAAGGTAAAATGTATTATTATATTGTTGTGTGCCTTCAAATCAACTCCAGCTTATGGTGACCCAGTCATAGGGTTTTCTTCACAAGATTTATTCAAAGGAGGGTTGTCATTGTGTTCCTTTTGGGCTGAGGGGTGTGACTTGCCTAAGGTCACCCAGTGAGTTTCCATGGCTGAGCAGATTTGAACTTGGTCTCCTAGAGGTCTAGTTCAACACTCAAACCAGTACACCACACTAACTCTCTATAAAATTAAAAATCCATTAAATGGGGCACCATATAAAATATGACAAAAGAAATATCATTGCACCTCAGTATTAAGTGTGTAGACTCTAACTTTGAAAGGCCCAAACTATATTAACTGTTAAAAGACAGTTATTTTAACAGTTAAATATTTGAAACCCAAACTATACACCACTGTAAAAATATAATATTTTAACAGTTAAACTGTATTAACTGTTAAAAGGCCCAAACTATATTAACTGTTAAACTGTTAAAATTCTGTTCTGTTGGGTAAACAAAAGTCTCCATCTAGTACCAAAAAGACCACAGGAATGGTACCAGGTACACCCCATGGAAAAGCTATTTTATAATTAGGGGACCACTGCCAGAATGGCTGTTTCCCTGATGCTCATATGCTTCACTTCATTTGATAAGCGAACTTTGAGTAGAACCTCTGAGTAGGACCACATGGATGAGAAAATGCAAAGAAGGGCTTATTTATTTATTAGCCTCCATGGCTTGAGTGAAGCCAAGCAATCACATCCTTCGGAATTCTGGTGGGGGGTGGAGCTATGGGGGAAAGGATATGAAACTAGAGGTGTGTCCATTGAATAGTCAGATGGTCCAGTTAGAAACAGAGAGCAGGATGGGGACAGAGAGGAATGGATTAAATCTTGAGAGAGAGCTGATGAAGACCAGTCAGGAACCCTGGATTGATGGGAGCTGAAAGTGTGGAAAGAGTTCAGGGAAAATTGTTATTTTCTTTTAACTAAGGTATTACAGTATACTATATTGTCTATCAAGCCAACTCTGGCTTTTCTTCGCAAACGAAGATTCAGGAAAGACTCATCCCGCACTTTCTGCAAGCACGCTGATGACTAAAAAGCCCAATCCAAGATAAACAAGTCCGGTTGCAGAAAGCACAGCAGAAGGTATCCTTGGGTGATGTTTCCGGGTTGTGATTCTTTCTGCGTTGTTGTTTCTCTTCAAGACTTGTTCGGCGTGAGTTCTCAAATAAGGCTACAGCATTGTGGATAGTGCGTCTCCATGCCTCCCAATGTGAGGCCAGGGCGGACCATTGTTGGTGATCAATTTAGCCGAGCCTGAGATGTTGTTTCAGGGAGTCCTTGTATCGCTTTTTTGGAGCGCCCCTCTTACGCTGACCCATGGTGAGTTCACCGTTGAGTACTATTTTTGGGAGGCAATGGTCCTCCATCCTAGAAACATGCCCTGCCCAGCACAGCTGTGTTCTCAATATCATGGCCTCAATGCTGGTGATCCCTGCTTGCTCAAGGACAGCAACATTCGTCACATAGTCAGTCCAGTGTATAATTAGGATTGTGTGTAGACAGCGCTGATGAAAGCGTTCAAGGAGTCGTAAGTGGTGGCGATAGGTGACCCACGTTTCACATAAGCTAGATTTTTGACCCTTGTTGTACAATAAATCTTTATTGTTTATTTTCTGCATCTCTGTCTAGATATTAATTAATCTAATAATTAATAAGGAGAATTGGTCACACACTACCAGACTGAACCTGAAACTAGACACATGTGCTTGCCCAGTGTCGTCGCCACCTTGGGGCTGGGTACCTGATCCAGGGAGGGTTCTTAAGGGTAAAATGGAACCCAAGGGCTGGACCTGCAAGACCAACCTGGAGAAGGGATATGTCACAGGAAGATATAGGAGAAATCTTTCAGGCAACTTAGGGCCCATCTACATGAATGTGGGGGGGGGGTGTGCCTCGCAGCAGTGACACATCTTAATGGTGGTTTTGGCCTCAGAAGCCCCCATAAGCTTTGCATGCCAGATGGCAGTCATGAGTGATTTACTTGTTTTAGTTCTTTGCTGCCACCAAACTTTTTAAAAGCATCATCTAAGGTGTGCTGGAGCAATATAGTGACTTTCTGATTTAGCAGGAAAGCACCCCCCCAAAAAACCCACCCCTCACTAAAGGGGGTTGCTCGCTAAGGCAAAAATCCAACATGGCAGCAACAGGTGCTTGCCCCATTAGCAAGTCCCAACCCTGCGCTCGCTTGACCAATCAGCTTTACACTTCGCTTTGAATTGCTTGTCCCAATGAGCAGGAATGCATACCCCCCCTTACTGTTTAAAAAAAAAATTATGGGAAAAGCTGTGAAGGCTTTTCCTGCATTGTTTTTGCCATTTTGGGACCTCCTCCTTCCAAATAGTGTGGATTGGTGCAGGATCCCATTTAGACAGGTAGGCTTCCCATCAAATTCCATTAGGGTTACTTTGACCATTTAGATGGTGCCTTAGTCCTAACCTGTTTAAACCCACACTTTAAATTCAGGCAGAAATAAACTGCCCTACTGGCGGGATATAGGCCAGGCTTGAAACTGGGGTGGAAATACCTTCATGGCTTGGTGGATCAAGCTAACTCTATTCAGGAAGGTCCACTGCTGGGTTTTCTCTCTCCAGTAGTTTCCTTTCTCCTCCCCAGAAAGTGTCTCTACTTTCCTTTCTTTCCCCTCCATCCTCTTCTGCTTTTCTGCTTTTGCTTCTCCCAATGTTCCTGTCTCTGGGCACTTTAAACTTGCCTGCCAAATGGCTGCATTACAGCTGTTGCTCAACTTCAGCTCTCACTCAGCTGGACTCTGGGTGGCTCCCTGAAAGAAAGACTTGCTGGATCTAGGTGCTGTAATTTGCCACAGGTCTGACTGGACCAGGTCCATGTCTGCCTTGATCAACCTTGTTAAGTCCTGGTGGTTGGTCATACGTAGACACATATGTATAATGCTCTTACATGTGTATACTACATCAACTAGATTATTTGCTCTGTCTTGGCTCAAATGTTAAGGGAAGCCACAGCTTTCTGTCATAAGCTTGGCTGGCCTATGAGCTCCTTGTCACATTTTTTTCTCCACCGAAAGAAACTGGAGAGATCCCCTTCAAGTTTTCAAACTCACCATATTATCTTGTGATTTCCAGACTTGACGGACTGGTTTGTTTAGAAACCAAACACTGTTCTCATTAAACATTGTTTTAAAGGAAAGCAAATTCTCAAGTTTAGATCCAAAGGGGAGTGGTGTATAGTTTGAGTTTCAATCTTGTGGCTGTAAAACAGAGAAAATGGGAAGGGCATGAAATCTATGCCCATTCACTGTTTCCCACGATGTCTCAACTAAGGCCCCTCTATTCTGGCAGTTGATCACCTATTTTGGGTGGAGAACAGGGGAAGCAAGGGCTTGTAGAACCATTGGACTAATTCTAGTTATCCCATTCTTTTTCTCCAGAAGTCAACTGTCTGGTGGGAAATAAGGCAGTGGAAGCTAGTGGCTCTGTTTTCGGTGGAGCAGTCGTCTTGAGTTTGGTCTGAACTCTAAAGGTATTGTCCAGGGTGCTCAACCCCTATCCCCCAAATAGGTTGAGCATGTTGGATACCTCCTTAAGTTTAGACTATAACCTGAAGCAGATTACGTAACTGTCCCATTGACATCCGAACCACCAGCTTCCACTGGAACAAGGGATGTAGCCTTGCTCTCAAAAATGTGGATTAGGACAGATGTATTTAAACATCATACTGTCTTGACAATTGGTCTTGCTTTACAAGTGTAATGTCTCAAACCGTAAGAGTCTGGCATGAATACATTTAATGTGAGATGGTATGGCACATGGTGATCCTTAGCAATTATACTCAGAATTGATATGATCTCCAAGTGATTGCTTTGTTATCTCTCAGTGTATCTGAAGCTGACTGCCTATTGTACCAGTGTTGCCTTCTCAATATGTCCTACCTGGGAACTTCTCATCCATGGCAACTGTTACCTAAAGTCAATTGGAGGAGACGTTTCCAGGGAGTACAGTATATTGACTCAGTTCATACTGCTACATAGTGACAGAGCTATTTCACTAACTCTCTATACCTCACTTTTATTTGATACTTTAATTTAGTACAGCGCAGGAAAGTAAAAGTATAGTATTCCCATAATGTAGTCGAGGACTGCCTTGGAAAGAGCCTAATTTGAGCCTAATAAGAAGGTGAGGACTGAATCAGGGACTTTGGGATTTGTAGTTCTCTCACAACTACTATAGTGCATCATTGTTGTTGTGTGAGTTCAAGTAGTTTTCAACTTATGACGACCCTAAGGTAAACCTATCGTGAGGTTTTCTTGGCAAGATTTGTTTAGAGGAGGGTTTGCCTTTGCCATTTTCTGAGGCTGAGAGAGTGTGATCTGCCCAAGTTTACCCAGTGGGTTTCCAAGGCCTAGCGGGAAATTGAACCCTGGTCTTCATAGTCACAGTTCAACACTCAAACCACTACACCACGCTGGCTTTCCTGCAGTGCATCTCTTCTCGTGTATTCCATCTTTCTATCTGTTCTTGCCTCTCTCTCCCATCTTTGGAGGGAAAGCAACCTATGTTGGGTATTGCTGCAGGCAGGATGCTGAAATGTGTGAATCATCTTAATCTAGTTGCACTGCTTCTGTTTTCGGCCTGGATACTATAGTCATATACTAGTTCCTGCATGACCTACCTCTCAAGGCTGTTGTGATGATATGAGGGGGAACCCCATGTGTGTCAACCTGAACTGTTTCATAGAAGGGAGGGAAATAAAAAAGGAAACGTGGTCAAAAGCTGGATTTTCAGGGGAGCTTAGGAACGTCCCTACATTCATAGAACCATAGAGTTGGAAGAGACCATGAGGGTCATCTACTCCAACCCCCTGCCATGCAGGAACACCAGATCAAAGCACTCCCAACAGATGGCCTCTGTTTAAAAACCTACAAAGAAGGAGATTCCACCACACTCCAAGGCAGTGCATTCCACTTCCAAACAGCTCTTACTGTCAGGAAGTTCCTCAAAGGGGTAGAGTACCACAAGACAGTGGGCTCAGCTAGACAGGAGAATTAATTGTGGAAAATAGTGCATTACCTTACTATCGCAGCAGTGTTAATTCATCCCTATGAATCATTCACAAGATCGCTGGCCTGGAAGGCTATTTAAGTTTACAGTTCACACGGAGCATGCCTGCGAGCAAATATGGTGGCTGTGAGTGAATTACCTGCCTTATTATCTCCCAAAAAGCTCCCTCCATCACCACTCCCCTTTTGCTGTTAAATGACAGATGTGGGAGAGCGATCTTCTGTTTACAAACATTTTTTTTTTTTGCTCTGCTGCTTGAAAATAATGCTTGATAGTGTGTTTGATTGTGTCCCCGAAAAAAACAATGGCAGCTCTGGCTGCTGCCAAGCCTGCCCCTGCCTGCACACATCCTACCAAACACGTTTCGACTTCCCAATTCGAATTTGTTGTTCAGATGACCTGCTATGACACATTTTTGCATACTTTAAAAAAAAGATTGTGAGAAACAGTGAAAGCTGTTATTGCAAACTATTTGGAGTTTTCAGCCCCCCTCCTTCCTAATATGGTGAACCCTGGCAAGAGCTCATTTGGACAAAAGGTATTCTGTGGAGTTGAAGGCTTTCATGGCCAGCATCCATAGATTTTCCTTGGTTTTTTTTCTGGACTGTGCGGCCGTGTTCTGGAAGAGTTTACTTCTAATGTTTCGCCTGCATCTATGGCTGGCATCTTCAGAGAATGGTTGGGTAGAAGTGTGTGTGGGGGGTTATATACTGTGAACCCCTGTTGGGGAGGATATGTAAATGTGTGTATTTGAGTGGCTAGTTTCTGGGTGGAGATATGCAAGGAGGATGAGTGTCTGTTTGGCTAGTGGTTGGTTAATGGTCCATTATCTGCTGGAAATCCCCCTGTCCTTGGGTGGAATTCCTTTGTCAGTGTTGAGTTTTGATTTTATTGTTTTTCAGGACTGCCAACCAGGTTTTGTTTACTTTTAGGGTTTCTTCTTTCTTTCCTGTTGAAGTTGTTCAGGTGTTTGTGGCTTTCAATAGCTTCTCTGTGCATTCTGACATGATTGTTGTTGGCCTGGTCCAGGATTTCTGTGTTTTTAAATAACACGTTGCGTCCAGGTTGGTTTATCACATGTTCTGCTACTGCTGATTCCCCCTCGCCATATAGACAAGCCCAGCGTCCAGTAGCTGCGGGCACGATCCTTTTCTGAGGCTCTTGGATGGCGAGGAGAGCGGTGCGCCTTGTCGCCGCTGGTCCAGAAGGGGGCGCCCGGCGCCTTGGAAGCCCTTTCTTTGGGAGGGAGGCGGGGGCTGGCACGGGCTAAGCCAGCCTGGAATTGGCGACGCTCTCGCTGGGCACGAGGAATGAGTGGTTCTGAAGCGGGATCGCGCCGCCTGGGCTGTTCTTAAGACGAAGCGGGCTGCGGACAGAGGGCGGCGCCGTCGTCGTGGTAGTCCTTTGCCTGGGCGTGGAAGAGCCGGCACACACACACACACACACACACACAGAGGCAGCCTTGCAACCCGGCGACGCTCCCTGCCTCGCCTCCCTCCCCTGCCGGATTCGCATCCTTGCCCCGCGGCGGCGGCAGCGCAACGGAGGCCGAGCATGGCGCCGGCAGCTGGCAGGCTGGGCGGCGCGTTCCGCCTGGTGGGCCCGTCGCTGCTGCTGCTGGTGGTGGGGCTGCTGGTGGCGGCGGGGCTGGGAGACCCGGGGAGCCGGCAGAGACGGAGCGGCTGGCGGGCGGCGGCGGAGGCGGGCCTGCGGGATGGCGCGGCGGGAGCTCCGGGGGCGGCGGCGGCGGCGGCCTCGCTGCTCAGCACCTCCTTCGTCCTCAAAGGCGACGCGATTCACAACCAGGCGATGGTCCACTGGACGGGCGACAACAGCAGCGTGAGTGGGCAGGAGGGCGGGCGTCGCTGGGCAGCCCCCTGGGCAGAACCGCGGGGGTCTCTGTCTCTCTCTTTCTCGGTGGAGAGTCCGGTCCCTCGCCCGCCCAAAGGGGTGTGTGTGTGTGTGTGTGTGTTGGGGGGGCGTCACGTGCCAGGTGGGGCGGGGAGGGAGGGGGAAGACCCTCTTCTGCTCCACTCAGAGGGGTGGCCGGAGTGGTGGGAGGGGGGGGGAGAGTTAACCGGCGGCTGCTTCTGATCCGAAGGTCTTTCGAGACCCCCCCCCCCATTGGCCAAAGGATGCCTTCTTGGCAGAGCTCCCCGTCCACTGGCGAGGGGGAAAGCCAGCGTGGATGGGCAGAGGGGCTGCTTCACCTGCAAGGCATCCACCGGGTCAGACTGCTGGTGTGCTTCCAGACAGAAGCATGCTTCTTCCTTTCTTCCTTTCTTTCTTTCTTTCTTTCTTTCTTTCTTTCTTTCTTTCCTTCCTTCCTTCCTTCCTTCCTTCCTTCCTTCTTTCTTTCTTTCTTTCTTTCTTTCTTTCTTTCTTTCTTTCTTTCTTTCTTTCTTTCCTTCCTTCCTTCCTTCCTTCCTTCCTTCCTTCCTTCTTTCTTTGGTCTCACAATTGGATTGGGAGAAGTTGGGGAAACATCCGGAGCCCCACCGTAGAGATGAGCAGACATCCCAACCCGCTCTCTTCCTTTGTCATCCCAAATGTCAAAGGAAGTGAATTGGGTCGTGTTGGGACCCTTCAAAATGATAGCAGATGGCCAAGCATCCCCGAGGGTCACAGACACACCTTGCCTGCTTGATGTCTGCACAGCCCTTCCTTCCCCTTCTTAAGCCATGCCCTTTTCTTCCCAGGGAGGGCACCTTGAGAGTTTTCATCTCTTAGAAGAAAGGGGGACCACACTGAGAGTCTTGCTAGCTGCTAGTGTGCACACAGGGACACACTTTTTACAGAAAAGCATTGCTCTGAAAGTGCAGGGGAGAAGCCCTGTTTAAGTATTTGAAGGGGTGTCACATTGAGGATGGAGCAAGCTTGTTTTCTGCTGCTCCAGAGACTAGAACACAGAGTAATGGATACAAGCTCCAGGAACAGAGATTCCACCTCAACATTAGGAGGAACTTTCTGACAGTAAGAGCTGCTCAGCAGTGGAACACACTCCCTCAGAGCGTGGTGGGATCTCCTTCCTTGGAGGTCTTTAAACAGAGTCTGGATGGCCATCTGTCGGGGATGCTTTGATCATGATTTCCTGCGTGGCAGGAGATTGGATTGGATGGTCCTTGTGGTCTCTTCCAACTCTACAATTCTATGATTCTATGATTCTAAGAGAAGAGGGTCCTGACATTCATTATGTCTGTTCAGTATTTGTATAATGTAGGGCCGTGAAACCTGTTGCTTGGGGGCCTTAGGCACTTCCCCAGGATTTGAGAATGCCCTCCTCCCCCCTGACTTGACCCTCCTGTCATCCCAGATTTCCCTCTGCTGATTTCTCACCAATTTCCTATAGTGTTTCTCTTTGCCTGCTGCGGGAGAGAGAGAAAGACAGATGGGCGGTGCTAACAGCACTGATGGAGAAAGCATATTGGGATGTGCACAAAGAAAGCAGACGTTATGGCCCAGTTAATGTGGAAAGTTAGTGGCAATTCTGTGTGCTAGTTATAATGGAAATGCAATGCTTTATTCATTTTAGAAGCCATCTATCTAGAGTAGAGAAGAGACAGCAACATCTCATCTCTTTCTCTAAGTTTCTCCTAGTGCAGAGGGCAAGTAGGAAGGGAAGGTCCACACACAATGCTGTGTCCTGGGTGTGATAGGATTGCACTGTGTTCTCACTGAGATAATTGTGAATGTCCCATGTTCATAAGTGTAACTGGCCACTGATCCGTGTTCATAAGTGTAACTGGCCACTGACAGCCCTTTCTTCCAAATTCACTCTGACCTCACTGTCAACATCCCGACTCAACCATGTGTGCTGTGTTAATACCTGAACTTTTCAATTACACTCCATCCATTTGAGGAAGTGGACTGTTATCCTCAGAAGCTCATGGTATAATAAATCTGTTAGTCTTAAAGGTGCTTCTTGTTTTAGTCGTGACAGATTATAATATGGCTCCCTTTGTATTATACTGTCAATTAGGTATGATTTAGTGCTATCAAAATCAGTTCGATATAAGCTAGTCATCACCTTTGGAAACTGATTCCCCAGGAGGTGCCTGGTTTGCCTATTGGGGGTCAGGGTGGAGGGGGGCATTACTGATTTTCAGAGACTGAGGGTACGTTTGTACCATTGCTTCCCATTTGCCTTTTGTTTGTCCCCCATTGTTGGCTGGTATTTGTCTCCCCCTCTTTGTGTCTGTACAGCTCAGAGTAAATTAATTTTAAATCGCTAAGAAAGACGATTGAGTACTGATTTAAATTGTTTTCCTATTTTGTGAACTCCGTATTTCCTGCACAGGTGTACATAATAATACTTAAACATGCATAACAACTAAAGCATAGTAGTTTTCAACTTTAACCCCCACCCCTCCTGTATACTAAGAGGGTAATATGGTGTCTTCGGTCATACAGCCCACATGTCTATTCTTTTTCACCACTGCAGAATTATGCCTCCTTACAGACAGTGGAGACAATTGATGGATTTTTTTGGCAGCCTCTTTAAACGTGAAAGCATAGTGAATAAGTCAAATGACATATGAGTTTAGCAATTAATCATCATGTCATTAAATGTAGACTTAGCCTAATAATAGGAATTGGTGATTTGGGGGGTATAGAAGTGAAATGGGATTGATTCAGTAAAATTACAACTGAGGAGTAGGCAAGGGGTACTGACCATTTACCTGCCTACCATGCCTTCTCCCGACAGTTCTCCTAAGGGGCCACCCCCAGGCTCTGATGCTAGCTGTGAGCATGCCAGAGAGAAATGCAGTCAGGGCAGTGTTTGTAGTAGGGAAGAAGATGTTGGAACAAATGATATGCCTCAGAAAAACCCATGAAATTAATGGGGCTGCTTTATGTTGAGAGGTGACTTGAAAACCCATACTTTGCTTTAGCTTTGCATGGAAAAGGTCCCTGACTGAAACCCGGGAGAGCTGCTTTCAGTCAGCATTGAGGAGGCTGAATTAGATGAACCAGTTGTCTGACAGTATAAAGCAGCTTCCTATGAAGTATTGGGCAGATTAGGTGTTTCCACCCTCACTCCCATTTGTACTTAAAGTTGAAGCCCCTTTCCTTGCTGTACATGTGATTGATGTAGTTGCACATTTTAAGGCATCTGCATTTACCTAAACAAGGTTTGAACCTAAGTAAAAGTGCACCAGCTGCTTTCTGTATGTCCTGAGGCAAACTCTGGGGGAAAGAACTGAGGCACCTTCAAGAATTAACCTCACCACCCTCCTCAAAAAATCTGAGTGGTTTTGTGTGGATGTGGATGCTTAGTGCACTCTATTCAGCAATTTTATTTTGATACCCTCTGGTCAGAATCAGTTTCCTAGATTACTGAAGCATATTCTTTGCTGAATATCTACTCTTATAATTATTTACGGAGCATAAATGGTATTAGTTCTTGCCAACACCTTGTTCATTAGTGTCATTTTTTCACAGTTTCCATGTGTGTATGTGTGTGAAGATTCAAAGGGATGGCAGAAATGAGGCAATTAAATATTTATGTGACACAAACACATACAACCATTTCTCTCTTTTTTATTGATAAGGAGTTGGATCTGGACTATATTAGCCATGCTTTAGTATACATTCAGATAAATGAGATGTGGTGTGTGTCTGTGGTGTTTTCTAGATGGTGAAAAAAATCCTCAAGAAATGCAAGGGGAATACGTTTTGTCTAGATGAGCTCCTGCCAGGATTCGGCATATTCGGAAGGAGGGGGCTGAAAACTCAAAGTAGTTTGCGATTACAGCTTTTACTGTTTCTTGCAATCTTCTTTTTAAAAAATAAGTGCAAATGTGCATAACAGGCCATCTGAACAACCAATTCGAATTGGGGCATATCCTGGAAGTCAAGCGTGATTGGTTGGACATGTGTGGGGGCGGGCTTGCTGACAATGAAATGACCGAAGCTGCCATTGTTGTCTTTCAAAGATGTGATTGTGCTCTACTTTCTAGTGGCAGAGCAAAAAAAAATTTTAAGCATAAGATCGCTCTTCTGCATCTCTCATTTAACAATGCAAAAAAAAAAAAGGGAAGCAGAGGGAGCTTTGGGGGAATAACAATGCAGGTAATTCATTCACAGCACCATCTTTTCTCATGGGCATACTGCATGTGAACATCAAACCCAGATGGCTTCCCATGCCACTGATCTTGCGAATGGATCGTGGGGACAAGTGAACACTGCTATGATAGTGAGTTAATGTGCTATTTTCCACAATTAATTCTCCTGTTTAGCTGAGTGCTGTGTGTGTATGAGAATATGCCTTCAAGTTACCTGTTGACTTACAGCAACCTCATGAATTTCCTTCCTCTGAAATATAGCCTACAGCACTTGGCATTCATTGGCAGTCTCCCATCCAAGTACTAACCAGGGCCAACCCTGCTTAGCTTCCAAGATCAGACAAGATCTAATGAGACATGGCAGTGATGTCTAATTTAAGCCTCATTGATTTTGATAGAACTTAAGCACAACTAATTTACAGCAGAATCCTGTACAAGTTTACTTACAAGCAAGGCCCAACTGAGTTCAGTAAGGTCTGTTCTCAGGTAAAGCATTGAAGTCTGTTGGGGTGAGAAACTGTAGGTTGAAGTCTGTTGGGGTGAGAAACTGTAGCCCTCCAGATGTTCTTGTACTGCAACTCTGTCACTATTGGCTATCCTAGAATTGTAGTCCAGCAATATCTGGACAGCCATGGTTTCCCACTCCTGTAGTCTATTATCTAAATGCTTAGGAGATAATAGTTGTCCAGTCCAGTTTTTAAGCTCCACATTTGCTGCTCAGTTTCCTTTCATTTTACTTGCATAGAAGGCACACAGAAGCCGGCTGCCCGGAGGTACTTACCGACAGCCGCATTTGCGGCTGGTGACGCCCTGGCTCTCGGGCCTGCCCGCGTGGCCGGCATGGGTGCCGCCATGCCAGCCAGCATCCTCTTCCCAGCATGCTCTGGCCGGCTGGGAAGAGGATCAGAAGCCGACCAATCGGGAAGAGGTGGCTCTCTCCTGATTGGCCAGCTTAACCAACCCCCAGCCAATCAGGGCCGTCGCTCCTGCGCGGCCACTGATTGGCTGGGAGGTGGGGCTAGTCCTCTGCATGGTCCGGCAGCCGGGAATATATTCCCAGCTGGCCTGCAGCCCCAGTCAGTTGGCTCTTGCGAGCCGAAGAGGTAGGAGCTCTCTGGGAGCTCCGAGAAGAGCCGGCAGCTGAAGAAGCAGCGGGGAGGCCGAAGAGGCGGCAGCGGCGGTGAGGCCGGGGAGGCTGAAGAAGCAGCGGCCGTGGCGGCAGTGGCGAGGCCGAGGAGGACGAAGAAGCAGCGGTGGCGGCGGCAAGGCCAGGCAGGCCAATAGAGCGGCAGCGAGGCCGAAGAGGCAGCAGCAGCCAGGCCGGGGAGCCTGGAGGAGAAGCGGCAGCGAGGCAGAGGACGTGGCGGCGGGGCCGGGCAGGCCGTGGGCCAGGTGGTCCAGTCCCGGTCGGGATCCAGCAGCTGGTGCCAGGCAGTGGCTGGCATCCCAGGTGGTGGGGTAGCCAGCGGGAGGGCTAGTAAGAGATGCTAGCCCGACGGGACCAGTGGAGGCGGCCACTGGGGGGTGACCCACCAGGGTCCGGGGTGGCGACAGCTGGATTGGGCCGTGCGAGGGGCGGCCCAATAGGCATGCCCGGCCAGAGGCTCGTGGGCACTGAGGCCTGAGCCTAAATAACTAGGGAGTCAACGGGCGATCCACCTATGTAGGGGGTCAGTGGGTGACCTACCTAAGGGCAGACAAGCCGAGAGAGAAGGGCTCCCAACTAGGGAGCACTGATAAGGGGCACTCCAACCCGGCAGGGCGGACAAGCCAGGGAGAGCCCCGGGCGGGCGGTTCCTAGTCGGGGGGAACCACCTGAGCAAAGGGGGCAATTCTGCCCTAGGGCAGACAAGCCAGGTACAAGGAGGCAAGCCCAGGAGAGGCTACATTCCACCCCAGCCGTATCTGGGGGAGGGCAGCCGGCGGCGGCTGACACTGACACTACCAGGCCTTTCAGGCCAACCCCAAAAAGGCTGAAATCACTTAGTTTTGGCAGCATGCCACCCCCGCCTAGCAGGCCTATAACACGGCCCCGCCTAGCAGGCCTATAACACGGGCCCAGTCCAGCCGGACACCCAAATCATGGGCAGCGCTGGCACCACAGGCACGCAAAGCTAACCCCCCCATGGGGGGCAGTAGACAATTCCGAGGCAGTGGAAAACCTGAATGGCACAGAAGCCCCTAACCTACAGGAGCTGACCTGAGCACTCATGCTCCTGGCCAAACAGGTTGGGGAGCTGATGTCCAACAGGGGGCATGAGACTGGGGCCACCGCACCTTACCCAGGGCCTGCGGCTGACCCCAGTGCCGATGCTCATCCTCCGGCCTGGGAAAAAGCCTCACAACAGTCTGCAAGGACTGCAGGTCGACGCAGGAAGCGCCGTTCCCCTTCGCCGAGTGAGGTCAGCGTGGTGTCTTCGGCTGGCTCTTCCCCTGTGTGAAGAAACAGTGCCTCGGGAGAGAAAGACCACAAGAACAATAAGAGGGACAAAAAGAAGAGGCGAGCCAAGCACCGAAGGAAGAGGGACTCAGACAGCGAGGCATTTTCAGGTGAGTCCTCTGACGAGGATCTAGATCGGGCTGGGTACTGGATGGCGGCTGCCCTGGTCCCAGGGCTGCCCTCCTGGGCCATCAAGGCACGAGCAGCACCAGAGCCAGCAGCTGCGGGGCCCATGCAGGGTCTGGCGGGATGGGGCAGCCACGGCTGGGACCCCCACCCCCAGTCTGTTCCAGGACCATGAGGACCCTCCCGGGATCCACTTGGACAAAAAGACCCACGATAATATCCTTAAAGGATATTATATGGATGTCTTTTCATTACTTAAACCCGAGGGGGAAGTGGGCAGCACCCCTAGGTCAGAAAAAGCCACGGAAAAAAGTAAACCAGACCCTGTGGAACGCTTATTTCTCAACTGGCTGGCCGGGTACACCGTCTTTATGGGAGTAGTGGGCATGGCTTACCTGGAAAGAGGGTGGCACCTGGCCAATCACTTGAGCAACGTGCTTAAGGCTAAGACCCTTGCTGGAGAGGCGGTGGCCATCGAGAATAACACCACCTTCCGCAATAGGGTATCCCGGAACCCCAGGGCCAGATGGGATCTCATCAACGACAAACTATGGCTTGTCATTGTGGGATCCCACATAAAGGGCAAGCCTGATGCAGCCAAGCAGCCTCGCAAGAGGGACGCTCGGCGGCTGGTCTGCTGGGAGTACAATGCAGGTAAATGCTAGCGATCCCGTTGCAAGTTTGAGTATTATTGCGAAAACTGCTACGGATCCCACCCTGGGACCAGCTGCCCACGTCCTGGCTCTGCCTCCCAGCCCTTTCGCTCAGGATGTCCTGCTTCCTCTGGCGTCAAGAGGGAATCAGGGTCTGGAAACAGTGCCGGGCAAGGAAGCAGAAAACACCAGTGACAGGCGGGGGACAGGCCATTTGGCGTTCACACCTGTGAGACTGCAGGCCTTGCTCCCCCTCCTGGCACTCTATCCCAACAAGCAGGCAGCCACTTACCTTAGGGACGGGTTCCCTAGGGGGTTTAGGATCCCTGCCTCAGGCCCCAGGCTAACTGCCGAGTCCGGCAACCTTAAGTCCGCCATCGAGCTACTGGATGGGGTAGCTGCAAAAATCACGAAGGAACGTGCAGCAGGGAGGGTTGCAGGCCCAATCCCCACCCCTCCCTTGAAGAACCTTAGGTTCTCCCCGCTGGGGGTGGTACCAAAAAAGGCACCAGGTGAATACCACCTTATCCACCACCTTTCCTACCCAAAAGGGGCATCAGTCAACGATGCCATATCCCCTGAGCTTTGTTCGGTGTGGTATGCGTCATTCGACCAGGCCATCAAATTGGTCAGGTCCTGCGGCCCTGGCACCCTTATGGCAAAATGCGACATTCAGTCTGCATTCCGGCTGCTTTCAGTTCACCCAGAGGACCATTGCCTGTTGGGTTTCAAGTTTCAAGGGCAGTGGTACTATGACATGGCCTTGCCCATGGGGTGCTCCATCAGCTGTTTCGCTTTTGAAGCATTCAGCACATTCCTGGAATGGGCCTTGCGCCACAGGACAGGCTCCTCATTGGTTACTCATTACCTAGATGACTTCCTCATGATAGGGGCAGCTGGGGGGCTGGATTGTGGGTTTCTGCTTAAGTCTTTCCAGGATTTGGCACGGGAGTTAGGTGTCCCCTTGGCACCAGACAAAACGGTGGGGCCAGTCAACAGCATCACCTATTTGGGGATTACGCTAGACTCGGTGGCAGAGGTTTCGCATCTACCTGAGGACAAGTTGGCTGGGATCAAGCAGAAGCTGCAACTCCTCCTGGAAAAGGAAAAAGCCTCCCTGAAGGAAGTCCAGTCCCTGCTAGGCCACCTTAACTTTGCATGTAGGGTGGTAGCCCCAGGCAGGACCTTCTGCAGCAGATTGGCCAGAATCACCACGGGCATTAAGTCCCCTCATCACCGCATTCGACTCACTAAGGGGGTAAAAGAGGATATGAGGGTGTGGCTTAGATTCTTGGAGGGGTACAACAGGGTCACGTTCTGGCAGGGGGAGGGAGGTGGCACTCGGGTCTGGGCTGCAAGTCCACTCGGACACAGCAGGGGGTTTCGGGTTTGGGATATTCTTCAATGGGCATTGGTGCGTGCAGCCTTGGCCTCCTGCCTGGAGGGAATCCGACATCATCCATGACCTAACTTTTCTTGATTTTTTTCCTATATTAGTAGCTGTTTTTCTTTGGAGAGACGAGTTCCGAGACAAGCGGGTTTGCTTTTGGTGTGACAACCAGGTGGTGGTCCGTATCATTAACTCACAATCCTCCAAATTAGACAGGGTCATGTGACTCGTCAGGGAGTTTGTATTGGTTTGCCTGGCGGCAAACATTTCTTTCACTGCACGCCACGTCCCAGGTGTGGAGAACGAAATCGCGGATGCATTGTCTCGATTCCAGGACGGCAGATTTCGGGAACTGGCTCCGGATGCAGATCCCACACCAGCCACCTTCCCGGTCGAGCTCTGGCATCTTGAGAAGGAACAGTGCTCTGAGGGGTTTTCAACTCCTTGGCACCTTCCACCCAGGCCAGTTACTCCAGGGCGGCACGGCAGTTTGGCAGCTTCAGACAGCGCCACGGATACAGGAGCTCTCGGCCATCCACGGAACAAGAGGTCCTCGACTACATTGGGACGTTGAAGGAAAATGGCCTGGCTCCCAGGACCATATCTTTTCACCTGGCAGCCATCTCCTTTTTCAGCAAAGCAGCAGGACATGGCGATCCATGCAACACATTCCTGGTACGTAAGGCAGTTGAAGGATGGCGTTGTATGGAAAGAAGCAAGCAGGACAAACGCAGACCAGTTTCATATGGACTACTATGCAACCTCATCGCATCCCTGCCCACCATATGCCGATCCAGGTATGAAGCTCTCCTATTTCGCTTTGCCTTTTCGGTTGCTTTCTTTGCAGCACTGCGCATCGGGGAACTGGTCTGCAGATCCAAGGCTTCCAGGGCTGGGCAAGCACTACAGTGGTCAGACGTAGAACAGGGAGAAGAGGTCCTACAACTGCATCTCTGGCGGTCCAAGAGCGACCAGCACGGACGGGGGGGGGCTACATTCGGCTACGGATACTGGAGGGATCACCAGCTTGCCCGGTGTGCCTCATGCAACACTACCTGACGCAGCATACGGATGTCCCCAGCCTCCTGTTTATCCACAAAGACCTCTCTCCCTTGACTCACTTCCAGTTCATCAGCGTTCTTCGAGCCGCTTTAAGTCATCTCGGATGCCCAGCGGATGAGTTCAGCGGGCACTCCTTCCGGATTGGCGCGGCAACTACAGCAGCAGCAGAGGGCATGATGGCAGCAGACATCCAGCACCTGGGTAGATGGCGGTCCAGGGCTTACTCTGCTTACATTCGTCCAGAAGTCGATCTGCTCCCCTGTTAGGCCCAGTTGCGGACCCCTTCAGGCAGGAGGTATTTCTCTTCGGTGATAGCTGCAAGGTTGGTGGAAGCTGAGTGGGGATTGGCACTCGGCTTTGTTGGTGGTGGGCATGGGTTCATGATATTATTCAGCATCATTTTGAGCATAATGTAATGTGTGCATAATTCGTATGTATTATAGTCAAGTGTTTTAAATTTTTCATTAAAACGTCAGTGCTTTTGCATCCTCCAAATACACTGGGTAATTGTATTTCCCACAAAGCAAACAGAAAAGAGTGGGAATAATTATGAAGTAGTGTGTAATGAAGGAAGGTGTGGGGCTTTTCACACACATGATTATGTAACTAATTCAAAATTGCAGTATATGTTTTGATAACAGTAAAAATTCAAAATATGAACAAACAAGATTCATGTCTCGTCTATACGAGGGAGAAAAATACGAACATGTTCAGAAAGGCAGGTGTTCGCAATGATGCGAACTGCCTACATGGCCAAAAGACCCCCCCTAAATTCTGCATGACCCCCTAGCCAGCTGGCTGCCACAAGTGATTTACTCACGATTTTAAATCTGCTGCTGCCAATAAAAAAAAAAAGTTTCCCAGGGTGCGCACAAGCAACATTTTGTATTTACAAATAAAGAAATTTAAAAAGAGTGTAAATTGCCGTTTGATTGACTTACTGGACCCTCGCTTAGCCGAAAATCCAACATGGTGCTTTCCCTCTTTGCTAGCACCACCGCCATTCTCATCCAGCTAATCAGATTGCACTGTCAGCTCGTATTTGTGCAAATGTGAGTGTTCAAACGATTGCATATTCGCATGTTGTACAGAGCTTTTTAAAAAATCCGTATGAAGTCCCGCACATGGATTTTGCGGTGGATTTTGCTGCCTCCCCTTCTGAATGACACGTATTTATGTGAGCAGCCATTTGAATGGATTGCCATATGTTTGCATGCCGTTCGTATTATTTTTACTGTATAGACAACACCTCAGTTTCAACCATGCATTCTTACTATGTCCTCCTTCAATCTAGCAAGTGAGTATTTGGGGGGCGGAGAATGATGCCTGCAGGTTCATGCTAGCCAGGACAGGAAGTGTGATGGGGGAAGTTTGGCAGTCTTTTTTGAAAGCAAGAGGGAAAACTGAAGTCAGCTCTGTCCCTACGTCACCCCTGGAACATTCTTTTTGGAGCCTACCTCTTTGGAGTCTATAATGTCCTCACACTGGGGGGGGGGTCAGTTACACGACAAGTTTTAATGTGGAAAATGCCAGCTCACTCCCTTCTGTTTCAGTGTTGAGCTGTTTATATGATTTTGGTGCAAAGTAGTAGTTTCGAAAAATTAGCGATTTTGCAGTTCACACAAGGGGGGCATGGCCTCTGTGACTAACAGTCACAGAGGCCAATCTATCCACCATCACAGAACTCGTTCTCATGTCACACCCGCTGCCAGCTGGCCCCCTCATCCCGGCTCCACTCTTGCCGCCCCCAGGCTAGATGGCCCTCTGTGACTGACAGTCTTGGAGCTTGGCTACTGCGCTGGCCCTCAGTACCTCCCTCCCGCCCAGAGATATTGGCCACCCCAGCTCCGGAGGAATGGACTGCTATGGGGGAGAGATTGGCCACACTCCCCCCCCACACTCACTGACGCAGCCAACTGGCCCTTTTGAGCCCCTCAACACATGGTGTTCTCCTCCTCCTCAAGCCCCCCTTCCCCTCACCCACTGCAACATGTAACCTGGCGGGGGCAGCGGGGCCACGAAGTGAGAAAACTGATGCCCACTTCCTTCAGCAGGGAGAAGACGCAGCCATTTGCCTGGTCTAGCTCGGTTTGCCTTGGCCTGGGGGTCCCCCTGAGAGGAGCACAGCCTCGGGGCCCCCAACATTGACCGCCTTTCTCTCCCCTTCACCCCCAGATGGCCTGATCGATGCAGACATGGGCAACAAGAGGGCCCTGGAGCTGTAGTACGCCTACAGCGGCTTCTGCCCTGGCTTCCTATGCTGGCTTCCCATGCTAGCCAGCCCTTCACCTACATGAGCAAGTTTGGTGAGCACCAGCCTCCTCCAAGGAGCAAACGGCTGGCAGAGAAGACCGCTACTCTCTCTCTCTCACTCACTCACACACAGATACACACACACACACACACACACGTGATCACAGCAGGAAGAGGGTGCAAACGGCCAGCGGAGCAGACCACAACTACACACACACACACACACACACACACAGGAACGTAATTATGGCTGGGTGGGGATCCCTCAGCCACAGCAGCCAAGCAATCCAGGAGGCGGACAGTCGGGCGACTGGGATGGGAATAGCACTGGTGTAACAACAATGGCTGGATCTTCCTGTTTGAGGCTCCTCACATCTCTTGCAACTCCTCCCCCTCCACACTCAATCCAACCAATCACGGCTCAGCTCTGCTGTGGCTGTTTCAGGAAGATTACTGGTAGTTCCCACAGCCTTTTGCGCATCGGTAGTTCACACAACCACTTGTGCCCATTTTTGCAAACTTTATAAAAAAAGTCAGGGGAAATAGTGAAAGCTGATAACCGTGTGGCTTATGGGTTTCCCCCCCCTCCTTCTGAATACGGTGACTTTGATCCAAAAGACATGGGAACTATTAGGACTCTTTGCGCATCTTAGCAGATTTATTTTACTGTGTAACTGACCCCACAGACTTTTTGGCAGTTGTAAATAGAGAGCCTAGAGTGGGTGCTCTTTTCACCAGCAGAGCTCCCTTAATGGAAGGAGCTCCTATTACATCCTAAATGTTCTCAAGGTACATTAATAGTACCACGTATTCCATGATCCTCACCCATGTCAACCAATTTTGCATTAGGCAATAGGGAATCTCATTATTGCTTTTAGGTTGTTTCATAGCTCATGATATCTTGTTATAAATATCACTTTGTTCTCTTGAAATTTGAGCTTGTAGGAAATGAAGGTTCAGCAGCCTTTGTTTGAATTTGAACTGTATGAATCATGTATGGATTCTCAAACAAAGGTTTACAAAGATGATGTTATTTTTCATTGGAATCATTTTCTATGTGAAATTATCATGTCCATTAGAGTACTATTCCTGTTGCTAAAATTTCATATATTTAAACATTATAGTCTACTTTTCTTTGTAAATAAACTCAAAGCAACTTGGAAGGAACAGAAAGATCAAGAAAAAAAGATGGACTTTCAATAATTTGTTAAATAAAGGAAGAAAAAAAAGCCAGTTGGCTCAATGGGGGAAGACATAGTTTTATGTAGGGACATCAAAAGAATGAAGTGAAGAAACACATAGAAAATAACAAATTTAAGAAGATTTTTCAGTATCTGAATATTTTTCAGTGCTCTAGAGAAGTGGTTCTTAACCTTTGGTCCGGGGACCCCTTGAGGTCCATGATGTCCTTATAGGGGGTCCGCAAAGGCTTGAAGGCTGTTTGGCCCACCTCCTCCCTTCATGGAGTGGCCAAGTGACAGGAGCCAAAGCAAAGGCTGGCCGGCTAGCTTGGCCTGCACATTGCCATTCAATCTGCTCCAGCCACAAACTTGCAGCAAGAAGCAGAAGAAAAGTCTTCCCTCCCCCTACTGTGCCTCTGAGGGAAATTTTAATGGATGGTGTAATTGTATTATTATCATCAGGTATTATTGTTATTATTATTGTGGTTTTAAATCTTGAGTCCATGACAACAAAAGATACTTAAAGGGGGGTCCCTGGTAAAGAAAAGGCTAAGAGCCACTGCTCTAGAGTAAACCTGGGGGAAAAATTCTGAGCATCTAAAACAGGAGTGGGCAAAATGTGCCCCTGGAGCAACGTGTGGACTCCAAGGTTGGTTTTGTGGCTCACATTCCCCTAGACCACCCTTTTTTTTAGCTAAAGAAAGGATGTGTGTCCCCCATCCCTTTATTAAACCTGCCCCAGGTTAGTTGTCTGCCTATTGTTTAACTGCAATCAAAGACTGTGGTATATTTTAAAAATCATTGTATAGATGTCCCCTTTACCTTTCTTATTTAATAACAGTGTCATTTGTTAACAAGGGAAAAAGGAGATACTTGTTGCCCTCTTGCAGAGCTATCCTAGGAGCTTAGTAAAGCTTTTCCCACCAGCAACCAGCATTAAAGTGTAATCATCTCTAAAGAGGATCATGAGCAGTCATTACATCAGTGGCAAAGACCACTGCCCGCCTAGTGGGTACAGTGTTGGGCTAGAAGCATGGAGAGCCACATTTAAATTCTTATTCTGCTATGACCCACACGATGTAGGTAACACTGGGCCAATCACACACACTGCGCCTAGCCCACCTGTTGTAAGGATTGAAAGGAAGTTTATATATGTTATCCTGAATTCTTTCTGAGATAGGCAATATAGAAATAAAATGAGCAATTATATTTGTAATGTGATGGTTGCAGCTAATATATTAATTGTTGTTTACCTTTCTCTTAAATCCTTTAAAACTACTTCATCATAGTTTGATACCTACCCAATTGGTCAGTTGATTTTTTTTTGTCTAGTCCATTTCACAGTCATAGCAATGACCTATTGCAGAGTCAGGAGGCTTAGCATTGTGTTCTTGGGAAGGTTGTATCTCACACGTCTTTATAAACATACACATAAATAGAATTTGGGGGGCTCTGACACGATTAGCATGTAGCACAGTGAGTTTCCTCCAAGATTATATTATATTTTTCTCAATATGCTGGATAGTGGTTGCTCTGGAATACCAGTGGCTAATATGATACCAGAATAGAAGTGTACTGGTATTGTAGTACTAGCAACTGGGTGAAAATTAGGACCCTTCAGGATCATTTTTAGGTGGGTTGGAGAGGCAACTAAGGCCTCCAAGTATCTCCTTTCCTCCTTCTTGCTGTTGGATGATTTGGCTTCATTTTATATGGAGCAGTGGAAGGATTCTGCAAGTACTGTACAGCTGTTCTATAGGCTGGTGGTGGTGATAGTAACAATATCACTGATCGTAGCCCCTTGGCTGTATAAAACTTATTTGAAAAAGCTGAGAGATGTCTGTCAAGTGGATTATTTATTTTTAAAGCATTTTTTCCTCATTCTTTGGCTACAAAGGCTTTAGATGATCAATAATAACAGTTCCTGTTTTCAGGCTAATTAGTTTTCTTGTAAGGGATTTGGTACAGCCAGTAATTATTGCTGTTCCCCTATGACACTGAAACTGTAAAAAAAAAAAAGTCAAAGAGAATGGAAAAGATTCACTGCAGAAATCTATGTGTAGTAGAAGTTAGCTGTAGTTACTGCTCTTTAAGTATTGCTGTTCTATTAGTGATACAGAGGTCTATGTTTTCACCTTCTAATATAATTTGTCTTAAACTGTAATGACTGTTTCATAGGGGGAAAAATTTCATTCTGATTTACTTTAATAAGTGTGACAGCTAAAAAAACCAATAATGATCTGAAGACCACAGGCTGGGGACAAACAACAGGCAGAGCTGTTTCCTTAATGCCCTGCTTATGAATTTTCCAGAGGCCTCTGGAACAAGAGGTTCAGCTAGATGGATATTTGGCCTGATTTAGAGTGGCTGCTATTACCATTGTAAAATGCTATGCATTGTGATGATGAATCCTCTTTTACAAAAGAAGCAATCAGAAAAGCTGATCTTTTCTTTTGGTTTAATTACTGACCTCATTGTTTTTTTAAAAATTACTTTTTAATTTGCCCTTTTCACTGTATAGATGCTTTGATGAGGCAATAAAAAAACAAGAACAAAACAGAAACCAGTCTCCTCAATGCACATTTTTTTAAAAAACACCCCCTACACACTTTCAGGGCTTTGCAAGCCCCCCCCTTTTTTTTAACTGTTTTCCTGGCAAGTTTGCCTAGATTTCTGTGTACTTCTTCAGTGTAGCAAAATAGCAGACCCAGCATTCTTTCTCCTTCAAAGCAAAAGGATTAATGGGTCGGGTGGTGTAAAAAGTACATATTGAATGAAGAATTCCCAACAGAAAAATCAGGCACTGAATCAAAGAAAATAGCTTGCAGAGAAAAGGGAGGAGAAAAACCATGATGTAGCATTTGCCATTTCCTTGAGAATCATAGCTTGTAGAAATATTACAGTGACGTCAATATTAAGTTGTATAGCCTTTTCTCAGATATTTCAGAGTAAAAAACCCAGTTTGGATGTCATGATAAGTCAGGATTCCAAGAGAACTCTGGGATATTGCTCATGAGCAGTATGCTGGCAATGGCCACAAACAGAAGTGGCTAAGGAAAACAAGACCTTCCATCCATGGGTTGTATGCTTAGCACAGGTAACTACTCCATTTCTGAGGACTGCATTTATTCACACACTGGGCCCTCGGAAATCTGCACCTCTCTCACAACCCCCTTGACCTCACATCTTTTTTAGTAATCACTTTTTATTGCTGAAAAAGGCCCCATATACATTCTCTAGAAACAGAAGGGTTTTTATTTTAGCATATTTCACGGGGCCCTGTCCTGTTTTATGCACAAGGGAGGTCTTTTTCCTGATCAAGAAGTGAATGGTGGTCACAATCAGTTTGGGGAAAAGGTCCCCCTCAGCCTAAATCAGTCCTGCTGAACTGTGGTGAAATTGTCTGCCCCACAACAGCACATGTGTGTATGTGGGTGGGTGTTCTCAGCAATTAAAAACAAAAAAAATTAGGGGCATGGGGATTTTGATGGCTGCACCAGGCCCCTTTGTGGCCCCGTGCAGCCTATGGGCCACTTTTCTGACCCCTGGCTTACCACTCATGCTTGCACTGAAAGTGATTCACCAGCACGCACCAACATACTGACTCATTCCTTAGCCTTCCATAACTAGGGATTTGCCAGCATGCACCAACATACTGGCTCATTCTTTATGGCATCCAGATGTGTTTATGGAACTCCTCCAGAAAACAAGGGCCAGCTACTAAAATGCCAAACTTAAAATACATAAAAAAAATGATTAAAAGTGTACGCATTAAGTGAAGCCCCAGCACCAGTCTCATTGAGCTGTGAGCTCTCCCACTCAAGGTCAGTCTGACCATTGTGAATTTGTTACAAAGAAAGCATTTCTGTTTTTCTAAAAACTAAGATGACTAGGGTCATATCTTCAAATGTGACATGATTTTTTACACAAAATGTCCATGCTTTTATCTATACTGTATAGCTTTCCATGCACATTGTAAGTTCAGAGTTGAAAAAGGTGATAGTGAGGTGGGTGTGGCCAACAGCTGGCAATGGCAGACGTTTAGAAATTGAGCTGTCAATGGCCTTAACTTAATCTAATTTAATTGGAGTGACCCCCTTACAAACCAAGCCCGAACCAGATGCTCCTTTACGCTGGGAAGCAAAAAGACGGCAGACAAGTCCATAACGGACTTCTACCCCTCACCCAAAGAACGTAAAGAGGCGCTGGACGATCAAACAGCCATTGATCCCAACATCGTGCCAGGGCCTGGCAAGGCTGGCAGGGGTGGACGAAATGAGGCCTCCCTGGTCACGGAATCATTGCTGTCAGACTCATTAGCTAAGCTACATGAAGACCTTATACAAGACCTGCAAAAAAACAGACAACAGCCCTAGATCCTGTCAACTCAAAACTGATAGCTCTCTCTCACACACAAAAATAGACTCGAAGAAACTGCAGGTGAGGCACTTCAGCTATCTACAGCCCACAAGGCCTGCCTCAAACATCTTGATGATGCCCACGCTGCCCTAAGTGACAAGATCAACCATCTCAAAAACAGGAGCAGGTGTCTTAATTAATATACTCTTGCATGGGATATCGGAAGACCTTGAACGTGGAAATCTTCTACAATTCATAGTCAATTGGATCAATTCTAACTGCCCTGATCTGGATCTACTCCCGTCTGACATAGAATGAGCACACAGAGTCTCAGCCTACTTCCTGCAGAAAGGCAACTTCCCCTGGGACATGCTCATTTGGTTTGCTAGATACCTGAAGGCTTTAACTCTCATTAAATTATCCACCATCTCAGACCTTCAGTGAGATGGCATACCAATATCAGTATTCCAAGACCTTTCTGCAGATACACTTCAGAAAAGGCAGACGACGAACCCTCTCACTATCATCTTCCAAAAGGAAGGCATCCACTACTGATGGGGCTTCCCATTTACAATCATAATGACCAAGGGCACTAACACCATGATCACCTCTACCCCAGCACAACTACTGGACATCCTCATCGCGCTCGATGTCCCGGTACCTCAGGAGATAGAAATGGAGATCCGAAGGGATGCTTCCCCTTCCTCCCAGACAAAGCAAATCCTTCAGCTCTCAAATAGAAAACCATCAGGTGGAAGAAAAGGCCAACCTTGCAATCTTTGTCATGATTGGGGCTATCATCAAAGTGTATTTTCCACCTGGCACCGCAGCACTGACCACTTGTTTACAGTTCCCCGCGGAGGAGCATAGGGCCACCATATTGTAATCTTCTTCATATTATACTCTCTTCTCCATAAAACCCTCCATCTTGAGGAATCAGTTGGAACTCGCAACATTGTTTCCTTTGGCTCAGAGCTCGAAATAGCTTATAGCTACGTTTCCAAAACCACTTTCTCTGCCAGGAACTTCCCCCCATGGGTCGCTCTTCTAGTTAACACACATTTAGTTTACACGTTGAGGGCCAGATGCAACGGTCAGGCTACCCCTCACGCTTTATATTTCACCAGAGGAGACTGGTCCAGCTGGATCCAGTCAGGGTTGTGCCCTCTGGCACATACACCCTCCTCTTGCCTGTGTTATTTTATTGGCTTGTATGCTTGATAATTTTGTTTGTATGTTCTTGTTCTGTGCTGTTCTAAAGGTAGGATGTGTTTCCTTAAGCAATGTACAGTTGACTCTTTTCCCCTTCAACCAGCTCCCTCTCTCTCCCTGCAGCAAGTGGGATAGGGGGTGGGGTGGGGGAGACGGGATCAAGCTTGTACCCCTGTTCCCTTAACTATGTCTAGTGTGCGCTTCGTTTCCCTCAATGTCAAAAGGCTGTGGTCTCCTGCTAAGAGGGCAAAAATCCTAAAACAAATCAAGCCTCTCAGACCCAATGTCCTCTTCTTGTTGTGAGACACACAAGTCCTCAAAGCCAGTCCTTCTGGCCTCATGCTTTGGGGAACAATTTGTGGTTGGAGGATCAGGGAAAGCCAGAGGTGTTGCCGTTATTGTGGACAAAACCATTCCATTTCAACTACACAACCTCAGGAAAGACTCAGAGGGGAGGTTCATCATTATACAAGGCCAGTTACAAAATTGTATGGTCACTCTCGGGACCTTTTATGCACCCAACAAACACCAACCCACTTTCCTTCAAACCTTCTTCCACATACCAACAGACATGGCAGTTGGGGACATCATAATAGGGGGAGACTCCAACGCTGTTCTGGATCCTCTCTTGGACAGGTCCCATTGTTCCTGTTCTGTCAAATTCTCCCTTTCCACTGTGCCAATGGATGCATTAGAGGCTGCCAGTTTAATTGATCCATGGAAACACTCAATCCAATGACTAAAGATTGCACATTCTACTCTCCCTTACATGATTCATACTCAAGAATAGACCAGTTTTTCATTAATAAATACCTTCTCAGTCAAATTCTGGAAGTATCCATATCCTTGATATTATATTTCGACCACATGTTGGTCCTCCTAACATGGACTTTGGACCTGGACATTGTCCGTGATCTGGCACTTCAATCTGAAATTATTCTTAGATGACCATGTTAAATCCTCAATACAAAAGGCAATTAAACACTTTTATAATGATAACAAAACTTAAGAAGTCAAAAACCTCTTTGTTCCTCTGTTCCAATGTTTCTCTGGGACACTTTGAAAGCTGTTCTTAGAGGCTTACTTATTCAGGAAGGCACCAGTCAGAAAAAAAAAAAACTAGGGAGGCCAAGAGAATCTCTATCCTAAAAGATATAATGGATCTCACTACAACTCACAAACGTACCCAAGACTATCATGCACTAACTCTGCTAAAACAAAAGAAAGCTGAGCTGGAGGAACTGGATCTCCATCATATCCAAACTGCCTTGCAATTCACTAAAGCTCACTTTTATGTCTACGGCAACAGGAATTCCAAATTCCTCACCAGGATGGCTGAAAGAAAGGCAGAGAAAAAATTGATCCCTACCCTCAGAGCCAAAGATGGCTCGTTAAAATCGAAAATGTCTGAAATCCTACAAGAATGTCAGTCTTTTTATTCAGTCCTGTACACATCTGAACAACCTGAGAATCTTGATCTTGGAGACTTTCTCCAGTTCCTAAACCTCAAGACACTCACACCTGCACACAAACAATACCTAAACAGTCCCATAACTACAGCGGAAATTGAAAAGGTTATTCATGATGTCTGTCCAAACGAGGTACCAGGTCTGGACGGATTCACAAGTGAATTCTACAGACTTCTGAATGCAAAGCTTTCCTCCCACATGCTCAACCTCTACAATGAAATACTCGCTCTGTCATCCCCCCCCCCACTAGCTGGAAATAATCTCACATCATTCCCTTCCCTAAAACCACGGAAGACCATCCCAACACCAAAGCGTTCTGACCCATAGCCCTCATTATTCTAGACACCAAAATTTTGTTATCTATCTTAACTAATAGAATTAACTAATTCATTATCCACTACATCATCACTGATCACGTAGGCTTCATGCCAAGATGCAAATTGGCTGACATGCTCCAGCATACTCTTAACATCATCCACAATGCATCTAAAACCCAGTCCACTGTCTCATTAGTCTCACTAGACGCCCTTAAGGTGTTCAACATATTGGTGTGGGACTACCTTTTTGGTCTTCTGTATGCATTGAACTTTGGTGACACATTTTAAAACTATCTTAAAGGGACCTACCTTAGATCCTGAGCAGGGATCAGGAATTTGGAATTCCTGTTGCCATAGACATCAAAGTGAGCTTTAGTGAATTGCAAGGCAGTTTGGATATGATGGAGATCCAGTTCCTCCAGCTCAGCTTTCTTTTGTTTTAGCAGAGTTAGTGCTTAAAGGGACCTACCTTAGATCCTTAGATACATGCAAATAGATAGGATACCTGCCCCAACATACAACTGCATAGAGGAACCAAACAGGGCTGCCCCCTTTCCCCAATCCTGTTCGTACTAGCACTCGAGCCACTGGTGGAGGCTATCAGGTGCAATCATAGGATCTCTGGCCCCATTATAAATACAGTTGTCCCGCCACATTTGCGGAGGTTAGGGGCGCAAGAACCCCGCAAATGTGAAAAAAACGCAAACAAAATACACCTCCCCCCACCTGTGACCCCCCACCCTTCCAAAGTGGTTACAGGGCTTTTGAAGCCTAGTAGCCACTTCTCAGCCACCAGCCCCGCCCCTCCCAAAGCCGCTCCACTCCAAACAGAGCCAAGCCCAGGGAGATCGGGGAGATTGGGTCTAAATCACCCCCTCCTTGTTCTGTTGGGGCTTGGCTCTCCATTTCAAATGGAGGCAAGCCCCAGGAGAGTGGGGAGGGGGGTGCTTTAGACCCGATCTCCCCACTCTCCCTGGGCTTGGCTGTGTTTGGAATGGGGAGCGAACCCTGAGGCAGCAGGGAGATCGGGTCTAAATTGCCCCCTTCCTTGTTCTCTCAGGGCTTGGCTCTCCATTTTAAATGGAGGCAAGCCCTAGGAGAGTGGGGAGGGGGTGTTTTAGACCCAATCTCCCCACTCTCCCTGGGTTGGGCTCTGTTTGGAGTGGGGAGCCAACCCCCAAGGGAGCAGGGAGATCGGGTCTAAATCACCCCCCTCCTTGTTCTCTCGGGGCTTGGCTCTCCATTTCAAATGGCGGCAAGCCCCAGGAGAGTGGGGTGGGGGGTGCCTTGGCTCTCCATTCCAAATGAAGCGAAGCCCCTGAGCTGGATGGAGTTCCCTCCTGGGGAGGGGGAGGAGGAGGAGAAACCGTGAATACTAAAAACTGCGAACGTCAAAGCTGCGAATGCGGAGGAATGACTGTAAGCGAGAACACAAATTGAACTTATATGCGGACGACGTTCTAGTCTATCTTTGTAATGAGCAAATCTCCCTCCCTGAGCTTATCAAGACCTTAACCATATTCAATACTTATGCCAGTTTTTGGATCAACCATCAAAAGCCAACACTCCTTTGTTTGAAACCCCCTCTGCACATGCAGCTAAAATGGCAAGAACTGTCCAATTTCCATTTACACTCCTCTGGGTTCAAATGGTTAGGCATTTTAGTCATGAAAGACCTGTCCCCATTGTTGCCATGTAGTTATAAACCTCTTCTTAAATGGACGAGGCTGAAATTGAAACAATGGCAGTCACTCCACTTATCACTACTAAGGAGAATTGCCCTAATCAAGATGTTCGTGCTACCCAAATTTTTGTTTTTATTTCAGACTCTACCCTTGAAACCCCTCTTGTGATAACTACTTCTTCTCCTGGCAGTCCTTGATAGATTCCTTCATATTTTCCAAAAAACGCCCTCAATTTCCCAAATGCATCCAGTTTAGCAAATCTCAGCATGATAGCCATAGTGTATCGAAATTTACCCTTTACTTTGATGCCTTTCAGATTCTTAAGGTCCCACACATCTTACAGAAAAACACTACCACCAACTGGGTAAACCTAGAAATCAATCCAGATAAACCACTCAAACTAAGGTCTTTCTTTCTGGATATGTCTAGCAAACACATTAAGAACATTGTCAACCCATTCCTCTGTACATCACTACTCGTGTGGAAGACATGGAAAAACATGCTAGCGTCCAATCCTTCACCGACCCAGCCCTTTGCCTTGCATCCTTCTTTCTATGACCCGAATAAACTCCTAACCTTCAAGCCATGGGAGAGCAAAGGGCTCTACACACTCAAAGATCTTTTTAATGCTAATGGCCCCCAAATTAAGGAAGATCTCCTAAACTTACTATAGCCTGCTCTAACTGGCTACAAGTACAACAGGTACTATCATTCACAGCATATCTGGCACACACTGGAAACAGCCCTCGCCCTCTCACCTTGTTTGAACAAATGTGCATGGCAGCATCCACTTTGGATAGAGTTTGAGTTTCTCAGATCTACAGATGGATTCTTGAAAGTTCATTGGGGTGGGGGGTTATCCACAAAATGGGTTGGGAGGCAGACCTTAAACTAACTATCTCAGATAAAGATTGGATTGCTATCAGGACTTTTCCCCGTAACAAACTTAAAGCAATCTCATTCAGGGAGTCCTCACTAAAACTTGTATATAAGTGGTACTTAACGCCGGTCCACCTAGCACACATGACAAAACGAACCAGTCCCAGCTGCTGGCAAGGCTGCACCACTAAGGGCACTTACTTACATATGTGGTTCAAATGCCCAATTGTACTTGCCTTTTGGAGCTTGACCCTTGACATTACAGTTGCCCCATCATATTCGCCAGGGTTTGGTTCCAGAACCCCCTATGGATACCAACATCCGTGAATACTCAAGTCCCATTATAAGCAATAGCATAACAAAATGGTATCTCTTATATAAGATGGCAAAATCAAGGTTTGCTTTTAAATCCGTGGATACCAAATCCGTGGATATGGAGGGACAACTCTATAACTAAAATCACTAGGCAAAGTATACCATTCTCCCCCAAGCTACTCTTGCTTTCCTTGTTTTTGGGTAATAATAAATCTCTCAAGCATAAGGGGTTGATAATATTTTTATTAGCCACAACCAGAGCTGAAATAGCCTGTCATTGGAAAACCAGATCATTCACAATGTCGGGCTAGTGGAGTAGGCTGTGGGACAGCTGGCTCATGGAGAAATTCTCGGACAATACAAAGAGGATGAATGGATACTACATTTCCATGTCTTTCATTGAAAAATGGCCTCCTTTAGTGGACTACATGAATACCGATATGGCTGACCACAACCCTCCACCTCACCATGGCACACTATGGAAAGACGTGTTGGACTGATCTTGCTTAACTTCGTTGACGGTCAACTCATTTAGTACTGTATGCAACTTTGACATACCCACCTGTTCTCTACCTTTCCTTTAGTTTGGGGTTTTGTAACTTTTGTAACCAGTTTTCCCATTTACTACCTTATTGAACAATTTCTGTACAGCTTAGTTATATCTAAATAAAAACCTTTTAAAAAAGGTGATAATGAGAAGAGAAAAAAAAATCTTCTACCTAAAGAAGAATGGCAGTGAGAAATCTGCCATGGAAGTACTAAGATGTAACATTTTGTTTCTTAGGGGCTTATCATGTGAGGGAAGGGAAGGGGAAGTAAAGCCGAAGAGTAGCATGACCTGCCTTGCCTTATCACATGACATCACTATGCTTCACATGTTCTCCCATTCTGATCCCATGGGAGATAGAATCATAGAATCATAGAATTGTAGAGTTGGAAGAGACCACGAGGGCCATCCAGTCCAACCCCTTGCCACGCAGGAAATCTTGATCAAAGCATCCCTGACAGATGGCCATCCAGCCTCTGTTTAAAGACCTCCAAGGAAGGAGACCCCACCATGCTCCGAGGGAGTGTGTTCCACTGCCAAACAACTCTTACTGTCAAAAAATTCCTCCTAATGTTGAGGTGGAATCTCTGTTCCTGGAGCTTGCATCCATTGCTCCGTGTTCCAGTCTCTGGAGCAGCAGAAAACAAGCCTTCTCCATCCTCAATGTGACACCCCTTCAAATACTTAAACAGGGCTATCATATCACCTCTTAACTGTCTTTTTTCCAGACTAAACATACCCAGCTCCCTAAGTGTCTCTTCATAAGGCATCATTTCCAGACCTTTCACCATTTTAGTCGCCCTTCTTTGCACACACTCCAATTTGTGATGATAAAGGTGAGTTTTTTTGCTAATGGATTTTTCCAGTTAGCAGAAAGACTGTCTTCTATGAGTCTTCTTCTTCTATGAGACTGGAATGGAAGAACAGCTGAAGCATGCACACGTTGTGTGATAAGGCAGGGTGGGGACACACTACTCTCAGGCTTTACGTCCGCTTCCCTTCCCTCATGTGATAAGGGTGTTACTTTTCCTAAAAGAACCTTGATTAGAAGTGGAAATGCTTAAGTTTTTAACTTCCTTTTCTGTTACCCAAATGGATGTTCATACATCACACATAGATTCCAAGCAGGAAACAGTATGTGACAAAAGGTATAATTGGGTTTATTTTGGTTATGAGGGCTTAGAAATTAGTTCCTTATGATCAAGTGCAGACATATTAATTCAGTACCTCAAAGAAGAAATGATTTCTCTAATAAGAATATTGCAAAATACTAAATATTGCTGTTGGCAAACTGAGTAACTTAATATATACACAACACAGATGTCTAAACCATCAAGAAATGTCAGACAAGAGGAAGCTACATTTGCAGAGAGAGCTAACCAGTCACTAAGCAACTAGCAGTGAGGGGCAGGCCATCACGAAAATACAGCTGCTGTGAAGCAAATTGGAGTTGAGGGGAAGTGGCACAGTCATGGAACCAGCTGTATATAGAGGGCAGGGGGAATTTTAAAAGTGCTAGGAAACAATGATGTTATGTAGATTATCTTTTGCAAAGCTGCCTCACATTTCAGACTGTCTTCTCAACAGATCAATTTTATGTATCCAAAGTGTTACTTCCAGCCTCTTAGAACTTAACTACATGTAATGAACCTTTGGTGGCCTCTTTTCCTAAGGAAAACAAATTTGGAAGAGGGTCCCTTGTAAGAGAGAAGAAATATGAGAGAAAGAAATGCTTAACCCTACCACTGAAAGTTTATTTCCCCTCGAAACGCTCCTTCTTCAAGCCAGCTGTACCTGGGTTAGTTTAGGGAATTAATATTTGCTTAACAGAAGACATATGTGCATGACCTTCTGGAGGAGGAAAGTCAATTTTTTGGCTAATTAAGCACCCCATTGTGTTTTAACCAACGACTATATTCAGTTTCAAAAATTTGACCCAAATTCTCTATGATGCTTCAAAGATTAGGTGGAAAGGATATTTCCAGATTAGGGTTGCCAAACTGAAATGTGAAAAATCCCTTGTCCCTTGAATGGTTGTGTAGAAAAGGGAATTTCAGCAGGTGTTGTTTATAACACAACCAGCTGACAAGCAACACCAGCTGAAATCCCCTCTTCTGTGCAACCATGAAAGGTATAAAAACCCCATCCAGCTTTCACTCCAGCAACCCTATTCCAGATTGCACAAGCAAGGTTCTCAAAAGCTGGCGGAGCACTGAGTACAACTGAGTACAACAGGTAGACAGATGTGCATTGAGAGGTCCTGTTTGAAATCACTGGTCAGAATCCGCAGCCGGTTAGAGCCTCCCACTTACTGCCACTGACAGCCAGCCAGTCACAAGCATGGTTACTTACTTCTTCATTTGTATATTCATACCATACATCTGAGTTCAAAGTGCTATGTAATGAAAGAAACATTTATGGTCCGTATCATGTGAATCACAAAATCCATACTACACAATTAATCCAGTTTGAAATCCAGTTCATTTCTATGGCATCCTGAGATTTGTAGTTTGGTCAGGCACAAGCACTCTTTGGAAGAAAAGACTAGAGATGTTGTAAAACTACAAATCCCAGGATTTAATAGGAAGGCACTATTGCCAATAATCCAGTTTCAACCTGGATTATTTGTGTAGTGTGGATTTGGGCACAGCAGAGGTGGTGGCAGCATGCCTGCAGAGGAGGGGAAGAGCTGGGCTTTTATGCATGCTTTTACATGTTTACTTTAGTTTCATTATTGTCTCTGCTGGTGTACCACGGCTTCTCTAAGACTCCTTTCCCCCTCTCAGTTTTGTGAGCTGGGTTGCCGCTCTGTAATTGCTAATGCCTATGTTTATGCTGTTACCACAAAGTCTCTGAAAGGCTTTTAGCCACCAGCAGGGTCAGTCAAGAGGCGTTATGAGTGTGAAGCAGTAACTTTATTATAACAGAAGTAAGATAAATGGCTTAAGATTACACAGTGTACAGAAGCATATGGTTTCAGTTAAGCACTTTGTTATATGTCGCTTTTACTCAAATATGAACAACTACCTGCTTATCCTACCCACCTAAGTATACCCGATCTACATCCCCTCTTACCATCTAATTGAAACAACAGCTGAAGTTGATCCTACTTCCTTTAACTTCCAACTCCCATTCCCACTCCAAATGCTTTGTGTTGCACACCAGTTTTCAAAAGCTCCCTTTCAAACACTCAGCAAATCACTAGTCACCTCCAGAGTTCCAAACACAATCCACCCTACCAAAAGACTACTTATCTTAAACCATCTAATATACTCACTTGCGTATTTACACCTCATGGAACATAATACAATACCAATAGAATCAATATTTAAAAATATCATCAAGCAACAGGGGTGTAGCTATGGAAACCCACTGGGTGACTTTGGCACATCGCAGTCTCTCAGCCTCAGAGTAACGCAAGGACAAACCTCCTCTGAAGAAATCTTGCCAAGGAAATCCCACAATAGGTTCACTTTAGGGTCGCCATAAGACAGAAATGACTTGAAGTTACATAACAACAAGAAGGAATCATATTATTGGACTCAAGGCCCAGAAGCCCTAGCTAGCATAGCCAATGGTAAGGAATAATGGGAGTGGCAATTCAACATTTGGAGGGCCACATTTTGTTCATCTTTGAGTTAATCCATTTAAGTGCAATTGTTATCTTTGACTTTTGAGAAATTTCTCCTGTCCTGAGGGTGGGGGTAGTTTCAACTTTTGCCAGATTTTACCAGCCGTGACAAAAGCCTTTCTCAGCTGTTTCCAAGACTATATTATAAGTGTCAGATGCAGCACCTAGAGCACCTTCTGATTTCTCTAGCTTAAGCTGTTGCTTAGTAACAAAAGTTTGTGCTGAGCATGTGTCATGGCATAATATTTCACCAACTATAGGCTAAAATGGGTCCCAAACGGCATCTAACTACAAACAGGTTCCACTACTATTATGATGAAGCCACAGCTAGACATTTTACTTTACCTAACTCAAAAAATGTTTCCCCCAAATAAGTGGTACAATCAGCTAAATCACCTGGCAAAGTCTGCCAAGCAAAGGTTATGGGGAGGATACTAACAGAACTTCCAGACAAGTAGAAGGCACTCATCTTCTATACAAGCCATTTTCTTAGTCTTTTTATTATGAAAGAAGTGTGGCTTGTCTTCCGACCTGCTTCTCCTTCACCCCCAACTTTCACATCAGTGCTTGAGAAGGAGGTCAGATCCTAACAGGGGGCATAGAGAAAGCAGAACTGCTCAACACCTTATTTGCCTCCCTCCCAGAGGGAGAACAGTGCTCTAAGTGGTAAAAATAGAACAAATGATGCAGTAAGGGAACTGTAGCCCAGAAACAGTAAAAAGAGAGTAAAGGAATACCTGGCTACTTAAATGAATTCAAGTCTTCAGGGCCAGATGAGCTGCATCCAAGAGGATGTCACTTTCAGAGGTCAGATCTCAGAGCCACTGTCAATAATCTTAGAGAATTCTTGCAGGACAAGAGAAGTTCTAGCAGATTGTGGTGGCAAATGTCATCCCTGTCTTCATAAAGGGCAAAAAAGATGACCATGGGCATGATTCAAGTTACAAGAAGAGATTTCTTGAAAAAACATTGGGAAGAACATCTTTATTATAAGAACTGTTTGACAGGAAAATAGACTGCCTTTGGGGGAGGGGTGGACTCTCCATCTTTGGAGATCTGTAAACTAATGTTGCATGGGAATTTTCAAGGAAGGCTTTACTTCTTTATTCTTGCTTGGCATGGAGTTGGACTAGATGGCCCTGGTGATACCTTCCAACTCTATGATTCTGTGAGCCTTTTTTGACAAATAAGCCACAGAACCTACTGCTCACTAGACCTATTATAATGATGACAAGCAGTTATTCTGGTTTTCCCTTAACACAAGCCATAAACATATAGCTTTCCTTCTGTCTTCAGAACTCAGTCAGAAAACTTCCTTTATAGATCTGTATATTTGTCACTAGTTAAATCAGATATGGGACTCATGCTGCTCTCCAGATGCTGTTGACTGCAACACATAAGCCCTAGCTAGCATAGCCAGTGGTGAGGGAGTTAGTCTAACACCATATGGTGGGCCATTGGATCCCCACCCTTGGTTTAATGGACCAGCTGTACTTCATTGTACATTGAACAGTAACAACAACAGCAACAATTCTTTTAAAGAGAGGGTGATCTGCTTGGCTATTCTTGGCATGCCTATCAAATAAAAAATTCTTGGTGGCTGTGCATGTCATGACATGATTTAAGGAGGATTTGGCACCGTGGATTGCTGTCATTGAAGTGATCATGTGTTCCCTTTTAAAAGTAAGCCCAGGGCAAATCTCAAGGAAATTTACATTGATTATTGGTATTACTGCAGAAGGGGAAAGTTCCTGTTGTGAAGTGTATATGGATATCCTGGGATTTGTAGTTTTTTGGGGGCAGTGCAGATGCAGCCTTAGATAACATCTCCACCAAGGAGCTGCCTGGTGTTTGGATGATTTAGGTATTCATTTAGGGCATCTATTATATCTTCTAAATTTGTGGTTGGAGGGAAGCAGTCCTTTTTCTCCCTCCCAGATATTTTTTTAATGGGGGAAGGAATAGAGACCCACAAGCAATCTTTTGCTTGTGCCTCTCTGGATACCATTGATATTGTGTCTTTTATGTAAACTGTTTGAAGTTGACAGCAGTCATAGGACATATTTTAACAGTGGCATGCCTTGCTTAATGAATACGGGTAGCCAGGCATCTGATCATTTACTTGTTAGCAGTCTGAGAAGAGGGATGGGATGAAAGGGGAGATGAACAGCTGCCGAGGCCTAATGAGAGCCGGGGAAGTGGTGGTGGTTGGGAGAACTGAGAGGAAGAATGCCACCCTGAGCAATGTGATGTTTCAGAGGATGGAAGCCATTCCCATTCAAATGTGCTTTATTATTTTATGTGAGCTATCTTGAGAATCCTTCTGGACTGAAAGGCGAAGGCAAATAAAATACACAGATAATAGGTGTCTGAGGGAGCTGGAGTGTGGTGTAGTATAGTTACTGCCATGTTAGGACTGGAGGGATTTGTCTTAATGGTCAAAATAATCCTCATAGTATTCACTTGGAATCCTACCTGTCCTAATGGCATTCCCTATCAGATTGCAGTATTCAGAAGGGGTGGAGCTAAATCCACTGTAAACTCCACCAGAAAAGCCTTCGCATCTTTTCCTGTATTTTTAAAAAAGCTCCGTAGAGAATGCGCATTGTCACTCATTTGAATAATCGGATTTGCATTCATTCGCATTTGTGAAAGAGCAGAAGTGGAAGCTGATTGGTTGGATGTGGGCTGGGGGCGGAGCTTGCTAACAAGGCAACCGCCTGGAACCACCATCTTGAATTTTCGTTTTAGTGATCATGTGTTCAGGTGACAAAACAGCCTTTTTCTCTAATTTTTAAAATTTATTTAGGCAGAATATTGCACTTTGGCATCTTAGATATGGTTTTTTTAAGTACTGTTTGGCAGTGGCAACTAGCAACAATAAAAACGCAAGTAATTCACTCGCACCTGCCATGTTGATTCTCATGCATGCCTGTTGGGACAGCAAAAGTGAATAGCTTCACACATTTCTGCAATTTTGCCAGTAAATCATTAAGACAAATAGAAGCTACTTCAAATTTGCATCAGTGCGCATCAATCCACATTTTCCCCCTCATATAGACAGGCCCCTGGCTTCAACACCTACCTCACCCTCAAACTTACTGGGTGACTTTGCTTACTGTTTCTCAGCCTACCCTACTTCACAGTTTTGTAGTGAAGATAACATGGAGATATACAATCATCTTCATGGCCCTAAGATGCACAGAGAACGGGCAAGATATTTTTAAAAACATTATGGCAAATTCTTGTTCCTTGCCAATATAACAGAAGTAAAATGTAAATTTAGATGAAAACAATATAAAATATACTTTATAGAAATGTTTCTTTAGAATTATACAGTATCTTACATGTTTGTTTATTGATTGATTGATTGATTTGTGCATTTTCTATGCCACATTTCTCCCAAAGTGGGACCCAAGGTGGCTCACAGAGCAATTAAAATCACAATCAAAAGCAATTAAAATCAATTAAAACATAAAAAATAAAAAACAGATAAAAACAACATAAAATAAAAGCCACAATTGTACATCAAAGTTCTGCTTAAACAAGACTGTTTTTACCTGCCAGTGAAATGAAATCAGGGAGGGCGCCAGCCTAGTTTCCTGCAGGAGGGAGTTCAAAAGAGTGGGAGCAGCCACTGAGATGACTCTCGTATCCTCACCAAGTGAGCCATGATGGTGGTGAGACCAAGAGGAAGCCTTCCCCTGCAAATCTTAAAATGCTTGCAGGTTCATAGAGGGAGATATGATCTTTCAGATAGTCGGGACCTAAGTCGTGCAGGGATTTATAGGTCAAGACCAGCACTTTGAATTGTGCCCAGAATCGAACTAGTAGCCAGCGGAGCTGTTTTAACACAGCAGTTATAAGCTCCCTATAACTGGCCATGGTCAACATTCTGGCCGCAGCATTCTGGACCCACTGAAGTTTCTGAACAGTTTCCAAAGTCAGCCCCACATACAGTGTGTTACAGTAGTCCAAATGGGATGTAATCGAGGCATGTGTCACCGTAGCCAGATCTGATATCTCAAGAAAAGGGTGCAGCTGGTGCACTAGTTTTAATTGTGCAAATGCTCTCCTGGCTACTGCTGAAACCTGGGCACCCAGGCTCAGAGGTGAGTCCAGGAGAACACCCAAGCTGCGAGCCTGAGATTTCAGGGGAAGTGTAACCCTGGCCATTATTGTAAGAATAATTTGCCTGTGAAACAGGTCCTCTAAGTGTCATAGAGTTCTGTTAAAATAAAAACAATAATATAATAAAATTATAGATCTAAAAATGCAGCTGTACAAAACCAACAATATAGGAATATAGAGGTAAATGCAAAAGCTTGCATAATTAAAGTGCAAAACATTACTATGACTTTAGCAGTTAATATGATTTCTTGGAGTCACAAGAAAAATGTGTAAAGGTAGAAAAGGAAGAGCCAGAAAAGGAAGAATAGCATTTTAAGAATGTTCAGAATTCAAAGCTCTGCTGGAAAAACATTCCTCCTCCTGCCTGGCTGGCCCTTTAAGTCATTGATCACCTGATTTTTTAAGGGCAAGTTAGCTGGAAAAATTGAGATTTATTACTAACTAGTAGTAATACCCACCACTGTTTGGGAGAATCATTAACCATGTTAATGATAATTCAGTTTAATGTTCTCTGTTGGATGAGTGATTGTCTCAGATGTGGTTCACATTTTTCTTCAGTTTCAGTTGCCCTTCAGAGGACATGCTTCTCCTGATGGCTTGCCAAACATACTACTCTGTGTTGACTTTTTTTAAAAAATCCCTTAGTTGCTTCATACTGGCCAATAATACTTTGTTGTTATATGCCTTAAAGCCAGTTCTGATTTATGGTGATCCTATCCTAAGGTTCTCTTCACAAAAGTTATTCTGAGGAAGTTTGCCATTGCCTTCCTCTTAGGTGGAAAGAGTGGGACTTGCCCACCGTCACAGAATGGATTTCCTTGGCAGAGCAGAGGTTTGAACCCTAGTCTTGCAGAGTCCTAGTCATTCATTCATGCTGGTTCTAACATGGGGCTATAATTCTAGAACTGTGGAATATATTCTAGCAAATAAGATGTAAATGTACCAGTAAATACCCAGATTCATTTTTTAAATAGTTGTTTTTACTAAACATGGGTCACAACTTACATGGTAATATTTCGAGGATAATCAATTTTTATGATAAGGCCAATGGTTTTTTTAAAGTACCCGTGAATGCTGGATAGTGAAGAAAGCTGACGGGAAGAAAATCAACTCATTTGACATGTGGTGCTGGCGAAGAGTTCTGTGGACTAGTAAAAAGGCAAATAAATGGGTTCTAGACCAAATCAAACCTAAACTTTCCCTAGAAGCCAAGTTGACTTAATGGAGACTATTATACTTTGGCCATATCATGAGAAGACATGATTCATTAGAAAAGATAATAACACTTGGTAAGGCAGCAGGAAAAGAGGAAGACCACATTCAAGGAAGGACCAATCAAGGAAGCCACATCTCTGAGTCTGCAAGACCTGAGCAGGTCTGTTGAGGATAGGGTGCCTTGGAGAACTCTCATCCATGGGTCACCATAAGTCAAAGTCAATTTGACAGCAGTTAACAACAAATTATTGCTTTCTGATAAAGAGAGCTTTTGTAGAGAAAAAATTTCATGCAATAAGTTGTGGAATCATTAAGTCTTCAGCACTATTTTATTAACGGATTGAATCCAGACTAACTTCTCCATGAACTGAAGGACTTTTTGGGTTCTTAGAGGGAGCTGAGATCCAATGGATGCTGAGTGCTGGAGGGAGGATGTGCTGTATGATTTTTGATTTTGCATTCCCCCTGTACTACCTCTCACTCTGTTGAAATTTTCAGCATTCTGAAACACATTTTCAGGAAACCTTGGTGTTTGTGGGAGAAAAATGAAACTGGCCCAAATCACCAGTTCACTTCCCTTCTGCAGCAGGGTTAGTATTCTGCTGAGTGCAAGTCTAGCTCTAACTCCATTACAGTATTTTGCATATATAACTTTATATTCCTATGGAAGCCTCAGAGCCGCTTACCTGAGAACCCCAGGAAGTGTGCTGGTCATGCATTGGGAGAACTGCTGAGACTGTTGCTATTATTACTTCATCAGCAACTGTTACCATGATGCTTACAATAGGTGTAAATAATCAGCAAGCAAGAGGTAAACTGTAAAGCATCATACTCAGTGTTTTAAAGTGGCCGCCAATAAAATGCTGTACTGAATTTTGTGTGTGTGTGTGTTAAATAGGTTCTTTCTTCTACTGTAGGTACTCTAACACCTACAGTCAGAAAGTATCTACATGAACTCTCACTAGACCCAAGAGGTCACTGAGTGGGTGGAGGCAAGCCCATAGTCTCTCTATCTATGCACCACCCTGCTCAACAATATGGAAAAATAATGCAGATTCCCCTCCCACAGAGTATATGGCGTTTTTGCCCCTTTCCTCCTTCCGAATATGAGGAATTGATGCAGGATCCCATTGAAACAAAAGGTATTCTCCTCGAATTCTATGAGGAGTACTCACCATTTAGACAACCCCAAAGATGAACAGAAGTCCCTTTTTGTCCACATTTCCTCCAGCAACAAGAGGAAATACTTTTATTTATTTTATGCATAGTCAGCCCTCTGTATCCACGGATTTGGTACCCACAGATTTCACCATCCACAGCTTGAAAATATTCCAAAAATAAATAAGTTCCAAGATTTTGCCATTTTATATGAGGGATGCCATTTTACTATGCCAGCGTATATTATGGGATTTGTGCATCCATGGATTTTGGTATCCATGGGGCGGTCCTTGAACCAAACCCCAGTGGATACCAAGGGCCCACTGTAATTGCCCTGGGGTATAATGCCACCTGTGAAGCAGTTTTAGTGTATTTTACCTTGTTAACGCTGAGATGGATTTTAGGACAGGAAATTTGAGAGCCTGTGTCTAGTCCTCCTCAGTTTTATGGGTGATCCAATATCAGCCCCCCATAGCAATTGAATCTTTGTCAATCTGCCAAATTTTTCTGTTATAAACCCTTGATACAGTTTTGCTAATAAGCCTTTGTGATATTTTTCGTCATTATAACATATATGTTCAAAGAATGTTAATAACCTCACATTATCTGCACCATGTACAATTTCTTTAGCTAAAGCCAAGATATGTTCTACCTGTACCCAAGTGGTATTTATATTTTGTACTTTGTCAACTATTTGTTCTTTTATTATTGGTTTGTTGGAATTATTCAAATCTTCTACTCATAATATACATACTGAAACCCATTGCTTAAAATAGTTGAGGTTTTCAGAACTGTTGATTGGTGGCATCATTAGAAAGGATCTTAATGGCAAGGGACGGGGAGCTAATATCTTGGATCCCCTTATTCCATGTTTTCACTGATTCTGTCAAGATGGGGTTATTGTATTTTTCGAGTTGCCTCTTGTTTATCTTTTTGAAAGGAATACTCATGTCTGTTGGATCCATTCTTTGCATCTCCATCCCTACCCACTTAACATTATTTTGACCTTTAAAAAGCTTTGTAAATTGAGCAATTTGGAAAGCATCATCATCATAATAAATGTATGGTATTGCCAGACCTCCTTTTCCCACTATGTTACACGGGGGATTGATTCCGGGCCCCACTGTGGATAACAAAATCCACGGATAATAGCGAACACCATTGAAAATAATGAGACTTCCAGTTTAAAATACCATAGAGTTGCCTTGGAGGACCTAGAAAATGGCTAGAGAGGATGCATTTTCTAGAAGGATTCTACGGTAGCTGCACTGAAACTGAAACCGCGAATAATTGAATCAGTAGATGGCAAATCAGCGGATATGAGGGTGCTACTGTATATTTAGCGACTATTTAAAATGTCAGCCACCCCCATTTGTTATAAAATTGTCAATCATTTTTGAAGTTTACTTATCCTCTTTATACCTGGATATTTTGGATTGTTTGAATATATTTGGAGGACAAAATTTGTTTGCAAGTACTATTTCATCCAAGAGGGACAATTTAAGAAGAGACCAAGTTTTATTTTCCATTAGAGCATTACAGTTTCTAATAATAAACTGATTGAGAGACTTAGTAATGATTAGATCCAAATGTTTGAAAGCTGATGAACATAGGATTGGATCTGATAGCTTTTGGGATGAAGATTGTTTGTCTGTACTATTGAGACAAAGTTGCTGTGATTTTTGTTAATTGATTTGTAATCCTGTGAACATTCCATAATATTTTAATTGTAATTTTAATTCAGGAATTGCTTCTTCTGCATTTTGTAAATGTAATAAGACATTGTCTGCATACAAATGGGTTGTGTTGTTCTCCTTTAACATTAATTCCTCTGATGTTTTAATTTTATTTAATAGTGTCTGCTTAAGGCTCCACTGCTATAGCAAATACCAAAGGGGACAGTGGACATGCTTGTATTGTCCCCCTTGTTAATTATACTGTTTTGGAATAAAGGCTATTAATGCTAATTAAGGCTGTTGAATTTTTTGATAAAATTTGAAGTTGAAGTCTTTCACGGCCGGCATCCATAGGTTTTCTGTGGTTTTTTTCTGGGATGTGAGGCCGTGTTCTGGAAGAGTTTATTCCTGACATTTCACCTGCATCTCAGTGTTTTTAAATAAGATTTAAAATAACTCCTGTCTCACAGCCGCAGGAGTTTATCGCATACCAGGCAGCTGTGGACAGGTTTACATAGAGACCACTTAATGCAGTATGCAAACACGAATCAAGGAACATGAGAGACTCTGCAGACTGTGCCAGCCACAAAAATCAGCAATAGCAGAACATGTTATAAACCAACCTGGACACAAAGTGTTATTTAAAAACACCAAAATTCTGGACCAGGCCGACAACTATCATGTCAGAATGCACAGAGAAGCTATTGAAATCTACGGACACCTGGAAAACTTCAACAGGAAAGAAGAAACCCTAAAAGTAAACAAAATCTGGCTGCCAATCCTGAAAAACAATAAAATCAAAACTTAACACTTGCAAATGAATTCCACCCAGGGACAGGGGGATGTCCAGCAGATAATGGCCCATCAACCAACCATTAGCCAGACACTAATGAGCCTTGGATTTCTATACCGAGAAACTAACCATTCAAATACACAAATTTACATATCGTCACCAACAGGGACTCACAATATATAACACCCCTCCACACTCCTACCCAACCATTTTCTGAAGATGCCAGCCATAGATGCAGGCGAAACATCAGGAATAAACTCTTCCAGAACACGGCCTCACAGCCCGGAAAAACCCCACAGAAAACCTATTGATAAAATTGCATTTTTTGTAATAATCAAGAAATATAATCCCACTCAACCCAAGCAAAAGCTTTTAAGGGATCTAGTGATAATAGGGTCCTTGATGTGCTATGTGTGTTAGTTATGTTCTTCTTATTGCATCTGATAAATGCCTTCCCATCATAAAACCAATTTGATCTTCTGAAATACAGTTTGTTATGAAAGAGTTTATTTTCTTGGCCAAGACTAAACAATCAGATAGTTTGTAATTAAGAACATACTGAACACCAAAGCAAAACATAAACATAATCCTAAGAACTCAAACATATTGATTCTTAACAGTATGTTTTTTTAATTGTATAATGCTGCACATTATTTTAGTTGTCTGGCATGCATAGCTTAGTCTCTTTTTCATTTGTTTTCTTTAGGTTATTCTGATCCTCACCAAGTATTACCACTCTGATATGGGCAAAGTATTGGAGAGTTCTTTGTGGAGGTATGTTTATTGATACAAATGTCTATACCTTGCTTGAATGTGAAGCAATTGGGATTGTCGCACGCGTCTTTTGAAGCTCTGAAGTACCAGATTATAAATGATCGTCTGTTTTCACAGAAGGTGCTGCAGGTTGTGTTTGTTGTTGTTGTTCTAACAAATAACTTTTGGGTGAAAAAAACCTGGAAAGGGTTTTAAAACTTCAGGGCAAAGGATGCCAATTTTTGTACTTTGCGCTGTGCCTCTAAAGACAAATTAACCCAGAGTAATCTGGATTTGCTATAGTTCATCCTAAAACCGGAAAGTAGCCCATAGGTATTGAAAATCTGTTTCAAAGATGGCAAAGCAGTATCTGGGTTTATTAGGAATAGTAATTTGTCATTTGCATACATGTTAATCAAGTCACAAACCCCTCCCCCCATTTGAAGCCCTTGATATGTGGACAGTTTCTGATAAACTCAGCTAGTGGTTCCACTGCAATTATGAATAAGAGTGGTGATAAAGGGCAACACTGGTAGGTTCCCCTAAAGAGTCAAATTGGAAGTGAGTCTAAATTACTGATATGAACAATTGCTTTTGCTTCAGTGTATACATTTTGTATTAGATTAATAAATTTTCCTCCAAATCTTTGTTATGTAGCAGTCTGAGCAAAAAGTATCATTCCAATCTATCAAATGTTTTCATGGCATCTAGGGATAACAACAACTGGTGATTAGTAATCTTTGCCTGATTGATTGTAAGCATGGCGTACACAATCTGACATTTGTCTGCCTGGCACAAAACCAAATTGAGCTGTGGAGACGCACTTTGAAATGTAACAATTCAACCTTTTTGCCATTATTGAGCATTTAGTAATCTACATTTAGTAAAGAAATTGGTCTGTAAGAGCGCACTGTGTGCACGTTGCCTCCAGGTTTCAAAACTGGCACAATTTGCGCTGAATCCCATGAATGGAGGATGCATCTCCCTTCCAAGGCATCATTAAATATAACAGTTAGGTAGGAGGCTTGCAAAATTCACCACCAAACCAACCAAGGCCTGAGGATTTACTGTTTTTCAACTTTTTTATTCCAGCAGTAATCTTTTCTAGGGTAACTGGGCTATTTAGCAATTCACTATGTTTGGTGATAATGGATTTGGTTGGTAAAGAACACACAATGTCCAAGATCTTCTTCACCGTTAGCTCAGAAGTGTATAGCTTTTTATAAAACTCCCTAAAAGTATTTAGGATGGTTTGGAATCAACTGTGGTGCTTCTATTGTTCTGTCTTATAGCTAGAATGTTATTCCTCTTTTTGCTCTTATTTACAAGGCTAGCTAGCATTTCAGGTGATTTGTTTCCAAATAGTTCCTTTTGAGATAGACCAATAATATATGGATTTTATCTATATCTAATGCCATCAGCTCAGCTTTTCTAGAAGAAAGTTCAGAGGCTAGCTTGGTGCTACTACTGTTTTTATGTTATTTAGATAAATGATCAATTTGAGTTATTAATTCTTATCTCTATTTATTGATATATGTTGATTTACTTATACAGCTGCCTCTGAAAATGGCCTTTAAGGCATCCCATTTAATAGTATTACTTATCCCTGGCTGCAAATTATCTATAAAATAATTATTTTATTGGTAGGGGTAATTTTGTATCTGTATTGATTTTGGAAATAAATATTTGATTTGCCAGAAAGCTTGTTTTCAGTCTCCACAGGTGAGTCCTACATTCTACCATGTTCCACCTCCAGTGGAGCATGGTCTGACAACCAGGGCAGGGCATCCCTATACTGTTTTCCCCCCACTTGTGGGCATACTGATGGGCAAGCCAAAATATGATCTCTCTGGGAATATGAATTGAATGTTGCTGGGAAATAAGTATAGTCCCTCTCCAGTAGATGCATATCCCCCCAAACATCATCCAATGGTAAGAGGAGACCATCTCAGACAGATCAAACTTTTCTTTACCTGATGTGGAACGTGTTGCCGTTCTGTCTCAGCTAACGTCCATCACCATATTAAGAGTCACCCCTCCCAATAACAGTTTCTTCTGTTAACTTGGAAAACATATGAGTAAAAAACATTTTTTTAAAAAAATATTTTTATTAGTAAGACAGAACATACATCTCATACATAAAAAGAAAAAGAACAAGAGAAAGAATCTTCACCCATCTACCATCCTCTATAACATTCTCCTTATCGCACATATTGCTCAAACATACTGACCTAACTTCCTATCCAGCTTTCTCATGAGGGCTTAAATTGTAAAAATAACTTGTAATATCTGATTTAACTATACAGTGAGTATGCCTGTAAGTTCCAACACATAAACGTATCTCTTACTTGTCATTTCTCTATTCGACTGTTTTTCTCACTCTCATATTTATCTGGATTGCATCATATTGCTTCTCAATTTTCCTTGTATATGCAATTTAAATTCTTCAACAGAGTATAAAGGACTGAGATTTAAATTTAATAATGATAGATTTGAATTTGATAATGTTACTTATACATAGGTTTTATACTCTTGCTTTCTTTACATTATTAGAGTTATTCAATAGGGGATTGTTGCGAAGTTCCCCCATCTTTTTTCCAGAAAGTCTGATAGGCTCTCCCAAGCTATCCGATAATCTTCTACAAACTTACCTTTTAATAAGACAGTTAGTTTATCCATTCCGACCATGTCATAAACTTTAATTAGCCATTGATCGATTGACGGTATATCTTGACTTTTCCACATTGATGCATAGATTATTCTGGCAGCTGGCAGCATATAAAATATTAACTTCTCTTTCCCTCGATCAAATTTTCTTCATACATTCCTAACAAGTAGACTTCTGGGGTTAAAGAAATGTTGCTTTCTAAAATTCCATTCATTATTGTTTGTATTTGCTTCCAGTATTTTGTGGCATGTTCACCAGTCCACCATAGATGGAAAAAGATCGCTTACATTTCCAACATTCATTTTTCACCCCCTTATACATTTTGGATAACTTGTCAGGTGATAGATACCATCTGAAATACATTTTATACCAATTTTCTTGTGCATTTTGACTAAGAGATAAGTTTATTCTAAAGGTCCATATTTTTCCCCAATTTGCTAACTCTATTGGGTGTCCTACGTTTTGGGCCCACTTAATCATGCTGTCTTTAATAACATCTTCTTCCGTGTCCCACTGTAACAATTGTTGATAGAATCTTGTAATCAATTTTTGATTTCCAGATTGAATTATTTTTTCCCATGTTGCTTTGCTTATGCCAATACCTTCTAATTTCTTATCCATTCTGTATCTTTCTGTAATTTGTTTATAGAGGTACCAATGACATCGGAGTCCTTCCTTCTCCATTTTCTCTTGACTTTTAACTGTCAGTTGCTCCCCTTTTATTTCTAAAATATCTTTATATGTTATCCATTTTTGAGCATATTTTTTTTCCTTGCTAAAAAGTGCTTCGTGAGGGGAGAACCATAAAGGTATTTTCGGACATAGTCTTTTCCTATATTTTTTCCATACTTTCAAAAGGCTTTTTCTAATTTGGTGGTTGTTAAATTCTCTATTTATTGTATCTTTATTGTAGAATAAATAGGCATGCCAACCATATCTGTTATTAAATCCTTCTAATTTCAATAATCTTTCATCTTTTAAGGTTGCCCACTCTTTTATCCACATTAAAGCACAGGCTTCATAGTAAAGTCTTAGATTGGGTACGCTTAATCCTCTTATCTTTATATCTTGTAATGTTTTCATCTTGATCCTGGGTTTTTTCTCAAACCATATAAACTTCGAAATATCTCCTGATAAAAATCTTTCCATTGTGAATAATAGGGATCATTTGGAAAAGAAATATCATTTTAGGTAGAATGCTCATTTTGATTGCCGCAATCCTGCCTAATAGGGACAGTTTTAGATTTCGCCAATTTTTAAAATCATTTTTAATTTCAATCCAAAGTTTTTTATAATTATTTTGAAATAACTGTATTTTTGTTCATAATATTAATTCCCAAATAGCGTGCTTTTTCACTATTTTATATTTAGATAGATGAATCAGTTCATTTTCTTCCTCCCGTGTCAAGTTTTTTGTTATAATTACTGTTTTTTCTGTACTTACTTTCAAACCTGTTAACTTCTCATAGTCTCTTAAAATTTTTGTTATTATTTTCATCTCCTCCAGTGGATCCCCAAGTGAGATTAATAAATCATCGGCATATAGTTTTAATTTGTATGTGTAGTGTCCAACTTTCACTCCTTTGATTTTGTCTTCCTCCCTTATTTTTTTACTCAATGTTTCCATAACTAATATAAACAAAAGTGGGGAAAGGGGGCATCCTTGCCTGGTTCCTCTTTCAATTTGTATACCTTTTGATTTTTCTCCATTTATGATCAATTTGGCAGTTTGTTTATTGTAAATAGCTTGTATCCAATTTATGAAATCTTTTCCCGCGTTTATTTTAATTAGAATGTCAATCATTATGTCCCAATTAACACTGTCAAAAGCCTTTTCAATATCAAGGAAAATTAAGGCCAGCTTCTTCTCATTATGATGTTTGTAATACTCTAACAAGTTAATCACGTGGCGTACATTGTCTTTTAAGTATCTTCCGGGTAGAAATCCCCTTTGATCTTCCTTTATCCAATCAACCAATATTTTTGTTAATCTATGGGCCAAAATAGCAGTGAATAATTTATAATCTACATTCAACAATGATATGGGATGGTAATTTTTGGGATCTTGAGGATCTCGATTCTCTTTGTGAATTAATATTATATTAGCTTCTTTCCATGATTCCGGGAGAGCCCCTTTTTTTATATTATCCAATGTCTTCTTAAATGGATGAATTAATAATTCTTCCATAATTTGATAGTATTTCGGAGTAAAGCCATCAGGACCAGGAGCTTTCCCCACTTTAAGGGGGGAAAAGAGTAAAAAACATTTTTGACCCTGTTTTGGAGCAAAACATGAGGATCTTGCCTGCCAGGGTGCCCTTTACATATACAAATTGCCCACGTGGGTTCCGAAGGATCCCAGTGTCTTCGAAAGCACAGGGCATGGATAGGAGGATCACTGTTGTTCTTGCTTTGGATAACCCCTCTGCCCAGAACTGTTTACCTAAGTAGCTATAAAATTATATATTCTGATTGGTTCTGCATCTGTGGGTCTCCTGTAATAGGGTAATATCTGGGTGGTTGGATTTAATTAGCTGTAATAGTTTCCATCTCTTCACTGGGGAACTCAGGACATTGACATTTAGTGATAATAGTATAAGATCATTCATGGGTCAAGAATAACAAATTGCTGCACACCCCTTACCCAGGTGCCTAAAGTCACAACATATATCACTATCATGAATAGCATGCAGAGATTACTTCTGATGACACTAACATTAACCAGTGAACAAACACATTCAGCTTTAATGATAACCAAAACCATAGTCAACCCCAGATTAGGGAGACTCCCCGATTGTTAGGGGTCCTGTTGCCAACCCTGTGGTCAGCTACCCTTAGGGGACACCAGGGGAAGGATTTCTTTGAAGCTGTCAATAAAGAGTTGTATAGTTATTAATGATGCCCCAGGATTACCCAACATAAGATTAACGAAGTGAGTATGATCAAACATCCTTCCCCTTCTTTTTCATTAAGGTTGTCCCTAATTGAAGTAGGAGTCCTTGGTGGCTTTCCTCTCATGGATTTTGTTGCTGTCAGCTCCTCATACTGTGAAGTTGAAGACTTTCACAGCCGGCATCCATAGATTTTCCTTTTTTTCCCCCCGGGTTGTGAGGCCGTGTTCTGGGATAGTTTCTTTCTGACGTTTCACCTGCATCTGTGGCTGGCATCTTCAGAGAATGGTTGGGTAGGAGTGTGTGTGTGTGGAGTTTATATGCTGTGAACTCCTGTTGGGGAGAATATGTAAATTTGTGTAATTGAATGGTTCGTTTCTGGGTATAGAAATGCAAGGCTCATTAGTGTCTGGCTAATGGTTGGTTGATGGGCCATTATCTGCTGGACATCCCCCTGTCCCTGGGTGGAATCCTTTAGTAAGTGTTGAGTTTGATTCTATTGTGTTTCAAAACTGGGAGCCAGATTTTGTTTACTTTTAAGGTTTCTTCTTTCCTGTTGAAGTTGTCCAGGTGTTTGTGGATTTCAATAGCTTCTTTGTGCATTCTGACATGATAGTTGTTGGCCTGGTCTAGAATTTCTGTGTTTTCAAATAGCATTTTGTGTCTAGGTTGGTTTATAATATATTCTGCTATTGCTGATTTTTGTGGCTGGCCCAGTCTGCAGTGTCTCTCATGTTCCTTGATTCGTGTTTGCACACTGCATTAAGTGACCCTATGTAAACTTGTCCATAGCTGCATGGTATGCGGTAAACCTTTGCAGCTGTGAGAGAGTCTCTTTTGTCCTTCACTGAGCATAGCATTTCTTGGATTTTTTTTGGTTGGTCTATAGATTGTTTGGAGGATGTGTTTCCTCATCCGTTTCCCTATTCTGTCTGTGACTCCTTTGCTGTATGGTAAAAATACCTCCCCTTTGTGTGGCTGTTTTTCTTATTAATTCCTGTGGTTTTTTCTGGGTCTGGCTGCTCTTGTGATGTCTGATCTGGAGTAACCATTAGCCTGTTGAGTATAGTTCAGGTGCTTCAGTTCATCCTCCAGGTAGTTGGGTTCGCAGATCCTTTTTGCAGGGTCTACCAATGTTTTTATTGTGCTTCTTTTTTGTCCTGGGTAATGATTGGAGTTCTTGTGTAGGTATCTGTCCATGTCTGTGAGTTTTCTGTATACCTTGCTTTTCAAAATGTTCCATGTAGAAGTTTTCTATTACTGGGCTTAGGGGGCTGTCCATGGCTACCCCATCTATCTGTTCATAGAATTCGTTATCCCACTGGAAGTAGCTTGTGGTGAGGCAGCGTTTGAACAAGATTGTGATGTCCTCAGGATATATTTGTTGTATGAGTGCCATGGTGTCCATTATGGGGACTTAGCTATGCCTAGTAGAGGTAGTCTCCAACCACGTGACCCCACCCCCATAAATCCCCCCTAACTACCAGTTCTGACTTCTTGGAGGATTTCTGAGATTTGTTTCATCTACCACCTTGTCTTCATTTTGTGGCTTGTAGTAAAGTCCTACAACAATGTTGTTTTTATCCCCACCCCATTTATTTTTATCCAGATGCTCTCCACTGGTCCAGTTTGATCACTTGCATGGATTTCTGTACAAATGAATGTGTCTTTTACATACAGTGCTATTTCTCCTCCTTTTCTTTTCCATATTTACTTTTTAAACAAATTATATCCCTCCATTGTTATATTCCAATCATGGGAATCATCCCACCAAATCTCTGTCATACCTATAATGTCATAATTACCTTCCTGCACTAGGACTTCAAGCTCACCTTGTTTGTTTCCCAAACTGTGCATTGGTGCATAGACATCTAAAGCATTGATTTTTCTTGGTTTTCCCCCCGGCTGTGAGGCTGTGTTCTGGAAGAGTTTATATCTGATGTTTCGCCTGCATCTGTGGCTGGCATCTTTAGAGAATGGTTGGGTAGGAGTGTGTGTGGTGGTGGGGTTATATACTGTGAACCCCTGTTGGGGAGGACATGTACATTTGTATATTTGAATGGCTAGTTTCTGGGTGGAGATATGCAAGAAGGATTAGTGTCTGTTTGGCTAATGGTTGGTTGATGGCCCATTATATGCTGGAAACCCCCTTGTCCCTGGGTGGAGTTCAGTTGCAAGTGTTGAGTTTTGATGTTAGTGTTTTTCAGGACTGGACGCCAGATTTTGTTTACTTTTAGGGTTTCTTCTTTCCTGTTGAAGTTGTCCAGGTGTTTGTGGATTTCAATAGCTTCTCTGTGCATTCTGACATAATAGTTGTTCTGGACAGTTGTTCTAGTAGTTAATCTAAAGCATTGCTTGTCGTCATCTTTTTTTCTACTGTGAGTTTTACTGTGGCTCCCATTTTCTCCCTCAGCTTCTCTAGAATTCATATCCTTGTGTTTAGAACTTGCTTTTGGACAGATGTTTAAGCTGTCATCTCTAATCCCTCAAGGATTTAGTTTAAAGCATTATTGATCAGATTTGCCACACCTTTGCCAAATACATTCTTCTCGTTCCTTGTGAGGTGAAGCCCATCTGTAGCCATTAGTCCTTCATCTAGGAAGTGAAGATGATGGTCCCAGAAGCCAAACCTCTCCCGTTGACACCATTTGCTTAGCCAGTTGTTCACCTGCAGTATCATTCAGAAGAAAGGAGTACTTACTGCTCTGTGTTCTTGATGAGCTTTGGCAACTTGTCATTGACATCTTGGATACACATGCCAGAAGACAGCACACTTCCTGATTCAGCTTGTTCGGCTGGCACAGTTATTTCTGTACCCTTGAGTAATGAATCCCCTACCACCAGCACCTTTCTTTTCTTCTTGCTACAATTGGTGATTATATTGGCTCCTTCCCTGCCACGCAATGTTTCTTGCTGCCCATCTTCCGTTTGTGCCTCTTCACCACTGTTACTCTCAGGAAGATGTACTAAGTGATTACTTAGTTGAAGCTGTTCTGAATCCCTGTGCATAGTCTGCTCCTGACAATGACTGTCTTCCAGGGTGCTCTCTGTGTTAAACCCCTCTTCGTTTTCATTGGCAGTTTCTTCCTCTTGGTTCTGTGGGATCAATTCTCCATCTGTTCTATCCAGGAAGCCCTTGTTTTCTCTGATGTGTTGAAGAGTCTCAACACGTAGCTCCAGTGTACTGACCTTCTCTTTCAAGAGAGCCACCAGTTTGCACTTGCTACATTGTGTAGTCAGTGAGATTTTCTGGCAAGAAGACAAGCACTGCACATACATTGCAGCAGACAACAGAACCTCCTTCTTCCATCCCTGAAATTATTTTTACACCCTTTTCAGACTGTAATAATTCTTACTGATAGGACTACATGCTCCACAAGGTGTGTGCTGTTGGCTCTCAGAAAATGAGCTGCAAAGATTGAGGCAGCAATTATATAGCGCTAGTAGCTGCTAACTCTGCCCCCAGTATAATAATTCAGAGGGAATGTTACCAGAGCATGGGTAAGTAGGACTAGACAGTCTCTATCCAGGAGCAGCTGCAGTAGGTTTACAAGTTGCAGCTGGTGAAAGATATTTAAGTCCAGAAAGGTACTTAGAGACTCACAGAGAAGGATGGATATGACAACATTCCCAGAATGTAGACCCTTGGCCTCGTTGGTGGGAATTTATAGAAACTGGAGTTCAGAAAGACCTGGAGGGCTACAGATTCCCCATCACTGCTTACTGAAAAGCATGATACCATCTCAAATAAATTCCTTTAAGACCATTATTATCCAGATCAACATTACCTCAATTTTATCTGCACAGCACTGAGGGTTTGGGCCCCTCATTTAGTCCATTAAACATTATTGCATGTGGGCAGTGCTCCATTAACAAGGTTTGAGCCAAAGCTCAGTTTACAAATGCATAGATTTGAAGGCATTTGCACCATTTAGTCTTACCCTGCAATTACATCTACATGGCAGGACACTTGCAAACATTCTCCTTGTGGTGGTTTTGTGTTTAAAATTTTAACCTTTTAAAAATTCCTGAAATGATACATGTAATAGAAAAAGTACCTGGTATTATGAGAATATGGTATAGGAAGGGTATGTATACTGTGGAACCCCCTGAAGGGAATCAAGGAGTCTTTCTGTGTCAAGTAGTGGCAGGTGGTTCCCATGCTAGTTAGTGAGGCAGTGAATCCATGTTTTAGCTGGAGTTTTAAAAGAGTTATCCAGGGTGCTGAAGCTTATCACCAAAATATGTTCAGAACCTTGGGTAATGCCTTTAAAATCTGGATATAATCCCAAATTAGATTCACTGCCTTACTGATGTGTGTCACCACTAACTGGCCTTTGTCAAGATGGTATTATATGATATCTAGTGATTTAGATAACTCTCTCAACTCTTAGAATGGGAGTGGAAAAAGTGTAACCTGTGGGCTGCATGTGGCCCCTGGACCCCACTTTTGTAGCCCTTGAAACTCTCTACCCGTCCCCCAAAACTGCCCACACACCCTGGTGTATGATTTTTAGGTGATTTTTGCCTGAAAACTACTCAGAAATCCCGCAAACATGTTAAAATGTATTGAAAACACTGCTCCTATCCCCATAGCCACCCCATGTCCCTGTTTTTGTCCCTCTCAAAGTGGCAGTTGGAACTAATGTGATGTTACTTCCAGTCACCATTTTGAGAAGGGCTCTAAAGAAAAAAAAATAGGTGTTTTTTGACACATTGGGAAAATGCATTGAGGTCTGGGGGAAATTGGCTTCTAGCCCCTATGCAGTTGCCTATTCTAACTTAGAAGAATATCCAATTATCTCATTTTTACGGGAAAAAAGAGGATTTAAACTATTTTTATTTTTTCTCTGAACTTTAAAGTGCAAGGATTACACAACAATTTCTATGGTGGCTTGCAATGTGTCCCCAGGCTCTCAGTAGATGGCAGAATTGATGTTAGACCTATTCAGAATGATGTCATGGTGATAAACTGGTGTTGGAAGCTGGGAGACCTAAAGGAAACAAAACCTAAATGTTCTGTTAAGCTTCTGTTGATTTAGACAGCTGCAATTAAATGCTATGGCAATAAGCGAATTAAAAAGGCCACAGATTAAAAACAAATGGTCCAAAGGTCTGGCAAAATTGTTAAAGGTATGGCTAACACCATGCACTTTTATGTAATTAAAAATCAACCGCAAAATAAAATCAGATTTTATCAGCAAGATGCCCCTGATTTAAATCTGTATTGAAATATGGCCTTAATTATAGGCTGTAGGTGAGGTGAAACATTAGTTCTTTTGGCTCAGTGTTGTTGACTCTGGGAGCAGCTCTTCAGGTTTTCAGGCAGGGTTCTCTTTTAGCACTTCTTGAGATGCCAGGGATTGACCCTGAGAGCTTCTGCATGTAAAGCATGTGCTCTGTCTTCACCCACTGAATTTGGGTTACTGGTAGCCCCATCTTCCTTTTCCTGATCCCAGCTGCCTTATCCTCAGCTTTGCTGTGGCCTTACTTTTTGGAATCTTTTCTTAGGCTCCTAAATTTCTCCTTTCTATTCACTTTCCAACTGAGAATGCCCACTTTCCTTCCCTGTTGTGTCTCCTTCCTGCACAGCTAGCTTTTTGGCTTGTATTTTCCTAATGGGTAATTCATCTTCTTGCCAGGACTGAGTGTTGCCCTCTCATTAAAGTGAACATAGGCAGAGGGAGGGCATGACGGTGTTTTGTTTTTTGTTTTTGTTTTTTTGGTGGGCCAGTCTCCTAACCCTGCTGCCAATTTTTGGATTAAAATATTCTACTCTACAGTTTTCACCTAGAGGGACCCACCCCCAACATCCTCAAAAGTCTTAAAAGCAAAACTGGAAGTGGACTTCTTGCTGGTTTTGATTTTGATTTTAATTTGGGGGGCAGGGGCTTTCTAAGTCTAGTGTACAGTTGTCCCTCAGTATCCATGGATTTAAGAATTCACAGCTTGAAGATATTCTTAAAAAATAATAATCCAAAAAGCAAATCTTGATTTTGCCATCTTATATAAGGGACCATTTTGCTATGCCATTGCATATAATGGGACTTGAGTATTCATGGATTTGACATCCATGGGGGGTCCTGGAACCAAACCCCAGCGAATATGAAGGGATAACTGGTACTTCATGGTGTGTTCTTAAGTAAAAATTTGTCCCCTGGATGGTTTGAAGTTGCCTATTTATCAGGTCAGATGAGCTGTCTGGTGATGCTGCTACATGTTACTGGTGGTCCAAGTGAAAACTGTAGAGAGAGATACCTTTTGCCACCTAAGACTGATGTGCCAGTTGCTTTCCCCACTGATCAGATTATGTGGTTCCTGTTCCCCATGCTCTAATGAACTCCAAAGTAGACAAGAGCAGAGTTGCCATATCTCTGGACCTCTCCTGAAGTCTCCAGGAACTGAGCCCTGCTCCTGGCCCAAAGGTAAAGTCAGAAATCTCCAGTTGGTTGAGCTGTGCAAAGGGTGGTGGTGGGGAGGATACCATGTTGCTAGCAAACCACCTACTGCACAGCCTGGCTGGTTGGTTGCTGGAGACTCTCCAAGAGTGGGTCTTTGTTCCTCCCTTCCACTTCTGACACTGATGCTGCCCACAGAGCTCACCAAGACCTCCTGCTTTTACAAGCTTGTACAAGACAGGAAAAACTGAGCTGGTCAGGGAGAGCACAAGTTTACTTTAAGGGTGGCAGTTAAAATGGCAGCATAGTGCCGCATACAATGAGTGAACAGTACTGGAGGCTGGACTGTTGGTGCCATGGGTTATGGAGTGATGATGGACAGCAGAGTTTAGGGAGTAGCTCACCTTTCCCCCTAGTGAGTCATTTTCTTTGCAACATTCCTTGGGCAGCTTAATGTTTTCCCAGTATTCTCAGAGCTAGCAGATCAAAAGGGTAGCTAGCTACATTCACAGGATATGTTAAATAAACCATGGAGCAATGCTCTGTGGATGCTTTAGCCACTCCCACTGGTCATTCGTTACAGGCCACGATTTCTGGTTTATTGTGTTAATTCACCAAGGGTTGTCTAAATGGCAAAAATACTCATAGAATTCGAGGATAATACAATTTGTCATAATGGGGGTGGGAGAATACTCCATATAATCCTTGGGAAAGGCCTTTGTGTTTTTTCCTGAAGTTTTTAAAAAGCTAAGTGGGGAATGCACATTCCTGTTCGTTGTGACAACCAATTCGATTTGGTGTACATTCCCGATAAGAGCGGAAGTAGAAAGCTGATTGGTCAGACGTGCTCGTGGGGTGGTGCTTGAAACCACCATGTTGGATTTTTGCCGTAGCAATCATGCACTACAGTGAGACAATAGCCCTTTTTTTGTTTGTTTGCTTCTTTGTTAAAGTGGAAGATCACACCTTGGATTTAGTGTTTTTTTTTTTTAAACTGTTTTGTGGCAGCAACTCAAGATAAATAAAAACACAAGTAATATCACTCGCACCCACCATATTGATTCACAGGCATGCCTGTTGGAACAGCAAAAGCGGATAGCTTTGCATGCCTGCGATCTTCAAAAAAACTTGTTAAGACAAATAGAAGCTGTTGCGAATTGGTATTACTGCACACCAATCCACATTTTATTGCTTCGTAGAGACAAGCGCCAAGTGTCCCCTCTTTACTCTCATCTATATGCTGCTCAAAGGACAAAGATAATAGTGAGACAGGACTTTCCTTTACAGGAGGCATGCTGATTTTGCATAGCAATACTTTTTCTTCTATAAGCTTGACCATTTAACTAATGCTTTTCGTCAGTTTCAGAAATTAAGGTAACTGCCTTGTAATTTTCTGCATCCCCCTAGATCTTCTTTTAAAAATTAATTTTACGCTGGCTGCTTTCCAAATCCTAGTACAGAAGCCAAATTTAGGAACAAATTATATATTTTTGTTAGAAGATCAGCAGTTTTGCAGCTCTCTCCAGAGAATCTCACTTGCCTTCTGTTCTCTTGTCATTTCACCATCAAGCAAAGAGTTTTTAAAACCCTGGTTGAATTAGCTATTCTACTGCTACTATTTTGCGCTCTTACTATTGTGCCGTTTTTCTTGTGGGTTATGTTTATCCATTGTATCCATTGTATCTGATTTGTTAGCAGTCCTGGGAGTGGTAATACTGCAGGGCAGGATGCATTCTAAAAATAAATAATATCCGCAGTAACCATAACACAGGCTTCGGTCTCCTACAAAGAACTGTGTACTGAGGGGAGTCTGTGGCCTGTGCTGTATCTATGCAACATGCTGTATGTTTGCTATGTGCTTCTCCCTTCCTCATGCTGAGGTTCATACTCCAGGTACCTCTTCTCCTTGTGTTGCCTGTCATTTAGGTATGGGGAGATCTGAGTTAAATAACTCAATGTTTTTCTATATACAGTAGGACTCCTGTATCCACTGATTTATTATCCACTGATTCATTATCCACAGAACACAAAAAAGCACACCTACCATAGAGTCTTCCTAGAAAATGTGTCCTCTCTAGCCATTTCCTAGGTCCTCCAAGGCAACTCTATGGTATTTTAAACTGGAAGTCCCATTATTTTCAATGGCATTTGCTATTATCCATGGTTTTCAGTATCCACGCCCCGCCCCCCGAACCAATCCCCAGCAGATATGGGCATCCTACTGTATTTTTAGCAGAGAGGATTACCTCCCCAAACAACTGAATTATGAATTATGTCATGGAGAAATATAAAGATATATCTCAGTTAAAGAAACAGATGTGTTCCTGGGCATTACTTCTTTAACAGAGCTGCTCTTGACTTTTCTTGTTTCAGGCAGGCATACACAGCTACAGTAGGATTAGCTAGAACAGAATCACATTCTTCCCTGGCTTAAGCCTTATTGTGCTGTTTACTGCAGACGTGCTATTGCAACATGACCCCCAAAGTCTCCATTCCTCTTCCCCGATGCCAATGCTGCTAAAAAATTTCAAGCTAGACAGAGGATGTGGAGGAAAAGGGGGCAGTTATCAGGTGCAGAAAACCTTTATAAAAGGAGCTTCACTGTCATAGGATTTGTTAACTGGGGTATGCTTATAAAATGGAAAGAAAATGAACCCTTTCTATTTTGTATCAGGTAGGCAATGTACATTGTGCTACAGTAGCGTATGTAGAGTACAGGCCAGGACCCAAAGTTTCCAGTAGTTGTTTTCTACATCCATCATTTTTTCTTAACTGTGTCTGCCCACTCTCTCTCTACTATTGCCACAGAAATGCCATAGATCATATTTTTAGAAAAATACATGCATGTAGGTAATAACATGTGTATAACACACAACACGTGTGGGAAATATTTACAATAGGAGTATTATCTTCTATGAAGATGTTAGCCTTTTGGAAATGTTGAGGGAAACATAATACAGTACAGTATCTGTTAGCTGATTTTTGCATTCTCTCTTAATTTCAACCTGGTAATTTCAAACTTTAACAAATCAATTTTCATACTCTTTGAATAACTTCTTGGTTGGAAATGAATTTTTCATCAAGTGTGTCTGCTGTTGGATATTGACATTTATGATCTGACTGTCTTGTGAACTTTGTAAGAATTCTCTTACATTTCCCCCCTATTTAATTCAATATATACAGCATTGGTATGCCGTAGTATGATATTGGACACTTTGTAACAGTGTTCACACAAGATTTCCTTGGGATTTTATACTCTTTGCTTGTATCTGTACAAAAATACTGTGGAGATTTTCAGACTACACTGTTATAGTGTTACTATTCCACTTTAATTGCTCTGGCTTCCTGCTGTGGAATTCTGGGGTTTGTAGTTTAGTGAGGCCTAAAATATCTCTGGCTGAGAGTTGTAAATGCCCCTCCCTAAACTGCAAATCCCAGGATTCAACAGGAGGCAGCCATAGCAAATTAAGTAACACTATAACAGTGTTGTCTGAAAATCTCCTGTAAAACAAGAACTGCTTCTGCAATGTTAGATGTCTCATAAAATTCCCTTTTAATGTTGAAGAAAAATATGGACAGTAGAACCACCATATCTGGGGGAGGGGAGACTTGCCAGGACTTACTGTGGAAACCGGAAGCCATGGATCCTATTAAAATGAATGACTTCCAGCCCAAACATACCATACTGTTGTGCTGGAGGACCTAGAGAATCCTAAAGAGAACACCTCTCTAGGCATCTTCTAGGTCCTTCAGGGACTCTGTGGTTAGCTTCTGGCAGAAGCATAGCATAGAATCACACTAGAGGACCTAGAAGATAATTAGAGAGACCATGCGTTCAGCTAGATGGGATAATTAATTGCAGAAAATAGTGCATTAACTCACCATATTTATTTATTTATTTATTTATTGATGTATTTATGACCCTGCTCTTCAGCCACAAAGGCTCTCAGAACGGCTTAGCAACAGTACTTACAAATCTGCACTGCTTTATAGTGTGCTATGCACTCTCTAAGCAGTTTCCAATGTGTGTTAGTTAATTGCCCCCACAAGCCATGTATCCATTTTACCAGCCTATGAAAGGCTGGAAGGCTGAGTGAACCTTGGAGCTCTCTGGGATCGAACTCACAACGTTGTGGCTGCAGTACCGGCATTTAACCACTGCACCACTAGAGCTTCCTATCACAGCAGTGTTCATTTGACTCCATAATACATTTGCAAGATCGCTGGCATGAGAAGCTATCTGTGTTTGAAGTTCACATGAAGCATGTTTGCGAGTAAAGATGGTGGCTGTGAGTGAATCATGTGCATTATTATTCCCCAAAAGCTCCCTCTGTTTCCTTCCCCTCCCCCGTTAAATCAGAAACATGGAAGAGTGATCTTTTGCTTTAAAAAAAAATATTTTTTGCTCTGCCACTCAAAAGTAGCACATAATCTCTTCCGTGAAAATCAATGGCAGCTCTGGCCACTTTGTCACCAGCACATCCAGCCAATCATATTTTGACTTCTGGGATGTGCCCCAATTTGAATTGGTGTTTGAATGGGCTGGAATGCACCTTTCTGTGTATTTTAAAAAAAATCACGATAAACAGTGAAGGCTGTTATCATGAAATACTTGGCATTTTTGATTCCCTTCTTTTCAAATATGGCGAATCCCTGTGGGAGCTCATCCCACTGGACAAAAGGTATTTTGCATTCTGGGAGTGTTTTTTTCACCATCTAGATAAAACCCATATTTTTTCAGATGTATGGAAGTGAAACCGCAGATACAGATCCCGTGGATACGGGAGTCGTACTGCATTTGGGGGAAAATGTATGTCTGTTATTTTTAAATAAAAAATTAAATCATGCATTCTTTTTAAACTATCCCATATGTACAATCCAGTTCATCCCTTAGACATCCTCAGTATTCAGGGCAGCTGGTGGACAAAGCTGAATTATCTCCTTTCATAGCTCCATGGGATGGTGTCATAACAGCCCACCCAAGGATTTCTGCTGCCTGAAGTCCAGGGTTGGCCCTTATTCCTATCCCAAACCCAGGGATTCCTCTTCGTTGCCACCACTCCCTGTCTTGCTGCTTTTTCTTGTCTAGGCAGGGAGATCATAGACAAGATGAAATAAAGGAACAATAATAACTCTTTTCTCTACTCTAGAGAAGGTTCTTGATAGCTGACCAAAGCAGGCGATTTTGAGGCGAGGTTGAGAAATAACAGAAGCTTTTATTTCAATCTTAGGATCTATGTCACTTGAGAAGGTAAAACATTCCCAGGTTCAGCTTAAGGATTATACATATACATTCATTCAGAGCACTTAGAAATAAAACCATAAAATCTAACGCAATCTAACTACACATTCCCTAACTACTACATGCAGACTAACTTACCGTCTCTGTAGATGGAATTCAGAGTCTTTTTGGATCCTTTTTGGAGGCCTCTGGATAAGGCTGGCTCCTCCCAACCCTTTGGTATCACAGATTGTCTTTTGGGGCATTTCATGGTTGTGTAGGCCATCGGGCCCCAGCTAGCTCCATCTAGCTGGTCATGTGCTCAGCCAGTCTGACACAGAACAAAAGAAGGATAAAGAACTTTTAAAAGTCCTTCTTGTTGATTCCTGATTGGCTCTGCCAGTGCCCAATCAGAGTGGCTATCTAGCCAGGTGATGTGACATCATGTTTATTTAATGAAGGTCTCCCACCCATTCCCCATTTCCAAATAAGGAGTGGAATTTTCCAATACTGATCCTGTGAGTTGTGAAGGTGAGCTCCCATGCTGGCATAGCAAGCCAGCATGACAGGTGGCCTCCTCTGTAGAACAGCAGAGGACAATTCTGTCCACACTCTCTTTAAATCTTATGATTTATTGAATATCACAGATATGCTGATGACATCCAGCTCTATCTTTCTGCCCCAACATCTTCTCCCTTGAAAAAAATGGATATCTCCAAATACCTCTGATATTTTTACTGGATCTCTACAGAATCATACATGTAAATTAGCAATGAAAACCTTTTGGCCCATAGGACAAATTTGGCCTTTCCAGTCCCAGAAGAAGCACCTCCATGAAGTCTCATCTCCTGAGGGGAAGAAGCAGAGGAGCAAATGAGCCATGGCTTCACATTGTGGTTACAACTGAATCTATTTTAATCCTCCCTTGCCTCCCATTTTCCAAATATGACAATGAACAGCAGACAAAGCAGATGTTTAACTTGGTTGGCACGTGAAGGAGCTGCTCCTCCAAGTGCTTGCTGCTTCCCTTTGCTTGCTACTTACTGTCCTGACCGGGATTGTGACAGGTAGGAATAACAGATGGCTAACTTGGTTGCTGTCTGGAGGAGTTTCTCCTCTAAGTATTGGTCAAGTCTGTGACTCACAAGTTCTGTCCTGGGTGGAGAACAGTAATGAAATATCTTTATTCATACGTAGAGAAGCATGGAGAAAAGCAAAATGATTCAGGTGATCTCAGTGGAAAAGAGAGGGGGAAGGGGCCGGGGTCCACTTCTGGATTGATCCATGGGTTCCACACTCTTGGAGTAAAAGTTATTGTTATCCTCTTTGCAGTTACATTAAATTGCTGGTTCAGTTAAATGACCTGACCAATCTTTCAAGAACTGATGAACCCCAACTATTAACAAAAATACTTACTGAAGTCCTTTCCTTATACATTATTTTGTATTAATTATAGTTTATTCATCTAGTTTGTGCAGTGTCTTGCTATTTTGTATAAATAATTTCTGTGGCTTACTCTGTCTTCTACACATTTTAACAAAACCATTATTTCCCCCATCTTTTAATGAATTTTAATGGGTTTAATTCTATGAATTAATTGCTTTACAAATATTTTTATATTTTTAAAATATATTTTTATATATTTTAAAGTTTCTGTATATTTTTAATCTGTTGCAGTTTTAATATACTATAAGCAACCTTGAATCCCAATATTTGAGTAAAAGGTGGTATATAAATAAATGATGATGGTGATGATGATGGCCCAGATTCTTGTAAAAGATAAAAAATAATAAAATGAGCTCTGTTACTGATATTTTATTTATTTTTCCTCTCCAACTGGAGTGTTTGCTTATTATCAAATTCCTCTGAATTATTTACTCTCTTTAATATATGCAACTTTTGCATTTGGTTTTCTTACAGCATTCTTTACTTAGCCACTAAATTCTAAACCAGTTTGGTCTTATTAATTTTACTTTATATGGAAATCTAGTTGCTTTCTCTATTAAAAAAAAATCAGATAAGGCTGTTGTGTGCTAGCTTTAATAACCCCTCTACTGCCTTGCAACTGTTTTGGCTTTTCTTCTTTGGCCCTGATCCAAAAATGCTCACATGCAAAAAGGGCTCCACATAAGGCACCCACAGCAACACTCTAGGCATGGTTCTGTTGATAACTACACTGAGAACCTATGTTTTGCCTGGATGAAGGGAGAAGTGATTTTATGCTAGTCAACTTGCATACATCTTATGTATGTGTAAAATGTGCTATAGGATTACTGTTCTGTTTTGCAGGTTCACAGTGAGTTATGTTTGTTGTTGTTATGTGCCTTCAAATTGACTCTGAGGGTGACCCTCTTCTAGGCAAGATTTATTCAGGGGAGGTTTGCCATGGCCTTCTTCTGAGACTGAGACAGTATGACTTGCCCAAGGTTACCCAGTGAGTTTCCATGGGTGAGCAGGGATTTGATTGCTGGTCTCCCAGAGCCCTAGTCCACACTGAAATCACTACGCTATGCTGGTCAGTTACCTACAATCAAATTCAGTGCTTATCATGTCTTGCTTTTTAAAACTAGCACTATGGTTTTGTGAAAAACAGGCTCCTGGTCTGGTAGAACTGAGGACTATGCAGACTGATCACTTGTAGGTAAGTAATTCTTCACTAATCTCATTCTCAAAGGAAGCAATGAGTAATTTTAGCAATGTTCTTCCCACTGTGAGAAAGTCTTCAAAAACTGACTGTTCACATTTCAGGATTTATTCTGGGGGGGGGGGATGCAAACATGAAACATATGCTGCATAGAAAACAGCATTTTCTGTGGAGGAAATGGCATTTCCTGTGCAGCTTTTCAAAATTCTATATTATTATATTCTATGCAGAAAATATATTATCTCTGGTGCAGAAAATATATATTGTTCTATACATATTGCCCAGAACAAGCCCTAAACTGTGAAGCTTCTCACCATTCCAATATTTTCCTCATAAGGGTTTCCCTCAGTTGAGAAACATTTTTTAAAACCATTTCCCCCTATATTTTCAAATATTCTTTCCATCCCTAATCATTTGGCACAATATAAAATGCTCAGGTAGACATTTCAGCATAAGCAAACTTCCAAAGGCAATGATGTTACTTCTTCTTTCACAGGAACCCAGTTAGCGGCCATGTTACTGCTGCTGTAGTATTTACTAGTTGGTATATGGATAGTATATTTTTAAAAAATGTGCTGCTCAAGTTGCTTATGTGTTTGGTTAAAACACTAACCCCCTCTCCCCATCCCCATTGTGAAAATACCAAAGTATGTACTTCACAGCCAGGTCAGCAAAATAAAAAGATGAGGCAATCTCTCTCCCCCTCCCCATCTTTTTTGGGGAGTGGATTTGAGACAAGCTGAAATAACTGGGTTGTTGAGCGTTTAGGTTGGGTTAGGAGATCAGAGAGGCACAACATTGCACCAGTAACATCCCCTTCTGATCATCTCTTTTACTAGTACAGTAGTATGCCATTAGCAACCTGAGTAAATGACCAATCATCATCAGTGGCATTCAGTCATATATATACATGATCTTGTATATGAATTCTGAATTGAGAACTACAGAGACTGGGGACCCATTCACACTGCACAAATATAGTGCTATATTCTACTGTAGCTACCATGGCAACACCCTATGGAATCCTGGGGCTTGTAGTGTGGTGAGGCATTCTGGCTGACATTTCTAAATACCATTCCCTAAATTGCATATCCAAGGATTCCATGGGATGTTTCCATGGCAGTTAAAGTGGAATATAGTGCTATAAATGTGTAGTGTGAATGGGCCCCAGAAGTGCTTACAGTCCCTTGCATTATTCATTGAAGCATGAAATTAGTACTCTTTTTTTTTTTTTTTTTTGCAGATAGAGGAATAAGTAATGAGAGCTGCCCAGTGGCTTCATGATGTAATATGAGAATCAGCCCTCAGATTGTGACTGTTTCTGTTTCTGTCAAAGGACTACATTGTCCCATGTAGCCCCTTCCACAGCAGTGGAAAGTGGAGGGCAGCATTCTTGTATTAGTTTTATTACTTAACAGAAGATGTAGCTCTTCAGAGACAAGACAGCTGTGTTCTCAGGCTCATTTATCTGGTAGAAATTATAAGTTGAAAGACTGAGAAACTGAGGTTTAGCCACTCTTGTTTCTTCAAAAAAAAAAAAAAAAAAAGAGTGGTGCATGGGTATTGATTTATTGAATTGAATATTTATATACTATCCCATAACCAAACATCTCATGACAGGGGACAGGGAATAAAACATCAGAAAATTTAAAACAATTGTTGTTGTGTGCCTTCAAGTAATTTCTGACTTATGCAATCCTAAGGCGGATCATGGGGTTTTCTTGGCAAGATTTTTTCAAAGAGGTTTGTGGTCCTGCCCCATTTGCATGGATTGAGGGCCTAACTATATCTTGTATGAGTGTAACAGAACTTTGGAAGCAGATGGACAGGAGAATGGAAGGAAAAGCTGTGGGTGGGATTAACCTTTTCTTTCAACTGCTGTGTCTCCAGTCAAAATTGCCTGACAAATTGCTTTTCGCTTGCGGTGTTCTTGATGCATCTTCCCTTCCTCCTACTTCACCATTACATGTACAGGAGGAAGGGTAAAACTACCATTACAGGAGACTGGACAGTTAAGTTTTTGTTTATGTACAGATGTGTGTATCATCATGGATTTATACTCTCACACAACAAGGACAAGACAGACTTCTGCCCTTGATCCCAGTGGGAGAACAGCATCAGAGCGGGCTGGGGTTTTTCTGTCTCCCATGTTTCTGCGACATATATAAGTCTTGTTCTACATGTTTTTATTTGTTTAGAACAGACCCTGGAAGTAACTAATTACATAGTTAGATAGTTGTAATTATAATGTAAATGTAGTGACTAAAGTAACTACAGTTGTCCCTTCATATTCGCTGGGGTTTGGTTCCAGGAGCCCTGTGGATACCAAAACCGTGAATACTCAAGTCCCATTATATCCAATGGCATAGCAAAATGGTATCCCTTTTATAAGATGGTAAAATCAAGGTTTGCTTTTTAGATTTTATTTTTTTTTTAAGAATATTTTCAAGTCATGAATACGTAAATCCGTGGATACCAAATCTGTGGATACGGAGGGACAACTGTAGTTGCATAATGAGTTTCTTGCAACCAACTTTTATTTTTACAGTAACAAAGACTTGAAGAAGTCATATTATGATTGTAATGTGATGAAAGATAACTTCTTTTGTAGTGTAACTGTAACTGACTTTAGGTACTTTTATAGTTGCAGGGGGAGAGAAGGTAGGGCTCTATTACTTAACTATGCTTTGTACCATATGCTAACAGCTTGTAGCACTCTTGATGTCTGGTTTACAAGTACTGTGGACAGCTTTAATGGAATTGCCTTTTTGAGGTGTGTGTATGTGTTTGTGTGTGTGCCAAAGTCATAGCAGTATTATATTTCAAAAGTAACACAATGAATGAGAGTTACCTTACTGGTGTAAGTGGTAGCTTTCCTAGTCATTTAAAACTTTTTTTAAAATAGGTGTTTAAATTAGAGACAGTCTGACAGGAATTTTACAGTTTTATGCAATTCTCTTAGCCCTAAGGCTTTAAAAAATATATTTATTTGTTTAGGTAATGGGAAATGCAACAGATTTTATAAACATGCAACAAGTACCAATGAATCACTTGTTAAGAGTTACGGTGTGACAGGGCTGAATTACTTTCAAGAAGTAAATTTCCAAGTTCTGCTTTTTTAAAAGCAAAAAAGACATTTTAAAAAAATAGTTATAAAGGTTTCAACAGTTATATGGTATTTGCCCTTAGACAATTGCAAGAGAAATGTAGAGAGCAGAACAAGGGTCTCTATGTAACATTTGTCGACCTCACCAAAGCCTTCGACACTGTGAGTAGAAAAGGTCTGTGGCAGATCCTGGAAAGACTAGGATGTCCCCCCAAATTCCTTAAAATGATTATCTTGCTACACGAGGCCCAGCATGGTCAAGTCAGATGTGGCAATGCTCTTTAAGAGCCTTTTCTAATAACTAATGGAGTGAAGCAAGGTTGTGTTCTTGCTCCAACTTTATTTACAATCTTCTTCAGCATGATGCTCCAAAGGGCTACAGCAGAGCTTGAAGAGGAAGACGGCATCTATATACGTTACCGTATTGATGATAGCTTGTTTAACTTAAGCCGTGTGAAGGCTCGCACTAAGACTCTAAATTATCTAGTCCGTGAGTTGTTCTTCGCTGATGTTGCTGCCCTTGTTGCCCACACAGAAGCAGCTCTGCAGCACCTAACATCCTGCTTCGCAACAGTTGCAAAGCTGTTTGGGCTGGAAGTCAACCTGAAGAAAGCGGAAGTTCTCTACCAGCCTGCACCACAGGACGAACACATTCCCACATTGCCTTCGGCAAATCTGTGCTCAAGTCCGTTCAGCAGTTCACCTGCCTGGGAAGCATCATCTCCTCAGATGCCAAGATTGACAAAGATATCGATCACAGATTAGCAAAGACATATAGCGCATTGGAAAGACTTTACAAAAGAGTCTGGAGTAATAAACATCTGAGGTGAAGCACAAAAATCAGTGTGTATAGAGCCATTGTACTTACGACTCATTGAACGTTTTCATCAGCGCTGTATATGCAGAATCCTAAATATACACTGGACTGACTATGTGACAAATGTTGCTGTCCTTGAGCAAGCAGGGATCACCAGCATTGAGGCCATGATATTGAGAATACAGCTGCGCTGGGCAGGGCACGTTTCTAGGATGGAGGACCATCGCCTCCCAAAAATAGTACTCTACAGTGAACTCACCACAGGTCAGCGTAAGAGGGGCGCTCCAAAAAAGCGATACAAGGACTCCTTTAAACAGCATCTCAGGCTCGGCCAAATTGATCATCAACAATGGTCCGCCCTGGCCTCTCATCGGGAGGCATGGAGGCTCACTATCCACAATGCTGCAGCCTTATTTGAGAACTCACGCCGAACAAGTCTTGAAGAGAAACGGCAACGCAGAAAGAATCACAACCCAGAAACAACACCCAAGGAGACCTTCTGCTGTGCTTTCTGCAACCGGACTTGTTTATCTCGGATTGGCCTCTTTAGTCATCAGCGTGTTTGCAGAAAGTGCGTGATGAGTCCTTCCTGAATCTTCGTTTGCGAAGAAAAGCCAGAGAGAATACAAAGGTTACTAGGAATTCAGGAGGATTCAGGAACATAACTAGTTGTTTTAAAAGTAGCTTTCCAAGCCTTGATGTGTATGGTGTATACTAGTGTAAAAGTAAAAAAAAGAAAGAAAGCCAAAACTTGACCCACAGAACCTGGGCTGATTTATACATAGATCAATGCAGTAATTCTGTCTGGTGTGGCACCGCTTCTGGCATTTTGTAATTCCTGCTTTTTTGCGCTTTCCTGCCATGGTGGCAAGAGCAGAGGGGGTTGGTGCTTCTTTTATAGTAGGTTCTCCAATCCCTGGTATGGACTAAGCCATCCCAGGAGAATCTAAGAACAATACTGGCCCCCTCTACTGTACCCACCCACCCCAGTTTTCTCCTCCCTCTCATTCCATTCCCTCCATCTGCCCCAGACCTGTGCACCACCCCATCCCTCCTCCTGCTCCCCCTCCCCTCCCTTTTCCCCTCCCATGCAAGTGAGTGAGCAAATGAGGGAACTTGGGTATGGCCTTGGCAGGTCTTGGCTATTATAATAGGGTCTGCAAGTATTTTCCTTCTTATCTCTATCCCTGTGTATGTTTGTGTCCTCACAGGGGGGGCTTTTGAGGGATCTCCCCTCAATTCAGTGACCCTGAGTTCTGCAATTATGAAAGTGGGTTGAGAGGGGGAAAGAAAAAAAAAGCTTCTTCCCACTTTTTCCACACAGTGTTTTCATTTGCTAAACCATCACAAATGCTCCCTTTTCACTTGCTGCCACATCCCCCTTTCAAAACCCCACAAAACCCACTGGCCTTTCTTATTGGGCTCATTGATTCTGCCTCTTTTTTTCACAGCTGTAGAATATCCCTCACCAAGGTTTGTTCTCTTTCTTTTTTGGAGACAAGGAGCCAATGGCTGAAATGGTCCCCACAGGGTAATGAAGTTGTGCAGCCCCATCGCCTTCACTTCCTGTCAGGACAATTCCCCACACCTAAAGCCTCTCTCTGTGTCCTTTGTGGCTGTCTCTTGTGTCCCACCACTTGTGGCTCGGAGTGTGTGTGCCTTCCCCCTCCCTTGCACTGCAGCTCCTTCCTGCTGCCCTTGCCTGCCATCCTGGCCACACACACCCCACCTCTCTCTTGCTTCTGCCCCACTCCGTCTGTCCACTCTAGAGACCCACACACACACACCGCCCTCCCTCTCCATCCTATCCCCTTCCCCTCTCCCACCTGAGTGAGTGAGCGAGGTGCCTGTGGCTGGGCCTAAATCCACAAAAGTTTAATCTGCAAATGTGGAGGGACAACTCTCAGCACTCCTTTGAGAGGAAACACCAAAGAGTCTTAGCCGCCATCATTTTTCTGCCCAGGCATTCAAAAAGACCAGACATGAGACATGCAGTCTTCCCATTGGCCTCAGTAAGCATTTGAAAAGATTCTGTTGGTGTTTTGTTCAATTTTACTAAAAATTTCAAATTGACACATTGCTCAACTTTCAAACTTAGCATTTTTCCAGCATACAACAGACAACATAGCTGCTTTAAATGACGACTGACAATTAACTGAATGGCTGAGAGTGTTGATATTTGTAAGGCAGCTTCAGACATTTTCAACGTCACCACTCAAGTGTTCACAATCAGTTCTCCCTGATTTGTCTGAAAGGTAGAAACACAGTCTCATTATTTAATAGACAGACCTTGTGTATGGTTGATCTGCCATAGCCAAATGGTATGATAACATTAGCATATACCCTGGCCCAGTGTGCCTTTGTATATGTACCATGAGGTTTCCTCTATACTTGTAGGTGGTGGAAATCCTCAGTCCCTGTTGGATTTTCATGAATAACAGAGTTGAAGGTATACTGGACACTGTGAAAAATGTAGGTGACCATCTCCAGATGAAAATGCTGAAATGTGAATATTGATGCTCTTTATTTGCTTCACTGTATTTTAATGTGGTAATATCTGTGGTTAATCCCATTTTTGTGGGTTCTGCACTACAACAGGTAAGGCTGCGTGAGAACCTGAGGTACAATATGGACTGGGGAAAATCAGTTTTTTATTCAGAAATGATGTTAGTCATTCTTTTTTTTCTTTTAAAAATTATTTTATTTTAATAAAGTTTTCATCAATAAAACCAAGCTTAAGTAGTCAATAGTTTGTTATAGAACTCTTTCTATAACTGCAATAACATACATAAATCAAAAACAAAATCTTGTCTTTTTGGTCCCCTCCCTTTGATTCCATATCTATGGACTGAAGTACTATGATGTTAGTCATTCTTAAACAAGACAGTTTGGGCATAGAAAGTCTAGCAAGAAACCTTGATCGAATGCTTTCTGCCACAGCATAGGAAGTAGAGCATCAACATTCACATTTCAGCAGCTTCTTCATCTGTAAATGGTTGCCAATATCCAAAGCTATGCCTGTGCAAGGGAGAAAAAGCAGTGGATAGCAGTAACCAGCTGGCAGTACTGTACAAAATTTCTTCATAAATAAACTATGTTTGAGGAAAACAAATTGAGGAATGCTATTTTTATGTTCACAGACTTTTAAAAGATTCTGGGTATCTTAAAACAAAAGAAAAGAAAAATCAGGACAAGTACCATTGCAGGACATGTTCGCTGTACTTTGCAGATTCACTTTTGGCACCTTTTTATGTGTGAAATCCTTTGTATAGCTGATGGAGCCATATTTGTCAACACTGGTGCTCAGAATGGCAGTCTTTTGTAGGGTTGCAAGGGATTTCTTGTATACAAGTGGAACATTCTTTAGGATCATTTCCCAGTTCTGGTGCCTTCATTTTTTTCCACATGTTGCCATAGTTGAGAAATAGCTGGACCATTGGAAGTTGGAAATGCAATCCAAAGCCGAAGAATTGGCTCAGGGTATATGTTTCACCCATCCTCCACCCCCACTCAAAGAAGATGCATTGCTTATCACTTGTGATTACTTTTATTATAGGTGCGAGCTTATCTGTATTGAGTAAGACCAATTTTTTTGAGGATTCTTCACATGCAGTCAATTCAGAATATGGTACTTGTTACTTGGAATTGTCTATAGGAAACATATAACACTTCAGTGAATGCTGACCTTTCTCCATCCAGTTCAATGATTTTGGTTTGGGCCTCAAAATCCTAGATGGTTTGGAACAGGATACCATTGGGATCTTCTGCTCTCAGTTCCACTTCAGTCAGCACAAAGAACATAGGAGGAGGCCATGCTCAAGAGATACTCTTCTTACCATCTGAAATTGAAGTAGGATGGTCACACTGATCATAAGAGAGGCCTTTCAGATTCTCTTGTGACAGGGGTATTCAGACAGCCACTTGCTGTGTAAGATCTACTGCTGAAGATATTGGTATTGTTTATCTTGGTATTGTTATCTTGGTAAGACATCACCTGGCATTAGCTCTAATAATCCTAACTTTCATCTGGCTTTGATTTCTGTTTGTTTTGATTTTAGTGTTTTGTTTTAAAATCATGTGTAGGCTATCTTGAGCTTTTTCAGCTGTGAGATGAGATTGAAGTATTCAAAGTGATATATTGAATATGATCAGGAAAGCTTCTGATTTTATTTTGTACATGCCAGTGGCTTTAGGTGTGTCACAACGTTCCTTCAAAATTGATCAGTGACTTGTTAGTTGCAGATGCCACTCTCCTGGCAAGTTGTTTTGTGGTGTGGCTTTTAAAATGCCTTTGCTGTTTTCTGTATTCAAGAATAAACCACAAGGTTGCTCAACAGGAAGGGCAAAGGATGAAGACTTGATGTGACTCAAACTGTGCAGGAAGAAATTAAAGCTCAACAGCTTTGAAAGATGGATGCCTCTCAGCAGGAACTGAAAGAGGAATTTCATGTAAGAACAGAAAACTGAGATAGGTTGCTAGGAAACTGATAAATGAACTGGAAGATAGGTTGAGAGGAAAAATTGAACAACAGATGGAACCTGCCTTTAGTCTCACAAAGATTGACAGTCATTCCCATGTAACTGGATGGGTGTGAAATGTCACAACTAAGCAATATGGTAATGGATTACCTCTTCCTGTGTCCTGTCTAACATTGTCTGGCGATATGTTGCTGTTCTTGCTGTTTATAAATGAAGAAATAAAAATAAACAGAAAGTGAAGGTATCATGGTGCCTACTGAAGAGGAAGGAGAAACTAATATGTATGGCTTCTCCAGACTAAATAGAAAAATGTTTGCATCCCTTTAGAATGTGTCCCTTAGTTTCAGGGACTTCTCTCCTGAAAAAAAAAAGCTGACCCAGCAAAGATTACACTCTGTACACTCTGACAGCAAGGAATGGGGAATAGGTTGTTTACACGAAAGGAAACTATAGATGGCCAGCCTGAAGCTTGGCCTGAATGATAATCAAAGCTTTTACCAGAAGCATTAGCTGAATGACTGAATTAAGATGAGAAGAATAATTTTTGTGGCTAGAAAAAATAGGCCTATATTCCATATAATTCAAATCAGTTGTTAAATGGTTAGTCAACTGTTATAAAAATCTCATGGATAGCAATTCTGCTCTAGTTAGGTCCAGTAGTTGGATTTAGGCCATAGTCTATCTAAACATTGAGTCTTTTAAAGTCAGTTGATTTTATACTACAGGGTTAGACTGATTGTAAGAGAGTTATCTTAGGACTGAAATGGTGTTTCACAAAACTAAGGACTGATATGAAGAAAATGAGGGAAATAGGCTCCTTCTAGTGGATGATTCCCCATGGGAAGCCAATTCAAGTATTCCTGTAATTCTGTAGGGTTCTCTCCATGTAGAAACTATCTTTGACAATAAGCATGCTATTATATGAATGAATTTTTGCCAAGTACCAGGAAATTCTATTATTTTACCCTAGTGGAACATTTTGGAAGAGTGTTCCAAAAATATAATAGATAAAAATCAAAGAAAATATTTTTGCTAGATCAGATAGTACAATGATGAAATTGGCCAAGAGTCAAGAGTGTATTTCCTCTGGATTTCACTCCTTCGTTCCCCTTTCCTTCTACACTGCAGTCTTCCATAAGTCCAAAATTTTGTACCACGGCTTTCTCCAGTCCTCCAGATCCAGGTTTTTAGGACACAGAGGGGGCTGCTGGGGGAAGTGGGGGTCATCCTGTCCGGATTCCACTTGTGGAAGCAGTGGAATCCAATGGAAGTACACTGTTACATCTTGGCCAGTGTTTTCCCCTGCACAGAGCACTTGTGAACTATTATAAGCTGAATTATTAGAGGATGTGCAGTGGGGTAAAGAAATGCCAGCCCACAGGGCTTCCCCAACTTGCTAGCAGCCTTCCCTCTTTACTTCCTGTGCATTAGTTGGTATTGGGGTGGGCAGAACCCTTCCACTTGAACCTATGGGAAGAATGTTTTTCAAGCCTAATTGTTGTGGTGGGTATGTTGGTGTTATGTGTAAGTACTGGTGTGTGTGTATCAGTATTGTGTGAAAATGAATGTATGTTGTATATGGAGGTATGTGGTGTGCTCTCACCTTTCTCACTTTCACTCAGATTTCTTTAATCTGCCCACTCTGGCACATGGCCTGCAGAATCATAAGGGAAGCGCAATCACAATTCCAATGAGAGATAAAAGTCGGAGGTATCTGAAGAAATATAAAGAATTTTCAGATGACCTGAGGTTTAATTAAGAAGACACGGAAGGAGGGGAAACCACCAAAGAGGAATATACATCTGTAGCAAGTACTTGTAGGAAGAAAGTCAGAGAAGGTAAAGTTTGCTAAAGAGATTAAATATTTATTGGAGCAAGAGGAAGAACAAGGTGACAAAGGAGACAGTAGAACTACTGCATGGAGAAGGTGGTCAACATTTGCTTTGTCTCAGTTCTCTCCCAAGGGAAAACAGCGCTCTACCTGATGAAAACTGAACAAATAATGAGCAAAGGGGACTACAGCCCAGAATAAGGACTTTTTCAGATGGGGCCAAATGCCACATTCCTGCCCCACAAGCCCCATTCCCGTTCCTGCTGCAGAATAAAGGGAAAATGTTCAAACATCTTACCTTCATTCCGCGGCAGGAACACCCTCCCTCTCCCCTTGCTGGCCAGTCCTAAATGCAGCCGTCGTAAGGCTGCCTTTATAACCGGCAACTGAAATCCCACTCGGTCTCGTGAGAGAACGGCCACACGGGAAATTTAAAAATACCCCCGAAACATCAAAATAGTACACCAAGCACAAAAGCACATTAAAAAAACACAAAAGTAAACCAGGGAGGGGGAAGGTGTCCCTTTCGTTGGGTGTCCCATTCATGTCCGGAAGTGTCCAGAACGGACCTCCCCCTCCCCGCAGCTGTCATTGCGGGAGAGGAACAGGACACCTTTCAGACCACCCTGATTCCATGACAGTAACAGAACGGGTGGTCCAAAAATTATGTTTCCCCGTGATGAAAATATCACGAAGAAATGCAGAATAGAGATGGGGGGGGGACACGGAAAAGGGTCAATGTCTTCTGAAAGGAAGACTTTTTCCTGACCCTGTTCTGTGTCGCCCACGGAATAAATAGCCCATCTGAAAAAGTTCTGAGTAAAGAGATAGTAAAAAGATATATATACCTAGCTACTCTAAATGAATACAAGTTTTCAGAGCCAAATGAACTGCATCCAAGAGTACTGAAGAAACTTGCAGACGTAATTTCAGAGCCATTGTCAATAATTTTTGAGAATTCTTGGAGATTAGGAGAGTCCCAGTAGATTGGAGGAGGGAAATGTTGTCCCCATTTTCAAAAGGGCAAAAAACAGGAACTGATCTGCTACTGACCAGTCAGCTTGACATTGATCCCAGGAAAGTTTCTAGAACAGAACATTAAACAGTCAGTCTGTGCACATGTAGAAAGAAATGCTGTGATTATAAGAGCCAGCATGGGTTTTTCAAAAAAGTAAGGCCAGACTAATCTTAACTCTTTGTTTGGCAGAATTACACACTTAGTAGATCAGGGAAATGTTGTAGATGTAGCATATCTTGACTGTAGTAGACTTTTGATAAAATCCTCCAAGATATTTGTGCAGAGAAGCTGCTAAAATGTAGGCTAGACAATGCTGATGTTAGGGCTATTTTTTTTTTTTTTTTGGACTGATTTTCACACTGAACCCGAGAGTGCTCACCAACTCTTCATATTGGAGAGAAGTGACTAGTAGAATGCCTAAGGATTGTGTTCTGGCCCAGTGTTGTTCATCTTTATGAATGATTTGGACAATAAAATTGATGCCATGTTTATTAAATTTACAAATGACACCAAATTAGGAGAGGTAGCAAATAGCCCAGAGCAGTGGTTCTTAACCCATGGTCTGGGGACCTCAAGGGGTCCGCAGTGTCCTCACAGGGGGTCTGCAAAGGCTTGAAGGCTGCTTGGCCCACCTCCCATCTGCAGTGGAGTGGCCATGTGACAGGAGCCAAGGTAAAGGCTGGCTGGCTGGCTTGGCCTGCAGATTGCTGTTCAATCTGCTCTGGTATCCAGCCACAAACTTGCAGGAAGAAGCAGAAGAAAAGTCTTCCCTCTCCCTCCAGTGCCTCTGAGGGAAGGTTTAATGGATGGTGTTACTGATGATGATGGTGGTGGTGGTGATGGTGGTTTTAAATCTTGAGTTAAGTCTTGGGGTCCATGACAACAAAAGACATTTAAAGGGAGTCCCTGGTAAAGAAAAGGTTAAGAGCCACTGGCCCAGAGGACAGGATTCAAAATGAACATAACAGATGGAAAGCTAGGCTAAAACTTAAAAACAACAACACTGACAAATCTAAGATGCTCCATTTAAGCAGGAAACAAATGGAATAAACAAATACAAGATGGGTGAAGCGTACTTGACAATAGTATATGTCAGAAGATCTGGGGGTCTTAGTAGCCTAGTAGCCCACGAGCTAAATAGGAATCAACAGTGTGATGCAGCAGCCAAAAAAAAACCCCAATCTAATTCTAGATTGCATCAACAGGAATATAGTGTTCAGACTGAGTGAAGTCATAGTACCATGTTCTGCTTTAGTGAGGCCTCATCTGGAATACAATGTCAGTTTCTGGGTACCACAGTTCAAGAAGGATATTGACAGACAGTAAAAAGTCTGGAAACCAAGCCCTGTGAGGAACAGCTAAAGGAGATTGGTATATTTAACTTGGAGATGAAAAGACTGATACTTAATAGACATACAGTTCTTAAATTCCTGAAGGGATGTCATGTAGAAGATGGAACAAGCTTGTTTTCTGCTGTTCCAGAAACTAGGACACAGATCAATAGGTTCATGCCATCTAAAAAATAGAAAGACTGTCCTGATTTTGACAGTGGTGACCTTTTTTTTGGAGGTCTTTAAACAGAGATTGGATGGCCAACTCACAGGAATGTTTTAGCGGATTATTTCTGCATGGCGGGGTTTGGACTAGATGGTTCTTGCAGTCTCTTCTTGCTGTATGAGTCTACAATTCTCTGTGCTGAAAAGCATTCCTCACATGTGGTGTAGAGAAAGAAATAAGAGGGAAAGAATCCATGGTGTAGAGAAAGAAATAAGACAAAGAAAGTGACATGAGGGAAACGGGAGAAATGGCTAGATGCTGAAGCCAAATGAGTCATAGCCTTAAATCTGAAACTATACTTTACTGTCTTTCAAAATCAGGACACATCAGAAGGAGAAATTAATAATATGATAAAAGAGATACGTAGTTGTTTTTATTAGAAGAAACAAAATGTACTTGTAGAGTAATTCCCCAAATAGAAAAAAACCCCCATGGGTTTAAAGCAAAATGTTTGCAGCTATATATAAAGTACTCTTATATCCACAAATGCAAGAAAATTCAGGCCACATATCACCCATCTCCCATTCAAAATGAGAACTTGGATACACTGATGGACACTTCTTGTACCTTTACATCCACTTCAAGTGACAGCACTCCAGCTCACCCCATCATTCTTCACTAGTGACATGAAAGAGCTGAAATGAAACACTGGCTTTGCTAGTGACAACATCTACAAAAACACATCTGCCAGTGACATCCTATGCACAATTAAGAACATCTTTATTTGTCCAGTCCAAGTGGTCTGTATTTGTAGAAGGAAATCTATCTATCTATCTATCTATCTATCTATCTATCTATCCATCCATCCATCTAGCTATCTCCTTATATCTGAAGATCTCAGGGTAGCAATACAATAAAGTTAATGTAGAACAATTGTTCTACCGATTGTTTTTAGCAGAGGGGCGGGGTATAAATAAATTTTATTATTATTATTATTATTATTACAATTTAAAGCAATAAAAATAAACTTAAAAAACTAAAAGCATATTGAACTATTTCTCATTTAAAACAAGACAATTTAAAATGAGTTAAAACATTTTAAAATAATGTGAGCTGTAGGTACATGGACAAATGGAATAAAATCAATTAGGCTCTGAAAGCTCTAATAAAAAGCCGTGTTTTGACCTGGCACTGGAATGACACCAGTGTTGGCATTAATTGGGCCTCTGAGGAGAGGATACTTCTTAACCAGAGTGCCACAGCAGAGCAGAGAATACCAGCTTCCATGTCCTCACACAGTGTATTGCCCCCACTGATGGACAGAGAGGAGGGCCCCTCCAAAAGACCTCAATTCTTGGGCAGGCATATATAGTGTTAGGCAGGCTTAGTATTAAGTAGGTAGTAAGTAGATATAAAGGATTCCACTTGAAACATGGTGTAACTTGCAAATAGAATTGTACCCTTAGATGTGAAATTTCCCACTACTGTCTGTTCTCCCTGTTTCTAACTAAATTCTCATTGTGTCTTCCTCTCAAAAGCAAGTTTAGTGATACATTCAGTGATGCTAATGAATTCTCTGTTAAATATTGTGCTGTCCCACTCTGGGAAATAAATAACCATATTTCCTCCAATTTTGAAACAATGGCAGTTGTTTGACATCAAGATATAACGGCCCATGATATCAGACACTGGAATGCACCTCTCATTTTTATTTGGGGTGAAAGTCCAGATGGTACAGCAACTGCAAATATGCCCGTGTCTAGAATTTCCTTGTTGAGAATATACATAATCTGAATTTCCTTGCTTTTGGGCTACAGCACTACAACCTTAATTCTGACTTCAAACTGGATTTTTTTTCTCTTTAGGGAATCAAAGACTAGAGTAGACCTCTAGTGTTGGGAGAGGGGATCTAATTAAGGTACAAGAAGAGTGCTCATGAGTTAGCACAGGTGGGGGGGAATCGGTGATTTCAGTTTTCTTGCTTTTGGGAGTATAGCTCCAAAGATAACTTTGTTTTAAATGGAAAGTTCTGTATTTGGGGGATTCATCTCCTTCTTGAAATGTTAGGAAATCATAAGAGAAAAACCATAATGGTGGCTTGGGCCATAACAATAAAGCAAACAGTCTGCTAAACTACAAAATAATTTATACTTCATGTACAAAGCAGACTGACTTCTCCCAGCAAGAACTAGAACCACTAAGGAAACCATCCCCACTCACAAAGGAGAGGGAGCTGCTATTGACATTTAAGCCTGTCTCTGAAAGAAAGGGACCCTGCATACTACCGGGTGTTACTCATAAATGAACATTTCATAAGGTTCTCATGCACTGCTCAAAGTTTTCTCCCAGAAAATACATTACAGGATCAGATGTTTTCCATCAAAAGTTAGTCCTGCCTGAGGACAACCATACTTTTTATGCTGCTTTCATAAGGTGGCCGGATAGAGAGAAAGAACTACAGCATCAGTGATCAAAAACAATGTGGCCAAAAGAAGAAGAAGCAAAAAGCAAAAATATACCCCCTTTTCTGTGTGGGTGGTAACATGGAAACCTGTCATCAACCATAATTAAATGTCAAGTTGAGAGCCCATATACATATTTTATGTGGATTTAAAGATATTTTAAAAGGTATTTTGTTCTGAAAAGTTGTTAATACAAGTTTTAAAGAATGTTTAACAAAAAGGAAGGGGAAAAACATTTAATGATAAAAAGTGAGGAAAACAAATAGAAGTAATAAAAGCAAATTAAACAGAATATACCCATTACATCTAGATTAATACTGGATGCTGTATGTTTAAATAGATGTACATAGGATTGTCTGTTAAGAATGTACTTAAAATTTCTGCTAAAATCAATAGAGCTTAAATGTATATAATTATTGCTAAATTGCTCCTAGTCTTATGTGCTACAAAAAAGATTCCTGAATAATTTGTGTATGTTTTGGTTCTATATGATATCAAATCATTGCACAATGGCATTTAACTGTTTGCTCCTTAGTCTGATATCCAGATGAGTATGACTATATTTAGTACATCACTTACATGAATAATATGATGACGCACTATATGAGTGGCTGCATATTTATAGAAGTCATTGTCACCATGGCTGCAACTAGAGAAGAAGTGGTTACATACCTGATTGCAGGAGGTACAGTGGTAGACAGGGCAGTATCTCAGGCCTTGGTGGTGGATCTCTTTCCCACTCCTTCCATTGGATGTGGGATTCTTGAACTAATACTGGCAGAATGACATCCTCTCCTCAAAAGCCACAGGAACTGCATAGCTGTCCTGGATAGCAGCCACAAGAAGGTCAATCACATCTTGCTTTGGCCTGCAGTAATCATTGTACATATATAGGAGCAGGGTAGGTGGGGGCTATTGTAAAGTTATCAATCCAAGAAGGGCAAGGGAAGGAGTTGATAGTCTACAAAAAGGTGCTGATGGGTTGTGCAAGGGAAGGGATACCTGTTAACAGAGCCCTACCATAAACACAAATAATCTGTGAAGTCCTAGGCCAGCTGATCAGGTAGAAACCAAACGGAAAAGCTTTGTGTGCATTTCTAGAGCAGCTATAGAGCATACTTTCCCCTACTCCCACAAACCCCCATCCCACCCACAAACGCAAAAATACAAAAATATTGTAACTTTATTGTTTCTAGGCACAGGCCATCACAATGTAATACAGTAGGACCCCTGTATCTGCTGCGGATTGGTTCGGGGGGGTGGGTGGATAACGAAAACCATGGATAATAGTGAACGCCATTGAAAATAATGGGACTTCCAGTTTAAAATACAGTTTAAAATACAGTTGCCTCAGAGAACCTAGAAAATGACTAGAGAGGACACATTTTCTAGGAAGACTCTATGGTAGGGGTGCTGTTTTGTGTCCTGTGGATAATTGAATCAGTAGATAATGAATCAGTGGATACGAGGGTCCTACTGTACAGCTATATATACTCATATTTTCTCTCTGGCTTTTCTTTGCAAACGAAGATTCAGGAAGGACTCATCCCGCACTTTCTGCAAGCATGCTGATGACTAAAAAGGCCAATCCGAGATAAACAAGTCCGGTTGCAGAAAGCACAGCAGAGGGTCTCCTTGGGTGATGTTTCTCGGTTGTGATTCTTTCTGCATTGTTGTTTCTCTTCAAGACTTGTTCGGTGTGAGTTCTCAAATAAGGCTGCAGCATTGTGGATAGTGCGTCTCCATGCCTCCCGATGTGAGGCCAGGGCGGACCGTTGTTTGGTGATCAAATTGGCCAAGCCTGAGATGTTGTTGCAGGGAGTCCTTGTATCGCTTTATTAAAATACAAATTAGTGTAACATATTTTGTCATATATAGTAGTCAAACAACACTCATACAAGGAAGAAGTAGATAAAATTAAAACAAAACCCCTCTTCCAATACAATAGGCACAGTAACCTTCCTATGTGTCAAAAACATACATACTAGAAGGTTGAGAAAGTAACAGACTACCCTGCTTACCTTCTTAGAGTTGTGTGTGTGCCTGGCAACCAAAAAATTCTAGCAACCAGAACAAATTTTGCGCTCTGGTTAGTAATAAAAATATTGCTTTCTATGAAAGATTGCTCTACATATTAGATCTGGAGGAGGGGCTCTTTTTGAGAAAGAACAGAGGATATGGGCAAGAAATTTGTTCTTTGGGACCATTTACAGTGAGCAGCTTAAGTAATAACAATAGCAACAAGAACAATAATTTTTATTTATACCCACCTTGTCCCCCAACTCCAAATGATACTCAGAACATCTTACATAGTAAAATAAGTACAATGCAGCTAAAAACATACATAGGATAAACATTAAAGTAGAATTAAAAACTTAACAATATTGAATTAATTTAAAACTACTATTAAAAATAATAAAAAGGAGTTTCAAATGGTAGAAGATGTTTTCAGTTTCTCCAGAGATATTCAAAAACTTTGGTGAGATGGAATGTTTTTAAACCTCCTATCCTAAAAATCAGTGGGCTTACATGGGGCCATAAATATATAAATAATTTTCTTAAAGGGGCTATAGTAAGAAATGTACAATATTATTCAAAGCTGTATGTCAGTTTATATACCAGATAAAGATAGATTCTTAATGGATAAAAATAGATGTGTAAAGATAGATTTTTTCCTTTAATTAATTGTTCACTCTGGTGGAGGACAAGGTTAGTAGAACCTTAGTGTTGATTTCAATGTACTGTACAGGCCTAATAGAATTTATGCAAGAACTTTGAGGGCAGGTTTTTAGTTCTAAAAAAACGTAACTTTTGGGTTGTCAGGAACCATATAAGCCAGCTTCAGCCAATATAAGGCAAGTGCAATATGAGAACAGGTTTCCATAGAAAGCAATCCTGTTTTATCCCTCAGAGAAGATGCAATGTGCCCTGAGAGACAGACGACAGAAATCTCATAAAATAATTTTACACCATGTCCAGAGAAGAAATCTTTACATATGCTCATATTTCTATGCCACACACCAGATGTGGAAATCTGCTATAGCCAGACTCACCGCTTGAAATTTAGAAACATGCATCAGGGCCTGTATAGAATTGCTAGGATTTCAGCTTCCAAATGTGCCTTCAATAACAGGTGCGCATCAGGTCAAAATCTCAAATATCTAAAATTATGCTGTTCTTCAGTGGTTTTATTATCCAGCTTCAATGTATGAATTTTCCTCCTCTTTCCAAAGACAACCACTGCTGTTTTAGCTGATTAATAATGAAATGCTCCTTTATATAGAAGCCACTCAATTTACTCAATAACCTCCATAATCCATTTAGAATAGTAGAAATCAAGCTGCCATTGGCATATAAAAGCATTATTAGTTTTATATCCAAGACTGAAACTGGAAAATATCTCAAACAATTCTTATACAATGTTTTAATATAGAAGTTAAAGAGAAAGGGAGCTGAGAGACCCCGCTGTCATGAAAATGAAAAATCCCTCCCTCTATAAACTTTTTATGCATCACTGTGGACCAGTGGACCAGGTGTTTGGAATGGACACATAGCAGAGTGTGGCAGTGGTGTAGCTCAAGGGCAACGTTGTAAATGTATCATGCAAAAGTACGTTTTGGTTTGAGGACAGTATGGTAATGGAATCCTCATTCCCATGGGAGCTACTGTGGGAATTCAGAATAATGTTAAATTTGTGCTCATTCCTCATTCCTACTGTATTCCATCTGCTTGCTAAACTCCCACCAATTTTGATTGGTCCCCTAGGCTAGGGTCTTCAAGACGCTAACCTAGAAGCTGCAGGTAATACTAGATAGCAGTTCAAATGGATAGTCTCTCCTTGCCCCCCAAGGGTGTGTGGAATATTCATGCAGATAAGTACTCATTGATTGCACTCCCAGATGCGATCTGCCACATGTCATTTCTTTACTTCAAGAGAATTTTGAGTTCAAACTGGGACTTGCTCTTAAGCAAGTGCAGGTTACTGAGGCCAGGGAAAGCATGACCTCAAGGACTTAAAGTGTCTTGGCATAGTTAAATCCTGCCCCAGATTAAGAATGTTCACCATGCTCAGGAAATGTAAAATACAGCATCAGTGTGGTATGTTAATAAACAATCATGATTTCTCTAATGTTTTTGTAGTAGTGCCACTGTGAGATCCCACCCCTGGAACCTCACAGAGCCTATGCTTTCCTGACGTCAAACACAGACTGCATGCATTTTACATAAATAACACATACCGCTCCTTGTGTGACAAAATTCCCTTCTTTACAAAGCAGTAATTGCTGTATATTCTTGCAGAAAATGAAAATGATATGAACATGTAAACATGGCGGGGGTAGCACCTCATTAATTTTATATTTTTACATTCTTTATTTTTACTTATTTATATTTTAGTTATACAGATTGTTTAACTGTAATAAAAAGTTATCTGAAACAAAATTACATATTAAAACATTAAGCTATTTTCATACTTGAGTCAAAGGACAGGTAGGAAGTTCACTTTTTTACAAATACAGGAAGCCCCCACCTTTTGATGTTTCGTTATCTGATGACTTGCTCTTTCAACGCTTGCAAATTAAGGAGATCTAATCATTCAATGAGGAATCCACTCTTTTGACAGTTCTTGCCAATGGAGGCTTGCTTGGGACTGGCTGCACACACTGCTTGCAAAGCGGGCCAAGGGGGACAAAAGTCACCAACCCAATTGAGAGAATTTGCAAGCAGTGCACAGGTGGGCAGGCGCAGGTGTCCATGGGTGCCTGAAGCAGGCAGTCCCAAGGAAGCCACTGTTATTCCCTCATTCCCTACATGGGTTCTGCTTTTCAACCAATTCCAGTTTCTGACACTTCTGTAGTCCCTAACCAGTCAGATAAGCGGATTCTTCATGTATATACAAATGCTGAACTTTAGGTGGGCTGAAGGTACACTAACCTGGGTTTATTTGTTTCCCTCTGTCAGTAGTTCAGCCATATAGGAGCAGGTAATCTTTCAGTATTTTTATAATCAACCCTGGATGTACTGAGTTTTTGTGTTGGAGATTGCTCTTAGGCAACTCTCTGTAAGCACTCTAGGATTAAACACATTCAGTTAGAATATAAAAAGTAGGTTAGGACCACAGGCAATCACTGCATCGGTAGAAAAAAGACCAAGACAGTGAGTGGTAAGTTACCAATTGTTTCTCTATAGAAAACTAAAAGATAGCATTACAAGATATTCAATATTTCTAAATTATTTTTTTTAGAAATTTACAAGGAGAATTAAGATTTGGAAATTACATTGAAGATAAAAATGCAGGGGTGAGTTCACAGTATAAATGATTCTGGAAAGAAATACCTAAATATACCAATAATTTAAATGGTATATTTTTATTTCAGTATATAAAAGTGGTGATAATTACCTTAAACAAGTCAAGCAATTGTTATAATTGAGGTAAGCAGTCTTTAAAATTTATTATAGTTAAAACAGCAAAATAAAAATCTTGTGATAATAAAACAGTCATAAATGTTGTAGATACACACTGATGAAGAGACGAAACAATGCAGGGATTCTCTAGAGCCAGTTGTTTATGTATCAAGAACAGAAACAAGACGCATCAATTTACATTTACTCACCACGAATTTGTGTGTATGTTAAGAACAGAAACAAGATGCATTATTCTACGTGTACTTACCAAGAATTTGTATAATAATTATTGGGATATTAAGGATATGGTCTTAAAAAAAACATTATAAAAATATTTCATTGTTGTTAAATTGAAAGTTATTCATTTCATTGTTGCTGATTGAAAGTAATGTATGTTTATAGAAAAATGTAAATACATTTTGTATGTAATCACTTCTAAATATTGTTTATACTTTTTGAGTGTGTCATTTGTAAGTGAAACTATTGTAATATTATGAAATAAGACTGTGCTAGCTATCAGTTAAGTGTATGGTATAATAACAGCTTGCTTGTACATTGGCAGCAGCTCTCCAGGTTTCAGATGGAAGTCCTTCCTAATCTAACTGGAGATGTCAAGGATCAGATCCTTTTTTCGTGCTCTGCAATTGAAAAACAGTTGAGCCAATAGGATGAGGTTATGCTCCTCCTGAATCTCAGGTTTGTAGTTTGAGCATTCAGCCTTGAGCCTGAATGCTCAGATTTATGCAGTGGCTTGGATCACAGTTGCACATTTAAAAGTAGTGTGCCAGCTATACCCATTCCTGGAGATGTCAGATGTGGCCATGGTGATATATGCCTTGATTACATCCCATTTGGATAAGTCGGTTCAGCAGTTCACCTACCTGGGAAGCATCATCTCCTCAGATGCCAAGATTGGCAAAGAGATCGATCACAGATTAGCAAAGGCATATAGCGCATTTGGAAGACTTTACGAAAGAGTCTGGAGTAATAAACACCTAAGGCGAAGCACAAAAATCAGTGTGTATAGAGCCATTGTACTGTCTATTCTCCTTTACGGGTCTGAAACATGGGTCACCTATCGCCACCACTTATGACTCCTCGAACACTTTCATCAGCGCTGTTTACGCACAATCCTAAATATACACTGGACTGACTATGTGACGAATGTTGCTGTCCTTGACCAAGCAGGGATTACCAGCATTGAGGCCATGATAATGAGAACACAGCTGTGCTGGGCAGGGCACGTTTCTAGGATGGAGGACCATCGGCTCCCAAAAATAGTACTCTACGGTGAACTCGCCATGGGTCAGCATAAGAGGGGCGCTCCAAAAAACTGATACAAGGACTCCCTGAAACAACATCTCAGGCTCGGCCAAATTGATCACCAACAATGGTCCACCCTGGCCTCACATCGGGAGGCATGGAGACGCACTATCCACAATGCTGCAGCCTTATTTGAGAACTCACGCCGAACAAGTCTTCAAGAGAAACGACAACGCAGAAAGAATCACAATCCGGAAACATTACCCAAGGAGACCTTCTGCTGTGCTTTCTGCAACCGGACTTGTTTATCTTGGATTGGCCATTTTAGTCATCAGCGTGCTTGCAGAAAGTGCGGGATGAGTCCTTCCTGAATCTTCGTTTGCGAAGAAAAGCCAGAGACATCCCATTTGGATTACTGTAATGTGTTCTACATGGGGCTGCCTTTGGAATTTGTTCAGAAACTTCAGTGGGTCCCAAATGCTGTGGCCAGACTACTGAATGGCCTGGTTATATGGAACATGCAACCTCATTGTTGAAATAACCTCACTGGCTACTTTTTCAGGCAGAAGAATCAAAGTGCTGATTATGATTTTTAAAGCCCTATGTGGCTTGGGTTCAGGCTGTCCAGAAGACCATATCTCCCTATATGAGCCTGTTCAAAATTTAAGATCTTCGAGGAGGGCTTCAGTTCCATCACCATAACAGGTGCGTTTGGTGGGAGAGCCTTCTTGGTAGCTGCTCCCACACTGTGGAATTCTCTCCCATGGGAAGCTTAGTTGCCCCTCTCTCTGCTTTCTTTTCACCAGCATGTAAAGATCTTTTTATTTCAAGAGGTGTTTGACTTTCAGTAGGCTGCACATGAAGTTTTTTAATGGGGTGTTCTGGACTTTGATCATTAAACATGTTCGTAAATTATTTAAATTTATTTTCAACTTATTTTAATAGTATTGTCTATTTAATGGGGTATTCTGTTTTTTAAGTTATACTGTAAGCCACCTTGGGTCTCTTGTTTAGAAGAAAGATGGGTACTATATAAAAAAAAACCCTCCCACTGCTCTTCTGCATGCAAGGCTTGACCTCTATCCTTGTAGCATACAATGACCAACTTCTAAGAGGCAGGCATTCCCTGAAGATTTTCTTCACAGAACAAGTTTATCCTAGTGTGATTTTGTAGAACATCTGAAGTGTCCACACACATTTTCTACAATTGTGAGAACCGCTTATATTTCTGTGCGACCTGCCTTCAGGGTGGACTTCACCAGGTTTAAGCACTAGCAATATCCCGTATTGGGAGACCAACAGGTATCCATTCTCCATTGTATTCCACTGATAAAAACAGTGTGGCTTCTTCTTTTTCAAGTCTTGGGCCCTGGTTACTGGCAGTGCATTGTGATAAATATGTCACCTCTGTTACCAAAATGAATCAGCTGTGGCACAGATTTTTTTTGGGGGGGGCAGGGGAAGTAAGTAGGGTGAGTAGGGGTCCTTCTAGTGAGGCACCGCACGATTGGAAAAAATCAGGAGACCATCATCTCTACCATGCAAATGTGGTTGCCTATCTACTACAAATATGTCTGCTGTCATGCCCCATGGGTCTGATGAGGGTATGGAATCAGAGGAGGAGAAGGACATGGCAGCAAATGTCCCTATGGACCCTGGCACAGGTTTATCTACACCTGTGCCAGTAGGGAACCCTGCCAACCTGGAGGCTCAAGCAGAGAAAGAGCCTGGCCCAAGTGGGTTGGCACCAGTCCTGGCAGAGAGTCCTGCCAATTCAGATAAGGAGGAAGAAGAAGAGACAGACTTACCTCCACCATTATACACCCAGCAGCAAGCTCAAAAGGAAGCTCCAAGGAGATTTTATGAGAAAAACCTGCTCATCAAGAAGCACCTGACAAAGCCTTGAGCTTGGGAAGCGATGGAGGCTTTGTCAGAGATCAACTGATCTTTCTGGAGAAAGCTTCTTGCTGACTTTGTTGCCTTGATCCTTGCTGCCTTGACTCATGCCTCGACCTCGGACTGTTCCTGATTATTTTGCTGCCTTGACTTGTGTCTCAACCTCAGACTGTCCTGATTACTCTGCTGCCTGTTTCCTACTGACTCATGAGCTTGTTTGGACCCACGCTGTCTGCAGTAAGCCCTTGACTTTCTGGACTGTGTTACTGACTAAATCTTTGCTTGAATGTGTTTGCATTCCAGCATGCTCATTAAAAGTTGGCACTTTTTCAGACTTGTCTGGCAAAAGTGTTTCCTGGACAGATTGATTTCTGACCTACTTTAAGCCAGCAAAAGAACCATGGAGGAGCTTGAAGATCTGCACATAATGCGTTGTCAATCTCTGTTTGCCTGTTAAATGTGCTATCATGGCTATCCTGTTCCAGTGCTTCCCTCCAGTGCGTAGGGAATTGCTGGGGTGGGATTCATGTTATGGTCCCCAGTTCCAGAGCCTTGTAATATAACCAGTGGTATATGAAGAACCATTGATGTCATATCTCATGGCCTTCCTGCAGAAAGATAGGCCCCTACCATCATCCTCGGTTACAGAAGACAGGACTTCAGTCTCCCTGACCTTGCAGAAAACATCAGAAACAAAACTGGACAAGGACCCTCTAAAAATGAAAAGCAGCTCCTTCAGGGAGGTGGGACCAATTATAGCACAGATCTTGTCAGTCTGCATTAGGCTTTAGTTGACTTCATTCCTTTGCTGAGACTACAGTCCTCTATAGTTGCAATAGGGAGGAAAACCTGGACAGTCCACTGGGAGCCGTCCAATTACGCTGATGCTTAAAGAAAATTGACCTTCCTTTGCCTGACTTGCTTTGACTGTGACTGATGTTGCCTGACTCTTCAGTCTTCCCAGAAGAGGCTGTCCCTGAGGGCACCCGCTTCCTTTGTGCACCTCAGAGCACAGAGAAACTGAGTTCCCACTTGGAAAGGAGGAGGCTGAGATGCAAGAGGTGATGGTGATACAGGGGAGATGGACCAGTTCCCAGGAATCACTGTCATTGTTAACTTCTGTGGTTCTATGAGTCTAGATGTGATGGTTTCAGCATAGGCTCACCTGCTTTTCCCAACTGCATCATGACTCTGCTGATGCCATAGGAAACCACAAACATCTCCTTTGAGTTGGTGTAAAGCAGGGATCTCCAGCCTGAGAGGCCATGGGTGAGGCCCTCCTCAAAGCAGCTCCTCTTCAGAAGGAAGAATGGCAAGGGAGTAAGTGGCAAGAGAGTCACAGCCCCAAGGCCATGGTCCTCTGCCACTTTCCCTGGTCAGGAAAGGGGGAGGCAAAGGTAGCTATGGATGGAGGGGTGCACATAAAGGCTATAAATGAATACACATCACTTGCCTTTTCCTGTCTCCAGATGGGGAATGGTTCAAGAGGAAAGAAGACAACATACAGTTCAGCCAGTGCTGGAAGGAGGATCTCCTTCAAGCATCAGCTTTTGTCTGCTACTTACCATGTGTAGTGAATAGCAGTGTACAGATGGTGCACATTTAACCTGTAGCTGGAGGAGCCATTCTTCCAAGAACTGCCCAAGTTCTTTTATCCATACACAGAGAGACATGGAGATCTCTGTACCTTCCTCTCTACGGAGAGATGCAAATAGCGACTGATGACATCCGGGGTTAGAGTTCCAAGGAGGAGTGGCGTTCTAGGGGAAGGACTTACCTTGGCCTCATCCAATCTGAATTTGCACGTTCAGATGATACATTAGATGTTACAGAAGAGAAGGTCCATAATAGCTTTTATTTGTGTTTTCTTGAAATGTTTTGGGACAAGTCAGGAAAAGCAAGAAACGGTGCAGAGCAGGTCACGGTGCCATTGGTGGGACACCAGTTGGAATTGCTAATCTGAGTCTAGACAAGGGTGGCACAGCAGTTGAGGTTAAACATTTTCAAGGTGGAACAACCTCTGTGATGCAAATGAATTTTTAAGCAGTTCCTGCAGAGCCAAGCCACCAAAGGTGGTGGGTGAGGGCAGGCAGGTGAGGGCAGGTGGAGAAAACTGAGGCACAGAGGGTAGCATGCTGCGGCTGGTTGCCCAGATGAAACAGAGACACATGCAGTGCGCAACAGTAGTAGCAGCCACTGCTCAGCCAGAGCCTCTTCTGCACCCTGGCCCAGAGCTACACCTGTCTGTCTTCTGCCACTTCCACATTGCCTTCTCCCTCCTTTGCGCAAGTGATGGCTCTCGGAAGAGGCATCTCCATGAAGGCGGTGGCAGAGTGACAGTGCTCTGCTGTTGCCTCTTCCTCATCCCATTCATTCCAACAGGGCTGCCACTGTTCCTGCACAGGAGAGTGAGCATGCTTCCCCAAGCCACCATTGCCGCCTTAACCTCACATGCTCCAGCAAGTGGCGTCATCAGCATTGCCTGGGCGAAACGGAGACGTACATGGTGCGCAGGAGGAGGAGGAAGAAGAGGAGGAAGAGTAGGCCCTGTGTGCCGTTGCTGCCTCAGTTGCCCTGCCAGTGCCCAGCCTGTGGGGGCCTGTTCCTCCCCTTGCTGCATGCCACACGTCTCTGTTTTGCCTGGGCACCACAGGTTGGGGGCACAAGGCTGAGGTGGCAGCAGTGGTTCTGAGGCGCATGCTTAGTTCCCCATGCAGGAGCAGCAACAGCCCTGGTGGAATGGCTGTAGGACAAGGAAGAAGCAGTGGCAGAACCCTGGCTCTCTGCTGCTACCTTCATGGAGATGCTTCTGCCCAGAGCTGCCATTTGTGCATAGAAGGGAGAAGACAATGTGGAGGTGGCAGAGGATGGAGAGGTGTTGGTCTGGGCCAGGGTTCAGCAGCAGTAGCTGGGCTTCGGCACCCTCCCACACACAAAAAAGAGGCCCCTGTGGGGCAGTGGTAGCCTCTACGTCCCAGTTAGCAGTCAAGAGTGGTGAAGACAGGTGGGGGAGGGCAGCAGAGAGCAGGTGGGGAGGATGTAGGGTAAGGGCTGCACAATCCAGTTGCTTTCACTCATTGCTGCTGCCCGGCCAAGAAAGATCAAAGGGAAAGGCTGTTTGGCTGAAGGCAGGCCCACATGCGGGTGTGGGCACATACAGTGTCGAGCTCCAGACTCAGAGAGCCAGAAAGCATATTAAATATGGTTAGGGGCAGGGGCTTAAGACATTCATGATTTTCCCACTTTCACGGGGATCCTGAACACCTAACCCCCACGAAAGATGAGGGCAGACTGTAATATAAATTTAATTTAAATAACTGAAGACATCAAGTATAAAGAATAAAAATATATTTGTACTCCCTAAGATTTGCCACCCTGAAGCTCATGTGTTGATAGAAATGCCTTCCTTTATCCCCTTGCTGGAAGGAGCTGGTAGAACTTGGAATTCAGCAGTGGATTTGCCGCTCCATTTCTCCTTGATGCTACAGTATTTTGGATTGCTCTGCCCACCTGCTATCCTTGCCTGTTTACCTAGGCTCATGGAATTGACTGAATTAAGATTCTGGGTAGACATATATGGTACTGCAGTGTTTAACCGAATTGCTATTTTAATTAATTTGAAATATGAAATTTGCACATTTAAGGGAGTGTAAATAAATACAGTTAAATTTATTTAAGCTTACCATGTTAACTACTGCTCAGAAAGCTGGACAAAATAAAATAGATCTTGGAGTGCAAGGATCCAGTCAAGCAATGCTTGCTTGATTCCAAGAAAATAGGAAAAGCAAACTTGCATAATGCATTAATAAAAATCACACTTGTCCCATTGTTCTCCTCCAAGGAAAACTTCAGGCCCACCATCTTACAAAGGTCATGTACACATGCAAGTTGGGGGGGGAAAGTCTTTTAAAAGATTCAGATAAATGTGGAATTCAGCTGAAAAACATGTGCTTAGATTTTGTTTTGGTTCCCATGAAAGTGGTGTCAAAAGGCTAAATAAATGGATGTTCAAACAATGATTACCTTCATAGTTTAGAAGCCATATGTACTGAAATGAAAATACAAACAGTCATGCAGCACTGTGAGAATTGTCATTTAAAACCCCAGAAATAATATTTTAGACCAGAACCCCAAGCATGAGAAGTGAAAGGCATCTATTTTGCAATGCCGTGTGTGTGTTTGTGCTTGTGTTTATGTTTGAAGAAGGCACTGGTCTTTTGGGAATGGTCTCCTTTTACAGCTTCCCATCCACCTACCTACACACTCATAGAATCATAGAATTGTAGAGTTGGAAGAGACCATAAGGGCCATCCAGTCCAACCTCCTGCCATGCAGGAAATCACAATCAAAGCAGCCCTGACAGATGGCCATCCAGCCTCTGATTAACGACCTCCAAGGAAGGAGACCCCACCACGCTCCGAGGGAGTGTGTTCCACTGCACTGTCAGAAAGTTCCTCCTAATGTTGAGGTGGAATTTCTGTTCCTGGACTTGTTCCATGTTCTAATCTCTGGAGCAGCAGAAAACAAGCTTGCTTCATCCTCAATGTGACACCCCTTCAAATACTGAAACAGGGCTATCATATCACCCCTTAACCGTCTTTTTTCCAGGCTAAACATACTCAGCTCCCTAAGTCTTTCCTCATAAGGCATTGTTTCCAGACCTTTCACCAATGATATCTTATTCGTCAGGAAGAGATTTTGTTGTTGTATGCGTTGAAGTTGTTTCCTCCCTACGGCAACCTTAAAGCTTTTCTTAATGGGTTTTTCTTGGTAAGATGTATTCAGAAGGGGGCTGTCTTTGCCTTCCTCTGAGGCTGAGAGAGTGTGACTTGCCCAAGGTCACCCAGTGGGTTTCCGTGTCTGAGCAAGGATTCAAACCCTAGTCTCTAGAGTCATAGTCCAACACTCAAACCACTACACCAAGCTGGCTCTCATGGGAAGACGCTATATGCATTTTTTTTCCCCTGACAAAAGAGAGGCTGCACCCATTTTAATTCTGCTTTCATAGCATTCCTGCTGTGAACGCCAGCCCTATTCCTGTTCTTTTCCTTCTCTACTCTAATAGGAATTACACAACAAGGAAGGCCCCAGTTCCTTGTAAGGTAATCCAGACCCCCACATTTGCTGACTTCATGTGTTTCCTCTTCTTAAAATGGCCCGAGGCAAATCTACCCTCAGCCACCCAAAGTAGGAGAGCAGTACTGCTTCAGTAATGCAGCTAATGCAATTTGCTCTCTTTCACTAGACTGTGACTCTGAAGGGTTCAAAACCCCGCTCAGCCATTGACACCCACTGGGTGACCTTGAAGGGTGACACACAGTCAGCCCTTCAAAAACCTTGTGATAGATTCCCCTTAGGGTCACCCGAACTTGGAAATGACTTGAAGTCACTAATGTGTCAAAAGACTCTTGGTTTTTGGTGCAACAGACTAATATAGAGTCTGCCAACAGAAAATCTATAAAATGTTGAAGAGCCTCTGTGTGAATTCTTATCCTTCTCAGTGGCGTACAGTTTCTTGTCAGTCATGATATTTCTTCCTTCCTTTTTTCTCATCACATTTCTCATTTTTAATTTCCCGTTTACCTGATCAGAGAGATGCCTGATCAATGAGCCTTTTCAAAATGTAATCCAGTTCCATTAGCCAAGCCCTTTCAGTTTAAAATATTGTGTTAAGGGTGTTCTATGTTAACCCAGGAAATTGCAGCTATTAAGGCCCATGTGTTGTTAAGGCAATATAGATACAATCGTTTAGTTATGTATAGCTTCACTATGGAACTGGGTGGCTGTCAGTGGCAGAGCAGTGGCTGTAGATCTTAGTGTTTTTTGTTTGTTTGTTTTTGCTGACTATTCACAACCATCTGTGCAGAGCAAAGTGGCATGGAACTGATTCACTCTAGTTCTGTTTGTGGGTTCCCCATAGGCAACTAACTGGCCACTGTGTGAACAGAATGGTGGACTAAAGAAATCTTTGGATCAGAATCCAGCATGGCCCATCTTTTATTCTTACCATCTGATGTTAGAAGTACTCAGCTTGCAACCAAAATCATCTATAATCTATATAGAAATGTAGTTCAATGGCTGTCAGATTTCTGCAGGCTGCTATTCAAAATTTGAACTCCTTTAAAGAAACTGTTCCTTATGACAGTACAGTTGGCCCTCTACATTTGCGGGTTTAACTTTTGTGGAGGAGATTATTTGTGGATTATTTGTTGCCACCTCCACTGCCATTTTTAATAGGGACGGCGAGACTGAGAGAGACTGCAAATGCATGGCGAGGCTTGCAAGTCCCTATTAAAAATGGCATAGGGCAGCGGCAGAGGTGGTGACCGGCCCCACCAGCTTCCCACTTCTGTCTTGCAAAGGAACCCCACTGCTTCAAAGGCATCCACAGTTGATTGAATCTGTGGATCGTACTTTTTGTGTGTGTTAAATATGGTTTGGTGGTCCTAAAGATATTCACAATTTTTTCACTTTCGCAGAAACCCTGCGCCCTTAACCTCAGCAAATGTGGAGGGCCAACTGTATTGGCATGGACCATCCTCACACCTACCTCTCTTACTTCAACAAGATTCTTATCAACCTGTGGAGCCGTTTTCTGAATATAATCTATAGGAATGCCCCTCTTTCAGATTATACTCACAGAATGTGATTCATCCTATAATACCCCTTTGGCAGTGCCAACCCAACAATCTGGCTGGTGGATGGTTTTGTGTGTCATGAAAGGGCAGCAAAATGTTAGTTATTTAACTTATGATTGTTGCATTTTTGCTTCAAGGGAGAGGAGAGGCATTTGTAGGATTTTCTGATTCAGATGTGAACACGTGATTACCTGATTTCCTTGGCATTACCCCTTAAAGCTGGGGTGCAGGTTCTTTTCCTGTTGTAGCCTTTCTTCTACTGTCAGAAACTGAAAATGAGAAACAAAAAACAAAACCTCAGCCCTTTTGGTTCTTGGCAGCTTTGGTTTCAGCAATTGAATGTGTCCAGTCCTTTCAGTGCAAATGCTGAGCACAACAGCATCAGCTTCCAAATGGCAGTCAAACAGAAGGAATTCTCATTGATTTCATCTCTGTTGTCTCCTCCCCTTAAGTGAGTTTGTTGTGCATGAGAGAAGAAATTCCCCCTCAGGTCAGTTAACTACAACCAAAATGAAAAACAACACCTGGAAAGGAAGCTTCAAAAACTGATTAAAAACACCAACCTCCTTTCTGTAAAAATGGGGCCTAGAACTGGAAATATGAGAATTCTTTTGTTTCAGCCTTGTTCCAGGAACACTGAACCAGGATGGCTCTGTGTCCTTTTTCAGAGAGACCTGTATTCTGTATGCAGGGCTACCAAAGGGCCATTCTCTATTTTTATTTTTATTTATTGAATATGTATGTTTAGCTGCTTTTCCAAGAACAGAGTTGTACCAAGGAGGCTTGCTATAGCAAACAGGAAATTCAACCAAAACGTTAGGATACCCCATTACATGTGAAGGTGTCTTCTCATTCTACAAGGTATGTGACTTGTCCAAGGCCATATTAAGATGAAAAACCTTAACAAGGGAGAGCAGAGGTGGCTCAGAGTTGTCATTCAGGAATTAATACCTGGCCACAAACTGAGCAGGCACATGGTCCATTTGGCCACAGTCCTCACTGTGATGAGCTATACTGTACTGCTATTTAAACTATATGGTTATTTCTAAACATGTATTTGTGCATATACTGTATATTACATATATATTAACTTGAAAATTATATACAGATCTGTGTCACCCTTTCTCCTCTTTTGTGATGGGAAAGGAGATTATCAGATGCGGCAAATACAGTGTTACTACATCGAAACAAGAACACAAAAGGGCTTCTCTATCTTACAACGTTGTGCCTCAGCGTTCTGCAAGTGTTCTGCTGCTGTTAAGAAGGTGTCCTTTTATATTGGCAGGGAAAAGCCGCCAACTGATCTCTCGTGGTTGGGTGGTTTATTTTTTTTGAGGCATTGCTTGTGTGCAAAACAGTGCCCCCGTTCTGCTGGCATGATTCCAACATCTGTGTGTATATTGAGAACACAAACCATACTCATTATTCTGCATGTACTTACCAAGAAATGTATATTGTTGATTGGTATATTAAGGATATGATCCTGAAAAAAACTATTATAAAAATTATTTCATTGTTATTAAATTGGAAGTTATTCATTGTATTTTTGTGGATTGTAAGAAATGTATGTTTATAGCAAATTGTAAATACATTTTGCATGTAATTGCTTCAAAATATTGTTTATATGTTTTGAGTATATCATTTGTGAGTGAAAATAGTGTGATAGTCTGCAATAAGAGTGTGCTAGCAACCAGTTAAGTGTATAATATTATAACAGTTTGCTTGTAACAACCAGACATCCTGCTCTAATAATTGTGGTGATTCCAGTATCTCAACAGGCAGTCCCCGCCAAAACACGTCTGGTTGAGATCGCAAAAACGGTACAGGACGCTCTTTTTATGAACCTCCCTGTTTTGCTGGCAAGTTTCCAAGTGTGTTTCAGTACTTAAGTATTTGTTTTGGTTTTTTTATTTAGGTGTTTTTAGGCTTTTAAGTATGCTTGCGTCTTCTTGTGAGGACCGCAGAAATCTCGCCCATGTGAAAATGTGGAAGTGAGCAGCATAGGTGGTTGTGTTGCAATAATTAAGGGGCATCTATGTCTTGTGATTACAGTAACATGTGAAAAAAAAGTGTTATTATGCCAGGATACATGTGCTGTAAAATATAGTACCAAAAGAACATTTTTAGACGCTCATCTGATAATTTCCAAAGTAGCCACCTGACATTGGACTGACTCTCACATGTATCTGCATTTGCTAAAAGAACTCTCCTCTGAGTATTTTATGTGCCTTTAATGGCCTGGTGTTTTTCCTGCTGCATGCTCCAAAAAGGCCTAAAATAAACATCAAGAAGTGTGCAGGCGGACAAGTGAACTGACTAATTATACCAATTAGAATGCCCCATAGTTTCTTTCATTTACATGTGCCGAAGCAGAATAACAGTCAATGTCAGTTTGAGTTAGTGTTTGGGAACACATAAGGAATCTGTGGGTGTTTTGAATAGCAATTGTAATGTATGTTAAGCCGACATTTCTGTCCAATTTCCCTTCAGATGTTCTAGTTTCTATGCTGATGAAAAATGGTTAGAAATTCACTAACCCCAAAAATGTGTTAATAGGAATTATGCAAACTCCCCCCAAACCCCTGAACATTACATATATCACATAAGATACTTGGTAAGGGCCACGAAGTAGGCAGATTGTATAGAATTACAAATTGTGGCAATCTTAGACATTTATCAGATGTTAATTTAGCCACACCTGTCTGGCAATTATTTCCATGGTGTCTCTCTTATTCCACCCCTCCACTGTTGGTTCTTGTCCAAATGCATTAAAATTGACCATGTGTGTATTCTGGTTGTCTCCACCTGCAGTCAGTCTTTAAAAAACCCAGCCACACCATACTAAAATATTTTGTTGAGCACAGTAATCTAGGGTACAATGTCATAGCTAGCAGTATATCTCACAAGCAATTAGTGTTAGCAAGCAGAAGTTGAGCAACAACCAGTCCCACATCACCATCCCTCCATAGAGTTTAGCAGAGAAATAAAACAATCTTAGTCTTATTTGTACAAACATTTGAAGTAGCTTTACATACAAATACTAAAACTTCCATGACATCTCATGGTGATTGGTTCAGGAACATGTGCTCTATAAACATGGAGTAGGTAGAGAGAACCAGAGACTACAAAATGGAACATGAACAAACTTAGACTAACTGTGGACTAACTGCTGCAGGAAGAGAGTGTAGTTATGACCAACAAGCAGGAAATGACATGAATACATACTATGCTTAAACTCTTACAGAGATGAGCAAACTAACAACCATGGAGTATAGGCATGCTAGGTTTGCTACCTCTAACAAGTAGTGGAAAGCACCTTCCCTCTTTCCCCAATTGACATAAGCCAGTATAGTAGCCGTTCCCAGTGGTGCCTCCAGATGTTTTGAAGTACATCATCTCCAGCAAATATAGTCAATAGCTCCAGATTGGGGAAGGTTGCACTGGAACAATACATTTTGCTCTTGCTCTTCCAGTGGTGTTTTGCACATTCATGCCATTTCATACAGCCTCCATTAACTAGAATTAGCCCCCAAGGCATGTGACACAAATGTTGATGAATACAGTATGTCAGCCTTTATCAAGATGCAAAAGTAATATTGATGTAATTCCTTTGTAATACACATTCCGGTTTGGATGGAGGTATTTCTTCCACTAACTGCCTCTGTATTATGATGAAGAAGGGCAGATAGGCCACTTTTTATTCTTACCTGTGCCTTTCCATTTTTGTCCTCCCCTTATGTTCTTCTGAGGCCAGAACTCACAATCCTGTGTAGTTTCAGTATTCTTTTTACAGCCCTTTTACAACATTTTACATTTTGGAAAATGTAACTGCTAAGGTAGCTAACTTGCAGGCAACACCATATATGTTTTGCCTTACAGAAGTTAAAAGCAGCTGGATTTTCAGCAGGAAAGTGGTGCATGCAGAAGGCGTTAAGAAGTCCTGCTCTCTCCTCCCATTGCCTTGTTCTGTTTTTTAAAGGCTATAAAGATATACTATTTACACCTTACGTCTTTGTAAGAGATCGGGCATAGCATGTATTCATATAAAACTGTAGATCACTCTTAAAGAAATGGGTGTACCACAACCTAATGTGTAACCTGTACTCAGGAGAAGAGGCTACCATCAGGACAGAATATGGAGAAACAGAGTGGTTTTCACTTGGCAAGGGGGTCAGGCGAAACTGCATTTTATCACCCTGTTTTAACTTGTATGCAGAACATATCATATGCAAAGCTGTATTAGACTCTGAGGAAGGAGGTGTGAAAACTGGAGGAAGGAACATCCACATTTTAAGATATGTCAAGTAGTCAATTCTACTAGCAGAAAGTAGACAATATTTGGAAGGACCACTGAACAAAGTCAGGGAAGAAAGTGCAAAGGCAGGTTTGAACATTAAGAAAATGTCCAGTTGAACATTAAGAAAATAATAACCACAGATGATTTACATAATTTTAAAATAGACAATGAAGACAGTGAGATAGCAAAAGATTTCTTATATCTTGACTCAGGCATTAATCAAAATGGAGATTGCAGTCAAGAAATCAGAAGAAGACTAGTACTTGGAAGGAGAGTAATGAAGGAACTAGACAAGATCCTCAAGTGTAAAGATATATCATTGAATACCAAAGTCAAGATTGTTGATGCCATTGTATTTCTGATTTCTATGTCTGGTTGTGAAAGTGGGACAGTGAAGAAAGCTGATAAGAAGGAAATCAACTCATTTGAAATGTGGAGCTGGAGAAGAGTTCTACAGATACTGTGTATTGCTAAAAAGACAAATAAATGGGCCCTAGAGCAACATCAAGCCTGAACTCTCTCTAGAAGTCAAGAAGACTAAACTGAGGCTGTCATACTTTGGACATATAACAAGAAGACATGACTCACTAGAAAAGACAATAATGTTTGGCAAGGTAGAAGGTAGTAGGAAGAGAGGAAGACCACATTGCAGGTGGATTGATTCAATCAAGGAAGCCATGGCCCCAGATTTGCAAGACCTGAGCAGGGCTGTTGATGATAGAGTGACTTGGAGGTCTCTCATTCATAAGGTCACCATTAGTCAAAGTCCACTCAACAGGAACTAACAACAACAATAAAAATACCCAGAACAAATAGTTCTGTAATCACATTCATGGATGAACAAATTTTATACCAAGGTTTTCCAAGGGCCCCCTCACACTACATTATGATTAGCATTATGATTTCACTGGGATTTGTAGCTTGGTGAGGCACTAGGAGAGCTCTCTAGTTGAAAATTCAGAAAGCCCATCCCTTAAGAGCAAATCCTAGGATTACACAGCATGGAACCATGACAATTAAAGTGGAATCATTGTGCTATAAAAGTGTAGTGTGAAAGGTCTTTCTTTCTAATTCTAACATTCTATCCATTCCGACAAACTGGCTCCTTGTTGATGTGACTCCTTCCAGTCTTTTCTGTATGATGGACAGGATCCAGCACTGTCATTTTACTGATAGATCAGCTTCTGTCAGAAGAAGAGGGAGTGGGGATGATTGAGGGTCTAGTGGCAATACGTCAGCACATATTGAAGGAGCAATATCCAGGAATCACACAACTTTTGACTGGAGGTATATAGGCCACAACTTTATTTTTATGGCTGCAGAACACTGGTTTGGCATGGGGCATAGATCCTGTAATCATATGACCTGTCTGCCATCCTTAAATCCCTCCCCTGACCCACTTGCCAGCTGAGGAGCCCACTTGGATACACTGCCATGTACCCAAATGGACTCCTCAGCAAGAATGAGGCAGGTCCTTGAACCCTCAAGGTGGGCCTGACCTTATACACCTACACCACCAAAGTCCCTTAAAGGGACCCCCAGTGGAGAATGAAGGACTCACAGGCACTGTTTCCTCCCCAAACTGGATCTTGTCCCATGACACACTGCTAACAGATTATACAAAGCAACTCATTGAACAAAACCTTGATATAGGGTGATAAGGCAATCCAAGCCTGAGAGCTTTGGGCTATAAATATATATTCCTGAGGAACCCTGCTGCTTTAGTGTGCAAAAATTCCAAGAAATGCTACGCTCAGCGAAGGACGAAAGAGACCCTCTCACAGCTGTAGGAGTTTACTGCATACCATGCAGCTGTGGACAAGTTTACATAGGGACCATTAAACACAGTGTGCAAACATGAATCAAGGAACATGAGAGACACTGCAGACTGGGCCAGCCACAAAAATCAGCAGTAGCAGAACATGTTATAAACCAACCTGAACACAAAATGCTATTTGAAAACACAGAAATTCTGGACTAAGCCAACAACTATCATGTCCGAATGCACAGAGAAGCTATTGAAATCCACAAACACCCGGACAACTTCAACAGGAAAGAAGAAACCTTAAAAGTAAACAAAATCTGGCTCCCAGTTTTGAAATACAATAGAATCAAAACTCAGCACTTACAAAAGAATTCCACCCAGGGACAGGGGGGTTCCCAGCAGATAATGGTCCATCAACCAACCATTAGCCAAACAGACACTAATGAGCCTTGCATTTGTATACCCAGAAACTAACCATTCAATTACATAAATTTACATATACTCCCCAACAAGGGTTCACAGCATATAAACTCCACACACACACCTACACAACCATTCTCTGAGGATGCCAGCCACAGATGAAGGCGAAACGTCAGAAAGAAACTATTCCAGAACACGGCCTCACAGCCCAAAAAACCCCAAGGAAAATCTATGGATGCCGGCCATGAAAGCCTTTGACCTCACAGTCTTGTAATCATTTTCATCCCTTTCCCCCTCCATTCTGGTTGTCTTCTAAGTCCTTCTTATATCTCTTTAAAAAGTCTTTAGGTTTCTCATCTGTATTCACATTAAATCTTCTCTATTTTTTAAAAAAAGACTCCTTCCAGTTTCTCCCATATAAATGGAATCCTATAGTGCTCCAGCTTATCAGTCAGGAAGGTATAATCCTTTCCTCAAGATTCTGAGCTCTCTTTCTCTTTCTTTAAGCTCCACTAGAACAATTGCATCAAGGTCTTGTTCTCTCTCCATAGCCAATCTCCCTGTCATTTCTTCCACTGTTTGTGTGCTATCTTCCAAAAGTTGTTAATTTCTTGTTCATCTCTTGTATATCTGTAGCTATCTGGGCCAGTAATTTCCTTATATCCTTCAGATCAGTCAGTCCTTCCTTCAGGTCCTTCTTAAATTCACTCCTCAAATCCATTCTCATATGAGACATTTATTCTCTCAACAACTTTAATTTCTTCCAAGATCTGTTGATTTGGGTCAGCCATCTTAACAGCCTGGTCCACTGAAGTTCTGCTTGCTCCTTTGCTTGATGTTCCTTGCATTGTCTTAGATCTAACTCCTGAAGCCATTTTTGACACCTGTCAACTTTAAAAAGGATTTCCCCCCTTTTTCTGTAAGTAGTCTTCCCAACCACTAAATGCCCTTCTCTCTTCTGTCTTCTACTTCTGTATGCCTTGCAGTCTCTCTGGTCTGCTTTTTCACCTGGAAACAAAACTCCTCCATTCGCCTCTTCCTCAACACCATGTGACAGTGTTTTGTTTGTTCCAGGAAAGGTAAACAATAGATTTTTCCTTCTCAGTTCCCATAAAATTAATCCCTTCGAAGCTCCAATCCTGCAATCTCCCAGTCTATGTTAATTTATTTGGGGCTTCAGTTTTCATCAGTGCTGCTTTAAATCGCTTAGTTCTCCCAGTTCAGTTATTCAAGTTTGTTCAATCATGCTGATTTTAAACAATTTTAAAAACAATTTTAACCCAGAGTTTATTTACTCACTACTTCAGTTTATAGAAGTGATGTTGCTGGAAGTTAATCAATCCCACAGGCTGGTAAGTTTCCTTGCTTTTCAAAATGTTAATCAGGAAATTTAACGAAGTTGAATGTGTGGTGTTAATTTCCATTCAGTAGCTGTGATGTGGCTGGGCACTGATGTTGCCTTCACGGTCCCCTCTGTACCATCTGTGGCATGACAACAATGGCTTGTGTTGCCCAGTTACCAGGAATAGGAAACAGATACACATGTATGGTCCTCTGAGCCTCCCTTGCCTAGGAAGCAATTTCCACAGGTTTGGGACACCCCAAACCTGAAATCACCATGTCCAGCACCCCTCTCACTGCAAAGCTACGGTGAGACAAAGCCTCAAGATACCATTTCAACCCAGAAATACTCAACATAAAGGATTATATTGTTGTATTAATAATCTCTAAGTCACCTATTTCTATTGCTGGAATGTAAAATGAGTTGGTGCTCATTTTACCAAAATATATTTGGTAATATATTTGGTAAATATATTTTACCAAAATATATTTGGTGTTGTAATTTGGCGATGCCATTCTATTTTTGTAATTAATTGCATTGTATTAAACTAATAGCCTTTGACTAACTAAAAAAATATTGTTTGTTCATATTAACATTTTTGTGGAAAATATGTCCTTCCTTCCTTCCTTCCTTCCTTCCTCCCTCCCTTCCTTCCTTCCTTCCTTTAATTTATACCCCACCTTTGTCCCAGGGTGGGGCCAAGGTGGTTTAAAAAATGTTAAGACAAAAGTTTAGGTGAAAAACCTAGGGTCTTAATAGGGGCTAATCAATGAGACAATTGAGTCAGAGGTTTAATGCAGTTATTTGTTTTAAAGATTTCTGTGGGCTTTTTCATCTTGTGTTTGATTTTTTGTTGTAGAGCTCAGTTTTCTTCTGATAGAATTTTCCCAGAAGCTTAAATGACAATTTCCTTGTTTTGCTAATGTGAAGGCAACTCTTACGTTTAATTCACATTATCTGAACTAAACAGATAAGGTGTTCAGAGGTTTTATTTATTTCATACAATCCTCAAACATTGGGGCACAGAGCATCATCAACATTTAGGAGATGGATTAAGGTGACCACAAACGCATATTATGTATCATCATCACTTAAGCAGATATGTGAGGCTGCTGGTTGGTTGGAGTCTACAAATTTTATTAAATGTCACAAGTTGGATAAATTCCAGTCAGCAAAAGGAGCATTTTGGAAGGACTGTGCTGCAGTCAGTATTGAAGTAAAGTTAGAATACCTGCACTGGGGGGAATGCTTGGGTATGTCCCAATCTAGCGGAGAAGTTGTACTTACATTGAAGGTTCATTCTGGGATAGCAAAAAGAAAAAAGAAAAAAAAAAGAATTTCAAGGTTACTTTGACATTTTATTTATGTCAATCTGAAAATGCATGATATGTGAACTGTGTACTCCTGCCACCATCCTGTTGAACTAAAAAAAAAAAAAAGCAAGCTGATTGTCAAACTATAACTAAAAGTCTCTTTTCCCCCTCTCCAGATCCTCAGATTTTGGAACACTTTATACCAAGTTGAATCTACAGCCCGGAATTGCTACAGTAATTGAAAATTTCTACATCTGTCCCACTAACAAAAAAAAGGTAGGGTTACTTTTCCCTATATGTGGGCCAACTCAGAAAATGGCTCTGCTTATTTTGTGTTCAGCAGAATGAATTCCTAGGGAAGAAAGTTGTACATGTTTCCCTCATAAAGCAGCAACTTTTGGAAGCATATTGATGATGCTAACTCTGCATCAACAATGTAAAAGGTAACATGCTATGGAGTACCAACTTTAAATAGTTGCTTTGCTAATCAAAGTGGGACTCACTTTACCTCACTCTGTGATTTATGTGTCTTACAGACAGGGAAAAAATAACAACACATATTAAAAGGTAAAACCAGACATCCTGGATCACAATCCACTGTATAAAAAGTTTAAAATAAAAATAAAAATGGGGATGCTGGAGGATAAGACTGGGAGAAAAACATCATTTATTTGAAAACATTGTAAACAACACTAGAGAAAATCTCATCCTTGTTGTCTAAAAGATTTTGATGTTTTCGTAGATGCCCACATGACTATCCCATTTTAACAGCAGCACTCTGAAACCAAAGATCATGCTTAATGTTTATCTTTATGTTTAACATAGTGAAATCAGTGGGTTTTCTTTTTAATGATTGTGTTAGGTTGAGGCAGTATCATAATGGCTAAACTGAGGCAGAATATTGACCCATTTCAGCAAGGCCAACTTATACTTTGTTAGGCAATTTACAGCTCAAAGGGAAGCAGCAGGCTGTTGGTAGGTGAGCACCCAATAGCTTGGTCTGTAATCTGAGGTTCAGTTGGTTTGGGAATAGGATTGGGATGGACCATTGGAGAAGATCCCACAGGGTGATTAAGGGGATTAATCCAAAGTCACTACAATCTGAGTCTCCCTTATCCAGAAATCCAAAATCAGAAATATTCCAAAATCTGTAACTTTTTTGAGTGCAGCCATGACAGGGCCTTTTATGTTTGATGTATTTTCTGATGGTTCAGTGTATACAAACTTTGTTTTGTGTGCAAAATTATTAAAAAATATTGTGTATAAAATTACCTTCAGGCTATGGTATAAGATGTATGTGAAACATAAATGAATTCCAGGTTTAGACCTTGGTTCCCATCTTCAAGATACCTCATTATCTGAACTAGCATGCTTCACAGAAACTTGGCTGGAGGGTGACAGTGTCCCGACATGGGCTCAAGCCCTTCCAGCTGTGTACTGTGTTAGCCAACAGGTGAGGGAAAGTGGGCAGGGTGGGTAGGGTAGTTGTGGTCTATAAAGGTCATCTTAGCCTGACCAGATTACCTATTAGGGAGTTGAGCCTCATCGAGTGTGTAAACCTGAGTCTGTAAACCAGGGATAGACTGGGGATTCTGTTAGTGTACCATCCACCCCACTGCCTGTCAGACTCCCTGGCCAAGCTCACAGAACTGGTCTCAGGGCTGCTGTTGAAGTCGTCCAGACTTTTGCTTCTGGGAGACTTCAACATACCATTAGAGGCCAGTTTGTCAGGTGCAGCTTGGGAGTTCATGGTATCCATGACAAACATAGGCCTATCCCTACTGGTTTCAGGACCTACACATTCAGCAGCTCACACTCTTGATGTTGTTTTTAGCTTGGAACATATGGATCTGTAGGCGAAGGTGACTAATACCTCTGAGTTGTCATGGACAGAGCTCATATAGCAGCTACAACCTGCCCCTGCAGGGGTGGAGGACCTATTAAAATGGTCCACCTTTGAAGGCTAATGGATCCCTTGAGATTCCAGGAGGCCTTAGAGGGTTTTATGGTGGGTATCACCAACAATCTTGTTGAAACCCTGGTCAATAAGTGGAATCAAAATCTAACTATTGACACAGGGATCTAACTATTGACACAGTTGCTCCCAAACATCTTCTCCGACCCATCAGTAATCAGAGTCCTTAGTATACAGAAGCTCTCAGGGAGCTGAAACGGCAAGGATAATGACTAGAGCATAGATGGCAGAAAACTTGGCTTCTGTGTAACAAGACACAATATAGATAACATCTTCATTCCAATAGGGTGGCAATATGTGCAGTGAAAAAAGCTTTTTTCTGTGCATGTATTGTGTCTGTGAATTCATGTCCAGCTGAGCTATTCAGGGTGGTGAGAGGTCTAAGTCAGGTACCCTCCCCCCTGAACCCAACCTTAGAACCTTCAGAAGCTCACTGTGATGCTTTCAATGACCATTTCGCAGATAAAATCTCTCACGTAAGAGCCAACTTAGATGCCATCATTGGAGGAGAAGTTGATAATGGGGTGTCCAGCAACTCTGTGAGTGGGATTACACTAGATCAGTTTCAATTGGTAAGTATTACTGTTGTGGATAAGCTGCTGGGGCAAGTAAGGAGGACAACCTGTTTTCTCAATCCTTGTCCATCTTGGCTGGTCCTCCAGGGAGGAGATGCAATTAGATTTCAAACACAATACATTATTAATGCATCTCTCAGGGAGGGGAACTTTTTGTCTTGTTTAAAAGAAGCAGTGGTTAGACCACTTCTGAAAAAGCCCTCCCTGGATCTCCTGGACCTTAATAATTAAAGGCCAGTATCTAATCTTCCTTTTTTGGGCAAGGTGATCGAGAAGGCAGTTGCCTTCCAACTCCAGAAGGCCTTGGATGACACACACTTCCTTGACCGATTTTGAACTGGCTTCAGAGCAGGTGATCTGCATCTTAACACTGACAGTGGGAGTGTGCCCCTGCTGGTGCTTTTAGATCTCTCAGCAGTGTTCAATACCATCAACCATAGTATCCTTCTGGAATGCTGGGGGGGGGCGTTGGTATTCGGAGGCCTTGTATTGCAAGTGGTTCCAGTCCTACCTCTCAGGCAGGTACGCACCTTCCTAGAATTGGAAGACCTAAAGATGGTACTGCATGCGCTAGTAACCTCAAGGCTGGACTTCTGCAATGCACTGTAAATTAGGATACATCTGTTCCAAGTTCGGAAACTCCAATTAGTTCAAAATCTGGCAGCCAGATTGGATACAGGTACATCCAGGAGTGAGCATGTTCTCTCTCTCTCTCTCTCTCTCTCTCTCTCTCTCTGGCTTTTCTTCGCAAACGAAGATTCAGGAAGGACTCATCCTGCGCTTTCTGCAAGCGCGCTGATGACTAAAAAGGCCAATCCAAGATAAAGTCTGGTTGCAGAAAGCACAGCAGAAGGTCTCCTTGGGTGATGTTTCTGGGTTGTGATTCTTTCTGTGTTGTCATTTCTCGTCAAGACTTGTTCGGCGTGAGTTCTCAAATAAGGCTGTAGCATTGTGGATAGTGCATCTCCATGCCTCCCGATGTGAAGCCAGGGCGGACCATTGTTGGTGATCAATTTGGCCAAGCCTGAGATGTTGTTTCAGGGAGTCCTTGTATCACTTTTTTGGAGCGCCCCTCTTACACTGACCTGTGGCGAGTTCACTGTAGTTCACTATTTTTGGGAGGTGATGGTCCTCCATCCTAGAAACGTGCCCTGCCCAGCGCAGCTGTATTCTCAATATCATGACCTCAATGCTGGTGATCCCTGCTTGCTCAAGGACAGCAATATTCATCACATAGTCAGTCCAGTGTATATTTAGGATTGTGCGTATACAGCGCTGATGAAAGTGTTCGAGGAGTCGTAAGTGTTGGTGATAGGTGACCCATGTTTCAGATCCGTAAAGGAGAATAGACAGTACAATGGCTCTATACACACTGATTTTGGTGCTTCGCCTCAGGTGTTTGTTACTCCAGACTCTTTTGTAAAGTCTTCCAAATGCACTATATGCCTTTGCTAATCTGTGATCGATCTCTTTGCCAGTCTTGGCATCTGAGGCAATGATGCTTTCCAGGTAGGTGAACTGCTGAATGGACTTAAGCACAGATTTGCCGACAGCAATGTGGGGATGATGGTGTTCATCCTGTGGTGCAGGCTGGTAAAGAACTTCTGTTTTCTTCAGGTTGACTTCCAGCCGAAACAGCTCTGCAGCTGTTGCGAAGCAGGATGTTAGGCGCTGCAGAGCTGCTTCTGTGTGGGCAACAAGGGCAGCAACATCAGCAAAGAGCAGGTCATGGACTAGATAGTTTAGAGTCTTAGTACGAACCCTCAGACAGCTTACGTTAAACAAGCTACCGTCAGTAAGGTAACGTATATAGATGCCGTCTTCTTCGAGCTCTGCAGTAGCCCTTTGGAGCATCATACTGAAGAAGATTGTAAATAAAGTTGGAGCAAGAACACAACCTTGCTTCACTCCATTAGTTATTAGAAAGGGTTCTGAAAGAGCATCACCACATCTGACTTGACCATGCTGGCCCTTGTGTAGCAAGATAATCATTTTAAAGAATTTGGGGGGACATCCTAATCTTTCCAGGATCTGCCACAGACCGTTTCTACTCACAGTGTCAAAGGCTTTGGTGAGGTCGACAAATGTTACATAGAGACCCTTGTTCTGCTCTCTACATTTCTCTTGCAGTTGTCTAAGGGCAAATACCATATCTGTAGTACTCCTATTGGCTCTGAAGCCACATTGGCTTTCAGGAAGAAGTTCTTCTGCAATAGCAGGAACTACAGTTGCCCCTCCACATTTGTGGCTTTAAGATTCGTGGTTTTGACTATTCGCGGTTTTGGGAGCACCCCCTCCCCCGCCATCCAAAAAACTGCTCCTAGGGGAGAGGGTGGGAGGAAGCAGCGTTGAGGCTTGGGTAGCCCCATCGTTGCTCCTGGGGGGGAGGGAGGACAGGGGAGTGACCTAGTTTTTATTCGTGGATTTTTCACTTTCGTGGGGGTCTCATGGCCCTAACCCCCGCGAATGTGGAGGGACAACTGTAATCTGTTCAGAAGTATCCTTGCAAGGATTTTTCCAGCAATAGAGAGCAGTGTTATGCCTTGGTAGTTTGAGCAATTGGATTTTGCTCCTTTTTTCTTGTACAGGATGATGATGATTGCATCTCGGAGATCTGATGGCTGTTCCCCTTTTCCCCAGCAATTCACAAATAGTTCATGGAATTTATCATGGAGTACATGACCTCCGTGTTTCCAGACTTCAGGTGGGATTCCATCAATCCCAGCTGCCTTGCCATTTTTCAGCTGCTGTATGGCCTTAAGGGTCTCTTCCAAAGTGGGAGCTATGTCCAATTCATTCTTCATCGGTTTTTGTATCATATGTTGGATAGCTGAGCCATGGACTACTCGGTTGGCACTAAAGAGACTTTGAAAGTGGTCAGCCCATTGTTTCAGGATGGAGGTTTTATCAGTAATTAATGTTTGACCATCTGTACTGTATAAGGAGCTTTGGACCTAATAAGTAGGACCAAACACTGCCTTAAGAGGTTCATAAAGTCCTCTAAGATCACCCAGATCTGCACAGCGTTGTGCCTTTCTGCTATATTGATCAACCACTTGTTCTGCATGTCTCAGAGTTTTTGCTAAAGTTTACTGCATGTGAGATAGAAAGCTGCTTTTCTTACATGGCAGGTTGGCTGGGCGAGGTATGCCTGGTGAGCAGCTCTCTTCTTTGCCAACAGCTCCTGGATCTCTTGGTTGTTTTCATCAAACCAGTCTTGATTTTGCTTGTGGGAGAACTCGAGGGATTCTTCTGCAGACTGGAGGATACTGTTTTTGACATGTTGCCAAAGCACTGTAGGAGAAGGATCTGTAGAATAGTCTTCAAGTTTTGTTTGCAGGTTTGCCTGGACGTTGTCTCTCATGGTAGCTTGTTGAAGATTGTTGACTTGGAGTCTCCTCTTTAAGATGCCACCCCTCTTAGGTTTGAATTTAAGATTAAGATTTAGTTTACATCTTACAAGGTGATGATCTGTTTGGCATTCTGCACTGGGCATCACCCGAGTATGACGGACATCGCGAATGTTTCTCTGGCAGACTAGAACATAGTCAATGAGGTGCCAATGTTTGGATCGGGGATGCATCCAGGTTGTCTTGAAGCTATCTTTCTGCTGAAAGATAGTGTTTGTAATAGTCAGCTGTTGTTCTGCACAGAACTCTAGCAAGAAGTGTCCATTATCATTGCAATTTCTAACACTATGCTTGCCTAAAACACCTTTCCAGGCTTCAGAGTTCTTTCCTACTCTAGCATTGAAATAATCAAGGATAATAATTTTATCTTCTACAGGGACTTTTTGTATGAGGTGGCATAGGTCTGTGTAGAATTTGTCTTTCTCTACAGGGTCGGCTTGCATAGTTGGAGCATATATACTAAAGAGAACAACATGTGGGAAGCATAAGGAAATAATGCGATCAGAGTGTCCTGTTGGCAAGGTTTCGAGTTTGGAGGCAATGGAGTTTTTAATCATAAAGCCTAATCCTGAAAGATGTTTTCCGGCTTTGGGTTTACCAGACCAGTAAAGTGTGTAGCCAGCACCGTGTTCTTTAAGGCTGCCCTCCTCATGGAGACAAACTTCACTAAGAGCAGCGATGTCAATATTAAGTCATGATAGTTCATGGGCTATTAGAGCAGAACGACACTCAGACCGTCCACTATTTGCAGAGTCTCGCATGGTTCTGATGTTTCAGCATGCAAGTGTCAGTTTATTTACACCTTTGGAGGCCAGTATGTGCCTTTGTTTCTTTGCCTTGGTTTGACTGCATCAGAAGATGCCCATTGGCCGTGGCTAGCCAACCAGGTAGATGGGGATAAGCTTTCGTTAGGCCACCTTTTCTAGCCCCTCTCCATATGGAGCAAGCCGTGCTCTCCTTAAAAAAAGCTGCTTGGTCGTTCAGGATGCTGCCGAACAAGACTGTCATCTCCTGGTCAGCCTCAAGTGACCAAAGTCCTGAACCACCTACATGCAGGGTTTGGGTCTGCGGCTTCCAGTGGATCTTTACACCTGCCGTTTCATCCCTTGCCTATTGCTACAGGGCTTTTTCGGAATTGGATTTGTCCTTCGAGCCTGTGCAATGGATTTTTCTGGTGGAGTGCAGCGTGCACAGAACTGGCCTCACCCTTTAAACCAAAGGTTCATCTGCTGTGGTCTTGCAAGCATGGACGGTAGCAGTGAGGTCCTCAGGTCTTAGGTTTGATTAGAGTTTCCTTCTCTTAGATGGTTGACCTTACAGGGTTGGACGAGCACCATCTGTCCGGGTTTGGGATTAGAGTTTTCCTTCTCCTAGGCTGGTTGCCATAAGGCTAGAGAGCCCATCCTGCCCTTCGATGCTCTTTGTCAAACCCTTTGATTTTGACCTGTCTGGCATGGGAGACCCTACCGGTGGCTATTATGTCACCGCCAGAATAGCTCAAAACATCATTAGGGTACGCAAGCCTCTCTCCCACGACAAGGGGGTATCAATGGAGAGGAGTGAGCATATTACACCAATATTAAAATCACTCCACTGGCTGCCGATTAGTTTCTGGGCAAAGTACAAAGTGTTGATTATTACCTTTAAAGCCCTATATGGTTTGGGTCCAGGTTACCTTAAGGATCACCTCCGTCCATACAATCAACCCCGTACATTCAGGTCTCCTGGGTGACATTTACTTCAATCAACCAAGATGAGATTGGCAATTGTCACTTAAAAGCAGTGACGTCATCAGTAGGCAATGAAGATTCATGTTCCTTCAAAGCTTGTAGAGAAGAGATGAACTGCTGCGGTGTTTCAGAGTCTTGAGTTGAAGTATCCGAGTTCTTGGGAGAAGAGCACCTGGTACAACGGTTATAGTCTCGGTCAGACTGATGAGCTGAACGAGGTGAATGAGTGGCAACAGTATCCTTATGGAGAGCAGTGCTGTCAAGTGGTCGAACAGCCACATCATGGAGTGAAGAGTCAAGTTGGGTGAGAAGCCAGTGGTCTTTCAAAGGGGGATGAATTATAATTGAATGGGCAACAGAAAGAGAACAGGAATGAGATCTATGCTTTCTTTTAGCCAAAGTTCGGTCAACAGAAACAGAACGGACCGGGATCTACGCTTCTTCTTAGCCAAAGATTGGTCAACAGAAACAGAACAAGACCATGTTTGATGCTTTCTCTTTCTCAGGGAATGGTCAACAGAAGACGAATGAGTGGGAGATTGGTGTTTTTTCCTTGAAGACTGGTGATGGCCAGGAAGCCGATATTGACGCCATCATATGGTTCATAAACATAAAGACTCTGTGGCTTGTCATAGTATGAGTCATATGAGGACGAACGTCAGTGTCGACAATGCCTTGACCTCAAGCAGTCACATTGATCCTGACGCTGGCCAGATATGCTTCTGTGCCTATGGTGCCCGTGCCTGGAGTGGCTCCTCGAGTCTGAAGAGCAAGACAGATCCAGCTCTGAACATTCAGCATGTCTGGATTAGCATGTGCCAAGTGTGGATGACACTCTGGTGGAAGCAACAGAGGCAGAGTGTGGCATCAAGGTTGAGGTTGTTCAGCTGCCGGAAGTGCCTCATCGACAATAACTACCAGCTTCCTGATTGATGTGATAGTCAGATGTAAATATTTTTCTGCTGGAATTAATGGAAGAAGAGATGAAAGATGGCCAGCTGACTTTTTCTTCTTTTTCTTATGTTTCTTTTCCTCCTTGGACTTGGTAAGTTCAGCTTCAAGGAACTTTCCTGGTGTTGGCAGAATTACGGTAAATGGTTCCTGACCCTTCAGTCATGGAGCAGTGACAGTAACCTCCGCTGTGGAAGAGTGGGCAGCTGCCTCATTCTGTGAGCACTTTGATGAAGTGTGAAGGTTCAAAGTAGGCTCAGAACGTGAGGTGCTAGGCAGGGATAAATGCCTAGAATCATTCAAGGTGGTCAGTACCGAGAGAGAGCATTTACCTTAGAATCTCAACACTGATCAGAATCCTTTGACATTCAAGTGGGTGTTGGCTTCTCAGTTGGTTTCAAGGAGTGCTTGTAAAGAAAAGTCTTCACCATCAATTCTGTGTTCCTCTGAGTTCGAGGAGTAAAGGCCTTGCAGTGCTGACACAAAGCGATGATGTGAGCCTCACCCAGGCAGAGCAGGCACTTCAAATGCCCATCCTGGCCCTGAATCTTCGCGTTGCAGATGGTGCAAAGTTTGAAAAATGCCAAAGGCATATCCAGTAATAAACCAAAAGTGAAAGAGACTGCTACAAGAGAATGTTCTGTGCCTGCTAGTGTGGCGGACAGAAAAGAACCGAGGTGCTTTTGGCAGGCTTGGTATTTATATACCACAGGGAGGTGGGCAGAGCTATCACCAAAAAGCTTTGCCTAACTGTTCAAGAATATTTCATATGCTGTTTATGCACAGGCGCAATACCCAGTTGTGTGATTCACAGAGACCATGAAGAAGATTATTTTCACCAATCCTCCCTTCTCCCATACTCCCCCCCCGCACCTACCATTTCTCTCCCATTTCTAGAAGACTGGGAAACCCTCTGTAACAGCATGGGAAATGGCTACAGGAGAAAATAAGTGAAAATCACCTCTCCTTGCTTCTTACAATGTCAGCTTCCATTGTCTTGGAAGTCTTGGACAAGGACCACACAGAGGAAGTTGCTGGGGAGGAGAGGGTCACTTCACATACACAGGAGGTAAACAGCTGGAGGAATGTCACACACAGAAATAGAAAAACCAGGGATTGTTCTAGCAGCTTGCAGCTACAGAATCGATTTGAAGCTCTCTCCCTTATAAGGACAATGAGGAAGAATAGCACAGACAGACTTCAGGGGCAGAGCAGGGGACCCTGAGAGTACCACCGAAAGGAAAAGCCACTGCTAAGCCTCGGCAGAGGTGGGTGGTGGTGGTGGGGACTCCTTGTTGAGGGGTACAGAAGCAGTGATTTGTGGGCCTGACAAGATGTCTCAGGAGGTGTGTTGTCTCCCTGGGGCAAAGATCCGTGATGTGATGGAGAGATTGACAAGACTGGTCAAGCCTACTGATCATTACCCCTTCCTTTTGGTCCATGTGGGAACCAATGATACTGCAAGGCACAGCTTTCTGAATATCCAAAGAGATTATAAGGCTCTGGGGAGGAAGCTGAAAGAAATGGATGCACAGGTTGTCACCTCGTTTCTTCTGCCAGTTGAAGGACATGGTCCAGGAAGAGAGAGGACAATAGCCGATGTAAACAGATGATGTCACCAAAAATGATTTGGATTCTTGGATCATGGACTTCTGGCAAGGGATGGGTTGCATCTCACACCAGTTGGCAGAAACATTTTTGTCAACAGTCTCAAGAATTTGATCAGGAGGGCTTTAAACTGAGTCATATTGGGGAGGGAGACAGTATTCTGGAAGGCAAAAGGGATGGAGAAAGTAGTCAAACTGTCATAGAGGGAACAAGGCAAACAGTGCAAGGACCCAACAGTGGGAGGCAAAAAACTTGCACAGGCAGCAAGTAAAGAGAACACATGGTCTTAGGTATCTCTACACTAATGCACAGAACATGGGAAATAAGCAAGATGAACTTGAACTCCTAGCACAACAAAGCAAATATGATATAATAGGCATTACTGAAACCTGGTGGGATGAGTCTCATGATTGGAATGTAGGAATATTGGGGTATAACCTTTTTAAGAGAAACAGGCCAAACAGGATAGGAGGAAGAATAGCATTATATGTCAGGGATATTTACACCAGTGAAGAGATCCATGGCATCAATACTGGAAGCCAGGTGGAGAGCATCTAGATAAAAATTAAAGGGGGGGGGACAACAGGGATGTTAAGTGTGGGACTCTACTACAGACCCCCAAGTCAGGCGGAGGAATTGGATGATGCCTTTCTAGAACAGATGACTACACACGCAGAAAGGAGAGATGTAGTAGTGATGGGTGACTTCAACTATCCTGATATTTGCTGGAAATCTAGCTCAACCAAAACTTCAAAGTTTAGCAAATTCCTTACTTGCCTGGAAGACAATTTCATGGTCCAAAAGGTGGAAGAGGCAGCAATGGGGTCAGCTATTTTAGATCTAATCCTAACCAACAGGGATGACCTGGTTAATGGGGTTCAAGGGGTAGGATCCTTAGGTGAGAGTGATCATGTTCTCCTGGAGTTTGTTATATAATGGAAAGGAGAAGCCAGGCATAGTCAGGCACGCATTCTTGACTTTGGGAGAGCTGATTTCAATAAACTCAGGGAAATACTGGGGGTGATCCCATGGTCAGGAATACTAAAAGGGAAGGGATTTCAAGACGGATGGGACTTTCTCAAAAGGGAGATACTGAAGGCAGAATTTCAAACAGTACCAATGAGGAAGAAAAATGGGAGGTGTCTCAAGAAACCAAGATGGATGACTAAAGAACTTTCAATGGAGCTAAGTTTTAAATGGAACATATATAGGAAATGAAAAAAAGGGGGAAATCACCAAAGAAGAATTCAAACAGGTAGCGAACAAATGTAGGAGTAAAGTCAGAAAAGCTAAAGCGCAGAATGAGCTCAGGCTTGCTAGAGAGGTTAAGAACAATAAAAAGGGTTTTTTGGGGGGTATGTCCGCAGCAAAAGGAAGAAGAAGGAAATGGTAGGGCCACTACGTGGAAGAAGATGGCAAAATTCTAACAGGGGACAGAGAAAAGGCAGAATTACTCAACACCTTCTTTGCCTCAGTGTTTTCAGAAAAGGAAAAGGGTGATCAACCTGAGGAGAATGGAACAGAGGACACAATAGGGGAAATCCAGCACAGAATAAGTAAAGAGGTAGTACAGGAATACCTTCTTAATCTAAATGAATTTAAATCTCCAGGACCAGATGAACTACATCCAAGGGTATTAAAAGAGCTGGCAAATGTAATCTCAGAGTCATTGGCAATAATCTTTGAGAACTCTTGGAGAACAGGAGAAGTCCCAGCAGACTGGAGGAGGGCAAATGTTGTCCCCATCTTCAAAAAGGGAAAAAAAGAGGATCCCAACAATTATCGTCCAGCTAGTCTGACATCAATACCAGGGAAGATTCTAGAGCAGATCATTAAACAGAGAGTCTGTGAACATTTAGAAGGCAATGCCAGCATCACAAAAAGTCAACATGGGTTTCAGAGAAACAAGTCATGCCAGACTAATCTGATCTCTTTTTTTGATAAAATTACCAGCTTGGTAGATGAAGGGAACACTGTGGATATCGCATAACTTGATTTCAGTAAGGCCTTTGACAAGGTTCCCTATGACATTCTTGTAAACAAGCTTGTAAAATGTGGGCTAGACAAGTTAACTGTTAAATGGATTTGTAACTGGTTGACCGACCGAACCCAAAGAGTGCTCAGCAGTGGCTCCTCTTCGTCTTGGAAAGGTGTGACCAGTGGGGTGCCACAGGGTTCTGTCCTGGGCCCAGTGCTATTCAACATCTTTATCAATGACTTGGATGAGGGAATTAGGGGCATACTTATCAAATTTGCTGATGACACCAAATTAGGAGGAATAGCTAATACCCTAGAGGACAGGATCAAAATTCAAAATGACCTGAATAAACTAGAAAGCTGGGCCAAAGCTAATAAAATGAAATTCAATACGGAGAAATGTAAGGTACTGCACTTAGGGCAGAAAAACAAAATGCATGGATATAGGATGGGGGAGAGCTGGCTGAATGAGACTACATACGAAAGGGATCTAGGAGTCCTAGTAGACCACAAGTTGAACATGAGTCAACAGTGTGATACAGCAGCTAAAAAGCCAATGCAATTTTGGGCTGCATCAATAGAAGTATAGTGTCTAGATCAAGGGAAGTAATAGTGCCACTCTATTCTGCCTTGGTCAGGCCTCACCTAGAATACTGTGTCCAGTTCTGGGCACCACAATTCAAAAAAGATATTGACAAATTGGAGCGTGTCCAGAGGAGGGTGACTAAAATGGTGAAAGGTCTGGAAACCATACCTTATGAGGAAAGACTTAAGGAGCTGGATATGTTTAGCCTGGAAAAAAGTTGGTTAAGGGACGATGCAATAACCCTGTTTAAGTATTTGAAGGGGTGTCACGTTGAGGATGGAGCAGGCTTGTTTTCTGCTGCTCCAGAGACTAGAACATGGAGCAATGGATGCAAGCTCCAGGAACAGAGATTCCACCTCAACATTAGGAAGAACTTTCTGACAGTAAGAGCTGTTTGGCAGTGGAACGCACTCCCTCGGAGAGTGGTAGGGTCTCCTTCCTTGGAGGTCTTTAAACAGAGGCTGGATGGCCATCTGTCGGGGATGCTTTGATTGTGATTTCCTGCATGGCAGGGGGTTGGACTGGATGGCCCTTGTGGTCTCTTCCAACTCTACAATTCTATGATTCTATGAAACTTGGTCCCATCTTCAAGTGCAAGGCACCCTTCTGTTTGTAGATAAACAGAAATTGAAGAAGCATGAGCAACAGACAATTTTGCTTTTCCTGTGACCTGCCAAGAAGGCCTACTGAATCTCACTTTTCAATGAGGCCCAATCATGTGGAGTTCACAGATATTCTTCTTCTTCATCATCATGATCATCATCATCATCAATTTTTATTTCTTACCTGCCTCCTAAAACACAATCTCCTGTTTGCACCTTACCATGTGTCTTGTATATTATTTCCTTATGACGAGCCACTATGTGGGTTGGTTGGTTGGTTGGTTGGTTGATGCATGACTCTCCTACCACCTGTCAGGTGTAGCTTGCTAATCTCCCAATGGTGTGATTCACAGAGACCATGATGAAGAAGGGCACGTTACTTACCTGCAGCTGTAGTTCTTCAAGTGGTCATCTGTGAAATCACACGATCCTGCCCATCCTCCCCTCATGCATCCTGCCGTTCCTTGGTTTCATTGCTGCTATGCGGTGGACATGGAATTGAGGTGCTTTTGCTGGGCTCTGTATTTATATACCACAGGGAAGTAGGTGGAGCTACCGCCAAAAGGTTTTGCCTACCTGCTCAAGAATGTTCCACATGCTCTTTCTGTGCAGGCACAGTACCCAACTGTGATTTCACAGATGACCACTCAAAGAACTACAGTTACAGGTAAGTAACCTGTCCTTCTACCTGTTATTCTAGTGGGAGAATGCCGTAGACTAAATGCCACTCACAGTCTGTGTCTGTGTCTATATCTATAGTGAGGGTAGATAAATTTGAACCCTCCAGATGTTTTTTTAACAGCAGTTCCTAATATAACTCAGAGCAGAAATATATAGACAAAAGGAAGAGACTATGCAAACAGGGATTGGCTCTGTCTCTCTCCCATAAAGTGTGTGTTGGGGGAGGTATAGCTGTGAATGGCTGAATTTGCTTTTACCTGTACTTACTTGTAAAATGTTTCCTTTGAACAATGTTATGCACACAGAATGCTTGTTGCATGTAAAAATAATTACTTGATAACTTGCTATGTAAATACGTATATAGTCTCTGAGTGAAATCTGAATGTGCCAGGCTGCCAGTCTTATGATATCCATCAGTGGAGCAGTCACTCTTGTTCCACCCTCCGCAATCTATTCTGGAGGTTTGCAGGAGGCGGAGGTGTTCTGGAACTGACATTTAGGGTATTGGTATGTTGCTGCGGTGAGGAATAGAGAGAGGATGGGAAAGTTCTGAGAGCAGAAGTCCAGGTAACATTGCATTGGATGTCACCTTCTGAACTTGGATACGTTTGAGAAGAGTTAAAACTGACTTTCACCCCAGGCCTATCAGGGCAGACATCGGGTTTAGTTCCTCAGCTTCTTTGTCCCCAAGGGCACCCCTCTATTTTCACCAATGTACGTTTTTATCATTTATAGGAGCAAAGTCTGTTATGTTAAGGAAACTAGGAAGGTTAATTATTGTTTGTTGATATATGTGGTGCACTAATCAGAGATGCTCTAAAAAGCAATTATCATAATGTTTTTTATATTTCAGACAAATAGCATACTGCATACATTACAAGGAAAGCAAAAAAAGAACATCCCAAATTAAAGTGCAGAAAGGAAAAGAGAGAACAGAGTCAACATTACAACATTGCATCAGAGACAGAAATAATTATGATTAAAAAAAAAACTTTTCAATTGGGATTTCCAGTCCGATTCACATGCACCTGCAATGCTGGGGGAGCGGTTTCCCTATGACGCTGGGGAGTGTTTGTAAGGGAAGCAACCACATGAGTAGTGCCAATTGTGTTGGTCTTTTCCACTTAATTATTCCTTTTCATCACTCCCAGCCAACCAGTGGGTAATTAGACAGGAAAGGCCTGTCCCATTGGCCCCACTTACATAGTTCCTTCCTTCACACATAACCCAGCTGTATGGGATTGCATTATGAAGAAGCCACCCATGTGGTGTGGGCCAGATTCTCTTGTTCAGTCACTCAACTCTGGCATCTCCTAACAAGACCCTGGATTTATTCCAGCCTGCTACATTTTTGTTTTCATTCTTCTTGGTGCTAAATACCAAATACAGCTGCCATCACCATCACCTAGAACTTGATTGGTTAAGAGACCTAGGTGGTTGGCACTGTAATGGACTGTGAAAGATTGAGCTCTATCATCTTTTGTTAGTTTTGAGGCTAGTAAAACCTCTGAGATCTACACTCCTCACTTTGAGTTTTTGAAAAAGTCTAGTTTCCACTTCCTCTTCTTAGTACACTGTTCCCTTTGTTAGCCACGGAACTGGGCATTTCTAAGATTGCAGGACTTCCTGGCTTTCTCTGTGTGTCACCCTTGTTTTAGTGCCCAAGACAGACAAGAATTGAAGTCTTGTTAGGATGTGATCATCAGCCGAGCTTGAAGGAATGGGATAAATTACAGGCTGCTGTTAAACGAGGTGACCCAAGCTGGAAGCATATTGATAATGCCCTGTAATTTGGCTTATTTGTCAGTCAGTTGCTTCAAAATGACATTTGAAGGCCTGCTGGAGCGAAAGATGTCTAAAGCCGGACTTTGGAATGTAATGAATACTGCTTAGTTCTCATGACAGATGCCTTTAATTATGGGTTGCCAAAGGACAAAAGAATTCTAAGTGACTTTGTAGTTTGCTCATTGGTGAAATGGTAATGGAATATAGCAAAATAAACTTATCACAATATTTAAGACAGTAAATTATAAGGAATTTGTTTTAGGACTTAGCCATGTTAATAGTTATATATGTTGACAAATTTGGGAAACAGCTGCAAGTCTGATGAGAAACACTGTGGTTACACTGGTGTTTTGTGCATCAAGTGTGGAAGTAAAATATGTGCAGAGATGCATCTTTAAACATTGGGGTCTGGGAAATCTGTGTCCAGTTGGGTCTTCTCAGATGTAGGTACATTGGTATTTGAAAGCATGTACACAGAAATTTTGTGCATGGGATAATATTGCTCACCCCCCCTCCCCCCGCAGTAGTAATGGGTAGCACAGCTCACAGAGAAATTACAAAGATACAGGACTTGTTGACTAAACTAGTTTAAAGAGAGGACAGGCAGAAACATGACACTAGCAGGAGAAGGATGACTCACGAATCCATTGATAGTAGAGAGGGTGAGGATGAAAGTGAGCCTGGGAGAGAACTCAGAGCTCTTTTATTACCTATAGTATATTGATCTTGAGGGGAGAGGCGCAAGTAAAAGAAAAGAGAGAACAGAAAGATCCATCCAATGATCAAATGAAAGAATAAAATCAGATGAAGAAAAGGGGTAAACAGAAGATGCTGGGAGAAAGTGTGATAGAATTCTATAGGGACTTTATTTATTAAAATATTTATACCCCATCCTATACCAAAGAGATCTCAGGGCGGCTTACAAATAAAATTGAAAGTTGAAAGAACAAGTTAATGCCCTGTACCTGCTTCCAGGCACACAGCTCCCACAGCCCCTGCTAGAGGTTCTCCCATTAACTGCCATTAACTGGAGCATGTTCAGAAAAAGAGAGGAATAATCAATAATAGGCAGAGAAACAACAGGAATGAGAGAAAAATGAACCAGGCACCAAATTACAGATGAAGTGAGGAGATCTGTCCCAGAGCCTGCATTACTGTGCACACTTACTTTGACGGAAGGCCCTTTGGGTCCCATGGGGTTTGCTCTTTGCATCTCCCAGTATCCTTTGTAACAGTTAAAAGCAGCCCAAGAGTGCAGAATTAGGGAAAGGTGGGGGATGCATAACTCCTTTTTTTCAAGCCATTTTCTTGATCAAAATCTGCTCTATTCTCCCCAGCTACTGTATATCTTGGCTAATGGGGAAAAGTCAGGCACAGCACATGCCTCCCCCCTCCCCCGCTGGGCTAATAGCCACTTTGGAGAGTAACATCAAAGGAAAAAAACACTTATGGGCTAAGCTCTGAATTGCCCTGCCTTGCTGTCCTGGCCAACTGGTTCCCCACAACCACTATGGCTGCTTTTGAGCTTTAAAAATAAAGGCACTGGGTAATCTGAATATAGATGTGCCACATCATTTGGAGTTTGGCCATGTGGTGGAACTGTAAAAGAAGAGCTAAGATTAGGCAAGTTGCAGCAGCCAGGTGATGAAGAGCGGCTTCAAGCAAAGGGGAAATCACCAAATGCAAAGGTGGATAAAACAACCTTGGCCTTAAAATGACTAAAAGTTAATACAAAATGTTTTGTAAATAAATACTTTGTAGAATACAGTAGCTAGACAGACCTGAGGGCATGGTTCAAGGAGAAAAACAGAGTTGGGTGGAGGGTCAAGAACATAGGAAGAGACTATAAGTAACTTAAATTAAAGTAATAACCATTCAGAAAGGACTACTAAAGGGCCAGGATGGAAACTATACGTGTGTGGTTTTTTGGAGGGGGTTGTTTTGTGTGTGTGTTTTTGCAAAGAGGGAAAGCTTGAAAGATTCTTATGATTATCATGGAGGGGAGCGTGGGAAAATGACAGAGAGCCAGAGTTGTCGGGCAACAGGAGTAACAGAGTTGTGTCAGCAGAGCCAAGTCTGAGTAAGTGCCAACATGTGGAGATGTTCCAGCAAAAAGAGTGGCAGACAATTACAATTTGCTAAACATTGAACAGTAATTAAGAAGGCAACAAAAAAAGAGGAGAGAAGAAATAGGAAGTTGTGAAATTAAGGTCAATCAAATGGGAAGAAAGAATGTGCTGAGGCAGTTAACAGATAAAGAAGGGCAGGAGAAAAAAAGGTAGACAGTAAAGATAGGCAAGGTAGCCAGGTGAAAACACAGAGGCATAGAAAGTGTTCAAAGATCAGTGATGATTCAGTCCAGACGTTCCATTTGCAGTGTAGGAGCTGCTTTTGGGTGGTCTAGCTCTACATGTAAAGAAGTAAGTGCAGGCAGGGAGGTGACAAAGTAACTTCCCATGCCATGGTTGGTTCACTGGAGTTGGCAGTGCTGGTGGAAAGGGTTGACACATCACATGGTAGCACACATTGGGGCAGCATGAGACTGGAATAGCAGGCAAAGACACCCACACAACAAGGCTGCTTTATATTTAGTCCAAGGAACAGCAATTAGCTCAACATGTAGATTACATAAACAAAATAGAAAAGACTTTTAAAGAATTGCAGAGAATTAGAGCACCCTGCCCTTAAGTTCTCAGATATGTATTTAGCATCCTGACTCTACCTTGAAGAATAAATGTACTTTGGAAATGTCTCTGTGCATATGTCTGGCTGAATTGTTTAAAACTGGCTTAAAAGAGTGGTTGCTTGTAACTTTTTCAGAGGATAGTAGGGTTGTAATTTCACCCCCTATCCTTCCCCCCTACAGTGTTTCCAGAGCACATAAAAAGTGCCAAAATCTCACCATTGAGAAACACCAAATGTTCTCAATATAGTCATAGATGGAGGAAATAATTTAATGTGAGTGAGTTGGAGCCTGAGTAACAGAAGAAGCTGAACTCCAACATTTATCATGTAGAAGTTCATCAATTCATTCATCTTACAGAGAAATATGTGCACATCTATTGCCAAAACCCAAAATCAACAAATATATCAAAGTTTGTAATACATCATAGAACACTTGCTCTGGTTTGTATACAAGTCCCCTTTATCAAGTTATTCAGCTTTTCAAGAATCAATCCACTTCTTTGCTAAAACTGAAAGAACTACCGGTAGTTATTTCTGCCAAATGGACAAAGGTAAATGATTAAAACGTGACAATACATTTTTATTATTGAATAATCATAACCATGAGTCTATGGACTTTATCAGATGCAGCAAAACCCACATCATTAGGATGATAGCACAAAGGTCTGAAATGATCAGACATCATCATTGCTTACCCGTTCCCACTCCGTTGTGCTGGTGTGAGTGAGGCATCACTTTTTATTGACGGCTTAGTCAATCAACAAAAAGTGATGCCTCATTCACACCAACGCAATGCAGCAGAAACGGGTAAACAATGAAGATGTCTAATAATTTTGCCTTTTGTGCTATCATCACATCCTAAATGACGTGGTTTTTTGGCAAGATTTGGCTTGTCTGATAAAGTCCTCTATTTCTCTGGGATTAGGCAGCACATCTATCATGATCTAGAGCAGTGGCTCTTAGCCTTTTCTTTACCAGGGACCCTTAAATATCTTTTGTTGCCACAGACCCCCAAGACTTAGCTCTAGATTTAAAACAACAACAACAACATCAGTAATACCACACCATCCATTAAACCTTCCCTCAGAGGCACTGGAGGGGGAGGGAAGACTTTTTTCCTGCTTCTTCCTGCAAGTTTCTGGCTGGAGTGGATTGAATGGCAGCCAGCCAGCCAGCCTTTGCCTTGGCTCCTGTCATGTGGACACTCTACTATAGGCAAGAGGTGGGCTGAGCAGCCTTCAAGCCCTTGTGGCCCCCCTGTGAAGACATCACATCTCCCTGGGGGTCCCTAGATCACAGATTAAGAACCACTGATCTAGAAGAAGGGTGAGGAGATAGGTTGTCATTGTGACATCAAAAGAGTCATAAGACTCCACATGTTACACTTTTAGAAAATGGCTGACAAACTGTCCCTCAGCTGCAACCCACTAGAAAAGGATATAAACAAGCTACGAAGCAGCTTTTCACTCATTAAAATAAGAAAGATTTGGAGCACTCCATCTTAGGAAAATGATCATTGGGATCATTCATGTAGATCCTAGATTCTAGGGAAATGGTCAACATTCACTGGCTTTTCATTGAAAGGTGTGTGGGGATGTGTGTGCTGGTTTTGTTATTAGTTCATTTTAAAATTGCTTTTTAAATTAATTTATGATTTTATGACACCTTAACACTGAAATAGAATTGTTTGTCCTATGTTGCCTTGGGAAGACCAAAGGCCTGAAAGGTGGCTAAGAAAGGTATAAAATGAGTTAAGTATTGGTCTGACTGTTCTGGTGCACAACCCAGGGAAGAGGTGTGTGATCTAAAAACTTAGCTAAGGTTGCTATCATTTGTAGTCCAAACTCAGCAAGAGGAAGGGAGTCCAAATGGACCATGTGACAATTCCAAAAGCATTTTCCCCCTTGGGCTGCAGCCAGGCACCAGGTCCAGCCAGCCAGCTAAAATGATTGGCTCTCAATTAGTCTGGTTTTTCCCCAGTCTCAAGAAACAAATCCTGAGCTGGCGTTTGCGGGAGAGGAGAAGGAGGGGGGGGGAACCAATAGGCAGCCAGGATCATAGCTTCAAAACTTGTGCTGGGAGAAAATCAGATCCCAGAAGGGAAATAGTTTTTTCTAGATAGATACATTCCAAAATACAGCATGACCATTGTATCTGTGGGGATATGTTCCTAGACTTACCGTGGAAACGTAAAACTGCAATTAATAGTGAACCTTATTGAAATGAATTACTTCTGAACCAACTTCTGGTGGAGGCATACCATAGAATTGTGCTGGAGGACCTAGAAAATGCCTAGAGAGGGCATATTTTTTCAGATGTGGGTAAGTGAAACAGATACAGGGGTCATACTGCATGCTAAAGTACCCTTGACTTACTCTCTTGGCTCCTCTGCTATTTCCCTTGACCTGGATGCCGTTTTGGGGATGAACTGAAAACCAAAACAGCTAAGGTGATGCAAATGCCTTTAATTGTATTCCCCCATCCCAGCAGCCCATAATGTTAAATTTACAGGAGGTATGGGCGGAAGTTGAATGCAAGCAATGTCCATCTTCTTGCTACTGACTCTCTTTTTTAATGGTGATAAAAGTATCCATCAGATTCAAATAATGTCCTCTCATTGCCTTGCAAATCCCAAAGGATAGTTGTGAAATTGGTTAAATATATGAAGTTATTCTTGGATGAATGTTAGCTACAAGACAGAATCATCTAGCACCTCAAAGGTGAATGGTGCATATTGTATTTAACAAAGGCAGAGGACAGGTGGAGAAGTCTAATGTTTGCTGAGCAAACAGTTTCAAAAAAGGAGAGCAAGCCAATAGGCCACATCCCACATGGAAAGCAAAAACGACAGCATTGACAATCACAATGGTAACTCACACCAGGATTTCTTATTGAGATTATGGTAGTTATTTTTAATAACCAGGGATTAGTTTAGGCTCCACATGAAGCATATCAGTTGTTCCAGAGATAACATATGCATGCAGAAAATAATATGTGAAGTGACTTATCCATGGGTACAGTTGCAACCATCTGGTAGTGATATCCATAATCTTGGCGGCTTAAGTGTGATAGGTGGGGGCATCCATACACAACAGTACAATAGTCATAGAAATCATAGCTGGGTAGCTGTGACTTTTTATTTGTGGAAGGGATGGATCATTTACTGGTACAGCTCAGTTAAGAAAGTAGATATGTTCCTGGGCGTGACTTCTTTAACATAAATTTTTGTACCAGAGGCAGAAGTAACAAGGAAAGAATAGAGGTGGGTTCACACACTACCAAAAAAAAAAAAAAGCGCAGTTCAACCTGTTTCAGCAAACTAAGAGCCTTACTGCACTCCGAAGAAAAGCGGCAAGGGAACAGAAACGTTCTGCTTTCTGCGCTGCCTTACTGAATGATGTAGTCATCCTTCTGGCGTTCTTTCATTCCGGTCCTGTGGGGGACCAAGGTAGAACTGTGTATTTTTTTCTAACAGGTTTTTCCCATTAGAAAAAAGACACAGTTTCACCTTCGTCTCCCATGAGACCAGAATGAAAAAACGATGATGCCATGAGGTAAGGCAGCATGGAAGATGAAATGTTCCTGTTCCCTTGCCACTTTTCTTTGGAGTGCGGTAAGCTCTAACATTGTGCACCTGTGAAATGAAGCAACCAGGTCAGGCAAGCCTTGCAGAAATAAAGAAAAACATTTCAAATCCTCAAGAGACCACTTGAAAGCTTCTTCCAAAAAGCATCTAGCAATCCCTCCCCCTGTTTTCATTAGACTCCACTTCTTATGATTTCCATTTTGGTGGCCAGATTTATACATCTGTGCTTTAGTAACATGATGGGGGAAGCTGGTGAAGCAGGGTTATCTGCTTTCCCCTTTTCTCTTGGTTTCGGTGTTCAATATGCTCTGTAAGGGATTTTGACACCAGCTGCTGCTGCCTGTTATAGGATGCACACACAACTACACTAGGATCAACTAGAGCAGAATCCCGTTGTTACACAGCTCTAGCTTTTATTGCATTGGTTACTGCAGGCACACTGCTGCAACTTGACACTAAAAATTTTCGTTTCTCCAGCCCTCCTTCATCATCCTCCCAATGGTAATGCTCTTAAAAACTTACAGCTAGACAAAGGACAAGCAGAAAAATAATTTGTAAAAAGGGGCTTCTTTGTCAGAGGCTTTATTAGCTGAGTTCTGCCTATATTACATCTTCTGTGTGACTACAAGCACACACGTGGTCACAGGTGCTTGTGTGGAGCCCATTTTGAATGTGAAAACATGTCCTAAGACATGTATGATTAGAAAATCATGCTGAGACGTCTCTACAAAGGTTGACCCTATAGATTTGAGAACCTAGTTTTTAAAATCACATTTATCAATTTTTGATACATACAAACTAATTCACAACCAAATAATCAACATTCAGAAACAGAAAGAAAAAGAAAAAAGAACTATACATATATAATATACATAATATATATGTATAGCTAAAGCTAAAACTAAGCTACATTAGACTAAACTAACACTATAACACACTAATAAAACACAAATCTATTACAATAAACACAACCTAATTAATAACTAATAAAGACACAAAAGAACTGGGACCCTCCCACACAAACTGTAATGGGGAAAAAACCTATTAATAGAAAGTATATTATTCTACGATTACAAATCTAACTGAATTGAATGGGGCCTAAATTGCAGACATAGCACTTTAACCACCATAGTTCTAGCCTATGGAATTCTAGTATTTATAGTTTTGTGAGTTATTTAGCTTTTTCTATCAGGGAACTCTGGTGCCTCACCAAACTACAAATACAAATATCCATAGGATAGAACTATGGTGGATAAAGTGGTGTCAAACTGCTGTATTTCTACAGTGCAGACAGTCCCATAACTACAGATTATTACATTGTTAGGGTTTTTTTTATTTCTCAAAAAGCCCATAAATGGTTTCCAGTCTTTCAGAAAACCTTCAACTGGTTTGTCTTTTTAAAAAATTAATATCAGTACTTTGGTGACTTGGGTAAAGTCCACAACCTTGACAACCCATTCTTCCATCGTCAGTGCTTCAATCTATTTCCAAGTTTGGGCAAACAATGTTCTTGCAGCTGTTACCATGTATTGAAGACGTAGTCCATGTTTACCATCCACTTCTTTATCAATAATGCCCACTACAAACATTCCTGGTGACATTGCAAAATCTACTTTCCAGATTTTTAAAATTAACATATAAATCTTAGACCAATAGCTTTTCAAGTACACCACATGTGAAAAAATGATCCCTCATTATCCTGACAACCCTAGCATTTGTAGACATAAGAGCCAAGTTTGTATGAATAGTTGCATTTCTCTTCATATATAGCCACTTGTAAACCTGAAGTCAAAGGGCCTTACTGCACTCCAAAGAAAAGCGGCAGGGGAGCAGGAACATTCCATCTTCTGCACTGCCTTAACCCTTTTTTTTAACAGAAAAACCAGGGAAAAAAATTAGCAAAAGATGCGGTTTTACCTTGGTCCCCCTCGGGACTGGAATGAAAGAATGATGGAAGAAGGACGATGTCATATGATAAGGCAGTGCAGAAGATGGAAAGTTCTTGCTGCGTTCCTGCTTTTCTTTGGAGTGTGGTAAGGCCCAAAGACTTCATCCAGGTTCCTTCCCTTAAGTCTTTTCCCTAAAAGCCTTCCATGAGCACAGCTTCTTTTATGTATTCCCAAATATCCAGATCTTCTTTTACAGTGGGGTTATTCCATATTGAGGGATAATGGTTTCGCAATGCTGTTTAATCATTTCCCCCACTGTTATTAATTCTGCACTGCTTTGGAAGTGTTGTTCAATTAGAATCTCATTTCTTGACACAGTTCTTGTGAGGTGGGATCTTCCGACAGATAGAGGCACCCTGTGGTCACAGGGGACACAGGGTAGGGAACAACACCAGAGGCCACTGTGGAAAACTGAAATAGCTGCCCCCCATTATTGCTAGATCAGCACATGGCCAGGACAATCAGGTATACTGCTGGTGGGTCATGCTAGTGTGCTGGCAGTCACCGAAGTCTCAGGGCACTGCTAAAGTCCCTAGGAATTGCTCTGCTTCTCTAGGTCTCCAGTGAGGGAGACAAATCTCAGCACATGTAGTGCAAAAGGAGAAAGATGTTCGATTTTTTAAATATGTGAAGTGGCTTTAGAGCCTGGACACCCATCTCCATCTATCCCTGGCTGATGCGAGAGCCTTCTGGCTAAGTATAAAAGTGTTTGTAGGTGTGTTGCAATTGTGCAGCAGATCTGCTGAGACCTGTGGTAAAAGCTGGCATTTAAGCATTGGGGTTCTCATGGGGTTGCCATATTCCAGCCTCACAAATCTGGGCATCTAATTTGCATATTATTATAATTATATTTGTTATTAATTTGTAATATAAGTATGCATTAATAATTGCACTTCTTTACCATTGTATTTCAGCCTTGATACCTTTAAAAAATTGTTCTAAGAGAATCCATATAGAGTAATTTTAAATGCTTAAATTCCTGCCTCATCATGGAATTTACCAGGTGACCTTGGGCCATGATTGCCTCTCAGCAAATCTAACTTGGGGGTGGGTGCATCGTTGTTGTGGGAATTAACAGCAAGACAGGAGCCATGAAAAGTGGTCACATACATTCCTGGTGCAACCTTAGTATGGCTGCTAATAATGACATTTCGTCATGCACAGGTACTTCTAATGCTATTCTCATCAGATCACTGTAATTTTTTACTCGTAGCAAAAGGCTACAGATCTATGAACAATATTATTATAACTAGACAAAAAGATTATTTTTTCTCCTGTTTGACCTTTCTTCACAGTACACATGCTACTCTCATCTGTGCTAGGATGTCTGTGGAGACATTCAACTGTCCTTTGTTAAAGAGTTGAGGCAATTATAAAAGCTTGTGCATTTTACATGACCATATTTTGTCATCTCACTAATTACATCCTCCTCCCCACCACCAACCATGTGTATAATACTCTGCCAATTTGAAACAACGCTCCATACATCTTATGAAGTGGGATTCAGTCCACAGAGTTTTATGCCAGACAATATTTGTTAGTCTTTAAGGTGCCACTAAACATTATTTTGTTGTATCGACCAACAGTTACCCCCTGCTTAAAAACTTTGAAAGATTTTCATTTGTGTAAGAAAACAATTCAAAGCAAGCCCTAATCCAACGTTTTCCCCTTTAACACTACTCTCCCAAATGTAACTTCCACTTCTCCTTGATATTGAAATTCTTTCTAAACCCTCATCCATAGAGCTGCTGTTTTGTTTCCTTGTTATAATTACACTTGTAAAAGGAAATGGTATTTGTAATAAACAGAAATGTATAAACTTCCAATGGACATTTATGTAAGTGAAAGACCCATTTAACTAAATAGGACATTTTGGCTTAAATCAGAGGAGAGAAAAATCAACTGGATTTATCTACATGTTGACTCACCATTCAACAATTGGTTCAATGGTTCTAGTTGGGACTAACCAACAGGATCTCACCTGATGTAAGTAAATGGGCCAGATGCCATACCACTCATCCCAGACAAATAAATGTGGAGTTTATTCTTCCCAAAGTGGGGGGGGGGGAGGCAAGACAGCTATGCGTGGAGGAGAGTAGGTGGCAGTAATGAAGGTGGCTCTTTTTTCTTCCACATCAGGCAATGGGAGAATCTTAGCTGCCCCTCATAAAATGAAACTTGATTTTTTTTCTCAACAGCCAGAAAAAAAATGCATAATATTGTTGCATCAGGATCCCTAGAACCCTGAATACTAATCACTGTACAGGACTGCTGCATTTATCCTGCTTTGTTGCAGCCCTCCCCCTTGATTTTGGTGGCTCCATTGCTTTCTGTGTGATCTTTGCAAGGAGGTCTGCAAAACAGCTACACTTTCTTCTAGAGTTGTAACATTGACCCAAGGAACTGAAAATTGCAGCTCAAAGACATAGGACTTGTCTATACGAGGCTATAAAATGTGGATTGATGCGCACTAACGCCAATGCGCAGTAACTTTTATTTGTCTTCACTGTTTTTTTTTTCAAGATCGTAGGCATGTGAAGCCATATGTGTTTGATGTTCAAACGGGCATGCCTGAGAATCAAGATGTTTGGCACAAAAGAATTACTTGTGTTTTTATTGTCACCAGTTGCTGCTGCTGAACAGTATTTTTTTAAAGCATATCCAAGATGCGGAAGTGCGATCTCCCACTTAAATAAGCAGAAAAAAAGAGATTTTTTTGCTATGGCAAAAATCCAACATGGCAGTTCGGTGCACTTGCTTTGCCAGCAAGCTCCGTGCCCTATGCACATCCAACTAATCTGCTTTCCACTTCCGCTCTTATGCGGAATGCACACCAAAGTGAATCAGTTGTCCCAAAGAGCAGGAATGCGCATTTCCATTGCAGTTTCTAAAAAAATATGGGAAAAGCTGCAAAGTCTTTTACCGCATAGTTTTTGGCGTTTTTGCTCCCCCCCGTTCCAAACAACAACAACAACAACAACTTTATTTTTGTACCCTGCTTTTTGCCTATTAGGCAATCACAACAATTGGATATAGAACAAACAAATCCATAGCAACAGTAATAACTTAAAACAGTTTACCCACCTTAAAATTACATATAATAATACATATTTAAAAATAATTGGTGAATTCACCATTAATATACTACCCTAAGACTTTAAACTATAACATCAAACATAAAAACATAAGCATAAAACATAACTCTCTCTCTGGCTTTTCTTCGCAAACGCAGCATTGTGGATAGTGCGTCTCCATGCCTCCCGATGTGATATATGTTATAAAACATAAAAACAAAAAACATAAAAAGAGGGAGAAGCATCCATTAAAATGGTCTATTCTATTCAAGGAAGGCCTACCAGAAGAGATCCATTTTGATGGCTTTTTTGAAAGTCTCCAAGCTGGTTGCTTGACGGATCTCTTCCGGCAAGGCATTCCATAGTCTGGGAGCAGTGACAGAAAAAGATCTCTGGGAGGTCATTGTTAATCTAGATCTCATTGGTTGCAGTAAACCCCTCCCAGAAGATCTAAGGGTATGGGGTAGATTATATGGGAGGAGGTGATCCCTTATGTAGGTTGGACCTAGGCCATGTAGGGCTTTATAGGTCATTACCAACACCTAATACTGTGCTCGGAAACTGATAGGCAGCCAGTGAAGGGATTTAAAGATTGGAGTAATATGCTCCTTTCTCGATTTCCCGGCGATTAACCTGGCCGCCATATTTTGCACCAGTTGTAGTTTTTGAACTAGGTATAAGGGTAGCCCCATGTAGAAAGCATTGCAGAATCGAGTTGTGCATGGACTACAGTTTCTAGGTCCTTTGTCTTTTTATTTATTTATTAATTTTAATAACAACTACATACACCTTATATACAAAACAAACAAACAAACAAACAAATAAACAAACAAACATATAAACATCCTAAACACATCATAATATTTTCTTAAAAAACAAGCACCTAAATCCTCCTTTCATTCTCACATAACTTCTCTCTCCATATATAATATTATAATTACTAATATACAAAAAAAGTCATATAATATCTTACACACCTCATACCTTGACTTCCTTTCTTCTCACTATCCAGGTTTTAAACAGAATACTCCCAATTCCCTAATTTATTAATATTCTCACTTCTATTTGACCTAAATTTCCTCCTACTTTTCTCTTATTAGTTGTATAAGTATCATGCAGTTATCATTAAATTAATTTTACTCTAGATTTCCTGCAAAAGAATTATTCCTTTCCAGCCTTCCAGGTCTTTCCACGTCCTTTTTTCATCTAACATTATTGATAATTTTTCCATATCATAGAACTCTTTCATTTTCCTTATCCAGTCATTAGTTGAGGGGAGTTGTTGTCCTTTCCATTTCTGGGCCACTAGTAATCTAACTGCTGTAACTGCGTATAGTAATAATCTCCCATATTTCTTTTGAATAGTAGGGCTTAACTTATGTAGCATGTTCAATAGTGACAGTTCTGGATCTATTGTTATCTCTATATTCAATGTACTTGCAATCAGCCTATATATCTCCTTCCAAAACTTTTTTATCTTTTTACATGACCACCAGACATGAATATAAGTCCCTTTCGCTTCTCCACATTTCCAACATTTATTGGACGTGTTTTTATAAATTTTAGCCAATCGTTCTGGAGTCAGATACCACATGTTCATCATTTTGTAGAAATTTTCTCTCAATGTGTAACATCTTGTAAAGCCTACATTTACCTTCCAGGCTTTTTCCCAATCCTCAAATCTGATTTCTTGTCCTATTTGTTGAGCCCACTTGATCATATATTGTTTCACCACATCCGTCTCTAAATTACGTTTCAACAACAGATTATATATTTTTGAAATTAATTTTTTCTTTCCCCCACCTATTATTTTATCGAATTCTACCTCTTCCATTCCAAACCCCTCTATTTTTGAATCCCATTTAAATTTTTCCAAAAGTTGACGATATAAGAACCAGTAACATGAGACACCTTCATTTTTTAATTCCTCCTGTGTTTTCATTACGTATCGATCTTCCTGTTTCTTGAGTAGTGTTTTATAAGTTAACCACTTTCCCCGATACAGATTTTCTTTTTTATAGAAAGCCTTGTGATTTGAAATCCACAGGGGTAATCTTATATAAAATTTCCTTTTATATATATGCCAAATTCTTAACAGTGCACGCCTAATATAATGATGACTAAAATCTTTATGGACCATATCTTTATTGTGCCACATATAGGCATGCCACCCAAATCTAAGATTAAAACCTTCCAAACACAGTAATTTTTCATCTTCCAAGTCTATCCAATCCTTGATCCATGTTAAAGCACACGCGTGGAAGTATAATCTTAGATTTGGGAGGCCCATACCTCCCCTTTCTTTGGTGTCCCATAATATATTAATCTTGATTCTGGGCTTTTTCCCTGCCCAAATAAACTCTAGTAGATCTTTATTCCATGATCTAAATACCGCATCCGAGGTTAGAATGGGAATATTTTGGAATAGGAACATCATCTTAGGTAAAACCACCATCTTTATTGTGGAGATTCGTCCTAAAAGGGACAAATTTAAATTCTTCCATCTACTTAGATCTTTTTTTATATCTTTCCATATTTGTCCATAGTTGTTGTCGTAAAGTTCTGAATTCCTATTAGTAATGACTATCCCCAAGTATCTTACTTTTTTTACTATAGCAAACTGGGATTTATCTCTTAATTCTTGTTCTTCCTTCTTACTTATGTTTTTTGTTATTAACACGGTTTTTTCTTTATTTATTTTGAAACCGGCCAATTGGCCAAATTCCTCTATTATGTCTATCACTTTTTTTATACTGCTATTAGGATCTTCTAGGAATAACACCAGGTCATCAGCAAAAGCTTTTTGTTTAAATTCATTATTGTAAACCCTAGGGCCCCGAATCTCTGGATCCGAATTTATTTTTTTAAGCAAAACTTCTATTGTTATTATAAAAAGTAAAGGTGAAAGAGGGCACCCTTGTCTCGTGCCTCTTTCTATTGGACAAATTTTAGTTCTTTCACCATTCACTATTATATGAGCTCGTTGATTTTGATAAATACTTTTGATCCAATTAAGGAAATTATTCCCAATATTCATTTTTTCCAGCACCAATAACATGAATTCCCACCTTATATTGTCAAACGCTTTCTCAGCGTCTAAAAATATCATTGCTAGTTTCTTTTCATTACTCTTTTCATATAGTTCTATAATATCAATTACTGTCCTGATATTTTCCTTAATCTGTCTTTCTGGCAGAAAACCATTCTGGTCTTTCTGAATCCATAACGATAACACTTTTTTCAGTCTTTCAGATAATATCTTTACAAATATTTTATAATCGACATATAGCAATGATATAGGTCTATAACTTGTTGGAAGTGTGGGATCTCTGTCTGGTTTCTGGATCAGAGTTATATCTGCTTCTTGCCATGTTGCTGGGCATCTATTCTGTAAGGTCTTATTGAACAGCTTATACATCGGATTTATTAATTCGTTTTCAAATGCCTTGTAATAAATTGGCGTAAATCCATCCGGACCTGGGGATTTCCCTACTTTGATACTTTTAATTGCTTCTCTTATCTCTTCTTTCGTTATTTGTTTTTCTAATTCTTGCCTTTGTTCTGGTTATTCTCTTCAATATTTGCCTTGTTTAAATATTGTTGGATTCGAATCTTAATACTTTCCCCTGTATAGTGACTCTTATATAGCCGGTTTGAAATGGATCTAGAAAATCAGTTTCATTCAAGATCCCTTGAAGCTGAGAAGCAATGGCCCGCTCGATAACCTTGCTTAAAAATGGCAGATGGGAAACCGGTCTATAGTTTTTCAAGTCCAGGGGGCCCAAGGAAGGTTTCTTTAGGAGCGGTCTCACAACCGCTTCCTTTAAACAAGATGGCATAACTCCTTCCCTAAGGGACGCATTGATGGTCTCCTTGAGAAAGGCCATCAATACATCACCCCCCCTGGATGACCAGCCATGATGGGCAAGGGTCGAGAGGGCATCAAATGTGGTAGATTGATTTGGGATCCCATTTAGACAAACCGTATTCTCCTCAAATTCTATGAGGAGTATTTTTGCTGTATAGACAAGCCCAGTGTTTCACATCTACCATTATAGTTTGAGATTTAATTCATTGGCTAAACAAGCTTGAAGGCTGAGGCAGGCTTGTTTGTCACAAAACAATTGGACAGAATAGTGATGGCACATTTTGTTTCATAACTCTGCTCCTAGGAATCTGAGCTGATGGTCCAAACAGGCATCAGGTGGCATGTCTTGAATCGTGGTAAAAACTGGTTAACCAGGTGGTATAGCAATCTTAGAGTCTCAAAAACAGTTGCTGAGAGTAGGGTATATATTGAACTGCATGATATAAACTGCCAGGAAGTAAAGGAATATCTTATCCAACAATGCCTACATATAGACAACTGCTTTGTTGTTATTTACTGCCAAGTCAGTTTTGAACTATGGTAACTCTATGAATGAGAGACTTCCATGAGTGCTGGTCATCAGTAGACCTACTCAGGTCTTGCAGACTCAGGACCATGGCTTCCTGTGACTGTGTAGCTTCCTTAGGTTTTCTGATTTTACCTAATGGTGAGCTAAGATACCACAGATATATTTGTTACAAAGGTCAATGACCGTGTTAATTTCTGTCATATTTTCAAATGAATGAAAACTTGGACACAAATCTTCTTTCAGCTAAACATGTTGAAATAGACTGATTGAAAGTTATTGAGGAGGTCTAAAAGCAATAGTAAGATACACTACTTTCTTTTTGGTCAGAGGTTTACACATTCATCTTCTATTCATAACAGAAGCTGTTGCCACACTACAGAAATAATGCAGTTTGGCACTGTTTTGATTATCATGGTTCCATCCTATGGAACCCTGGAATTCATAGTTTGTTGTAGCACCAGAGTTCTCTGATAGCTATCCCACAAATATCTCACAAAACTACAGATCCCAGAATTCCATAGCATTGAACCATGGCAGTTAAAGCAGTGTCAAGCTGGATTATTTCTGCAGTGTGTCAGCAGCCAAAATGAGACATAGGCCCCCCCACAGGAGGTCTGTTTCATAAGTGCTATTGCTGTGGGTCAGATTGTCAGTTGTGGTCATTCTCTCTCAAATATATTTTATGGCTATTGAAAATGTATGAATTGTTGGGGCCTATATTTCTTTTCTTTTTTTTTTTTTTTACACCCAAACGAGCTCCTTCTCCAAAGTACTGAAAAATTTAACACACATTACTGACAGGGTGTGTTAAGAAGAAACCATCTTTCATGACAAAGATCACTTGGTGAGTACATATTTATTTGCTGCTAGCACTTTTAGTGATGGTGCGCACTATGAATATACAGAGTGGCAAGGTCTTGGGGAGAAAGTCACTGATTCGAATGCTTATTATACCTGACCTTTCTCAATCCTGCAAAACTGTAATGCTGTGCTTAGCTGGCTGCAAGGAGCTGTTCAAACATGCTATTTCATGCTGGGAAGAGAAATAAACTCTGAAATACGTCTTGTACTTTGCTAGATCTTTCATCTTGACTACGCTGCCTCCTTCCCTGATCATGTTCCCTGCAACTGTCCTACATTTTCATCCTTACGAAATCTACAGTGTACCTTTCCTTTCCTCATTTTATGAGTGAGAAAAGATAGTTTCTTAGAAGGCAATCATAGTAAATTGAATTCAAAGACAGCTGTATTTGTCTGGAATATCAGTAAACAAGCACCTTTGAGACTAACTGAGAGGAAAAAAATTGTGGAATAAGCTTTCATAGACTTGGTCTACTTCCTTAGATGCCTGGAGTGAACTGGTGCCTAGGAACAGACCTTATAAGCTGGTTGTTGCTTAGAAAACTTCAAGGGAAGATTGGAGTGTTCTGAATTGGAATATATCCACAAATTCCAGTCCATCAACTGTGGGTTGAACAGAGACAATGGTCTCCTGGCACACTACACGTATTATAACACTAGTTAACACACTAGTCTCATGAGAGTGTTCTTGGACAGATTATCACATCTCTTTCTGGTTCCCAATCAGCATCACACTACATTCCAAAACTCCCTCCACCATTTACATGGCCATCCACCCAACCTGGCCTTAGGCAACATCTTACCTCCTGCCTTTGTCCCTCAATGACTATTGTTAAAATGAACTTGTCACCTCATCACCACACCCACTACTTTTGCATTTCTCTGGCTATTCAACAGCCTGCTTATAAGGTCTGTTCCTAGGCACGAGTTCACTCCATGCATCTGAGGAAGTAGACCGAGTCTATGTGTGTGCACACACGACACAAACAATCCAATTTGAAACTGGATTATTTGCATGGCTCCTTCCTATGGAATCCTGGGATTTGTGGCTTTACATGATCTTTAGCCTTTTCCGCCAAAGGGTGCTGGTGCCTCAACAAACTACAAATCCCAAGATTCCATAGGAAGGAGTCATGCTTCAAACTGGATTATTTCTCTAGTGTGGATGCCCCCTAGGAAAGCTTAGACTACAATTTCTTTCTCTCAGTTTCAAAGGTGTTACAAGATCCCCTTGCTTACTGATAATAAATTGAGCTTTGCTACCTGTTAATAGTTGAGCAATAGCTGATAGAAAACAAGTGAGAAAGGAGAGAGATAAGAATCTGCCAAACAAAGACTGCAGTCAGAAGAAACTTAAATCCTCAAATTAATTTAAGATCAATCCAGGAAGGAAATTTTGGGCTTTAAGTAAGATTTATTCTCCCATTTTAAAAGGAATATAGAGTGACAGGCAAAGAACATTGACAGCTAGGATATGTCAGTTATGTTTGCAAAATGGCTAATCCAGAGGAATGATCTAAACCTAAACAAATGACAGATAACCATGGAAAGTAGCCAGCTGATTCAGTACAGTACAAAATACAGTATAAGTAAAATATACTAGCAGTATAATATTAATATAGGGCTTCTCCAGATGGGGAAGATGTGATGGGAGGTTGTGGCATTTGTTCCTGTAGTTCTTGGGATTTTTTAAAAAAAAATATCCAAAGAACATTTCTGTTGGGTCAAAATATTTTCTGACAGTTCCTGATACCGGCTGCAACATTTTATTCCCACCCTCAACTGGCTTTCATTTTAATTCTGAGATGTATCAGATGAGAAAGTCTCCTTCTCTTGTCCCCATTTTATTTTTTTTTAAAATTCTTCTTAGAGTTATATTGCTATAGTGTATGAATGCTTCAGTGAAACAACACTTTTGCACTATAACTTTTAAGAAAAAAATAACTCTTTAAGAAAAAAAATCAAAAGAAGAACAATATTTATTCTTCAGATCCTAGGCTCTCCTCAGCAAACTGTGCCCCACTTTTTAAAGACCTTTGGAAGAGCCCTATAACAGTGAACAGTAGGACCCCCATATCCACTGATTCATTATCCACTGATTGAATTATCTATGGGACATAAAACAGCATACCTACCATAGAGTCTACCTAGAAAATGTGTTCTCTCTAGCCATTTTCTAGGTCCTCCAAGGCAACTCTATGGTATTTTAAACAAGATGCCCCATTATTTTCAATGGTGTTCGCTATTATCCACAGTTTTTTGTATCCATGGGGCCTCCCAGAACCAATCCCCAGCAGATACAAGGGTCCTACTATAGTGTGATAAAGTCATAGTACATATCCCATAAATCACTACAAACAGCTCCCAAAAAGAATCTAATGGATGGAGGATGCAGAGGCAACAACAACCAGCAAAACATGTCAAGACCCAAGGAGATATATTGTGAGAACTTGTGCTTCTTCAGACCAATGTGGCAAAGCTCATATTCTGTACCACAGTGCTCTAGGAAACAAGCATTTTTGAGTAAAATGTGACTTACCATTGTAGGCACATGACTTTTTAAATTCTCAGTTCTTACGTCAACTAAGAACTTTATGTGAATATAATATACTCCTCCCAGCTCCCAGTTTTATTACCATAGACTCTCAAAAATGGCATAAATGACCATGGAGTGGGGGGTAAGTTTAAGGGATACCTTTCTGTGCATTTTCAAAGGGTCTGTCTATATAGTGGGGGGACAGAGTACCTTGCAGTAAAGGCATTTTGCAGCAGCAGTGACTTGTCTTGACTGTGGTTTTGGCCCCAGAAGCCCCCATAAGGTTTGCATGCCAGATGGCAGTCACAAGTGATTTATTCGCATTAGTACTTCCCTGCTGCTGAACTTTTTTTTTTTTTTTTTTAAACTTTGTCTAAGGTGCACTGGAGTGATAGCTTGATTTTCTGAGTTAAAAGAACAGCAAAAAAAAAAAATCCCCTTTTATCACCTTAGCAGCCACTCGCTAAGGAAAAAATTCAACATGGTGGTAGCGGGCACTTGGCCCTGTTAGCAAATCCTGCTCCTGTGCTCGCCTGGCCAATCAGCTTTGTGCATCCACTTGTATGGGAAAGTGAATCGCTTGTCCTAACAAGCAGGAATGCAAACCCCCTCGCTGTTTTGTTTTTTTTAAACTACAGGAAAAGTGTTGTTTTTGCTGTTTTGGGCCTCCTTCCTTCCAAATACAGTTGTCCCTTCACATTCGCTGGGGTTTGGTTCCAGGACCCCCGTGAATACCCAAATCCATGAATACTCAAGTCCCATTATATGCAATGGCATAGCAAAATGGTGTCCCTTACATAAGATAGCAAATCAAGGTTTGCTTTTTGGATTATTATTTTTTAAAGAATATTTTCAAGCCATGAATACTTAAAACCATGAATGCCAGATCCATGAATGTGGAGGGACAACTGTAGTGTGGATTGATGTGGGATCCCATTTAGACAGGTAAGATTCCCAGCAAATTCCATGAGGTTTATTTTCACGTTTAGACTGAAAGTGTTCATCTACCCAAGGTCTCAGTGTTAAAAGCATGATTTGTATGCTTTATGCTTTACATGCCTAGCAAGTGTTTCCATGGGGGAAAGTTTATTTTAAAATATTGTAAAATCACCAAGTAGAAAAATACATACAAAATGTTGAGGAAATAAATGTAGGGAAATCTAAACCTAATGTTTGTTCTACCAACATCTCTCTCTCTGGCTTTTCTTTGCAAATGAAGATTCAGGAAGGACTCATCCCGTGCTTTCTGCAAACATGCTGATGACTAAAAAGGCCAATCCAAGATAAACAAGTCCGGTTGCAGAAAGCACAGCAGAAGGTATCCTTGGGTGATGTTTCCGGGTTGTGATTCTTTCTGCGTTGTCATTTCTCTTCAAGACTTGTTTGGCGTGAGTTCTCAAATAAGGCTCCAGCATTGTGGATAATGCATCTCCATGCCTCCCGATGTGAGACCAGAGCGAACCATTGTTGGTGATCAATTTGGCCGAGCCTGAGATGTTGTTTCAGGGAGTCCTTGTATCACTTTTTTGTAGCTCCCCTCTTGCGCTAACCTGTGGCAAGTTCACCGTAGAGTACTATTTTTGGGAGGTGATGGTCCTCCATCCTAGAAATGTGCCCTGCCCAGCGCAGCTGTGTTCTCAATATCATGGCCTCAATGCTGGTGATCCCTGCTTGCTCAAGGACAGCAACATTCATCACATAGTCAGTCCAGTGTATATTTAGGTTTGTGTGTATATAGCGCTGATGAAAGTGTTAGAGGAATCGTAAGTGTTGGCGATAGGTGACCCATGTTTCAGACCCGTAAAAGAGAATAGACAGTACAATGGCTCTATACACAATGATTTTTGTGCTTCGCCTGAGGTGTTTATTACTCCAGACTCTTTTGTAAAGTCTTCCAAATGCACTATATGCCTTTGCTAATCTGTGATCGATCTCTTTGTCAATCTTGGCATCTGAGGAGATGATGCTTCCCAGGTAGGTGAACTGCTGAACGGGCTTAAGCACATAATTTATACATAAATACAAGTTGGATATGATCAACCCGACACTTAGGAGGGCTAAGAAATTGAGATGCATAAATGCGTACTACCTTGTTGCACCAGTATCACCCATGAAACAGCAGAAATTTTCTGCCCTGAAGTGACGATATAATTAAAATTATTTTTACCTTGATTGATTTAAGTTAGAATTTCAGCATTACTTTAAATTCAGAATGACTTTACTTCCACATTATTAGCTGAATAACAAACCATGCTAAAGAGCCAGTAAATATCACATTACCCAGCTAATTCTACACCAAAATCTAGTTCTTTTGGATTTTTTAAAAAAACTGCTTTTTGCTTCTTCATTAGTCCATTGTGTTTGGATAATTCCAATGTTTGGGGAGCTAGATAATGTGACATTTGCTGGCTCTTTAGCATGGTTTGTTATATCACACCAAAACTGCAGTTCTATGCATTCTTAATGTGGAAGTAAGTATTATTTTTGAGTAGGCATAGATAGGATTGTGCTTTATGGCAGTCATCCTAAACACAGGTAAGTAAGTAAATCTCATTGACCTCAAAGGACCTTATTTCTGAGTAATGAAATGTAAGATTGCACTGTAAAGTTATAATGCACAATTACGTACATATGTGCCTTCAAGTCATCTATCAACTTATGACGACCCCATGAATTTCATAGGGTTTTCTTAGACAAGGAATATTTGGAGGTGGTTTTACCAGTTTCTTCCTCTGAATTCCTGGTATTCATTGCCTGTCTCCCATGCAAGTATTAACCAGGGCTGACCCTCCTTAGCTTCCAAGGTCAGATGGGGTCTGGTGCCTTTAGGTTATTTAGGGAGGTAGAATGCACAATTGCGTAAGAAGAATTTTTGTTTAAATTGTGTTGTATGGCTTGTTTACATCTTTCATTGTCTCACAACTGCTGTAGTTTCTTGTACAGGTTTTGTTTCCCTTGTTCCTTTTAGCTGTAGAGGTCCTCAAGATGGGGGAAATGTATTAGGAGGTTTGTTGATTTGTCACTGTATCTCACTGTAGGTTTTTTTTAAAAAAAACATCCAAATGAAGGTTTTGTTGTCTCAGACTATTTTCTGGCAATTCCCAGCAACAGTAGCAGTATTTTATTCCAACCTTCCAGTGGGTTTCTTTTTAATCCTGAGACAAATTAGAATTTAAAAAAAGGTATCCTCTTCTCCCCCTTATTCTCTTTTTAATTTTTTTAAATTAGAGTTATAGTACTATAGTGCATCTGTGCAATGGTGCTTTTGCACTATAGCACCACAGTAGCATCCCCGCATCCATGGGGGATTGGTTCTGGGGGTCCCGTGAATACTGAAATTAGCGAACACATATTGGAAACTGCTTAATGCAGTGTAGATGTGTAAATTGCTGTTGCTTAAAACAATTTGTAAGCCGCTCTGATAGCCTTGTGGCTGAAGAGTAGGGTATGAATAAATAAATAAATAAATAAATATAAAAATGGAAAACCACGGATAGTAGCGAATACCCTGCGATGGGGAGGAGGAAGAGTTATAGAGGAGGAAAAGGAAGGAAGAGAGGCAGGCAGGAAGAGGAAGGAAAAGGAAGAGGAAGGTAGAGAGAGAGAGCAAGGAGCTGGGCTTGGGCTGTTTCTGCAGAGCCAAGCAGGTTCTGGCCTGGGCAGGCTCTGGGTGTCCCTTGTCCGGCACCTGGGCTCAGCCTCCCAGGGCTCCCAGGTTGGAGGTGGGGGTGAGGGCATCAGGGGCTAGGCGTTAGGATATACTTGTTGAAGTGTCGATAAACCTCCCAGTTGCAGAACTATTTCAATGTTTGTTAACTAAAATCAGACAGTTGGCATATAAAGAACAGTGTAAGAGTTTTCCTATTACAACATACTACAAGGGAAGGGGAAGGGGATTTACTTTTTTTTTTTATTCTTTAAAAAACACAGTTTACCAACAATTTCAGCAGACAAAAGGGGGAGTCAGAAATGTGACACCTTCCTTTGTACATAACACGATAAAATGTCAGGGGGGGCAGCGTGGCTAGATTTCTTTCCCATCCTATGATAAAAATGTCACTTCTGTTGATATGGCATTATTCCGTTGTGTTGCTATGATGGCACCACACTTGTAAAAAAAATTTAACAAACCAATCATGAAGGCAGAGCAGGGAAGGAGGCATTCACACTGATGCTGCAGAAGAGAAATCCATCCATTAAATGTCCAAATGGTGAGGTTACAGTGGAAATGTAGCTTGGGTGTGAGACAGTTCGCCAACATTCAGCAGCCCTCCTGTGAAAAGCTGTAGCGGATTAATACGCTATAAAGGAGCTGTGCAGTAAGGCCCTTAGAATAGGCTCTTGCATTTTTGGTGCATACCAATCACAGTCACTTAAAGATGCAGTTCTCACCTCTTGAATGGCAGTGGATATGGGCTGGAGCCACACTGCAAAATAATTCCTACTTACCTTGATCCCAGTGCTGGTGAAACACAGGATGTTCTTCCATATTCAAAGTGAAAATGATTCTTTTATGCTTAATGCGATTTTTTTAAAACACCCCTTTTTACTCTGTACTTTTGTGGCAAAACAGGCTTTTTTTGGACATGTGCCCTGTGCACTGAAATGGGATCAGGGTGGGATTGTGGGGGTGGGGCTGTTGGAGGGGGGAACAGGTTGGTGGGAGATTACCTTGGCATCCTCACCCAGCAAGCATGGTGTTGCCATTTTTTGTTGTTTGTTGTTCATGTGTGGCCACTTCACCAGCTGCAGCCCCAGGAAAGGTACTGGGTAGGAAGGAATGGGTGAAATGGGAAGCGGGGAGATTGAAAGTGTGCAGTCTGGTCTCCTTTCAGCTCTCCAAGCACTGCAACAGCCTGGACTCCAATCAGCAATTATATAATCCTATTTTTTTTTTTTTAGTTCAGTATACGCTGACAATCGAATGGAGGGGGGCTGGAGGTCATGTGGCAAGGCAGTGGCAGTGACAATGACAGCATAAATAGTCAAGGGGGGCTGGGATCCCGCAGGTGCCAATCCAACTCAGTGTACCCAGAAGTAGTTCAGAGTGGCGGTAGCAGCACATCTGCCCCTCCAGGTTAACACTTGACACCTTGCCCAGTGAAAGGCCACTGATTTTGGTCACCAAAGGTTTATTGATCCCCGAGACACACACCGAGAAAAAAAAAACATGTTTCTGCCACCCCTAAGCAGCTGATTGACTCTAGGGCTGCGTGCGCATGCACACACACACACCCCACACACACCAGGAGCCCTGGTGGCGCAGTGGTTAAATGCCAGTACTGTAAGTCACCATGTTGCAAGTTCAGTTCCAGCGGGCTCCAAAGTTCACTCAGCCTTCCATCTTTTCGTAGTTCGGTAAAATGAGTACCCAGCTTGTGGGGGCAATTAGCTAACACACATAGGAAATTGCTTAATGCAGTGTAGATGTGTAAATTGCTATTGCTTAAAAAATAATTTGTAAGCTGCTCTGATAGCCTTGTGGCTGAAGGGTGGGGTATAAATAAACAAATAAATAAATAAATAAATATAAACACACACCCCAGAGGTTCCCTCCTAGCTTTCCCCTGCCCATCCCTGCACAGTTCTACCCGCTGCCACTTCTTTTATTTGTAATTTCCCTGTGGAGTTAAATTTCTGATGGGCTGGTTGCTTTCACCCCTGCAGGAATGGAAGGAAAACAGAGGAACTAAGTTGTCTCAAAAGTCACAGCCAGCCTCCCCATTCTTGCCTCCCTCTTGCTCTGTGTTTTGCCTTTCCATGCAGGACACCAAAGGTTGTTTTCCTCATTCTTTCCCTCTTTCTCCCATGCTCTTGCCAAAAAAATTAAAAATAAAAAAGAAAAACTGAGAAATGTATTACTGAGGCTGCGACTAAATGGGATGGGTGAAAGGGAGAGGAGATTGGAAGGTGGGGGCCACTATCTAGTCTCCTTTGAGCCCCCTTTCCCCCTCCAAGCACTGCAACATCCTGGGCTCCAGCCAGCCATCATATCAAAGGAGACCAGATAGTGCCCTTCACCTCAAATCTCCCCCACCTTTTCACTCATTCCTCCCTAGCCAATGTCACTTTTTCCTCTTTCAACTGAATGAGGAAGTGAGGGACCCCAGGGAGGGAGCTCGTAGAAGAAACTATCCCATGGGAGTGCAGGTGGGGCCATCCAATCAGAGTCAGGTAGGCAGTTTGAAAGACAATTGTTGATATGGATATGCATGCCGGGATGAGGGAAAACAACAACCAGGCATTTCCATTGCGTGACCTAAAGTACTCCATCTCATATATGGGAAGAAACGCTCTTTTGTACCAATTTGACATCGAGCGGGAGAAATGTGTGGCTGTCAATACAAATTTGAGTCTGGATTATAACGGGTTAGTGTGGCGTTAACAGGATCAAACCAGGGCACAATACTGTGTGCTGAAGCTGAATTATTTTGCTGGTGGGGATTCAGCCATGGTCCTCTCTCAGGGCTTATTTTTATCATTGTATTATTCAAACAGGCCAGAATATTGTTGTCTTCTAGTATTGACAGCCTTTGAAGATACAATGTGAACTTTATTCAAGGGACTTCCCCTCTTATTCTGAATGGAAAACAACCATCTTTGTCTTGTAAAAGTAAAAAAAAAAAAGGAAAAAAAAGCAAAGCAGCTGTAATGGAACAGAGGCCAAATAGTTTGGGATACACACAAAAGATTCTCAAACACAGACACATTTGTGGCCTAGAGCAACAGTTTCAGCTGATGTACGCACCACTTCTTTAGACAACCTGAGGAGTATAATTCAGCATATTTCTTGTAGCCTATTCTTGCATGTGCTTTAAACCTCTAGAGCCCTTGGTCAATTTAGAAAACAACTTTTCTAATTATATTAGAATGTGGCACAAACATTGACTTTAAGAATGTGGCTTTAATGTGACATAAACATTTGTTTAAGTTTCAAAGGCTTTGGGCTCTTTGGGTTAATGCTGCCCAAGTTTTTGTGGGTCAGCCCTGTGAAGAGGTCTTGTGGAGAGGTCCCCTAAGCGTTCAGTGATCCCTTTGCCCTCCATTTAGGATAAAACAAATTAAAACAGCTGGTACTGGTTGATGACTCAGGTGTTTAGATCCCTTTTCATAAAATATAAAACATTAATGGAATGCCAAAATACTTGGGGCATTTCCAGACATGTAGAAAAGAATCCCCTGTGGTATGAAAGATTCAAAAGCTTTGGGCAGCGTTGGCCCAGCAGGGAGTTGGCAGTGCAGAGTGAAATTACCTCTGAAACATATTCTATAAAAAGGACAAATTAGTTTTAATAAGGAATCAGTTAACAGTAGAGGCTGGGAAAATGATGAAAAAATGAAAACGATCCAAAAAGATAAATGGTGAGCATCATATATGTAGCTGGATGCTGTAGCTAGAGAGTACCAAGTCTCAGATTGTAGAGAAAGTATTTTTCAGATGCCTAAGCCGTCTTTTTTTAGCCAAGATGGAAGGTGATACATATTGCTCTTTAGTAAACAAAGGCTTCTGTCTTCTTCCTGCTGTCCTCTCAAATTTGTTTTTCCACAGGAACAAAGAGAGTGACATGGTGAGATTCCTTGTCCAGAGGGAACTCTGAGCAGCTGAGCCCCTGCCCTTTAGATATAATGGAATTAAAAAAAAAAAAAAAAGGACAGGGAATGGGGCTGAATTATTGTGAATCATTTGAGCCATCAAATCCCCAGTTAGAGGATGCTTCTAGCCTTGACAGCTGAGCCATCAGGAGTAAGCAACTGTTCTTGAGCCATTAGGGAAATATTTACTCAGATGAGAACAAAGACTTTTGCAAGGTGTCAAACTATGTGTCAGGCAGGATTCCTGCTAAGCTGTGGGGGTTCTCATATGGCGGAGCCCAGGCCTGCTAGGGAGGTTAGACAGTTTATATTTTATTGATTAAGATTTTTAAAAACAAAACACATCTTCTCAAAATCCACTGCATGTCAAGAGCTACAGAGAAGTGAGAAGTTTGATTTACTAGCATAAATGCTAATAACTGAAATTGTTTAGTTTGTTAAGCTATTATTGATTAGTTGGTTGATTAAAATGCTAGCATTGGGTCAGGCATGGGATTTACAGAGAATGACATGAAAGTTGTCATGTTTGAAGTTAGGGGAATGCATTTTATTACTGACTTCTTCAAAAAGTCTCTGTCCTTTTAAAGTGGTCTTTCTCCAACCTGAATTCCCCCCCCCCCATAGGGACTGCAAAGCCCAGAGTATGATTGTTGCTGGGGAATGGTGGGAACCCAGCATGTCTGGGAACTGCCAGGATGGGAATACTGTCCCAAAGGATGGGATCTCATCTTACAACCTCTTCAGTTAAATTTGTCAGCGATTTGCATCTCTCTTTTCTTTCTAACTCCACCAATACATGCACTTCACTCACTTGTCCAATGCCCTGTTCGCTAGAGGTTAATAAGGTGTGATTTATTTTAGTTCCCAGACATGCTAGAGGGAACTGAGCCACCACAAGTGTATCAGTAAGTGGCTAGCTACAAAGATTTGGCAGTCAATCAAGAGTGGAAAATTCTTGATCTGAAATGTATGAGAGTCTCTGAGCAGAATATCACAACTTCCTACTTTTTCTCCTCCTTGCAGCCCTTTCTAATGCCAGAAACTTAATGCAGAGGGTCTCCCTGTTCTGCAGAGCAGGGGGTCAGCTAGATGGGAGACTTAAGTCCAGAAAATTTTGCCTTATGGCCCTTTTGCTCCAGTGCCCATTTGTGCCCACGATGCATTCGCAAGATCAGTGAGGGGAAAACTACTTGAGTTTGTAGTTCACATGGAGCATGCCCCTGCCCTGAGAATATATGGTGGCTGCGAGTGAATTGCCAGCAGAAAATATCCCTTCCTCTGAACATGCATACACACACACACACACACAAACAGAGAGAGAGACGGGGGAGGCTTGGAGGGGGGAAACACACATATAGAGAGATGGAGGAGGCTTGAGAACTCTGGCTGCATTAAGGATTACATTGTGAGAGGCGGCGGAAGAGAAAGGGAGGCGATGGAACAAGAGGGAGAAGGGGAGACACACATTTACCGACCCGCAAACTCATCTGCCAGCAGCTCATTCCTTGGGGGGGGGAGGGCTATTCAAACCCCCAGCTCAAGTGAGTTGTGTCCCCAACCCCGCCCCCCATTTTAACAAATAAGACCAGATGTGGAAGAGCAATTTTCCACTGACATAAACATTTGTGCCAGCAAAACAATGGTGGCCTCTGCATCGCAAGCCCTACCTTGCAAACCCGCCCCTTCTGAGGTCCGACCAATCACCTTTCAGCTCTATGAACTATGCTCTGCCATGTTCCCTTTTGCAAATTGGTTGTACAGATTACCTATTGTGCACATTTGTGCATACTTTTTCAAAAAGATTGTGAAAAACAGCGAAAGCAGTTAGCATGGACTATGTGGAGTTTTCATCACTCCCCTCCTTCTGAATAGGGCAAATGAGGCCCATCGTCCGTGAAGACCAATGGCATTCTTAGTGAATTCTTTGAGGATTTTTTTCATTGTGTAGGTGACACCCAGGTGTTCATGCTCCTTTGGGAGGGGATGAAGGAGGGAGGGAGCCACCACCTTCTCCAGTTGTTGTTGTTGTTGTTCTTGCTGCTGCTGCTGCTGTTATGTCCCTTCAAGTCAACTCTGATGACTTTCTGGAAACCCTATCATAGGGGTTTTGGGCAGAGCAGGTTTGCATTTGCCTTCCTCTTAGGCTGAGAGAGTGTGGGGTTGTCTAGAGAGTGAAAATAATCCTAATAGAACCCACAGGGAATACCTTGTGTCCCAACTTGATCCCGCAGTGATTTGCTTTGTTTAGAAGGAGGGGGCCCAGAAACTATTGTACACTTTTTTGCTGTGCTGAGGTGACCAAACAGCTTTTTAAAGCAGAAGGTTGCACTTGCACACCTTACATTTACAGTTTTAGAAAAGTACTGTGTAGCAGCAACAACTTGTTGAGAATAATAACACGAGCAATTCGCTCCCAGCCACCATGTTGATTCACAGGCATGGCTCTGTGTGAACGTCAAACAGAGGCAGTTTCGCATACCAGTGATTTTGCCAATGGACCATGGAGACAAAAGAATGCTGCTGCAATTTTGCATTAATGTGCAGCAATCAGCACTGTATCTTCTCATCTCAACAAGCCCTGTGATTTACCCAAGGTCACCTAGTGATTTCCATGTCTGTGTGGGAATTTGAACCCTGGTCTCCTTGAATCCTAAGGCAACACTGAAACCACTACACCACACGGAGAGGAAGCAGTTTCCACCTGTGGAAATGTGTCCTTAGAAGTACTCTATTGCTGACCCAGCATACAGGAAAAGAAGCATGGAGGGTAAGTGTCTGACTGGAGAAACAGCAAGAGAGGAGAAATGCTTAAACCATTGTCTGCTTAGCCATTTCCTGCTCAAAACGACCCTTCGGGAGCCTATCTCCCTTACTGTCCCAGATGCACAGTTCATCTGGAATGGGATTTGAAGTGGAGAAACAGTGGGTGAGGGAAGGTTTAAGCATCTGCTTCCTCATCCCTTCTCTGGTCAACACTGCAGGTTCCCATAACTGTTTCTCTTAAAAATAGAAAAATAAAAACCCACAGAAGGATAATTTCACACACTTGTATGTAATGTACAGTTGTCCCTTCACATTCGCTGGGGTTTGGTTCCAGGACCCCCCGTGAATACCCAAATCCGTGAATACTCAAGTCCCATTATATGCAATGGCAGAGCAAAATGGTGTCCCTTATATAAGATGGCAAAATCAAGGTTTGCTATTAGGATTGTTAATTTTTAAGAATATTTTTCAAGCCGTGAATACTCAAATCCGTGAATGTCAAATCCGTGAATGTGGAGGGACAACTGTACTTTCTATTCTCTTTTACGGGTCTGAAACATGGGTCACCTATCGCCAGCACTTACGACTCCTCGGACGCTTTCATCAGCACTGTTTACGCACAATCCTAAATATACACTGGACTGACTATGTGACAAATGATTGCTGTCCTTGAGCAAACAGGGATCACCAGCATTGAAGCCATGATATTGAGAACACAGCTGCACTGGGCAGGGCATGTTTCTAGAATGGAGGACCATCGCCTCCCAAAATAGTACTCTATGGTGAACTCACCACGGGTCAGCGTAAGAGGGGCGCTCCAAAAAAGCGATACAAGGACTTCCTGAAACAACATCTCAGGCCCAGCCAAATTGATCACCAACAATGGTCCGCCCTGGCCTCACATCGGGAGGCATGGAGACACACTATCCACAATGCTGCAGTCTTATTTGAGAACTCATGCTGAACAAGTCTTGAAGAGAAACAACAACGCAGAAAGAATCACAACCCGGAAACATCACCCAAGGAGACTTTCTGCTGTGCTTTCTGCAACCGGACTTGTTTATCTTGGATTGGCCTTTTTAGTCATCAGCACACTTGCAGAAAGCGCGGGATGAGTCCTTCCTGAATCTTCGTTTGTGAAGAAAAAGCCAGAGAGATGTAATGTAACATATTTCTTTTGTTGCAAACAGAATGCTTGTCCCCCACTTGCTCAGTAATTGATGGCCAAGTGGTGCAGTTCACAATTTGTCCTTCAGGCCCCCTCCCCACTGTTTAATACATATAATACCAACAATGTGATGAAACTTAATATATATACTGTACAGTTGTCCCTTCACATTCGCTGGGGTTTGGTTCCAGGACCTCCCGTGAATACCCAAATCCGTGAATACTCAAGTCCCATTATATGCAATGGCAAAACAAAATGGTGTCCCTTATATAAGATGGCAAAATCAAGGTTTGCTTTTGGGATAATTATTTTTTTAAGAATATTTTCAAACCGTGAATACTTAAAACCGTGAATGTCAAATCCGTGAATGTGGAGGGACAACTGTATATATAAAGTGGCTAGTCTGCCCTAATATGCAACACTTCATTTACTCCCAGTAGAACTCCCTCATTCCATGTTCTTCTAATATGCCAGCCTGGCAATCTTTCAGGTGGAAAATAGATTTCTTTTGTCTTGTCATTTTAAGTAGCAAAAGGCTGCCTCTCACTGTGGAGTATTTATCTGAAGAGAGCAAAACAAGAATGTCACATTTATCTCACATTTGCAGCAACACTCAATTATTGCTGCAGTCAGTTCCCTGGGCTCATGTGTCTGGGAGTTTTAAAAAATAGTAAAGAGAAAGGGATAAAGCACACTTTGCCTTTGACATTCTTTTTGAAGGGAATTGGCATAAAGTGTAATACCCAATTTCCTTTTCTATGCCTAAAATGAAAACATTATTTCTTACTCATAAAGTTCAGTGAGTTCAACTCGCCCGTGGGCACTTAACATAGATTAGCACACTTATCCTTACCCTCCCAACAAATGACAGCAGACAGAGCCAGACATGCTGAAGTATTCAAGTTCTAAAATTTAAGAGGCCCCATAGCATTTCTTTCTCCCTTGCTCCCCTAGTTTTCCCCCAGGCCTCTTCTAATTCGAAGTCCTAAACTGCAGTTTCTTTAGCTTGTTCATGAATCCAGCATGACAACAGATAATCATTTACCCTATTGGTTCAGCTTCAAGGTATAACCTGTTCTAAGGAGATTTTCACATGGGCTATATATCCCGTGGCAGGAACAGAACAGGGTCAGGAAAGGTTTTCCCTTTCGGACGACGTTGACCCCGTTCTGTCCTGCATCCATCCTGCTCCCATGACTTTTCTGGAACAATGCAATCACGATTTTTCATCGTAAATAGACCTCGCTATCACGCAATCATGGGATGGAAATAGACCTGTTCCATCGCTATCACGCAATCACGGGTGTGCGAACAGGTGCCCCGTTCCTGTTCCGAAATGACAGCTGCGGAGGGGAGGTCCATTCCAAGCACTTCCTGGTACAATCTGGATATCCAGGTAAGTGGCATCCTTTATTTTACCCTCCCTGTTTTGATTGTGTGATTTAAAGTGTGTTTTTGTGCTTGGTGAACTGATTTTATGTTTGGGGGAGTTTTATTTTTTAAATTTACCACCCGGCCGTTATCACGTGATAACGTTTCAGACGGCTGGTCATAATAGCAGCCTTACGACAGCTGCATTTACGGCCGGCCAGTGATGGGAGAGGGAGCCCATTCCTGCCACGGAATTAAGGTAAGTGTGTGAAAGATTTACGTCATTCCGTGGCAGGAACAGGAGAGGAGGTGGCGGGGCAGTAACGGGGCATTTTGGCTCAGTGTGAAAATCTCCTAAAATGGTGGTTTATGCCAGATCTTGGAAAGTTACACATAGGTGTTGTCTAGTTGGTGGGAAAACTTCTCATAGAATTTGAGGAGAATACCTTTTGTCCTAATGAGATCCTGCAGTGATTTCCCATTTTTGGAAGGAGGGGGCCCAAAAACTGCACAAGAAAAGCCTTTGCGGCTTTTGCAGAAGTATTAAAAAACTGAAAATGCACATTACTGCCCATTTGGACAACTGATTCACAGCGCAGCACTTTCTGGAAGTGGAAAGCTGATTGGTCGCACGGGGCAGGCTTGCTGGCAACAAAATGGCTGGAAGTGTCATCTTGGAGTTTCGCGGTAGTGATCATGTGCATTTTTGCAGTGCGGAGATGACCAAATAGCTTTTTCAAGCAGAAGAGCTCACTTGCGCACCTAGGATTTAAAGTTTAAAAAAAACCCACTGTGCAGCAGCAGCAGCAACTTGTGGAGAATAGTAACATGAGTAATTCATTCTTGGCCACCATCTTGATTTGCAGGCATGGCTGTGTATGAACTTCAAACACAGATAACTTGCATACCAGTGATCTTGCAAACAAACAAACAAACATGGAGACAAATGAACACTGCTGCAATTTTGTGTTAATGCGCAGCAATCCACATTATATCACCTCATATAGACGAACTCTTAGTTACAGTTATATTACCAAGCTGCTTCCTAGGTTTCTGTTACAATTTTTGAAGTTAATTATTAACTTTTCTGATATTTTAAAACTAATTAAAATGATTGATTTTAAAAGCCATCTTACAAACTGATGCCTCGTAGTATGAAATAGCACTTTCTTTCAAGCTCACCTTAATATCCACAAGAAGCACTGGCCATGTCGCTGGTGGTTTCTGGGAGTTGAAGCCCCAAAATATAACTTTTCCAAGCTCTGCTTTGGGTGTTCTGCTCCCAAACTGTTCAAATCATTAATGGCCAGAGCCACTCTGATAGACAGGTTCTTACCAGCATTCTTAACAGTTCTGTATTGCACCTAATGGGATTTTTCTGATTCTGCCTACACCCCATCCCCTAAAAAGACAAGCCTCAGTTATGGTACAGACAGATAAGGCGATGTCTTTCTAGGATGCTAATAAGAATACAGAATTCTAGAAATCAACCTTTTAGTTATAAATACCCTGGTTTGTGGGAGGCAAAGGAATCTGATATTTTGTACTGTATATACATTTTGAGATGTAAAACTGAAATATGAATTCAGCAGAAATATTTTTCAGGAAGTTCTTTTATTATGGTTAGGTTATATCTCAATGGTTTTCCCTGGATAAACAATATTGCTGCTTGCATTTTTTAAAAAATGGAACTCCTTCCAGCATCCATCTCAGTGTGTGTGCTGTATGCTAAGGAAGACAGTATAACCTACATTCTTTCCCATACCTTCTGAAATTTTATATTCTTATTTGCAGTGACTGCTTCTTCCTGTGAACAAATGGAAGAACAATTGATGTGAGTCATCATGACAAGATGTGGCTCCCTGGGGCCTTGGACACTTTCATTGGTCGTGGTTTGTAGACCAGCCATGACCTTCCCATCCCATTGTCATCTTATTCTCTTTACAGAAATGATATTGGATGTCTCCCTGACACATCCACCCTGGGCTATTACTCTGAGGCTGCCATAAGCATGGCTAATTACAATCATGACTTTGAACATGATCCAGCCAAAGTTAAGCACTTTTGAGTGTCATCTTTTCAGTTATAAGGATAAGCATGAGTATTATTCTACTATTTAAATCTGTGTGTTTGACTGTGGTGTTTTCCCACAGAAATCAAACTACAAAGCAGCTGACCAAATCTATCCTAACTTTAGGAAGGAAGGCAGATTTTATAAAGGTTAGAATTACCAGTCACGCGGAAAGGTCAAGCAAAAAGCTAGCTACTACAGACTTAAAGTCTGCAGACATTACTATCAACGTGTGTTACATTAAACACACATGAGACTGTTGAAAATTAGATAAAGAAGGTAGTAACAATTAAAAATTAGAATTATAGAATCATAGAGTTGGAAGAGACCACAAGGGCCACCTAGTCCAACTCCCTGCCCCGCAGGAATACACAATCAAAACATTCCCAACAGATGGCCATCCAGCCTCTGTTTAAAAACCTCCGAAGAAGGAGACTCTACCACACTCCAAGGCAGTGCATTCCACTGCCAAGCAGCTCTTACTGTCAGGAAATTCTTCCTAATGTTTAGGTGGAATCTCTTTTCCTGTAGTTTGAATCTATTGCTCCATGTCCTTGTCTCTGGAGCAGCAGAAAACAAATGTGTTCCATCCTCAGTATGACATCCCTTCAAATATTGAAACATGGCTATTATGTCACCTCTTAACCTTCTCTTCTCAAGATTAAACATACCCAGCTCCCTAAGCCTCTCCTCAAAGGGTATTTAAGTTGAGAAATGTGTGAACCAAGGTGAACTGCTTAGTAATACCAGTTTTTCTTTCTCTTTTCAAATGCAGCAACTAGGTATGTTTCCATAAATTCATAGTAGCACACACACTAATTTACTTGGAACCTGTACTACTTTATCCAAAAACAATGTCACCTATCGCCACCACCTACGACTCCTCAAACGCTTCCATCAGCGCTGTTTACGCACAAACCTAAATATACACTGGACTGACTATGTGACAAATGTTGCTGTCCTTGAGCAAGCAGGGATCACCAGAATTGAGGCCATGATATTGAGAACACAGCTGCGCTGGGCAGGGCATGTTTCTAGGATGGAGGACCATTGCCTCCTAAAAATAGTACTCTATGGTGAACTCACCATGGGTCAGTGTAAGAGAGGAGCTCCAAAAAAACGATACAAGGACTCCCTGAAACAACATCTCAGGCTCGGCCAAATTGATCACCAACAATGGTCCACACAGGCCTCACGTCTGGAGGCATGGAAATGCACTATCCACTATGCTGCAGCCTTATTTGAGAACTTGTGCCAAACAAGTCTTGAAGAGAAACGACAATGCAGAAAGAATCACAACCCGGAAACATCACCCAAGGAGACCTTCTGCTATGCTTTCTGCAACCGGACTTGTTTATCTCGGATTGGCCTTTTTAGTCATCAGTGCACTTGCAGAAAGTGCATGATGAGTCTTTCCTGAATCTTTGTTTGTGAAGAAAAGCCAGAGAGAGAGATAGTTTTCAGAACAACCAGGTGTCAAAAACTTCATGTTCTCCAAGTGATAGACTTTATAAAAGCCAAGGCATCATTGGGATAACAAAATAACCAGAAAGGGAACATTCCTATGAATAAAGGTGACTGGAAGCTGACTGTCTCTTAAGAAGAGGGATCATAGCCAAATATTCTTCTATTAAGTATATTTAAAAGTAATGGGAAAACTGCTTTGCAGTGCTGAGGCATCAGTTTAATCAGGGGTGGGTGGGAATCAGATGCAATTGAACCACAGCTCCCAGTATTCTTCATCATTGGCTGTGTTGGCTAGAGCTGCAGGGAGTTGCAGTGCAACAGCTTCTGGAGGGCTGCATGATTCACATTTAAAACCATTAGGTTTAAGCACAGTCTTCAAGGGAAGTGATAAGCTTTCTTTAGCACCTGTCTGAGTAGACTAAATTAATATCCTGCTCCTGTTGCTGTTGAGGCTCCAGGGAGGTGTTTGTGAGGGAACAGACTCCATCAGGGAGGAATTCTTGGCCTCCAATATCCTGTCACTGCTTCTTCAGCCCAGTAGTGTTGGTTGCTTCCCTGGTTTTTTTCTTCTTGTTGTTGTCAGTGTACCTCTTTGTCTCAGTCCTTTCTTCCATCACCTTCCTCTCCTGCAAGGAAAGTGTCCATTTATCTAGCTGAGGGCTAGGCAACTTCCCAGGACCACTTCCTCCCACAAAACCCACTGAGGGCTTACCTGCTGATGACTGCTAAATTGGCTTTCATGCTGCTGACATTTGGAGATGCAACAGTGGCAGGGAAGAGTGGGGGAACCAGAATTTCACTTTAAAACAAGGTGTACACCAAGCTCTCTCACATACTCTCTGTTTTGGATCTGATGGCATAATTACAGGAAAATGATAAAATAAAAACTTTTAAATTGTTTCCCTGTAATTACGGAAACACAGCAAAAATATAAATAAATACAAAGAAAGGCATGCATGCACTAAATACAGGTTATGGGGCTGGCATAGAGGGACAGAAGATTGCCAAAGCAGCACAATCGCAGCACACTTGCACAACTGAAGAAATAATGTGACACTGAATGTTAATAATAATAATAATAAAATTTTATTTCTATCCCGCCCCTCTGCAACGCAATCGGGGTGGCTTACAATATAAAACTCCATAGACACAGTACCCTAACCCACCCACCCCTTAAAATAATATTAAATTATAAAAGATTAAAAACATACAGTAATTAAAATATATAAATTAGAAAGAAAAAAATTAAAACATACAATAGTTAAAAAATCTAATTGCAGCTCAGAAGGACAGCTGAGTCTTGGGCCGGGATAGTTATTCAGGAAAGGCCTGCCAGAAAAGATCCATCTTGACAGCTTTTTAAAAGCTGTATAAGGTGGTAATAAGACGGATCTCGTCCGGCAGGCCATTCCATAATCTGGGAGCAGCAGCAGAGAAGGCCCTCTAGGAGGTCACCGACAGCCTTGTTTTCATAGGCTGTAACAGATTCCTCCCAAAGGACCGAAGTGGGAAGGAGGCGGTCCCGGAGATAAATTGGACCCAAGCCATGTAGGGCTTTAAAGGTTATAACCAACACCTTGTACTGTGCCCGGAAACTAATAGGCAGCCAGTGGAGAGCTTTTAGCACAGGTGTTATATGCTGTCTTCTGGAAGCACCAGAAATCAACCTGGCTGCCATGTTCTGAACTAGTTGAAGTTTCTGAGTCAAGCACAAGGGTAGCCCCATGTAGAGCGCATTACAGAAATCCAGACGGGAGGTTACCAGTGCATGTACCACAGTTTCGAGGTCCCTGGTTTCCAGGAAAGGGCGCAGCTGGTGTATCAGCCGCATTTGGTAACAGGCACTCCTGACCGTCGCATTTACCTGGTTAGACATCAGGAGCATCGGGTCCAGGAGCACCCCCGGACTGTGAACACAGTCCTTGGAGGAGAGTGTAGTTCCATCCAGGATTGGAAGTTGTATTCCCAGACCTGGTTTTGGGCCTGTAACTGTTAGTACCTCCGTTTTGTCTGGATTCAGTCTCAATTTGTTTTTTCCTCATCCAGTCCATTACTGCTTTAAGACAATTATTGAGAGGAGAGACACCATCTGAAGTCGAAGCTGATGACCGAGACATGGAGAAGTATATCTGGGTGTCATCAGCATACTGATGACACCGCACTCCATGCCTCCGAATGATCTCTCCCAGTGGCTTCATATAGATGTTAAATAGCATCGGGGACAGGATGGCACCTGTTATCAAACAGGTATGTTCTATTTGATTCACTAACATGATTGCTGCAAGAAAAGAGGCTGGTGTGACAAAGCTCCTAGTCACACAGCTAGTTGCAGACTTTACGGGTAAGGAGCTACAAATGGCAGCAAGGAGGAGACTCCCATGTTTCCCAGAGCTGACAAATGAAAGTTGCTTTCACAGAAAATCTCTTTTATTACCATTGTTCTGCTCAAAAGATAACTAGGCAATATGAAATACCGCTGAACCAAAAATAATGAAAATGTTAAAAAAAAGAAAAAAGATTGAAATGATGGAATCAGTTTGAGAAAGAAAATGAACATTCGGTTGTATAGCAGGAACTATTTAAACATGTTTATATTTGACAATTTCCCTCTTCTGTCTTGGGAAAACAAAGCCCCAACAACTAAATACTGTAATTGCTGTATGTGGCCAGATGAGAGAATGCTTATATTATAAATGATAAATAGTCTCTTCATAGTAGGTGATGTAAGTTTCCCACAGATGAGAAATAATTCTGAACTTCTTGAGGCCTGGGTTGCTGCTTCTGATCATTAAAAGATTTCTTGAAAAGAGTAATTTTAAGAATGTGCAGAAGGTTGTGGGGCATTGCTGCTGGAGAGGAGGGTGGGGGTTCAAGAATGATGGTGTTTGAGGCAGGAGGAAATGCAGGATCAAAGGGTCAATTTTTCACAGGGAAATGAACTCGGAGAGACACTTTTAGCTACATTTTTGAAATGCACATTTATTCCCATAAAAATATTCATTAATTCATGCTTCATGTATTCAGTAATATAAAATGGCAATAGATATTTCAGCAAGCTAAGAACTACTCTTAAAATGCTAAGAATCCTGAAAGATTTTTTATTACAAAAATTCCACTGGCATAAATATCTCATAGGATTATAAAGTTGCAAATTAAGGATAGGTTTATTTACTCATATATTTTCTAGGGCCTGTACATTTAGCAATAGAAGTGGTCCCTTCCCACTCATACTAGGATCACTTTTTCTGCTTGCTTGTGCTTGTTTCCTACCCCAAAGCCAATTGGCTGCTTTGACAACTTCTTGAGGTGTACAGAAAATGCCTGCACAAACTAAGGAACTCTGAGAATTCTTGTTCTTATAAGACCATATCTCACAGGAAGGTACACCACTTTGTCCCTCAAGCAAGAAGTAATAAAACAAAACAAAAAATATTGTTCCACATAGAGTCCCTCTTTACATTCTTCTACAAATCCAGGCTTCTCAGATTTTCCACAACACAATATTGGTCCTTTGGTCCTTCAAATGTTTTGGACTTCAACTCCCAGAAGTCTCAGCCAGTATGGCCAATGCTGAGGAATTCTGGGGGTTGCAGTCCAAAATACCTGGAGTCCGTTTACACAGGAAAAAAACAAACACTGAAAAGAATTTGTGTTGAACCCTATTTGTTTACACTCATCACAGGCTATTTGGAAGGCGGGGTAGCAAAAAAACCAGTTAACCCGTGACTTTCCATCCCTCTATTTTTCCAGGGACTTTTTGGAAAGTCCGAGGCAACCCATGCTATTGGTTGTCTGAACAATCAGGAACCATCCCTGGACATGGGCTGAATATTGATTGGTCGGACTTTGGAGGGGGTGGACTTGCAAGGGAAGCCTTGCAATTCTTGATGCCCGGCTGGCAGAAGCTGCAGCCAGCTGAGAGCCACTGGCCCCTCCCTCCCTCCACCTCCTCTGGGCTGTGGCCCAGCCTCGCTTAAAGCATTGCTTTCTACTGGAAGGAAAAAAAGTGGGGGTAAAGAGTGGGGTGGGACAGAAAGCACTTAAAACATTGCTTTCTATTGGAAGGAAAAGAAGTGGGGGAAGAGTGGGGTGAGACAGAAAGCACTTAAAGCATTGCTTTCTATTGGAAGGAAAAGAAGTGAGGAGAAGTGGGGAGACAGAAAGAACTTAAAGAATTGCTTTCTATTGGAAGGAAAAGAAGTGGGGGCAGAAGTGGGGGGACAGAAAGAATTTAAAGCATTTCTTTCTATTGGAAGGAAAAGAAGTGTGTGTGGGGGAGAAGACCTTGGAGGTCGCTCCAGTCTGGCTGCCCTGTCTGGCCAGCCTTGGCCATCACCTGGCTCTCAGCTGGCTGCAGCTTCTGCCAACCAGACTTTGGAGGCAGTGGAGGACCCTACAGAGGGCAATACAAAATGGTGGATCCTGAATTGCCAGGCTTCCCTTGCAAGCCCTCCCCCTCCAAAGTCCAACCAATCATAATTCAGCTCTATTGTGTGCCCCTTTCCTGGGATGGTGGTAAGTGTAAACAACAATCATAAAAAACATTAGACTTTTGCTACTCGGGACAAATTGTGGGAACGATATGAGACAGATTCGAGATGAGGATGTCTCAATTCTCCCCGGGATAAAAACTGTTGTGTAACTGAGCCCCTGGAAGACCAAAGGTTGAGAACCACTATGGCTGTGTTGTGGAAAATCTGATAAGCCTGGGTTTCATTTTTTAAAAAGTTTAATTTATGTTTATAAAAGGTTAATTCTTATTTTTAAAAAGCCATTAAGCTTAAATGTTGCTAGCTGATAAGTTTAATGAGTTAAAGCCCAGGCATTTCTTTAACTGTTTAACTTTTTTTTTTTAAGTTAACTAAATAGTTCATTCCCATGCCTGAGAATTACCCAGTGTGGAAATCACTTCTATAAAATCAAATGAAAACTACTGAGGTAACAGATGTGAGTTCTCCCTTAGCCAACTATCCAGCTATTCAGGCACAAAACCAAATATTTAGCTTCAGCTGGACTGTTTGCTGGGATTTATCTGAGTAGCTTTATTCTATGCAACAATATGCTGCTATATGTAAGGGCCAAATTCTTTTGCTGTTTTGTAAGAGGCATTTATAATTTAATTATCAGCAAGGGAGATATACACATTGAGTTTGTATTGTTGCTTCCAGATTATGACCCCAAAATGTGATGGTGGGATTTGTATCTCAAAAGTCAGTACAGTATTAGAGAATGTACAATTTTTACAGAATGTAGCCAAGTTTATCAAAATTAAAAATTTTAAAACATCATTTCAGGTTGTCCTGTGGAAGCACCCATTTCTCACTTCATTTCTGACATCTCTCAATTTGCTGTACAAAAGTAGCAACAAGTACTAAATATCATCCTAGAATAAAACCAATTTGTGTTGAGTTCTTTGTCTGCTGGTTATGTACACATGGCCTTCTGAGTCTGTGACCATGGAAGAAAAAAACGGTATAGGCTGACTGAGAGTCATGGCTGCCGCAGAGTCAATCTGTCACAAGAGGTGGCCCTTTGATTCAAGCTGATCTGTAGCTGCAAATAGAAAGCAAAATGCACAGAACTATCAGAATTAATTTTTAGGTTTGGCATGATGTGTTGCTTATAGTTAAGATGCCTGAAATGTTTTTATATGTACGTTTTACACTCTCTCTCTCTCTCTCTCTCTCTCTCTCTCTGTGTGTGTGTGTGTATGTGTGTGTCTTACTGTCATGCGATGGAAGTATAAAATATTAAATACCTTTCACAGCAATGACTCCAGCTGTCTTGAGAAAGAGGGAATGTCTTTGCCTTTCAGTGTGTAATTGGTTGTTATGCAGTGGGATGGAAACTGTTGGAATACTTTGGAGGCTCATAACTGGAATTTTTCAGTGTTTCATTCTTGGGAGAAAAGAAAAGCCTGAATCTAATTAGTAGTCCCAACTAGATTGCCTCTACTGAATCAATGGGATTTACATAAATGTTGACTCACCATTCACTAATTGCTTCAGTGGGTCTACACTAGCTGGGATTACTAATAGGATTCAGGGCAATGACAGTTTATCTGGCTTGATGCCAGGCATTATCTGAATAAGCTGCTTTCCAATGATCATGATCATGTCAGATCTTTACCATGAAAACATTCCTAATGTGTAAAATTGATTAGAGCACAATGCAGCCAAAGTGAAGCACTTCTAAGTTCCACTGATTTCAATGAGAAATTTATGGCTATTTGGGCAGAGACCAAATGCGGACATATTTATGCCCTCTCTGCATTGAAGCTGATAAGTGAATGCACTGCATGAATCTACTGTCTCTCTCTCTCTCTGTGTTGGAACTTATATGTCAAGTATAAGGAATCCTTAAAAAGTGACAGTTCTTAATTGTTTTATGTATTTATTCATATCCATCCAGGGTGGTTTACAGTGATTTCATGAATGTCTTTCTGTGTCACCAAAGGGTTTCAAGAAAGAAATGCGGCGGTGGGGGACTCAAATAATAACTCTTTTCCACTGTAACATTTTCATGTCCATGTTCTTCCCATTCTTTTTTTAAAAACTCTCTCACAATGGATACTTTGTTCTAATTCTGTTCACACAAGCACACTATTCTCATACCACAGAGAGACACAGCTGAAAGAAAAACAAACAACTTCTCTTCCCAAGTGCCTTCCCTGCCCACAGTTTTGTTGTTGTTGAGTGCCGTTAAGTCATGTCCGACTTATGGCGACACTATCACGGGGGTTTCTTGGCAAGATTTGTTCAGAGGGGGGTTTGCCATTGCCTTCCTATGAGGCTGAGAGAGTGTGACTTGCCCAAGGTCACCCAGTGGGTTTCCATGGCTGAGATGTGAACCTTGGTCTCCACAGTCACAGCCCAATGCTCAATCCACCATAGCACGCTGGCTCTCTGGCCACAGTTTTAGGAAAACATAAAATTACATGATGTGAAGGGAGAGATTCACCTGATGGTGGAGATGGCAATGGCTGGTAGGTTGCCTTGTTTGCTTCTCGCTTGTGTTGCCATAGATTTGAGATGTCCTTTGGGAGATGAAGAGGGACTCAGTCCCAGCTTGTGAAGGAGCAGTAGGTGGACATGGTGGCCAAGACAGTTTCCCTCTTTGGCTTCTGACCTAGGAAAGTGGGTTTCATACTCTTGCCACATCTCACTAATGACATGGAAACAGACAAAAGACTAAGTTGATTTGATATACAGAAATATTGTTTATATGTGATTGTGGACAGGTTCCAGTAGAATTTTCTGTTGACAGGACTTATTCCATCAGTAGAACTGGAAGGGAAACAATAGCCCCTTTCACCTGCAGCTTCCACCATCTAATATACAGCCACTGTCAAAACCTGCCCTGGAAGGCTGGAAAATCTTTTGGGTGTAGGTTTTGGGTGTCACAGTGGGGAGGAGAAGGGAGTGGAAGGGGACATTTCCTAGTGCAATGTTGGGTTTAAGCCCATACATACAAGATGTTATCAAAGTAGACAATACAAAACAGGGATGTAGCGATGATGGGGGCAAAGGGAAGGTATTGCCCTCCAAATAAGAATTCTGCCCCCCCCCAGCCAATAGGTTTTCCTTCATTCCCAGATTTCTAGCACTTCAGGCACTTAAAAATTCAGTTGAGCTTTTAGAAATATAGTTCAGGCATCTAAAGAAAAGAGGCAGGCAAAGTTACCAAAGTGACTTAAACATAGGAAATAGGAGTCTAGGTGTGAATAATTTACCATGTCTCATTCTCTGCAATGCTGGACACTTGGGGGCTGAAGTAAAATGTTATTTGGGGAGCAAAATTCTCATTTGGAGGAGGCAGTGCCTTCATTTTGTCCCCTTCCACCTGCCATAGATACACTCTTGAGAATATTCACACCACTGGAAATTTCTAATAGTCAAATTCAGTTACATCATATTTGGCAAATTGTTCAACACTTTCATGTTAAGAACATTCAGAAACCCCTTAAAATAGCTGCAGTTGCAAAATATTTCTGTCGTGTAGTAATTGAAAATTACACCAAAGCACATTAGGAATGTCAAATTAACATAAAAATAGCATGCGATAGATAAAACAGACAAAGGCAAATTTAATGCTGCCATCTTTAGGTAATCCCTAGAACAGCATGTTTTAACAAAAAAACTACATTTGCCCAAGTTGACATTTTAAAATTATGGAGTAGAACTACTTCTAAGGCCCAGTTTCATCCATACAATTGTGTACATGCAAAGAAAATCTAATCTAACCTGGCATTATGTGTAGGACATTAGCAAGCACACTTGTAATTACAGATGCTTGGAAGAGTGGAGCAGAGATGTATTCATTCACTCATCCATCCATTCATCTGTCCATCCCTTTAATTTATATCCTATCTTTATCCTGACATGGAGCCCAAGGTGGCTAACAATGAATTTAATCAAAGTTCCACTAAAATATTATTTTTTAAAAAATCAATTAAATAAATGATCTATTAAAAGCACAAAATTAAAAAATTTAAAACACGTTTAAAACATAAAAAAGATAAAAGCACAGCACAGTACATTAAAATACCCTTCTGCTGCACAAGAGCCAAAGGCCTACCGAAATAGAAAGGTCTTTGCGTGTGTGCCAGCAGAAAGAGAGCAGAGAGCGAGCCAACTGGACCTCTCATGGAAGGGAGGGAGTTCCACAGCTTGGGACCAGCTATTAAGAAGACTCTCTCTTATATCCTCATCAACCATGCCTGTAATGGTGATGGGACCAAGAAAAAGCCCTTACTCAAGGATCTTAAAATTCTGGAAGGCTCATACAGGGAGACTGGCTCTTCCAGATAGTCTGGAACCAAGCTGTGTAGGGCTTTAAAGGTCATAACACTTTGAATTCTGCTCAGAAATGAATCAGTAGCCAATGAAGCTGTTTCAACAGGGGAGTTATTTGTTCGTTGTAACCAGTCCTGGTGAGCAACCTAGCCACAGCTTTTTCAACCCACTGAAGTTTTTGAATAGTTTCCACAGGCAACTCCATGTAGCGCATGATACAGTAATCCAAATGAGATGCACTCAAAGAGTGTGTCATTGTAGCCACATTAGGCATCTCCAGGAATGTGCACAGCTGATGCACTAGCTTTTGCTGTGCAAATGTACTCCTGCTACTGCCAAGAACTGGGCCTCCAGACTTAGCTCTGAGTCCAGGAGTAATACCCAAGCCACAAACCTAAGATTACAGGGGAGTGGTATAACCCCATCCAACACAGGCTGAATCCCTATTCCCTGATCTGTCTTTCACCTGCCCAGTATCACCCTCCCTTGTCTGGATTAATTTTGGTTACCCATATCCCATACATTACTGATAGCAGCCTCCTTGCATGATGAACAGATGGATGTGCTGCAGGCTTCCTGTATAATGTGCAGAGGAGTTCACACTAGCCTTTCTCTGTGCAGTTCTTACCCATTTACTCTATATGGAGAAATACGAGAACCTACGGTCTTGTCTATATGGGGGAGGATACGAACACATCCGGAAAAGCAGGCATTCACAACGATGCAACCTGTCTTCAGGGTGAAAAGAGCCCCCCCCCTAAACTCTGCATGACCCCCTAGCCAAGATGGCAGCTGCGAGCAATTTACTCGTGATTTTAAATCTGCCACCTCCATTAAAAAAAAACAAAAAACAGTTTCCCATGGTGTGCACAAGCAATAGTTCATATTTACAAAAAATAGAAAGAAAAAAAGAGTATAAGATTGCCATGTTATCAACTTACTGGACCCTCGCTTAGCCAAAAATCTAACATGGCAGCCGCAGGTGCTTTCCCTGTTTGCTAGCCACACCCCCATACACATCCAGCCAATCAGATTATGCTGCCTGTTCAACTCTGTGCAAATCTGTGTTCAAACGATTGCACATTCACATGTCGTATGGAGATTTTTTAAAAATCCGGACAAAGCCCCGGATTTGGTGGATTTGGCTGCCCCCCTTCTGAATGACACGTATTTATGCACATGTCTGTGTGAACGGATCGTGGTACGTTCGAATCCTGCTCGTATTATTTTGACTGTATAGACAAGACGTAAACTGACCCTTAATGTCTGAAGTGCAGGGCATAAATACTGTATAACCAATGGTAGCATTCTTTCTGTTTCTAGAACAGAAGGGAGGAACAAGTGACTCACCAGATATTGCTAGATGGTAATTCTTTCATCCCTCTCCATTGCTTCTGCTAGCTATGACGGACAGGAACTGCAGTCCAACAACATGTGGTGTGAACATAAGGTGCCAGTCCATGCTCTAGTACTTTCACTGTGCCCAAGCAAAGACTCTGGAAGGATAGTGCTGCCCTTGTCACAGTTTAATAATCTTGGATGAATGAATTAATGGTAATGTTCTGTAAAAGGAGCAATAGCTTGCCATTTTTCATTTCTTATCCAGAAAATGGTTAGCCAGGCCATTTCTTTTGTGTGTCTATTGGATTGTGATATACTGAAAAGATGTGGAGAGATAGAATCACTGAACTTTATGGACTTCTTCTGAGTGTATGGGTATGCTACATACTCACTTTATGTACACTTCTTTTGGCTTTCCATTGGCATTTCATCAGAAAGAGATGTAAAATATAAAAAGAATCCTCTGGCTTTGCCTCCAGATTGCAGGCTGACAGTGGATTTTCCTTGCTCTTAAAAATGTAACTGTGATAATTACTTCTGGAAATACTTGTCGGTATATCTGTACTGTTATATTAGAACAGTTAAGAGCTGCTTGCATGTCAGTTCCCCTGTACAACTTGCAGATTGCGACACGGAGTTTTCTCCCACCACTTAAAACAGAGCACTGGAACCCCTGCAATATGAGTATCTCCTGGGAGCAATGAAATATTTCCTACTGGAATTCATGTTCAGGAAACAGTGTTGGGTAAACATGGGGTCTAATTTGATCTCTGTATGATTTGCATTTTAATTTTGATAAAGGTTGCATTTTAATTGGGTGTTCTCCTTTGATTATACTTTCTCCTTAAACGGTTGTTGCTAGGCTGCAAATCTTGGGAGATGGGTGGGATAGAAAATGAACTTGACAAATAAAACACCTTCTAGAACAGACCCTGTTTACTCCACCCTCTGCTGCTAGTAGAGAATTGCCCTACCTCAGTGCAATCTGAGACTGATTTGAAGTGTTTAAAGTAGAATTCCACAATGCTACAGGGGTTGAAGTTGCTCAAAACACCACAGTTGTGCTGTTATGTCTCACATTCGATCATGATTGATGTGCATGATTATTTACATTTTTACAGGCTTTAATGTACCAATCTTTGCAGCATTAATTTGGGAGAGCGCCATCATTTAATTTTACAAATGTGGAATGGAGTCTGAGAATTGATGACCCACTTAATCCATTTCTCATTTAAGATTTCTTCTCCCAAGTGGCTGTGTTAATCTCCTCCTGAAGAACCAGTTCAATGTCAGATCCTTCTTAAAGCAGCTGTGATAATTGGTTAACAATGTAGCTCAGCTTCAACATAACAATGAAAATGAGTGCCAGGCATTTTGGAGACTGCCATCATAGGTATCCAACAGTGTATAGGAATAGTTTATGACAATAGCCAATCCTAGGGTCCTATACTGTCGTGCTTCATTTTTGTCTGGTCTAAACAGATGTGGCCCTGAATTGGTGGATGTATGTGTGTGCTTCTTTTCCTTTAACAATATCAGTTGCTGTGGAGTTCAATGAGGATTGAAACCTCAGCATCCAGGGAGTGGGTTAACCCTTTTCCACAACTGCTGTCCTACTGAACATCCTCCCCTCTCCTTACCCCACAAAACTCCAGTCTGGACATGGGTAATTGAGGCAAGCTGTCTAGATCATTGTATTCTATAGATATACCTGCAAGCTTCCAAACAATCTAAGCTGTTCAAAGTCATTGCCAGATCCTTGAAACTACCTGCTCCTCTACAAATGTCCTCTGGTTTGGTTTGGTTTTCATTTGGGGGGAAATTTTAGCAGTCCAAATGCCTGTGGAGGGTCCTGGGGGAGAAAATTGATTCCAAATCTGCCTATGTTGCCCATGCCTTGTATATGTAAACTATCATACTGGTTGTCTTAAAACCTCTTTTGCCCTCTGCCTTGGTGCAGAAAGGTGGAGTCCGTGATAGACTGATCTGCTATGTTGTTCAGTACAATCAGACAATGTGTGTTTGTCAGCTCCTGTGTTTCTTTGTTTTTTTAACAAGATAAAATTATCTGCTAACATACTACAGCTTTGTTGGTTTGTTTCTTATTCTTCTCTTTTACAGATAATTCTTGTAAGTTCTTCCCATAATGACCTGGACCAGAGTCTTTTCATTAGCACAGATGAAGGAGCTACTTTTCAAAAGCATCCCATAAGTTTCTTTGTGGAAACACTGATTTTTCACCCAAAGCAAGAGGACAAGGTGCTTGCCTACACAAAGGAGGGACAGGTAAAAACTACTAAAAGGAGTCATGTGGCTTTGCTTTTGATATTTCTGAACAGACACACTGAAATGTGTTATGGCCCATTTAAAGGAATAGTGTTGTGTAACAGAGACATTATCTAGCAATGAGAAAATATAACCTATTTCTTGAAGTCATCTAGTATAACTTAGGCCCCACATGTTTGCATATCATGCTGTTCCCCTACAGTTAATGCCTCAGATCTTAATATGCAAAAGGACTTGTATCTGATGCGGTGTTAAGCTGATATGACAATGGTGATTGTTCATTTGCATGTACAAGTCATCCCACGGTAGGGTATTCACGAAGTGAGGGACATGCATGTGGAAATCAGCTATTACAATGTGGTTATTAAGATGATGCATGGGTAAAGGTTGTTCCAGCACATGTTTTTGGATTGCATCAGCATTGCCAACACTGAAGAATGTTGGCAGTGGAAGTCCAACAGATATCGGAATGGATGCACTTTTGCCAGTCTCCAGTTTATATGTACTTGGCTTCCGTTTCCTTCGTACTCATATTTTGCTGAAATGGCAACAAATTTGGTCTGTTGATGCTGTTGGCTTTCTGTCCTGTTACTCCCAGCGTCAAATACTCATTTCTCTGTCATTAAATGTACTTTGAATGAAGACTCAAATAAGAGCTGTACTAATTGTGGCTTCTTTTCCCTCCATTTTAAGCTCTATGCATCTCTTGACTTGGGGGTACAATGGACTCTCATGCAGGATCATGTGTCGAAAGACCATATCTTTTGGTAAGAGGCTTACTGTTCCCTTCCAGAAGTACACAAAAGGCAGGATTGGTAGAGAAAAATGGTACTAATCAATCTTTGAAGGTTCTCTGAGACAGTTGAAGATGCGCACAGTTATATAACACAAATTTAGAGAGCCAGCATGATGTAGTAGTTTGAGTGTTGGACTATGACTCTGGAGACCAGGCTTTGACTCTCCGCTTAGTTATGGAAAGTTGGAAGCCATCTAGGTGACCTTAGGCAAGTCACACTCTCTCAGAGGGAGGCAAAGGCAAAACCCCTCTGAGGGCATGTCTGCATGGGCAATAAAACCTGTACTCACCCCATATTCACGGCACAGTTGACACATTTTTGACAATGCACATTTTCACTAGGGTTTCTGCAGGAAATCCCAAATCTGTAAGATTTGCAGTTTGCTCTGGATTTGAGGGGAAAACCCAGATTTTTTGGCCATGTGGTAGACAAGGATTAGCTTTGGAGTGAAGCCAGGGTGGGACTTCCAGTGGATGGGACTCCATTCTGGTGCTATTTAAAAACTTTTTAAAAAATAGATCGTGCACATATCTGGATAATCATATATCTGCTTATCCAGTAATACAGTACTCTGGGACACATGTATTTGTTTATTCGCTTGCACTGAGTGAACAGAAAACAAAACAAAACACCAGAGCAGCTCCAGCTGTGCAGCTGGAAATAGTACAACATATAGGACACATAATCAGCATAGGCCTGCTCTTTTAATCCGATGTAGCTAACAGTGTGGCAGGATACTCTAACCAACAATTGGAGAAGCCCAATGAATGTAGCGTTTATGGGGCTGCTGCAGATCAAAGAAATCTGCCATGGCTACGAGGTTGGTGTGGGGTTTCCCACCGATGTAGTCAATCCTTGAACCAATCTTGCCAAGAAAACCCCATGATATGGTCTCCATAAGTTGGAACTGACTTGTAGGCACACAGTAACAATAAAAAAATGTACCTAGTGTCTTTAGTCTCTTCTTAAATATTCATAACAGAATATTAATAACAGATGAGAAATTTTAAAAGACTTTCCTAGATTGAGATGTGTGTAATGTAAAGCCAAGCCTGCTTGCTTCTTGTTTAATTTGATTTAGTCTTAATAACATATTGACTTTCATTCTCTCTTCTCCTATTAGGTAATTTACACTAGGTCATGAGTTCAGTTTGTTTTGCTGAAGGGTTTTCTAATATGGATTCTGCTGTGGCTGTCAACAGGCCATGCTCTCTCTCTGTGTTTCTTAGCTTAAAAAAAAAGGACTTTCTTGGGGGACATTAGAAAAATAAAACCATAGCGTTGGAAGAGACCACAAGGGCCATCTAGTCCAACCCCCTACCATGCAGGAGTACACATTGTTTTGCTTCTTTAAGATTCTCTGCCATGACCCACTGGCTATCATTGTATAGAACACTAACTTCTGAGCCTCAGTATTCTGTTTCTGTCAAAGAGCACAAATAACTTGCAAGTGTCTTCTAAAAGATGGATTTTACGTGCCCAATTGTACAGAGTTGCCAGACTGAAAATTAGAGAGGACTCCTGTAACTTTAATGGTTGTTTAGAAGAGGGGATTTCAGTGGGTGTTTCTTGTCATGCACCCAGGTATCAAACTGAAATTCTCTTTTCTACTATTGTGGCCCTTCAATCTGATCTGGGCCTATATTGATAACCCTAATTTATACAGGTATATAAATTGGGAGGGGGGATTTTATAAGTGACCGTGTTGGATGTTTTTATTTTGAACACTGTTTTAAAATGTAAAGTCTCTCTTGTGACCAGGGTTGCCAGATTGAAAACTGGAGAATATTCCTGTACTTTTAAAAGTTGTCTAGAAGAGGGAATTTCAGCAGCTGTTGCTTGTTACCAGGTTGTGTGACAAACAATAATAGCTGAAATTCCCTCTTCCATACAACCATTAAAGAAACAGGAACCCTCTCCAGTTTTCAATCTGGCTGTCGTGTTTATGACTGAATCCAAGAGTTTTGTCAGGAATTCTTTCACTGCCAAGCCCAGGGCCTTGAGAGTCTTCTTTCTGTTGCCTTGGTGAGCTGGGCTGAGGCATTTTGCTGCCTCTCACATTTTCACTGGGGTCCATATTCAATCATGGAAAGCTTTTATAACAGGAATATGCAACCAGTTCATGAGAAAAATAATATATATATATAGGAAATATAAACTGAGTGTTTGGTTTTTTGGTGCTTGGCGGCACATGAGCTCAAATGTAGGTGAAGGATTCATAGGCTTGTAAGGGCTGTCCTAGTTACTGCAATGAAAGGGAAAGCTTTGCACTTGTGGATCCAAACCCTCTACTGACTGAAGAAACTCACTCAGGAGATTTTCATACAGGCAGTTTATCCCATAACAGAAATGGAACAGGGTCGCTGAAAGATTTTCCTTTCAGACACATTTACCCTGTTCTGTGCCCAAAGTGGCTCTATTCTGTTTTCTTCCCGTGACATTTTATTCACGGGGAGACGTCATCATTAAGCACCCAGTTCTGTTTCTGTAATGGAACATGGATATGCGAATTGGGTCCCGTCCCTGTTCTGGAATGACAGGGAAGGGGGAAGGAGCTCTGTGGCAGGCACTTCCTGCCACAATCAGGACATCCAGGTAAGTGCCACCCTTCCCCCCCTCCCCGGGTTACTTGTATTTTTTTTAATTGCTTTTTATTTTTTTATTTGACAACTGGGGGGTTAAATTTGAATTTCCCTCCTGCTCGTTCTCTCATGAGAACGAGCGGGATTTCCCCCAGCCGGTCGTAAAAGGCTGCATTTACGGCTGGCCTGGCAAGGAGGGAGGATGCCTGTTCCTGCAGTGGAATGGAGGTAAGTGTGCAAACATTTACCTCCATTCCATTGCAGGAATGGGAGAGGGACTTGTGGGAGAGAAATGGGGCTTTTAGCCCCAGTGTGAAAATCTCCTCAGTGAACACAAAGCAGGATTAAACACTCTTTATTTCATTTCCAGATCATTTACTGTTTCCAAAATCTGTTAATATAGGACTTTATCAGACATGCAAAATACGGCATCATAAGGATGCCACATAACCGCGAAAGGGCACGCGAATCAGACGATGTCACCCTTTCATGGTTATAAAGAGGCAAAATCACATATTTTTTAATTGATGGCTTAAGCCGTCAATAGATCTCCCTGCTGCTTTTTTGCTGGCGTTGCCGGCATGTGATACCTCATGCCATTTAAATCACGTACTTACCCCAACAATGGCCACTCCATTGTGAACACTTCTGGGTCAGATCGGGACATCCAGGTAAGTTTCACTCTTTAAGTATGTTTAGGTGCTTTGTGTAACTTTAAAAGCTTTATTTTTGTTTTTAACTTTGAATTTCCCATGCGATGTAATTGTGCAAAATTTTAAATGAGGAAGTGAATGGGGCTTCATTCACTTCCTCTTTAGTGCCAGGAGCTTTTGCCAGGATTAGAAGGCAAGTGGTGGTGGTGGGGGACGTTCTTTTGCTGGCATAAAATGCTTTTTTTTTATGCTAGCAAAAAAATGTTTAAAGGGGCTGCGTCTGATAAAGTCCATAAATTCTTGTTTTTCACTTGATTATTTAGTTTGTAAATGCTGTGTCACTGAAAGAACAATAAATGTTAGTATTCAAATAGGAAAGACTAAAATAGTATGTCCATTAAAGAAAATTGGATATGGGAAAGAGCAGAGGACAGTGACAAGATAAAGCATGAAATAGTGGACAGAAATATCATAAGCAAGTCTGTTTGGTTAAAAAAAAAATCATAAATAAAACATACTCTGCTGTGAAGATCAAGATATTTTCTGTCTTTCCAAGTTACTCAGAGTGCCAGAAGACATTAGCCTTTCATGCTAATTAGAGCAGACTGTTTATTCGGTAGGCTTAGAAAAACATCCCCAATAGAAACAGCATGTAGCAACAACATTTTGAGCTAGTTGTTTCATTGTAGTTATGAATAATGCTGTTTTTACTGGATGATTAAACAGTGGTTCTTTCATAAACCAACACTGTGAATTGCAGATCTTGACTCCATTAATGTATTTGGGTAAGCTTAACATTAGCAGAGCTGTGGTGCAGGAAGACAAATGGGAAAAAATTCTCTAGAGACTTCTGTGATGTTGGTGAGCATCTTGCATTGGTGTTTTGAGAACGTTGTTTCTGAAGTCTCTCTTGATCAGAGATATGAAAGTGAATGTCTTGGGGGGCCCAATTAGAAGGGATTAATGACAGAAACAACAGATTTAATTTGGAGTCCTGTTTCACTTGTAAAAAATGTATTTGCAAGAGCTGAATTTCTACAGTGCTAGGAATCAGATATTATCTGGAGACAACGTAAATGCCACAAAGATCACTCAGAGCTATTTTAAATATGGTGCAGCCTCAGTTCTCTACTCAAGGTAAATTTGGGAGGTATTTAGTAGAAAGTCCTGCTATGTGCAAGGGGAGCAAGTGATGCCATGACAGAATAATATTGTAAAATTTACTTTCACAGGCCTGTATGTGTTCTGCATGTTAGGAAATGATATTATACATTAGAGTTGCAAATTCAGTACCTTGGTTTTCCTAAGACTGCAGCTTTTCCTTGGGAGATTTGTAAAATAATTTTGAAATGATATTAATTTTCTTTACTTATAAATGCAATTAATTGCTTTGCAATTAGAAATGCCCACAGTGGGACACTAATCTTAATCATAATCATCATGACATAAAGACATCTAAAAACAAACAATTTAGAAACATCTAAATACAGTTAAATAATTCAAATTACAATTTTAAATTACTTTGGGAAGTAGACATACCTTCATCAGTGATTCAGCTGAATAATGATGTTGCCTGGTCATATTGCACTGGCAGATCATACCTGAGAAAGAGGCCAGAGGCTTTGGATGTGGATGCTTCTTAAGATATGCCAGACACCAGGGATATGTAGAGCCTTAGAGGTAATCAGCACCTTGGAATTAACTCAATACCCTTTACCTTTAGTTTACGTTAGAAATTATTCTGTGTTGCATCCACAGACTTATTATGCCCAAAATGACAGTGTTGTACAGCAGATAGAATGCTGTACTAAGGACTTCAAAACCTGGGGTTACAAACTCAATTGTGAAGTTGCCTGAATGATCTTGGCCCAATCAACATCTTTAGGATCTAACCTAACTCATAGGATTGTTGAAAAGTTAATGGAGAATCACCGTATGTGCCGTGCCAAAAGCTCTTTGTGAAAAGGTACCATGCAAGCATGAGAAGCCAATGATTAATAGCCGTTCATGACCAAAGAGTATAGTGTTGGAAAATACATTCAAAAGCATGTCTTCATTTCATCCACCACCCTAATCTGTTTTGGTCCTTTTTGTTTGTTTGTTTGTAACACGCAAGTTAAAAATAACGAGGCAAGGAAAATGGCATCTGGCTTCTGCAAGGGAAATGGAGAGGGGAGCAGATAAATATAACTCCTTCTGTGTACCTACTCAATGACTACAGCTCTCCCATGATAACATTTGGTTTTATTATAATCCCAGGGCTGTTGATGGAGTTGACGGAGACCCAAATGTGGTTCATATGGAAATCCAGGATCCCACTGGAGGTATGGTTTGGGATGTGACAGCCATTTCCTGTTTTTGCAAAACAACAACAACAAAAAAAAAAACCTTTTAGCTAGATTTATACCAAATTAAGAAGTGGAAGATGTTATAAAATTGTTTCAACAAGGCCTGTTGCACCTCTGTCCTGCCATTTCTACAGAGGTTGAATGTACTGTACTAACTATTGATGGCTTACAGTACTCCTTCCTTGCTCATTATGGATTTTCACATGGGATAAGTTAAAGTCTGGTCAGGAAGGTATAATAAATACATGTGTCAGTATTAGTTTGGGGAACAGAGTTCTCAGTACAGACTTTCCTTGATCTTCAGAGTGCCTTTGTATTATAATGGAATTTCAGCTGCAGATGAGGAGAGAGTAGGCTAGCACTCATTCTTTAGGTAGAGAAAGGTACTTAAAATATATTTATGACAGTATTTATAATATAAGGCAATTAAGAAATCTAAGGTATGCAGGAGAATTCAGTACAAACATATAACCCACACCTACCCAGTCCAAAGTTGAATTCAAGTAAGTGTGCTCACAACATGAGACATTGGACATATTTCCCAAATCTCTGTATTAGGAATGCTGTCTTATTATTATGTGAAAATACAGCATTAATTAAAATAAATGATCTGACGTAAAAGAAAAGTAACAGGCTCTGTTAAAAATTCCATTAATAATATATTTTTGGTTTGACATTTATAATAATTCAGGGATTAAAAAGAATCCTTGCCAATTTAAGAAAAGCGATAGAAGCATCTCCTCTTGGCTCATGCACTACAAAGTCATAAAAAGGGGATCTAAAATGAATGCCTTAATAGACATGTCCCATAATCAGGAGGGATGTTGCACAATGCCTCAAACTGTGCATACTTGGAATTTACACCACCCGCATCCTCACTTCTCCTTGGTCCTTCTTCCATTGTTTAATTCATCTTCCTAGTTTCTGCAACAAACAAGCATGGGTCCGCTCACTGGAGGATCCTCTAGCAATACAGGCTCACTTTATGATGCTCAGATGCATCATAAGGTGCTACAGGCACAAGACAATTTGGGAATCTTTGCTAGACCCGGACAATTTGGGTTTGGGCCTTAAAGACCAAAAAAAAAAAAAAAAGTATGGGTGTATGACATTGTACAACATTGTTCCTAACCACAGGGCAATATGTGTTAAGGCATCAACTTTACTTTCTAATTTCCTGGCTTTGTGAAGCTTGAGCCAACCACAAAGTAGTCATTAACCTGGTTGATGTGGACAAAATGGGTACATAGTGTTCAAATTATATGTCTCTTTGGGTTTAGAACATCTTGCTTCCTAGTAAACCTGCACAGGATTCCAGCATCTCCCATTTTTTTGTTGTTTCCCCTCCCTCTTTCAGGCAGAATGACCTCATTGGCCTTCAACATTACCTCACACATCCCTGTCAGATACTGGGCAACTTTACCAGACATGTTCAGCTTAAAAGAACTAATTAAAAATGAGGAACTAATTAAGAACAAGGAACTATAATGTGACAAGTACCCATGCATTAAGCTCCTAAACATTTCTTTTCTTTGCTCAAAGTAGGAGGGGATGGAGTCTAATGAATCTGTTATACAGTACTAGAGAGAGATTAGAGCTTCTTTTCTCTGGTATCACCTGCTAAACAGTTTTATGGGCTCAAATGTAGCTGTTGGTTTTAGCTGGTCCCTCTCTGGCTCCAAAGCTGTTTCTGGATTAATGCTGTTGGTTTGGCTACAGTCCTCTCCTCTGCTGAATTCTCTAGTTGTCTCTTTTTATTCACTCATTCTCCTTGTAGTTCCATTCTTCTCTCTCGTCTTCTATTCCTTCAGAATCTGCCATAAAAATGCCTCCTCAGAATCTCTTATGGCAGTCCTCCGGATTAAAACAAGATGTGCTCTGGGCACTATGGAGTGGACAAAGAGTTAAATAAAGCCCCCTAACTCAATGCCAAGATTCTCATCGGCTAGGATACTAATATGGAATTTGACCATGTGAGATGACATTCCATAATTAAAGAAATATGCATATGCAAGCTAATAGACTCCTTCTGCAATGTAGTATTGTAGTATTGACAGCATTCTGACCTCACAGTGAAGCAACTGAGCATGCAGGAAATAACTTGTCATATGCTGTGAGGGGACAGAAGAATGTTAGTAACTTTGAACTGCTGGTCAGAACTTCATGAAGCCAATAAAAGATTGCTTTCCTAATTAAGTCTGAATGAAGTGTGTCATCGTTGTTGTTTTAAAAATGGTCAGTTTTTGGCACCATTGGACTTACTGTACTTGCGGCAGTGTTTATTGGATTGGTTTGGAATTTGGCACAATTGCAGACATCTTCAAGTAGATTATGGATGGTAGGTTTGAAGTTCCTAGCTCAACTGATATCATTTTTACAAGCAGTAGAATTATGAGGCTTATAATGGTGTATTTTTTTTTATATACATGTGATTCACCTTCTCTAAAAAGGCAGTACAAAGTGACTAACAATCTCCCGTCCCTTTAAAACTCATGGCAGCAAGATATAGCCCTACTTCTGAACCCCATTGGCTACTACTGCTATGTAAGTGATTGTTAGTCTAAGTTAGGTCTTAGCTCATATCATGATGTTATAGGAAATTATTGCTATTTATATTAAGCAGAATGCAGTGTAACCCCAGTGCAATATGAGCTTCTTGTATAAAACAGGATAAGAACATGCAGGATGCTCCAGTAAAGTTAAGAAAAAAAAAGTATGTTTATTGTGGCAGAGATTACATCTTAAATAGAAAAAAATAGATAATAGAAGAGAGTTATCTGACTTGGGTAGAAAAGTCACTAAAGCTGACTTTCATGAGTGCATGTAAAGCATCTTGAGGCTGAGCTGACTCATGTCTAGCTTCTACCTTCAGGCTTCTGAGACAAAGAGTTTTAAAACATTAAAACTTCTTGGAGCAAGGGGGGAAGTGACCTCTGCATGCAAGTAGGAAGTAAAACCTTGAAAACACAGTTCAGTGACACACACAGAGAACTGTAAACAAGTGCTGATGCTTCTTCACTTCCAGCAGGTGTTACACCTCTGTCTGAGATAGAAAAGAAGCCTCTTTCTGCCAATGTTTAGAATAGTTGACCCAGGCAGGAGAGGCTGTAGAAGATGGCTTACGATCACTTTGCCTAATCATCTGGGAAAGGAAGAAGGAGCTACAGTTGTCCCTCCACATTCGCGAACTTGACATTCGCGGTTTTGGTTATTTGCGGTTTTGGGAGGGCCGCCCCGCCCCCCCAAAAAACCACGACACGGGGCCTCCAGAGGCCCCGTGAAAGACCTGGAGGGAGAGGGGAGGCCCGGGGAGGCCTCCACGGGGCCCCCGGAGGTGCTCTGGAGGCCCCATGAAGGCCTGGGGAGGGGTGGGGAGGCCTTCGCGGGACGCCCGGAGGCCCTCCGGAGGCGCCGCAAAGGCCTGGGGAGGGGTGGCGAGGCCTTCGCGGGACCCCCGGAGGCCCTCCGGAGGCCCCGCGAAGGCCTGGGGAGGGGTGGCGAGACCTTCGCGGGACCCCCGGAGGCCCTCCGGAGGCCCCGCGAAGGCCTGGGGAGGGGTGGCGAGGCCTTCGCGGGACCCCCGGAGGCCCCCCGGAGGCCCCACGAAGGCCCGGGGAGGGAGGGAGGGAGGGCTGGGGAGACCTCCGCGGGGCCTAGCAAGGCCCCGCGAAGGCCCGGGTAGGGAGGGAGGAAGGGCTGGGGAGACCTCCGGGGGGCCTAGCAAGGCCCCACGAAGGCCTGGGGAGGGAGGGAGGAAGGGCCGGGGAGATCTCCGGGGGGCCTAGCAAGGCCCCGCGAAGGCCTGGGGAGGGAGGGAGGAAGGGCCGGGGAGACCTCCGGGGGGCCTAGCAAGGCCCCGCGAAGGCCTGGGGAGGGAGGGAGGGAGGGAGGGCCGGGGAGACCTCCGCGGGGCCTAGCAAGGCCCCACGAAGGCCTGGGGAGGGAGGGAGGAAGGGCCGGGGAGACCTCCGCAGGGCCTAGCAAGGCCCCGCGAAGGCCCGGGGAGGGAGGGAGGAAGGGCTGGGGAGACCTCCGGGGGGCCTAGCAAGGCCCCGCGAAGGCCTGGGGAGGGAGGGAGGAAGGGCCGGGGAGACCTCCGGGGGGCCTAGCAAGGCCCCACGAAGGCCTGGGGAGGGAGGGAGGAAGGGCCGGGGAGACCTCCGCAGGGCCTAGCAAGGCCCCGCGAAGGCCCGGGGAGGGAGGGAGGGAGGAAGGGCTGGGGAGACCTCCGGGGGGCCTAGCAAGGCCCCACGAAGGCCTGGGGAGGGAGGGAGGAAGGGCCGGGGAGATCTCCGGGGGGCCTAGCAAGGCCCCGCGAAGGCCTGGGGAGGGAGGGAGGAAGGGCCGGGGAGACCTCCGGGGGGCCTAGCAAGGCCCCGCGAAGGCCTGGGGAGGGAGGGAGGGAGGGCCGGGGAGACCTCCGCGGGGCCTAGCAAGGCCCCGCGAAGGCCTGGGGAGGGAGGGAGGAAGGGCCGGGGAGACCTCCGCAGGGCCTAGCAAGGCCCCGCGAAGGCCTGGCAAGGGAGGGAGGAAGGGCCGGGGAGACCTCCGTGGGGCCTAGGAAGGCCCCGCGAAGGCCTGGGAAGGGAGGGGGGAGGGGAGTCGTTATTCGCGGATTTTTCACATTTGCGGGGGTCCGCGGAACGGAACCCCCGCGAATGTGAAGGGACGACTGTACTGTTGCTATCCAGCACCAACATCCTCAAGCTATAGGCAGCCTTGAATCCCATCTTGGGAGAAAGGCAGGATATAAATCAAATAAATAAATCAAATAAATAAATAAATAAATAAATAAATAAAATAGTCCAAGACTCATGTCAACCACAAGTGCAACTCGGCTCCAGACTATGAAGGATGGGGAGGGGCATTTAACTTCCTGCTGTTGCCACACTCCTAATGAAAATCTTCCCCAAGCTTTCATTTCTGCAGGGAGGGAAGCTTGTATTTGGTGCCAATATGAGCTTACCTCTGTAAGCCAAATATTCATGCAACTTAAACAATGGGCTTAGTGTCACATATGGTTTGGTCCTATATTTATTACATTTTAAAAGTAGTTTTTGTTTGCTTTAGCTACTAAAAAAGTAAGAATTACTGCTTTAAGATGAGAGAAACAGCTATCAAGGAAGATGCATCAGTGCCAAGTGCGGGGTTGGGGTGGGGTCAGAATACAGGTTCCCTTCTTGCAGGATGAGGGACAAGGAGACATGGAGACAGACTGCTAGCATTCTAAATGCTCATAGTAAGATTCTCCATCCTTTTCTCAGAATCCTAAATTTGTGAAGGAGTGCGCCTGCATTTGTGCTTTGCTGTGCATGAAGTCAACGTTCACGTTTCACTAGTCACAGAATGATAGATTTGTTGAGCAAAACATTGTGACATGTTCATTTTCAGAACAGTTCAGTTTACAGAGGAGGCTTTGCTTTTGGTATTCTTGATGTGTGTGCCTGTAGGCGCAAGTACATGTTGCAGGACCCTCTTGGGGAGGCACCATGGCTTTAGAACTCTCTCACAGTGGAACTCTTGCTGTCTCCTTTGCTAGTGAAATTTAGGTAGCAGTTAAAAACACATTTATTTGTGCAAACTTTCAGAGAATAAGCAAGTGATATATTTATTTTGTTGCTGGGGATTTATTATTTTATTATGTACCTGTTATTTTTGAATTATGATTATAATGGTGTTATACTGTGTTTTACATAGGTTGTTGGTTGCCCTTTGCTCTATGTGAAGAAGATTGTGATACAGAAATTCTAATTGTATAAGACTCATGTATAAGTCTAGAAATTATAATTAAAAAATTGACCCCCAAAACCTGGGTCAGCTTATCCTCAAAATATAAGTACTGTACCCTAACTCTTATATATATATATAAAAGAAACCATCCCCTTCTGTGAGTAGAGTGGTGAAAAGTGAGAGCTTAGTCCACCCTGGGAGAATCTAAAAGACGCATCAATCCCCTCTACTCTCTCTGCTGCTTCTGGCATTTTTGAATGTCTGGGCAGGGAAATAGCAGGGGCAACTGGCTCCCTGATGCAGCACTAGTGCTTTCCTCTCTCCATGGAGTTCATATCTATCTATCTATCTATCTATCTATCTATCTATCTCTAATTTATATGCCACCTTTCTTCCAGAGTGAGGCCTAAGGTAGCTCACAGAAAATGATAAAAATTAATACAATTTTAAAACAATTAAAATCACCATCATTAAAACAGTTTAAAATTATATGAACATAAAAAAGTTAAAAAATAAAAGATAGAAACACACCCCAATAAAACGTCTCCATGGGCACAGTTACACATTAGAAACCTGCTTACATAAAAAGGTTTTTGCCTGCCAGCAAAAGGAAAGTAGGGAGGGAGGTAGTCTAGCCTCCCATGGAAGGGAGTACAGGAGGGCGGGAGAAGCTACTGAGAAGGCTCTCTCTTATGTCCTCGCCAAGCAAGCCTGTGGTGGTGGTGGGACCAAGATAAAACCTTCCCCTGAAGACCTTAGGACCCTTACAGGTTCATATGTGCAGATATGGTCTTTGAGGTATTCTTGATCAGCTATATCGGGCTTTATAGGTCATGGCCAGCACTTTGAATTGTGACCAGGAACGAACCAGTAGCCAGTGAAGCTGTTTTAACAAGGGAGTTATATGCTCCCTATAGGTGGCCCTGGTCAGCATTCTTGCCACAGCATTCATGGCCTGCTGAAGTTTCTGAACAGTTTCCAAAGGCAGCCCCATGTACAGCATGTTACAGTAGTCCAAACGGGATGTAATCAAGGCATGTGTCACCGTAGCCAGATATGAGGTCTCAAGGAACGAATGGGCGCAGCTGGTGCACCAGTTTTAACTGTGTAAATGCATTCCTGGCTACTGTTGAAACCTGAGCATCCAGGCTCAGAGATGAGTCCAAGAGAACACCCAAGCTGCGAGCCTGAGATTTCAGGGGCAGTGTAACCCTATCCAGTGCAGGCTGGGTCCCTCTTCCCTCATCTGCCCTTTGACTGACCAGGAACACCTCTGTCTTGTCTGGATTAAGTTTCAATTTGTTTGCCCTCATCTAGTCCATTACTGACAACAGCCATTGGCAGTAACGAGACAGCTTCCTTGGAACTGGATGGGAAGGAGAATTGGAGTTGGATGTCGACACCACACCCCAAAACTCTGGATGACCTCTCCCAGTAGTTTCATGTAGATGTTAAACAGCATGGGGGATAAAACAAAACCCTGAGGGATACCACAGGCCAAAGGCCAGGGCATTGAACATGAGCGCCCCCAGCACCAACGTTCGAGTTTGTCCCTCTAAGAAGGACCGGAACCACTGCATAACAGTGCCCCCAACGTCCCATCCCAGAGAAGCAGCCCAGAAGAATACCATGGTTGATAGTATCAAAAGCTGCTGAGAGATCCAGCAAAACTGACAGGGACACAACACCCCTGTTCAGTTTCCTGCATAGGCCATACACAAAGACAACCAAAGCTGTCTCCGTCCCATAACCAGACCTCAACTTATCTGAGGATCATATCAAAATCCATAATTTTGGCCCCCAAACCTGCCCTAGACTTATACATGAGGTCAACTTATATACCAGTATATATGGTTGTTAATTACCTAACTGTTAGGAAAGAATGTTGTGTTTAAAACATTATGTCTTATTTACATCACACTTGCTAATTTTTCCTTGTCCCTTTTAGGTTTTCACTACATGGTCTGTCAGCTTCAGAATTGTTCTGATAAAACACTAATATCGCCCTTCCCTGGAAGCATTGACAAGAACTCTTTGACAGTGCAGGATAACTACATATTCCTTCAGGTAATGCCACTAATCATAAGTTTATTGAGAGGAAGTCTTGCTATGCTCAGTGCAGCTTAGTGATGGGTGGCATGTTCAGGATTGTGTCTGATGTAACAAAGGGAGAGTGGGAAGACATGATAGGGTGTAAGGAGCAAATTAAATCAGGCCAAGCTTGAAGCAGGTTTGACCAGCTCAACTGGGACCTCCCTATTCAAACAGAAGTTTGTTTTCCAACCCTCCACTCTGAATACCTGCCCCATCCCTTTCGTTCTCTCCCTCTCCAAACTGGAAAACAGACTTTCCTTGGTTTTTTTCCAGGCTGTGAGGCTGTGTTCTAGAATAGTTTCTTTCTGATGTTTCGCCTGCATCTGTGGCTGGCATCTTCATTCTCTGAAGATGCCAGCCACAGATGCAGGCGAAACGTCAGAAAGAAACTATTCCGGAACACGGCCTCACAGTCTGGAAAAAAAACAAGGAAAATCTATGGATGCCGGCCGTGAAAGCCTTCGACTTCACACGGAAAACAGACTGTTAAACAACATTTGGCATGTATATATTGCTCTGAAAAGGCCAAAGCATCTTTCTTGTTTTACTTTGTATTCTTCACCACAGTCTTTTTGGATAAATCAGCATTATTGCTCCCATCCTGCAACTGGGAGAGCAGGGCTCTTCTGAGCTCACCTGGTGAATTTGTGGAAGAGGTGGTTGATACATAGCAATAAAGGCTTCCTGATTTGTAGCTTGGATTCTCAGCTCCTATACTATAACTACATTCTGGGTAAAATTGAGAAGTGGGAATTTTATATAGAAAATTGTGGTTTCTTAGTGGCAATCCAACCCCTGCAGTCCTTGGTCCAGTTTATTCAGCGTCAGTACCTAATATCCATAATGGGTTTTTCATGCGATGATAAACCAGACAATTTAAAATAGATTGCAGGGATGCAGTGCCATTTCTCCATGTGTTTTTCTCCAGCTGCAAGTATTGCTTTAGTGAAGGAAGTGTGTCTTGGTATCATGTAGATGTCCCCCTCCTTTGCCAGTTCCTCCCCTCCTCCCTCCCTCTTTCCTCCTTTTGGCATAATGATTTCTGGTGGCTTAACTAGAATGAGTGACATAGGTGGCTTCAGACTCCTACCTAGTTGTCATGATCTGTTTAATCTCAAAAGTTTAGCTCCTTCAAACAAACAAACAAACAAACAAGCAAGCAAGCAAGCAAGCAAGCAAGCAAAAAAGTCGTCTTCTGCCACCTGATCATGCTGATGCAGCAGACTCTTGGGCTTTCTGTTCCTGTAATTTTTCAGAGCTTTCCAAAGTGAAATGCATCAGATACAATAGTGATTAATTGTGAAGTGGCTATGTGTATCTACATATATATTATATTCAAAACATACAGTGAAGATGATTAATCTGAGCAATGTACCGAGTACAATGTAAGCAAAAAGGGAGAAAAATGGAAATTGAAAAAGGTTTTGTGTTTAGTCAGTAGGATAACAACCTGCATATCTGAACATACCATTGATCATTAAAAAATCAAATTATAACAGACAAACTTTTTTTCCAGTGCATCAGACCATCCCGAAATCCCATAAAAATCAAACAATACTGCATCTTCACATAAGCTTCTGTATTTATTTGCATATTTAAAAAGACACATTCAACAGTGAGCGTCTGTTTTGCCATTAATGAGTTCATGATCTCTATGCTTGAAAGTCTTCCAGGTTCACTGGTGCTTGTTGTATGCAGGACAGGAGGGAAAGGTCAGTGGAAAGTCAAAGATTACAGGAATTATGTTATGCCACCTTACTGCCACAGTAATATAGCAGGCTTCCTGACCTCATCTCCCTAGGAAATCTTTGGTCATGTTCCGTAAACCTGTTTTTAATTAACTGTTTTCTAATTTATTTTAATTACAGTCAGCCCCCCACATTCACAGGTTTAACATCAGCGGATTGGATTATTCACAGGTTTGTCACTGCTTCCGAAGCCTCTGCCCCGCTGAAGCCGCCACGTGCACATTCACACAACAGCCCTGGCTTTAGGAGTGGGGAGCACCAGCAATCGCCATGGCTGCCACCAACTGCCTCCTGAAGCCAGCTGCTCTGTATGCAGCTGTACGTCCTTCTCCTCCCAGCTGGGCAGGCTGAAGCTGGGATGGGATTGCTGGATTGTTTGTTGAAGATCTGCTTTCAGGTGTCCCCCCCCCGCATCACCACCTGATCTCGGGTGATTGTTCTCAGTGGTTTTCCAGGGAGCCCAAGCTGCAGGAGCGAGGGGAGCCTGGAAGTGGATCGTCAAAAAGCAATCCAGCAATCCCATCCCACCTTCAGGCACACAGAGGCCAGCCTGCCCAGCTGGGAGGAGAAGGAAGGTGAAAGAATAGGCTACTGAAAAGAGCATACAGCTGTGCACAGCCCACAGAGCAACTGGCTTCGGGAGGCAGTTAGCACTGCTGTTCCACCCTTCCCAAGCCCAATGTAGCTGTGTGAATGTGCACATAACAGCATCAGGTTTGGGGAGACCGGAGCACTAGTGCTGAATGTCAAGCTTTGGGAGGGGGGAAGGAGCAGTGATCATGGTCACCAACTGCCTTCCGAAGCCAGCTGCTGTGTGCACATTCACAGAGCCGCCACCTTTGGGATAAGGCTGGCATCACTGGTGATTGCTCATCCCTCCTTCGTCCCAAAGCGCAGAACTGCTATGTGAATGTGCACACAGCGTCTCCAGGCTTCTGCGGGGGTGGGTGGGTGGTGGTGGTAACTGCAGGGCCTGGCTGCCAAGCAAACTTTCTTTGTACTCCTCCCTGTGGGGAGCCCCCCAGCTGCCCCTTTCACAAACTTGAGGAGCCCTCTGCGGGAGCCTTGCTCCCACCTCCGCTCTATTTGCAGTTTTCCCACTTACACAAGGGTCCTGTGTCCCTAACCCCTGTGAATGTGGACGGCTGACTGTACTTTTGATTTACTTTGAAACCCATGAGAATGCCATAGAAACACAGCAACTAGGTTGTAAAGTTAAATCTTGTGTGTGTGGTGGGTCTGCCCTTACTTTGTAGAATAGAGCAATTCAGAAAGTGGGCTGAACAATTCATTTTTAGGATGATGAAATTTACCCAGATCCCCCACTCCTGTCTCCATTGTTGCTATGCTGGCATGGTACCTTTTCCACTTTCTCTTCACATCTCTGAAAGGGAGCAACCAGGGAAGGGGAGGAGAATGGGGAAGAGGGGATCAATTTCAAAGATGGTGAATTGTGTGTGGATCGTGGATAGTGGGGCAATGATGAAAGAAGGGAACAGTCCCAAAATACCACTCTTCCAGGTGGGATGAAGCAGCATGCATCTTGCCAGAACAGTGCAAATAGTACCACCAAAAAGCAGCCTCTCATGTTTCCCCACTCTGTTATAGTGCCACCATTATAGTGACTACAGTAGCATCCTTTTCAATGTGCTGATGCTGACGTCTCTCCTTTTTAACCACCAGTAATAGTCTTATATCCTCATTTCTTATTTCTGATTTTTTTAAAAAAAGCATTCTGACTTTGTACTTCTCCCATCCCTCCACTTTTTCTTTCACAGACATCATCAGCAAACCAAACAAAATATTACGTTTCTTACCTTCGTAGTGAATTTGTACAGATGAAGCTGCCAAAATATGCTTTGCCCAAGGTAATCATCTCCAAAATAAATTATTCCTTTGCTTCCATCTTTCCTAGCCCAGAACCGATTTGCTCAGTGTTATGCCTGCTCTGCTTTAAGTACTTGCAAGAGTCATTGATTCTTCAAAATCTCTGTGATGTAGAAAAAGAGACAATGTCTCAGGATGGGGGTGGGTGGGAGATGAGTTTATTATTGAAAATACCCACTGCATTTCAGCCTGGAAATATTTTTTACGGCCTTCCTCAGGGGCTGTTAAAAGAAATGGGGACAATTCACAGGTAGCAGTAATTATGACAAGAAGCATGTTACAATTTGTAAAATCAGTTATATGTACATTTAACTTGCATCAAATTACATATAAACTGTTTCAGTCGAATAAAATGTATATTAAGCAAAATAAACTTGTATGGATTACAACTTTAAAACCAACTTTCGGAGATTCTAGAAAGAGTGTCGTCAATGCCTGGCAACTTATAATTTATAAAGTAGGAGGCAGAGTATTATGCTATTCCAATTTTTTCAGTGTGCATCATGGACATCCTTATCATAAGGCCAAATTGGGCTATAAAAATCATCTCCCCCCCCCCAACATCTGGAGTCTTTCCCTCTTTTTATATCACATCTATTGGATGTTTCCTATCCTTTTTGCTTCTATAATATCTTTGACCATCTGCTGAAAGAGTTTTTCCTGTCCCAAAGGTAAGCAGTCCTTTTTCTCAGCCTGCAACATAAACTTGGAATACTCTTACATTCCGCTACATCAAGCCAAAGAGAAATTAGAGGCCTGCAACAGCTGGCCAGATAATAGACTGTTGTACTGTTATTATTTTCAAAAAGATACTGATTTCTGCACACTGTAGGGATTTAGCCTCTCATTGCAGGTACTGCTAACCTCAGCTAGAAAGGATCCCTGCATCTCTTCTCTTCCCTGGCTTAGATTGCCAAGGGTTCAAAGCTACTATTGATTTCATGCACTTCTGTGTTATTGAATGATACTGTCTAGGAATGAGCCATGCAAACCATACCTGTCCCATTATATATCCCATGAATATCTTGCTGGCAAGCAAATAAACTCAATCACCCTTTGCAGAAACTATTATTTCTGTCCTCCCCTAATCCATTTACATTTCCCAGACTTGGCTCCTCCATTTTAATCATATGGAATCCATTGGCTCTTATCCATCTTGCATAAGCAGGTAATGCAATGTGACCTTTGATTGTCAGCCTTTCTCCTTAAGATAATACAAGCCAGATTGGTTTGTGGGTGGGAATTGTAATATGTTCTCTCAGACATCTTGCAAGCATGAGGAGGTTATAAATTTTGTGCTGTCTGGTACACATTGTATTTTGTATTGATCTTTTTCACTTTAGGATTTACAGATTATCAGCACTGATGAGAGCCAAGTGTTTGTTGCTATCCAGGAGTGGTATCAGACTGACACGTACAACCTCTACCAATCTGATCCACAGGGTATCTCCTATTCCATCGTGTTAGAGAATGTCAGGAGCACCAAGCAACCTGAGGAGAATGTGCTAATAGATATTCTGGAGGTAAAATGTCTGTTCCTTTTTTTATTCTCATCTTTTGCTGACTCTTATAACCATTTTTTCAGCTGTTTTAGCTATTGTTTTGGATGTTTTGAGTTGGAAGTGTTTCTCCTTTGTTATAATGTCACTATTAGGCACTGTATTTCTCTCCCCCCCCCGCACCCCGCCCTTGGCTTGGTTCAACTGATTGTGTGTCTGTGTGTGTCTATGTGTAACATCTTCATTAAAATAATTTTAATTCAATACAGTAGCACTCCCGTATCCACGGGGGATTGGTTCCAGGCCCCCCCATGGATAATGAAATCTGCAGATAACAGTGAATGCCCCCTCCCCCCATCACCACTGCCGCCACTGGAGCCATTCTGGGGGGCAAAGGGAAAAGGGAGGTGAGATCTCTCCTCCTCATCTCTCTTCCCCCCCCCCACTTGTGACTGCCACCACTGGAGCCATCCCGGGGATGAAGGGAGAAGGGAGGCGCGATCTCTCCTCCCCCCCTCTCTTTGCCTCCCCCAATTGTCACTACTGCCACCAGAGCCATCCGAGGGGAGAAGGAAGGCAATATCTCTCCTCCTCCCCTCCATTTGCCCCTCCCCCTGTTGACACTGCTGCCACCAGAGCCATCCCGGGGGCAAAGGAAGAAAGGAGTCGAGAGCTCTCCTCCTCCCCTCCCTCCCCCGTCCACACCTCCCCACCATTGTCACCAACCACCAATAACTGAATCAGTGGATAGCGAATCAGCAGATATGAGGGGTGCTACTGTAATTAAGCACATAAACATAGACATACAGTGAAAAATGGCCAAACAAATGTTTAGACACATGACAGTTAACACAAAATACCTTTCCCCGCTACCCGTAGTAAAATAAGACTTCCTGCATATGCACTATTTTTTAATTACTAGTATTAATTCCACTTCTCTTATCTACTGTCTTCCTTATCAGTGTGTAACATCTTCAAGTACTTCCACATGATCTAGATAATCTGAAACACCCATTGTTGCAAATGGTTTCATTACTGCAAAAAATCCAAACAGATCATTTGTTCATGCCCCTCTTAATGGGAGGAGACTTTTTTTCAGCATATCAACAAACAGCCCAAAATACCAAGGAGACAAGAATTTATCCACAGCTGTGAATAAAATTCTGAGTATGGGGGGGGGCGGGAAATCTCCCATTTGATTGTTTTATCCTCAAAACAAGGAATACGACGTGTGCCCAAAAGGGTTAAAATATTTGCTGATCACTTAAAATATCTGAAAATTGCTACACATAGCCCAAGATAATTCTGAGAGTGGCTTAGCCATATGAAGCAAGCACCCTGTAGATCCATCTGTTCTTTCCAAGTTTACACATAGGAGTTATTTATTTTCTATGCGTCTTGCTGTTTCCACATGCCCAGAGTGATCACTTGAATGGTGCACACTACCATGAATTCCAGGTGATTGCATCTAGCTAACTTTCAGTAACAGCAAAGGAAATTATTTCAAGTCTGCAGCTGATGAACAAATGGCATACTCCCCCTCCCCTTCTTTCCCCTCAGTAATAAAGGAGACACAGTTAATTGTATGCTGGAAAGATGTATGAACATTCTTTATTAACCTTTTTGCATTTTGTATTTAACGTGTAGGTGAGAGGTGTCAAAGGAGTGTTTCTGGCTAATCAAAAGATAGATGGAAAAGTTACCACTCTGATAACCTTCAACAAAGGCCGTAATTGGGACTATCTTACACCTCCAACTGCTGATATGAATGGTAAACCAACTGACTGCAAACTGGTAAGGTTCCTCCTGCCCTCTTTAGCAACAGCAACAAATAAACAAAAATGGGAGATTCCTTTTCGATATGCTATAACATTATACTTGCTTGGATTATTTTTTTAACCCCCACCCCCCAAAAAAAAACATTTATTCCAAAATTTGATAAAATCTAAGCATGCACCACAATCATATAGTTCAGCTTTCTCAGTACCATTTCAGGCCCCAGGAAAATACCCTTGCATTTTAATGTGTCTCTGGTGAGAAAAAGTCCCTGCATTTATAAACTCAGTAATCAGTGAAAACTCCAGCCGTGTACTTTTCCTCTGGACATGCAATGTTTCATAGACAAAATGATTTTTCATCCTTCTGGAAGACCATTCAAGACTGAAGTCTGAAGTGATAGAATCCAGCCAAAGCTGTACCATGTGATTCTGCTGTTCATTCATGCTGTGGAATTTGTGAATGTTTGGTTCCTAACCTGCATTGAATGGCAATTGTTGATTTGTTCAGAGACTGCATTTCATTTACACAAGATCCAAGATCCCTTTATGACCCATAGTGTTAAAGATTGTAGGAAGATTGGGTAGGACCTTCCCTAGATGATGCAATCCTTGTGGGCTACCAGACAATTGTTCTTCTCAGTCTCCAGGGTTATGAACCAATCATGGCATTAATCTGCATACGGCCAAAGGCATTTAAGTAGCTAACTATGTTCTCGACAGCAACCTGAGATAAAGAGGGTATGATTAACTTTATAACATTTACTATGGGGGGGGGAACTAAGGAAAAAAGAAAGGAGGAGAGGGAGTTTCAACAGGTATTAAGAAACAGATTTGGTGGAAGAAAATAATGCTCTATGAAGTCAGCATTGACTTAAAGCAACTCTACAGGTGAGAGACCTCCATGTGTGGAGAGCATATGATGAGTGGCTGATGAAATATTGGAGAGTGAATGGGAAGAGAGCATGAAGGAGCCCATCCTGTGGTAGGAAACTGGTATGGGAGGGGTCTCCTAGATTGAAAGGTCTGGATGACAGTTGAGAAGGGAGAGTGACAGTTGAGAAGAAGGTTGACATTTGAAAGGGAGAGTGGCAGAGGTGATGTGATGTGATGAGGAGAGGCTGTCAGGGAAAATAGTTTTTGAGATCAGGAGTTTGTCTCCCCCTCCCTGAATAATTTTTTAGCCAGACATGCCTGGCGCCATTTTTAGTTATCAGAAGGTAATAAATCTGTCTGTTTTTGTTATTCTGTTTTTTGGGCTTGTATGTGAGAAACGAAACTTAAGATTGGATTACTTTCGGTTCTCCCAAGGACTAAATGTTATGGCCTATATAACTGGGAGGGGTTACATTGTTTTGTTCCTGAGATAGAAAAGAGCTTCAAGCTTGTGTGTACCTCTCTTGCTTAGAGAGAACCTAGAAAACATGGTTAAATGCTTTCTGTTATTGTTTTCCTTTTATTTAATTGTTATTAATAAAAGCCTAAAAGAATTTTGGCATGGACTTACTTTTGCACCAAAAGGAATATTTGTTTGCTCACAAAGCACACGTTTTCGTTGCTTATCCCCTGTTCGGATGAACAGGGAGTGACTGCGCTCTGCACAGATCCGTGACAGGTTATGGGATGCCCAGGATTGCTGGCTCAAGAGTTTATGAGCCGTGAAGCTCTTATGCTGCGAATTGTTTAAGCCTGAGCTGAGAGGGGCTTTGAACAAGCGGCAAGTTGGGCAACTTGTCCCTTTGGTGTGAAGTCTTTTTCCTTTGAAGCTGTTGGAGCTTGCTTTTGTTTACGCCTGGCAAGAGCTTACAACCCCAGCAAGGAGGGGACTGGAAGGTGAGAAAGCCTGCTGTGAGGACTGCTGAGACCGAACCATTTACAACGCCCTGCTGGTAAGCAACCCCTGTGTGAGGGAAGCAGATAATCAGTTGAGAGGGGCTAAAGAGTTTATGGACAATGGCTCAGAGTATGGCAGTTTTTCCCTTCCAAAAGTTAAATGATAAGAATTATCATTTGTGGGCTGTGAAGATGGAGGCTTATTTGCATCAACAATTGATACACGCTCCCATTTTAGCCCCCCCTGCCCAAGGCGCTTCTGTATTGCAACAGCAATCTGAGGAGCGCGCAAAAGCGTCTCTCATTTTGGCAATTGAGGACAGTCAGTTGATGTATGTGCGAGGCTGTGCCACGGCCAGGGACATTTGGCAAGCACTGCGGCAGGTTTATGTCCATGCTGGGACTGGTTCACAGCTTATGTTAACAAGGAAGCTGTATAGACTAAAGCTGCAGCCAGATGGCGATGTGGCCACACACATTTCAACTATCCGGCAATATTTTCATCAGTTGCAGGAGATTAATGTCCATTTTACTGAACAAGAAAAAGTCCATATCCTCTTATCAAGCTTATCAGAAAAATACGATGCCTTAATATTCTCCTTCGAAAATATGGCAGCAGCAAATATGACCATTAATTTTATTACTGGTCGTTTGTTGGAAGAAGAGGCTAAGTGGTTGGAGAGAAAAAATTCTGCTCAAAAGGCTGTACAGGCGAAGACCCGCAATTCTACAAATGATCCAGTAGATGGCTCTAAAGACTCCAGTAAGGGTATGGTTCCCGCGTTTGCTGTGAAATCTAAGCTTTGCTGGAACTGTGGCAAAGATGGACATTTTGCAAAACAGTGCAAAGCAAAAAAGAGCAAAGAAAGCAAGAAAAAGCCTGCTTCATCTAGTATGACTGTTTCTGCAGTTGTTTTGCAAGCTGTGAAGGAGCAAAATAGAGATTTATCCCAGTGGTGTTTGGATAGCGGCTGTAACGCTTTTATCTCCAATAATAAAGAACTCTTTAAGGACTTTAAAGAGACTAGCCCCTCAAGTGTGAGTTTGGCTGATGGATCCAAGTCAAAATGTTTGGGTAAAGGTACATGTTTTGTACAATGTTTGAACATGGATGTAAAAAATGTTCAGTATGTTCCTGATTTAAAAATGTGTTTGCTCTCTGTTGTTAAATTGACACAGGAGGGCTATGAAGTACAATTTAAAGGGAACAAATGTTATATTTTAAAGGATGGTACTGTTATGGCTGAAGGGGTTTTTCATGACCAACTGTATTATATGTATAATAGTGTACAGGAGCCTCAAACCAGTACTATAATGGCAAACTCTCCTTTGCATGATAATTGTGTACATCTGTTGCATAGGAGATTTGGCCATGCTAGCTTTAAGGTCCTCAGGCAGATGCCTGACATGGTGGATGGGTTAAATTTGAGGGCTTGTCAGAAGTACCTGGATTGTAAAATTTGTAAAAAATCGAAATCCAAGGTCCATCCTTTTCCCAAGCATAGTGAGAGAAAGTCAAAAAGAATTCTAGAATTGGTTCATATGGACCTGTCTGGCCCCTATCCACCTTCTCTGGGAGGAGCCAAGTACATCCTCGTCTTGGTTGATGATTTCAGTCGTTTTTGTTTCCTATTCTTACTCAAGAGTAAGGATGAGACATTTCAGACTTTTAAAAATTGGGTGGCTTATGTTGAGAGACATTTTCCCCAGAAGGTGTCATCTCTCCAGTCAGATAGGGGAGGGGAATTCATGTCAAATGAGTTCCAAAATTGGCTAAAACAAAAAGGAATTTTCCACAGACTCACAACCCCTTATAGTCCTAATGAGAATGGAATTTCTGAGCGAAAAATAGGTGTTTTGCAAACAATTAAAGATAGCCTGATGTTTGATGCAAACATTGAGCAGAAGTACTGGGGAGAAGCTATGTTAACAGCTGCTTATTTAAGTAACCGTGTACCCAGTTCTGTGGTTTCAAATACACCCTTTTTTATGTTTTATGGCAAAAAGCCATCTGTGAGGCACATTAGGACCTTTGGGTCCTATGCATGGGTGAATATCCCTAAGGCAAACAGAAAAAAGGGGGAACCCAAGGCTAGGAGGCTCAGATTTGTCGGGTACGACCAATCATCAAAGGGCTGGCGGTTCGCGTTTGGGGATGGGAGAGTTTTGATTTCCAGGAATGCTGAATTTGAGGAGCAGGCCAACTGGTCTCATGTCCATGCTAATTTAGATGTGGTTTTGCCTTCATTTGTTGGTGGAAATCAACCTGAACAACAGCAGCAGCAACAGGCTGCTGAGTCAGGCACTGGTATTTCCCCAGACTTGAGAGGAGAGGGTTCCAAGCATGAATCCTTTGATGTGGAAAGTGATTCAAATGCAGATTCTGACAATGATCAGGCTCAGCCTGTTGTTCCCCGTCGCTCTAACAGAGAGACAAAGGGAGTGCCTCCTCTAAGATTCACAGCACAGAATGTAAAAGTTTGCCAGGTGACTTTTGAACCTGATAATTATACTGATGTTTTAAAGTTGCCAAAAGAAGAACAACAAAAGTGGCAAGAGGCAATGGAAAATGAAATGGAGTCCATCAAAGGCCATGATGTTTTCCGTATTGTGGCATTGCCACAGGGAGAAAAGGCTGTGGGTTGCCGTTGGGTATATAAGAGAAAGCAATTGCAGGATGGGGGTGTCAAATACAAAGCACGTTTGGTTGCAAAGGGGTATTCACAGATACAGTATCAAAATTATGATCAGGTTTTTGCACCCACTGTTAAAGTACAAAGTGTAAAGATTGCTTTATCTATTGCAAGTTTAAACCAACTTAAAGTCAATCACTTTGATGTAGAGACTGCATATTTAAATGCTCCATTGGATGAGTGCATCTATATGGAGCAAGCTCCTGGGTTTCACAGTGGGGGAGCAGACCAGGTTTATTGCCTCAATAAAGCCTTGTATGGTCTCAAGCAAAGTGGCCGATGTTGGTACCTTTGTTTGGATGAACAGCTGAAAAATGTTGGTTTTCAGAACAGCATTGCTGATCCATGTTTGTATACAAGGGGGGTTAATCAGAATTATGAAATCCTCGTCGCTTTTGTGGATGATTTCTGCTTAATTACACAAACTGATGTTCAGGTGCAAAGGTTTAAACAGGAATTGGGTTCAAAATTCAAATTGAAGGACCTTGGTCAAATTAGAAACTATTTGGGAGTAGATTTCCAAAGGTTTGAAAATGGTGATTTTAAAATGAGTCAAGTTCAAAAGATTGAAAGAGTTTTGGATCTTTGTAACATGTCTCAATGTAAACCTGCTCGAACTCCTATGTGTTGTGATTTCATAAATGTCATAGATTCTAGGCCATTTGAACATCCTGAACTTTTTCATTCTGTAATTGGAAGTTTATTGTATATTGCAAGATGGTCACGTCCAGATATACAATATGCTGTAAATGTTTTGTCTAGAAAAGTGTCAAAACCAACTCAACATGATTGGCAAGGTTTGAAACGCATATTAAGATATTTGCGTGGAACTTTGAATTATGGCGTAAAAATAAGTTCACAAGGTTCTCATGAGTTGGAAGTTTTTTGCGATGCCAGTTTCGCCAGCGAAATCCAAAATAGATATTCTGATTCAGGGATGATAATTTTTTATGCTGGCACTGCCATACACTGGGGGTCAAAAAAGCAATCCACTATTGCTTTAAGCTCGGCAGAGGCAGAATTTGCCGCGTTGTCAAGCGTGGTAAATGAGCTGATTTATCTAAAACAAATTTTTAGTGATTTAGGTATGCCAATTTCAGAAGCTGTTAAAGTTTTTGAAGACTCTCAAGCATGTATAGCGATGGCTACAGCACAAGGTGTTAAAAATAGAACAAAACATGTGGCTGTAAAATTTCAGAATGTTAGAGAAGCTGTTCAAAATGGTTTAATTGATTTGGTGTATTGTCCCAGTGAAGAAAATATAGCAGATTTATTTACTAAAGCGTTGGGTAATATTAAACATGATCTTTTGTGTGACAGACTGGGTATGATATGTCGATGTCTGGATGAAAAATTAGAGGGGTGTCAGGGAAAATAGTTTTTGAGATCAGGAGTTTGTCTCCCCCTCCCTGAATAATTTTTTAGCCAGACATGCCTGGCGCCATTTTTAGTTATCAGAAGGTAATAAATCTGTCTGTTTTTGTTATTCTGTTTTTTGGGCTTGTATGTGAGAAACGAAACTTAAGATTGGATTACTTTCGGTTCTCCCAAGGACTAAATGTTATGGCCTATATAACTGGGAGGGGTTACATTGTTTTGTTCCTGAGATAGAAAAGAGCTTCAAGCTTGTGTGTACCTCTCTTGCTTAGAGAGAACCTAGAAAACATGGTTAAATGCTTTCTGTTATTGTTTTCCTTTTATTTAATTGTTATTAATAAAAGCCTAAAAGAATTTTGGCATGGACTTACTTTTGCACCAAAAGGAATATTTGTTTGCTCACAAAGCACACGTTTTCGTTGCTTATCCCCTGTTCGGATGAACAGGGAGTGACTGCGCTCTGCACAGATCCGTGACAGAGGCTGGAACATGTGTATGGCTATGGCCCCATCTACACAATGCAAAAAAGTCTGTTTGGGGGGTAAAAAATTTGAAAAGGCAGCCATTTGAATGCATACGATCTACCTACATGATTTTTACCCCCCCTAAACTCCGTATGACCCCCCCCCTTGCCCAGATGGCTGGAGCGAGTGATCCAAGCAGCGGTTTTAAATCTCCCGCTGCTTTTTTTTTTTTAATTTAAAAAGATGCCTGCTATGCGGACAGTTGGTTTTCTGTATTTACAATATAAAATAAAAATGAATAAATGTAACAACTTCCATTTCATGGACTTACCGGACTCTCGCTTAGCCGGGAATCCAACATGGCGGCCACTCTCAATTCCTCTCTTTGCTAGCCCCGCTCCCTGTGCTCAGCCAGCCAATCAGATTACACTGCCTCTTCGTATGTCTCAACTTCCGTGATTAGAAAATGGCCAAATATGGCTCTGCAGCCTCCCAGCTCTTCTGGAACAGTATCGGCAGGGGGAAAGCATCATCCGAAACGGCCCCCCTGCCGTGCAGCTGCCTCGCAACAGGGACGAGCCTGCTTGTGTTACAAATCGCCGTCCAAAAAAGTCCACACACAAAAAAGCCTTCAGCTGCCTATGAAAAGATAGCAAGAAGGGCATCAGTCTAAGCTTTCTAATGTCTGTGTTCGCGTGCTTTCAAGTCACCTGTCAACTTTTGGCGACCCCATGAATTTCATAGAGTTTCCTTGGACAAGGAATACTTAGAGATGGTTTTGCCAGTTCTTTCCTCTGAAATATAGCCTACAACTGCTGCCACACTGCAAAAATGATGCAGTTTGACACTGCTTTAACTGCCATGGCTCAATGTGATGGAATTCTGGTATTTGTAAGCTATTTAGTCTTCCCTGTCAGAGAGTTCTGTTGCCACAAAAAACTACAAATCCCAGGATTCCATAGGATGGAGCCATGGTAGTTAGTGCGGTGTCAAACTGCATTATTTCTGCAGTGTGTCAGCAGCCTACAGCACCTGATGTTTGTTGGCGGTCTCTTAATACTGGTGGTAGAATTCAAAGAATTCATGTTAGTCTGGATCAGTATGGAAAGGGATCTTGTAGCTCCTTTGACGCTGATGGAGAGAAGGAAAGTTAGTAGCACAAGCTTTTATAGACAAAGTGATGAAGTAGATTTAGGGCTTGTCTATACGAAGAAAAAAAAATGGACTGCTCCACAGTAACGGCAAGTCACACCAACTGCAATCTGTCTTAATAGTTGTATAGCCCCCATAAACTTTGCATACCTGTAGCTGAGACTGTGGCCATGAGTGGATTACTCCCATTTTTAAATCTGCCGCCACCAAACTTAAAAAAAAACCCCACACTATTTTTATGGTGCGCACAAGAGATATTCCACCTTTCTCAAAAAGAAAAAGAAAAAAAAGATAGCACAAATCTTTGTTTTATTGTGTTAGCGATCACTCACTAAAGCGAAAAATCCAACATGGCACCAGCAGGCGCTTACCCTGTAACCCAGCCTCACCCCCTGCGCTCGTCCAACCATTCAGGTTTGCATTGTGTCCTGCATGGGGAAGTGAGTCATGTAAAATCGCTTGTCTTAACGAGTGAAAATGCGCATGTCACTGGAGTTTTTTTTTTTTAAATAGTCGGGAAAAGCTGCGAATGCTTTTCTCACATACTTTCCCCACTTTTTGCCCCCGCCTCCTTCACAATATGACAAGACAATGTCAGATCCCATTAAGATAGTTGGGTTTCTGAACGAATTCTGTGAGGAGTATGTTTACCATGTGGACAACCCCTTAGTCTCTGAGAGCTTATGTTACCAAATTCTTTCTCTCCCTTTACGTATTGCTCTCTAACACTTTAAGGATTTCTCTGCAACCCTTTAATAATAACACAGTAAAAAATATGGTTTAAATCCAGTTGTTAACTCCCAACTGGAACAGACCCATCAACACTTGTATTTTTATTGATTCAGTAAGGTGTACTCTATTTGGGATTTACAACTGAATTTAACCCTGTGTCCCATGAAAGTACTTTGGGTTACAGAATCATACAACTGCCCTATTCCAACAGTTTCACTGACTGCCAATCTGATTTTGGGCACAATTCCAAGTGCTGGTTATGACCTATGAAGCCTTATTCAGCTTAGATCCAGGCTATCTGAGAGACCATATCTCTCAGTTTGAGCCCGCTTTGACCCTGAAATCCAAAGGAGAGGCCATTCTCTCTGTCCCACCTCCTTCACAGGTACACAAGAGGTGGGAACACGAGAGAAGGCCTTCTCAGTGGCTGCCCCTACACTTTGGAGCTCTATAATGGCGCCCTCTTTCTTTGCTCTTCTTCTGTTGGCAGGCAAAGACTTTTTATTCAGATAGGCTTTTAGAACCAAAGCCTTTTTAACAAAGGGCTATGAGAGCTATATTTTTAAAAATTGCATTGTTTGCTTTCTAAAATCTTTTTAGATTGCATGTTTTAAATATGGTTAATAGTTTAATTTTGTTTCAATGTTGACCTTTTATATGTTTTTAATTGTAATATTCTTAATGTGTAAACTGCCTTGGCCCCCCAGTCTTGGGAAAAAGGTGGGTTATGAATAAAGATATGATTATGATTATGATTATTAACAAACCAAAATGTATATGCTTATATGATAACTGCTTGCTGAGGTTTTCTCCTTTTTAGTGTCTCTGTTCCAAACTGGTACCCTTCAGATTTGTTGGACTACAAATTCCATCAAATACTGGCTGAGAGTGATGGGAGTTGTAATCTAGCACATGGAGGAATAAATTGGGAAAGGTTGCATACTGGTGCTGCCCTAGTTTTGTTCTTTAAGATCAGGTGTAACTGGAATTCTGAATACTTGCTCATAGTAATCTACTGTAGATTCCCATAGTAACTGGGAATCTAGACTTGGAATGAGTTTCCTTATGAACAAACTTTATAATTTCTGTCAAGCAAGTAGATTCTGGGCATTATTTGTGCAAACCAGAAATGGGATATGAAATTAACTACCATCCCTTTTCTGTAATCTCAGTGGTACTTGAGAATATATATTCTTCCTCCTCCTGTTTCCATGTTTTGTAAAATCAGTTAAAAAATAAATGGCGTGAAAAGGGATCCACAATAGAGGAAGAATACAAACAAATACATACTGTATTGAAAAAAAAAGCAGTAAAATATACTCGACAACCCCATATATTTATTTGAATGGCCTGAGAGGCAGATACATTTTCAAGTCTGAAGCAGCTATGTAAAATATTACATTCACCAAGATTTCTGAAAAATAAGAGTTTCAAATAAATGTAATTAAGAGTTCATATGCGTGCGTGTGCACGCACACACACACACACACACACACATATACAGAAGTTCTACATCAGTATTTGCTGCTGAACCAAATTAATTACTGCTGTTGGCTAGTATAGCCATTATGAAAAACTGTATGTGCTTTCAGTTGGTTCATATGGGATTAAATTAGTTTTATCTATGCTGATTTTTTTTTTGCCACAATAATCATTACACATCTAACCCCTCCCTCCCTCCCTCCCTCCCTTCCTTCCTTCCTTCCTTCCTTCCTTTCTTCCTTCCTTCCTTCCTTCCTTCCTTCCTTCAGAATGTTCCAAGCAGCATGATTTGGCATTTGAGAGGACAAGGCAGACATTGAACAATAAAACACAAATTAGGTGGATGTGGAGGCAGGAATATTGTAATGAACTGAACTTCAGTCTCAGCATCTCTAATTTGAGAAAAGCTGCTGGCATATCCATTGAAAAAATATTGAAGTCATTATCATAATGTTGCTTTAAACTTCATTACAATGCTGACTTAGTCACATACTGTATTCTGATAGTACTTTCATATGAAACCTTTTCCCTTTAAACAATGCATGTAAATCCCACTAATGTCTCTATCATAAGGTAATTATCTTTTAGCTTCCCCTCACACCCCCTGCAATGTGGGGATAATAATACTGACCTACCCTGAAGGTTTTTTTACTGGGGGATAACAAGAAAATGTGTAAGAAGTATTATACAAAATTATTAAGAATCATTCTTCTTTCTTTGGTATTTTCTGATTATCTTTTATAGCATCTTTTTATACCATGTGTCATCATCTTTTCATGTATCTGTATCTTCCTCATTACTTCTTTAATTATCCTACCATTATTTCCTTTATTCTCATCCATTATACGGTGGAAGATAATGCCTTTCTTTGAGGTTCTGCAGTTGCTTTTTGCCATTTTGTACCCATGTTTTCTCCTCCACTTTTTTTTTTCTGGATCAGGATTACTCTGGTCATCTATTGTAGTGTACTACAGGATTTGTGTGTGGTGGTGATAATAGTGAAGCTGTGGACACCATTGTATAGGTCATGAAGTACCATGGTACACGTTAAAATTGTATCTGTTGAATCACCAGTCATCAGTCTAGATTTGTGAATTGATACAAAGGCTAGTTTGGTTGAAAAATCAGCTCACTCAAATGTCAGGGACAGGAGGAACTCAGTGAGATAAACAGGAAGTCAAAGGACTCAAAAGAATTTAGTGAGGTGGTATTCAAGGACAAAGGCTGCATCTGCACTACAGAAATAATCCAGATTAACACCACTTTAACTGCCATGGCTCAATGCTATGGAATCCTGGGAGTTGTAGTTTTGTGAGACATTTAGCCTTCTCTGTCAGAGAGCTCTGGTGCCACAACAAACTACACATCCCAGGATGTCATAGCACTGAGCCGTGGCAGTTAAAGCAGGGTCAAACTGGGTTACTTCTGCAGTGCCGATGCAGCCAAAAGGAAACTAAGATGCAAGAAAGCAAGATGGTCAGGCTGGAAGAAGAGAAGGGAGCAGACAATGAACTAAAAAGAAGAACTTGAAGGAAGGATAGGAAGGGGAGACAGAGCCCTGGGGAAAAGGAGGTACATAAGAGAAAAGAACTATGTACTCGTATACCACTAGCCCTCAAAACAGGAGAGGCAAAATATCAATGTTCCTTAACCTGATACTTTCCAAATGTGTTGGTCTATGGCTCCCACCATCTCCAGACAACATGGAATACCGAAATGGAAGGAAACAGGCGTAGAGTCATGCTAAAATGCATTAGCAAATTTCTAAAGAAAGGGAGACGGAAGAGGCAACTCATACAGAAAACCAGGGACTAGAAGACAAGGGGATGGTAATGGTGTGGAGCTGAAGAAAGGATTGGTAAAGGCGGAAGAGGTCTGAGGCACATCCTCTCAAGGTACAGGAAGAGCTTGTGAAAGGGAGGAAGGAAATATATTTAGATGGAGGGAGCAAAGGGAGAGGAAGGAATTCACGACACTGATGCTCTGAGAAGTTGTTTTAAGCTAAATAACTTCATCTCCTGGGCCTAATGTAGCTTGTAGAGATGTTCCACCCAGCTTGCTAAGCATCCTGGGAAAACCCCATCCCCAACACCAGTGAAAGGAGACTGTGCTGATTGCTACTGGCTTTTCCAGTTGGGAAGGAGTGAGGGGTGCAGGGGAATCCCGCTGTTACTAATGGTCAGGATTCTCCACACTCATGCCTCTTTTCTTTCCAGCTGGGAGGTTCAGCATGGGGTTGGAGGGTGGGGGGAATCCTCGCTATTATCTCCAGTAAATGATCAGAGATCATAGTGGGAATGAGCTATACTGTTGCCTCTCCCAGGGGGGAATGCATGGCAAAGCTATCCCATCACATGTACTAGCTACTGGTCCCTGGGGATAAATGGCATTGGGGTCAAGGCCGTAACCTTGAAGTCATGTGACCCATAGATGGCTCAGCACAGTGTCATCTTTCCCCCACTTTAAATATTCTCCACACCTTTTTAATGTTATATATAAAGGAACATTCTGCTGAGCGTTACTTTCCCTGTCATTGCAACAATATGATTAGAGAACCTCCATCAGGAATTCCCCTCACATACACCCTGTCAATGCACTATATTATTATTATTATTATTATTATTATTATTATTATTGTTTACCCTGCCCCTTTGTTAAAAACAATTGGGGCGGCTTACAGCAATTAAAATGCAACAATGCTGACTAAAATCCCTAATCACCACCCACCCTCCCCCTCCCCCATAAGTACATGGTTCATCCTGGAGCTTGGACTTGGAAACCCTAAGAGGGCAGTTCATCATGAGGGGCATTAGAGGGAAACAGAATTTCACAAAACTACGTCAAAGTGAAGACCACAGAGTTTCTGCAGATGGGCTGCTTTGGTGAAGTCTGAGAAATTGGAAAGTTGGGGTGGCATTCATGGATCCTGGCCTTCTCTTCCCTCCCTTCCTACCACTGTGAGAGTGGTGAAGGAGCTTTGAGGCTTATCATACGAAGAAGTAAAACGGAAGTGCAGCTGGATCTTTTCGCCTTCCATTCTGCCTTACCATATGACATTGTAGTTCTTCAGTACTGGTCCTGTGGGAGATGGTTGTAAAAGTGAGTCTTTTCTAATTGGAAAAATCCAATTTTTTGCTCGCTTTTACAGTCATCTCCCATGGGACCAGAACAGAAGAACTACAGCATCATGCAGTAAGGCAGAAGATAAGATGAAATGATCCAGCTGTACTTCCGTTTTACTTCCTCAGGCAATAAGCCTCTTTGTCTTCAGTGAGACACAGCTCCACTCACAGCTGAAGGTGAGGTGAAGCTCAATCCATGCTAAATCTCAATCTTTCAGGGATAAACAGTCCAGTAAGGGGCAGGAATTGTGGACTTAGGCTTCTGGCATGGTCTATATTATATAATTATACTTCAGGTGTTTGTTATTTTCCTAGTTTCAAATACCACCAGAGTGTATCGTCTCGATCTGAGTTTAATTGGGCCTTACTGCTATGAGGAGGATCTTATACTTCATATGATTCTGACTTTTGTGTGAAAGATTTAAGATCAATCCATGAAGTTATTCCTGTGAGGTATGAAACACAGTGTTATCCAAGCATAAAATATTCTGTGTCCCATAAGTACTTCTGTCATAAATTCCAGGTCAGTGAAATAGTACAGTAGGATCCCCTTATCTACTGGGGATTGGTTCCGGGGGGGGGAGCTTAGATACCGAAAACCATGGATAACAGTGATTGCCATTGAAAATAATGGGACTTCTAGTTTAAAATACCATAAAGTTGCCTTGGAGGATCTAGAAAATGGCTAGAGAGGATGCATTTTCTAGGAAGACTATGGTAGGTGTGCTGTTTTGTGTCCCATGGATAACTGAATCAGTGGATAATGAACCAGTGGCTACAGGGGTCCTACTATAAACAAAGGGAATCCATTCCATAATTTTGTTTGTGAAATTTTTCATCACAGGATTGTTACCTCATGTTTATTCCCAATTCTGATAATATTGTTGTGATGGTGGTGCCTTAATACAGCAGTCTCCCATTCTATTGCCTGTCATAAGAGTTCAGCCATAAGAAGAGCTCAGATGCATGAACAACTGTTTGTGCTTTAGAGAGTATGCAGAGCCAGCTACCTCAAGAGGGAAAAACAAACAAACAAATTAGCACTCAGTCTTATCTGGGGAAAACCTTTCTTCTTGTGGGCAAAGTGTTGATGAGTTGGTCCCTGGGTGTAAAGGAGCTGACTTCAAGAGATCCCCTGAAAATATCTATATTGGGGTGAAAGTTCACCCCTTTCACCCATTCTTGGTAATGCGTTTAGGATAAAGTTTTCTGATCACATTGTACCTCAGATGAGGCCAAACTATTATCTCTTTCAAACTTTACAATTACAGCATTATGATTCCATATTAACTGCTATGGCTACATCCTATGGAATCCTGGGATTTGCAGTTTGTTCAGAGACATGAGAAGAGTTCTTTTGTTGAGAATTCTAAAGGCCATGCCCTAAACTGCAAATCCTAGAATTCCATAGGATGGAACCATGGTAGTTAGGATGGAATTATAGCACTATAACTGTGCAGTGTGTGAGAGGCCTAAATGACCAGGGAAATCCAGCATTATATCTCCTCCCATATTTTTAAACTTAAAAGCAGTTCCGGGTTGAGGCATTGCTTAACCTGTTACCTTTACATCATTTTTTTACCAAAATCCACCTCTTTCCAAAGCTGCTTTTGCTCAAGAGAGAGGAAGGTATAACACAGGTGTCCCACACACACAAGCTAAGCTGAACAGCTGTGACAGGAGAGAGATTTTAATTAGGAAAGTGTCAGAGAGTGGAAGAGTTAAACATTCTGTCCCCCAACACAACTGCTCTAGCCTAGTTCAGGGCCTACCATTGATGGTTTTGAACTTAAAAAAAAAATCTTGGGAAGTGTGATAGATCCCATTGCTTGGCTCTATGAATCCAGAATGTCCATAAGAGCTCAAACTTCCAAGCACAATAGGACATGTAAAGTCTAAATTTTGTTGTTGGGGCTATTACATTTTATTTGTTTGTTTGTTTTTTGTGGGAAGAAAGAAAAATTCAAGTTTATCTGTCCTGCTCCCCAGATTTTCAGGGTTTATTTTTACAGAGGTTGTGTAGCTCTGTTTGGGTGCATTTAAAATGATAATCTGAATTAAATGAATTTGTGATGTCTCCATAGTAAACTCAGAAGTGCCATCTAGTGACTGCTGAGTGGCTGGGAAGATTATTCTTTTGGTGTTTAACCCATAGATAAAAATAAGCGTTTTCCAGTCAGATCTGTAATGATCCCCACTAGAATTAAAGGCCTGCATAGCAATTTCAAACTCTGAAAAAGGAAGTTAAACACATTTTAAAATCCTCCATGTTTATGTATAGGAGATATGTATGTATTTTAGGTGCAGAACAAATAGAAATACAGACTGAATTACTCTTAGCTATGAGGAGTTCTTTAATATGGCTTACAGTATTTGCCCCATAGCAGAAATGACTGTGGAGAACATCCCTATGAAAACATACTCTTCTTAGGTTGTGGTTGTTGTTTTTGCCATTTTGAGGTGTCTAGTCAGTCACTGTGTGACCCTGTGACAGTCACTTTTTTATTCCTGGGAATATTTCACAGTGACAAAGTAAAGGATGGGTGACTTTTCAATTGACTACCCAAATGCAATGGTGTTAGTGGTGAAATGTTCAAGTGCAGTGTCTGCTACACAGTGCTGCTGCTGCCATCAATAGACACTACATTATCACAACAGCAGCCACTGGAGTAACACAGCAGCAGCAGCAGTATCCTGTTATGAGGTAGTTACCTTCGTCTCTCCCCAGAGAGCTGTCATTACATACCATTTACCCATAGTGTGGCTGTTTCAAAAATTAGAGGCATTCCTGCCATTCTGCTAAAAACAAAGATTTTTCTTTGTTATCTTTATAGCCCGATTGCCACCTTCACCTTCATCTCCGCTGGCCAGACAATCCATATGTGTCAGGAATGGTTCATACCAAGGATACAGCACCAGGACTCATAATGGGGGCAGGTAAAAAAAAAAGAGAGTGCACTTTTGTTTTTGGTGTTCATTGATCACAAAGTTACATTATACTACTACATTAATTTAACCTATTTTCCATTGCATACTATCTGTCTATGTGAACTAGTTGATTCACCTCCATCATGTCTGATTATTTCCATTGTGCTTGAAGGACTAGGCATTACAGAAGGGAGACTGAAGGGGTGGGGATAAGATACCAGGACTGATAAGGAACAGGGTTCTTCCCTCTCTTCCCTCCCTCCCCACATTGTATTTTGCCTATTTCTCTATATGCTAGCATTGCTGCACCGGGTGTTATCTCCTAGCTATGGGAGAAAGTGCCTTCTCCAATTCTTTCTCTTCTCAGCAAAGCGGAAGAAAGGTCAGGGCAACAGCAAGCATCTGGTAGGAGGAAAGTGGCCACCACTGTCATGCTGAATGGAATATTGTGTTCCTCTCTTTCCCTAGACATACTGATCTGGAAACCTCCAAGCCCAGGATTAAAGCCCCATGGCTTTGTGCAGCTCAGAGAGTCAATAGGGTCCCCTTTGTATTCCCCCCTCCTCTTCCTTGCCCTCCTCAGGGGAACCTGAGCAGGGGCCGAAATCAGCCCTCTTGGTGTCCCAGTCCAACTCTTTTTCTCCCAATAGCTATGGCCCTCCCCATGACACCACCACTTGCTGATTTCACAGCGTTTTAATGCTTTTTGCCCCCTGTTCTAAAAGGTTAAAATCCTTGTGGAACCCTACTAACCAAGTGTTTGAAATTCTCAGTGTATTTATCCTGACTTATATTGATGCAAAGTTATCTAGTTCAATTTAAACTCATAAGCTGGCTCTCTGCCTGAGTGCTTAGGCCGTGCTTAGAAGAGCAAGAACTGGTTGCAGGTGATACATTTCTTGTGTGGTTGGTGGGTTGTGACTTGAGAAAGGTCAGTGGTGCACCAGCAGGACTATTGGAGTCCCTGGAATGCCACCATGTGACCTCCTACTTCTGGCGTTGAAAACAAGGCAATAGATAGCAGCCCAAAGAGTCACAGAAAGCTTTCACAACCCCACACAGGCCTCAGGTGAAAAAGACAGTGTATAGGGCAGGTGACAGGTGTGCTTTCTACTGCTTTAGCTATAGTAGCACTGGTAACTGCTTGCATTGAAGCAGCCAGAGTAGTTTCATGGCTCTCCAAGAATCTAAACCTTGCTATTTCATCTCAGGAATAATTGATCTTAGGAATACAGGTATTTTATTTGTTTATTTATTTATTTATTTAATATGCAGCCTTTCTCCCAGAAGGGACCCAAGGTGGCTTACAAAATACCACATAAAATACAGTTTAAAACTATTAAAAACATCACAATATAAAAATCTAAAATTACCTAAAACATATCAAAGTTAAAAGATTAAAAATAAACAAAATAAAAATAAAAACATACCCCAACAAAAGCCTCCGTAAGCCCAGCTACATAGTAAAAGCCTGCTTGCCTAAAACCACCTTTGCCTGTTGGCAAAAGGAAAGCAGGGAAGGGGCCAGCCTAGCCTCCCATGGAAGGGAGTTCCAGAGGGTGGGAGCAGCCACTGAGAAGGCTCTCTTTTGTGTCCTCACCAGATAAGCCTGTGATGGTGCAGGACTGAGAGAAAGCCATCTCCTGATGATCTTAGAACCTTTGCAGGTTTGTATGTGGAGATACGGTCTTTCAAATAGTCTGGACCCAAGCCATATAGGGCTTTACAGGTCATGACCAGAAAGCTTGGGAAATTATTCAGGTGTAGAGGGAGTTTATGAATGATGGCTGAAAGCCGAAGAGATGCTAACTGTAGTGATGCTGACTTGCGGCTTTTCCGGACATGGGAAATGTATCAGGAAGTGGTGGAATTTGCTGGTATATTTCTCACTTTAAGAAAAGAAAAGAAAAGAAAACGATCCTGACAACATTTTGTCAATCATGCAATGTTTTAGGTTATTCCACCCCCTCCCTGGCAGTATTCTAAAGTATTTTGTACCTATTGGAAAGGTAAGTGTAATAATCAATATGAGTGTTCCATTCTGTTATCCCCTCCTTGTTTTCAAGACGTATCTGCCTTATTTCCCTTTTCCTACCCTCTAAATGCCGTTTGTTTGTTTGTTTGTTTGAAGCCTCAGTGCTAAAGTGGTACTTTCAAATAATGTTATTGTTGTATATACATGACTCCATTTCAGCTGAGGTGCATGGTGCCCCTGGGAAACAGAACAATGCAAGATCAGAAAAAAAAAGGGGTATCCAGACTAGAGATAATTCAGATAATTCAGAATTTAGATAATTCAGGTTGAAACTGGATTATTTGCATGGCTCCTTCCTATGGAATCCTGGGATTTGTACGTTGGTGAGGCATCAGCACTCTTTGTCAGAGAAGGCTAAAGACCTTGTAAAACTACAAACCCCAGGATTCCATAGGAAGGAGCTATGCAAATAATCCAGTTTGAAACTGGATTATTTGTGTCATGTGGAGGAGAGGACATCATTGCAAGCTTTTCTTCACTTGACTGAAGGAGAAATGCTTTTGATCACTTCACACACAGTTGCAGGCTTGGAGAACTTGGTGGTGCTGGGAGAGGAAAGGATGAAAGGCGACCATTGACCCCAGGTGAAATTGAATGGAGTGATATATAAATGTGTATGTGTGTGTGTGTGTGTGTGTGTGTGAGAGAGAGAGAGAGAGAGAGAGAGAGAGAGAGAGAGAGAGATCTTTTCAAACACAGCAGTACTGTTTTTGGAACTTACCACTTTAGCACTAAAGCTCTAAAGAGATTTTTTTAAACAACTTTGAATCTGCATGGTAGGAGATGTTGGAATGGGATGGCAGAAGGAAGAATTGGATGCTGCCAATAAAGGTTTACTTCTAAAAAATGACAGCAAATGTTTCCTTTTTCAGTGATTTCAAAGTAGTGCTTAAAAAATATTATCCTATCCATTTATGTTGGCCCATCATAACTTATATCACAAGGGAATCCTGGCTGGTCATTCATGAGAAACAAATTTAGAACAAAACAAATTGTGGATTCTTTCTCCAGCTTGTTGAGAAAAAGACAGTACAGTTCTTGCTGGATATGGACATCATGATAAACAAACCAGCAAAGTCCCATGGTTGGTTTGGGATTCAGCATGCTCGTTCATCCACAGCAAGCCAGATTTCCCATGGAACCCTGGCCAAACACCCCTTTTATATCTATTGTGTTCTCATTTTCTTGCTCTTTTCTTGAGTTGTCTCTATTTGCCCGCAGTGATACCACATAATTAAATATGATTGGCTATAGAGTGTAGCATCCTGTTCACTGCACGTTCCTTGATTAGCTTGGATCACCATTGGAGTAAGCCAAGAAAGGCTTGAGAAGGAACAAATTAAAGGAAAATAATGGCTAAAGCATCATCAGCTAAAGCATCATCACCACTGGATGCTGCACAAAATAAAAGAAAAAAACCCACATGCCTTAACAATTTAAAAACAAGATACAGGTGGCAGAGAAAATGGGGATTCCTCTTAAGGCATATTCTTTGTTCCTTGCATCACAAAAAGCCTTCCTCAGTCATCCTTTTTCTCCTTCTGTCCAAGGAAGAGGGTGTGTCAACAAGCCCCGCCTTTCCTGCTCACTATCTCCCTCTTTGCAGCCTTATTAAGTAGAGTTTCCTTGCACAATTTAGAGAGCTGGCTGTAAACTTTGCAGGGAACCTCTGCAAGGAGAGCAGGCTCCTCCTCCAGCAGTTTGAAGTGATGGAAAGTTGCAAACGTGGGGAAGGCAACAATGCAGATTGGGCAGGTCTTGCTAGCATATTCTCACTTTCCTTCACTTGAGTTTTAGGAGATTATCAGATGCGACTTAAGTTTCTGTCCGTTTCTGTCCCACTACCCCCCCGCTCCACTCCTATTCCTGCTGCAGAATAAAGTAGAAGTTTTCAGACACCTACCTTCATTCTGCAGCAGGAATGGGCTCCCCCTCCCTTCGCTGCCCGGTTGTAAACGCAGCCGTCATAAGGCTGCTTTTACGACTGGGAACTGAAATTCTGGCCATTCTCACGAGAGAACGGCCGGGTGGCAAATTCAAATTTAACCCCCCCCCAGCTGTCAAAACAGTTCACCAAGCAGAAAACCCCATTTAAAAAATTAAAAGCTACCTGGGGAGGGGAAAAAGTGTTTTACTTACCTTGTCGTATTCATCTTACCTAGAAGTGTCCAGAATGGACCTCCTGGTGACGTCACGTTCCGGTGTCATCCTAGGAGCACAACGGGGCTCCTGCTTACTCTCTCGTCTTTCCATTATGATACTGGAATGGTCTTCATATTCACGGATTTTTCCGTGAATAAGAGGAAGCAGGGGAGGAACAGGAGCAGAATGGGAGCATCCCAGGACAGGGACAACATTGTCTAAAAGGTAAGCCTTTTAGCAATCTCCTGTCATCCCTGTCCTGGGATATTTTTAGCGTCTGATAATCTCCTTAGACAAGTGGAGAAAGAGAACTCCTGAAAAGGTCTGTAATTCCATCATGGGGCCACACCACTGCTGATGTTAGGTAGGAGTAATTGTATTTTTGAATAAACTCAAATGTAAATAATAATAATAATAATAATAATAATCACCCAAACTTAAACATTGAAAATTGACATATTGATGGAGCCCTGGTGTGTTAGTTTATTGACATGCTGAGAATTTATGATATTGGGGGGGCATAAAAATGTATTCCAAAATAAATACCTCCACACCAATCTCAGCTCATATAGTCCAAACTGTAGCAGTTTGATCTTCCATGAAGTGGTATACAAAATGCAAAATGTCTCTTCAAGGATTACTCCCACTCTTACTTCTAAGCCCAGAGAAACCAAGAGTAGGCCTAGTTCATGCACTTCACGTGCCTTTCCTGTCTTCTGTGTTAACTATATTCATATGCTTCACATCATGTATAAATTAACACCTGATTTGAGAGACCTTGCATGTGTTTGTACAATTTTATTTGGCACTTTACTCTGCATATAGAATTTGCTTTTAGTGACTTTTTTTGCTAGGAAATATAGAGGTTTCTGCAAGTATGAGCACTGATTCAGTGCAACCATTAGTACAGAATCACTGGGAGGTACACAATGAAGACACAAGGTCAGAGACTGGCACCAAAAGAAACAACATTTATTTTGAAGTTCATAGTAAAATGTATAGTTCTACATAAGAGAGTTCATTATTTCCCTCTGTACAGTGCATTTTTGAATCTGTAGAAGTTGTTTGCATCTTAAAATTTAATTTGTATTACTGAGGTGATAAAGGATATCTCTTATGACTGGAAGGTGCATTTTGTGAGCTGCTATAGCTCCTCTAGAGAGAAGAAAAGGAGGAAGGAAGGTGTCTGAGATAGATGGAATCACAATTTCTGTAATTGTATCTGAGTGCAGATAGAAGGGAGGATAATACATTTTCTGGAAGCTCTTGACATATACTGTTGAAAATCAATTTAAGATTCTGCTTTGACTAATAAGAAGTCAGCTTGGGAGATGTGTCATAACTTAGGCTCTTAGATAGAAGGCAGAACAACAACAATATTTCTGATTAATTATATTTCAGGAAACTGGATTTTGACAAATGCAGAAGAAAGTTAGAAAGTAAGGTCTATGGAAGGAAGAGCTAAAAGATTGCTAATTTTTTTAAAAAATGACATCAGAGTAATAGTTGTGAACCATTGTGATGATGACATTATAATAACAATGTGATATGCATCTCCCGTGATCCAGACATGGATAACCAAAGAGACTGACCAAGAATACTGTGTTAATTAAAATTAATTCAGATTAACATGACTTACTAGAGGTGTGCCTGAAGATCCAGGAGGCGTGAGCTGTTACAATTTCCTTGTTCTCATATCAGAATTGGGGGGAAACCTGTGTTATTCAGAATACTAGAGAGAACTAATTTTATCCCTGTTCTTAGTATGGGTGTCCATTCATTTCAGAGGGAGCATAGAATTGAACTGATTGGGGCCCATTCAGCTCAATTTTCATTCATTCCAAAATAAATACATGAAGTAAGAAATGGATATGAATGATATTTTTTAATACATTACATTGATGCCAATTTGTTCCTCACCCATACCATTCAGGTGTGGGGTCTTACCTTTCTCTAATAGTGGTGATGGCAACTGAATCAGTTCTGGTGGCCCATCTTAGTTGCTCCCATTTCCAGCCTGTGACTGATGCAAATTCAGGGTAAATGTACATGCTCTATTCCCAGAGAACTGAGGCAGGGTGCTTGGAGGGCTTACGAGATCCCATGATTCTGAAATCTCTCTCTCTCTCTTCCATACTGAGCTGCAGCACTGTGTCTGTAGTGCTACTGGTGGGCTTTCCTTGAAAAGGGGAAGAAATGGCTCGGTAGCAGAGTATATTTGAAAGTTACAGGTTTGGTCTCTAGTTAAAAAGGAGCAGGTATCAGGTGAGGAGCAAAACTCTTATTCATATGACATGCCAGAGAGCTGCTGTAAATCATTCAACAATGCAGAGTAAAATATTTGTTGGGCCTGGTATAAGCAGTGCTAGATTTATGCACAAGCTAAGTATGGTACACTTTGGGGCCTCAGATTATGAGATGTCTCTACATTAGAGATGTAAATCCTCAACTATTTCATCTTTGCATGCAAGGACAAATAGTGACAGTTTTCTCCACAATGTTGAAGAAAATGAATATTCCTTCACAGTATTTTCCCTGCATATGAATGTTCACAGTGTTGCAGAGGAAATGTTCTGTATTGAAAAACGCATTATTTTTTTCTGCAGGGAATAGTTTTTTGTGTGTGCAGAAAACTTTTTTGTTCATACCTATGTGAAATCCAGAAGAGAGAAATAGATAAGCTAAACGAGAGCAGAGGTAAAGTAGATAGATGAGGAACTGCATGAAGTGTAGATAAGCAACATATTAGCCCAACAAAAATGGGTAAAGGAAGTTCGGAAAGCAGATTATATGATGTGTTAAAGATCAAAGGTTGTATGACTAATGGTAAAACATGGCTAATGGTAAAAAACCTTATGTATGGAAAATTGATGAAAAAGCCTATGTATGGAAATTTGAAACATGTATATAATAGTATGAATAGTTTATTACTGGAAAATTTAATAAAGATATATATATATAGATAGATAGATAGATAGATAGATAGATATATAAACTGTTTTTTGTTCAGGAAACCTGTTTTCTATGCAGAAACACACATACACCCAATGTATGTTTTTCTAAGCAGAATCATTCCTCTGCAATGCTTAGGGACATCTGAATAGTGGGAGAAAATTGTGCAAGATTCTCATTAGTCCATTATTCTTCCTGACAGGGTTTACCGATGGTAAGGAAACATATTTTTCAACCTGGGAACGAATAAGAATGGATATTCTTATAACAAAGTACAAATACTGTTACTATTTCAAATTTTGGTAATGGTATGGGACCTCTTAAACTTAAAACCACTTAACATACCAGTACCTTAAGGCTTCCTTTGTTCCTATCATTAATCTGTTGCACCAGTTTTGCGTAGTAGATAAACTGCAAACTTTGACTAGAGTGGTGTGGGAAGTCTCTTAAAGTTAAAGGGGGGCAGATTGCAATTTTTAAAGAAATATTCATATTGAGAAGGAGAAATAGTTGTTTTGGTTAAATTTAGATTCCCCACATGTGATGCTTTGGGACTGTTTGACTTCTTCTTCTTCTTGTTGTTAATAATAATGATGATGATGATGCTAGTAACCAGGAGCACATGAGCAGTCCTTTGCATGATAAGCAGTATCTGTGGAACACTAAAACCAATGCTTACCCATCATGGTGTGTGTGTATGGCTTTACAGAACTGATTTCAAATAAGCACATAGATAAGCCTAGTAACCACCATTATTTTATCTATGTTCTTAGGAAATCTAGGTGCCCAGCTTGTTGAATATAAAGAAGAAATGTATATAACATCTGACTGTGGCAAAACCTGGAGGCAGGTAAGGAAACAGAGGTGCAAATCTGTACAGCAACCCAACAAAATTGGTTGATGTCATTACTGTATATTAATGTACAAATACTACTCTTATTAACACTGGACTCTCACAACCCCATAAACAAGACCCAGCTAAGGGAATATATATTGAGAAGCAGGGTTCCATATATGTACTCCATGTTGGAATAGGTGGTGCACACATAAACAGGTGCTGTGCATGTGGGGCTTCCTAACACTGTCCAGCACCATGATGATGTACAGTCATTGTCCTAGTCAGTTAATTGATGACATCCTCAATCATTTCTTCAGTGGGAGGTTGGAATTATTGAATATTGACAATGATTTTACCTCTGTGGTGTGCACAAAACAGTCTACTTTTGCACACATGAGTACCCAGCTTGTTGGGGGGGGGCAATTAACTAACCCCCTTAGAGAGTGCGTAGCACTATAAAGCAGTATAGAAATGTAAGTGCTATTGCTATTGCTATGTACAATTGGATTCACGCCAAAGTGTTTATCACCATTTATTTTACAGCCACAAATACTGAGACATTTCTTTGGAGCCAGAATAGGTTTATTTTTAAAAGCTTGTTCAAATTTTCAAGTTCAGCAGGAGTCGAGGCAACCTTTGGGAGGCCACATATAATCCATGGGGCATGTGTTACCCACCCTTTTCTTAATCCCTTATAATTTACCATTCACCTTCTATACTCCACACAAGGTGCTTTTGCTAAAATAACTGAGAATCATCTTGCTACCAGGAGACCAGATAGCTGTCTTTTTCCACCAGTTTATAACAAACGTCACCATCTGCCCTGTTGACCAGAAACTGGCCTTATCTTTGGTTCTTCTTTCTCTTTTACTCCCCACATTCAATGTGTTGTGAAAGCATGTGCAATAATGCAAAATCTGTCCATTTGTCTCCATTCTTTGCCTAAAATTCTGATACACTAGCTGTGTAGCATACACCATTCCCCCCACATGCTACACACATCCATGGTGTGCACTACACACACACGCACACACACACATGCCCCCCCTGTGCCACCGCGCCCCCCTTCCCATGGTCGCCACTGCCCTCCCCGCCTCTGTCCCCCTGCAGCAACTTGCTCCACACCCCACGCCCCATGCCACCCCATACTCCTTGCCACCTTCCCCACCCCTCACCGCTCTCCTCAATGCCCTCCCCCTGCTGTGTGCTCCTCCCCACCCCGCCATGCTCCTTGCCACCTTCCCCACACTGCTGCACTCCTCCCCACCCTCCCCACCCCACCGCGCTACTCACTGCCCTCCCCCCTGCTGCATGCTCCTCCCCACGCTCCCCACTCCCTGCCATGCTCCGCGCCACCCTCCCCACCCCCCACTGCACTCCTCAGCGCCCTCCCCACCCACACCCACCGTGCTTCTCATCACCCTCCCCACACACCGCTGTCACGCTCCTTGCCACCCTCCCACCTCGCTGCCCTCACCCCGACACCCCTCGCCACCCCCCCACGCACACACACCATGCCACATCCCCCTCCAATACTACTCACACCTCCTCCATGTTTAAACTCCATGTTTAGAAAACACTTAAAAGTCCTCATGTTCCCACCCCTAGTGTGCTGATTGGCTGCCCAACCAAGCTTTGATTAGTTGGTTAGTTTCCTAAGCAGCCAATCAGCACACTGGAAATGGCAACACACCCAAGAGAATTATATATATAGATGTTCTAGTCATCTCCTAGAACATCTATATATATAATTCTCTTGGGTATGTTGCCATTTCCAGTGTGCTGATTGGCTGCTTAGGAAACTAACCAATTAATCAAAGCTTGGTTGGGCAGCCAATATAGAAAGATAGATAGATAGATAGATATAGATGTTCTAGTCATCTCTTCCTCTCCATTGATGCCCCCTTGTCATGGGAGAGAGGCTTGCGTACCCTAATGATGTTTTGAGCTATGCTGGCGGTGGCACAATAGCCACTGGAGGGCCTCCCATGCCAGACAGGTCAAAACCGAAGGGTCTGACAAAGAGTGTCAAAGGGCAGGATGGGCTCTCTAGCCTTGTGGCAACCGTCCTAGGAGAAGGAAAACTCTAATCCCAAACCCGGGCAGATGGTGCTTGTCCAACCCTGTAAGGTCAACCATCTAAGAGAAAGAAACTCTAATCAAACCTATGACCCGAGGAACTCACTGCTACCATCCATGCTTGCAAGGCCAGCAGACGAACCTTTGGTTTAAAGGGTGAGGCCAGTTCTGTGCACGCTGCGCTCCACCAGAAAAATCTATTGCACAGGCTCGAAGGACAAATCCAGTTCCAAAAAAGCCCTGTAGCGATAGGCGAGGGACGAAACGGCAGGTGTAAAGATGCACTGGAAGCCGCAGCCCCAACCCTGCATGCAGGCGGTTCAGGACATTGGTCGCTCGAGGCTGACCCGGGAGATGACAGTCTTGTTCGGCAGCATCCTGAACGACCAAGCAGCCTTTTTTAAGGAGAGCACTGCTTGCTCCATATGGAGAGGGGCCTAGAAAAGGTGGCCTAACGAAAGCTCATCCCCAACGACCTGGTTGGCTAGCCACGGCCAACGGGAATCTTCTGATGCGGCCAAACCAAGGCAAAGAAACAAAGGCACACACCGGCCTCCAAAGGTGTAAATAAACTGACACTTGCATGCTGGAACATCAGAACCATGCAAGACTCTGAAGATAGTGACGGCATAAGCGTCGTTCTGCCCTAATAGCCCATGAACTATCACGGCTTAATATTGACATCGCTGCTCTTAGTGAAATTCACTTCCATGAGGAAGGCAGCCTTAAAGAACATGGCTCCGGCTACACACTTTACTGGTCTGGCAAACCCAAAACCGAAAACATCTTTCAGGAGTAGGCTTTATGATTAAAAACTATTGCCTCCAAACTCGAAACCTTGCCAACAGGACATTCTGATCGCATTATTTCCTTACGCCTCCCACATGTTGTTCTCTTTAGTATATATGCCCCAACTATGCAAGCCGACCCTGTAGAGAAAGACAAATTCTACACAGACCTATGCCACCTCATACAAAAAGTCCCTGTAGAAGATAAAATTATTATCCTTGGTGACTTCAATGCCAGAGTAGGAAAGAACTCTGAAGCCTGGAAAGGTGTTTTAGGCAAGCATGGTGTTGGAAATTGCAATGATAACGGACGCCTCCTGCTAGAGTTCTGTGCAGAACAACAGCTGACTATTACAAACACAATCTTTCAGCAGAAAGATAGCTTGAAGACAACCTGGATGCATCCCCGATCCAAACATTGGCACCTCATTGACTATGTTTTAGTACATCAGAGAGACATTCATGATGTCCGTCATACCTGAGTGATGCCCAGTGCAGAAAGCCAAACAGATCATCGCCTCGTCAGATGTAAACTAAATCTTCATCTTAAGTTCAAACCTAAGAGGGGTGGCATCTTAAAGAAGAGACTCCAAGTCAACAATCTTCAACAAGCTATCATGAGAGACAACGTCCAGGCAAATCTAGAAATGAAACTTGAAGACCATCCTACAGATCCTTCTCCTACAGTGCTTTGGCAACATATCAAAAACAGTATCCTCCAGTCTGCAGAAGAATCCCTCGGGTTCTCCCTCAAGAAAAATCAAGACTGGTTTGATGAAAACAACCAAGAGATCCAGGAGCTGTTGGCAAAGAAGAGAACTGCTCACCAGGCATACCTCGCCCAGCCAACCTGCCATGTAAGAAAAGCAGCTTTCCGCCTCACATGTAGTAAACCACAACAAAAACTCCGAGACATGCAGAACAAGTGGTGGATCAATATAGCAGAAAAGACACAATGCTGTGCAGATCTGGGTGATCTTAGAGGATTTTATGAAGCTCTTAAAGCAGTGTTTGGACCTACTTATCAAGTCCAAAGCTTCTTATACAGTACAGATGGTCAAACATTAATTACTGATAAAGCCTCCATCCTGAATCGATGGGCTGAACATTTTCAAAGTCTCTTTAGCGCCAACCGAGTAGTCCAAGGCTCAGCTATCTAACATATGATACAAAAACTGATGAAAAATGAATTGGACATAGCTCCCACTTTGGAAGAGACCCTTAAGGCCATACAGCAGATGAAAAACGGCAAGGCAGCTGGGATTGATGGAATCCCACCTGAAGTTTGGAAACACGGAGGTCATGCACTCCACGAAAAATTCCATGAATTCTTTGTGAATTGCTGGGGAAAAGGGGAACTGCCATCAGACCTCCGAGATGCAGTCATCATCACCCTGTACAAGAAAAAAGGAGCAAAATCCGACTGCTCAAACTATCGAGGCATAACACTGCTCTCTATTGCTGGAAAAATCCTTGCAAGGATACTCCTGAACAGATTAGTTCCTGCTATTGCAGAATAACTTCTCCCTGAAAGCCAATGTGGCTTCAGAGCCAATAGGAGTACTACAGACATGGTATTTGCCCTTAGACAACTGCAAGAAAAATGTAGGGAGCCGAAGAAGGGTCTCTATGTAACATTTATCGACCTCACCAAAGCCTTCGACACTGTAAGTAGAAAAGGTCTGTGGCAGATCCTGGAAAGACTAGGATGTCCCCCAAATTCCTTAAAATGATTATCTTGGTACACGAGGGCCAGCGTGGTCAAGTCAGATATGGCGATGCTCTTTCAGAGCCCTTTCTAATAACTAATGGAGTGAAGCAAGGTTGTATTCTTGCACCAACTTTATTTAAAATTTTCTTTAGCATGATGCTCCAAAGGGCTATGGCAGAGCTTGAAGAAGAAGACGGCATCTATATACGTTACCGTACTGATGGTAGCTTGTTTAACTTAGCCCTCTGAGGGCTCACACTAAGACTCTAAACTATCTAGTCCGTGAGCTGCTCTTCGTTGATGCTGCTGCCCTTGTTTCCCACACAGAAGCAACTCTGCAGTACCTAACATCCTGCTTTGCAACAGCTGCAGAGCTGTTTGGGCTGGAAGTCAACCTGAAGAAAACGGAAGTTCTTTACCAGCCTGCACCACAGGACGAACACCACCATCCCCACATTGCTGTTGGCAAATCTGTGCTCAAGTCTGTTCAGCAGTTCACCTACCTGGGAAGCATCATCTCCTCAGATGCCAAGACTGACAGAGAGATCGATCACAGATTAGCAAAGGCATATAGTGCATTTGGAAGACTTCACAAAAGAGTCTGGAGCAATAAACACCTGAGGCAAAGCACAAAAATCAGTGTATAGAGCCATTGTACTGTCTATCCTCCTTTATGGATCTGAAACATGGGTCACCTATCGCCACCACCTACGACTCCTCGAATGCTTTCATCAGCGCTGTCTACACACAATCCTAAATATACACTGGACTGACTATGTGACGAATGTTGCTGTCCTTGAGCAAGCAGGGATCACCAGTATTGAGGCCATGATATTGGGAACGCAGCTGCGCTGGGCAGGACACGTTTCTAGGATAGAGGACCATCGCCTCCCAAAAATACTACTCTACGGTGAACTCGCCACAGGTCAGCGTAAGAGGGGTGCTCCAAAAAAGCGATACAAAGACTCCCTGAAACAACATCTCAGGCTTGGCCAAATTGATCACCAACAGTGGTCCGCCCTGGCCTCACATCGGGAGGCATGGAGACGCACTATCCACAATGCTGCAGCCTTATTTGAGAACTCATGCCAAACAAGTCTTGAAAAGAAACGACAACGCAGAAAGAATCACAACCCAAAAACATCACCCAAGGAGACCTTCTGCTGTGTTTTTTGCAACCGGACTTGTTTATCTCGGATTGGCCTTTTTAGTCATCAACGCGCTTGCAGAAAGCGCGGGATGAGTCCTTCCTGAATCTTCGTTTGCGAAGAAAAGCCAGAGAGTCATCTCCTGCTCTGGCTACTGCAGTATTTTCTTTGCTGGTATTCCTCTTTCACATATCAGTGGTCTCACTTCTATCAAAAACAACTTTTCCAAAATCAGCAGTTCCCTTGTTGTTCAGACCGCCTATTCTCTTTGAGTGACCAGACAAATGCCTGGTCCTTACATTGAAAGTTCTTCACAGCCTGGACCCATATCATGTTTGTTTTCCAGGATGTCCCTGCTTGTGATCTTCATTGCTCCAATTCAGTGGTAGTTGCTCTTTTAACACAATGCTTCGAGTTCAGTTTTACTGTACTTTAAAAAAGACCTGAAGGAATCCAGTAGCACCTTGAGACTATTGAATTTATTCTAGCATGAGCATTAGTGGATATCAGTTCTCTTCTTTGAAAGCACAATCCACTTCTTCCGTGTATCTGAAGAAGTGGATAGATACCCACCAGAGCTCATGTGAGAATAAACCAGTTAGTCTCAAGGGTGCTACTGGATTTCTTTATGCCTGTTATGCTGAAACAGACTAGTTGCGGTGTTTGGGGAGAGTTTAAATATTAGTCATGGGGAAACCATTGACTGTGGAATTGTTATGATCCTTCTAGATCAGCCCACCCATTTAATGCCAAATTAAATCAAATCAAGTGAAATTTAAAGTAAATGTTACTACATTGTGGGCCTTTAAATTAAATACATCATAGGCAATACAGTTAAGCTAGCATGTTTGTCAATACATTGTTCCTGAATGTATTGTTATTTTATTGGGATTTATCTTGGCTTCTAGGTTTTTGAAGAAGAGCATCACATCTTGTACCTGGATCATGGTGGAGTGATTGTTGCCATCAAAGACACCTCTATTCCACTGAAAATACTCAAGTAATGTGACAGTAAACCTATATACACTTACCACATTTTTAGGACTAAGAATGTTCTATTGATTGAAATGAGCTTTTCCCTCTAAGAAAGTCATCTTCCTGATCTGACATTTAGACAGTCATGTTGTTATTCTAACATTTCCTCAGCAATAATAATTTGGTTTTGATGATACACAACAGAGACTTCAGTGAATTATATGAATGTTGGAATGGATAATAGGAAATGATATGAAAATTGGAATGTACAAAAGAGAAAAGGAGGACAACAACCCTTTCCTTGGGTTCTGTTTCCTTAAGTTTGATACTTACAGAGACAGGATATGGAATGGTAAGGCTTTAATTCCATGAGATCTCTATTTCCAAGACATGAGCATTACTCAGGTGCTCTTTGGACTTGTTGCTGGGTTTCCAGCTGCACGTACAGAACCTGCACACAGACTGGATGTACAAGCAGAGGAAATCTAGTGAGGATCTTGGGAACAGAAATGTGTTGGTCACATGAAGGGAATGGAAAATCACTGTGATCCCATTTGCCATAGTTGGGATGGTCATCTGATAGTGCTTTTGAGAATAGGAACTAAAATACTAAGGAGCAAAAGAAACTAATGGTTTTATGCAGTGTTTTACAGTCGGCCCTCTACATTCGCGGGTTTGATTATTTGCAGGTTTGCCTCCACACCCCTGAAGCCTGAGGCTGGGAGAACAGAGCAGCAGAAACCTCCATTGCAAAGAGCCCCTGAAGCATGCCTCTTTGCAGAGTTTGGGAGACCCTTTGAAAAGGAGATTTCTCCTCTCTGCCTTCCGCTGACACTTAGCATTTCAGCATGGCGCTGGGAGAAGGCAGAGCAGCAGAAACCTCCATTGCAAAGGGCCCGCAAAGCCTGCTTCTTCACAGGGTTTGAGAAACTCTTTGCAAAGGAGATTTCTCCTCTCTGCCTTCCCTGAGCACTTAGTACAGGATCATGGGGCTTCCAGAAGCAGGTCAGTGGCTGAGGAACCTGCCTGCCAAGCCCTCGTTCTTCATACTCCCCCTCCTCCAGTTTCCTGGTTTGCAAGTCTGAGGAGCCCTTCTGGGGAGCTCCGCCCCCACCTCCACTGTACTGTAAGTATTTGCATTTTTTTTCACTTTCGCGGGGGTCCTGCACCCCAACCTCTGCGGATGTGGAGGGCCAACTGTATTTTATGTTTAGTATATTTTGTTTGAGTCCTCTTAAGTTTTTTTAAAAAATAAACCTGTTATAATCACGTTATAAGAAAATCTCTATTAGGGATTTGGCAAAAATACAAAAGAAGATTAAATTCTAAAATACCAGGTTGGTTATCACCACAGGAGGCTTTTTGCAAACGTGAATTAAGAGGGTTTTCAAATACAGTGGCTAAATTACTATCAATTAAAAGAGAGTAAGAGAAGACTCAAGGGATTCCCAATTTGAGGGTGAAATATCAGAATTGGAAAAATTATTATGTACAGATAATGATCATCTAATTAGTAAAATGTACAAATTATTATTGAGATATAATACAGAAGATGAGCAAATAAAACATTGCATGATTAGCTGGGCATCAGATTTAAGTCATAATATATATTTGGATCAGTGAGAAGATATTTGGAAGAAGGGCCTGAAATTCACTTATTGCCACAATCTTAAAGAAAACTTTTATAAAATGATGTTAGGTGGTATATAACACCAAGTAAATTGGCCAAAATGCACAAAGACATGACAAATTTATGTTGGAAGTGTGGAGAACAAACAGGAACATTTTTTCGTCAATGGTGGAAATGCATAAGAATGAGAAAATATTGGTTTTAAAAAAAGAAAAAAATATAGGATTTGAAATTGGCTTGAGACCAGAATTATATTTGTTAAATATGATAAACTTAGATGATAAGAGGGGAAAAGAACATAGAAATTTAATAAGCTATTAATAACAGAGGCACGGCTGATTTTGGCAAGAAAATGGAGAACCAAGGAAATTCCAACTTAGATAGAAAAAACAATAGAATTGGCTAAACTGGATAAATTAACTAATTTAGTGAAAAGAAAACCATCACATGACTATCTGAAAATCTGGAAACCATTTATAAATTATGTTAAATGGATAGGATGGGACACCAGTACAATAGGGTTTGACAGTTAAATATAAAAATACTCTTTATTTGTTAGCTTGTCTATATATTTACTTAGTTATTTAGCTATTTAGTTATTTATTTACTCACTTATACTTATTCATGTATAAATGATATGTATGTTATTATTTTTTCACTTAATAGGCAAGAGAATATTTGCTTATGAAAGAAGTGTCCTTTACCAATGTGATAAGATATGAAGTTACACTAAAGTAGGTTAATAATGTACAAGAGAGGTGAAGAGAATTTTTTTAATTAGAAAACAGAGAATATTCGGGAAGTTTTTTTTAATTTCTTCTTTTTTGTTCTTTTTTGTTAAGGGGGAGGGAAGAGGGCTCATATGTTTCATTTTTTGTATGTTTTTTTTTGTTCTTTTTATTTTGATTTGTTTTTATATTGTTTGTATATATGTTCATTTGTGTGCTCAATTAATTTTTTTTAAAAAATAAATCTCTTATTTATCTATAGATAGCTTACTATTTCTGAAAAAAAAATCACAAAGTGTGTAACAATGTAAGATTAAGAACCATAACCATTAAGCCATTAAAATGCATTACAGTATTATGGTAATAATACAAAACATTATTATGATAATCCTCATCAGTTAAAATTTTAAAATTAGAGAACTCAAGGCCCAACAATTCATCAAGAGGGTTAGCACATTCAGTCAGGGAGATCTCAGAGAAGAAATCGTTCTTTAAAAGTTTGACATAGTTGGTGCCTCTCAAATATGGGGGAGAAGCATTCTACAAGAAAAGGACCATTTCTGGGTTGCCACCCGATGGCAATCTGTGTGTTGTGGTATAATGTAGAAAGGCTCTCCTGATGATTTTAGCAACCACACAGTGCTATATTGGGGTCTGCCAAATAACCTGGTTCCAGGTTTTTAGGTGCCAGCAACAACGCCTTGCACTTTGCCTTGTAGCTAATAGAGTAGGAGTGTGGTTGCTTCAGCAGGTGCATAACACTTAGAAGAATATTTCCTAGATACAGAGTTAGTTTTCAGAAGTCAGGACCCCATCCTGTTGGGTTGGTTTGAGTATCAGAGGTAACACTGATTTTGATCTGAAGCTTGTAATTTGATTTTCTCATAGACTGAAATTCAGACAAAGTCTATAACTTTGTCATCGACTAGAAAGTTTGGCCCTGTAAGCATGAGCAACTGGCTCATGCCTGAAGCTGAGCTACTAGAAGAGCTTACCAAAATAGATAGGAATATGATTTGCATCTTTCTAGATCCTATTATATTCTATACCACTCCCACAACTGTATAGATATGCTGTATACCTGAGGCCTTAATATCACTTTGTACTGCATCTGACGAAGTGGGTTTATATCCATGAAAGCTCGTGCTAAAATAAACACCAGTTAGTCTTAAAGGTGTGGCCATGTTCCTTTTTTTCTCCGGTTCCCTTTCTCCTTTTTATTGTACAAGATACTAACACAGCTACTTCTTTGAAAACATAGAATCATAGAATCATAGAATCATAGAATTGTAGAGTTGGAAGAGACCACAAGGGCCATCCAGTCCAACCCGCTGCCACGCAGGAATCAAGCAGGAGGTTGTTAGCACTGAAAGTGACTGGGAAGTCCAGGAGATCAGAGCTGAATTATTTCCATCCACCCCTGGCACAAGTCATCCACTAAGGCAGTTTTACCAGCCTGGTGACTTCCAGATGTGTTGGATTGCAACTTTCATCATCCTTGATTACTGACCATGCTGGATATTAATTGCAGACCAAGAAATCTGGAGGGATTCATCTTATGATAAATATTTGTCCTATGATGAATAAATGGCAAAGCATATTTCTGTATGCTTTTCCTTAAGGTTGCTTACCATTCATTCAGTGCACATTCCTGCTGAAACACTTGCTGTTCTATAGGGAATAAGAACATCATGGCATTTCAAAATAACAGCCTGGGGAGCTGATTTGTAGCTGTCTTGGGGAGATATAATGGTGACAAGAGAACAGCTGTTTAGGATAACAATTTTAATAAACATCCACACAGAAAGAACTGTGGATGAGAAATAACTTGCTGTCTTCTCCCCACATGACTCTTAGGGGATAGATTTGGAACATCTGCAACTCAGCAACATTGCTCTTTGTAAGTCCTGTCACTAATTAGGTTAATACTACTAATGATGCTGATGCTGATAATAATAGTTAAAACCTATTCTGTAAAAATCAGATCTGTAATAAATAGAAAACAATATTGCTTTCTTTACAGGTTCAGTGTGGATGAAGGCCAAACATGGAACACCCATAATTTCACGAGTACCTCAGTTTTTGTGGATGGGCTACTCAGTGAACCTGGGGACGAGACTTTAGTCATGACGTAAGGAAAATTTAATGCACTAGCACCCAAGCTGTATGGAAAAATTAAAATGTTATTAAGAGCAGCTATGTCTTTTCAAAAAATGCTAGGGAAGGTAAAGACTGTAAGCTTGGGAGCTGATCCTAAAATAGGCATTATTGACAATTAATTGGGTGGTCAGACAATTAATTGGAAACCATAGGGAGAGGCAGGTAGCAGGTAAGAAATAAATATGATGATGATGTTAATGATGATGATGACAATTGACTTCAAAACTCAGTGGGGAAAACAGCATAGAATATACATACACAAGTTACATCCGGCAGATCAAAACCAGTCATGTATAAGATAGGCTGTGATTCATGAAAAGTCTGAAGCTCCCTTGAAAACAGAGGAGGCTGATGGAGATTGTAGGGAAACACAAGGGAAAACAAAGCTACTGGTCGATGGCCACTCTCTAGGGTTTATGTTTGTTTCCCTCTTCTTTAATGGCCAAGTGTCTCTAGAATCTGAGTCTGGGGGATGGGAGGAACACCAAGTTGTTAATATATGAAAATTTGCGAAGACAGCATGAATATTACAGTGTTTGAACCTAATGCCTAAAAGAAAACTTTATTACTTGGCATTATTCTCTTGCATTTTGATCCTTGGTCTTTAACTGGAACCTCATTCAGAAGCTTTTGATGTTTCTCTTTAGAGTCTTTGGACACATAAGTTACCGCTCTGACTGGGAGCTGGTGAAAGTAGACTTCCGACCATTTTTCCCACGTGAATGTACTGACAAAGACTATGAACCATGGGACCTGACAAATCTACAGGTACAATGTCATAACATATTTGGTGAGAGTGGACCATATCACAAGTAATGCTAAAGCATAGTTTAACATTACATGCACAAAGTGTAATGACCCTCAGGTCATGTACTTCCCTTCTTCATTCTGTCTCTGCTGCAGTTTAGAACAAATGGGATTGCACCACTTCTTCAAGTTATGAAAAAAGGTTTTCATAAACCATAGTTAGTTGTAAAACTAGGATATCAAACTACAGTAGCACCCCTGCATCCACTGATTTACCATCCACATATTTAATTATCTGCAGATGGTGACAGCGGGGAGGTGGATGGGGGAGGGAGGGGAGGAGGAGAGATCTCACCTCCCTCCTCCCTTTGCCCTGGGATCGATACCCAGGATCACTTCCGGGCTGAAATGGCGATGCAGGGGCGAAGGGAGGGGAGGAGAGATCTCCTTCTCTTCTCCATTTGCCCCCAGGATTGCTCCCCGGGATCACTCCCAGGGCCGAAATGGCGATGCGGGGGTGAAGGGAGAGAAGGAGAAATCTCCTCCCTCCTCCCTCCTCCCTTTGCCCCCAGGATTGCTGTCCAGGATCACTTCCAGGGTAGAAATGGCAACAGGGACATTTGTTATTAACTGCAGATTTCGTTATCTGTGGGGGTCCCTGGAACCAACCCCCCCCCCAGATACGGGGGTCCTACTGTACAGCTTGATCCTCATATAATCGTATCTGTTTTCGTAGCTATGAACAGGTTTCCATATCTGAGTGGGACACTCTTGTTATGAATGGGTATGAGATAGATTTAATTACCTTCCCAGTGCATATGGTTCCGTTGTAAACCACGGTTTAGCATTACACCTGAATCAGATTGATGTGATAAATTATATTCTTTCTAAATTTATGTCTTTTTTATTTTATTTCAGGAAATTGAGATTCACAGCAGGCTTTTAAGGAGTTACCACCCTTGATTAGTATCAGTCAAATCTTAGAGATCTTAGGAGTTAACACAGCCATATCATATATTGTATTATATCTTATAATTTCATGTCATACAGAACAATAGTCAGCTGTTAGCTCATGCAAGAGAGCCATTACAGACTGAAACTCCCTTATTCAAAATACTTGGGACCAGAAGTATTTTGGATTTTGGAATATTTCAGATTTTGGAATACTTGCATATACAGAATGAGGTATCTTGAAGATGGGACCTAAATCTAAACACAAAATTCATTTATGTTTCATATACACCTTATACACTTAGCCTGAAGGTAATTTTATACACAATATTTTAAAATAATTTTGTGCATGAAACAAAGTTTGTGTACATTGAACCATCACTATCTCAGCCACCCATGTGGACATTTTGGATTTTGGAATATTTCAGATTTTGGAATTCTGGATAAGGGTGACTCAACCTGTATTGTTAAAGCCCACACAATGCATGTATAGTTTCTCAGAACTAAGTTCCAATTAAAAGTTCTGCGTTGAGTTAAAGATTTAATGTGGCTTTAGTTCATTAAGTCTTCTGCTACATCAAATCTTTACATCACCACAAGACTTTTCATTGATATTTTGTTCTGAGAAAATATACATGGGATTATACTGCATTGTGTGGGGTTTAACAGTACTCGCTATCTCTCATGAGCTAACAGCTGACTATTGTTCTGTATAATATGAAATTATATGATATACGATATATGATATTACTGTGTAACACATAACATCTGTAACATTTGACTGATACTAATCAAGGTGGATAACTCCTTAAAAGCCTGTGGTGAACCTGAATTTCCTGGTTCCTGATCCAGTGACAGATGTTTTCTGGGTGTGTGTGGGGGAGTTCCCTGCTGGGCATAAAACAGAGCATGAGGTGGGGGAATAAAGTATTGAAAGTACCTGCCCCTAGAGGGCACAGTACAAAAAAAATAAAATTAAAAATAGGAGCTGTGGAGGGCATGCAGGGCAGGGAGGGGATACCAAATTTGGGAAAGTCTGCTGATTCGCAGCTATGATTTATTGTGCAAAATGTTTAATTGTATGGTTAGAAAGGCCTGTTTTTCAGTCTTGTTATTATTAATTGCCATCATGTATGCTTTTAAAAAAATCTTCTCTGTTATTGTATGCATTTTGTCAAGTCTTTTAGGCAATGGCAATATACAACAATTATCACCTTTCATTTCATTACCACAACAGTTTTCTGTCCCAAATGATAAATTGTTGGATTAAATTTTTTTTTTCAGTAATACATGTTATATTTCTCAATCTACGAAGCCGAGCACAAGATTCTATACTTCCTTGTAATTCTGTGCTAAAAATAGGGATAACAGGAAGAAGTCTTACTTAATGGCTGGCCATTTTGTGTTAAGAAAAATAACTTACGCACATTGCATTTGGAATGCTTTTCAGAGAAGTTTTCTGCTGAATTTTGAAAACTGTTCCAAAAAAAATGATAGCATAAGGTGAAGCCTTTAAGTTACAAATGTGAAGAGTTGATTTCAGTGTGGCACACACATCTGGTAGTTACAAAAGTTAACATTTTGATGTTCAGGGTGATCGCTGCATCATGGGTCAGCAGAGAAGTTTCCGTAAGAGGAAGAGTTCATCGTGGTGTATTAAAGGAAGAAGCTTTATGTCAGCGCTCACCTCCAAAGTTTGTGAGTGTAGACCTTCTGACTTCTTATGGTGAGCCTTTTTATAGGTCTTTGCAGTGGTTTAAGCCTGGATATGCTGCATGAGTCTCATGATTTACTTGCTTTGTAGAAGTTCAGGATAATTAAGAGTCAACCCCCTCCAAAAAGAAAAAAAAAATATCCACAGAGTTATAAGTATCTTTCTGTCTGTATTTGGACACATTGAGTTGTATGCAGTATTTGCCTGCCAGGGGTGTTGTATGCAGTTGTATGCAGTATTTGCCTTCCTGGGTGCCACCCTGCCACCTATGTAGTACAGCTTACTCCAATCAGCAGATGGTCCTGATTCTCTATGTAGGATTTTCAGGGAGTTGCAGGGACTGTAATGGGGCTAGGGGGGAATGGATTCTCTTTCTGCTTAATGCATCTAAATCTGGCTCCAACCCACTAAAAACTATATTTCTGAGCAAATATTTCTGAGCAAGTAAGCTTGACTGTTTCTGAAATCTGTGCTTCTGAATTTTTTAAAAAGGTGGTTTTTCATTGAAAAAAGAAAATTATTTATCACTTTTTTTGTGCAGGCAGGGGTAGTTAGCCAATTCTTCCTTTTTTATTTATTAAATATACATCATACTTTACTGTTCAATCCCCAAAGGCTCTCAGAACATCTTACAAACATATTTTGAGAACAAGATAGAGCAAGTGAGGGGGAAAGCTCAGGTTATAAAGAATTATACCACACAGATATCAATTACAGGAATGTTTTGGGAGTACAAGAATGTCTTCAAAATTATCTGAGCCCAACTCTGTTCTCCTTTTCTGTTGAAAAGGTCAGCAATAAACTCATCACATAAAATATAAAATCCAGGTCACCTAAGAAATACTGGAGTTTTGAGGGTGAAAATGGATTGCATTTATAATGTGCTGATGGTAGACATCAACCTGGGCTCTCTATGCAATGGGCTCTATAGGCACAGATGATTCAAGCAGCATGCTTATTTAGTCCACCTGCAAGCCTGTGGAACATACCACGTTACTAAAACATACTAGAACTGTTCTGCTGGAGAAGACCACGGAGCCATGATAGCCCATGGCAGTGCAAGGACAGAGATCTGATCTTCCATGATGGGGATTTTGCTCTCTAGACTCTAACATAAAGCTTTTTCTTGGGTGGAGCAGAGAAGGGGCACCCCATGGTGATTGCCACACAAGCCTTCCCAGAGACTTTGTTCTTACCAGGCTGCATCCCTGAGGGATAAAAGGAGGTTATGGTAACAGGCATTATGCCTGCATTGGGGCCTCCTGTGTCCACGGATGGAACTTAGGTTGCAGGACTCAGGAGCCTCCTACCATGGTAAGTTCCTGAGAGAAGGGGGGCTCATGCAGCAAGATGTCTAGTCTTTGCTACCCAGGCCATGTACAGTGTAAATTGTTCATACCCAGTGATAATGTAATAGAGTCAATTTTTCATAGTTGCAACTGCTGAAATTTCTAGCAAAGACATGTCTGTTGAATAATTCATTTTTCTTTCTCTGCAGTGATTATGGGTTTGAGCGTTCAACGGTACCAAAATCTGAATCTAGTGCATGCTTTGCTGATTTCTGGTTTAATCCTGGAACACCTCCTGAAGACTGTGTCCTAGGACAGGCCTACAGAAGCAGCACAGGGTAAATAGCTGGGTAGTATTTTTCCTGTGAAAAATAGCCCTGTATCTTCCTTCCTTCCATTACTGTATTAATTGCCTTTCTAAACAAGTATTTAGAGATTAATAATGGTACCCATCCCTGAACAAATAAGGCATTTTGTTACTTAGGATGCATTTAATATCCAAAGTATCTTCTAGTTCATGTCATCTGCAGGGGTTATGTCATAATCTTATACAGGACAATGTAATCTTCCAGACAGCCTGATTCCTGAGGAGCTTGTCAAAGAACACTGTAATACCGCAATTGCACTGCATTAATCCCATCTTTGCCTGAAGCTTATGGTTCCCTTGGTGCTGTATCAGGCTGTAATGCTGTTGGGTCATTTGGAAATCGATTATTTTCCCACTTAAGAATATCTGCTAATTACCCTCCCACTTTGGGTCTGAATGTCTTGTTCTGTTTTGTGAGAATATTGGGAACTGTGACCACAGTGTGAGTGTGGTTTCATTGCTCCTTCCTTGAGGATCCCCAGCAGGCACTCTCCAGATTACTGCACGTGGTTGGGCTGGAGTGACACTGGGATTCTCAAGAGGTCCCAAGAGAATCACTGTACATTTATTCTCTATTCTCTGGCATTTTTAAAACATTTTTTTTTACTTTTTAAAAGATAATGGGGGTAGAACAATAGCGCAGTTCTGATGTAATCCTGTTAAGGATTAATGTTCAGAGAAACCAGGGGGTTCTGGAAAAGCTGAAAGAATAAAGTGAAGATATACAAAAAGTTTAATGAATAATATACAAAAATAGAACCTGGCAAGTATTGGTGCACAGGAAAAAGCAAGAAAAAATTATGGAAGTGGTGGAGGTGCATGTTCATCTTCCTGATGGAGTGAGGATGGTTCCATAATAGCATCATTATTTAATTGCAGATTTGCATAGTTGTATAATTTTACAATTACAGCTTCCCAGTGTTTGTTAAAGCAAGAATCACGTAGCAGGTGGCAGAGCAAACAGGGTGGTGTAAACAGTATTATTGTATTTTAAGTGTAAGAAAGCAAATATGTGAACTAAAGCCATTGAAATGCAAATGCAGTCATGATGTGAAAGAGTGCATTGGCATTCTACTGCCTTTCCAAGTACATGAGGAGTTGTTTTCAAACAGAAATGACCTTAAACAAATAACTATTGTGATAAACACCCAAGTCATATATGGGTCTTAATCTGCACTTTAAATTTTGCTTGAAAAAAGATTAGTGCCCAGTGAAGCTGCTCTAACTAGGGAGCCACATGTCCCTGATCAGCGCTCCAACAGAAACATACTTTGCAAAGTGAAGTTTCTGAACACTTTTCATAATCACAATCCCATACGCCCATAATGCAAAAGCAGAGACCACACAACTTATTTTTGAAAATATATGGTATACTGTACTTTTAATCACATTTGCCTCAAAACTGAGTTTGGGCCATGAACCTCAATCAGAATATGTGTTGTTTGGGACTGTGTAACATAGTTAAGCTCAATTGGGTTGTGGGTTGGCTTTGTGACTCTGGCCAAGATGGGCAACTGTTAGCAGCATGGTTCGCATGCTGCTCTAGTTTTACAGGGTTTATTCTTATCTTTATGATTATAAAGGATTCCACAAGGGCAGAATCACAATCTCCTAGATAGCCCCCATGGCTCAGGAGTGGGCTGGTGAGCTGTCTGGTCAAGACATGAGCCCGGGAAATTACAACACACACACCCCACCACAAAGCTGAAGAATCATATAAAGATTCAAGAAGGTCAGCTAGGCAGAAGCTTCTCCAGATCAAGATTTTAGCATCATTAAATGACTTTGGATGGCCCATGCTGAACAGGGAAGGAGATCCCCCTCAGTTGGTGATTTACTACTCTTGAATGGGTGCAAACAATTTGCATGGTAAATATTCAAAGTCCAGTCCTCACTGACAAAGTACTAGAAAAGCGAAATTAAGAGTCTAGAGGGACGGACAACATAGTGCTAAAAAAAATATTAAGCAATTTGTATTGGAAATAAGAAATAGATTTAACATATTCAAGATTCAGACAATTAAAAGGTTTATATGGAAGCCATATTTCAGAAAAGGGAAAACAATTATTGTCTCTGACACTGGAATTTAAGCAGATAGTGATTTATAAGACTCCATAAATATGTCCACCAGGAAAACATCCAGAGCTGTGTTAGACGAAATGGACTATGCGCTTAGTAAAATTCAAATCTCAGTATCTGAGAAGTCTAGCCAGATTTTGGATTTGAATAAATATATGTCAGAAATTAATGGGAATTTAGGACAGAAGATGAACTTGTTGAGAGTACAGATTACAGGACAAGAAAATAATTTTAAGGAGTTTGTGGGCAAACAGTTCAATGATACCACAGATTCAATACAGATTCTAACAGCCACTACACACAAACATGAACAGGAGATCTCTGATAACAGGAAGGGAATTGCCATTTTATGGCAGGATTTGGAAAAGGCACAGGATAGAATTATGATTGTGGATTTAAAGTTAAAGGAAACACAAATTAGGCTAAGAGCTGTGCCAGAAGAGCTGATTGATTTAAAGCATACAGGGGAAAAACTATGGCAGATTTAATAAACAACTGTCTTGAACAGTTTGACAAGAAGTTTGAGACAATATATAGGCAAAACTCTGCTTATGCACAGAAGAAAAAATGTCCATGAGTTATGATATTTGTTCCACACTAAAAGCGTCAGAGATGAAATATTGAGAACAGGTTTTAAGAAAAGGCTTAAAATAAATGAGAATAAAATAATTATGTTATTTTAATTATGTTATGAGAATAAAAAGAAATTCCAGACAGCAGAAATTCTTGGTGGACGCACTTTTTAAAAAAAGACATAACTTTTGCTGGATAGTCTTGGAGGTTTGATGACCACTTACACAGATGAAAAATATATGATAAATTATTTGGAGAGAGTGAGAGATTTCTATAGAAAGTTATAGAAGGAGGCCCCAGAAGGAGGAATCCAAAAGGATTTAGAGTTGCTAGGAAGACAGAAGACTAACAACATAATAAGGTATTTTGAATCTGAAAATAATCTCATGGGATGTAAATGGATTGAATTTGCCCCAGAAAAGGGGAAAGAATTGGCATTTCCTAAGAAATCCAATATATGAAATTATCTGTCTTCAAGAGATTCACATAAGAAAAAAAGTGTAGGCTTTTGCAGAATAGAAGTATGACCTAGAGTTTGGGTCTGCAAAGAATAAAAGAAATGGAGTAATATTTTACATAAACCAAATATTATAACAAAAATTTATTTTTGAAGATGGACAGGGTAGATTTGTAATTGTGGAAATTAACTGGAATGGCAAGACAATCCATTTTATGGATATTTGCAGTTGCAACAATGAGAAATCAACAATTTATGAAAATTTGTTAAGAAAGATATCTGAACTGAACTTACAAAATCTGATTTCCATGGGTGGTTGGAATGAGGTTGATGATCCTAATAAAAATAAATGTTCCAGTAAAGGTATTAAGGAAGATCAAGGGGGACTGCCCAGAACCTTCTTTAAATATACAGAGTTCTTCAGATTAACAGATGCTCGGAGATATTGCTGCCAAATTCTAGAGACTGTACATTTTTTTCAAATTGCCATGAATCTTTTTCTAGACTAAATGTGTTCTGGATTTCTAAGAATATGATTAACCTAGTAAACAGGATGGAGACTTTACCAAAAAAAACTTTTCAGACCATAATCCTACCATGATGTTCCTGAAAACAGAGCAAACACAGTTTATTTGGAGACTTAGTGAACCATCTATTTTTAAAGACAGAAATATTACAACTATATAAACAAAAATTTAGGAAATGCTTTGATCTGCATTTAAATAAGGGTACAGAATCTTCAATAGTTTGGGATGCAAGTAAAGATTATATGAGAAGAAATTTTATAAAATATGGCTCCAGGTTGAAAAAAGAAACAGAAGCTAAAAAGACCAAGTTGCTGGATGAAATTCAGAACAGCTGTCTTAAAGAAATACAACAAAAAATTAAATTACTTCAATAACAGTTTTCATTGTTTACAGTACAGAAAATGAATGGCAAACTATTATACCCTAAGCAAAATAATTTTAATTTTGCAAACAAATCTGGGAAGTGGCTTTGCTACAAGTTGAAACAGAAAAGGATAAAGAAATCTGTCACAAAGATCAGGAAGGGAAATGAATTTGTCATGGATAATTTGAAGATACTAAAAGACTTTGATGAATATTATAGAGGCTTATAGGCATTAGGCACCAAGAAAATTTCAGATATGGAAGATGACTTGGATAAACTCCAATTGGACAAATTATGTTTGGAATAAAGGTAGAGTTTGAAAATGCCTCTAACAACTATGGAACTTATTGAAGCAGTTAAAAAGATTAAATCTGGAAAAGTGCCAAGCCCAGACAGACTATCTGAAGCATATTATAAGAAATTTGAAGATGAGTTACTTCAACCACTAAAAATCGTGTGTGATGAGCTATTAGGAAAATGGCTGATGCCACATGTCTGGGGTTTGTCTACACTATCAAAAACCCTGAATCTCCCTGCAAATGTTCCCAAATCTGTGGTGATCAGGCCACATGGGTCATGGCCTTTTCCCTGAATCTGGGGTGATCTAGCCACATGTCGCATAGCCCAAATATGCAGCATTTTGGTGGGTTTTTTTTACCTAGATGTAGAGTATGTGGGGTTTCGGGTTTCCCCCACATTTTTGTCTGGTCGCTGCCACCACTACCACTGCGACCAATTTTAAAGCACCAGAGGCAGTTCCCAGCTGAAGGGAGAGATTTTCTCCCTTCCCCTGGCTCAGCAGCGCTGCCTCCACCCAGTCTTCACTTGCCCATCGCTTCCTTCAAGTGCTTCGATTGCTTTCTTCAAGTGCCTTTTCCTGCAACGGGAGAGCGGGCAGAGGCAGCACTGTCTAGCCAGGGGGAGGGAGAAAACCTTTCCCTTTGGCCAGTAACTACCACCAGAGCTTTAAATTATGGTTGAGGTGGCGGTGGCGGCAGCAGTGGTGGTGGCAGCAGATGAAACTCCACAGGGAGAATGAAAACAAGGTACCCCATGTCCCTGTGGAGAATAATAATGTGCAGGGCTTTGGGGGGAATGCAGGGGCATGTGGGCAGAACTCCATTGGAGTTTTTATCCACACATAGACAAGCCCCTGGAGAAATGCTTATAGTGATAAATGAAGAAGACACAAATGAGACATTAACAAAGAATTATAGACCTGTCTCATGATTAAATAATGACTATAAGATATTTACTACCATCTTGGCAAGCAGATTGAGAAAATATATTTCTCGGACTATCCATGACAATCAGAGCAGAGTTTTGCCAAAAAGACAACTGAGGAGTAACATAACTGTTCTTAATATCTTTGAATATTTGGAACATCTTAATGCTAAAAAGGCTGTTTTGATTCTTTTTTAGATGCAGAAAAAGTGGTTGATAATATTTCTTGGAATTTCTTATTCCAAGTATTATAGAGAATGGACTTTAGTGAAAATATTACTTGGGCAATAAAGACAATCTGTTCAGTTCAAAAGGCCCAGATTTTCGTAAATGGCAATGCAATAAGACCAATTGAAATTCAAAGGGAACTAGACAAGGTTGTCCCCTCTCACCTTTGTTGTTTATGTTGGCGTTGGAGACCCTACTAAGAGATGTTAGACAAGATGACAGAATTTGTGGGGTGAGGGTAAAAAAAGAACAGTACAAGCTGACAGCTTATGCATATGATCTTGTGATAATGACACAAAACCCATTGGATTCAAGGAAGGCACTTCTGGGGAAAAAGTGAGGCACTGGGAACATGTTCTGGGTTTAAAGTGAATTGTGACTAAAAATATGACTTCAGAAAAGGAAAATGAATTAACTGCTCTTTCAAATTCAAAAGTGGGAAAGGGGGGATTAAAGGGGAGTTGCAATCACAAAGAATAATAGTTAATTATTTCAAAATAACTATGAAAAGATTTGGAAAGAAATTAAAAGAGACTTAGAAAATGGGGGAAATTAAATTTATCCCCTTTGGGTAGAATTGCAGTAATAAAAGCAAATGTCTTAGCAAGGCTTTTATTTCTCTTTCCAACAATCCCTGTTATAAGTATTGGAATACCCTTCAGGCAATAGCAGGAATAAAGTTCCAGATTTGTTTGGCAGGCAAGAAGACCCAGAATAACATTTAAAACACTATATGATGCTAAGAAAAGGGGCAGTTTGGGAGTAGCTAATATTAAACTGTATCATGAGGCCTGTTGTTTTGTATGGTTGAATGAATGGATATTGCTTAAAGATGAGAGACTCTTGGAACTTGAAGGTCATGATTTAAGATTTGGGTGGTGTGGTTATCTTAAAAATCATTTACAGTCAGACTCCCATATCCATAGAGGGTATGTTCCAGGAGTTCCAGCTGATACGTGAAACTGCAGATAATAGCAAGCGCTCTATTTTCATGCTCAGAGCAAAAATAGAGCATTCACTATCCCCACCCCACTCCCTCACCTGCTGCACCATGAAGGGCATAGTAGCTGAAGTTCCTCCTCTACTTCATTGACTTGGAGAGGGGGGCAGCTTCTCCACCTCTCTCCAGCAATAGCGGTCTGCTTCCTCTGCTTCATCGCCAGAGAGGAGGGGTGGCTTCTCCCTTTCTCTTGCAACGGAGGTCTGTTTCCTCTGCTTTGTCACTCAAGAGCAACTTGAGGCTGTTTTGCAAACAGAAGATAAGTGAAACCATGGATGTGGGACCCATGGATATGGGGGTCTTTCTGTATTAGAAATGCTCTTTTATGAGTTTGGTATAGATCTAAGCAGAGACTAGCGCATTTGGAGGAAGACTTTACAAAAGAGTTTGGAGTAATAAACACCTGAGGCGAAGCACAAAAATCAGTGTATATAGAGCCATTGTACTGTCTGTTCTTCTTTATGGGTCTGAAACATGGGTCACCTATCGCCACCACTTACGACTCCTTGAACGCTTTCATCAGTGCTGTCTATGCACAACCCTAAATATACACTGAACTGACTATGTGACAAATGTTGCTGTCCTTGAGCAAGCAGGGATCACCAGCATTGAGGCCATGATATTGAAAACACAGCTGCGCTGGGCAGGGCACGTTTCTAGAATTGAGGACCATCGCCTCCCAAAAATAGTACCCTACAGTGAACTCACCACAGGTCAGTGTAAGAGGGGCGCTCCAAAAAAGTGATACAAGGACTCCCTGAAACAACATCTCAGGCTCGGCCAAATTGATCACCAACAATGGTCCGCCCTGGCTTCACATCGGGAGGCATGGAGACGCACTATCCACAATGCTGCAGCCTTGTTTGAGAACTCATGCCGAACAAGTCTTGAAGAGAAATGACAATGCAGAAAGAATCACAACCCGGAAACATCACCCAAGGAGACCTGCTGTGCTTTCTGCAACCGGACTTGTTTATCTCGGATTGGCCTTTTTAGGCATCAGCACGCTTGCAGAAAGCGAGGGATGAGTCCTTCCTGAATCTTCATTTGCGAAGAAAGCCAGAGAGAGAGAGAGAGAGAGAGAGAGAGAGAGAGAGAGAGACTTGCCACCTCACCACAGAAAGCCTTTATTAAAAGGAAAGAATGGCTTAAAAATGGGAAATGGTTGCTTTATGATGATCTTTTGTACTTTGAACAAGACAGTTGGAAGTTTAAATCAAGAGAGATACCTCTTAAAAGAAGGCAAAGCTCTTAATTGGTTTGCTTATATACAACTTAAGGACAGATTCAATCAAGATAAGAGAAATGTAGCCATACAGGCTGAAGAAAATGAATTTTGTTTAGAGTGATATTAAGATTGTGACCATGTAATCCATGTAAATATGGATTACTTCTTCACTACATGACAACAGCAGCAAGAATATTGTTTGCTCAGACTTGGAAATGGACTGAAGTACTGATGGTGGAGGAATAGATCGTTAAGATTGCTTAGTTAGCCCAAATTGACAAATTAATGTGGATTCAAAAGAATAAGCCAACTAAATTTATTTTTAAAGATTAGAAACCCTTTAAAGAGTTTTTGAGCAATGAGAAATCTTAATGATGCAATAATCTGGTTATGTTTATTAGTAAAACTATTTAGTTGGAACTGTAATGGTAGAATAATATATATTTTTCTCATTTTATTTTTCTTTTATTTTAATTTCTTTATATTACTTTGTGAATTAGTGTTAGTGTTAAAAATTAATAAATTAATACATTTTAAAAGTTGGACTGCCTTAGTAACTATACATTTGTAATTTACAACAAGGTCTGACTACTATATTGAAAATTAATAATAATAAAAAAGCAGCCCCACATAGAACACAGTACAATAATATGTACGGTAACAAACGGACACAACATTACCATGGCCATGTGTGCAGCTGGCTTTTTCAATAGAATCAATGAGGATCAACAATGAAGTTTCTGGCTTTATTGGGGATGGTGATGCAGTGAAATGAGTGGGAATTTATAATTCATATACGTATTGTTAGTCATGATTGATTGAATAGATTCAAAAGATGAGGAGTTGTTGTGGTTATTGGACCATTTTATCATCTGTATTGATGCCACAGAATCCAAAATGCAGCAGGGTACGCATACAGGTTCTAAAAGGCTTCTAGGCTCTGGAGCTTACCCCACACACCACATCATGCATTTCGGCCAGTATCATAATAGTAAATTTTGAAGTCAGGCCTTCATAGTCCTACAGTGACAACTTAAAGAGACTCCAAAAAGGCAGGCAGCTGTGTTGATCCATATATGTATCAAAAACATTCCTAGTAGTTTTCATCTCCACTAGGAGTATGTCTCTTGCATAATCAGTGGCACTTGACTGCTCAAGGCTAAGCAGCCCCAAAATTTGGATTACAACAGGAATAGCTCCAGGAGTGGAGATCCAATGTGGTGTAGTAGTTTGAATGTTGGACTACAACTCTGGAGACCAGGGTTCAAATCCCCACTCAACCATGGAAACCCACTGGGTGACCTTGGGCAAATCACACTCTCTCTCAGCTTCAGAGGAAGGCCATGGCAAACCCCGCTCTGAACAAATCTTGCCAAGAAAACAAGTATGATAGGATCACCTTAGGAGATGCCTTGCAGGCACACAACAACACAACAGCTCCAAGAGTATAGCTACGGGGTGGGTGGGTGAAGGCATTGTCCTCCAGTAAGAATTCTTCCCCTTCAAATTAAATTTTCCTTTGCTCCTCAAATTTCTAACAACATAGAAATGAGAAGGAGACACTGAAAATTTGTTTAAACCTAGAATTCTTACATTTGCTGTACTGTATTTGCATAGACAAAAAATAACTTTGTTTATTCTTTTTCTTTGGATGCCAAAACTGTATTTCTAAAAACGTCTCTGCTGAAGTTTTATGTTACTTCAGTGCTTGGAATTGGGGGCATGAAGGAAAATTTAATGGGGATGTCAGAATTCTTATTTGGGAGTGTGCAATGCCCTCATCCATCCCACCCACCCCGCCACATATCTGCACCCCTGCATATCCCATAACTGCATTATTGCTGGAAAAAAATCCATTTCTGCTCCAACTATAGTGAGGATCCCAGGTAAACTGAGAAGGGAAAATGGAGTGTCAGATAATGTCATAGTTCCTACCATTAAAAGAGGGCATGAGACCCCAATCCTGAGAGTCCTGGTTTCACTACATCCCTGATTTTGGCCTTCGCTAGCATCTTTGGGTGATTCTGTCAGGGTGGCAGGAACAGCAGAATGGGCTCATTCTTTGCTAGGAAAAAGGCAGCTCTTTTCATTGCTCTTTCCAGCCCCTGACATTCAAGGTGCACTGCCTCTCGAGATTCCACTGAGGCACTGTGACTAATAGCCATTCATAGATCTCCAGGAACTGGTCTAATCCTCTTTTAAAGCCTTATAAACCAACAAATATCACCACATCTTGCAGCACCACACTTATCCCTATTATCACTCTCATCCTGCTCTTGGGATTGTCTTTGACTTGGCTCTCCAACTACAAACGTGTCTCATCACCTTAGAAAGAAGCGATGGGAATTGTTGTGCACCTCCCTAAGCCACCAGTTCCCTCTGAATTGGGACACACATCCTGTTTCAATGCCTACTCCTGCTGTGCAAGAGTGTATCTAACTCCTCACTATCTAGATAGTTAGACGATTCTCTCTCTCTCTCTCTCTCCCCCTTGTCCTACAGATATCGCAAAGTTATATCTAATGTGTGTGAAGGTGGTGTGGACTTACAGCAAAATATATCTCAGCACCTGTGTCCACTGACTGCTCCCAAAGGACTTCAGATAAGCATTAAAGGGGAAAGCTTGGCCGTTAAGCCTGGAGAAGATGTCACCTTTATTGTCAAACAAGATCAGGTAACTGATATTTCTCTTCTGCTTGATGAAGGAATAGGAGCGACTATGAGGTAGGAAAAGTGTGTGTTCTCTTGTCTGTTGATTGGGCTAGAAATGAACATCTTTATCCCGGTACTATCTGTCCCATTGTCAGTAACAAGTTTTAAGATACACCCTATATTAGAATATCATTTCTGGGCAGATCAGTGGTATACATTTCATATGATGCTGTATAGCTGAGACCAACTCTTTGGAGACAGCAGGTTATTTTTTAAAAAAATCCTTCAGGGGAGCATTGCCAGGCAGATGCACCAGGGACCTTGGTTGACTTTTGCAGGAAGAGGGCCTTTTCCCAAACCAGCTCTACCTACCTAATAATTATTAAGGAAGCTTGTAACAGAGCTTTGCCTTGCAAGGGATTTCCCCCCTTTCTTTTTCTGTACTTCCCTTCCCACATAGATTCTCCCCCTTAAGGGCAGCTTTGAACAAGTACTGGCAAGCCATTTCTTTTTAAGGTGTAGCTGGAATTACAAGCCACAGGCACCCTGTTTTCTACTTCTTCCTTTGATATCAGAACAGGAAAGAGATGGCATGCCTCCTCAGGGCCCATCCGTAGCCAACTGACTGGCATGACACTGATTTGTAGCAAGATAGGAATAATGACTATCATCTTGGGATAGTGCAGTTTTCCCTCCTGGGGCTGAAATATCCTGGCATTTGAAGATGGCATGTGAATAATGTAAGCTCCCCTTCTACTCCCAAGAAGTGGAATAATCCAGGCACAGCAGAAGATAGGATGGCTAATCCAGGAGTATCCCTCCCCCAAGAGATACTCATCTTTGTCCATATCTTGTAGGGGATAGTCTACACCCTGAACTATTGGGATGCATAAAGAAAGTTGTATCAAGTTGCTCTGAACTTGACTACAATAGTCACAAAGCCAGAATCCTCTTTAAATCTGGCCCAATAATGAGACATAATGTGTGGCCTTTACCCTGAATCTAGTGCAATACTGACATATACTGAATCTAGTGCAATACTGACATATACTGTAGGGACCTAATTGCACCAGACTCGGGGAATTTTGATATGAGCAGGATGAAGTTTGGAAACTCCATCAGATTTTGAAAACATTTCTAATTACAAACCAACAAGCGCTTTGATAAACATAAAATGCTGAATAGGCATAGGACTTGACATTATCATCTTTATTAGCAACATTTCCTCTTGTGTTTGAATCAGTTTACAAGTCCACCAAATGTTTGTGTATTCATGGAAATAAAGGAGGTAATCTTCAGCATGGTAAAAGCGTTGGCAGTAATGATCTTCTGGTGTCTAATTTTGTTTTGTTTCCTATTGTCATTGGCATATATATATATATATATATATTGCTTCTCATTTCGGTTATTCTTGGCTTTTCATAGGGCGATATTTTAAATACCAAGTACCAAGTGAATCTTGGCGATGGCGTTAAGGCGATGTATGTGAACCTCACATTGACAGGGGAACCCATTCAGCACCGCTATGTAAACCCTGGGGTTTACCGTGTCTCAGTGGTTGCAGAGAATGCTGCTGGCCGAGATGAAGCAGTTGTGTTTGTTCAGGTTCATTGTAAGTCTTTACTTCTTTTTCATTTTCTCTAGTCTTTTGTCTTCATTATTGTCCTTATTATTAGCATTAGGAGTACTAGAATTGCAGTAGTTCATTCATACTGCTTTACAGCTATCTATGGAGGGATGGCTTTGACACATTGGAGAAGAATTGAGACTTAGATCTAGATTTGACACCTAGGCCACTCTTGTTTGAACACAAGGTGTGTCTGTGTTGTTGAGTGTTAGTGGGGGAGGCTTCAACTTGGTTATGCAGTCAGGGCTATGATTAGAATAGAATGGTTAAATAAATGTAATCATATAGTGGTTTCTTCTCATCTCTGAAATTTTGATTCAAAATCCATAAAGCCTCTGCACAACAACAAGAGAATTGTCACATGTAATTTAAAAGCAAATGTTATAGTCCTCTATGCACTTCTGTTTAACCAGAATTCCTCTAACAAATAAAGTAAATCAGCCAATGTTTATGTTGAAGTTCTCGTGCCCCTGGGACTAAAGTGGTACAGGAAGCAGTTATTTAAGTGGTTTATAAAGCCCTCTGGAAGAGCTAGAAGCAGATCTCACTAAATGCATACTTTGCGGGAGGTGGGCAGTGGGGTAGCAGGAAGATCAAGCAAATAATAAAATACTAAAAGAAAATGCTGGTGGCAGAGCTCTTTAGGGAAAATGATTTAGTTGAGTTGCAGAAGATGAAATAGCATCACAATAGGAATCACATGCCAAGCAATCAGGAAAAGAAGGGCACCTCCAACACATCATTTGCCTCCCTCAGGGACAGTTCTTCCCACACTGCCCTGTTTTCCAATCTGCATTGTCAAGGGATCACACTGTGATCCTGCTCTTTCCCTTCTTAAGGGATGTTCTTTGTTTAACAAAAAATGGGAGAATCAGTGGGAAGACACAGGAATATATCAAACATGGAATGTTATGGCCTAGACTGACAGTAAATCTAAGTGGATTAGCTATGGCAGTTCCACAATGCAGGTTCCCAATGAAGGCAGCTAGACCTTTTTCCAGGAATTCTTTCAACTAAAGGTGCTTTTGGATGGAATAAAAACTGATTCTAGCTTTATAAACACGTCTTGTTCCAATATAGTGTAAAGTAATATTTTGAACATCACAAGCTTTGTACCCTTGAGTGTTTTGAAACAATAAAAATTGAAAAGGGAAATAAAGAGGAACAACTCCAGTTTAGAAATGGTGTTTCAGTCCAAAATTGTGACTGTGGGTGAATTAGACAGTTATTTGGGGACAGTGCATGTGGGGAAATATTAGTTGATTGGTTTTGTTACATTTTTGCCCCTAATATGGCTGAACTCCATAGATTCCATGGTTAACATTGCTGTTCTTGAGCAAGCAGGGATCACCAGCATTGAGGCCATGATATTGAGAACACAGCTGCACTGGACAGGGCATGTTTCTAGAATGGAGGACCATTGCCTCCCAAAAATAGTACTCTACAGTGAACTCACCATGGGTCAATGTAAGAGGGGCGTTCCAAAAAAAGCGATACAAGGACTCCCTGAAACAACATCTCAGTCTCAGCCAAACTGAGCACCAACAATGGTCCGCCCTGGCCTCACATCGGGAGGCATGGAGACGCACTATCTACAATGCTGCAGCCTTATTTGAGAACTCACGCCAAACAAGTCTTGAAGAAAAATGACAACGCAGAAAGAATCACAACTCAGAAACATCACCCAAGGAGACCTCCTGCTGTGCTTTCTGCAACCGGACTTGTTTATCTCAGATTGGCCTTTTTAGGCATCAGTGCGCTTGCAGAAAGTGCAGGTTGAGTCCTTCCTGAATCTTCGTTTGCAAAGAAAAGCCAGAGAGAGAGAGTATTCCTATACTTAATTCATTAATTAGTTTTTCTAGGACATTAAAATTTATTAGGAGGTGTGGTTACTTCAGTACTGCCAGATTCAATGAGATAGGAGGCCTCAGGAAAAGAAAGATTAGGATTGGAAGAAATGCATCACATAGAATCACAGAGTTGGAAGATATCACAAGGGCCATTCAGTCAAACCCCCTGCCATGCTAGCTTGTTGCTCTAAACTGCCTGCTCTCTCCTGGATTTTAGAAGCAAGAGAATGGAGACAATGAAAATTGTTGAGATGAGGGAGGAATGGGATGTATGTCACACAGTTATGGCTCTTTCAGAACACCAAGGCCTTTAAGAGCTGAAGGCAAGTCCCCTTAATTGGTCTATATGGAAGCTGTTTGAGTCTTTCTGTGTGGTAAACGGGGACAGATATTGTGACTCTTTTCAGTTCTCCCCGTTTATTTCTATTGATTTTCATTTCTGGTATTCCATATTGTTATTTGGGATAAATAGCAATGAACACCTTTATAATCCTTAAGGCTGTTTATTGCTGCTTCCTTGGACCATTAAGTAAAAAGTTTTCTTCAGCATCCCCCATTTCCTCCACTTTCTGCTCTCCATACCTATTCCCCCACTCCCACCTCAGTGGATCATTTGCTTTGAGGTTTTGGTAAGGGTTGCATCTATTTCATTTGAAGCTAAAAGATTCAGTAGCTACATGCATGTCCTCTGATTTCTATTCAGAATTAAGTCCTATTGAATTCAATAACAGTTCTGGGTGAGTTGAATAGGATTGCTACATCCCTCCAGGGAGTAGGAGGAAGACAAATGGGGCGGGGAAGTCAATTGGTGGAGAAGAGGTTTAAAATCTGACCCAGGCATCGTGGTGGAAAGCTTGGCAAGGGAGTGATGGGTTGGTGCTGTTGGCAAGAGTCTGTAGCATGCATGTTTGGGGGAGGGGGCTTACTATATTTCTACTTTTTCCACTTCCATGGGGGTTCTGTGCCCTTAACCCCTGCAAATGTGGAAGGCGAACTGTATTATTAAAGGTGTCCCTAGTGACCAACAGTGGCAGCCTCCATGCCATTCCCTATAAATTCCAGTCTGTTCAGAAAGACATTTTAATTACCAATATCAAGTAATGCAAACAATGAAATTATTTCTGTTTTCAAAGTTAATGGCAACAAATAACTTTCCAAATTTCTAATGGTTAACACTAACAAATTAATATTCAAACATAACATTCAAAGCTTTCCCAGAGGCATACAAATCCCTTACAGAGGGGAAAAAAAACTCCACTTGATTCTGGCATCTTATGAAGTTTTGCTTTATCCTTCCTACTGGGCACTCCTCTTTTATGTATATGCACTAAGGATTTGTACTTCTTGATATGATAGACTATGTCAAACAGAAAAAAATAATGTTCTTGGTCCTTTGTTTCACACAACCCTAGTTTAACAAGCATGTTCTGTTTTGAAGAAGAGCTTGTGAGTTCATTCACACCACACAATTATAGTTCTATATTCCTGTTTAATGGCCACGGACGCATTCTGTGGAATCCTAGGGTCTGAGATTTGGGGAGGCAAAAGAGTTGAGAACTCTAAAGGCTCCTCCTTAAAGTGAAAACCCCAGAATTCCACAGCAGTTAAAGTAGAATCATAGCTAGGGTTGCCAGATCTCATGGCTTGGCCCTGAGTCTACAGTTTTCATGGGTCATCTCCAGGTGGGAAAGGAAGGGTGTAGATTCTCTACTTTTGGTGGCTTCGTCTCTGGGCAAGAAGAAAGAGCTGCATGCAGATCTCCAGCTCAGTTAGTAGACCAACAACTTGTTACAATTTCCAAGGATTAATTCATTTGTTGCTGCAACTTGAAAAGACTCTCCAGGGGTCTTAGGGGCTTACCCCACTCTGAAGAAAAGCGGCAGTGCAGCAGGAAGGTTCTGTCTTTTGTGCTGCCTTACTGTATGATGTTATCATTCTTTTCATAGAATCATAGAATTATAGAATTGGAAGAGACCACGAGGGCCATCTAGTCCAACCCCCTGCCATGCAGGAATACACAATCAAAGCATCCCTGGCAGATGGCCATCCAGCCTCTGTTTAAAGACCTCCAAGGAAGGAGACCCCACCATGCTCCGAGGGAGTGTGTTCCACTGCTAAACAGCTCTCACTGTCAAAAAGTTCCTCCTAATGTTGAGGTGGAATTTCTGTTCCTGGACTTGTTCCATGTTCTAATCTCTGGAGCAGCAGAAAACAAACTTGCTCCATCCTCAATGTGACACCTCTTCAAATACTTAAATAGGGCTATCATATCGCCCCTTAACCGTCTTTTTTCCAGGCTAAACATACCCAGCTCCCTAAGTCTTTCCTCATAAGGCATGGTTTCCAGACCTTTCACCAATTTAGTCACCCTTCTCTGGACACACTCCAATTTGTCAATATCCTTTTTGAACTGTGGTGCGCAGAACTGGACACAGTATTCTAGGTGAGGCCTGACCAAGGCAGAATAGAGTGGCACTATTACTTCCCTTGATCTAGATACTATACTTCTATTGATGCAGCCCAAAATCGCATTGGCCTTTTTAGCTGCCGCATCACACTGTTGACTCATGTTCAACTTGTGGTCTACTAGGACTTTTGTTCTGGTCCTGTGGCAGATCAAGGTAATACCATGTTTTTGGCTAGTGGGTTTTTCCAGTTTTATCCAAGTCTCCCACGGGGCCGGAATAGCAGAACACCGGAGGAATGATGACATCATGTGGTAAAGCAGCATGGAAGATAGAACCTTCCTGCTGCACTGCCACTTTTCCTCAGAGTATAAGTCCCTTAGTTTTCTTTTTCCTCCCAGTCACTATGGTACCAGATTTACTCTCCACTCTGCTCTGCATCCATCTTCTGGCTATAAGCAAGTAGGCTAGATTAAAGGTTCCTTATCCCATCTCCCTAAGTAAGGGAGAAAGATTAATTCCCTCATTTCACTTTGAAATAGCCTTTTTAGCTAAGATATCTGTCTTAATTTCCGAAGAAGAAAAAAATATTCTCTCTCTCTCTTTCTGAGTAAGCATGGTTGATACTTAATGCATAATGCTTAATGACATCAACAGGGGCCATCCCTACTGTAGTCTCAGGTTTTGGCCCCCAAATCTCAGGGCCTGGGATGATCCTGGACCGTCAACCCTAGTCATAGCACTACAGTTATCTAGCATTATCTCTATGTGTGCATATTCTTTCTGGACAATGCAGATTTACCTATTCAAATCAAACAGCTTAACCTCTAATAAGAATAAAGCAGGGAAGAAGTAAGGGAAAGAGCTTCCTGAGGCAAAAGGGAGAAAATGAGAAAATTAAGTTGAAATTCAGTGGTCATTTAATCAACAATGCTGATGAGCATTGTGATCAATTTGCTATTTACATATAGCAATTTATATAGCACTCAATTGCTATATATAGTGATCAATTGCTATTTAAATGTATTAAATATAATATTCATGTTTGTGATAAACACACCTGAAATAAAAAGAAAGCATTAAAAATGATTGGCTGGATGGTACTCCCCAGTGGGGTCCCCCCAACTGTTACCAAATTAACTCTCTAAATAAATCTGTAGCACCAAAATCGTTAGCTCCAGCATCCAGCAAAGATGCATATTCTGATGGTACTTGTCCAATGCCCACAGCACCAAAAAATGTTGGATTTTAAATGACTGTTATATGAGTATTTATATGTATTATTGCTCTTCTTACACCAGCCTATAGTTTGGCTGCCCAAATAATGTCCTACAAGGCCTTTAGGGGACAACACTCCCAAGGCTGATGTGTTCAGTGGTCATAAACAATGCCATACAGGCTTGGAAAATCTCTTCTGCAGAGAATAAATTCAACTTTTCAGGTTTCTCATAAGAATTTCAGCTGGTTTCCCATATTCAAGGTAATGTGATTTTAAATGAGACCTACTTCCTCCATATTCTTATAAGTTCCTTTGAGAAAGCACTATAGGGATGTGGTTAACCTCATCATTGTGGTCATTTACCTCAACCTCTTCACAGTGTGGTCTCTGGAATTTGCCTGAAAAATGCAAAAGTAATGTGTCTGAGCACTCAGAGCCTGCTTGGATAAGATTGCTGATGACCTGCAAAAGAATTTGAAACATTAATGGCTTCTTAATTAATGGTTGGGACTCTTTCCAGTTCCGCTGCAGGCTTTACATCTAGAAGTAGTTCCTGTCATTGGCAGAAACCAGCAGGTGAACCTGACAGCAATCATCCTGCCAAGGAATGCTAACTTCACACTGTTTTCCTGGTGGATAGGAAACAACCTTCAGGTATGGAATAGCAATTACATCTAACTTTTCTAGCATTTAAAACTTTTTTTTTTACAGTAGCACATTATAAGGAATCTCAAAGAAACATATTCTTAAAACAACCAGCTTTATACACTAAGGCCAAACTACGTTGTTGAACTTTTGCATATATCTAGCATTTCATTTTTGCATTTCCTTTTGCATTGCAAACCATCTCTTCCAATAAAGTCTGTTTCCTTTACCATTTACCATCTTTGGGGGTAGAAAATGTCTTTTGATTGACATTACTAAGAACCATCTATCTGGAAGGGTCATAAAAACACACATACACATGTTTGTGCATGTACTTGGGAGTGTGTGTGCAAACATAGACACATACAGTCATGTCAAAAGCCTTTTTGCTTTTTTTTTCTGGGGGACCAGTTACACGGCAGAATAAAGTGCGTGAAATTCCGGATTGCTGTCCTTTCACACCACCACTGCATAGTTCACATGATTTATTGCTAAATTGGAAGATCCGGTGAGCTTTCAGCCTTTCTTGTTCACACAAACAAAGGTGGGGGGGGACATGGCCTCCAGATCACTGTCATTAAAGCCAGGCAGGAGGCAGGGAGGAAGCGAGGAGGGGGCAGTGCAAGGGGGAAAGAGCGTAGCTTCGTCTGAGCCAGAGAAAACCAGATAAAGCAACCAACAAAGAAGGGAGACCACGGCGGTGGGGGGGAGGAATAATGACAAAGGAGGGAAGGAAAGCCTTCTCTGCATCCCTGCCAGCTGAGCAGACTGCTTCCCTCTCTCTTCCTCTCTCTGTCTCTCTCTCGCCACACACACACAGACACAGACACAAAAGAACACAATTGGAGCAGGGCAAGCTAGCGATTGGCCGGTGGAGCAGATCACTCTCTTTCTCTCTCTCATACACACACAGAGAGAGAGAGATGAACAGTAATTATGTTAGAAAGCAAGCTGGCTGGCTGGATCTTTTCCTTTGAGACTTATCTCTTGCAAGTCCACCCACTCCTTGGTCACTCAAACCAATCAAAACTCAGCTCTGTTCTGGCCATTTCGGAAAGACTGCTCGTAGTTCCCACTGTCGTAAGCGAAATCGTAGTTCACACAATCGAAAGTGCACTAACTTGCGCTATTTTTCAAAAAAGATGGGGAAAATAGCGAAAGCTGATACTGCGTGACTTGTGGGATTTTTTGCCCCCCTCCTTCTGAATATGGCGACTTTGATCCGAAAGATGTGGGAACTATTAGGACTCTTTGCGAATTCTTGGAGGATTTATTTTGCCGTGTAAACGGCCCCCTGGATTGGCTGGTTTTTTGGGTCTTTCCCTCATTGGTTAATGACTCCTCTCTGCCAATTTCAGTTGGATTAGATTTTTAAAACAAGAGAGAAAGGATGTGAGTAATTCAAACAGAAACCTCTTGGTGGATCTAGAGAATTTCTTCCTCTTGGAACTAGTGATCATGATGTAATCTTCCTCCTTTGTTCTGGGACTGGGCCAACAACTCAGCTAGTCCTCTCCTGCCACCCACTCCCAAGTCCTTGCAAATTGTTTCATTTTAAAGGACTGAGGAAACCAAATATGTCTGGGGTCTTGCCCAACTATAGCAACATGCCAGGCAGTGGAAAACTCTTTCTTTTTGGCCTTTTAATGTTTTTTGTTCTAAAGAAACTCTCACTTTACTATTTTTGTGTGTTTGCTTTCTGCCAGTGTTCATGTATATTTTCCCTTTTGAAGACTATGTAAATGTAAATTCTAATTGCTATCATAATGGTTTAATATTTTACTTTCTATGTTGTATCTTAGATCTTTTGAACTCCACCTTCTCTCATGTCTCATTTGGTTCACATATGACATAAGGCTTCTTTGATTTAGGGGTTCTTTTTATAAATTACAACCCTTTAGGATCAGGATAAGTGGTCAGGATACAAGCAACAGTTTAAGGAAAAGCTCTGCTTGCTGTAGAACATCACAGAAACAAACTAGATGTTACCTGTAGATCTCTGTTTTAAAAATCCCAAAATTATAGTTGGAAGACTATAATTTTGAGTAGAGTCATAGGCGGGCTGGCCTCTTTATATTCTTACTGGGACAAGCAATTGGAATAGTCCACAGGTTTAGTCCATGGTTCCCAGGTCAGTGACCTATCCTAGATAGGGTTGCACTCCCCCTAAACACACAGCTATAAGACTTGGGTGTATTCCTACATCCATCTCTGTCACTGAAAGCCCAAATGGAGTCAGTGGCTTAGAGCACTTGGAGCTTTCTTCAACAAGTCTGCCTGCTATGGCTTTTCTTGGACAGGGATAACTTAGCCACAGTAGTTCATGACACTTGTTAACTTTCCAGTTAGACTACATGGGACTGGACTTAAAAATGGTTTGGAAGCTGTAGCTAGTGCAGAGTGCAGTGACTAGACTGCTGATTGGGACAGTGTATGGACACCACCAGTTTTAAAGGAATTGCACTGGCTACCAGTATGTTTCCAGTCTGAATTCAAGGGGCTGGTAATAACATTTAAAGCCCTAGGTGGCTTGGGGCTTCAATATTTGAACAAGCACCTCTTGCTACCTGTCTGAGGAATGAGATTTGCAGGAGATCCCCCTACTCTGTGTCCTGTCAGTGGGTGAAATCGCTGTATGAGGATGTAGGAGAGAGGCTTATCTGCTGAGGCCCTCTGGTTGTGTAATGCCCTCAGAGGCCTGATAGTGCTGACCTTGATTTTACTGCAGCACTAATGTACAACTTGGCTTTCTATTAAAGCCTTTAGAGATTAATGATTTCATTCAAATCTCAATCTCTCCCTCCCCACCCTGCCTGTATATGCATGTATGGTTTTAGACTGGTTTTACATTATTCAAATGTTTAATTCTTTATAATTTTTAATGTTCTGTAATTCTAAAATATTTCAGTTGTTATTTTATATTTTAAATTATTTAAACTGATTTTATATCAAAATTTGCTAGTCTTTTGTTATAGGATGGTGATGATGATGATGATGATAGATTTGTTGCGCATATTTACATGTAGTACACAGATGCTAGTTAGGTCCTGTCCTGAAATTCTAAAAAAAGAAAAAGAAAAAAAAAGTGGGAATGACAGAGCAACATTTGGAGTTTAGGCCTGTCTAGAAATGTGGCCCCCAGATTTTGGTCTTGTCTGCACTGGGGGTAAAAATCCAATTGTAATTCGGACTACTTTGGCCCGGAGCAGCACCAGATGATATTTGGACTACAGTGGTTCTGGATTTAAGTGCCACACCTTGGCCAAAGCCCAAATCTGATTCATCCGGATTTTTACCCCAGTTAGATAAGCCTACCACTGCAGGTTCTTGGTGCTGCCGTTGCTGGCATGCAGCCACTCACGCTGACCTCAGAATGAGTGACTGCACCAGGGCTCTGCTTTCCCAGCTGCACCCAAAGCACCTGCTTGCTCAGACCTCAGAATGAGTGGCCGTCCATAGGACCCTGCCTTCCTGGTGCATGGCTGCTTGTCCTGAGGGCAGAGGGAGCGGCTGCGCCTGGCATGCTCACTTGCTCTGACCTCAGAATGAGCAGCCGCACGCAGGGCTCTGCCTTCCTGGCATCCTGAGATCAGAATGAGCAGTTGCACCTGGCACATTCACTCGCTATGACCGCAGAATGAGTGGCCACGTGCCAGAAGGCAGAGCCAGTGGCAGCAGTGCTGAGAAGGGGATGGGGGATGGCAGCCCCTGTTGGCAACGGTTGTCCTACCTCCCCACCCACCCTGAATCCAGTGCAGATCCTTTATTCACATTACAGTTTTCTTCAGAGTTTCCAGAAAACTCTGGAGAAAATGGCAAGTTTTCTAAAACCTGGATTTAGCTGGTATACCCTGAGTCTGGTGCGGATAGGGCCATATGTTGTGTGGCATTATTGCACCAGATTTGAGGATAGGGCCACACAATGTGACATTATCAGGCCAGATTTGGAGGGGAGGTTGCAGATTTTTAACTAGTGTAGATAAGGCCCTTAACTCCCTTACCCCTAATCCTTGCTTCCTTGGAACAGTCTGCTGTTATTCAGTGCCCTCTGCACACACTCAGGAGCATTGGCTGGGGTTGAGTTTGGAGAGAATACAGGTTCCAGAGTTGTTCCCTAGTTAGTTCTCATGCAGTTGAAGCCTTGTGTTGATCAAATAAAAATGCCACTTTTACTTATTTAGAGCTTATCATCTGGTTTTCCATCCAGAAAAACTGTTCAGCAATACCAGAAGCTTGCATCTAAATGAGATACTTCAGCATCTATTTTTCCACAAGTACAATGTTATAAAGATTTTTCTTCATCCTTCATATATTTTCAGGGGCTAAATGAACATGCATCCATCCCACCTTTACCACCCCAATTACTGGTAGCTAATTTATCAGGTTGTTTTTGTCAACTTTTTACATTTTTTTATAGTTCAGTCATCCCCTGATGGTGACTGCCCTCTTTGCTTCACAGAATTCCCAGGAATGACATAACATCCATGACATTCTGGGAGCAAAGGTGGTGGTTGCCTGCCAGTGGTATACTAAAAGGAATCCTTAACAGAGAATAGCTGCTATACCTGTGGCATTGGTACTTAAAAAGCATTTTAAAAAGAGGCTGCTGCCAGTTGTGAGTCTCCTCAAACCTTTCCATTTTGCTTCCTGCTCCTAAATTCAATCAATTTTACCCCTTACAGAATCCTTCCCCCTCCCTCACTTTAAAGCTAAAAATTCACAGTCAACAACTTTGGGTTTGTCATTATTTTTTTTCCGCTCTTGCCTCCCCCCCCCTTCTTCTCCCCCTCCCTTTTTAGCCAGTTCTTACACTGGAGAATTTTTTGGTGACCAGTTTTGCAGACGTTGGAGAAGTCAGAGTTACAGTTCAGGCTTCCTGTGGGAACTCTATGCTCCAGGATTCCAAGATTGTCCAGGTTTTGGGTGAGGCCCTTTCCTTTATATTGTATGTTTTGTATTATGCAGATTCTACTACCTTTAGCTGCTTGTTTCCAGTGGAGTGTGTTGTGGTGTTTTGAATTTCCACATATCTGTGGGTGCTTTAGCTGTGAAAATGGGAAGTTCTGGCACACTAAATCCTGGGGGAGAAATGTCACTCCTTCAGTAGCTCTTTTGTTGCATGCATACATTTATAATGTGCTCTTCTGTCTTTTTTTCTGGTGTCAAGAATTCCTAATAGGAAGAATATACTAATGATTTCAGAGTGCTGCTTGTTGTGGATAAAACCTTTTTGTAGTTTCCAAACTTGTCTTTCAATTTCTAATTCAGTTTTATCCTCTCTACTTTTTACCAGACCATTTTCAAGTACTTCCACTAAGATTTTCTGAACATCTGGATTTGTACAATCCAAACATTCCGGCCTGGCGTGAAGACATTGGCCATGTGGTAACACAGCGGATAGCAAAGGTGCTCTGTTTGATTGTTTCTCTCTCTTCCCTCAATCTCTCTCTCAAGCTGCAATAAAATTGTCTGCAATTCCATATTGTATATACTGTAGAGAGAATAGTGGAAAACTCCCTCTCCCCATATTTTTCATAGGGAAAATGAAGAAGAATTGTTTGAACCCACTTTGAACAATCCAAGTCTTTTTTTTTTTTTACCCCTCTAAATACAGAAACAGGAATATAACCTACAGAGTAGTTGCGTTTGCAGTCACCATTATCAAGGCAGATGCTTTGGTGCTAAAACTGATGCAAACATCACAAATATGGATTGTGTAGCTTTACTTGTCTTACATAATATGAGGGAGATGATAGCCTTCTAACTATGTCTCTGAGGGTTTGTCTACACTAGCCAGAATACTCCACTTTCTGGCCAGAGTATTCAGCGTGGTGGGGTCTCCTTCCTTGGAGGTCTTTAAACAGAGGCTGGATTGCCATCTGTCAGGGATGCTTTGATCAAGATTTCCTGCGTGGCAGGGGGTTGGACTGGATGGCCCTCGTGGTCTCTTCCAACTCTACAATTCTACGATTCTATGATTCTATGTGGCATTGGCGTCCTTTTACCTGCCCTTCTGTTGAGGCAACAGAAGATTGTCCACACACCCGTGCATGAACCGACGGTGTCTTCTGAGGCCAGGAATGAGGGACCTTGGTATGCATGCCAAGGTTCAAGTGTCCAGATTTAAGAGACACACAAGTTACTTACCGTACATTTTTCTAATAACATTTCTAATTACAGTACTTTCCCCTCCTTTTGAAAGAGCTTTTCAAATCTTGAGTAATCATTGTAAGGCCATATGTGCAGTTTTCTGCTTAGATCTGAATATACGTTTTTCCAAGCCAATTAAATCAAATTCAAAATATGCTAAAGGAGCTACAGTAGAGAAGTTTAAAGTCACATAAAACACATTTCTGCATGGTTTTTCTATTTTCAGGAAACAAGCATACCTGAAGAAAGTCTCGTGACGGTGGTAAAACCTGGACTGCCCACAACCGCAGATTTGCATGTTCTTCTGTCAATGAACCACTTGAAAAGGAAGAGAACCATGTCTACTGATAAGGTAAGCAAACTGATAAGCATTTATTTATATTACAATTCCCATTGACCTCATTTCACTCCTGATCAAATGAAATCCAATGTCTTAGTTTTCATTGTCTCTATAAATATGGAGAATCTTTTTCTTTTGCTGTCCTAAAGGTACTTTGCGAAGGGACTGTACTGCATCGTACTTCAAATAATCAATTTGTAGTTACCATTGTAACTGGAGAGCTCTTTCCATGCCGTTTGCGTCCCCACAATATAAGGGTAATCGTTTCATATCCCTCATCCCTAGAAACTGATAGCCCTCGCATAGGGAATGATCACTTCATCCCATGTGTTGCCTCAGTATTAGTGGTGCAGCATGGAAGACATCCCATTAGGCTGCAGGGCAAGGTATGATTCATGTTCTCACTGGCTACATTCTGATTTCTTGTCCCCTTTAAAGCAGTGCAGGACACTGATCTTTCAACGGGTGTAACGTGATATGAAATAATCCTGTGCCTATGTACATCGAGCATTGGAACAAGCAGAGTCCCAAGAACACATCTTCCATTTCCTCTATTCTGGATACCTTGAAATACAATGGACTTGGGATCTTTTTGGTTTAGTATTCTTATGGTTACCAATGCAGAACATAGCTAACATTATTGTTCTTTTTTCCAGAGAATAGCTGCTATTAAGCAGTCTTTGAATGCCCATAACATTACGTTCTTCACCAGAGGAGGACAGTGGGTCTTTGTGACCCTAGACGGCTCTGATTCAGGTAAAATACATGCCCCACCCCTTTGACAATCAGTAGAGTCCTTTCTAGGAAAAAATATGTTTCCCTAAGCTTAAATCCAACTTTGGGCTACAGCAAGGGAGGGGAATCTTCAGCCCGCAGGTCTAATCTAACCCGTGGGTGGGTCTGGAGACAAGCTTTTTCCCTTCTCAAACCCTGCTTCCTCACCAGAGTTTTGCTCTCTAGATTTTCAATCTAGAGTCCTCCTGTGAGATGTTTGCCTTCCCAATTGAGAAGTCATGCTGTTATTGTGAAGTCAAAGGCTTTCACGGGCAGCATCCATAGTTTTTTTGTGGTTTTTTTTCTGTGTTGTGAGGCCATGTTCTGGAAGAGTTTATTCCTGACGTTTCATCTGCATCTGTGGTTGGCATCTTCAGAGAATGTGGCTTAGGGGGTGTGTGGGGTTTATATACTGTGAGTCCCTGTTGGAGAGGATATGTAAATTTGTGTATTAGAATGGCTAGCCAAACAGACACTAATCCTCCTTGCATATCCTCCCACCCTAGGAACTAGCCATTCAAATATACAAATTTACATATTCTCTCCAACACGGACTCACAGTATATAAACCCAACACACACACACCTACCCAACCATTCTCTGAATATGCCAGCCACAGGTGCAGGTGAAACATCTGCAATAAACTCTTCCAGAACACAGCCTCACAGCCTGGGAAAAAAACCCACGGAAAACCCATGCTGTTATTGCTGATCAGTAATTGGCAATAATAGCAGGATTCCATGCCATTCACCTTTCCAAACTGAGAAAGTGATTGGGGCACAATCCCACCCTTGTGGCTGATCAATGGTGGGAAGTAATATTAGAAGTGTCCCTGCCCTGGTCACTTGCCCAGTTGTAAAGGCAAATAGGGCAAGACCCTGCTGTTCTGGAGTGTAAGTGATGATCACTTGGGAAAGCAGGTGGGAGAACAGGAAGGAATTTTGCTGTTATTTTAAATCAGTAATCGAAGATCATTGAGGGATTCCCTTTCTCTTCCCATTTGCTGTCCAAGGGGAGGTAAGGAGTGTGAGAAGGGACTTTCTCCATATAGAGAAAAACATGAAATGCCATGCCTCTCTCTGCACAAAGAAAATGAAAATGGGCTGAGCAGAGAGGAAAGGGGCAGAGGCCAGATGACATTAGGTGAAGGGCAAAGCTTAGGGGCAGAGTCTTCCCTGATATTGTTCAGCCAACAAGCCTTGTCCCAGGTCAGCTGACCAAGGGAACAAAATAGTTCCCTACTCCTGTACTTGCAGACATCTGTTAGTGCAAGAGGAGCTTCTCTGTGTCTCTTCCCAGCTCAGCTTTCCTTTGTCAACAGAAACTCTGCTCTGCAGGATTTCCCAGTCCTCTGGAGCAGATTTTGGGGAAATGTAAGCTGCTGTGGGTGTGGGAGGAATTCACTCCTAATGTTGAAAATAACAGCAATAGCAGATATCATTTCAGGATTCTTCAATAACATCAGTTAAGTTTATATGCAATTTATATACAGAGATTTAAAAATGCTAATTGCTGTGAACCTGCCTTTTCAATAAACCCCAGAATAAAAAAGATAGATTTTGAAACTAGTTCACATGGAATTAAGTCACCTACGTTGGTTTAGAAAATTAAAATTTTTGATTTTCAACATATTATGTGGAAGGAAAACCCACTGAAGACAACCGTCTTCCAGAAATATAAGTAGGATTGGTTTGCTAATCACACTAATTTAACTGGGTTGTGAATCACATGGCTGTTCCTTTGCTGGACAAAGACCTCTCTCCAGGAATGCAGTGTATGTGTGTGACAGTTAAAGAAGATATGAAATGCTACAAATCGTTACCAACAATTCATCCCATCACTTATATTAAACCTTATAGTCTGGGTAGGATTTCCTCTGAATTCAAGAGAGCACTCAAGTACTGGATGTGCCCCATCTATCTGTAAAGTGACTATCTAAATGCAAAGACTTGAAGATAATTTGCAACAGGAGTGTATTGCTTTTTGCTGTAACCATCAAAACTGTTTGAGATGTTTTCAATATGTACCCATATGATTTCTAAGACCCAGGTTGCATATTTTAAAAATACCAATAATATACATGTATGTACATATGTGCCTTCTAGTCACTTGTCAATTTATGGCAGTGCCATGAATTTCATAGGGTTATCTTAGGCAAGGAATACTCAAAGGTGGTTTTGCTAGTTCCTTCCTCTGAAATATAGCCTACACCTTGTGTTCATTGACAGTCTCCCATCGAAGTACTAACCAGGACTGACCCTGCTTAGCTTCCAAGATCAGATGGGATCTGGTGCCTTAAGGGTATTTAGACAGGTACTAATAATGTAACCTAATGTAAATATATAAGTATATGCTATGTAGGTTAGAGACTACTGTATATGCTATTTGAAGCATATGCTATATAAACTGTGTACTAAATATGTATTACATGGTTCTTAACCTGTGGTCCATGGATCCCCAGGGATCCGTGATGTCATCACAGGGGATCTGCTAAGGACTGAAGGCTGCTTAGCCCATGTGAAAGGAGCCAAGCCAAAGACTGGCTAGCTTGGCCTGCACATTGCTGTTCAATCTGCTCCAGCCACAAACTTGCAGGAAGAAGCAGGAGAAAAGTCTTTTCTCACCCTCCAGTGCCTCTGAGAGAAAGTTTAATGGATGTATTTAATTGTTGTTTTTGTTGTTGTTGAGGTTTTAAATCTTGAGTTAAGTCTTGCGGGTCCACAGCAACAAAAGATATTTAAAGGCGGTCTCTGCTAAGGAAAAGGTTAAGAGCCACCGATATATCCTAATGTGAATTGTAGCCTCAGCAGATAACATTTGAGGGTATGATTTAAACATTTTTCTTCTTCTAATGTAGATAATTATACTCAGGACTGAACTTACCATTGTGGTTCTCTGATTTCAGATTCTCAGAGCATTGGAGGAGGTGGAGGGTACTGGGCAATAATGGTCCTTTTTGTCATTTCTCTGGTGGCTGTAGGAGCTATCATCCTTTATAAGTTTAAAAGGCAAGTAATTCTGTATACATGCAGGATATGTACATACATCAGGCTTTGTATATTATTATTTGAGACGAAGTGCAATGAACTCCTTTGCATTCCTTTAGTATGCTTATTGCTTACACAGTCCTGGGCACTTGAATAAGTGAAAAGTTTTTCCTCAACCTCATCCACTTCCTCCTCATGTCTCCCCGTTCCCCTCCCATTCTGTTTGCCCCACTTCCCACTTCAGTGGGTCACATGCTTCGAGGAGCATAATAAGGTTGAAACTATTCATCTGGAGCCAAAAGATCAATCTAGCTAAACCCACGATCTCCCTCATTTCTGCTCAGAATCAAGTTCCATTGAATTCAATGAAGCTTTCTCCCATGTACGCGGTTATAGATTTGCTGCCTCTGTTTCTAATAATCCCATCTTTCTTAAGTTGGAAGAGGGGAGAATCATGGCCTGACCTCTGAGGTCCAACAAGGCCTAGCTGTCAAAGAAAAGTATTTGGGCTGCTTTAACTATCATGTATCAGGCAGTCACAGGCCTATTTTGATTCTTTCCTGAGCCTTTGCTGTGAGCATTTCCCATGTGTTCTATGAAACAGAAACAGACAACAAAATGAAACAATAGCACTTTACCCTATAAACCTTATTATACACAGTTAGTAATTTAAACAAACATACAATTAAGGTAATATGGGTACAGAGAATAGTGGACTTCCTACATCCATTAATTTTTAAATTGGAGAAACCATAGAATGAACTTGGGATCCCTGGCAAAACGTTTGTTCTACCACTGCTCTTTGCAAACCATACTTCTTGTTTGGGATCTGGGAGGCAGAGAGGATGCAATAATTCAGTTGTGCAGAAGTATGTTGTGCATATGCTGAGGGGCACTCAAAACATTTCTGATTAAAGAATTTTCCACCTTTGAGTCACTGACTGGTGTTTGTGGCCAGCCACATATTGTTGGACTTGCAGTGAATCAGGGCCCTATAACTGAAATAAACACATTGGCTGGAATCCTCTGTCATAGTGTAAGTTATATAACTTTGAGTATACTTAGCTACATAGCAGAGACACTAAGAAACCCTGTTAATTAACTGCAAAAATGTGTCACGGGACACTGGCAAGAGCATCCCAATATGCATCAGCACTCCTTAGCTGGTATGTCGATGCACAGTGGGATTGATGCACATTGATTCCATATGCATTGGTCACTTTGCTGACTCCCCTATATAGTAACATAACATTACCCCTTTACTGGGTACATACGTTACAGAACTACTCAGTTCTAATTCCCACAGATGCAAGTCTACTTATGAAGACCTAAGTCCCCAACAGGATTCCAGCCATCATTTCTTACTAACCTTTAATATCATTCCATATTAACCTTTTACACAAAAGGTGTTTGCAAAAAGGTGGTTGGACAATGTATAAGTTAGTGGTGAATGGGAAGGAGAAGAGAGGTTCCAAACAATGACAAAACATAACTGAACAGGTTGTAAGAGAGGATCTCAAGATGGCATTTCCCAATCTGACAATAGTTAGAGTATGGGCTTTATGGGGCTTTGGTGGGGGATTGTACCTTTAAAACAACAAGAACCCTTTTGAAGGTGCCAATAACAAAATGTGTTCCTAAGGGTTAATAGTGACAGCCTTTATGCCGTTCTCTGTAAATCCTGTGATCTGTTCAAAAAGCCAACATTTCAAGTAATGGTTTAGTAGAAAATTCCAACCTCTGCCTTTGATCTGGCAGGCACAGTGGAAGTCCTCATGGTACCCAGGCAAATACCATCTTCCTCTCTACTGAATTTAGGCAAAGGCAGAAATGATTTTGTTCTGCCTGAACATAAAGATAGATTTCAGAAGCTAGAATGGCTGAATTCATTCTTATTACACAAGAGGAAGGTGATTAAATTATCAGATAGGAAGAGGAGTCTAGCATAGCCTCTGGAACATTCCACTCTCAGTCAAAACTCAATGGAGTAGCAACTGGCACTTCCCTGCATCCTTCACTGGTTGCCAGATACTCTGCTTTCTCATAAATACCATCACTGTTAAGAGTCGGGGGAGTGGTGTTCTGTTTATCTAAATTATAGTCACAAGTCATGCTAAATTGAGTTATTAAAGATCTGTTGTTTTTTGATAATGAGTAACAGGAAATCAGGGTTGTTCTGAAGCCAAATTTGTTAACAGAAATTCACCACAAAATTTCCCTCAGCCAAGAGCTGTTATTGTGCAGTTGCTCTGCCTCATTCACAGAATTTCCTGGGGGTCCAGATTTTGATATCTTCCATTGATAACCATCCTGTGTTTACCCACCAGTCCTTCGATCTGTTTTTCTTTCCATAATAAATTAAAACAAAATGAGAGGCAAGGATGAAATGGCTGCACAGGGCCTTTTGATAGAATCACCATATGTGAGGGCGTAACAGCTCTGTAAATCCAAATGGGAAAGTAATTCAAGCTAGAAATAAATTTCTCTTCGTTTATGTCACAAACATTGTACAGTCAGCCAAAGGTTCTACATCCATGGATTCAACCAACTATGGCTTGAAAATATCCAAGGAAAAAGAAATTCCAAAAAGCCAAGCTTGCTGTTCACCATTTTATATAAGGGACACCATTTCACTGTGGCATTGTATATAATGAGACTTGAGCATCCACAGATTTTAGTATCCATGGGGGCAGGGGGGTCTTGGGACCAAGACCCAGCGAATACTGAGGGCCCACTGTACAGCCAAATTTAAGAGTGATTTCATTGAAGTGATTTCATTTCCCATTTAATATTTGTGGCCTGCAAGGTTCACAAGGAATTGTGGGAATACTTACAGGATTTCCTTACTACCTGTCTGCTAAAAAAGTAGAAGCCTTCATTGAGGTGAGAAAATTGTTGATTTTGACCCAATGCTTTTTACTCAAAAATTGTGCATAGTATGGAACATGCCCTCTCTATGCTTCCAACAGCAATTAAAACAGATTATTCAACAGAACATGTCTAAGTCGTTCTAGAAATTGTCTACGCTTCAGAAATATACATTATGGTCAATTATAGCTCTCCTAGTTTATACCTTCATTTGCTCTTTCATAATACAACTGAATTTTTAAAAATCAATTCAGCATCAGGAGCAGCATCAAACATAGGAATAAATAACAGTGTGGTGGTAGTAGATTTTGAACTGCAAGAGCTCATAATGACAGCCCACATTGTCATGTCCCCAAGGAGAATCCAATATGAGCAGCTAAAATCTGTTTGTCTATATACACACTGCTCACCCCTTCAAAAAACAGCAATACATAATAATCCTACTTATGAAGATCAGCCTGGCTCCAGACCTATGTGTACCTAGAAATAATCTCTATTGAACTCAGTGGGTGGCTTACTTCTGCCTGCTTAAATGTTGATCTGTAAAATGCATTGAGCTCTAACAGCAACAACAAAGCCAATTTTTTTTTAAAAGTAAGTCAGAGAGAGAGAGAGAGAGAGAGAGAGAAAGTTCTACTTGACTGAAATACAACTTGTGTTCAATTCATGTTAAACCGAGTTACCTTTTAATTAAAAATACAGTCATGCAAAGAAGTACTACCATTTAGGCTGCTAGAGTGAAGCAGGAATTCCATCAATGAAAAGAAAAAAGATGTCCATTGTCTTCTTGATGCAACAACCAATGGTTTGGAGTTGGAAAGGCACAAACCTTTCCACATCCAAAACTGCTTCTAGCCACTTGGGGAAATGCATTTACAGCTCCTGTGTGTGCTTCTACATGTGGTTCACTTTGGAAGAATCAGCATAAAACACTGCAATATTCATATTCTGTCTTGTGCTGTTAAGGAAATTACCAGGCAGAAATGTATATGCCCAGATGCAAAATGAAAAAGAGCAGGAGATGACCAGTCCAGTAAACCACAGAGAAGACACCCAAAACATCATCCAAGGGGAGGAGTTCATTGACGATGACCTTGACTGTCAAACCCTAGGAAATGCAAGAGGTAAGTACACATTCACGTTTGTCTTGGATGTGTTTCTGGGGAGAGATTCCAGGCTAAATAACAATAGCAGTATCAAATGCTATATTATTGTAACAGCCACTAGATAAATTGCACCAGTGTCAGTACATTGGCACAAATGTTTAGGATCCTGGTAATGTATGAAGAAGAGACGAAAAATTGTAACAGTAATGGCAGTGAGTGCAAATCTCAGTGATATGCTTAAGAAGTACAATATATGTCAGTGAGCAGAGTTTAAAAAAAATAATGTCCATTATCAAAACATTTCTTTGGCTTGGTTTCATAACTGTGAAGAAATGCATAACCAATATCTGTGTAGAGGTACAAATAAAGGTTTCCATTGTAGGCCTGTAGCTGAATTCTGACATGAACAACCTGGATTTTTTAACTATATATCAGCTAAATTTTATTTATGAAAAAGTACTTTAAGAATATATTAAATAGATGTGACATGTAATACTTTATAACATTTGTGAATTAAACTGACATTTATTTGTTGAAATATGACTTTGTAAGTGCCATCTTTTGGCTTGCCTAGGAAGTTGGTGTTAGTCCTGTCATTTAATTACTCAGTGCAGGAAGAAAGGCAGACACAGAAGTAATTAGATGAATCCCAGTTTGGGAAAAAGGCAGGATATAAATTCAATAAGAAAATTAATAAAGTAAGTAAGTACAGTAAGTAAGGCAGTCACATCAGGCAGCAAAATATCTTGGGCCAGTCCTGGGCAGATCTGAACACTAGAGGGAGTGAAGAGGCCATGATAAAATTCCTAGACCATGGTCTTAAATGTCTTAACTGGGTGAGACTTATATCTGAGTAAGTATGAATAGGGTTGCACTGTTAACATCTAAAATATTAGTTTGAAGATCTTGCAAAACATTAATCAAGACAGCCAGGATGGGGGTGGGTTAGGGGGGAGAGATTTAGTATTATCTGTCATACTCAGACAAGCCATGCACAAGTGAAACAAAAGAGACTTAACTGGAAGAAAAGCATGAAGTCAGATAGTCTCAAGGTTACTAGACAGAAAAACAAGCTGAAGTTCACTGTAGCCTCAAGATAATCAATGTTGCAGAACATTTTAAGGCAAGCTGGATAACATGTGACCTTCCAGGTGTTGTTGGGCTTCAGCTCCCATTATGCTTCACCGTTGGCTATGCTTGCTAGGGTTGATATGAGCTTCAAAGAATATCTGGAGGGCCACACCGTCCTCATCCTGATGCAAGGTTTTTCAGTTACTGCTTCCTGAAAACCCCTTGGTGTGGTGGCTCAGGACTCAAGCCCCTTGTTATCAAAGTATAGACTGAATAATCTGTCATGAAGAAACCACTGTGGTAGAGAGTGCCATGAAAAGTGAGCTGCAGGGCTCAGCAGTGCCTCCATCTTCTTTGCCTGATGAGACAGACCAATCCCCATCATATGATTTGCACAATCCATCCCGTGATCCTCCTGCAGCGTATGAAGGTTTCCCTCTCCCTTTTTTCCATGTCAAAGGATAGGAGGAGGATTTCCAGGCCCACTACAGTAGGGACCTCCAGAATATGGCATAGCCCCTTTCACTCAAATGCTTGTCAGGAGGCAAAGCTTGAGACATCCATCATGGCTGTAAGACTACTTAAATTCACCTTTTTTGCTAGACTGGGTTATTCCTGGAGCAAAATTTGTCTCACCTTCATTGTGACATTTTAATCAGCTGCTGCCACAACCCAGCTGCTGGGGTCTGTCTGCATGACCACCTGCATTCTGTTCCTAGATGCTGGCATTGCTTGGTCAGAACATCCTTGTGCGTTTTGGCCTGGAATTCCTAATGCTTCCTTCAAAATGGTTTGGATGTTTTACCAAAACAGGAACCTCCAAATTTACCTTGAAATTTCAAGGGAAGGTGAAAATTGGTAGGCTCTCCAGGCTATCTGATAGAAAACTTGGATGATCACTGTGTCCAAATCTAAATGGGTTTTTGCCAGCTCACATGATGACAACCTTGTAAAAATAGCCTGAGGTGAATACATACTCTGACATTTGCCACCATATTTGGCCCAGAGGTTCTCAAAGGCTGTGATCTTCAATTTGCCACGAAAGATTAGGAGTGGAGCCAGCTGTGGCATTGGGCAGAGTGAGTTTACCCTAGGCAGCAGGAGTTGGGGCCAGAAGGGCAGCCACCCAGCAATTACCCCTCACTTTCCCCTCCTCCTGAAATTGCATCCTGCAATGGCATGCTGGCTTCTTTCTGACCTTGTTTGGCCTGGTTATCTTTCTGTTTCCCTGTCTCCCCTAATTGCCTTTCTTTCAATGAGACATGGGCAGCACCATTGGGGAAAAGGCCTTTGGCTGATCTCCAGTTACACTGTCCAGTTGGCAGCATGCCCTCACTTATGTTCATGTGTTTTGCAGCATTTGTTTGATGGAGCAATGTATGAGTGGTGGCAAGGAACTGGAGCATAGAGCTGGGCATGATGACTGTCTTTTGTGTGTTAAACTAGCTTGCTTCCCTCTTGGACCGTGGAGGACACTGTTCCGTGTTGAATTAAGATGCCATTGTGGCCAGTCCAGGTTTGGTTTCTGTATATAGAAAGAGGACACCATCTTATGTTTTGTCTCAGACAGCAAATATTTTGGGACAAGCCTGACTAAGGATTCTTCACAGAAGTGTTGTTCTTATGTTAAGCATCTCATTTAAATTGGCCTTTTGCAAGTCCTTAGTAAATATTAATGGCTGACAAATGTATACATTGCTAAGGTCCTTCCATGTCCTTAGGGTTGTAAACTTTACCACTGGCATGGGGCTATTTTCTTGCTGGAGTGAGTGGATGAGTTTGAAATTTTGTGGACTCTTAAAATAGTGATGAGATGGGAAAGTATACTATTGGGGAAGCCCACCCATTACATTTTTGCCACTACTGACTCACTACCTTCAGTTGTCTAGGAGCTAAATGCAGTAATACTTATAATGGTTCACAGTGGCTGCCATGTCTAAGGCTTATGTTTCAAACATCAGTAAATCATCATATTCTGAGCTGCTGTGTGTTCCATTTGGTTTTGGCTGGCCATTCCATTCAGTAAGATGGAAAGGACTGAGAGCTGGGTGGAAGGAAGAGCAGAGTGTGGCAATGATATATAAAGCTAATTGACAGAAGATGTTCAATGGCTGGCATGTAACATGATCTTGGGATGGAGTATCCTTTTCTAGCTTACATTGCTAACCTGGTACTGAGGCCATTTAAAATTACTTTTCTGTGGAAGTTAAACACTAAGGCTGATTCTTTAGTGCAAGGTCAGGACCTTTAAGCCTTCAGGACCCACTGTGAAGAGGCCCTCCCAATGTTCTTAGACTGCCACTCCCACCAGCTGTCACCATCATCTTAGCTGGCCCAGGCTAATGCAAGTTGTAGTCTAAACAACACCTGGAGAGCCAAACATTCATCACACCTGCTATAACTAATCTTGCATGTTAAGGAAGGCAGACATTAAATTTTATGCCTTTCATTGTCCTGGAAACAGCTGAGAGGCTGTTTAAGATCAGGCACTAAAGAAGATGGAATAAGAAAAATGACATAAAAACAGGAAAGGATTGTATGTTGTCTTTCACGTCTCTGCAGAAGTAGAAGAACGTTTTATAATAAAATAATAATAAAATTTATTTATACCCCGCCCCTCTGTTAAAACAATCGGGGCGGGTTTTACTTTGCACCAGTTAGTGCATTTCCTTGCATTTTCCTGATCCTCCCTCCTTGTTTTGACATTTTGATGTTAATATGTCTGACCTGCTACTCCACATTTCTGCCTTGCTTTAATTAAATATCTGTGCATCTGATTCCAAGACCACCTTCACTTAATCATTCACACTGCTAGTGTATTTTCATTGTATAACTTAAGAATCACTTAACCCTCTACTCTTAAATGCCCTCCATGTCTACAAAATAGGAATACAGTATTGGTGAGGATATTCAGAGTTACTCTGTTCTCTGTTGGAAAACTTTGTAGGAAGTGTAGCTGCCTGTCCCTCCAGCCTTGGCCCTCCCTGGTCACTGCACATTGGCACAGCACTTAAAGTACAGGGCTCCTTCTCTTTAATGGTTGTGTTGACGTGGTACCTTAAGTATATTATTGGGAGCTGCCATGGGAGATATTAACCATACACTCATGGGGAAACAGGGCCTGTATTTGGATTAGAGACATATATTTTCACTAAAATTATTAAAATAATAGAGAGGTGTTGGGATCACTGGTAAAGCTTTTAGCAGCATGTACAGACAGAAAAGAGAGCCAGCATCATATGGTGCTTTGAGTGTTGGGCTAGGACTCTGGGAGACCAGGGTTTGATTCCCTACTTAGCCATGGAAGCCCACTGGGTGACCGTGTCCAAGCCACACTCTGGAAGCCACAGAGGAAGGCAGTGGCAAACATGCTTTGAACAAATTTTGCTGAGAAAACCCCATGATTGGATTACCTTAGGCTCACCATAGGTCATAAACAATCTGAAGGCACATAGCAACTACACAGATAGAAGGGTTTTGCTCGGGAAGATCTAGAAGGGAATGGAAGAATTCACTGATTGTCAGAGAAGTACTCTCAACCTCCTGTTTTACTTGTCATCAGAATAAACAAAAAGCAACTTCTTTCTGGTTGGCTTGGGAGGGACTGAACAATTTCCTGATAAATCAGATCTTTTTAATAACTAGCCCATTACAGGATGTCCTCCTCCTATAACTCTTTCTAACTCTATAACTCAGTTCTATAACTCTCATGCTCTTTATCCCACTCTGAAAATGGGCTGCTGCATTGGCAAGAGATGCTTATGATATACAGGAATGCAAAATCCCTTTCTGGATGAGGAATAGCTGCCATATATGGTGCCCAGCAGCCCCGTAATGTTTCAGATAGACGGCAGTGGGTCAGTTGATGTTTTGGAAAGAGAAGCAGGAGCTGGATTCAGCCCTACCGATGTTGTCTGTGCTTTCCTACCCTTACAACAACTGATGGGTGGGTGCTTTCAATGTTGGTTTGACTAGGGCTATGCACAAATGATTGACATATATAGCTATGTCAGCGCCAAGGTATAGATAAGGTGAATAATTCTACTAAGCTCAAAAGGCTTTTGTGCTATGGAAATTCTCATTGAGTGCTGTCCTGTTCTCAGCAGTAAGAGTGTTGACTCTTCTCTGTTTACAGCATGGAATTAAACAAAACCTAGTTTTCTGCTCTCTCTTCTCATATTTTTTGGAATTTCTACAGTGACATATTCCCAGACTCACTCATCCACTTCTTTTGTTTTTATATATTTTATGTTGCCTACTTTATCGCCACCCCCAACTTGGGACTCCTCCACACCATTACCTTGCAGTGACTCCTTCTGGGAGAGGTGGAAACTTGAACAGCTACAGAGTTCCCTTATTGCTGATGGCAGTCAGTGTCCAGTCCCAGGTCAGTGTCATCTTGAAAGGAAGCCTCCGATTCCATTCTTTCCCTTCATCTGCTCCCCTCAAACCACTTTATGGTGTCACTTAGCTCAGAACTGTAGGAGTTCACCACAATTGTCAGCACAGCAACACAGACCTGCTCTTCCACTCTCACCTGGTGTATTTGATGAGACCACCATCTCACTTGGTAGAACTATTGCCAGAATATAAGGGGAGGGGTTAATGTTGAAATCCTGTAATCTGCTAATCTTGGCACTTTGTTTTTCTCTTCCTTAGGCAATCTCTCAGGCGTGGTTCTGAGTATTAATTCCAGGGAGATGCACAGTTACCTGGTTAGCTGATGTTCACAACTGAATTCATAGACAAGACTCTTCCACTGTTGGATTCTTCCTTTCCCCTCTGAAGACCTAACTAATCATGGGAAGGAGATGCTTAAATTGTCTTGACATTAGGTACAGCCATGTGTTACTTGGAGAGAAAGTTAATACACTTTGTGTTCATGGCTATTGACTTTTGTTTTTTTACACCTCAAACTAAAATAGCAGCTCTGTAGTCCTAGGCACACTTGCAACTACTTTTCTGTCTTCTGAGTCCCTTTATTTCTGTATGTTAATTTAATCAAATGCATACAGCACTTAGTTCACTGTGGCAGTATCAAGTAGACATCTGTAATTCTTGAGCCGTGAAGACTGGTTAACAAAGCAGTTGGCAAGGTGAAGTAGAAATCTAGTGGAAGGTTGGGAATGGTTTCCAATTTAAAGGAGTGATTCCTGGATACTGATGTGGCACAACTGAGGAATTCTGAGCAGATGCTGCCAAGAGACATGCTGAGTACTCCCCAGTGTGTCTCTCTCAGACCCAGCGCAAGCCTGGGCCACAACATCAATATGAGAAAATGTATGAACACTTCTTGTACTGTTCACATTGCTACCAAGAAGCTCCCTGTCTTGTTTTGCTCCCAGACCAGGTTCCCTCCTTAGCAGACATCGTCTACCCTGCTGAAGGAGGGTACGACTAGACTGACTAGTAGTTTGCAACCACGTAATTACATTGTATTCAGCTTGGGCTGCCTTACCTTGTTTTGGTCTCCAGAACAGCAAGTGTAATTACTTTATTTTTAAATTTCTGTAACTGTTTTTGGTATCTTTTTAACTTTCTATTTTTATAGCTATACAAACATTCCTATCTCAGGATAGTGCTCTCAGAGCAGCATATTTGGAACTCGCTGTTTTATTCTTTTTCCTATTTCTACTGTGGAGCTCAAGAAAACTGAAAATATCACTGCCTTGGATGTGTTTGACAATCTGGTGAATTAAATTTGAGAATTGATTCCATTTAAATGTTTGCACTTTCTCAGTTTTACCCCCTAGGTATCATGACTCATTCCTCAGAGTGAAGTTGAACAGGATAATTGTCTTGTGTTACAGTGTTGTTATTTGGAAGCTGTGCAAGTTTAGTTTTGTGGTTGCTTATTCTTCCCCTAGTAACTTAGTGGAGGCAAATATGGCCAAGCTGCAGCCAGAATGGTGGCATTTGCTCTGAGAGTAATGAGTAGGAAGTGAATCACAAAGCTACTTGGAAAGGTGCACTGAGCATCTTTCTAATAAATTCACCATCTACAAAGAACTATCAGAGTGGCCCCAATACTTTTTTGCAGGGGTTACTGAATGCCAGTGGGTGACCAGGCATCAAATAAGAATAAATTGTACTACACTTATTGTATGTATTGGATGACAGCATCTCCAAGATGCCAGTGTATTCTTTCTGCTGAAAGCACATCCCATTTTGTCTTGTTGTATTTTGTCCTCCTACAAGCACTAAGGCAAATCCTGCAGAACTCTGTCAAGCACAACACATTCAGGAACTGACTGTCCAAGTGGATGAGAATACTGCTGGGAATCAATGGCAAGTCTTGTTTGCCACCTGCCTCAGGATCTCTGTTTGTCTTTGTCCGTGCAACAAATCTAATTGCCCTGCACATTTGCTGATAGAAGAGTGACATCTCCCTGCTGCCTTACCTGTACAGAAAATAAGAACAGTGCTTCAGGAAACATTGGACACTGAAGCGTCCCAAGGACTTCAAAGAAAAGGGGGGATTCCCTACAAAGCCTTCCTGTGCTTTAGGATTCCTTGGTATTGTTGAATGAAAGGACTGAACTCTTTGGTTTACTGTTCACAGCACTTGCTGGAAAGGAAAATAACAAAAACACTACAGGATATGTGGTAGGAGGAAACCTGTCCACCAGGCTGGAGAACAATTTTGAGAAAACTTAGAAACCCAATGGAAAAGGTAGGCCACCTAGGGTCTAAGGCCCACATCCCTGTAGACTGATGGCTTTTACAACTCTAGCAGAAAGGAGTTTTGTTTGGACTTAATACATGGAACACTTTTGAGAGAATTGACTTAATAGGGGAACTCTGTACCAAATGCTAATCAATCAACTGGGAGCCAGTGATAATGAATTTAATTCTGGAATTTTAGTTTTGCTGAAAATGAAATTCGTGCTTCTGATCTTCAAGCAGAAAATCCCAGCACAGATTCCACTGAATGGAAATTCATACAGCCCCCACACATCAAAATAAGATGTTACAGGGGTGGAGGATTGTGATGATGGGGAAGTTTGCCCCCCCCCCAACAAGCCCACATAAACAAGAAAGCTGCCTCAATCCAAAGCAAAGGCAAAACTCAAAACTGTTCCCAGCCTTCAGTTTCTTTGACTGCATCTTCCCTCTTCTCCCTCTTTTTGTGAGTGGTAGTTCATGGTGCTTGCTCCTCAGTTGAGACAAAGGCAGGGGAGTCAGCTGAGTCTTGCCCCTGAGGCTTTTTAGCTTGCCAGGAACATCTAAGGACACTGGCATATCTAGTCAATCATCTTATCTCTGCTTGAACATGTGGTGTGAGAAGGAATTTTAGGTGCCCTGAGATTTAGGATCAGTCTTCAATAGCCTGGTATCTTTAAGATGTGTTGGGCTTCAACTCCAACCACTGCTAGCCACTAAGGTCACTAGCTGTACTGACTGGGATCAATGGGGGTTGTAGTTCAATACTTGTCAAGAGCATCAGGCTGAGAAAGGCTGTTTAAGAGTTGAATAAAGAATACAGGATTTCATAAATCCAAGTTTTTCTCGATTTAAGCTGATGAGAAAGACACCTTGGTTGCAACTACGCTGTAGAAATAATACAGTGTGACACCACTTTAAGTGCTGTAGCTCCATCCTATGGATTTGTAGTTTACAAGGCCTTTAGCTGTCTCTGCCAAAGTGTGTTGGTGCCTCACAAAACTACAATTCCCAGGATTCTGTAGGATGGAGCCATGGCAGTTAAAGTGGTGTCAAACTGCATTATTTCTACAGTGTAGATGCACCCCTTGTCTCAGGTGTGTGGGGAGGGTTCATGGATAAATTGTACCTTTGTTAATAATTTTGAAAAACTGTTTGTATATCAACCCTAAATTAGCAGATCAAAAGCCTTGTGATAAGAAAATGATGAATAGATAATTTGATACAACTGCCAAATTTACTAATTTGTGCAAATGCAGTCAAGATTAATTGCTTTTAGTTTGTTTCAGTTTCAGTGGGAGACTCAAGAATGTAATTCAGTCTTCTTCAATGACATCAGCATGCTTCTGTGGGATTGTAACCTTATCAAAGCCCCACCATTTAGACAAAAGTGGTTTGGGGGAAGGAGAAGAATATGTAGCACAGATGGGCCACAACTGGAGACCTTGTCCATTGTATCAGTCAATATATAATAGTTAAAAGTTTGAAAATGGAAAGAAGGGGCTTCCAGTGCCATGGTAATAACATTAAACAAGCAAACAAACCAACAGATTTTTGCAGCTGCAAAAGCATCTCCCAATGGTAAACTCTGTGTGATATTTGCTGCTAACCTGTCAGACACATCTGCTCCTTGATAAGAAGTAATTCGTATTTTGTTACTTTTAAAATGCATAAACCATGCTCGAGCCCCTGTACTAGGAAATTCTCATAATAAAACCACTATATTATGAAACCAATTAATTGGCAACAGAGGTGAAACTTGCTATTTTGAATTTATTGGCAAAGAAAGGAGTCCTGTCCTTTCTCACCTAGAAAGAAATCTTGCTCAACTTGGTTTGAACATACTTTCATTGTTTGCTGCTAGTGAACCTTCTGCTCCTCTGGCTCAGGTCCAATCCAGGTTGATAACTACAGTGTAGGAAGCAGATGTTGTGGCTCCCCATCAGTCCTAGATTATGTGGGACAGAAATGACCAAGGCCTAATCCACACTACACAAATAATCCTGTTTGAAATTGGGTTATTTGCCATGGCTTCTTCCTATGGAATCCAAGGATTTGTAGTTTTACAAGGTCTTTAGGCTCCTCTGCCAAAGAGTGCTGGTGTCTCACCAAACTACAAATCCCATGAATCCATAGGAAGCTGCCATGGCAAATAATCTAGTTGGAAACTGGATTATTTGTGTAGAGTGGATGTACCCAAAGTACTCAACTCTGGAAAGGTAAATGCCAGGTAAACTTAAAAATTCCATTTCTTCTCAGCTATGAACCATCCCATCTTCAATCTAGCATCAAATTCCTGGATTTAGGGGATTAGTCTTGGTACCGTAGGACTTCTTTTGGCCCCAGTTGACAACTGACTGTACCGACAGCACTTTATAAATAATGGAGAAATAATATTTTTCAGATGGTATTTAACATAATAGCCACCTGGTGGCTGTAAAGAGTTGATGTTCATGCCTGGCAGGGAAGTGACAAGGGATGGTTCTCCTCCTGGAGTCCCTTCCAGTCCCTAGAAGGGGATTTATCATTTTCATCAGTATCTCAATGCAAGCCAAGCCCTACGTAGTCCTTGATATTTCTAAGACCTCCTTTCCTCTGGGGTGCTATTCCCATCCCTCCAAATAATTTGAGCAGCCTCTGTTAGGGGTTCCATCTGTGCACTGCCTAAAGAAAAAAGAAAAGCACACAAGAGAGGCCCTGCTAGTTGCTTCATGTTTATGGAATTCTTTTCCTCTGGAGGTTTTCCAGAAACCTGCCCTGAGCACGTTTAGGAAACTGTGAGCAGTCCAGCAAAAATTAGGTGTGCCTAAATGGGGACTTAAGCATTTTCATTCCATTGTTTTCAGTGGGACTCGGGCACACCTAGCTTTCTTTGGATTGCATCCATTTTGTATATACACTTTGGCAAGCAGTAAGAGTGAGATGGGTGTATTTTGATGGAGTAGGTTTTATTTTGTTAAGTCTTGTTCTCCAGCCTTTGGAGTTCAGTCATCACTATATAAGATAAATGTCTCCAAAAATGTTATATGCAAAAGAACTGGTAATGAGAGTGACCTGGATTTTCCTAGGCTTACTTGATGTTCTAAAGTGATTCTCCTGTAGACCATCATACCCTCCAACTGTCCCAGTTAACCCTCTGACATCCCACTTTTCAGCTGCTTTTAAAATGTCAGTTTCTCTTTTCTCTTCTTCCCACTTCCCCGTTTGTCCTTAATTTACTTCAGTGGCTGAAAACTGAGTTCAAAGTGCAAAAGTAGTTTGCACTCACTTAACTTAGCAGCGGGGAGAAGAGGGAATGGAGTCTTGCCCTTCCTAGTAGGCTCAGGCAAAAGTAAACTATTGCAGCCTCCTAGCATGTGTGTTCTTCCTCAATAACTTTTGCCATCTTGACAACACTCTGATGTTTCTTGGCCACACAATGTCCCAGTTTTCATCTGTGAAATGTTTGAGGGTATGGACCGTATGCCACCCAGTCCCAAAACTGCATGGAAGAGGTTTGGCACATGTCTTCTTCTTGATAAGACTGTCTGAGATTAAAAAAATATTGCCAGCCAGGTGCCACATCTTTCTTTTTAGCTTTAGTAAGCCAGCCTTTTATCATTAATGTTTTGTTTGTTTAGAATTACAATTTGCTTTAGCCTACACCATCAGGAAGATTCAGGATGAGTAAGAATTTAAAAGCACAGCAGTTCCTTGAAGACACTCTTTCAGTAAATCCAGAAGATGCAAGATGCTGAGGTGTGGACTGCTGTGGATCTTCGGAGTTCAGAGCTCTATAGCTGCTGAGTGAAGCGGCAGCATCAGAGAATGTGTCTCTACACTGTTTGAGGCTGGAGGTTAAGGACGTTTGTCTGTTGATTCCCATGGTCTCAATGGAAGGAAGCTAGCTCAATGGTTTATTGGGCCTAAGTAATTTATAAATTCAAACTGTACCTTAAATTTGACAATACAAATACAGGGTAGATGCTGTGATAGCCAGTGTGGTGTAGTGGTTTGAGCATTGGAGCCCAGGATTCAAATCCCCACTCAGCTCTGGAAACCCACTGTGTGACCGCAGGCAAGTCACACTCTTGCAGCTTCAAAGGAAAGCAAAGGCACCCCCCCTCTGAACAAATCTTGCCAAGAAAACCCCATGATAGGTTTACCTTAGGCTTGTTTTGTGTGACTTGTAGGTGCTGTAAATTTACCCTTGGTGACCTGTCCAGTTAGAATGCACAGCACTGCATTCTGTGCTCACTGATATTGTCTAAGCTTTCCCTGAACATAAATATATGGACCAGGCTGGAGTAAGCTAGAGCTATCAAAAGATGCCTTATGAGGAGAGACTTAGGGAGCTGGGTATGTTTAGCCTGGAAAAAAGATGGTTAAGAGATGATATGATAGCCCTGTTTAAGTATTTGAAGGGGTGTCACGTTGAGGATGGAGCAGGCTTGTTTCCTACTGCTCCAGAGACTGGAACACAGAGCAATGAATGCAAGAGATTCCACCTCAACATTAAACACCTCAACGTTAAACAGAGATTCCACCTCAACATTAGGAGGAACTTTTTGACCATAAGAGCTGTTAGGCAGTGGAACACACTCCCTCAGAGCGTGGTGGGGTCGCCTTCCTTGGAGGTCTTTAAACAGAGGCTGGATGGTGATCTGTCGGGGATGCTTTGATCGTGATTTCCTGCGTGGCAGGGGGTTGGACTGGATGGCCCTTGTGGTCTCTTCCAACTCTACAATTCTATGATTCTATGATGGTTGCTAGGTCTGATAAGAAGAGGGGCAGCCCTTTTCCTATCAGATGGAGTTTGGGAAGAAGTGGCTCTGGCCAGCATAGACTTCCAGCATCTCCCTAAGAAACCAGAAGCACTTCAAAGGCTGCATCCCTGAGGGAGGAGCTTATGACCTACCCACCCTTGCAACCTCTGGGGGAGTTCCAGGCCCCTCCAGGTTATGTGGCATTCATCCACTCCCTATTATGTCCACACTGAAATTTCAGGTTATCATAAGTTGAAAAACCTCTAAACCACCAGCTTAATGTGGCACCCAGTGTCTAATTATAGCCGGCAGCCTAACCTATAGTGAATGGCGGAGTGGACAAGGCAGGATCCTAAGAGACCCTTCAGATAAGGTACTGGGAAGAGGCTCATCATTTTCTTTGAGTTCCTTAGCAGGAATGAGTAGAACTACTCATTGAAACTCATTCTATTCTACTATCCAGTTTTAAAAATAAATCCTTGTAGGAGCATGGGGTAGTGGTTCAAGTATTGGACTACAACTCTGGAGATTAGGGTTCAAATCCCTGCTCAGCCATGAAAACCCACTGGGTGATCTTGGGCAAGTCACACATTCTCAGCCTCAGAAAACCCCTTGATAAGTTCACCTTAGGGTAGGCTTGGACCATCTATTTCTAGACCGGGAGGTGGGACTCGTAGCCCTCCATATGTTGCCAGAATGCAAGTCCCAGCAGACCTAGCCAGCATCGATAATGTTGAGGGATGTGCAGAGTTGCAGTCTACCATTATCCAGCGGGTCGCATGATCCTCACTTCTGTTCTAGGCGCATGGAAAACATTGAACCAGTGTTTCCTGCCATGTGTGGAGCTAATTATTGGATTTTGGAGGCCATGAATTCTGTAGACAGCTGTGGCATGCATGTTGATGCCTCATAGAACAGTAAGTCTAGTAAGCCTCAACTCAGCCATTGCTATCAGTCAGTCAGTTTAGTAGTACAGGAAAATGGCCAGTATATTAACAGATTGACTAGAAACTCAGGTATTCATTGTGAACACACAGCCCATGCAGACATTCTGAACTGCCCCAGGCGGTGAGGAAGACTGCTTAATCATGGGGAGCAAACATTAATAGGGTAGGTTGCATGCTGTAAAACATTGCCCTCCAGCTCATGGAATTTGGTTAATAGGGGAGGAAGCAGAGCTTATTTACTCACCTTCGCTCTGCCTCTTACAATTCAAAACTGCATGAGGAAAATTCTCCTGAATATTATTTATTTACTTATTTATCTAATTTATATCCCACCTTTCTCCCAGCACAGGGAGCCTACAACCAAATGGAATGAAGAACAGCTAAAAATAGGGACCACAGTCTGCCCTGGATCCCACGTATAAGCTGTGTTCACAGATGAGGCCCATTTTTTTTTATCACTGGCCAGGATTGTAGAGTGGACTGCCCAGGAACAATCCAGGTAAACACTGGCCTATGGACACTGAACCGTGTCCCTGTGTAGTACCCATAGTTTGTGGCTTCCTCCAGTGTAAGGTTGCAGATGGTTAATACCTTGTCCATTGTCAGTACTCCAATAACCATTAACTATAATTACCAAGCTTCTTGCACTCTCTGGTACGTTGGTTCCTGCCCATTAGTCCTAACTTGACCCTTTCTGAGAGGAGAACTCTTTCTCCTCTCTGCCCATTTCTCTTCCATTTATAATGATGGTTTCTTAATCCCTGGGGGTTCATAATTTGTGCCAAGGTATCCTTACAAGAATTGTTGAGGTGGGAGGGATGGTTCTAGCACTATTGGGTCACACAGTAGTGGAGGTTGCACAGTGCTGAATGCTATTTGTCTACAGTATGGGTGGGCCCAAGTGTCACACGAGGCCCCACTTGTTTTTCTGACCCTGATGCTCCCCTCTTCCCATTTTAGATGGCAGTGAGAGCAGAGAAAAAAACGATAATTTGCCTGTTAAACTTGGTCCATGGTGAACATGTGTTTTGTTTCCAGGCTCTTACCATTAATACTTTGGGAAACCCGCTGAACAAATTGTTGAATGGTGGGTTAACAGATGAGTAAAACCTATTGATTTAACTGGATGGGGTCCAGCATTGATATAAGGCTGAGAGCAGAATGGAGGCCAGGTCTACTCCTGGCTACACACATTCCAATGATCCATAGGAGCTCTCAACACACTCTTAAAATTCTGGTTGGAAGGACAGTGCACCTTGCCTTTGTGTACTGCCTATGTGTATCATAGTTGTGTGTGTGGGGGTGAGGATGCTATCAGCATTACAGTTCCATATGACCTTTGCAGTCTACTGTCCAGTAACATGTTGCCTCTTACTCAACATGTTCCTGCCATGAAGTTTTACAAATAAGAGGTGCCCTGGTCTAAGGTTGCCATTCCTACATGTTTAAGTCAAGATCTGATCACTACAGAAGCAACAACACAGAACAAGTAGCATTGAACTTCCAGAGACATTCTTGCCTCTCTTCTGCCCCCTTGGGCTTTTCTTCCTGGACCTTTAGGATGTTAGGGACTTAGGTGCTCCTTTTTTCTTTTTTAAATATCTCTTCAGTCCTGGTGAAAGATTGCTGCCAGCTGAGCAGCCCAGAGATTAATGAAGGTTTGTTTCCACCTTAAATGCCATGATTCTGCAGGATAGTCATAACAATTGACAAATCCCACTCTAAGCCATTGAGACCCCAAGCTCTTGGGAGTCTTGGGGCTATACCTGATCAGATCACGTCCCAAGAAAAAATCCATATAAACACAGACAGATGTCTTAAAATCCGAGCCTTTGTTTCATAATTTCAGACAGCTGCTTGCTTTTAATACTAAAAACACAACTTTGATTTCTGAAGTATTGCATTGTGTGCTAATATGGATGATGTCCATTAATCTAAGTTTGGCCTTTTGAGGAACCAACTCATGTTTTATGTAGCATTTGTTTTACCAGATAGGCAGTGGGGCTTGCTAATTCCAGTTTGTCAATGAGGGTGGCACACATTTGTAAATGAGCAGTCAATAGCCTGAGAGAGATATGACCCTCACAATTCCCACTTCCCTCTGAAAGTTAGCAGATGGGTATCACAGTTTACTTATTCCCCACTGTGGTTGCAGCAACCATGACATTAAACCATTCAAATGTGAAGTAGATCTTTATGATCACCGACTTGGATCCAGATTTGGGTATGTGCAGCTGGGCTGATGGAAGCAGAATTCCCTGCCTGTTCCTCGTCACAATAGTTCCTCTAGCTTCCTGAACTGCTACAACATAGGGTGGAAGAAGCCAGAAGGAGTGAGTTGTGGTGTCAGACAAGGAGTCCCCCAGAATCAGGTGACAGCACCTTTAGTAAGCAGAACTGTTCCACTCATGGAAGATAGATCCTGAACTCAGTGAGTATGAATTAGTCTCTCTAGAAAATGTTAAAGAGCCCTTGTATCTTGAAATACAATTAATTAATGTACAGTTAAAGGCTTTTGATTCCTGCATGCACATTTCAGTCAATGGAAATGGCTACTTCTATAGATTTTAAAGGTATAAGATCACCTTCCAAATGTCCTACACTCATAGGAGCACGAGGACTTGTTTAGCACTGTACTCAAATTGTGAAAACATGATTAACTTGCTTTAACACATAAATAACCATCACAAGTTTTCCCATCATTTGTGTCACCTAGTTTTAATGTGAGAATATCAGACACACTTTCCTATTACTATTTTAGATAATGTTATCCAAGTCTCTTTGTATACAATGCAAAATAAAAGGGGTTCATAACTATTGAAATGGGTTTGAGGGTGGGCAGGATGGAGGAGTCTGTATATTTTTGTATATATGAGACAAAAATGACAATTTTTGTAGCAATATGGTCTGGTTTTGAGAAGCAGCAACAAATACGCTTGAAGATGCTTTATGTTAACACTTAACTATGGGTTAATTGCACAATCAGTAGTTCAACCTACATAGCCAAGACTATAAATGAGAATGTGCCACATATTTGATAATAAAATATTTATAAGCTGCACGATGCAGCCAGTGACTATTCTGTGCAGATATGTAGGAGGTCAACTACTGTATCCAAAGGAATGCATTTGTTCTAAGAAAATGTACCACAAAATTTCCCTTATTAAAAATGGTTTGACACTCTATTTATTGATTTTGTCTTTCTTTCATAAGGGACAGAATTAACACTGAAAAAGAAGGCTTTGACCTACAAAGTATATTTCCATGTACAAAGTGAGACGTTTATAAACTTTCCCTCACAGCTCTTCCATCTCACCCTCACTTCCAGTCCAATACAATACTGCCATTCAATAACAAGCTAAGATGAAGTACAAAGTGCTTTTGAAATATTTTAAGAAGTGATGCGGTGTAAATTTCCTGCTAGTGCACCTAGAGGACATCTATATAAACACAAACACATTTGATTCAAATTGTGTAGTATAACTCTATTATTGATTCCTAACATCAGCTGGAGAAGCAGAGATAATACCACTCTACAAGAGTGGGAATCTTTGGTCTTCCAGGTACTTGGGACTATTACCTCAAAAAGCCCAGGTTGGCTGTGGCTTCTGGGAATTGAAATACAAAACATCTGGAGGGCCAAAACGTTCCCGCCTCTGAACTAACTACAAAGACACAGATGAGGCACACCTATGACTCAGTCACCAGAAGTGAAAAGAAGTTGGAAGCATGCTCCCAACAAAACTCTGCCTTCTGTTTGCAATGGCAACATTGCTTTGCAAAGCTCAAACCAAACTGATATAGAAGGATGGATGCAAGTCAGAAATATTTTCAACTAAAAGATGAGTGTGAGTCTGTTGGTCTTGAATATAACCTATGACTAGCTTTAAAATTACCAATGTTGTCCAAATACATAAAAGACTAGTTCGCTTGTCAAGATGACACTGAGGAATTGTCAATCAGCACATCAGAACATGAAACAAAAGAAGAGTTTTCACAGGTTCTTTTATTAATAATGTGAATTAATATGTTACACCAATTAGGTGCCAGTCATAGTACTTTCTGGGTCAGAAAGGTAAAAAGTCAATTGTAGCGAACAAGGCTTACATTTCTTGTGGCCTTTTCTTATTTGGGCTTTAAAAAAAAAATCACAGATGTGTTTTCTCAGAAGATAAAGAATGTCTCACTGGCCAAGCACCATCTAGTCCAGCATTTCGTTCTTAACAGTAGCCATACACTGAGAAATACAGATGAAATGAAATGTAAAATAAAACAACATGAAAGCTCACAAAACTTTTTTCATGCTTTAGTTTCAGCAAAGCTTTTTCATTGAGAATTTTAAATACTATCTTATCTTTGAAAACACAGGAAGAGAAATAATTACAGTAATTAATACAAGACTATTATTAGATCAGTTACAGTAATGGAAGACCAATAGAAAAATTACAAAAAACACTGAATGTTTTAATTAAAAACTCTTCCCCTCAGATAATGATATTTGAAAAGTGTACCTACAACCCAACCCCATGATGCCAAATACAACTTGCATAACAACAATAAAAATAGTTTCTGATTTGTATTTTATTCAGGAAATCTTCTCAAATTCTCTCACACATATATATGCAATGCATATAAAACCCTTTTTTAAGTGATTGGGAGAACTGTTACCAAGATAGTTGAAAAGCTCATTTTATAAAGGCCTTCTTGCCTGCTCAATACCTTTGAAATGTAAGTTTGACAAAGGAGGAGGATTCAGATGCAGTCTGCTCAGCATAACCTCAGTCCTACCCAATTCCATCATACATGCCCATTGCCAAGTAAGGGAGGGAACACTGATTCTGACTCTTACCCAAACAAAAGCTTCAGAAGGAGGAACTACTTTCTTTCTCCCACCTCTTTCCTATGAGAAGAAGAATGTAATTTCCAGCTTGGAAGAGAAATGAAGGAAAGAACAACAAAAAGCCACTCCTACCATACAACAGGAAAAAGCAGCCTGCTTCAGGCAGCACCATGAATGGGGGGTGGGGAGTAAATGAAGGTCACTGGTATCTGAATGATGCAGCAAAACCTTTAGTAGAGAGGAGGTGAAGGGGTCTTTGGGCTCTACTACAGGCAGGGAAATGTTTTAGGCCAGCACTGGGAGAATAACCTTCGCCTTGTTCTCCAGATCTGTTCTCACTGGCTACAATCCCCCTTTCTAATTATGCACTTACAGACTTCTAGAATCATTTATCTGATGATGGGGGCTATATGGTCCACAAAAGTTTATATAATAATTTGTTAGCCTTTAAGAGGGGCCACAGGACTCTGTGCAGCTCTGTGGTTTTTTAAAAAGTCCCTGCAGAATAGGAACCTGTAATCATGCAAAGTTTCTTACTCCAGTTTAAGTCAATGAAATCCCTCACAATAAAGCCTTCTAGGGGGATCTAGATCATACAAACTTGTGCCAAAGTACAATATACTTTACAGTGTCTGTTGGGTCACGCTTCACAGCATTTTATGTGGCCTATCTTCTTTCTGGGTTCTTTTCTTCCCCATCCTGACCTCCTTTTTCTTGTATACATACAAGCTCTAGATCTTGGCCAGAATCCTGACTGGTGCTCTAAGCAGATGTACAGGGTGCTGGTGGCAGGAGGGCAAAGGCCACAAGGGGCAAACACGATGAAGGAAGCCAGGTACTGGAGAAATGGACTGCTCAGAATTGGCAGGTTTTGTCTACCTTCCCTTGCCAGGGCTGAGTGACCCTGAGAAAAGGACAACTGCGAGCAAGATGAACGAAGAGGGTTTCAGCCATTGCATTTGTTTCACGTAGGGGTAAAATAGCTTCAAAAAGCCAAGTAACAGCAGTACCATTACAAAGTCTCCATGGGGATGGGAAAGTGTATGTGGATTATACCAAACTTCTAATGCTTTGTTTGTTCTTCAAGAGTACAAACTGCCATGGAAATAAACTGTGGCAAAACTTTGCTGCAAGGTCAGACGGTCGAACAAGTACCCATCTCTGTAAAAAGGCTATTATAACACAAAGGGACACAAAAAGAGTAGGAAGGGAGGCCTTTTATAGTAACTCAATTCTCTGTCAGGCCTGAAGCAATTATCAGGAGTATATCCATTTTTCACCTGCTGCATCTTCTCTCTCTCTTAACTCCTCTACTGCAAATGGTTCTGCTCTAGCATGCTTTGGAGAGGCTACTGCATTAAAAAAATCTATCTGTACATCCACATACACCCACAATTTTTCAATGTTTAACTGAATACATTTGTACACATTTCAATAAAATTGGGGATGGAAATTGGAACAGTGTCCTTGGAATTGCCAACAAGAGCCAGCCAATCAGTGATCAGTGCTTTACATGGCCAAATGTGGAAGTAGATTCACGATTGTCATAAGGCCAGCCATTCAGCACTCTGCCATTTCTTTTCACAGAAATGGGAAGAACCAGATGCTCATGTGCTCCATTCACTTTTGACATGATTACAATGTAAAGTTTACATCCATCCTAAAAGGAGCAACTGCAGTAGCAAAGCAGGCTCGCTAGTCAACCGATACACATCTGGGTTAGGCTTGAATTTAGTGGAATTTACAGCAGCTAAAATTTAAAAATGTACTTTCTGCTCAAAACAATTTTCACAAAGGAAAAATAAAATTGCACATAAAGGAATTCTAATTTAGCCTACTCTGCATTACAAAATATGTGATCAATTTAAAAGATACCATAACAGAAATTGCTTACTCATTAAACATATCAATCAGTTGTCTAGTATACATCATAAATATATACATCCATAACTTAAAAACATTTAATGAAATATACAAATAAATTAGTTTAAAATAATTTGGCTAAACAAAATAAATTTTGCATAAACTTCCTTGCAGTGACAATTCATGGGATAATGATATGTCTGTACACTTCAGGTTGTCAGTCCTGCCAAATTGCCATAAAATTCAGACAAACGCTGGAGGATAAATGATAAACAAGGAAGAGTCTGGTAATGGCATGAGACCACTGCACAGACCCAAAGGACTTTGGCAAAAACTAACCTCACATCTGGAGCAACGTTGACAAACCAGTGCTGGTTCTGGTAGGCCAAGGGTCCAATATCCCCATTAACTGTTATGGGTAGTACCACCCCATGCTGCCAAAAGAGGGCAACAAATTTGCACTGCCAAATTTCAGCAGCAAACTGCATAAAGACCTTTAAAACAAGTGGGAAATGTTAGCTTTAAAAGTTTTTTTTTGGGGGGGGGGTTGCTGCCAAAATTTGGAGGGACAGTTTTGGGGAGGATCTATGGGACATATGCTGTCCACCCTTTCCTTATACTATGCATCCGATTTGCTGCACATAGTTTGTATATTTAGTTTCTCCACTGCCACACTCCAACAAGGGCTGCTCCACTTATTATATTAGTAGAGGCTGTTCCATGTCCAAGCATAGAGTATGTCCTTTGCATGCCCAGAACAAACCTCATCACTTTTTAACATGAAAGGAAAACAAAGGTTAAATAGGGAAGTTTGAAAATCAGTAAGTGCTTCTGGACTAAGATGCAGGTTGCCCTTCTGGTCAGATACAGGAATCCCAAACTTGATGAAACAAAACCAGTTTGCTCTTTATAAAGGAACAACATGACCTGATGCACACAATGGGGCCTGCTGACATCCTGACATATTCAGAAAACAGGGCCCTTTCACACTGCACAATTATAGCGCTATGGTTCCACTTGAACTGCCATAGCTGCATCCTATGGAGCCCCAGGGTTGTAGTTTGGTCAGAGGCACTGGAAGAGCTCTCTGGCTGAGAATTCAAAATGTGCTTTCCTACTCAACAATCCCAGGATTCTGTGGGATGTTGCCAGGCAGTTAAAATGTAATCATAGTACAGTACTATAATTCTGCAGTATGAAAGTGCCCCAGAATAGAACAGAGGGCCAGCTTGCAAGAGAAACAAACAGAAAACCTACTGGTATGTTGAGATTTCCCTATCAATTCTCTCTCTAGGTAGATAAACAATATATTTAGGGATGTAGCAAGGTATTCATCCTGAAAAGAATAACTAGCTAGTTTCCTTTGTCTGTGCTTCAAACTCTCCACTACCTGCTTGCTGTTCCACCTTGACAGGGCACCTCTACCTGCTTACTGAGAACCTGCAAGTCTAGTTTATCTTGTACTTTGTTGGGTTTGTAGAAAACAGAAAATAAGATAGGGTAGGTATCATGCACAACAGAAAGAGCTAACTGACAGTGACCTAGGTAGGTGGTGTTGGACTGTTAATCTCTTCTCATAAAAGGAAGAGGAGGAGGAGGCAGCAGGAAGGATGGGGGAAATGAAAGAAAAGACGTCATTTTCCCTACCCCCAGTTTCAACATTAGGGCTGGTATCTTCGCTGGAGGTCCAAGAACCCTTTTCTGTAAAGTCTCTTACTGCTCTTTCTGCTAGGATGCAAGGGTGAGAAAAGAACTGATGCCTGAGCAGTAGTGTTACCCACTCTCACTTTCCACTTTGCACAGTTATCAGCCGCTTTCAAAATAAATAAATACATAAATAAATAAATGTTACAATGTTTTTTGGACCTAGCTAACGCATCCCTCTAAGTACCGCTTGCTTTTCAACATGACCTAGAGAGGCACAGAATTATTACAATGGTGGTGGGGCACAAGCTTGGACACAGTGTCACAGTTTCAATACAAGCTGGAGACCTTGCCACTGGAAGAGGACACTACCAGCCTTGCCTCTTGTCTTAGCATCCCCAGAGTGGCAGACACCAAAGGTCAAAGAAGCCTCCCTTGATTGAGCAGCGGACAGAAGGAAGGCCTGCTAGTGGTCTCGTATCATGATCTCAGTTCAGCCTACTCCCAGAGGGGTGGCAAGGCCCCTTGTTCTACCAGCAACCAAGCCTCAGAGGCTTTCTTGGTCCCCAAGGCAAAAAGAAGAACACAGGAATAACATCCCTGCAAACTGTTTCCCTGTCCTGGTTCTTTCTACCTGCAATCAGGAAAGAAAAAAATTGGGGAAGAGAAAGCAGGGACCCTTGCCCATGAATTGACCAGGAGAGGATGGCTTTGTCTTGCATCTCATGCCAGAACTGTGATGACATTGGAGCAGCCCATCAACACAGGACCTCTGCATTTTCATCAGTGCACATACAAAATTTGGGACAGGTGAGGGGGAACACAAATGTTAAAAGACAACAAGAGGAAACTTAAAATTCCTTTCATGTTTCTTTGGGAGGTGCAAACCAAGAGTGAAAATTTACACAACCTGTTTCAAACAGTCAAAGCATTTCATATACATTATCTCAGTAAACCTTACAACAATCCTGCAAAATAGGCCAGTATTCTTTTTCGTATTCCCATACGGCAGATTGGGTACTAGAGCTAAGAGACTGAACCTTCCCTATGGCCACCCAGAGAGTACCCTAGTGAATTTCAACTGAGACTTCCTGGCTCATGGCTCACACTCTGGGCCACTGTGTTACAGCAGGAAAAAGCAATTTTTATTTTTACTTTTTAAAAAGAAAAATAAACGTAAATACACAGAAACACATATCATCTTTTATCAGGAATTATTTTCAGTTTGTTCCAGATATTCATTGCGGGTTGAAAGAACGTTGCCTCTCAGCAGTGAGAGAAAGTGGTTCTCTCAGAAATGCAGTAACATATTTAAGATCAATTTGGACATCTTTTTCTTGGAAACTTTTGAAATGCAACAACACTTTATTTGTTCTTTTGGTCATTTCATATTTTCTTTCCACAGACCCCTCTCAAAATGGCGGTTGTCACAGAAGGGGATTTTAAGGGGAAAGTCACAACCGCTTGTTCTTTTTTTAGTATGTGTTTTTGAAGTGGCATCAGTTGCTATTGAGCTTTCAAAAGAAATTTAAAACATGAAAAAAATAAATAAAAATATATTTTAAAAGTGGAGTTAAATACAATGGCAGTCCTTCATATTTTCAACTGGAAGGGTCCCTTCTGGTAGTACCAAGGCTTCCCAGTTGCATTCTGTCCTCCTCTAGCTGCTGATCACAGCAGAAACCAGAAGATGCACAACCTCAGTAATGGCTGCAGCTTTTCATTCTTCACCCATATAGAACTCATAAGACTGACTGAATGCCACAAAATGTTCAATCCCCACATTTCTCCAGCAACTCTACAGGGAGTCAACCTTTGCTTTCATACCAAATGATTAAAGCTATCTAAAACTATTTCAAATGGGTATTGAAACATGCCAACCTCCATTTCCATCTAACACAGTTCCTAGTGCTAGTTTTACCTGATCCAGCTACATAATCATTTCAATTGTTCCTTTTATTCTTCTAGTATTCCAGATGAAATGTCACTGTAATAAAAACGACACATTCAAGATGACCTTTCTCTTGGCTGCATTAGACTTATTGATCATTAACTGAACAGGATTGACAAACCCTTTATACCACTAGGCAGAAACTCTTCCTCAGTCCATCTTGAGCCGTACCAAACAGAGCGTTAAAGCAGGATGCTAGGGACATTTCTATGTTCCATTTTTCATCTCCCATTCCTAGAATGAGAGAGGAAATCATTATATCAAGATTTGTCACAACAGATTCAATGTCTTTCAAATATATGTACACTATGTCTTTCAGGAGGCCACCACAATCCATCAGGAAAAAAGACTATATTTCCATTTTTGTAAATTAGAAGCAATCTGCATCAATCCGCAGACATACGATTAGTAATAACAGGAGATTAATACACAAGACAGGAATGCTGCAGGGGGTTTTTTTCCTACCAATTGGCTAAAAGGAAAGAAACAAGATAATCACATAGAGAATGTTTAGACCCTGTGAAACTTATTGACTTGAAAATGTAATCTTGCCGATAATATACAGTCGTCCCTTCACATTCGCGGGGGTTCCGTTCCACGGACCCCCGCGAATGTGAAAAATCCGCGAATAACGACTGCCCTCCCCCTCCCCCTCCCCCACCATAGCGACCATGGGGCCTCTGGAGGCCCCATAGTCGCTTCCTCCAGCCTCCCCACTCCCTTCCTAGGCCTTCCCGGGGCCTCTGGAGACCCTCCCGAGGCCCCGTGGATGCCTCCCCAGCCCTCCCCCCTCCCGCCCAAGCCCTCAACGGGGCCTCCGGAGAGTCTCCGGAGACCCCGCGGAGGCCTCTCACGGCCCTCCCCGCTCCCTCCCAGGCCTTCATGGGGCCTCTGGAGCATCTCCGGAGGCCCCATGGAGGCCTCCACAGCCCTCCCCCAGACCTTCATGGGGCCTCCGGAGCGTCTCCGGAGGCCCCATGGAGGCCTCTCCCGGCCTCCCCCCTCGGGCCCTCCCCCCTCCCTCCCCGGGCCTTCGTGGGGCCTAGCAAGGCCCCGCGGAGGCCTCTCCCAGCCTCCTCCCTCCCTCCCCGGGCCTTCGTGGGGCCTAGCTAGGCCCCGCGGAGGCTTCTCCAGGCCCTCCCCCCTGCCTCACCGGTCCTTCGTGGGGCCTCTGGAGCGTCTCCGGAGGCCCCATGGAGGCCTCTCCCAGCCTCCCCCCTCCCTCCCCGGGCCTTCGTGGGGCCTAGCAAGGCCCCACGGAGGCCGCTCCCGGCCCTCCCCCCTCCCTCCTGGGCCTTCGTGGGGCCTCCGGAGCATCTCCGGAGGCCCCACGGAGGCCTCCCCGGCCCTCCCCACCCCCTCCCCGGGCCTTCATGGGGCCTCCGGAGCGTCTCCGGAGGCCCCATGGAGGCCTCCCCGGCCCTCCCCGCTCCCTCCCAGGCCTCCATGGGGCCTCCGGAGCGTCCCCGGAGGCCCCATGGAGGCCTCTCCCAGCCTCCCCCCTCCCTCCCCGGGCCTTCGTGGGGCCTCCGGAGCGTCTCCGGAGGCCCCATGGAGGCCTCCCCAGCCCTCCCCCCTCCCTCCCCGGGCCTTCGTAGGGCCTCCAGAGCGTCTCCAGAGGCCCCATGGAGGCCTCCCCAACCCTCGCCCAGGCCTTCGCGGGGCCTCCGGAGGGTCTCCGAAGGCCCCGTGGAGGCCTCCCCAGCCCTCCCCCCTCCCTTCCAAGGCCTTCGCGGGGCCTCCGGAGGGTCTCCGAAGGCCCCGTGGAGGTCTCCCCTGCCCTCCCCGCTCCCTCCCAGGGCTTTCACGGGGCCTCTGGAGGCCCCGTGTCGCGGTTTTGGGGGGGCCCGGGGGGGCCCTCGCAAAACCGCGAATAATCGAAACCGCATGTCAAGTTCGCGAATGTGGAGGGGCGACTGTAATTTCAATAAGTGTTTGGCCACAATCAAAATCAGGACAGTAGATGGAGACTGGATGGGAACAGATTACAAATCAACTAGGGAAGCCTGTCAGCTCTCCTTAAGAGGGAGTGGGCACAAACAGGAAGTGAGTGGAATTCCTTTTTATCTGAATAGCCTGTGGGGCTGGCGGTGTTATTTCACAGGCTAGATCTGATTAAAAAATCCAGCCAGGGAAGCACAACACTCATCATATGATGCTGGACCACCCTTTGTTTTTTCCTGTGAAGAGCAGCTGGTCTGAAACATTCATGTGAAAAGTTCACCACCTATCAAAATGTTCCACTGCAGAATGAGGCTCCTGAGGCAGCATGTTTTGATGCAGGACAGGATTCTGTTTTAAAACACTGACTCCCCACAGAAAAAGTGAAGTGACTGAGCCACTGAATTGGCCATAAAGAGCCTCAGAAAAGAATTTTCTCCAGAGGCCTTTACACACTACACCATTACAGCACTATAATCTCACTTTAACTGCCATGGTAACATCCTACAGAATCCTGGGATTTGTTGTCTGGTGAGGCACTAGAGGTCTCTGGTTGAGAATTCTGTTTCTATGCCCCTATTTCTATGGCAATTTATATTTTCTACAAAATGGTAACTCATATAGAAGTAAAGCAAAAGAACAGTCAGCTCCTCTATCATGAACAGAGGATAAAGATGATATAGCAGGCAATCATGGTAGAAAAGTATCAGACATGGATGGGGATCTTACCTTTGCCTTCTGAAGTACATGGCCTCTACATGGAGAACTGCTTGAAGAGGAATGTCTTTTTATGACGACAGCACTGTTCACAGGCACAGAAGTTTCAGTATCACTTGTATCACAGCTGGAGATGGGTGAATTCTCCAGTGTCTGGTGCTTTAGAACTGGAGACTAAGTAAAAATACAAAACACAGATTGGAATCATGGTAGCTGTCAAAGAAGAGTACAAGAGAAAAGACACATGAAATGGAACTGTTCCATAAGCACTATAGCATCACACATTACTCATTATAGGGAGGAAACCCTGGGTATTTCTCTGGTTGTGCAGCATACTTTGTTCCAACTCTACATTATTTGCCCTTGCTTCACTCCGTTAGTTATTAGAAAGGGCTCTGAAAGAGCATCGCCATATCTGGCCTTCATGTAGCAAGATAATGATTTTAAGGAATTTGGGGGGACATCCTAGTCTTTCCAGGATCTGCCACAGACCTTTTCTACTCACAGTGTCGAAGGCTTTGTGAGGTTGACAAATGTTACATAGAGACCCTTGTTCTGCTCCCTACATTTTTCTTGCAGTTGTCTAAGGGCAAATACCATGTCTGTAGTACTCCTATTGGCTCTGAAGCCACATTGGCTTTCAGGAAGAAGTTCTTCTGCAACAGCAGGAACTAATCTGTTCAGGAGTATCCTTGCAAGGATTTTTCCAGCAATAGAGAGTAGTGTTATGCCTCGATAGTTTGAGCAATCAGATTTTGCTCCTTTTTTCTTGTACAGGGTGATGATGACTGCATCTCGGAGATCTGATGGCAGTTTTCCCAGCAATTCACAAGGAGTTCGTGGAATTTATCGTGGAGTGCATGACCTCCGTGTTTCCAAACTTCAGGTGGGATTCCATCAATCCCAGCTGCCTTGCCGCTTTTCATCTGCTGCATGGCCTTAAGGGTCTCTTCCAAAGTGGGAGCTATGTCCAATTCATTTTTCACCTGTTTTTGTATCATATGTTTGATAGCTGAGCCTTGGATTACTCGGTTGGTGTATAGAGCCATTGTACTGTCTATTCTCCTTTATGGATCTGAAACATGGGTCACCTATCGCCACCACCTATGACTCCTCAAACACTTTCATCAGCGCTGTATACGCACAATCCTAAATATACACTGGACTGACTATGTGACGAATGTTGCTGTGTTTGAGCAAGCAGGGATCACCAGCATTGAGGCCATGATATTGAGAATACAGCTGTACTGAGCAGAGCACGTTTCTAGGATGGAGGACCATCGCCTTCCAAAAATAGTACTCTACAGTGAACTCACCACTGGTCAGCGTAAGAGGGGCGCTCCAAAAAAGCGATACAAGGACTCCCTGAAACAACATCTCAAGCTCGGCCAAATTGATCACCAACAATGGTCCGCCCTGGCCTCACATCAGGAGGCATGGAAACGCACTATTCACAATGCTGCAGCCTTATTTGAGAACTCACGCCGAACAAGTCTTGAAGAGAAACGACAACACAGAAAGAATCACAACCCAGAAACATCACCCAAGGAGACCTTCTGCTGTGCTTTCTGCAACCGGATTTGTTTATCTCGGATTGGCCTTTTCAGTCATCAGCGCGCTTGCAGAAAGCGCGGGATGAGTCCTTCCTGAAACTTCGTTTCCGAAGAAAAGCAAGAGGGAGAGAGAGACATTATTTGCCCACTCAATAAGATGTCAAATCTAAATAACAAGCCTGTCTTTATATTAATGACATCAGAATTACATTACATTACAATTCTTGGAATGGATTAATTAATTATCAAAAATATCAAAACTCAGAATAAGTTGATTTTAAGCATTAGGACTGAACGGTGTAACTGAACTGAAATTGCCTTTGCCTTTCCAGATTGGAAGCAGGGTTTGAAAGGGAAGTACCTGGGCAGCTGAGGTTCCCGATTTGGGCTCAATTGCCAGGCCCAGCGTGATGCCACCGGCCAAGGCTTTCTTCAGGTTCTCTTTCACCTCTGTCAACTCTAGTTCTAGACTAACACGTTCAGACTCTTTCAACTTGCACTCTTCTTCCAGCTTCTTTAATTTATCTTCAAGGTTAATTAGGGGTTTCCTTCCTGAAATCCAGAGACAGAATAGGTGAGGTGGAGGAAAATGCTACCATTGGTAGAACTCCTCACTGGTTAGTGGGGCCACTTCATAATAAGTAACTTCAGAATGGAGACATCAGAGTAAAGTAAGTGAAAAAAGTAATTTGATCACATAGATGGCTGGTTTCTAACTTAATGTCCAGAAACATGAACAAACTAGTACCAGGAATGGTCACATTTACTATTGTGGCTGTTCATTAGCTCAAACCAAAGTATAACCTTCCACAAAAGCTTAGGATTGAGAGTCAGACAAGAAATCGTTTCCAAATCAAAGCAGATTTACAAATCATGAACCAACGGAAGGACAGCAACACAATGATGGGTTGTGCCCTCCCTCTCTATAATGTCTGCTTGACCATGTCCCTTTGGTCTGATGTCATTACAGCTCTTTTTGTAATACGCAATGGGCAGAAAATCATTATCACAAGAGCAACTTCCTTCCCTAGCAAACAAATATAAATAAATTAAATTAAAAATAATGAATGGGAAATGACATTTCATTTTTATGGTTATCTACGTTAACCCTTAAGATGGGGATCAAGACCTAAGGCTTGAGACTCCAGAGTGAGTGTGCCAAAGGAGTATGCCAACCTCAGTTCTTCTTGCTCCTTAGGAGGCTGCCAGGTCCCTGTTCACAGTCTCCTGATGTGGGGTAGGAAGTACTTTCCCTGAGACTGCCTTAGGAACGTTAGTGGCTAGCAATTACAGAAATGCACTTGCCTCTTCCATTGTGAATTTTGTGCCTTCCGTGTGATGTGGCTAACATTGGTGATGTTACATTTAACCAAAGCTGCTCGCATGAGTGACGTAACAAAAATGAGGAAGAGGCAGGAATGCAAAGACCCTGCTTCACCACTTTTCCTTATGCCTGCTTCTATGACTTTTTCCAAGCCTGATTTAAGTGTGAATAACGGTGTGTGTGCACACATGCGCACATGCTTGCTTGGGGTGGTGGTGGTACAGGAGGTGGCAAGAAAGAAACTGGCAGTCTTCTGACTTCCATTCAGAAAGGGAGGGGTTGGGTAGATACAAAGGCAACAATAGGAGAAATTGAAGGGGTAGTATAAGATGTTCACAGCACAATATTATGCATGCTAACTTGAAAGGAAATTTAAGTTCAATGGGTAAATCTGTGCAGGATTGCAGCCTTGGACTGGGGACAAAATCTGAGCTGAGAAGCAAAACGAGAAAAATAATAGGAAAGGGGAGGATAAGAAACAAATTTGTGGAAGAAGTCAACTTGAAAGGAAATTAACTGATGGGGGGAACTAATTAAGGAGGCACTGATTCAGAGTATGATATTTGGGACTCAGTCCTTAACTCTGCCTTGTACCCATATTGCATCATCTTGGCAAGTTATTTAACTCTCAGCCTCACTGGTCTGCCTTCTATAAAATGGATGTCTTGCTGCAGCAAGAAAGGTAGGATCAAAAGTGTGGTCTATGTCATTTTTTACAGCAAAGGTCCCACTTCTAAACTGCACTGTCCGTGATTTTGGTCTAATCACAAATATTGTAGAGGCTCTTTGTGGTACAGCAGTTGGTCTTCAGTAGTGGCCAGACAAAATGGGACTAGTAAACTTGCTCTTATTTATTTCCTTCCCTATTTACAAATAGAACATATGGTAAACCACCTTCCCTCTTATTTGTGGAGCCTTGGTGGTGCAGTGGTTAAATGCCAGTACTGCAGCCACAACATTGTGAGTTCGATCCTACAGGGCTCCAGGTTGACTCAGCCTTCCATCCTTCTGTAGGTCAGTAAAATGAGTACCCAGCTTGTTGGGGGCAATTAGCTAACGCATTGTAAACTGCTTAGAGAGTGCATAGCACTATAAAGTGGTATAAAAATGTAAGTGGTATTGCTATCCCCTCTTATTTGTCATCTGTATTGCTACTCAGACACAGCCAGTGTAGTGTAGTGGTTTGAGCGTCGGACTACAACTCTGGAGACCAGGGTTCAAATCCCCACTCAACCATGGAAACCCACTGGGTAACCTTGGGCAAGTCACATTCTCTCAGCCTCAGAAGAAGGTAAAGACACCCCCCCCCCGAACTAATCTTGCCAAGAAAACCCCATGATAGGGTCGCTTTAGGGTCGCCATAGGTCAGAAATTATTTAAAGGTACAAAACAACAAACTGCTACTCAGAGGTTCCCTTTAGCTACCTTAACTAACAAGAGGGAGAGTTTCTGTAGGAAGAATCTTGGGAGAGTGAAGTCCACAAAAAGTGTAGCATGGATGTCTTAGTAGGATGGGGAGGAATTGTAACACACCCATTTCCTGGAGGCCAAAGCCACCCTTAGTTATGACACCAGGTATTTCTATTTCCTGGGATTCTGAAAACATAGCTGCCCACCAAAATCAGATGCTTGACATACCGGCATTTGCTTCAAGGGTTGCCCGAAGGTCCTTCCTTTCCTTTCGAAGCTGAGCCAGGCGGTTTCTCAGAGCTTCTTTCTTCCTTAACAGCTCTTCCTCTTTGGTCTGTAACCTCTTTGCATCAGCTTCAACACGGTTCTTGCCGTATCTGTACTGATCTGCATCTGCACACAAAAGTTATTGGATATTTGAGACCAGAATGAAAAATTAGGCCATGTCTGGACACCCCAGTAACAAATAAATATATTGATGGCCATTTCCTTAGGACACTCAAATCCTTACTCAAATGCTTGTTTATCTCTGAACCTTAATTCACCTCTACTTGACCCATATCTTTCTCATGCTGTTGCTGCCGCATATGCAGCAATTCCAGCATTGGCTCAAGTGTGCAAAGACCTCTGCCTATGAAGATCAGCTTCTTAGTACGTTCACAAATCGTACAAGTGATGGTATCCTCCCTGTGAGGAGGACCCTCTTGAGTCATCTGTAAGCCTGGAAGAAACTGATCCATGGGGTTTAAACACCTGAACAGAAGTTGGGGTAGTCATGCAAGCAGTAGCACCACGCAAGCAAAGCTGCACATTAAAAAGACCAGAATGTTTCCAAAGGTGTGGAGTAATTCAGGTAGACAAATGGTATTTACTGAGAAAGGAAGAAAAGAGTCTAACTGATTTTTATAGTTCTCCTCCCATCACATGGCATCTTCCACACAATGTGGCTGTGTGGATGAAATGAATATCTAAAGCAAGAATCTCAAAGACTGCATTGCCCCATTTACTGCTTTGAGACCAGAATATGGACAGAATACCTTTAGTTTAGATGAGCTCCTGCCAGGATTCATCATATTCAGAAGGAGGGGGGCTGAAAACTCCACATAGACTGCAATAACAGCTTTTGCTGTTTCTCGCTATCTGTTTTAAAAGTTGTGTGAAATTGTGCATAACAGGTCATTTGTACAACCAATTCGAAAAGGGGCACAGAGCAGAGCTGAAACCTGACTGGTCAGACCTCAAAGGGGGTAGGCTTGCAAGGGAGGGCTTGCAATGCCAGAGCCGCTATTGTTGTTTTTGCCGGCTGAATGATTGTGTGTATGATCATTCAAGCAGCAGAGCAAAAGTATGAAGATTTTTTAAATGCGGAAAATAGCTCTTCCGCATTTGTTTTTTGTTTTTGTTTTTTTAATGGGGGGAGAGATTGGAGGGAGATTTTTGGGAGGCAACTCACTTGCAGCCACCATTTTTTTCCGGGGATGTAAACTGCAAACTATTCCCTTCCTTCAAACTTGCAAAATGAGTCGTCGGCACAAATGGGCACTGCAGCGATAGGGAGGTAAGGCCATTCAGCAACAAATTCTCCTGTCTAGCTGAGCCCAAGGTGTACTGAGCCCCACAGAGAACTGTGGATGGCCACATGGTTTGAGAACCAGCCTCTTGGACATACCAACTGGACTGCTGCCTGCCATCATGACAGAATCACAGAATTGGAAGGGACCACAAGGGCCATCCAGTCCAATCCCCTGACTTGCAGGAATACACAATGAAAGCACTCCTGAAAACAGGTGACTGGCTGCCTAAAAAAAACACCAGTCTCACAGGATAGCTCTACAAAACATATATCGCTTCTTGACCTTTTGGCTAAGATCAAGTGTAGCTCTACAAAACATATGCAAGGAACCATATTTCAAATGTACAAGATACTATCTTTTATACTGGCTTCCAGCAATAAGACACAAATACCTACTTGTAGGCTGGTTTCCAAGGGCAAAACATTTCCAAAGACAAAAGAGAAACGGGGAACACTCACTAGAGGTGCTACGTTTCACATTTGAAGCAAATTCTGATTTCTTCTGTGGATTGTTCAATGTTCTTCCTTTTCCTACAACTCCATTTGTAGCTGCAGAAGCTTTCTTTCCTTTAAACTGTTTGGAAAATCAAATATTTAGCGATTTAGTAACTGGATGACATGGTTCACATTTCCCTAGATTTAGGGAACTAAAGCTATTCAACTGAAAGCAGGTCATTTTTGCTCACAAATTTAAAATCAATTCCATTGAAATGGTGCATATTAAGCAGCAGATAAACAAAAAGCATCTACAATTGCTACTAAGAAGCATAGAAGGCAGAGACCAAACATTTCTTAAAACACAGAATGTAGGGAAGTGTTCAACATTTCCAACAATGTTTCAAAATCTGCTATTATTTGGCAAGTGTGAGAGTCAGACAAAAATAATTATTGGCAGATGCATCAACTCAGAGACCTACACATGAGCAACTGGTTCCTTAAGGTAGGCAATGGGTCTAACCATAAAATATTAAATCAAAAACTTTGGTCATTATTCAACTTGTAAAATGCATGAGAAAAGCTACTCCTAGTTTTTGTGAGCCTATAACAGAATTCCAATACTAATTTGGAGTTCTGCTCCACAGCATCACAAGAAACTAGCTAGGTCTGACTATTTAAAATGTGGGGGGAATGTCTGTGCTGTACATTCTCCCTGCAGTACCACAACAGACTTGTGGTCCATTACACGTATCCCCCACTTATTTGACAAGTTAGGGAGCAGAACACTGTCAAAAAACTAGAAATAATTGAAATGCAGAATCCAGCCTTTTAAAAAGTTTTTTTTTTTTAAATAAGTAAGAGTTGAGGGGGGGGGGAATGCACGTGGCTGCAAAAGCGTGTGAAGGGTTGATGAAACATGAAGAAACAGGCTGAAAGAGTGGACCTTTTATCAAATATATGGGTTCTGGTTATGACTGAAAAGGGTCAAAAGAACGGATCATCGACTCCTATGGATGCTTGCCACACAGCAGAAATAATGCAGTTTGACACTGCTTTAACTGCCATGGCTCAATGCTATGGAATTCTGGGGTCTGTAGTTTTGTGAGATATTTAGTCTTCTCTGTCAGACAGCATTGGTGCCACAACAAACTACAAATCCCAGGATTGCATAGGATGGAGCCATGATAGTTAAAGTGGTGTCAAATT